>AP025362.1:8275822-10775822 GCA_030295005.1 Cephonodes hylas | reverse complement strand
GTTTTACGGCCGCCCGCCTGTCTGACACCAACTCTCCTTGGGGCTTTAGTTCTTTTGGTAAAGGGGTAGAGATAGCGTGTGTTTGGGTACAGGATATTGCAGGTAAGGATATTTGGCCTGATGGTAAGGATGCCACAGTCCCGGATAAGGAAGTAGTGGGAGACTCCAACAGCTCGGGGGACCGAGGTCGCGAACTCATAGCCCTGTTCCATGACTGGCTAGATCAATGGAAAAGGCATCCCCTGACCATTTATTAATATTTCTTGAAGGAGATTTAGAGTATTTTAAATAATCAAGCATAATAAAAAATTAAAAATTACGCACTACCAAGGAGATTTGTTACACAAAATAAATTTCTGAACGCACGCCTTAACATTTGACAGCCAAAAAATGTCAATCCATTGTCATGAGAATTCTGCATTTTTAACATCTAAAATACGCAATAATTCGAATGTTATAGATACATATTGTCGATTCAAAATGCTTATTTTAATAAGTTCTTTTATTTGAGGGAGCCTCTAACTGCATCGACGGGATAAACATTAAATGACAGGAAATTTTGTATGGTGTTAAAGTTCAAAATGACTTAAGTATCATTACGAACCTTTTGTATGGGAATATAGAAAAGTATTATTTTTAGACCTTTTCAGGCAATTATTAAAATGTATCTCTCCGTAAGAACAATCCTCGTACTTCAAGGAGTATTATAAAAAAAGAATTAGCAAAATCGGTTCAGCTGTTCTCGAGATTTGCGCTTAGGAACACATCGAGCAATTCATTTTTATAACATAGAACTCCTCCACTACGATTTAAACTTTATTGTATTGTATTAAAGTTCAAATTGACTTATTTATTAAAACGAAACTTTTGTATGGATAAAGAAAACAATGAAAAGTCCCACGGGAACGCTATCGAACGGGATAAAAAGTATCCTATGTCCGTCTCCTGGCTCTAAGCTACCTCCCTACCAATTTTCAGCCAAATCTGTTCTGCCGTTCTTGAGTTATAAGTGGTGTAACTAACACGACTTTCTTTTATATATATAGATATACATTCAATATTATTTCTGTCACAGCACCAGCACCCAAAACTCATCATATAATATAATCAATTCGAAAAAATCATTAATTCCCCTTCCGCTCCAATATCAGAAACCTCGATCAAATCTTAATAATCAGACCTTAATCCCATGAAATCCACTCAGACAAATTTCCTCAAAAGCCGTACGGCGCGTACACTAACCACAGTTTAACATCGGCTTGTAGATGTTATTGGAAATTGACTGTTTCTTGTAATCAGCGTTAGGCACTGAGTTACCGAGGGCAGGGTACTATTATTGCCTATTACCTTAACGAATTCACTTTAATTACTCGGACTGAGCCGATAACGAAGGTTTCGATAAATTGCTTCTGATTTTGTAGGCTTGTTGCGGCTGGCTCGTTCACTGGTACAAGAGTAACTTATAGCTGTTTCAGTTCCCTATCAACTCATATTTGTTGGGTTTTAAGGGCGAGTCTTGGGAAAAAAGACTTACTTTTGTAAATAAGTATTTTAATTCTATTCGTTTGTAAAGACAATGCTGTTCCTACGGTTTTTTATTTTTGTTTCGTTTTGTCTTTGTAGATTAATTTTATATTCGTAACATAAATAAATAGACAGTGGAATCTTACTTTTATATCTCTGCAATACCACCTCAAATATTTGAACAAAAAATAAAGTAGGGCAAATTTGTAGCACTTGAGTTGTTTCAACATCAGCAGTTTCTGTCCCTTTGTCACAACGCATCATTAGCAATAGCACGGCCCAATCAACGTCCCTACGACGAATAAAGAACCCCGCCTTAAGCCGTTGTAGGTGAAACAATACTACGCGTGGGGACCCCGTGTTGAATTACAAATACGTAGACTTGACGTGAATTCGAATGGGGCGGGTACTTGCGTGGCACGGGCGGAGTACTTGTGGGACATCGGGGTACTATCTCAGTGTCTCTGTGTCAGTGTTGCCAACCATCTACGGCGAATTTATTGAATGCTTTAAATTTAGAACGCGCACGCAAATGATCCACGATAAACTTACAGTTTTTGTTGTTTATGAGGTACACATTTTTCGGGGTGTAAGATGATGATATTCGTTTATAATGAAAGATTTGCTTAGAGGTGAATTAAGCTAACAATTCGCCAATTGTAACTTCGTAACATTCGATAGCCCATAAGCTAGTTTACCTCCAATTCAAACAAGTAATCATAATTTCACAAAAGACATTAAAGTTAAGCGATCATCAGAGACCAACCAACAATCAACTGTAGTTAAAACGGTTACGACTAAAAGGACTGCATTCAACCGTTCCCGTAATGTTGGCTACACCGTTGTACGTATTGGCTTAGGTGCCACGGCTGCAATTCTGTAAGGCACGTAGAGGACCGTTCACTCTTATGGTTGTTGATGGTACTGAATCACAAATTGGGTTTATCGCACTGTTGTTTACTGTTGTGTCTAGTTTTATGGGTGCATTAGTGGCAAGTGTTTTAACAGTGGAATTTCAAGATACTGTAAATGCATTTTGAGTGCCAAAGCGATTTGAGGAGAAGTTTCGACTTCTATTTTACGCCATTTGAATTTGGATTTCACCTTTGAGACAGTAAAAGAAAACACTATTTTTTACACCTAGCACGTTTTTGAATAGAAATCAGTTAGAACTATCGAGTAACTTTGTTTACACCCTTGATAATACTGTGCCATCCAAATAAGAGTACCACTAACTAGATTGATCACATTAAATTTGTTTTTGTTTTAGCTTCTATCACAAAAATTACAAGACTTATGCTAAAATGCTACAGTCAAAGTTTGAAAGTATTTTAGACTTTGATTACAATAATTAAGTCCATCATAAACTTCCACAAAATTTATTAGACACAATTTGTAATCAACCATTTCCATTATCGGTGCTATTAATTGAATCTCCGAATGTTAACTATAAATTATACAAAACAAACATTTGAACTGGCAACCAATAAATAACACGAAATTGAGTTAGCAGATCCATAAACAATAATGTCCATTGTTTTCTATGGTCAAATATTTATTACAAATTGTTCATAAAACGCACAGTTTTCACGTTTGTCAACATTAACGATCATCATTTATCTAATTCACAAAACAATGCAGCAGAACACAAATATGAACTACCGTACGACAAACTATTGTTACGAATACAATTTATCGGTTGAAAAATTAATTCCATTGTCCACAATTAGGCAACAATTCGAATTGTTTCGTGTTTTGATGGGTATAGCTGTATGATCATTTTGATCTGCATAATCAATAATGTGTTTAGTAATCGAAATGGAATGTAAGCTTAGAATTTTTACGAGTCTTATGGAAAGTAACATACGTATTTTACTTATCAGCATTACAAAAATAGTGCTATCATTGAAAATTGAATATATGGTGTAATACAACTTTAAATAATTTAAGATTTCAATAGATATCCTAATATTAAATCATACATGGTTCACACAAGCGTAGCGCTTACAAAGTTTCTAGACAATACGATCTAGTTTACCTATAGGTAATGCCAACACGTCCGGATAAGATGTAGAGGGCACTAGAAGCTAACAGGGTAAGTCCATTTGCAACAAATCGATAAGACGGTTCCTAGATGTATAACACCGCTGGATTGAAGTAGACGAAATTATGATTCATGAAAATATTTCTTCACATTGAATTATTATTTCCGATGTAATTCTGCATTTTCTGATCAAAGTAAGATTTTTTGACAGAACAAATTGCATACAGCTATAAGACCGCAATTTATTGCACTCTGTTTCATTGTTTTTAACTTAAGTTTTTCTTAATTTTCGTGGTGTACCATAAAGAGAAATTAATAAATAAGTTTACAATAAATGTTCTTAATTTCGATTGTACATCAAAACAGTAAGATATCGGTCAAACATAAAGGATTCGAAATAGTTTTTATGGCTAGTGATATAAGGGCCGAATAAAACAGATCGTGTCGAATGACGTAATTGTTGTATTGGTACGTAAGAAAAATAATTATGGAAGATTTAAAGACGCCACATTGATGGCCAGCGGAGCGAAACGGTGAGAACTTTTTGAATTTTGGTTAATCTACATTTGATACTGAGCGGATCGCTTCGTGGTTTTTTGTATGGGTTAGATTAATTTACAATACGGATATTGGTATTGATGGTTTCTTGTTCCCACACAAAATATTTATGTTAGGAACTGTATGATTTGGTGTTTGTTTTTGATCTATTTTTGTCTTGGGTACCTACATGATCAAACAACAAGGACAAAAAATAAAACATTTTAAAATTTACTTGCATTTAATAGAATTCTCTACAAACTTTCCGATGTAGGCTCTCTGTAAAAAGCAATTTAATAGCCATTTGAAACTAAAAAATATATGAATTGACATTGGTATAGTAAATAAGTAGTACCTACATAGTACATGACTATTTTAAAACGATAGATTAAATCATCAGAATGTCTTAATAATATACTATCTCCCTTCAAAAACCCATCTCGATGTAAAAGCGTTATTTTTAGCTTTTTCCACCTTTTGAAGTATCGCCTCACCCATAAACGCTGTGGTTTTACGGTCCATAGCGACACGTCAATATATTTCTGTATCAAAAGAAACTGTCATGCGATACTGTTGGGTAATAGTGGATCAAGAACGCGTCAAGCCACTGTGGTAGGCCATAATGTTTCGTGGGATACCATTTACAAACTGTAATGTCCAATCCATGGGAACCGAGTTCTGATTTTAAACGACTCGACCCGTGTCCGATCGGCTCACCTTTACTACCTCCAGTCACGTCACCTTGTTAGAGCAGTGATGACAGTAATGCCACTACACTGAAATAAATCAAATGGTGTTGCCAACACTGGTTTACTTGTCGCTCAATTACACGATTGAGTCGATCGGAATAAATTTTACACTTTATCAAATTTTATTACGTTGGTTGGTTTTTGCGTAGTAAGGTTTTTTTAAATATTGTTTGAAATAATATCATTCGTCTCTTTACACATATTGTGAAAGACCATTCAGTTGCCACAACTGTGTTAAATTTAATATGAACTTATTTCCACTTAGAAGTAGGCTTTCTCAGGTATAAGCATAATAATAAGATATCATCATGACCTAATCTACTGCTAATTCTATTAACGATGGTATCACCAGCAGTACCATCCAGATCGATTAAATCATTGCCAATATCGATTTAGTATCAATTTAAAAAAGTTACAGGAAATGTACGCTCCTTAGCTTTCTAATGGGCGCTGCATCTTCCCCGATGTATTTGCTGCATTACACGGCGAGCCACTAACTAGAACGAGAGGAAACGGCTGTCAGTTGCTAAGATACGTTGTAGATAAGTGTTCATTGTATATTTATGAGTTGGAAACGTTTTTAAAGTGATCTTTTACATTAATTAGTTGCAGTAATAGTACCTGTGTTATAGCAGGATATGTTGTATCTTGAGCGAAAATACCCCACACGAGGTTTCTTTCAGAATGAGCTCAACTTTATTCTAGCTTATGTTATGTATCATTGCGTTAATTAATCTTGCAATGTTTGCATGGACGTCAGGGGATGCCTTTTCCATTAATCTATCCAGTCATGGAACAGGGCTACGAGTACGCGAGCTCGGCCTCCCGAGCTGTTACAGTCTCCTAATACTTCCTTATCCGGGACTGTAGCATCCTTACCATCAGGCCAAATATCCTTTCCCTCAATATCCTTTACCCAAACTCACGCTATCTCCACACCATTCCCTTTAAAACATAGAAATTCCCAAGGAGGGTTGGCGTCAGGCAGGCGGCCGGCCGTAAAACATCTGCCAAAACTCTTTTGCAGCATGTTTTGTCCTTCCACACAGGAAGGACGGACAAAACATGCTGCGCCGACCCCAAACAAGAATTGGGATCAGGGCAGGAGAATGGTGATGTTTGCATGGACGTTTAGTCTTTTCTTTAGCGAGGATTGAAACGAAAACGACATCTTTAAATTTCTTCAGTGTGTTATAATTATGAAATGAATAACAATTAACATAATAATACCAATGAACTGGTTATTGGATATGTTTCAGCACATAGGAGCGTCGGTTTTATAAACTCAGTACTAACGTGTCAGTGTCGTCGAAAACGATTCTTTTTCAATCAATCTTTTTCTCTTCAATCACATGTTAGGTCAACGGGTTCTCTTTAATTAAAGTACGTTGGTAGAAAACAGTTTCAGCCTTGTTGCAATCGCAATCAAAGCGTCCAACGGGAAAATCGAATTAATCAACTCATCTGGCCTTTGAGTGTCGCCAGCGTTGGCAAACGTGCAGTTAACTATGTACGGAACGTATACTTCCTTAAAACAACGAATTAAGAAGATGACTTCGAAAAATTGCCTCCGTAAACAACGCAGTTTGCAGGCGCTTGAAATAGCGTAATGACCCGAAGTAATCAGGTAATAAAAATTCGAGAGCACGATGTAAAATTTTAATCAAAATTGTGTTAAAGCTAGCGCAAAATAGTCCGCTCCTTCACATCGACATTATTCAGTAGAACACGCTTTTATACCTTTCTTATCTGGATATTCGTTCGGATCCTAAATTCATATCATAAAACAAAATATCACCGGTGCATCCCAGATTGATACGAAATCTTTACGACACTCACCAAACGAAACTGTTCAGAATTTATCGCACGAACCTAATGAAACGGTTGGTAAACACAAAAAGTACGTAGCCGGTGCGTTGACTGCGCTTTTGCTCAAACCAATGGTTAGTTGGAAGTGAAATCCTTCCATTCATTCGTTCATTCATTCATAAAACGCATTACCATTGCCGCCGCGCCCTAACCCCGGCGGCTCTGTCGGGAACGCGGAATACGTTAAAGGGGATCCCCGGTACACTGCAATATGGAATGGAAACCCGGAACGTGGGATTTTGTTGCAAGTTACGCTTGCGGAGTCTTGGGTAAGCTTACGCTAGGTGCTAGCTTTGAGCCAGCGGCGTGGGTATCAGCTTGCGTTTTGTATTCACCTTAAATAAAACTGAGGGAAAGGTATAAATGTGTCAGTTTGTGTGAACGCTGTGATCGTGTTTAGGATGTGTGCTGTGCTTTCCACTTTTGTTACGTTTCGGTAGGTCTGTTTGGATTTACGTTCCACTGAAAATGGAGCAGACGTTTCAGTGTGCCTTTAGTGTATATGTTTTTACCTTTTACCTCTTTACAAATGTGTTATTTTTCAAGCTATGTAAAATATAATTGAAGCTGAATGGGTGATTGAAGTTATAGGAAAAGATTCTGATATCAAGGAACAGGTGGTCATTGATTTTATGAATCACCGAGACATCACAATGATGAAATAACCACTGATTGTGCATCCACTTTCAAACCAATAACACGCATTGAAACAACAAAGAATAATGATTCCTAGCAAATCATTCTAAGTTACGCAGGCCTCAAGCGACCTTTTTTTTATTGATGAAATTTATTTGTAATCTGTGATTAGGTTAAAAAAGAGCACGATGTCAAAATTAATAAAGCTAGTTCATATATATTGCATAAAGGAACATCAATATGGACTACTTAAGTAAATGTTTATGGTTATAAAACTTTTCTTTCAAACCACCGCTTATATTCAACAATTTAATATCCACACATATATAAACATTTTATAAAAATCAAAGCGAAAATAACTAAACTTTCATTCCCCTTATTGGCATTCCGTCCGAACTAGCGCAGATTTTTATCTGTTCGTGGAATGCTTTTACGCCGCCCGATGAAGACAATGTATGAGCCGCTCTAATTTATTTTATAGCCATCCTTTATTTAGTTACAGGAAAACACAGATTCCATAGCGGGTGAGGGCAGATTTATTCCCCAACTCATTTCCCTAAAACCCACTTCACTTAATAACCCTAAAAGAGGCCAGATATTTCACACGGAATCCTCGGGATTTTCGCCAGTGCTCGGCGGATGCGATCGCGTTCCAATGGCCGCCGAGTGTCGATATCGCCGATCCACCGTCTCAACGAGCTATTTCATTATTCAGCCTCACCGACTCCGTTTGAGATGGTGCGATAGGATTGACTAATTTCGCAGTATGCTTTAGACGAGCACCGCGACGCTTCCTCATTTAGGCCAGGGCCATTTAGCCGGCTTACCGCGGGAAGCGCCTCACCCGATATCACCCACGTAAGCACATCGTTTGCAGCTGCCCACTGTTCTTTAGACACAAGCCCGCCCTCTAAACTCATCTGCGCGTAGTCAATGACCATTCAAGTCTAATATTATAGACTCCATTACTCTAAGGGAAAGTTTTAATAACAGTCAAACAATCCACAGAAGTTGGTTTTTCTCGCTGTGGCGAAAGTTAGTTTCGAAGCGTGTGCCGCAAAACGTACGCTCGTGTTCACTATGACCGTGAGGTAGCTACTGATGCGAACTTCCCCGCCGAAAGTTGGAAGGAATAAAATTTTGCGTAGCTATTCATAAAGTTATATGTTATTACAGAAGTCGTAACTTTTGATTCGTCTAGGCTCTGTTTCTGAATTCAACGTTAAGTTGTTATTGTTTGTTTTATTTGATATCGTTGGAAGTTTGGCAAGTTTTAAAGTGGAGTCAAATATAAACTTGTAATTCGGTCAGCGGGTGCCCGATTGCTTGCCCTAAATTCATTGACTATTCATCCGAGGCCGCATCCAATCGGGTCGGGGCTCGCCTAATCCTCGCTTAGCGATAAAGTCAAAGCGAAAGCAAGTTGGTGCTTGGTAAAAGCCCTTTGGCGAAGCGGTGAGGCGGCGAGGCGGCGAGGCGCGTGCGGCGGCCGGCGCGCCTAGCCATTACTGCGCCAAGTGGCAAGTTTTGTGCTCGCCTCATGGCCGATTCATCAGCGCCTCTCGTTAGGGCGCAAGTCTGAATAACGCCTTAGCACTTCTCATTATTGCGTTTATAAAGGCGCCCATACAGAAGCCTGATTCACTAAGACTCGCTCTGTTGCTGAAAGAGAAAATGGAATTGTGTACACGTTTTGTTCGCTAAAATTCTTTTTTATTCCCACCGCGGCGAGCCGTGTGTGAGCGGGTATTAAAGATATTTTGTGGCAGCATTTTACATTGTGAACGTAACGACGTGACGTTTTTTCCGTTCTTTGGTTAACGTTAGACATTAAAGAGTAATAAGGCCACATAGCACGGAGTCGCCTCGCACACGACTGACTTTATTTCTTACTGTAATGAAGTATTTTAGTTTTTATCCTGCGCGATGCGGGTAAGTTGTATTCTAGTTTTTATTGGGCAGGAAATCCTAGTTAGAAAGCAGTTAGTAAGTGCAACTACGTGTATATGTAAAAAGTGGTTGTATGGTCAGAGCGCACGTTTGCGGAATGCGCGTGAATGAATGTGAGTTGTTGAAATAGTGTTATCGGTTATAAATTAATAGCCCGGTTATAATCATTAGGAAGTGGCCCGACTCCGGGCTTTGATTGCAAAATCAATAGCGGCGGCGCGTGCAACTATTGGCAGGTGCTCAGCCCCGGTGATATTAAAATTTGTTAGCCCCCGTCGCTTAGAATGGGCACACATTGCTGGTTAAATTAAAACGCTAACCACAATATACACTAGGACTAAATCGATGATATGATTAAACGTAAGGCAGTCCAAGGAATACACATATTTAATAAAGGGCTGAAGTGTTGCTTTTGTAGTTACTTTTAAAAAATGTTAAACAGCCTTTACACTATACATAAACATATATAAATAAACATGAACTATTTGACGGACATCATAAAAAGAGTGATCAAAAAATGTAAAACTACCATTATTAAACTAATAAAACTGACAGAGTGAAGCATAAGACTGTTGCAAATTCTATTTCAAATGTTGTTGTAGCAAGTTTACGGAAACGAGCAGTAAAAACAATACAATCTGGTCACAATCCTCGTTTAAAATTCAATATACAAAACTTTGTAACTTGTTTGTCACGTTTTTGTTTTTCGTCAAATACAATTTAAAATTCAAGACTTGCTTACATTGTCGTAGGGTGTTGAAATAAGAGCTCTCTAGACACAAGCTCACTGAAGCACGCCTTGCGAAACTTTACATCAACGACTTTTAAATTCCTGAGATCAAATTAAAAGTTTCCTTCAACACCTTAACGTTTTCTGCAGTTGCACGGTTTGTATACGCTGATTATGATTATCTATCCATCTCGCTTGCGAAGTGCGCGGAGCATGCAGAATTCTAAATCACCTGGTCATTTTATAACTTGAGATTATTCCAAGAAACTCAATTCACTTCAATTCAACATGTTCCTGCATGATCTCGAATAAGTGATATATTGTATTGTTTGTACTAATTTTTTGCACAGCTATTTTTAAAATAAGCTCCATAGTCCAGACTGCTTTTTTTACTTCACCATAAAATCGCCGTTTAATCAACATTTTATAATGATTTACATCGGCTACCGGCAAAAAAGACGCTCAACAACGTACCGTGAAGTTGCAAATTACAATCGAATGAAGGCTAGTCGCTTCGCTTAGTTTTTGCTCTTTCGAACTAGTGAGGCGGCGTTCTCTTCATCTGTCCAAGTTTTCTCATTATGCCCGTTACTGCTTGCCGACACTCGGCTACCTACGGCCGTCAAACAACACACAACGTATACTCTTGAACAAACGCTCTGTGTGTACCACACGAAACAATTTTATTAAACCTACACGTTGCTCGCTTCCCAACGTCTATTCCAATAGTAAGTGAAGTTTTAAAGGGCTTATGTCGGCGAAACTGTTTTAAAAACGGCAGCGCACGACTTAAGCAACTCATAAAAGTGGATAGGGCAGAGATATTTTCCCGGGGTGAGTGAGAAGAGTGGTTAGCCGACTTTTACACTGGTTTTATTGTCTCGCCACCCCTCGAAGCGGCCTTTGTTAGTTACGTCTCAAGTTGTATTAACAACTCGGTGAGGACGCCGAGCGGACAGATCGGTCCGTCCACAATTAATTTGGTGAATGGATAGTGTTAGGTAATAATTTAAGTGGAGTCGATGACGTACCACCGTTAATGCCGGAGATTGTGGACCCCTTGATATTGAATTTCCTGTGCGCACAGAAACTGTACAATAAATTACAAGCAACCCTTCGCGTCCTAAACGGTGTTTAGATGTTATAGTGTAATTAGAAAGGTCGCCAGTGGTGGGTCGCGTGCCCAACTTCCACAAGCGATTTTACTAAGCTTTGCCCGGGTGAACGCTCTCCAAATGTGAAACTAATACTCAGGATACGGTATACGACGGGAAGTGACAAAAATAATGTGTAATGAGCAATTATATTCTTAAATAGTTGTCGCTCAGGGCTAAGGGCACACATATCGACGAAGTAAGTAGTAATTATGAACGTGATTGAAAATTTAATAATATTGAATGACATGGCATACGCAAGGCTGCTCGGGTCAGCTACTGCTTGACTCGCATTTAATATAAGGTCATTAAGTATATTAAATCTACACACGTGCAATATGAACTAGATTTTTAGAGATTTTTTAAAATCACTCTTTGTTACTAAAATCCTAAATTTACTATCTATTTTTAGTTGTTTAGATAATGATTAAACAAAGTTGTTTTAACATTCAAATCATTAATTTAACTTTTTAAAAGCAATTTTCATTAGTATTTCCTTCGGCTTCGGAAAGGTAAACAAAGCAAACATTCGCAACAACATCGATTTATAAAAAGACTCAAGCGTTTGTCAAAACGCGACGGGAATTTTTCAACAAATTTAGCGGTTTCAATCGATAATGGAAAAGTTCAATAAGCAACAACAAAGGCGATACAAGTTAACGAAGCCGACGAAAGCGAAATTCACGACGGGAGCGCACTCTGGCGGGCAGGAAATTAAAAGACAAAAGACCGGCCAGTGCAGTTTAGGTTCGGAAACGATGGGCGTATCCGACATTATTCCTTTTTCAGAAAGATGCCATGAAGCCGCAAGCACTGAATGCTAAACTATTGCTTACATGCCATCTATCTCGCTATTGACTCTGCTCGCAGCGCCTCTGTAAAGTTTCAATTTGCCGTTTCATACCGCCGGTACACAACTTGTTTGCTTAGTTTAGATCCAAATAAAATGTTCTACACATTTTCCAACTAAAACTCCTGTTTAAAGTTTAATGCTTTGATTTAAATACAGTATTACAGTAGGTATTTAGTTTATACATTCAAGGTTATTTATTTTTAAGTTTCTTTATATCCTTTTTTTATTTCAAATAAAGCCTATTAGATTAATCAGTCAGGCGCTATTTTTCAAGTAGTGTTTGTATGTAGAAATTCATCATAACACAATTTTCAGCAGAAGAATTTTGGTCTTATTAAAAATGCGATCTTTCGTTTCATCGACGGAATGGAAGAATTAATCCGCCTTAATACGGTGATTTCTGGTGTATCGAATGTACATGTGTATGGTTTCTGTAATTCAGGAGGATGAGGGACCGTGTAATCCATTCTCGCCAGCTCCTATCTAGTTACAGAGGGAGAGGAGTCTTCTCATGTCTTTTATGTTCACTCGGTTTTTAGTAAAAAAACTTGAGTTAAAAATACGAATAAGTGACACATGTTTCCCGTGTTAAAGGCTGGAACATTCGCCTCTTTAGTTTCAGCTGATTTAATCCATTTTACAGCCCTTGCAGCTGTGGAATCTCGTTCATAAATTATAATAATACCAAATGAACTACACATTGGATTACGAGTGCTACTATTCGAGTTGACGTTTGCCTCCAATGTATTTGGGGCGTTAAAACGGATAATGTTCTGACGGAATAGTAAACTTGCGTTTATTATTGTTAATGATTTAGCATAACCGACAATGACAAAGCAGCGGAACAAGCTCAACACTCACAACTTTGTTTCCAAATTCAATTTGCATTTCGAATCAAAAACTTTCCGTGACACTGTTTTGCATTATTAATACTTTAGCATGGCGTGATCTCCCGAGAGGCGTACTAGAAGCCATAAATTGAATTCCAACCTTCGCAATTAGTTATTCCCGCGCGTGAAACTTTCTAGATCGTTCGCCTTCGTTAACAGATGTTACGGTGCTATTCATTATACATTCCGTCGAATTGTAAAGCCGAACATTTAATTTAAAGTACCTACTGAACGATCCTTTGTTAAATCGTCGAGCATTTTGGGCGGTATTGTCGAGGAAGCCCGGAGGATTAGTGGCGCGAGCCCGTTGGATTTACAAGACTCGTTCGTCTTGCAGGTAAATGTGTGCGGTAAATAATGTGCAATATGCCTCGTGAAGGAACGGCTAGCCGCCGGTGGTCACGCCAAGTGGGAAAAGCATTAACCGTCGCGCACGTGCCGCCTAAGGACTAAGGCTCGCTCCACTAAATGTCCGTCTACCTGACGTTTCTAATAATACATCTAGGATAGCGTGCAATATGCTTAACTCTCTGTACATGTAGGTAATAAAAAAGTTTTTGTTAGCGCAGCTACCGTTCCATATCCCCGGCACGTTTCTTATCGGCCTAATTTGGATCAAACAATTCCATTCCCCCAACAAATTGCGGCGGGCACATTTGTTATCTGCAGTTTTCTACAGAAATTATATTAAGATTTTGTCGTGCGATAATGTTGTATATTTTTACTTTCCTCTGTCGTGGCCGACGCGACACACCCTAAGGGAACGCTTGGATTTTGTGATAACAATAAATTACGCGAAAAATAAACTGAATCTCATCTACCGAGATGTGATTCTC
The DNA here is from genome assembly GCA_030295005.1 of Cephonodes hylas. Classification (NCBI taxonomy): domain Eukaryota; kingdom Metazoa; phylum Arthropoda; class Insecta; order Lepidoptera; family Sphingidae; genus Cephonodes; species Cephonodes hylas. Next base: position 10,762,050 of record AP025362.1, on the reverse strand, counting down.
CTTTTACTGTGAATAAGAATATGTTTGTAAACAGACCGCTCCCATTGAGGGATTTGTATAATTTATCTTGTTAAACTTACTCCAAATATTATCTGAACTTTTTTGTATTGTGTTGTGAATCATTGTTCAACAATTTTGTTTGGTATTTATTCGTTTTCTTTGCTACACTTTATTTCTACGGTAGAGGAACATTGAATTTTAAGATCATCTTTATTATATTATTGTATTATGAAGGAAGTTCATCAATATTACTGTAATTCAGCAAAGGATTAAGGTTGATAGTATGAAATGAAATAACACCTTCTCTTAATCAAAAGACCCTACATACCCCTGTTCTTATTAAAATACAGCCACCATTTCTTTACCTTTCCAAATTTTTAGTCTTATTAGATACTAAATATTTTTTTTATTTTCAGGTTACCCGTGGCTCATACATGAGATGTTATGGGCTCCCGCGTAGTGAAGTGGCGCTGGTGGGTAGTGGTGATGGCGTGGGCGTGGGGCGCGGCGGCGCGCACGCTCTGCCCGGCACGGTGCGCGTGCGACGACGCCTTACGCGCCGCCTCCTGCGCCAACGCAAGCCTAGAAATCGTCCCCATACAACTAAACCCAGAAGCAACCCACATAAACCTCACCCACAACGCCATCGACAACCTCCTCTACACGTTCGGCTTCTACACACAACTTACCGTGCTCGACATCTCTTACAACAAGATACTGGATTTAGGTAGTAAAAACTTCGAGAACAACATCGAGATGATCCATCTCAATTTGAGTCACAATTACTTGAAGCATTTAGATAAAGACACGTTCGTCGGTCTGAAAAGCCTCGTCGATTTAAACCTGTCAGACAATGAGATTACGAACATAAACGTGCAGACCTTCAAAGATTTGACCAAGCTCGAGAAACTCGATTTGTCTAATAACAAACTGGTAACGTTCGAGCCGAATACTTTTGAGCCGTTGGCGTCATTGAACATGCTGTCTCTCAAGAACAATTCAATATTGGACGTGCCGTCTGATAATTTCGCTTTTGTTATACAATTGGAATTCTTGGACTTATCAGATAATTTAATACAACAGATAACAAAACACGGTATACCTTACCTAAAAGAGCTCAAACATTTAGACTTGAACAATAACATTATTGAGAACATCGATCAATTAGGATTTCACAATTTGCCTTCATTGCGCCATTTGGATCTAAGCGATAATAATATGACTTCGATCCCGACATCCGCCCTCTCTAAACTATCTAACTTATCCCATTTGTATCTAAGTGGAAACTTTTTTCAAAACGTTACGTCGCTTTCTTTCCAAAGCCTTTTTCTTTTGAAACATTTGCACTTAAGCAGACTCTACGAGCTTGAAAAAATCGACTCGAGAGCTTTCGTCGATAATATAAACCTGCAGAAAATATGGATGAACGAGAACGTCAAAGTGAGAGAAGTTCCTTCGAGATTGTTCCATGGCAATCCCAAATTAACACACGTATATATGAGAAACAACGCTTTGGAGACACTCGAAGCGTCACACTTTCCGATAGACAGACTGCAGGAATTGGAAATTTCTGGCAATCCGTTCGTATGCAATTGTTCATTACTTTGGCTGTGGAAACTTGGCAAGGATAGCGAAATTACCAGCAAGAAGTCTGGTAACGCAAGCTCCATACTTAAAATAGATTATGAGGACATGAAATGTGCGGCGCCTGTGCATTTGAAAGGCGTATTGTTTGTTCAAATCCCGGAGTCTGAATTCGGGTGCTCAAGTGGGTGGGTGATAGTGGCAGTTGTGGTGCTGACTGTGAGTATCATTATAAGCGTGGTCGGTGGTGTTTTATATTTCATGGGACCTTTGAAAAAGTGCAAAGGTGATAAGTCGAAACAGATCATGACCAGCGTCATGATGAATGGTGACGTTTCTAAGTTAGGAAACGGTTTAGGGTACGCGACTCGTAGTAGGGAACAGGAAAACAAACGCGACGTCGATCGATATCTCATGATCGGCTCGTCAGTGACCAATAACTTCCATTCTCTCAATCCGCCCTGGCATAGTGCTGACAAGGGCTCCTACTACCAAGAGGACAGTGAAGAGCACATCTACCAACAGTTCGCGTACGAAACTATTCCTCCTCACCGAACGCCAGAAAAACCGCACATAGTGTACGTTTAACATAAGCTGCGCGCAAAGGACAATATCGCGAGTATATTTACTTTGCTATTTAATATAAACAAAACTGAACTGTGCTATCGTCCCGGCGGCGACGAGGTGTATTACATTTGCAATAATGTACATAGTGATATAAATAATATGTGATAGCTTTGTATATAGTCGTGTAAATATATTAACCAACGCGTACGAATATATTTTAGGCATTCTCGATTTTGTACTTAACTCCATCAACTAATGTTTGTACTTGACGTTTCTTATCTTTTCCCTTGTATTGTACCTAGATGTATATTTGATTTGGTTTGATTGTTAGTTCCTCGAGACTATGGGTACTCAGATATGTTAAGTGCTATGTAATATTCTTAAAAATGTTCATTAATAAATAATTATGATCGTGTGAAATTGTACATATTTCTCTGAATTAAAAACACCAATACTTGACGAAAACTTTGTACAAATATGAGCAATATAGAATAATTATTTCAAATATTATAAATATCTCGTTAATTTTATTCATAAACATTGTTATAGCATACTTATTAGTTGTATCTAGAGAGGAAAATAAACATTTTTCATATCTACCGTGCTTACATGAACGTGAAGTATACATAAACAATAAACCAGTCGCTCTGATGGGAAGGGGTACAAATTATATACAATTTATTGGCCATTCATATAAACTAATTTAACGAGAATAATTTAATACAATTATGTTATATAGATATTCTGAAATTAATATTTTTATACTTAGTGAATATGCAGGTGCGATGCTCAAAAGTTTCTGATGTCATCAATCAGTCTTCTGACCTTAAAAAGATTTACATTTTACAGATTCTTATAAAATATGTGAACGTACCGTATACTGAAGAGCTGTGCCAACTAATCTTGTTGGTGAAATCTGATTATTAGATCAGTGGACTGATTTTAAGGCTTTATATTCGTAGTTTTGTTTGCTACTGTTTTTATGGTATAATATTTAATTGGCTAAGTGTGAAATTCAGCCTCAATTGCCTCAAGAATAAGTAAGGCCTTATAGCATATATTAAAAATTAAAATTTGGCTTTAAACTGTGTATTATGTGCCGTATATATTACAAAAAGCAATGTTCTCGAATAATTACAAATTAATGTGTAAGTTATTAATTATATAATGGAATGAATCAGAAACTTTAGAAACTCGCCATCATAATGTTCTAGCTGGGAAAGATAATAATTGCGATGTAATAATTTTATATAAAGATGCATTTATTCATACGAATTTCATGCCCAAATTATAGCCAATGAACATAATACCTTTACAATCAATGATACCTACAGCCATAATGATAGTATAAGAATATTTATACTTACTACTTTAAAAACTTTTGTTATGAAACTTATTTAAAATATATAATGCATTAAAACAAACGACAAATAAACCATTAAAAATATACTTTGTATTTTTATTTTAATATCAAACATACATCCAGCACTCACACATACTGTATTACGTGCATTGTAAGAAGTTATAAGAGACTTCCAAACATTTTTATTTCATAACACCCGCATTTAAATCTGTGAATATTAATATAACTCTTTACATCGGTCACATGAATCTAGCAGGAAAGTTATTAATTTCTCAAAAATACATAAAAACTTACACAATTCCAAGCCTGTACCCCCCTTAGGCAAAGATGCATGTCTGCGTTCACAATTCATCAGTAATGCCCCACGAAAATGGGGCGAGCATATTGCCGTTTTTTCGACACATTTGTAGGCTGTGCTGATAATGAGGACTCCAAATAAAAATCCCATTAATACTACCTGATCCGGGAATCATACCCCCAACTTATCTATCGAGTAAGATGTGAAGTCGATAGGTAGGCACACAAAATTATTTTTTACTTTTAGTGCATATAACATAGTATTGGAATGATTTTTAAGGTGTTTTTAACATAAATATAATACAGCAGAGGGTACTTTGTATTTTCTTCTCATTCGTAATGTCTCGTGTGCGCTGCCGAACGCGTTGCATGAAATCTGTCTCCAAGTGGACTTTTGCAAAGAATTTACAAACATCGTGGTTTTTTTTTGTGTAAGTAGTGAGTGCTTGCTTAATAGGCGATGTGTGGACGACAACATGTGAACCTCCGGTGGTACTACCTTGTATACTCAGGTAAGCGAACTAGATGTATTCATTTAAACCAAGGCATGGTTTCATTGTCATCTCTGTATTTCTGCACATTATTTGAAAGGAGGCAAGTTAATCCAAAGAATAGCACGATAGTTACCCTTTTTCTTTAAGCATAAAACCATATCGTAGTTATTCTTGAAATGAGTAATTTTCTAAGAGATGGCGCGAACTGATCTCCGTGTCAACCAATAAATCTTTTTGTGCCTGAAACTTAAATATCTATATTACTTTATATCCTACAAAGATAAAACTAACCATTTAAATTTGTGATTTTTAAAATAATTTTGGTTCGATTAAGTGATGTAATAGTATCACCGAATCCAATTTGACCAGGCGACGAATCAGTTGGCAAATAAGTTTGCTACTGAATTACACTTCGACCAGTTCTTATAAGCAATGTGTTATGCGTTCCATCAAAACTTTCAGTTCATTCCAATCAGAGAATCGAATAGAACTTAAATATATGCATTGTTAAATGACGTGGGGTCAAAAGAACGTTATTTATTTTTTTATATAGCTCGTAATAGATTAGTCACACCGAGTCAGTCACAACTTTAATTAAATTAGAATTTAACAGACACAAATACGATCTACGTTTAGAAATGTTGGCGTCAACAACATTGTGAAACTGGATGCCTTTGAACAGGGAACACGTTTAACGTCAATGTGTACTACCTGTTCAAATGTACATAGATTGTAGTATGATAAAGACAGCGAACTTTGTAATTTTTGGTAAATCTCTTAGTATAAAAATTATATAAATTTCCCAACTGATACTGTATAATCTGAGAGCTAAATGTGAAGAAAAAATGGCACATTAGAATGACAAGTAATTATCGTCTTTTGTTATTTGATGCTCGACTATGCAGTCGTGATGCTTGTTTAAAGAAAATAGTCAGCGATAAAGAAAGTCATAGTCTTGATTTGACGGTCAATGGTTGGAGTTCAGAATCCTCACTTGTAACTTCAAAATTAATATATGGGACAAAAACATGGTGAACAAACACCAAATTTCTAAAAGATCGTCACGAGACTTTCAACTTACTTGACGCTAGTTCAAACTTCTTACTTTTAACATCAAATAGTTATCGAGGTCACCTGTAATGCAGACTACCACTTATATGGGCTTTAAACATGCTTCAACATTGTAAGAATGAAAAATACTAACCAAGACATAAAGAACGGAAGTAAAATTAACATTTGCCCTTTACTACTTAATAGTTCTGGATTAGGAGATTAAAAACCAGTCTTCTTACTCCAGTATAGTAGTATATTAAGAATTTTTGAGTTTTCAAATCATAGTTGGTTTTGGTAATTAATTTTACGCGTATAAAATTCCCAATATCGACGATCCTTAACTGACATCACAAAATTCTGTACCATTCCTATCGTTCCTACTGGCAGTGTATCAATTATTTCAGTTTGCACGAGGAACACCGTCGGAATAATTCATTGCTCCATCAAACATGCTAAATACAATCTCATCAATAAATGCACAACAGCTAATTAATTTTGGTTCAGTGCAGACAACAATTCGATTATAATAAAGTGATTTCGTACGTTCATAGCGACATTCATTTGACGTCGGACGAGGGGCGTGAACGAAAAACGCTGCACGCCTTTTTATCATGCACAATTAACTATCAGTTCGACGTAAATCGGTTAATTTCGGGACATCATGCGGAAGCGTGACAATCGCTTTTTGTTGAGCTTCAAGTGTTGATAAATTAAACGCATATTGCAGCCCCTGGAAAGATTAATGAAGTTAATTGAAATTGTTAGTGTCAACGCGTTATAAATTTAGTTTCAAATCTTTTGTGTATAATATAATTAATGTTTTTGATCGATGAATTGGAAGGCAATACCGTCGTTTACGCTTCTAGGCCATTTCCTTCTTGTCATGATTTTGGGGTCAAAAATGAGATTTTACAAAATATGCACGATTTATGATTTGGCAGCAGTTATAAGAATTTACAATTTCAAATTGTAAACACTGTTATTTATAGGGACATTTGAAAGACAATTGATAGCTTGGCCTAAGAGTATCTGTAATAATTGAGGTGCCCCGGGGGAGATAGCGTTAGCAACATAAGAAAACTGCAATAAAGTTGTATATCACTTAGACAGTGATTTATTTGTAGCGATAACTGACGAGACTAGCTTGTTTCGTATTTATGGAAGAACATGATTGTATGGAGCAACGTAGATTACATTCAAACTGACTGGTAATTTCGCAAGTTTTTAATGACATACATATGTACATATATTTATTTTTTGATATAATTATTTAATAGTGCATAGTACTGAAATAAAAAAAATTAAAGTCACATATATTTTTAACTACGTACATTAAACAGACGTTGCTGTGCGTATAAACCAACCGTTCCCCGCAGCTTATTTAGAACATCAGCGCAAGAACATATTTTTCCATTTACCCGCAACAAACGTTACACGAACATTTCTAGTCTAAGCGTCCTGAACGTTTCATTACGCTGCGAACAGTACCCAACTACACTACAGGGATACGTGAACGTTCGTGTTAAGTAGAAGTAAGCGTGTATAAAAATATCTCATAAATAGCTGACGAGCGTTATTGTCCGGGGCTGTCCTGAACTCGTATCGTCTGCCCGGCGAAAGGGGAGCACGCACTTGGGAGTAATACAGCCGGCCGGTATACCCAGCCAGATCTATAATGGAGATAAATGAATGTCAAAGCACTCAAATTGCCACGGGCTCAAAAGTAAAATTGCACGGGTTAGACCCGGTGTAATGGAGTAAGCGTGTATGGCATTTATTTAACAATTAGACCTCGTTAAAAACACCGAGCCGCCTTTATGCGTTTGTTATTAAATGTACGAAAGTGTTATGGCGTTATTGCGAAGGAATGTGATTGTGTGCTAAGTTTAATTCTTTTTTGTTGGGTTAGTTGTGCCCGTGGGATGTTATGAGAGCGAAGGTTATACTTATTATTAATAGTCGATCAAAGGTATACATTGCACGTTTTGTACTCACACTCTAGTCCTGTTTTATTATATTTTTTAATATAATTATATTTTTTGAAGTATTGCCTTATATTCGAATAGTTTATTTCTTTATGTTCCAAATTATCAGTAACAGCACGGAATTCAATCAATTCTGTTGCTTAACACCTTAAATGAAATTGGAAGAATGTGGATAAATACACTTTTATACGTCTACCCCATTCGGGAATACAGGCGTGAAGGTATGTGTATATAAAATAAAATTGAGTCATTACCACTATTCTGCTATGGGATTTCCAGCATTCTACATGGCCGCTTTCACTATCTACCCCATAATCAAAAAAGGGAACGTAAAATAATATTTTTATGGGTGTAGTTTAAATATAAATAATAGTGTAATATGGAAATCATGTGCCCATTCTTGGACATTTGGGGGTGGTTATAATTAAGTTGTAACATTTAAATGTATAGTGCGTGATGTCATAGATTCTAAACACGCGACGCTAGACACTGTTGACAAGGGCATTTTAAAATTTTATATATGTTTAATCCCATAAATTACAATTATACTTAACACTTTTGAAAAGAATGTCAATGATTTATTTCTTCCTTCGTTTTGCTTGTTATATTCAAAGTCTTATATTAAAGAGGCAATCGCCTCAATGGTAGAGCAGGTCTGATGATGATTGAAAAGACAAGTCTATTGCCAGTTTTCGAACACATTTCTAGACTCCATGTTGGTATTAAGCCAGGACTTATGAATTTTAATCACTTATGCCCCTAGAAGGAAGAGGAATCAATAAGGTACGTATATTAAATGAAGCATAACTAAATAACTTACGTATAGACAAACATGTACAGGTAGACCTACAAATTAAACTCTATTAACTATGGTCAATTAGGAGTGCCTAACGCGGGACTGACAGCTTGACGCTACAGTCTCTCGAGACCTGCCTGGCTATGGAAGGTACGCACTGAAGATTTCACTGAGTAAATCAATTACTGAATGAATGAAACTGGGTATAAAACGGATAACCAGTAATGGCCTCGAGGTTTAGGCATGAGGTCGAGAATAAGACGAGGTCAAGGATTCAAATCCTAGGCACACACCTCTGACTTCTTGAAGTTATGTGTGTGTTCACAATGAATTATTACTTGCTTTAATGGTGCCTAATATGGTTTAGTGGATTACGCGACTAAGAACGTTCTACCTTTTATTTAAAAATAGTCCTTCACTGTTTTAAGGATAGCCCGTAAACAGCAGTAGGTACATGTACAGAGCCAACAGAAAATATCGAATATATTTTTGTACGATCCGAGACAGCAAAAAATTAAGTCGTTTACTTCATAAACAACTCAAAATGTTTATCACGAAAACAGAGTCGACGAAATCCGCCAATTTTCCTTATTTACCGATATCCTTGTCAATGGCCGGTGGGATACAGGGCACGGTTGGCCCCGGGCCACTTCGGGAAATTGACAGTGGTTAATGTTTTTTAGACTCGTGACTGGGAAAAGCTGCGCTTAAATCTGCTAACGGCTGGACAGACAGTTTTAATGGCCCCGGCAAGGGAGTGAATCCGAGGCATAAATTGCGAACACCTTTTGCGTTTCGTCCATTCCAATTTTTCAGTACACGTTCCCCGCGCCGCGTGTGTTGTGTATTGGCCTTTTATAAAATTTATTTGACGGCCAAATTCGGGGTTTTCACTTTAACGTCCCGGTTCACTCAGACAGGTACAAATAAATAAGTAATTTAAATAAAACAAAAATAGTAGATTCCCTGGAATCGACAGTAAATGTAGGGTATGTTGTATCAAATACGTGTCCTACAAAACAAACTTGAACGAAACAAAACACACTCAGAAACAGCTTGCATCATCTTAGCTTCAAACAAAATGACATAATAATTTTAATAATCAGTTTCTTGGAATTATTATTAAGGCCCTTAAGACGAATCATAAAGAAACACTTGAACAGCCGGTATTATTTTCAAAAGAATATTAGATTCCACTTTCTATTAAGCACCTAGTGTGTATAATACAGATGGGGCATTCCACGCGAAGCGGACAAGCAAAAAAAGTCAATGTTTCCGATTTCAGTAATATTCGAGTATGTTATAGATATACATGTTCTTTATACGTGTGTTAAATATTTTTGTAATATAATGACTGGTTACAGAGTTACGGGACTTTGAACTTGTGGCCGGCGTGTGGGCATGTAGTGCTTCAAAGCCCATTACCGAGTCATAAGATTATGGTTTAAAATAATTAAACTAGTGGATTTAATACTTCATTTAATGAGTGTTTAAACTGCATTTTTGTATATCGAAAAAAAATATTTTTTCATTAAAAAAATTGCAAGTTTACTTTTTAAAGCTGATTTTCACAAAGATTATCATTTTCAATTTTTTTTATTTTTTTCCTGAAAAAAGCTTATACTGTGCAGAATATCCTTACTAAGTTGTATTACGGGCTCGAACTTAGTTTAGGAGCTAGACCAAAAATAGTGCCGCTGCGATGGCGTCCAGCGCCGCGTCTAACGCCCTCCCCTTGTTAGAATTTAATAAAACTTTTAATCAAAGGAATAAAATAATTTCTGATGGAACATTTTGCATATGATCAATAATACTAATACGTTTATATCTATCTATTAAATACTGTTTACTTTAAATCTACACAAATAATACGCTTTTTAAAATAAAACGAACTATTTTTAATAGTTAAATGTATTTACAATTTTAAATAATTTACAGTCAGTGGTACGATTTATCACAGTTTATTCAGTAGTAGGAATTAAGGCATGATATTTGAGCCTGGTATGGGGCACGCTGATTCAAACTTAAACTTATTCTATAAAAACAACTTATGTTTTTGAATGTTTTTTTTTTCGTGAATAGAAAATATGCGTTAGAAACATTCATTTTCTCGCCCATTCTTACACACGTTCGAATGTGGTAATTGCTTGGTTTGATTTCGACTGTAGACTAGTTTAGGTAGCCAGCCGCTTTGAGTTTCCCCCATCACATAACCCTTTTCCATAAGAAGTGGCATAAAAATCTAATTCTGCTTCTGTACCAAAATCTTGTTTAAAATACAACAGGTTTATGAAATTAAATTTATTTTTAAAGAACTAGGGTGCACCATCAATTATTTAAATATATCTTTCTTATGTAGTTCGAATGGCCTATTTTAAAAGATGTTGATTAAAAATTCTGTGGATAGTATTATGGTAAACCTTGCTGTGTCATGTTTTAGGTCATCCGATATCATAATCCTTCTATGTTATAAATTTTACCTTTTTTGTGACAATATACAAATGTCAGGAGGTGGTCGTTATTCCAGTGGAAATTGACTATGAGGCGATAACTAGTCTAAGGAATATTTTCTATTCACGAAAAGAAGACATTCAACAAAATAAGTTGTTTTTATAGAATAAGTTTGAATCAGCGGGCCCCATACCAGGCACAAAAAAATATCATGCCTTCATACCAGCTACTACAGGAATTATGATAAAACGCACCAGTAACAGTGAAGAATTTGAAATTGTAAAAAATTTTAAATACATGTAACCATTACAATTAATTAGTTTTATTTTAAAAAGCTTAATATTGGTGTAGATTCAAAGTAAACAGTATTTAATAGATAGATATTAACGTATTAGTATTATTGATCATATGAAAAATGTTCCATCAGAAGTTATTTTATTCCTTTGATTAAAAGTTTTATTATATTCTAACAAGGGGCGGGCGTTAGGCGCGGCGCTGGACGCCGTCGCTGCGGCACTAATTTTGGTCTAGCTCCTAAACTAGTTTCGGGCCCGTTATACAACTTTGTAAGGATATTCTACACAGTGTAAGCTTTTTTCAGGAAAACGATAAAAAAAATTTAAAATGATAATCTTTGTGAAAATCAGCTTTAAAAAGTAAACTTGCAATTTTTTTTAATGAAAAAAGATTTTTTTTTATAAACAAAAATGCAGTTAAAACACTCATTAAATGAAGTATTAAATCCACTAGTTTAATTATTTTAAACCATAATCTTAAGACTCGGTAATGGGCTTTGAAGCACTACATGCCCACACGCCGGCCACAAGTTCAAAGTCCCGTAACTCTGTACCCAGTCATTATATTACAAAAATATTTAACACACGTATAAAGGACATGTATATCTATAACATACTCGAATATTACTGAAATCGGAAACATCGACTTTTTTTGCTTGTCCGCTTCGCGTGGAATGCCCCAGATGTTAAATTCACTATTTGATAAGCAATTTTACAGTTGAAATCACTCCCACCAATAAACGTGTGAATAACTAAATTAATGTTGCTGTATGTAATCAAATTGGAATGTAATTTTATCTATCGACCTAAATGCGTATGTTACTTTAATTATTTCGGTTCTTAAAATAACTACATGACGTCAACACGAGCGATTATCCTAAAATACTCTAATTAAAAAATTATTGCTTAAGAGTGTTAGTACATTATACTTATGCTGTCTTAAGTTTAATGATATGTAATATGAATCGGCCTTATGTGTTTTCACAATGTGTTATCACGTACTATAGCGGTGTTGAAAATTCATCGATCAAAACTTGCACATCTGAAAATTCTTAGGGGTTTCTTAGGCGGTGAACTAAAAGTCTAAAACCCAATCTCTTCCACTTACAAAGGCCCGTGCCCAGCAAGTATATGTGGGTATGACTACGACAGAAGGTCTCTATCATTTTTGCAGTTATTACTTACACTTAAAAAAAAACATCGCCAACAAAACAAATTTGTACCACCTCAAACTCCCGAACTTCATTAACTTAATCGTATAAAAAATGACAACGGTACAACAATCAACCGGCCATAAAGGCCGACCAATCAAAACAGGACGTAAAAGGGATTCGTAGAGAAAAAAAATAAAGAGCTTTTATCCGAGTCCTGAAAGGCGGCTGAAACGGCAACGTTACAGCTGGGGTGGCAAGATTTATTTCACGACAGTACTCGTTATGGCACCGAAGGGACGGCGGTGGGGAATGCAGCCTGCACCATTGTGGTACACAGGGATGGAACGGGAACAGCGAAATTTCACTTTAATTGGGTTTGGTTAATATGGCCTGTTATTTGTCGCGGTTTCGCGCGTGATTGTACTTACCTTGGAGTTGTTCTGACTAGACTTTTTAAGATTAAGTCTTGTGATAATTTACATATTTTTTAATGTCAATTGTAGTAAATGTGATACAGAACTTATAAAGTCGTACACCTGCAAACAATAATGTCGTTATAGGAAAAATTGTGTCTGTTTAAAAAATGTTGCAAATAAATTACCGCTATCAACATGCAGTTTGGATATGTCACATAGAAATTACCGTCATCAACAAGGAGTCTGCAAATATGCTCTTATAATAGGCTCGCCCCCTTTAATTTAAAATAGCTGGTGAATCTTTAAACGTTTCTCGACCTGATCTCCGAAGTAATTAGTGTGTACCCGCTCCGGCTCTGCTCGATCGTACATAACCATCCCGAACATGACCACAGATCGGAAGATCACAAAGTGTACCGTGGATTGTGTGGGAATTGGGACGCGGCGTTTTGTTGTGCTCTTGTTAATTAAATCCGTTGTTGTAAAGTTGTAAAGCAACACATACGTTGCGTCGAACGCTGTTGTAACTCCGTGTTGTTGCCGATATATGGATCTGAGTTTACTTGTGGAAAGGAGGTTTTAATGGATTTTTTATTGTGGTTTTATTGACCCACATTTCTCATATATAAATATCATCACATTTGTGTGGAAAGAGGTGCAAAAGAGAAAGAAAAGTGCTAGTGATTGCCAATTGCTTACAGCACGTTTAATCTTTGATACTCAGTACCTGAAGCGTACGATTGTTTACAGACTTTATTCAAAGTCCAATAAGAATATTTTCATGTCTATTTCTCGGAGACAAAGTAAGTTATAAAATCTTGATAAAAAATAAAAATCTTTACGTTTTTCCTACAACCATATATTAAATGTACCTACATATGTGGTTTGTATAAAAAACATCCAACATTTTTATTTTTAGGAATTTTCTATAACTCCAGGTGGTTCGTAATCACCTTAGCTATCACCTACCATAGATTCCGATCACGGTCTGATTACACCTGTATAAAGTCTACATAGGACAATCGTTGATTCATAGTAAACAAAATGTGTCCAATTTTGTGTACCAAATAAATTTATTACAAATATAACAAAAAATCCAAATTTCCGATAAATATCATTGACAAATAAATTCATTTTACATGAAAGGACATACGCCATTTAAACATAAATATTAGCCCGTACGTAGATGTTCATGAAATTAAACGTCATGCGCATAAATCGCAATAAATTTGTAGTGAAATAAACATTTTCAGGGGAAATAAGATCCTGCGTTACTAGTAAATGTGTATATAAATTTTATAGTCGAAGATAAAACCCATTACGAGTGGTTTACGAGAGGCACTCCCCTAATGATGTGAATGTTATGCAAGGGAACGCGGTTACTGCGTTACTCGACTATATTTGTATATGGGCTTGATTTAATTACGATTTCACACGACAACAAAAATAATTGACTAGTGAGCTCGCGGCTCAATTACTATTTAGAGCTCCCGAGTTCGACTCCCGAGTCAGTCAGAGTAAATTAAACTAGAAAATGTGCTCGGAAAAATGGAAATAGGCTTGCGTTATGTGTAATGAACATGATTGGCGAAAATGGGTGCAGAAATGCACCTCTGGCTACCTTCTCGGAGGTAAAGGATTGAGGCTATGTATGTAATGTATGTTTCAAGTTATAGTAACCGTCTTGTAAATACCTAAATTTCTTAACATTACCAATATGCTACAAGTATTTGTAACAATACCCTTCTAATAAAACCTTTAACTCCAGAGTAAAATTGAATCGTACGTTCCGTGTAAGGAGGTAAAAACAATTTAACAAGCAAAGTTATTTGCGAGCATAAAGACGCAGAATTGAACACGTGTACTTAATTGACCCGAATTCACTTTCCAAAACGCTATTCCAACTTCAATCCAATTAAAGTTGCCGCCACAAAGTAAACATGATTTTTTCAGTTAATAGAACAGAGTTTAAAGGCCTCGCGTTGTTTTACAACCATAGAGTAATGCAGGCGAATTTAACGTTGGATCATGGGTTTCAGACAGGCGTGGTACCCGCTGATAGAGGCTTTGAAAGGTTAAAGCTAGGCCACGAAGCTATACCCCTCTTTTATGCAGTGGTTTATGGATCTTTTGTTCTTTTTAAAATTTATTTTCAAAAGAATTTAAGACCTTATTTTCACACACTGCAGTGTGAATTTTTTTAGAAGACGAGAATTCATTTTTTTTAAGTTGACGTTGAAGGTTTTTTTTAACTTAGAGATAATATTCATTGTGCATCAAATATACCCAAAAGATTATTATAATGATAAGGAAAAACATGATGATCGACGAATACAGAAAATACTCAGTTTATTCAAATTTAAATTTCTATTAAAGATTATTCAATATAATTTTAATTTTAAACTCAACGTTTTTAAATGAAACATCTTTAAAACATACCGTGACTTTCTTTGCATAAAAATTCAGCGCAGTAGCACTTCAGCCCGATGGAAAATCGCATAAATTAAATGCTCCACCAACAAATTTATCTTTTTCCACCATCGGCATACTAATACTCGGTACTCAGCGACTATCCTTCGGGGTGGCCTTCGCATCAATAAAATTAACATCGTAATCCACTTACAGCCATCGAACAAAAAATTATACGAAAATTGCTCTTTGTTTTTAAAGATTACACTTTTAGCAGTCAACCTTTTTTAGAACTCTGCGGTTTTGAAAAGAGGTGACAATGACTGTGTTTTATTTGTGACTGAAATATTGTGTAGTTTGTTTTTTTCTTTACAAGGAAATGAAGTCAAAGTTAAAGAATCTATATCTAACACCTTAGAGCTAATACAGTATTCCAGTATCTTACACTAAATCAAACAACGTGAATCAACACTTAGGTATATATTATATAATATCAAGTTTCTAAGGTGAAACTTCTAGATGTTTCTTGGGATTCCACTTGGGTGTTGATTTGACTTATAGCGTTACTAATATTTGTCTCCAATTTAGAAATTAGCCTACGAATGTTCCTTAAAAACATCCAATTCATTTAAGTTTTAAAAGAAACCTAGCATTTTTACAAAATCTAATAATTGATTGGGTAATGAAAACTCTATCACTAACGAATGCTAATAAATCCCTTAATGTAAAAAGAAAGATTTTTCTATTGCGGAATCAATGAATATTTCATTAGGACATGCTTAGTGTAGCGTTTAATATTCACGATTATTTTAGCATTAATTTTCATTGCATAACTTATTCAATTTAGCTCTGACAGTAATGTGAAGTTGAAATCTTATTAGCCACCCCGCGAGATTCGACTGACACTTGCATGTTATAAAATGCATTTTAGACAGAAAATTAGACATTCCGCGGATCCTAACGCGAGATGCAATAATGCAGGAAGTTCATTAATGAGTTTCGCCTCGGTTGAGATCGCAAATTGGATTATAATGTTAATATCAGTGATTTCGCTTGCGCCTGCTCTGCGGGGAACAATTTCGGTACATCTTAGGGCGGTCGGGCGTCTATTATCCTCATTTCAATAAGAAATAAATTACGATTTCTTATTACATTTTCCATTATGCGGGGAAACTTATCAAGTTTCATTCAACGGTGCGTGTTGTAGGAGGCATTAATGAAAATCTTTAAGCATTTCATATTTGAAAAGAGCACGCTACGTGATTGATTGGAGTTCGTTGAGATAAGTCGCATGTTGATTATAATGCACGTATTTTTTAAATTAAAATTTTGAGTTAGAGAATTTTTAATTATAGTGTTACAACTTTATGGTATGATTTTTGAATGATTCATAATAATCTCCAACATTTTACTTTTTTAATGACTGTTTTCTTGATTTTGTATTTTCGAGAAAAATTTTAGGAAACAACGAAAATTTTCGTATCGTGGTAAACACTAAAATTCGTAAATAATGATTTTTTAATAAAAGAAGGAAGAAAACAATGTGTAAGTTACTGGCTGAAATAATTTGGTTTACAAAACTAAAAAAAAATTAAATCAACATGACGATTACCGAAAACGTTTACGTATACAAAGACAAAACTGGCAGGTTAGGTTTTAAATTGGCCACTATTAAGTGTGGGAGGGTAAAAGCTATTCTCACATAATGAAATAGCTGCCGCAGGCAATCTGGCAAAATTTAGCGTTGGCTTATTAAAGCATAATGCTGATGGAATTTCGTTGTCACAGGCCCGTGTCCGCTTTCAGCCACCGGTAGAAACCCGGTACACGGTCTGACTGGAGAATTTTCATAATAAATTAATGACTTTGCATAATAGTTTGTTGTGTCGTGTATTTGTTGACGATGTGTCGGCCTTTCATGTTATTGTCATAAGTGTTGAAGGTTGAAAGCGTAAAAACTATGAGTGCCGTGCTGGAAATTCAGCGTTTGCTTGTAATGACAAGCGAAATCTTCTAATCTAGCTGTGGCCCTCTACTTTGTATTTGAAATTTTATACCTCAAAATAAATATTTTCCAAATTGTTTTCATTGCTAGTCAGGTCCTATTGTTCTAAGCGTGCCATAAAGCTTCTTACTTCCTAGATAAATTGACTAGATAAAAGTGATGAATTTTTAAAACGCACCAGTGATTTCTGAGATTAATGCGTTCAAGTTAAAACAAAAATACTCTTAAGCTTTATGATATCAGTATAGATGTAACGAGGAGAAATTAAATGATTTATTCACTTTAGCTATGGACTCTAAAAAGAATAAGACAAAATCTAAAAAACGTTACTTGGCAATTTTCAAGTGTTGCTACGTTATTACAAAAGGATTAGAAATCACTTCCCTAAATTACTGGCGTGTGTCTCTCGAGACTAGGAAGTCAAATTAATTAAATCGTAATCCTTTCACTCGAAAATATGAAAGTTCGTTTATTTGCTAAGCAATTCGCTTTTTGATTTCAAATTGCTAGTGGAATGGGGGCAAGTCTGCACTGATTATAAATTAAAAACACGAACTGCAAGCTACTACAGGCAATAAAGTTATTAAGTCGGACCGTCGTCGACAGAAAAAAAGAGAAATACGCCAGTTTGTAAAAGCTGGCCAAAAACATTAGCAAAATATATTTTGCTTTACAAATATTGTTCAGTTGCGGTAAAGTTAAATTGTATCTCATTGTTTGCGGACATTAACTACTGATTGTAAATCTCTCCTGGTGTGTTGCGCTCGCTTTGCTGTTGCTCACGTATATAACATATGCAATAAGTGCCATCCGGATATTTGTGATTTCACAACCGCATTGTTCTCTAGCCAATTTAGTGGTCGTCTTTGAGTTATGGTAAAGGCAAGAAGTTATATTATGTAAGGAAGTAATAATTATGGAAATTTAAATACAGAAATGAATATGCAAAGTAACACAAACATACTCTTTAAGTTGATTCACCGAAAGGAAAGATAGAGGTTTTCATCATTCAGATTTTACCATACATTAAGCTCCACGTAATAGGAGTGAATGTTGTATACCAAACCCATAAAAAATAATTATTCGGCCCTAGAAATCAAAGTCGAAGACTTATGTCATGAGACCAAGAAGACAGCCGTAGAATAAACAAACAAATTAAATAACTCACATAAATGACGCTGAAAAGTAAAGCAGTAGGTAGTGTAAGAATCGCTATTTTGACATAATTATTTTGCGGCGAAATATAACGTAAAGTATCTATTTACACAGGTTACCGTTAATTTCGTTTGAATAACAAGCTTCTGATGAGAAAACCTTTCTAGAAAGGTCACGGTCGCAGTTAAAAGGGTGCTGTGAATCTGGGTTACTTCTAATGACTGATAATGAAAATAGTTTTATATTTAAATAAACTATGGCAAATTTACTTTAGCTAACCGCTCTTGCCGTGGCGGGCTTTGTAAATTGCAAAGCATGGTCTAGAATTGGAACAAAACATGAAATTGATATCTAGTCTAAGTTGAGGTAATAGCGTAGGTTTTTATAACCAATACCGGTACCTCACATTTTAATGGAATTGACTCGCCAAATTTAAGTACTTAGTATTTGCTTGTGTTTCATGGTAATTTCTGTTAAAAGACCTTGTCATGCTCTAAGATCAGCGCTCTAACAAGAATCTTAAAAATATCTACACGAATCTAAAAAATCGAGATTTATTCGAACGTGACGCGTCTGCAAACTTCATCGCATCTCAATAACTCAGCAAATACATTTTCAAAACTCATCAATATTTGCTGCAACTTATTATTCTTATCAAATAAATTACACGAAACACAAATTGAATTGAATTTACTATCTCTCAGTTCATGTCTTTCACAGCGTCCGATCCCGCTAAGCCCTCGACTTTGTCGCGATGTTGGAGTGGTATCAATTTGCATGCTCTCCACTGAAGGGCGTTTCGAGTGTTGTCCCTTTGAAACAATCGTTTTTGCCTCTTGGGTTTCATTGAATTATAGTATTTGAATAAGAATCGACATTTTGTTTGTGGCCGTTTGGAAATTTATGTGCAGCGTATTTAAAGATATCACTTATGCCTTTCTTGATTGTGTTGTATCTGATTATTGGGTTTCTCGACTTTTCGTTGCTTTTTTGGTTTTGAATTTGAAAGCCAGAGCACTTTTCGGTTAATCGTAACAGACATAACAATAGATATTAATGAATATACTGATAATTTTTATTAATAGTCGATCAATATTAAGAATAAGAGAATAATTAACAGCGCGATTCATAGAAATGAAACTCTTAATGTTACTTAGTCTAGTACCTACATCATCACATTGCGGGCCAGCATTTTGTACAACAGAGATTCATATGTTACATTTCGAAATAAATATTTATCAATACATTTACATACAAATAATTGAATAGGCAAATTGCTATTTCGAAACGAATTTAGTGTCCCAATAACCTTGTTTTAACAAAATTAGTCCATACTTAAATGGGTTTATTGAACACTGCTTTATAATTATATCTCGTTAATTAGATTTAAATTAACATCAGAATGTGGGTTGTCACCCATTTAGAAATTAAATGTCATACACATTTCTGTTGCCTATTAGTTTCCAGAATTGTGTTATAGTAATGTAACAACAGTTATTTTTGTTAATTCTACGAAATTTTCCTCTAAATGCCATCTCATTGTGACATCATTGTGTTATATTTTTACCAATAGATCGTTCATTTCCTCTGTATTTTTTCCTTGTTTGAAGTGAAATGATAAATAATGAGAACGCTAAAAATACCAGCTCATACATATTTTATTTTTGTGGGTGTAATGCTTTTAATAATGTGAAGTGGGATCAGGTTGCATTTAATCAAAACTATATTTTTAATTAAAAATTTCAAAAGCATACCGAAACATTTTTTTCCGTACAAGTTTCTTATTATAAGGTTACAAAATGTTTGAATTCGGATGTAAAAATAATTGTTTAATTTCTTTAAAGGATTCCTCCTGTTATAATAAAATTTAAGATTTTATTCTTATTGCGACGTCGAACGTCGACGTGATTTTTCAGAGCAAAGTTCTATTCATCGATTTATAGATCTCACATTTTCTATTTAAATCATCGTCGTCACCCTAATCTTCTGAATTATAATCGAAATAGACATCACGCGACTAAAAACAACATGATAAAACTAGCACAATTGTACCATTATTCCCGCAGAGATTACTCCGCATTAAGAATGTTAGCTATTCGTTCCATTGCGAATGTACGTACCGAATACGTGTTATCCACATAGTGTCAAAATATTTAGGGTTGTTGTGTAATTGTACAAACGGCAGCCCGTACCTAAACAATTATTATTTTAATCAGCTCCGGTACACAGGGGTACATGTAATTCCCCCATTTAGAATGGAATTTTGCTAAACAATGGAACTGAATTAACGAAATATTTAATTGACTTATTCTGTCGACTCGTTGGTTCGTCGAATAAGACTATGATTCAATTGAGAATAGTTTTTCCATTACTAAATTCTCTGTACCTGCAAGCAGCCGAGTAGTGTTCCTTGTAAATGAGAATAGTTTTGCTGGTTATTGCATGGGACTTAAATACAACTATTGAATGGTGAATATATAAATTCTGCCTCAATCAATTTTTTGTTATTTTTCAAATTAAACGTCGCAAACTGACGCTAGAGAAGAAAACAAGGATATTTTATACTTTGGTGTATTTATTTATTCAAACCTCTTAGTATTTTTTTTCAAGAGATTTATGTACAGCTAAAATCGTGCTTATTATTAAAAGATCGGTTATTTTCTCATAAACATTACGTGATTATTGTGAGTCGATAAAGAACAACCCACAATGTCAATATGAGAATGTAATAAAGTCGGATTAATCTTTAACTTAAATAAATACAGCTCGCTAGGATCTTAGTCAGTGGGTTTTATTTCCCACTAAATTAAGCTTAGTTTAATGGCTAATAAAATTCCTATTTTACTTACTACTTACTACTACTTATTATTTCCTAATAATATTTGTTTTCTACAGTTTTCCATTCATAACAACAGCTATTAAACCAATAATGATCAAAACATGATAATTAACCGAAGAGTTTAAGTATTAAACGACAACGTTTAGAGAATAAGCCATAAGCCATCAGAAATTATTAAGGAAACACGTTGAAAGCCTTGCTAAGATCGTTCTCAGCGAAGACAAGCGTGTAGCCATTATTGCCTTTTATGGTGTTCATCCAACTAATCCACCTGTTTGGGTACGTACCTGTTGCTTTATAACATGGATTATGATGTAAAAGTTACGACAGTGAAAGGTAATAGTCTAGTATTTGCGTAATTGAATTACCACATTGAGGAAAATGAAACCATATTTAAATATCTATTGTTAGTTAGAGAGTTATTTTGTTAGATCGCCTATACTGAGGCATGTATCGACATTAGTTGCGTCTAATCTAGATATACTGGGTCTAACATAAGACCGGACATGGTGTTGCTGAGATTTTCTCAAGAACCAACCACTATGACGAGAGACTTAAAACAAATGTGTCAAAACGTGATTACAGAAATCAACCTCTGCCTTCACCATACTGTAATCATAGCCAGCTATTACCGAAAAATGTGTGCTGACCGCATGAAAACATTGTTTGGTCAGATGGCGTCAAGAGCGATGCAGTAGCGAGGAATGCAATCAGCGGTAGAATGCCTCGTAGGTAGAACCGGCATGATTACAGCATACCACGGGATTCGGGCCTCGGTACACAAGGGTCGAAGGCATCCGTATATGGACGTCCTTTTTGGCGCTTTGGGTTGCAAGTTTAATCCCGCTAATATTTAAATACTGAGTTAGAAACATAGCTTAATGGAATAATTGGAAGCAATGATTAGTACAGTTTAATATTTAGAAATGCAACCTTTGACATAAAAAAGGTCTATAGAGGATTTTATTCTGGTCTAAATATTATTACAGATTTTTAATATATCGTTAAGAGTTATACACTTTAAATTAACTTGTAAAATAATTTTATAGTAATAGATCTAATGATTCAGAATCTGACATGTTAAAAAGGGTTTGAAAAAATTGTGCTATCTTCAAAAAAATTATCGTTGCCGAAACGAACTTGCGATTTCTTATTTTAAAATTAATATTTCCTTAATTTGTTTTATAAAATCGACAAACATTTTAGCTGAAACGGTGTTAAAGATAGAGTTAGATAATATTTAATAAGCTTTCGAGTGTTTTACATTTATAAAATAAATAATTTTGCTTCGCTTTGTTGAGACTGTGCTAATTGGTCCGTAGGTTGAATTTATTATTATAGAAAGGCACCGAGCCTAGCATTTATTTATTTTCACTATAAATAGTGATATATATATAAATATAACAGCAACAATAGTAAGGAGAAAAACTAGAGAAACCAAGCCAGGTGGAGAAATTAATAAATTAATAGTACGATAAAATAATAAATAATGAAATCGTAGTTTTCATGCAAATTCAACTTCTATAAATAAATGATAACTTTGTGATTTTGAATGAATTTACAATAGTAAATTACAATAGTAAAGAAATATCTTCCCTAATTTTAAAAGTGAATGATACTCTTAAAAAAGTCCTTAATACCTACGCAACTTCATCGGGTAAGAAATTTAGCGGACTTGAACCTACGACTTTTGAAAATATGTCCAGCAGCCTTTCTATTGATCCTGTAAATCACAGGGTTACTATGTGATACTATTACAGTTATTTTCCACTTTACTTACAAAGTTGTTGACAAAAAAATTTCAGCACTAAGACGAGATGCCCAAGCACCGAAATGTTTTATCGCCATTTAAAAAAAAAAATTCATTAACTATTTGTTTTGTATAAAAATGTTCGGAAACAAGAAACCTTCCCGCACCGCGCCCCTAAAATAAATTTATAATACACGAATTTTAACTATGAAACTGAAAATAAAACACAAACTGAATTAAAAATCCGTCTTTGGACAAGGGTAAATAATAAACTAAGGCAATATAGTCTCGACTTAGCTTCTTGCTTTGATCACTAAATAAATTCGTTAAAGTACTCCAGTTATTAACGGTTATTATAACTCCGGAAGAAGTAAGGGTGGCACAGGACCCGACGAAGCCAGCGCCGGTTTCATTTCCCCCATTTGCAATTCAAAAATTCACTCCACGCTCATTCGTCTATCTTAGCACCCCGTCTCTTTCTAACACCATACTATCTATATCTCTATCCTGTTCTCCCATCAGCACTTTTTGTTCCACGGTTTCTTGCAACAACCGTGCGTAGGACAATGCTACATTATTTCGAAAGGATTAGCCATAAATAGTTCTACTTCATTACATTTTCATGAAGGCTCCCCTAGTTGTGGAATTTATGCGGAGAAAAGTTTGAGCTTTACTGAATAAAAGATATCTATTTGGCAGTAACGCTGGACGCGCGCCAAGCGACACTTCGCGCTCGAGTTAAACTTATTAAATGCGAGATGGGTTAACTGAAATTCTGTATGTGGAAACTAGGCGAAGGCTATAGCTTAAAAATGGATTGCAGTTTGCCGTATCTGCGTAAGTGAATTTATTTTATCCGGTGATAGGTTTGAGAAATTGTTTTTATAAATCGAAGTAATATTTTTGATGTCATAGCTGGTAACTAAAGAGGATTTTATGCATTAAATAATTGTTTTTACTTAATGAAATATTAATATTCAAAGTACTTATATAAGACACTACTAGTACTAAAGTTACATTATAAAAAAGACCAATTAAAATTTGAAATTTATTATGAATAAAATCTGGATGGATATCTATCTGATTTATTTCTAAGCTGTTTGTTTTTTTAATTATTATAATTAAAATGTGGTAAGGAAACATGGATATCACAGAAATTTTATATTTCCAATAAAATTCTTTCATTCGACAAAGAACAACTGCTTGCAGTTTTGCAAATACCATTTTGTATGGAACAAACCACACCTCCGCAGATTTATTTATTGTCATATGTAGATAAGTGACCGAGGTGTTACATTGTGCACTCTCGACACAGTCTATCTTTACAGTAGTGACATTGTCGCTTGATTTATTACGATGGAGATAGCTGATTAAGCGGCCTACATAAGCAGCAATGTACGTCGAAGGATTCAATCGATGGGGAATTCTTGGAAATGGCTCTCGAATAGAGCGTTTAATAAAGAGTTTGGTTTGTGATATTTTGAATTTAGAACGTGTTTGCCGCACTGTATAATCGGCTCACTTAAACATATTTGATAGTAATAGAGATTTTTTTGTTTTTTATTATATTCCTTGAGGTCAACCGCTTACTCTTCAGGCTGATCCTGGAATACGACGGATTACTGTGGGATACATTGTCGCGTACAAAAACTTAACCAAAACTAAATTGTGCAACCCCACTTATTGAACTAAATGCTATTTCTTTGCATCCTTTTTGGTTTTCTCTTGTATTGTAGCTGTCTATAGGCCGTGTTGACCACCTAACATTAGGTTAAAAAAGTTAGTCAGTTAAAAAATACATAGTGGAGTTTGAGGTCACTACAGCGTAGCTCTAATACTAGCCATTTTCTCCAAGACCATCCAACTTCCACGAGCTCTACTAGCTAAATTATTAATTCTTTTTATAAAGAATCACGACCATTAAAATTTTTATTTCATTTAAAAAACTAAGTAGATACTAAAGTTTTTAACTAGTAATTATATTGTTGAATTTATTTTAGGGATTACCAATTAAAAGTTTTTCGAAACTTTTTTTGTTAGATTTTATAAAACCAGATTTTGTTAGACCTAGTTCGTTAATGAGGCATACATATTTCAAATGTAAAATTAGCATTTAAATCCGTCTATGTTGTTCGTCTGGTCCGTTTCCAACTTATGTCTGAAGGGTACTAAAATTATAAATTCAAATATTTGGACACAACCCTTCCTACGTATAACATTATTTTAACATCATGATCTGAATTATGGAATGAGCTATTCTTATTTAAAAATGTAGTTTATGAAAAGTAAATCCTTTTTAAAAAAAGGACAACTACTTAGAATTGATTTCTAGACATTAATAAAATTGTCCCATCTGCGAGTGTCTTATTATAATATATGAGTCAATGTTGTTAAATGAATATTAAATAGTGTGTAATCTGTATAAAGAGGAAAGAAAATTAATATACTGCCTCGTGGTCTCGCGGTACAAGTATGTGCCGTGCGATCTAAAGGTCCTGGGTTCGATTCCCGGGTCGGGCAAAGTGTTATTGGGTTTTTCCATTAGGAAATTCTCAGTAGCAGTCTGGAAATGTGCCCGAAAAACGGCAATAGGCTCGCCCCCAATTACGGACTGATACATACCTGGTGAAATGTGGGTGCAGAAATGCATCTCTGCCTACCCCTTCGGGGAATATAGGCGTGAGGTAAGTTTGTTTGATTGTTTGTAAAATTTATATATCTACGTAAAATTTATATATTTACATAATAAAAACTATGTGGGTTGCGATTGGAAGCATCATCATCATCACCATCACAGCCCATAACATCCCACTGTTAGACACGGGCCTCTTCTACAATTAAAAGTGTTTCGGCTTTAGTCACCACGCTGGCTCAATGCGGGTTGGTGGACTACACATCTATGAAATGCCTAAAAACTATGGTGTGAAGGTTTCATCACAATGTTCTCCATCCCCTAAGAGCAAATGACAATTCATTATGAATAAACATAGCTTCGAAAAGTCAGAGGTGTTGAATCTTGAGCCTTGAATCCGCTGAGATTCTCGATTGAATGGGATACGTCTAAACATAATATAGAAATTGGAGATATGGAGCAAATGTGACCGCGCCTGAGGCGTTGCCCAGCTAGGGTTTTTGCCCAGTTTACGTACATAAATATACTCGCTTATCTTATTTACGGTATTATTGTTGTGTTGGCGGTAACATGGTCTTTCGGGAAAACTTTGGACATTTGTTATGACTACGTACCGGAGTAATTTTAGATAAATTGCCGAATCGTACGCTAATTTACATACCATCTTGATTGCCCTCTGGGCGATGTGTGTGCTAATTATGACCCGCTTAGAACGTTTCTAGATATCGTATTTGGGTTATTACACTGTACTGTTAGTTAGAAATCTATTTTGGTGTTATATTAATAGCTATTGCGACTGATAAGAAATAATCTCGTTAGTTGCCTTGGATTGTTCTATATTTATTGTTTAACATACATTCGTGTTGTAATTAAATTTAATTATGTATTTTAAGGTATCTTTGAAACTAATGTATTGGGTCGGCAACTAAGTAATTGCGGATTTTACTCATAGATGGCTTCAGTTGAATTTTTAGGTTTGCTGGCGTAGTCCAAGTGTAAAACACATTTTGTTATTTGATAGTTGGTAATTCAGCTATCAATCAGTAAAAAAAAGTTTTTTGATCGGTTGCGTAGTTTTCGTTTGGTGTTCGTTAAAAAATGGAAAATTAAAAGGAACAATATCGTCATATTTTTCATTTTTTTTTCGCAAAGGGAAAACGCATCGCAAGCTCACAAACAGTTATTTGCTGTTTATGGCGACGAACCTGGGTTGGCAAGTAATTAATTGCGGATTTTCAAGTTTTTGAACATAGCCAAGTTTTTTTAAGTGGTTTTCAATGCATGTATGTGATACATGAAGCTTCTCTGCAATATCACGAGTTATACTGTGACGATCCGAATCGATTATTGCTTTGATAAAGTCGTCATTAACTTCACCTGGACGACCAGAGCGTTTTTCGTCTTTGAGTGAAAATCATCAGAACAAAATTTGTCCAACCAATTTTGACACTGCTGATCTTTTAGGGCTTCATCACCATAAATAGCACATAACTTTTTGTGAGCTTGCGATGCGTTTTCCCTTTGCGAAATTAAAAAGCAAAATATGACGATAATTTTCCTTTTAATTTTCCATTTTTCAACGAACACCAAACGAAAACTAGGCAACCGATCAAAAAACTTTTTTTACTGATTGATAGCTGAATTACCAACTATCAAATAACAAAATGTGTTTTACACTTGGACTACGCCAGCAAACCTAAAAGTTCAACTGAAGCCATCTATTAGTAAAATCCGCACTTACTTAGTTGCCGAGCTAATACATAATCTTGGTATGTAAAACATAATTTGAAGCTAGGTCACATCTGTCACCTTACTGTAGTTATGCTCAGTTTTGAAAGCAGAAAGAGAAAGAAGAAGAAGAAAGGGTATTAAATGGTCACCTTATAAAGAAATTACAAGGAAGTATATATGAGAAGCAGATCATCCGCTACAGATGTCACCCTAATGCTGACCACGGTCCTCAGATATGAGGGACCGACCAGAGAGAGAGAGAGATATGAGAAAGACAGTTAATTTTTTTTTAATTTGATAATTTTACAGTTGAAGTCTCAGAAGCACTCTAAACCTCTTAAGAGATATATGAGTAAGAGTACAATTGTCATTAAGAAAAAAATCATCATCATCATCATCGTCAGCCAATAGTGGTTCACTGCTGGACATAGGCCTCCTCCAATGACTTCCACCGGGAACGGTCGGAAGCCTCCTGCAGCCAGCGACGTCCACGCAATTACAAAAAAAATACAGCCACGCAATTGAATACTTCTATTATTTCAGCAAAACAGACAAAGAACAAACATAGGAGAATATTATGTTAATTATTTTTACCTATATTAAACATTAAAAAATATTCTTTTGAAAATTCCATATTAAAAAAAAACCTTAAGTGGTTAAAATACAGTCCTCAATACAGTGTAAGAAGAAAATACTTCGGGCTTTAAAATAACTTCGCATTTTACTATCAGTCGAACATTCCTTTTAATGACTTTCTTCATTTCTTCTATAATAGTTTTTCCTTAATGGTTTCTAGAAAGTATGCGAACACTGGACAAACGAAGCGTCTTTTAAATCAATTCTAGAATAAAGATTTTCTGGTAATTATTTGAACACGTTCTAAAACAAAATTAAGCCCACACAAGTATATTGTTTGACATTCCCTCGCAATCTCATTAAGGTCTCGTTCACAATTTTTGTACTTTTTAACAATTTCCAAAACTCGAATTTGCAGCACCCGGAGTGATAAAGTTAAAAGTTCGCAGTCAAACGAAGGGAAAGTTGGGATTAATTACGTTCGTCTACTTAAAGAAGTTCCTTTATCTCTCATTAAAATCTCGACATAACATAAAATGTTTTCGGAAACGGATTTTCGTCGAATAAAGACCTATGAGGAAAGGGTTTGTACGTGATAGGCTACCGAGGGAGAGGACGCGACTTTCCCATGAATTTCAAACAGGCAATTTATGACGTTTGCGAAAGGATAAAAACATTTTTTTAGGTAAGACAATTGGAGCGTTTTATGGATACGTTTTGTTCGCAGTTCTCCTTGGGTCATGAAAAACTAAAACGGGTTATACATAGGATTCACGTGTTGGATAAGGAAAGAATTTTCACGATCGTATTAAACCAAAAAAGTTTAAAAAATAGCTCCAAATAAAGGAAATGAAGATAAATCCTACGACTTTTTGGAATACGAACGCAGAGAGTTATGTGAAGGGTAGTTTTAGAAAGTATTATTTATGATATAGATAATAGATTTAGTAATATTTTGCCATTTTAATTGATATTTCGTAGTATTACAAATACGCTGAAGTACACTCGCACCTACAAACATTAACTTAGTGACTAATTGAAGAAAACCCTCAAATGTGCATTGAACAGTATATTTTAAGTTGAGGAATCGAAGTAAGTGTGCTCGGGCCCTAAAATTTGTCGCTCTAAAGCCTTTATTTATGAAAATAAGACAAACGTGAATTTATTTATTAATGAACCTCAAAATCAAAACTTGCTTGACAACAATTACCGACATAGCGAAGCATTGTGTCTCAAAAATAAAGACTTTGTTAATACAATTAACTTAGTAGGTATTTCGCTGAAAATTTAATATGAACTAACTTTTATTAAATCTTGAGAAGTATTTTATCTTAGTTCTACGGCGTTGACATTAAGAAAAGATGACAAACTTTTTCAAGCTTAATTTAATTAATTATTGCCTCCCCTGTTCTTAGTTTATCTGCCTTTGTTCTTTTGGTTATCGATATATTTGATTTAAATTGTTGCGCACCATTTTGTTATCGACTATTAAGAAAAAAAGATTAAAAAAAGAAAGTACTGATAAAAAAGTGAGTAGATCAGGTTAAAGTAAAAATAATTGACTCTTTAGTTTTACGGGATAAGAGTGTGCGATCGATATATTTAGGTCCTGGGTTCGATTCCCTACGCCGGAATAGTCTTAATGGGTTTTTCAATAAGAAACTTCCAACAGTTTGGTAGGAACATGAAATCTGGAAATGTGCATAAAATGGCAATATATTCATTATTCAGCCTTTCTTGCTTTGAATTACAACGAAATTGACGAAACGAGTGTAGGAATACACTGCCTACTCCTTTAGTGATTTGGGCTGATAAAATATTTCTTCATATGAGCAATAAACTGCTCTTCGTATACAGAATATAGAATCTGATAAATATATCTTCTTTTGAAAATTATTTTATTTTGTATCGTCATTTAAAAACAATTACTTTTGCCGTATGGTCTTTACGAACAATACTATTCAAATGATGGACTATAATCTAATCGCAGGTGATAGAACATTAAATTGATAACACGTCTGCCTTAATCTCGGCAAAAATGTGCAAATGAAAATTTATCGCGACAGGGCATTAATAAAAAAACCCTTCAATTTCATAATTTTAATAAGACGCGCGCGAGGGTTGTTATTGAAAAGGCCTTTATTGAATGAAATAAGGAAAATCTGGCATAACACTCCAGTTTTAGAAAAGAAAAATATCTATGGGGTACGTATTCATAAAATCTTTTTTAAAAAACCATTAGGTAATCGGGTTACCCTCCATTTCCGCCTTTTTATAAATGAGTTGAATGAATATTTCATTTGTTCGTAATTGATTGATTTGAGGGAACCAATTAGGGTAGTTCAGTATTATAAAAATATTAATTGGCATTATTCGTAGGATAAACTTAAAACTTTTACATTTGATTTTATCACATTATATACCTATATAAAAATAATCCTCTGATTTTTTTTACAAACAATTCAATTATTTAATAATCTCAAATAAAATTCAGAATATATTAAGTTTTGAGCTTAATGAATACTTTTAAGTAATCTGTACTTTAACACTTTTATGTTCAAGAAATCTTCGAAAATTACTCAAAAGTAAATTATATTCACTGTGAAGTAAACAAAGTTGAATAAACAAAAACCAAATTCGTGTCTATCAGAAACGAATAAATAACCGAACAGCCTCAAACTTGAGGCACATAAGCGGGGAAAATATAGCCATAATAATAACTTGACCTTCGCGTATTTATCTTTCCTCGGGTCGTAAAGTAAACACATGAAGGGGGAGCCAATAACAACACAGACAGTTTCGCAAGTGTGAATAAAAAAATTGCAGAAGTGACAGTTAAATTACGAAACTACAACACACAAAGACAATGGAGTTTGACCTATAAAGCTAGAAGACAAAACGTTTCTATCAACTAGCTCTGACAAATTCAACAATATAGCAAACGTTATCTGATATATGGGGCATTCCAAGCGAAGCTGACAGGTAAAAATCTTGCTGGTTCATATTTTAGGAACATTTGAGTATGTTCTACTGATACATGTCCTAGATACGTATGTGTATCATATATTTCGGTAACTTAATGTCTGGTAAAAGAGTTAATTGACTTTGCAATTTGAGCAACCGGTGGGCATGCACTAGGTACTTCAACGTCGATGACTAAGTCATAAAATAATACCAGGAATGCCCCATCCTCTCCGCGTTGAATGCCCCCATGTGTTATACTCAGCTTAGCTCAGCCGCAAATTATCAATATCCCATAAAAATCTTCAGAGTTCTATCTTACTACATATGTATCTATAATGATCTAATTCGATTAATTTATCCTTAAATTTAATTATCACAAATAAACTAAAATCTAAAACATTAAAACTGAAAATTTGTAAATAAGGTGTGGAATAGGCCATAGTGACCTATAAACAAATTATCTACAATATTCTTGGACCGAAACCTATCCAAAATGCGCTATAAAACAATTTACACACACAAAATCAACCAATATAATTTGTGTAACAGCAATTAAATAAACAAACATTACCAAACAAACATTGAGAAATTACCGACGCTTCTACACAATTGCTGTTCTTTCACATATAAATAATCATCTAGGCGTTTTCTGAATAATGTGGCCATTAGTGGGGATCTCCACGTGGGAAGTTCATCAACGGTTGAATTAAGCCTGTCTTAAGCACCGAAGTACACCGATGTTTTATATAGCGCTTTTAATTAAATTACATCGCGTGCCACGAAAGCCGCAAGCATGACTTGAGCACGGGTAACGTGCGCGTTTGAGTTTTTACGAGTGCTGGTAATAAAGCACGGCCAAGTATAGCTTATGAGCCTTAATCCCGCGTAAAATTAATGTAATTTATTTAACTTTTTCGGCGCTCTTGCCTTCGGCTGTTACGGAACTTAAAATTCGTACTTATCAAGGCTGCGGTTTTCGTATTTGGTAATACGTTTGTGTTGCGAACACTCGTCGGTGCGGCTTCAGCGGTAATTGTTTTTTTATTTATACCAGTTATTTTTAAGGATTAAGCTTTACAGTTAACTTCATTCTCCGATTATACATACATTTAATAGGTTATGTACAAATTATTCAAGTCTTCAAAATCGACTTCATGTTATAAAATATGTCGTAGCGATCTAATATCTCGAACTTTTATAGACCAACTGTTATAAGCTGAAATCTCTGTGTGCCTAATTAGTCAAAATGTCGTATTTCTAAATTATATATAATTACCGTCTATCCTGTGAAAGCACAAAGAAAAAAGAACGATCACCCAAATTGAGCCGTCGCAGCTCCATAAGAAACATGCCTCCCCTTTCAACTTTTAGAAATAAAAAGACGAAAACTGTAAAGGCGGAACGTAACAAGACTGTTTAGTGCAGTGACCGAGCAAAATCGACCCCTACTACTGGGGTTCCATTCGACCCGAATCGCGCCATAATGGACACACCAGCAACCGATCACGCCGCAAATAGCTCACGCACAATCGAATTAATTAATCACGAGAACGTTCCTACTGAAGTTAAAAAACTTGTCCAAGTCGGCAAAGTTTTAAGGAGAAGCTAACGAGCAATGGAACCGTGGATGGGAGATGAAAGTTTAGGAGTGAGGAGCGCAGGCACCAGACAAGAATAGCTGCAATTTAAAACTCGATTAGAATTCGAACACGGAGCGGAGGCGGTTATTAAAAATCGTGTCGTGGTAAAAACTCCACGACTTCGATTTCATGAAAACGTGCTTAAAGTTTTACTGCAGTTATGTTGTTTTCATTATCGCTTCCCGGGTTCGGGGGAACCTAATTATTGGTATAATGAATTTTTTGCTCGTTATGTAAGAGGGTATTGTTAAATTTAAAGATGCAGATGAATTGATTTGAATTTTAACTTCCCTTCTGCTGTAATCCATTTGAAAAAGCACGAACTTTTTACTGCATTGTCGATGCATAAATAGAGAACGACTTTTATATGAATAACCATAAAGTATATTTTATGTGCTTTCCTTTAAAATAATGCCTCTCGGGACTTAAAATATCATGATTTTTATACGAATGGGATTGAAAAAATCAACATTTATATTGTCTCAGCAATCGAAACTGAACACAATACGCATTTTATGGCTACTATCATTTGCATGTAAAGAGAAAATGTTATAGAAAAGGTGGTGCCTACTCGAGGTTCGCGTTACCGTAAAATCTTATTTACCATAAAGTGTCAAACGAGAGTGGCAGAAGTCGGCAGCATTGTTTACGAGCCATAAAATAAATCGAACGGAACACTGACCTGAACTAAACGTAAAGCTAGAGTTTCGCATAGCTATTTAAACACTCGTTCGAAACAATTCACGTACAAAACTACAGCGGAATACGTGTACAACGTTTACCATTTATCCCGTTTTTGTAGTTCCAGCAGCGGTGTTGTGTGTAAATGATAAATTTTTGGATTGTTCAAAAATTACATTCAACTCATTGCTAGTTCGGGAAGTGTGTCAGTGTTTTCAATGTAGTACACGGAGTGATTAAATTATAATTTGCCAATCAACTCTAACAATCGTGCAAAATACAGATAGCATTGCAGAGCGCCAATCAAAATTGCAAATGGGTGCAACATTGCTTCGTTAACTATGCGAACGCGCGTTAATAGCTCCGTTGGTACACAGAAATGATGAACTGACTTTTTTCCTTGAACAGTTTACTTATAACTTTTTTTACTTGGTCCATATGAGGTTACTATTAGTTGTGGTCTGTAGATATGTCGTATAAGATTCCGTGAATTGTGCCTAATATCTTGGGGGATCGTGCTGTCGTAGTGAAGGTCTTCAGTGTATTTTGTTAGATGATGTACTAGAAAATTAAAAACACATTAAATACACACATACTCGCACGTGTATACTTGAAGGGTAGGAAAAGTAAATAAGAAACTTCTATTAAAAAATTACTGATGACCCAAATGTAAAATATTTTTTTTCCGACCTGGAAATCGAACCCGGGATCTTTAAATCATACGGCACTTATAGCCGAAAATAATATAGCTGCTCGAAATAAGTGGTAATAAAGAAAACATAGAATGTAAATAAAGTGAATAAAGAATTCATAAGGTTCTAGTTTTGAAAGCGTTTTAGACTAGGTCACGCAGTAATCCGATACACGTGAATTTTCATAGCCTCCATAATTCATTGGAACAGTCCTATTTTACAGCCCACCGGCTACAACAAGCTTTTTTTCGAATAATAAACCTTTTAACAACTTAATACAACATGCTGCGGCCAGTAACGCTGGCTTTTATAATGAATAATGATCAATAAAACTCAGCCGAACGCGGCCTCGTGAGTTTCCAACAGCATTTAATAACACCGAGGATAACACATGATGTACATATAATTCAGCTTCTATAATAAAATCAGAAACACTTTGATCTTACTCTTTTCGCCCCTTGAAATAATATTTAACGAAATGGAGTCTGAGGAGAGGGTTCGTAATTAATTAAATTAAGTTGGGAATACGTTAGAACAAAGTTCGATGTGGTATCCGGCGACTTGTTAATGGGGAGATCAGCCCCTGGACTTCGATGCGTGGTCCGTGCGTCCCTTGGGTGTCGGTGTGGCCCCGCGGCCCCGCATGCTAATAGCCAATCATATTCTGTTTACATTCCATCACCGACTATGAATAATTTGTTATTGTCTGTGCAAACAGCGCACACAGCGTCACCATCACCATTGTCTGGTGGATTAATTTGCTGTCCACTGTCGCGACGCAAGCTGCCGATTCAGTGCCAATAATATCGAAGAACAATTGAATCCTGATCGTCGATGGCTACAGATTAAATAGAAATTCGAAAATTGAAAAAATATTCGTTTCAATCAATACGATTTCAATTTTGGAACGATAGAGGTTTGTTTTATTTATTGAATTTGATTTTGTGATACATATCCGGGATAATCCGAATCATGAATGCAAGGTGTTTTTATAGGTTTTTTTAATATCAAAAGTGTAAAGATTATCACTTCACTTTGAAGCCGTTATTCAAAGTGATTAGCTTTACATTTTTGTACAACATATTTTAACAACATTAAGATACCAATAAAAATAACCTAATCACTTGTTTTAAAGTAGAGTGATTCATTGGTTTAAACTTTAAGCGATCAACACAGCCGTTGCCATGAAGAATACAATGTTTTACATTGTAGTTTTATCCAATTAATCATTATTAGATTACTCAGCATATGTTACTAGATTTTGTTTTACACTTTAGTTCTCTTTACGTAATTCATTTACACCTTTGATCGGAGAATAAATAAAAATCCCATTTTGTTTGAAAGCCAATTTATCTATTTCATTTGTAGGTCTTTTTCCAAACAAGATTTCATGAAAGACCAGAGCTCATTCTGCTATAAACCGTCGGAAGAGCTGTTCGCATTGTGGTAGATTAAGCTGGCCTGTCGAGCGTGGTTTCTAGCAATTAATTTTGGTTAGACAATATTGGATTTTAATTAACTGTATCGTAGGTCGCAGCCGCGTCGGCTAATCGATGAACTGTGCCACCGTTGTCATCGGTTATTGGGACCTGCGCCATTAGATTTATTATTTCCCAGCGCTTGGAATATGATTAATTTAGCGCTGGTTTTAATAGAAATATACCAGAGGATATTTAGAAATGAGGTCCAATTGAGAAATGAAAAAAGAAGCTAGAAAAAGATAAGATCTTTGCCTAGCATTACGACATGAGATAGGTTTAAAAGAAATTATTTGCACTTGGTTATTAAACTTTTTGCCATTTAAAATTCGGTCGGTCCAAATTATCTCATAAAATACTATCGAGTTCTGGGCTCAATCTGCGTATACCCCGAGACCAACCCACTGTCATAATTGTGTGAACTCGTGACTATTATTCATCAATCTTTTCGCGTCGTAGTTAAATGCTCACCAACGCATACCAAAGCTAGGTCTCCACTATATTTTAGGATTTTTTTTTCGAATAATTTCACGCAAAATTAATTAAAAAGTCTTATATAACGTGCTAAATTTCAACCTAGAATTAATAAAGTTGCTCATGCCTACAGCTTTAGACTAAAACCTAAAACAATATAGGTACGTTAAGTAAGGGTAGGCTTATGTCTTATGGTAGATTATACTCCCAGTGTTTTTGAATTTTAATATTGAATTACATACTATATGGATTTTTATATCCATAAGCAGACTTGACATCCATAACAACCTGATGATATTCTGTCAATGCTATGGTGAGGTGCATATTATGTGGTATTTTTTCTTATTTCAACGTGCATTATGTTCTCATATACGTATACGCAGACCCGAAACTAATACATCTATTTTTTTTAAGAATTTGTTTCAAAGCCTTTTTTTTCACAGCTGAATAGAATAGAATATTCAGCTTGCGGTTTCTCTTAGATAAACACTCGCTCATTAAATATATCAATGAACTTTTTTATAGATTCTTGATTAGTTTAATTAAGTCTCTAACTTTGCCGAAGGTTTTAACGGACATTTCTATTTAACTGTCAACTTGTCTCTTTTCACAAACAATAAAAAATAAAGTTTTTTAACGTCAGTATTAAATGAAAGAAAGATTTAGTTGACGAATACATTAGGGCAGGCAGGCGTGTGGCTCAGGGATATTAAAAAAATATTTATAACATAAATTATTTTCGTTTTAAATAAAATAATCAAATAAATCTACATTGAAACATACGAAACGTGTCACACGAGTGTTTTTACTAATTGTGGCAATTTAAAAACTTTTATGCTCAAAAATGCACCGTGGCTGGGTGTAGCGTTATGGAAAAATAAAAGGACGACAGTCGATCGTGCGTCCGCAATAAAATAAAACGGGCTTGCTCGTATGACGGCCGGCTGAAATATTGTTAAACTTGCAAAACAACTGAGTGGTTAACGTTGTCCTAGCAAAGCGAAACTGGCAATTTTTAACGTGTTATTGTGCGAAACCGTGTGTTTCAACCATTGTTTGTTTAGAAGATCCCGCCGTATCTGCAAAGGTTATTGTTTAGTCTATATAGTTGTATCGAAGAACATTGTATGGATGTAATGAAAGATGAGAGGATAGGTTACAAGATTTTAGATTAATTTCTTGCGTTATTTGCCGAAATATGAATGCAAAGTTTGATAGCGATAGCATCTTATTAGATCTCGATGTTAAAAAAGTTTATAAATGTGTGATATTGCTCATTTATTTATATAACATTTAATGCAAAGTTAGAATTTAGACCAAAATGTTTAAATTATTTACGTTAAATTATAACAGAATTAACATAGATGATTTCATCTACCTTCATGAAATATATCGACAGTATGGATTTGATTTTGATTTGACTCTTTTGATATATTATTATTTAATAAAGATGCTATAGTAATTAATCCCTTCGGTGCGGCTGCGTTGCTTAATCCACAAGTTTACATGGTTTATTATTTACCAGCAAAGCAGGGCGGAGCGCCTCGCTTCAACGCATTTCCACACTGGAATGAAAATCGTTAATTTTTTTTTACTATCACGCAGTCTTGGTATAATTTAAAAATATTTGGAGGATGCCTTTCATCATCATCATCATCATCATCATCAGCCAAAGGACGTCCACTGCTGGACATAGGCCTCCCCCAGAGACTTCCAAAGCGCTCTATTGGAAGCGGCCTGCATCCAGCGGCTTCCCGCGACCTTTACGAAACCTTGATTAATATAAATGTATAAGGAGCTGGTAAAGTCGTTAAATTCATTTCTACATATTATAAATGTCATGACATGAAAATGTTAGAAAATAAAACCAAAATTCGAACTGAAAGATATAATGTAAGGAATATATTTTTATTTTATGATATGTAGGAACATAGATAGAGTGAAGAATGAATACGTTAGAGGAAGTTTGAAAGTAGCTCCTGTGATTGATAAGCTGAAAGGACACCGTCTGTCGTGGTATGGGCATATTATGAGGAGGGACGAAACATATGTTGGCAAAAAAGTAATGAGCATGAAAGTTGAAGGATGGACAAGCCGAGGAAGGCCAAAGAAAACATGGATGGAGTGCGTGAAAAGAGATATTATGAAAGAGAAAGGCGTGACTGAAGACATGACGGCTGATAGGGATGTGTGGAAGGAGAAAACATGCTGCGCCGACCCCAAATAAAAATTGGGAGCAGGGCAAGAGAATAATGATATGTAGGAACATATTTTTCATTACACCGTATGAACTCTTTTTTCTTAAGTAATTGTGGTACCACCTGGGTCATTAAGTAGCAATTACTAAAGTAATTGGGTAATTTATACTTCGGTACGGATACTTCTCTTTAGAACTGAAAAAGATTTTATCGATTTTTTTTTTGTAATGCCATATTTATTTCAAACCCAAAGCCTTAAGAATCAAACATATTCAATAACCAACGAAGAAGTATTTCTTTAACCATACAGTTTTATTTTCAAACTACGCCTTCGACAGCCCTTGAAATTCATAATTCGAACGCATTAATGTATAAAATACTCTTTTGACGCTCGCGCCGGCTATGTTCACCAAAAACGGTTTTAAAAAGATTAAATCGTCAGGAACTCGTTGTTTTGCATTGTAAAAATGCGACTCATATGTGGAGGGAGCGCACAATACAGGTACATGCAAACAGCACCAATCGAAATTGCAAATTTGTGCAGGGGCCGCCTCGGTTCGTTAGCGACTTGTGTTTACGCGTTACCAACTACTAGGGCTGTCGACCGCTAATTTTGTCAAGGTTTACTTATAGTTTGTAGTTAAGATATTTTCATATGTAATAAGTTTAATAGTTTAAATATTGATGTTGAGTGTCTCGGTAATTTTGTTTTGTCACTGTTTTGTGTTTTTTTTTAATTATATTCTTTATAGTAGTCTAAATTATTCTATCTTTGCATTTGATAAGAAATAATCAAAAATGAATTTTAGAAAAAAGTATTGAATTTTTATTTGTCTATATTGACCAAGCTTAGACTACGAATTGCAATACTGCGTACCGGTAGTATGTATGTATATATTTGTAGTACAGTAAATATCATACAACAACTACAAGTCACGAAAGAAAAAAAAACAAAAGACCTAAGTCATGCCCCTAACCCAAAAGTACTAGAATAATGATCCTCATTTTACGGTACGTTTTAATAAAGGTGAAATTTTATTATTTGCATATTTGTGCGGCAATCCATTATACATGTTATGTAGCATTTGCTCCGTGTGCGCGACGACGGGCTATTAACATAAATGTCTGGAATCACAACACTGTTTTCCTTATGGTTGATTGCTCGAACTTCAACTAGAGCTGCTTTTGTTTTTTCATAGGAGAGTCATACCTATTTGCCTGCTTGATCCTGAGGCATTGGATGTGCCGTTATATGTGCTAAAGTTGGGAAATTCTTAGCAGCTGCAATAAAGGAATATTTCTAAAATTAATAATTTAAATTATTATGCCCTGTTCAAAACTAAGTAGTGTAGTTAGTAGTGAGTATGATTTTCGGCATCATCATTAGTACGACCCGAACTAACCAATACTGGAACCTATATTATGAAATTATGTTGAAAAAGTCATTTTGGGTCTCTGATCTATTAATGATGATTATTGATGCCAAAGATAGGAACAGGTGGCGCAGCATAATAAGGAAGACTACTGTTGGTGCAGGGGATCACGACCCTCAGCAATGAGGAGAACGACGCGAGGAGGAGGATCTATTAATGCCCACATCCAAAACAAACTCTTACTATAAATATTTGTATCTTTTACTGTATTTCATATAACAACAATATTCTTCCCTTTAGACACAGTAGGTTTCCAATAAATGCATGCGTTGAACTATGTCGCAGGAAAAAATATTAAAACTCAGAAACAATGAATATTAAATGGATATTTTTAGTAGAAGTCGAAGCTTATTCTTAAAGCCGTTCGAACATAAATATTACATTGTAAAATCCATGAACGTGTTACCGATTGTTCCGGCGACCGACTTTATAATTTCCTTTTTACGGTTGTTCAGGGAAAACGTATTTCATGATTTCTGTCTCCAACTTGTTACTACTGCAATATTTTAAGTGTGATACTTAGTAGAACTCGTGGAAGCTAGTTTAGTCTTCCTAATTGTATTTCGACTTTGAGTGGATTTCATTTTAAGTTTCGCAGTCCTTTAATCCAGGTCTCTTGCGGAAGTGAATTTTGCTGTTTCTAATTAAATGGTAATTATAGGGGACGCCCTTTGTTCGACGAGTGTATTCAAGTGTCACATTATAATCATAAATAATTTAATTTGCATTCGATTTTATCTTACGAAATCTTTAAGTTCTAGTTAACTATTCTAGTTACTTCTTCGAACTGATACTTCGACAGAATAAAAATAATCTTGAATAAAAAGAGACTCCAAAAATACGAAAATAACAACTAATGTTGATACCTCATTGGGTAGGTAACAAGATAGCAATTGAATACTAGTGTAATGGACATCTACCATTATCTATGTTTTAAAACACTCACGTAGTACAATATAGAATTTTTTACCGTTTTATAGCCACTAATATTTCCTGTGATGGAAAAAATAGAATAAAGAAAAGAAAGAAAGAAGAAAGACAATATTTTAAAAGTGGTTTAATTATTATGATGGCGTCTTTTTACGTATACTGACTGTTTACGTATATTGCCTGAATTATCTTTAACATATTAATCAGAATTCATACCTGAATTTTTATTTCCAGGCTGTAGTTAATTGAACAATCTACCCTATTGACATTGGGACGATGACATTACGAGCGCGAATGTCGAGACACTGTGTGCACAATCATGTCTCACAATTATTGCGTTCTGTCTGCGTATGCAAACTCTATTAGCATTCCAACTTCTGTTCCTGTGATTTCGTCTACGGATAATTACTTCAGTGCATTTATTGCGTCGTGTGCTTCTTTGGTGGATTATTTCTTGCCTTTAATCTTTTTATATTTTGACGGGACTTAAATATTAGTAGATCACCTTTAACTGATTGGTTATAATCAAACGTATTCATTGTACATCTTAAATTAAGCCTTCATCAGTTTAGTTCAAGTTGTAGGTATTTTGTATTCTATTGTAGATACTATGGAATTCCTATGATTTTATTCTGACTTCGCATCTGTGAGTTTCTTCATGATTTGGTGCTAGTGCAATAACTATGTCAAAAAGTACGAAATTCTTTTCTAAATCACGACACAGAAACGAAAAAATATTTCTCTATGACCTCTGCCCATAATTAACAAAAGACACTCGACGGTATACATTTATTTAGTGTATACGTGTATGCCGGTCACTTATGACTTGAAGCTTCCATTATCCATTCGCCTGGGAACTGAGGGAGCCCAGTCAAGCTCTCGCTCAAAGCAAACGCTGCACTGTTAGACTTACATACACTGAATAAATTTAATGCCGCACGTGTGACCTGAATTATATAGTTTTATGCCTTCGTGTGTTTTAGCTGTTCGGTTTACGTGCTCAGATGCATCTCTAGAGGGTAGGGGCTCCGGAGGCGTTTTAGATTTAGATTGCGGTCAAAACTGAAACATTAGTTCGCTGTTTGTTGTCAGTGTGGATTTGAATATGGAGTTTATTTTATAGACTACGGAGAAGTAAGGGATTTAAATCCACTCTTACGCTAACGCTCTTACGAAACATCATAGAATTAGGCAGAGATTTGCTGTTCAGAAGACCGTACAAAGGGGTTTTTAACCGATCAAGGAAACCACGTCTATTCCGATCGAATGGAATCTTAAAAGATTTTTCCAACGATAAAAAGGGCAACGTAGTGGACTAAAGCCTAAAACTTCTCAGTTTTCCCCAGCAGTGGGACGTATATGGGCTGATGATGATTACTAAATAATATTACTTTTAACTACGATGGCTCATCCCACCATATGAACTTCACAAAGTTATTTTAACTTATGACTCACTATCCGAGACAATCTTCTTCTTCTTCTTCATCAACCCATATACGCCCACTGCTGAGCACGGGTCTCCTCTGCCATTGAGAGGGTTTAGGCCATAGTCCACCACGCTGGCCTAGTGCGGGTTCCGATCCGAGACAATGCAAGTACAGAATTTCAAGCCAACTACAGAATTAGCTCAACATTTGCTACTATTTGACAATAAACGGAGCTTAGCGTTTTCTCAAAGCACTTGGCTGTGACAATCTTGACAATTCAGCCACTGAATCCTATCCGGAATTTGAGTTCACGTCACTAAGGAGGTCAGCTTGATAGTCACTTAGCGTGTTTATTTGTCGCGAACGCTTTAATATAACCACTTGGAATATTTATGTGGGAATGTTATTGTCGGTGCTAACGGTATTGGGAGGCATTAAATTGTATTGTTTATTTATTTAGAATGTATTATTTATTTAGTTTAGGAGTAGAGCAATGCAGTGTTTTTGAAATAACATTGTAATGGTCGACGTTGCTGTATTACTTCATCTCTTAAGCTATTACTTGATCACAGGTACATACGAATATTACTCACGCTTATATCTCAGAAGGCGTAGGCAGAGGTTGATTTCTGCATCGATGTTTCGCCAATTTTATTAGTCACACGCACGAGTCCATCTTATTAACGTTTATCAGATACATGTTCGGACTCGGAGTTGCTACGTACAATTTTCTTTAAACAAAAAATACTTTTCCTTACTCGAGAAATGTACCCGGGACCCCAAATCGCACAGCACACACTTGCACCCTGAAGCAAATAGCCAGTCATTGAAATCATTGAAATATAATACGCAGCCGTTGCTTAGGGGCTCCGTGTTTTAGAGACCTAAGAGTCTCACGTAGTTTCTGATAAGCATATTTTAAGGACTCATCTCGTCGTGGGGTAGACGTATATACTCATATAAATTAACAATAAATACATTATATTCCAATACTAGGCTTGGCTTACGATGCCATGAACAACATTGAATAAGGCGTGGAGCTGTCGCTTTATGTTAATCAGATTTCAATTTTAAAACAAATTACTATAATAGTAACAAAATGTATGATATACCTACTAATAGGTACTACCAGTTTGAAGCCAGCTTTATTAATCGCCCTAGTGTTGTAACAGAAACCAGCATTCATAATTTAGTAGATCGTAATATCACAATAAGTGTTCTACATGCGGCATAATCCAACCGAAATCGGACACCCATTTTAGATTTATGCAGAGCGCATTACAATTCAGCAACTTGTTACCTTTATCATTACTCTAGAGAGCGGAACATAAATTACAGTATTGTTCCAGGTACCAGATACTAGTTCAATTTGCACAATGGAAGGGCGGTGCAAGACTGCACCGGCGCCAAGGGGTTCAGATCTCATAACAAACACAAATAAGCTGACGTGATCCGCTTACTTCCATAGATTAAGTGCGGAGAAAATATTTCTTTGACTCCCATCGCGTGCGCTCGAATAATTCATGATTTTCGAACACAATATTATCTTATCTGTATGAGAAATTGTTTACATACAGACGCGTCGGACATGGGCGTTGCACGAGATATATTTCAGTGATTCCGTGCGAAGTTGCTCGGGCAAACTGGAACGCTTCGGCTCCTTGTATTGAGCCGTAGATCTTTGCGAATGAAACCGGTCTTCGAATTCAATACACGATCGGATGCGTTTTTAAATTAGACTATTATGTTAAAGTTAATAGTATCTAACGTGTTCTTTAGCAAGTAAAAAGGAGCTTTGGAGAGTGTTCAATAATTGCACTATTAATTATAGAGAAGTGACACGTCTATTAGATGTTTATGTAGGTACATATGTATATTATCTCAGAACCTTGACTGGAATAAATTGTTCTTGATGCCCACAATATTTCAATACTTTCCAAACTTTTTAAAATAATTTCAAAAATACTGACAACCAGCTTCCAAATATGTATCGATTTCATTCGTTAAATAATAAATTATGACTGATTTCCATTCACAGCCTCCGTAAAAGTTATATCTATCTGAATAGTCATCGAAATTCAGTACAACCGGATGAAAATAACAGATTATCGAAATGTAATAAATTTTGTAAAATGAATTCGCGCACCGCAGACTGTTGCGGCCGCGTGGTTGTTTTTCATCTACCTCCCAATACGAAAGCCATTATCCATACCTGAACGATTCGTGTGTACAGCCCTCTGTTTATCAACACTTGTCATTAACGTTTTTAGTGTGGAGTTTACTTTTGCGAAGAATTTATGTGTTTCAGAAGACTGACCTCTTCAACATGTATGTTGTATTCGTTAGTGTCGCTTGAAATGTTTAAGTCAAAACAAAATAATCTTTATTAAAATAGATTTTTAAGAGTACTTTTAAATCATGAGTTTAAAAAACCCGCTGCAGCTTTGAAAAGTGATATGTATAAAAAGTGGTAATATCGAGTTTAACCCATTCTTGACCGCCGTGCCAATTTGGGAACACTTACTTTTTGAGGGTACATGAAAAAAGTATTTATGTAAGTTAATAAATTCTAACATTATTGGATAGTTGAAAGTGTGGTGATTACATATAATATTAAACAATTTAGTTATATATTATAGATTAATTACAATAATTGGTCGAATTTTGCTTTTGAAGGACCTGTCGAGGTACTTGACTGTTTGCAATTATTATATTTTGCACATTAAGTTTATCATCGTAAATAGTTATTATTATTCAAATACGATAAATTGTCTATCTTATAAACAGAATTTAAAAAATAATGATTCATTTTTTACCATTTTATAGCACCTTAAACATTGCTGTGCCAATTTGGGTACACTGGCCACAAGTGTTATTTTTGCATATCATAAGGAGAAACTGCTAACGACGTTATAGTGTCAGTAACAATTGCCGTGGATAAGAGGAAGAGGTAAATACAATCCTCGAAGATTGTGACGACGGCTTGGACTATGATTTGGCTATAATTCCATTGGAACTTTTTATTGATACTGACGAAGGAGATGGTTTTGATAATGAACAAATGTCTTCAATATTGCCAATTCATGTTATAGGAGAAATCGAGGTATTTAGGTGTTCATAATGTAGATACT
Organism: Cephonodes hylas; assembly: GCA_030295005.1. NCBI lineage: Eukaryota > Metazoa > Arthropoda > Insecta > Lepidoptera > Sphingidae > Cephonodes > Cephonodes hylas. The sequence continues at coordinate 10,717,449 of AP025362.1, read as the reverse complement.
CTTTCTGAGTATGAGGATAGCAGTGATGGTGAACTGCCAATGGAAACGAACATAAGACCGCAAATATTAAACCACCGCTAGTGCACCTGATGTATCTGCGATTGGACGAAATTGGTCAGTGCTGATTGTGCCTCCTTTTTTTTGTTCTCGAGGGGAAAGCTGTTTATGGCTCTACTTCCCGCCAGCCCGGGGGCAGTGGGGGGCGGGAAGCGTATATCAGGGTCACAGGCCTTCCAGCCCGGCGCGTGGCGACGTCATATTTGCGCAGTTGTTAGTGACGGGCTGAGTCCTTAATACAGTCTCTAAACCGGCATACCGGCCAAAACCCCCCAGTGGCCATCTTCGTGCCGAGTTGGGCGACCATGGTACGTGAGCGAGAGGCGGCCACCGTTGTCCACAGGCACCCGGTGCGCCTCCGAGACGTACTTGTCTCGGCCGCCTCGGAGTCAAAGGGAACGCAGTTAAACAACCTCTACCTTGTTTCGGGCGCCCCGGTTGTGGGTGGGGGCCCCGCGATGTACAGAGGCCAAAGTGCCGCCACCTCTCTTGGAGTCACTTGAGGACGCCCTGCCCCCGCAGCACGTCCAGCGACCCCAAGGGAACAATTGAGTCGCCTTTTACGACATGCAGGGGATACCGTGCTGGGATTCAAAGCCCCCTTTACCTCAGGGCAGGCTGATTGTTCCTCCTTGGCTCCTTCTTATCCTTAGACTTATCCATCATCGATTGACCAATTACTAAACGAGAGTAGTAGGAAAGAAACGTTGAAAGAACAGAGATCGAGTATAAATTTGATACAAATAATGAGATACTTTAGGTTCGCTGAAAATGGCCCAATCAATATCGTTGTATGGAGTTGATGTCCATGGCAAACAAATGGAGGTGGGTTCCCTTCAAACACATGATAGATGTGGCATTACCAAATGCGTGACCATTACAGCTACGTCTAAAGAAGATGTAATGGATCAGTTATATTTTCGCTGAAGTATAGCTACATTTTGTCTTGGACAATCACCTCATCATCATGTTACTCGTCAGATATCATTGTCATCGAATGGTTACAACTGGACGGCAGCGAATATGTTAAAGAAAAAGTTTCCAAAGCGTTTTGGTGTACTTATCCGTTATAATAGGATCCGATAGACTTGCACACTATTTTACCCTCAAGTGGCCAATGTGCCAATTTGGGCACACCCCTATAATTTCAAAATTATAAATAATTTTTATTTTTTTTTTCATTTTTATACTTATTTGTATCCCCAACTATGATTAAATAAAGAAATTTCTGAATTTGTTCTTGTAGTTTCTGCTTGGCCACAAATGGGTTAATTCCCTTTATAAAGACTTTAAAGTTAGCAATTAATGACTTTTCTTAATGAAATATTTCTGCACGTTTCAGGCTGTTTCGCCATGAAAATACTAAAAATAAAAGAAGAGTATTGGGCCTACAGTTATTATTGCCAAAAATAAAACACAGTAAATCAGTTACTTTACGACAATTTTCTACAAGACCGTGGTACCACTGCATGGTAAACATATCTTTGCTGTACCACTTGGGAAATCAATTTGCGTATAGTCTTGAAATTGCATTCAGCAAAGTGAAGTATATAAATGAAAGGCTTTAAGTCGTGACAGATACCCTCAATAGAAGACTATTATAGTTACGTAACAGAAAAGCTTCTCAACGCATAGTCCTATGATTCATGTTTTCATCGACAAATCATAAGTAGTATCAAATTGTTTTGATTGTTAAGAATTTGTTATATAAAAATTACAAAGTTTAATAAATATCAAACCGTTGAGCGTCGCAGAAAGACGACGATATTGTATGGAAAAAGTATGCAAATTCCAAGAAATGTTAAATACAGACATTTTAAGCTATATATATATACATAATTATATACATATCTCTAATAGTTTTTACTATGCGTATTTTACTGAAGTCTCCAGACAACGTAATAAACCAAATAGCTATTTCAAGGAACACCTAATGTTCTGACATTCGTACGGCTCCAACGCGCCAAATATGAAAATATATTCTGGAATATTCCTTAGACTAGATTTTTATGCCATACATTATTCTACCGAGCAGAGTTTTCGCCTCTACGACCTAAATAAACTAGGGTCGAACGCGTACTACATACGGTAAAAGACCTTCATTGAATAGTTTCGCTTGAGCCACGAATTCTTCAGTTTACTTATCTTATTGATAGGGTCTTGTTTAACATAACCTTGTTACCATCAGCCAGTTCAAATATTATTGCGAATTCGGAGTTACGATGCAGTTCTTTTATATTTTTCATTTTATTCTCATGTGTATATTTTATTTTTTACATTTTTAAATATAAAATTTTATAAAAAAAAGTACACTTAAAAATATAAAAATTAAACCCGCAGATGGCGGGGTCTACGACCCAAGCCACCGGTGGTTAGGGTCCAAGAGTCAGAAACCGTCTCACGATACGTGCCGTGTCTAATAACACTGCTTTTTGTATCTGAGTTTTGATCCAACAACCGATTGAGAGCCTCCGAAGATGTTGGTCGAGGCTCTTTGGTATCAACCCATTGGCAGTAACGACTATCGGAACAATGACGGTTGAGTCAACATCCCACATATCAGTAACCTCGTGCGCCAAATCTAAATATTTAGACATCTTGTCTTTGTCGGCTTTCACAAGGTTATCATCATGTGGGATAGTAACATCAACCAACATTGCCCGGCGCGCCAGTCGATCCACTACCATAATATCAGGCTTATTTGCAACAATAGTCCTGTCTGTGATAATAGATCGATCCCAATACAGCGTTGCATGACTATTTTCGAGAACCGGTTGTGGGACATGACCATTTTATTTATCATTACTATTATTACTTATTCAATTGCTTCGTGATTCGAACAATTTACAGTAGCTCTCTTTGTTTATATGTACGTTGAGTTCGATTTCACAAACAAGCAAAGAGTCGCTGGGTTTTTCTATTGGAAATTCTCAGAACCAGTAAGGAGTTTTTATATGTACCCGAAAGGAGACAAAAGGCAGGTCTCGCATTAAAATATTCCTATACCATTAAAAATCTCTATCGTAATCAACAAAAATATCTGTAATATTATAAAACGTACACTAAAAACACAAAGAAACTAGCCCACAGTTTTGGCTCGTACCTTCATCCCCATATTGCGAATAACTTTCGCCGAAGTACTAAACGGAAGGTCTACTTAGATAAGTCCTGCCACGATTTTTTCCCATCCAATTTGCGTTGAAAAGATCAATCGTGTCTGCGTTTATTTATTAGTCCAGGAAAAGCGTGGAAAAAACTTATTATTCCCGTTTGTACACAAGCACCACTACTAAGGATCGCTACAGGAATGACGTTTCTTATGCTTTTACTATATAAATGATAGTTTTGAAAAATAAGACACGCTTTTTTATTGTTGCAAGCAAACCAGACGTTTTAAACAAAGAATTCAAAAAAAAGTAAGGTTGAATGATTGCGTTTTCTAAATAAATTACTATCTTTCTGTTATTGAATGAAAAGAAGTTAATTAACTATTTTATACATAGTTCTCAGTGCCATGTGTAGTTGAGATTTTGTAGACAAAAGCTTAGTGCTAACCAACAGTGAAAGCGTCAATTAGTGAAATTAATTAATAGATACATTGAAATGCGAATAAAAGATTTTTTTATGTTTCCGATGTTGTCGTTTTAAAACGTACGGTTTTGTATTTGAAAGGGAAATGCATATAAACATAAATAACATTTCTGATAAGCGACACCCTATCTCCCTGTTGTTACTAGCATCAAAAAGTAAGTTGTGTGTATTCCGCAAACCCGCACTAGGCTAGCTAGGTAGACTAAGGCTTAAGCCGTCTTAATGATAGAGGAGGATTATACCAATTTATGCAAAATGGTTTCAGTCAGTTTCAATGTTATTCATAAACTATATTAATAAGGTGTCTTGATCTAGTCTACGACAACGCTATCCTACATTTAGTCATACTGACTTTAAACAACCCTTATTTTCTTCCTCACCCTGTTTTTCCTTTATAAATATTTGTCTCTCTTAGGTATTATATTTCTAGCAATTTGTAGCTGTTGCTAACTACACTACATTTCGTTATCCCGCAATGAAACATGAGCCGAACGTGTAGCTCAAAGCAAGACTAATTAATTCATGGTGTACGCTTAACAAGAGCATCCTAAGGACGTTATATGTAAATTAATAAGCTTAAATAAGCAAGCTAGATTAGAGGGTAAATTATAGCATAGTATTATGACATTGTTACCTAAGAGAGGCGCTTGCCGGGTTCAAGAGACTAGACGGATTTTTTGTATTTTAGATGTGAAAAAGTGAGCTGATTTTAATTATTCACAACCCATAGTCAGCAGTTTTTTTTTTATTTTCTATATTGGAATAACATTTATAAATCTTATATGTAATATGCACTAAATGGCGGTCAATAGAATATATAATTTACATCTTATTAAAAATGTTGTATTATCATGTTAATATATTTTGTTTTAAGGCATTATTATATGTACTATCCCAAAGAACCAAAGAGTTTTAGGTTCTTATTTTAATTTATTAAGTCAGGATAATTGTAACAAATAACAAATGAATATCGAACCAGCTACTTCCATTCGAAGTCTGCTTTAAAAAATAGAAATGCCAATCCAATATCAGCAATAGATACAGATAAAGAAACCCATAGTAGTGGCACAGACGTGGCTGAAATAAAGTAAGTAATAGAAGGCCGAGTTGCCCTGGGCCACAAGCGAAATCAATTTCAACCCAGTTCATCTTATCGATACTTTCGTTCCTTCACTGACACTGTTACGGAACTGGATAAAGGCTCCTACTTCATATCGCCAATTTGTTTACAGCACAACTAAAGTGATTGATGCTTTCTTTATTGTTATAGTTTCTTTTAGTTTATTTATTATTTTTTTCCGTCGTACAAAGAAAGGATAGAAGAAGAATATTTCTATGACAATATTTTGTCAGTTGTGTTTTAAGTTCTTTCTAGTAGATATGATGTTACTTCTGTAATGTTTAGTATATAATTGTTTATTGAAGATTATAGATTAAAGACTTAAAGTTTGATTTAAAGATTACATTATTCAGAATTTTGTTTTGCAAGCTGCGCTTTTAGATTTCTATGGAAGTACCACCACTGATACACTATTTTTGTGCTCGATTTAAATCTCCCTGTGGCTACTATTTATGAAAAGTTCAATCGGAGTATTGAATTCGAAAGTTCTCTATCACACGCCGCCTACTTATGCTTCATGACAATTGAGACATTTGTAATCTCTGTGGTGGTTGATAAAATAATTCTAAATTAATGAAATATATTGTGTTACTTATTCAGTTATTGTGCTTGTTTTGTCAGAAAGAATTTAGAAGCTACTTGTGTACGACTTTAAACAGTAGAGGAAACCGAAACGAGAATCTTGCATAGATAAGAGGTCTTTCCAAGAAAATCCTTTGACATGTTATGTCAAGACTACGAACCCGTAAATGTTTTTCATATAAAATAAACTGTAAAATGAAATTACTAACAAAATAAAAGTTTAAAGATGGTCTTATAAAACATCTTTTCAATTTTATATTCCTTATAAAACCAATTCTAATTAAGCTTCGAACCCTCTCGTACTTTGACTTAATTAAAATTCCCACTCAAATTTAGCTCCTCGTATGAAAGTTCTGCGCAGAAACTTCATTGACAGTTAATAAATTCCGCCATTTTTATTGTTTTAATCTGTCCGCTCCAGGTGCGGTTTTAATGTGGGAAATTCCTCCCCTAAAATGAGAGGGTGCAACCTCTGTAAAGCGAATGTCAGGTAACACGTTTAAATCAAGGTAATGTGACATTTCTGGCATCGGCCCGCCGCATATTACTAGGCGGAATTCGCAAAGCGTATGGCCAGATTATCATTTGAATGCGCCCTCAGACGATTGTTGGATTTTCGTGACAGTTATACAATGGGGAAAGAGGCCTCCAGCGAAATATTTTTACCGAATAAAGACCGGTGTTTTCGGAACTCATTCGTTGAAATTACATTTTTATCAGGAATATTTCCGTATTTCCCTGCGTGATTTTTTTAGTGCGGCTTTACAGGTTGGCTATTTTTGTTGCCGTTTTCACGGGTAGAATATTTATTAGCATTTTTTAAACTTTATTTACTGTCGAATATTTCAATTTTTAACACGATTTATCGGTACGTTTTTTAAATAAAATTAAACTTTCCAACTTTGTCGAGGTAAAATTCATTTTTGTTCACGGTATAAAATTTCTCTATTTCCCGTCCTGGTCATTCAATATTTTTTATTCACAGGTTTTCTATACAATCCAATAACCTCTATCTAATTTGAAATTTTCTTTTAGAGACTGAATGGTTTCTCAGTATGTGATACCCACGACACAAATTTTGTAACTTAATCTAGAGTCAATATAACACCTACATATAGCAGTCCTATGGGCGAATCTTCAATCGACGTCACACTTTCCTGTGGAGACGTCCATCTCGACAAATGGCGTGTTATACCTGACGCGTCTTGTAGTGATCACCGCCTGATAGTGTACGAGTTTTTACCTGGATTTACACGAGGGCATCCTATTAATTATTACAACTATAGGTATAAATTAAGAGGGGCTAATTGGGAGTCTTTTTGCTCACTTTTTGCTAATCATACCAGAGATTTCACTCGCAATGAACTTTCAGCCGAAGCTTGCGCTGAAATTATGACCGATACGTTTACATATTGTGCGGATATGACTTTCGGTCGTGCATTTGTTACTAATGCTCGCAGATGTGATTGGTGGAACAATACCTTAGTCCACCTTCGTCAACTATTTCGTCGAGCGCGTAGGAGATTCAATTCGCTTAAGAAAAAGTGTATTAATAGTGATTTACTTGAAAGTGCTTTTAACTCTCTAAAGATAGCCAGGTCGCGTTATAGAGCCGCGATTATTAAAGCAAAAGGCGATTTGTTGCGAAGAGTAGTTGACCGTCTTAATGCTGAGGGTCCCTGGTCCCCCCTTTACCATGAGTTTAAAGCTAATAAGTCAATTGATTCAGCATACATTGAAAACATAAAAGTTAATGGAACATACACTACTGGTATTGAGGAGACCACGGAAACCTTACTAAACTCACTTATCCCGGACGATAGCCTTGAAAACGATTCCGCATATCATAGTCAAGTAAGACTATGGGCCTCCGTTTCACCATCTACTCCGGACTCGGATAGCCCATCTCTTCGCGAATTTCTTGAAGTAGTCAGCTCCCTCCCGCTTAATAAAGCCTCTGGAGAGGACAAAATATCCAACAAGATGATAAAGGAAGCGTGTAAACTGTCCAGTGTCGCCATAATGCGCGTTTTTAATCGATGCATAGCTGAGGGTGCTTTTCCGCGAATTTGGCGGTGTGGTCTCATTAAACTTATACCAAAAGGAGGCAATAAGCCTCCTGAAGACCCAAAATCCTATCGTCCTATAACGTTATTACCATCGTTAGGCAAGCTACTTGAACGCCTTATTGTGCCTCGCTTACTACCAGGCGGACCGAAATTCCACGATAATCAATTCGGTTTTACGATTGGTAAATCAACCGTGGACGCAGCTTTATCGGTTAGAAGAGCGGTTAACAAATCGGAACATAAGTATGTGTTAGGGATATTTTTAGATATCTCTGGTGCATTCGATAATGCCTGGTGGCCTATGTTACTTCTGAAATTAAAATCTCGCGGTTGCCCAAGGAATATATTTTCTATGATCAACTCTTATTTTATCCATGGATCAACTAAATTGCGCTTAGGTCACCACGCAGTGTCGAAGTCACTGACAATGGGTTGCCCCCAGGGCTCTGTTGTCGGCCCTTACTTATGGAATCTAGGCTTTGATGACTTTCTCGCGATTCCTTTACCACCGTGTTGTTCTTTAATAGGATATGCGGATGACGGACTCTTACTCATACACGCAAATAGTAGGTCTGGTCTAGAAAAGTTAGCAGACACGTGTCTACGTTTAATTACTCACTGGGGTGAAAGAAACCGTCTCTCGTTCGCTCCTCAAAAATCATTTCATTTGCTGCTGAAAGGCAACTTGAAAACCCCGCCGCGTATAAAATTTAATAACGTCCTTATCAAAAGTAAACAATCGGTTTGTTACCTAGGGCTTGTTCTAGAACGAAATTTCTCTTTTATTGAACACATAAAAAGCGTCGGTGAAAAATCTAAAAACAACTTTTATGCCTTAACGAGGATATCAAAGTCAACCTGGGGTCTGTCGTTTAATACCTTAAAAGTAATTTATGGAGCTACATATTTGGGTTGTATTTGTTACGCTTCCCCTGTGTGGGCCGATAGGGCAACTGTCGGCGCAGTCAGAAGGAAATTGCTCCAGAGTCAGCGTTTGGCGTTGATATTTTTGTGTAAGGCGTACAGAACCGTTAGTACTGAGGCTTTACCTGTTCTTGCAGGTGTGCTTCCAGTCGACCTGGAAGTACAGCGTCGCGCCGCGTTATATTTTGCCAACAAGCAAAGTATTGATAGGGATTTCCTTCCATCGCGCGACTTTTCAAAAATAACTCGATTATTTAAACCATACGCCGAGACTTACTCGGAATTAATAGAAGAATGGCAAAACCGATGGAAGCTGTCTGTAAAGGGACGTCATCTCTATCAATATTTTCCTTCGGTTAGCGATCGCTTGGCGAAAACCTGGCTTGAGATTGATCATTACGTGTCGCAATTTCTAACGGGTCACGGCAATTTTCGTAGCAAATTATTCTCATTTAAGTTGGTTGATTCTCCTATGTGCCAATGCTCAACACATGATTGCGAGTATGAACAGTCCGCACATCATATCCTTTGGGAGTGCAATCTTTGGTCGGATGAGCGTAACAGTATGCTCAATAGTATGCATGTAACGTCTGGTGTTGTTTATTATACAGACCTCGTTGAATCCAGGAGGAATTTCCGTGCCTTTCAGCGATTTTGCCATACCTATTATTGGAAGTCTGTATAACAGTTCGCACGTTAGGTCCAATTTAAGCAATAGTTATTTATCCGTGGTGCGTTAATTGCGGCAATTTTTTGGTAATTGTAATTGTCTTTATTTAAGTGAGGTTAAACCTCATAGCTCAATATTTTGTCACCCGCTTTGCTGTGGAGGGAAGTGGACAACTCTTTGTTTTCCAACTCCTCCTTTACATTGCTTTTCTGATTAACTTCGTTGCGGGATTTTGACAATTTAGGTCCCCTTAGATTCGCTGAGCTTCATTGCTCGGCGCCTATACTGTGCGTGCCGCTGTTGATCCTGGAATACAGGAGTTGCAGTGGCGGGTGTGTGGTGGGATAGGGCCGAAAAAGAGTCAATATAAAAGCATATAATAATCAAAATCTAAAGAAACATTATTCTGCTTCCATTCTATAATATTAAACATTTCTTATAGAATGAGATTCACTCGTGCGTACAAACATAATGTAAGTCGATGTTCTATTTCAACTACACGAGAACTCTAAATAATTCATGGCCATTGGACATACAGAACCTTGTAGCTCATTTAGTAGAGAATTTCTACTCATACTGATGCACGTATTCATGTAGGGTTAGGTAGTGTGAATTTTATTATTATATTATATTCGCTTATTGGTCATTGGGGGGGCCTATGTCCAGCATTGGACCAAAAGGGCTGATGATGATGATGATGATAATGATTCGGTTATTATTTTCTGGTTTCTGGAAATCGAGTATTTAACTGCTCAAATCAGGATTTTATTGAAGAAAATTCCCCTTGAGTGTAAATAGAAAAGTGTGAGTCGCGAAGTGTGCGCGCGAGTGTTAATGTTATTGACAATTCTCTCTACCAACGTTAATAAAAATAAACCGGTTCGATGAAATAAATTGACTGTCTTGTCCCGCGATACCAGTATGTTCGATTCCTGGTCCAGGCAAAGTTTTATTGGGTTTATGGGGACTGGAATTGTCCGAAATATGGCAATTGGCTCGCCTCCTTTTACGTTGGCCTAACAGCAGATCTTGTTGTTTTTTAAATTAAATATTCACACTTCGCGTCTGAGCAAAATCTAACAACAAAAGAGAATCGAAGCCATACCACTCTATCCCTCACGGCATATAATCACTGAGCAAAAACAATTGAATTTCAAAATTAATTTCTTTCAACATCCCATAGTAGTTTAGAAGTAACTTGATTGAAAACAACGTCGTAAATAAAAACCAATAACCTAGTTCAAAGTATTTCACTTATCGACCTAGGTTACGCTGCGAATATTACAAGTCACAAGCAATCATTATAATGGAGATTAGCCTACGTCATCTCGTTATTTTCTATACAAGAACTCAAGAATGATAAGGCACGTAAGGTGTTATCGTGAAATTGGATTTAAAGGCAATTGCAGAGGCTTGATTATCACCAGCCATACGTCACACTGCAGGGGAACTGACCTCTTTTACAACTGAGAGGGTTTACGCCTTAGTATACCACGCGCGCCAGTGTGAATCAGCGGACTACGTACCTAAGAAATTCCTAAGAACTTTTAGGTGTGCAGGTTTTCTTACGGTGTTTTGCATATCCGTCAAAGTACTTGATAATTCATTATGAAAACATATGAATGTACATAACTTGAAAAAGTTATAGATGTATGCCTGTTTGAACCGACTCTATTCGTCCGAGCGTCTAAGCCTTGAAACCCATACTCTTGTTTTAGCATGTTGATAATGCAGCTGAATAATAGACTAATATTCGTCCTTCGCATCCTAAAGAGCATAAGTTAAACTATTTTTGGTGAACTTTACGTCCTTTTGACATTAGACTGTCTAGCATTAAGTATTCTATTTTAAATTTGGTTTCGAAGTCACGTAATATTTTGCATTTTCCAACAAAAAATCTATATTTCTTTAGAAATGCGGCTATGCATAAATAATAATAAAAATATACGTTTATAGCAAAGTGACCGCATTGACATCTGACAGGAGAAAATCTTAGTATTAAGACTTTCCGAAATAAAAACATAATTGTGTTGTCTTTTTTGCTGTGTCAAATTCGTGTGTATCAGAAACTATGAGAGACTTTTCAGTTTAACTAAAAACTGAAACAAATATTTATTTCGATCTTGGATCTAATCCATCTCTCGTTATCGTGATAGAGGCAGTCAAGTATCAAATTCTATGACAAAAAGGCTTTGAATGCTTTAAATTAATTATGATGTTTGCCAATAGAGGGTTTATCTTCACTTTCCAAGTGCTATATTGCCTTGCTACTACTTGAAATAAGCTTGTCTATAAACCACCAACTGTAGGCGAGAGCTCTTGTATACAATTTTGTTCATATCGAATTAAGCACTAAAATTTCAACTTAATTAAACCATACGAGTCCCCACACCCATAAGCAATATGATTTGAGAATCCGCGCGCCCATCACCGCGAACGCATACAATAAAGCATCACATTTGGTAGATAATTTCGCGCGTCTGCGTGCAAGTGAGAATCCCCATTAGGGCGTGTATAGGCCCGCCATTAAATAAACATCTCGCCGCATCCCCGCTAGTTATTAGCGCTGCTTCTCCCCAACCACTCGAGCTTCGGTGATACGGCACGCCAACGGAAGCCGGGGCAAAATCAATTTCATTTTTCGACACGTGCTTTAATGTTATGGCGATTGAAACCGCCTCCTTAACTACGCCGGGTTAATGGTGTTTGCCGAGATAAAATAAATGTACGCCATAAATTGGATGTTCATTACGTATTAAACGTTTTGATAAAATTATGATTTAAAAATTCCCATCGCTGTGAGATATGGAGGCCATTTGTCCGACTGATGCATGTGGCGAGCGCGGCCGCTTTTGCTCTATTTGGATATTTTTGAACGTGAATATATTCGATCTAGCAATATGATGTTGCCTATAAAATATGAATGGCAGTGATTAAACATCAAGCTTGCGAGCAACGGCCGACTCATAAAGCGTACAAATAAAAATATTTTAAAAACCATTTCAAAAGCAAGCATGCCATAAATAGGCAGTAAATTCGGTATCTTCATTTATTTCACCAATTAAATTGCAAATAAAATCGCAGCTTTAATTAATCATTCACTTCCATTGGGTTGTATTATATTTTACTTCAATTTTTTTTTTTAATTAAAATGAATGCTATTGAATTCATCCTCGTTAAACCTGTTTGTTCGTACCACAAATTGGAAATGCAGCGATTTACAACGTCTAGTGCATTTTTCGTCCCGCCGATTCACAGGGAGATTTCTGTAATCCATTCTAATATCTTCGTTTCGTTCAAAGTCCACTCGTTTCATGTCATTACAGAAAAGAGAACTGATATACACGTCCACAAATTCACTTATTGCTGCTGTTGAATAGTAAAACACGTCTTATTGCTGTGAGTTAGGGTTGAAAGTAGCATCCATTTTATATGAGAAGATGGCACGAGCCTTGTCACTAGACACGATGTTTTACTGCGATTGATTCCGTCCGCAAGACGGACGCCGGACCGAAGCCTGGCTATCCCGCACTTATCTAATTTTATTGTCACTCGACGACGTCCGAACCCTCCACCGCCGAGATCGTTTCGTAGAAAACTAGAAAATCTCCCATCGGATATTTTTATCTCGGGGGGAAATCTTTATTCGCGAGCAGTTAAACTTAATTCAACGTCCTACTCGGAAGATATACGGGCTCCAGGCTGGCGGATATATAAAAAAAAGATTCCCAGTAGTCGGTCACGCTATCGGCAAGTCTCAAATGTCAAGGCGAAGATAGTTATATCTAGATAGGGGAGTAAATGTTATGTGCGTGGATCGCATGTGTTGCGTGTCTCAGAACTCGTACTGCGATTGTAAGATCTGCTTCAGACTTGGCTATAAATTCATCTGAATGTTAACGACTTTTATTTATAGATTTTATGACTAGTGTTAATTTATTTTCTTTTATTTTGAGAAATTTTAATGATTGCCAACAAGGATTATCTCTTAGCTATGCGAGGTAGTATGATTTATAAGCGATTTCGTCACAGTGCGGTATATTTTGGAACTCAGTATTTCCTACCGCTCATGATAACTGTAAATATAGAATATAAGACTTGAAAACACAAGAACCAGTATTAATTCCGATTCGAGCATTTATTTTTGTCAGTCTTACCGCTTGTAAGTAATAAAGCCACGCTGTAGTCAGCTTGGTCTGTCGTACAAATGGGTCGGCTTAACAAAATGAAACGAATATTTCGCAAACCGCTGTATATTGATTTTAATCATTACTTACTTTTACGTTTTTTTTGGGTAGCGAAAAACACGCAAGCGAAACATATAAGACGTCAACTCACGTCGTCATGAAGATTTCCCGACACAGAATTCAACACCGGAACGACTCGATCGAACGCCGCATACTTACATACGTCGCGTGGGATTGTCTTTTGGATCAAAATACATAACTCTACTATATATGCTTTAGGTGTAGACAAATAATTTCAAATTGTAAACAATTTCATTGACATTATTTCCTATCGTCGAATTTGCCGTGCTGTTCAAACATTAGGTATATAATTTATTTGTACACGTCAATGTAACCCTAAACGCTTCCTGATCGATTCTATTGCCCCAATCGAGTCAGGAAAGGATTGTGCAAATCGATTGTTACACAAACCCGTTATCAAGAATGACGCTGTGTCAGCGCAATAACTCACTCGTGTACGCTAAGTGTCGCAGTTGTCCAGTTGTCAAGCACTGCTCGCTTGAACAACACTCGCAAATACCTTGTTACTGTGTAATAAATACCACGAAAGCCAACTGAAACTGGTAACATGTAAAAGATACTAGATTGTGTGGGTGGATACCACAGGCAACGCTTGCTAACGATTTAGCAATAATAAAAAAGTTAATAAGGACAGTTGGTGACAGTTTTGCGTATGAAATGGTTCCGTAAAAAATCGGCCAAATCTACGCGAATTTTTGATTTTATGAAAATAGATCAAAAGAGCTATTGAATGAGGCGTCAGACCTATTTAAAGAAGTAGTAAATACCCGACTGTACCAAAAAAGTAGTCCACTAGATTTACATCTCTTGTCAATTCTAAATGGATATTGAATGACAAAGGAGGGAGAGACATTTAAAGATCTAGATTCTTTATAATTTTGTTGACTCAGATGGACTCAATATTGTTTCTCGCCAATAGAACTGAAATGACTTGACTTGACAGCTCCGTGGCGCAGTTGGCTATACACCAGCTTGCGAAACGTGCGGCCGCGGGTTCGATCCCCGCACCGAGACAAATGTTTGTGTAATCCACAAATATTTGTTTCGGGTCTGGGTGTTTGTGAGACCAAAAAGTCTCTCGTGGTGTCTGATACCCAAGATACAGGTCTCGTAACCTAGTGTGGGGTCAGGACTATTTACGTGACTGTTGGGTGTACTTATTTAACTTTTAGGCATAAAAACTCACCAAGCGTTATTGACAGGGTTCTAGAACACTGACTACGAATCTCTAAAAGTCGCAAGTGGGAGCACAAATTATATTCTTACTATAAGGTTTTGTTTCCTGCCTAAGGCATTGCGGCTTTGGCTGTGTTTCCAATAATTGCCAATTTATTATGTTTAATATGCTGGTCATTTACTGAGTGGGTGTAGTTGTTAAGACTTTAACGTCAAATCCTAAATGGTAACGAGGAAAAAAATCAAATTATGTACTTCAATTTGTTCATAGCTTTAAGGCATTACAAGTTTTATTAAATAGTTTATATTGTGTTTTTTTTTGTATCTACTATCTTAATGACAATAGTTTCCTAATGACATTTTATTAACGCTAAACTTGTTATCACAAAAATTAAATTGGACGCTAACATTTGTACTCAGCCCATCGCCGTCCACTGCTGAACGTAGGCCTCCCCAAGAAAGCGCCAATAATATATCAATATTTGAACACCATTACTCTTAATGAGATATTAATATCGCCGCTATTACCAAAACCTCAGACACACAAGAACATACAGAAATATTCCCAGCGTCAATTAAATTTATCAATCAAGGCTAAGACGCGTGCAAGAAGCCGTGTTCGACCCCAAATGGTTTTGCGGGCGCACTGTTCTTCCGTTCGGCGCATTAGCTATGATAATTGGAACATTTGCTTTGCGAATGGGATGACATTGGGATACTGTCTGTAATAATAACGTGGAAGTATGGCGCGGTTTACAGCTATACGTGTTTGCGCTTCCGAATCTAATTTAGCCCCGGTTGGAACGTGCCTTGTTGTGATTTTGCGGTGCGATTGTTAAGCAAATGTTGTATGGGTTTTTATGCTATGGCTGTTTGTTAGTGAGGATTTATACCGCGTAATTGTTATGTCGAGGTATGGTGGTTGATCAAGCATTTTTATTGGTGTGTAAAAGCGAATTTAGTGCCATAATTTCTTTTAGGTGAGCAATGATATAGTCATAACCTCGAGGTTTAGGCGCGCGTTCGAGAATCTCGAGGGGCCGGATTCAGACTCCAGACACATACCTCTGTCTTTTTCATATTATGTGTGTATTCAGAATTAATTATCACGTATTTTAACGATGAAGGAATAAAACCTAAGGGTTCTTAGGAATTTCTTAGGTATGTAGTCCGTCAACCCGCAATAGACGGTGGAGCGTGGTGAACTAAGGCTTAAACCCACTCAGTTGTATAGGACGCCCGTGCCCAGTAGTGGGACATATATAGGCTGATGATATTGCTAATACTGCAGCACAATGTCCCGAGGTCTTGGGTTCGATTCCCGAACAAATCTTAAAAATTATTGAAGCATATCGTCTTGAGTTAAGCGATTAGTCTACAATAATATTCAGCATTTAGCAAGTCATAATATTACAAGTCTAATACAGAATTTAACGCCACATTTATTTAGACATTTCTCACCATCCAAGCGTTTACGAATGAGCTAAGACAGGCTTGCTAAGAGATCGCCTGCGGAGATAATTTGTTCCAGCTGACTAAACTAGTACCAATTTATTATACGAAACAAGCATTTCAATACATTAATGTTATTAAATAGTCTTTCAAACTAAAGCCGAAATGCAATTTAGACGCTTTATATGTCTAGTAAATTGCACTAATATTGCTAAAAATATCGCTGTCTAGTCACTGTTTTACGTCTAAACCAGTGGTCTGATTGAATGATTTAAAAATTAAAATTTAATTATATTTAACTTAAATATTGCTATATTTAATAGCTTTCATAATCGACATGCCGCTATAACTGGTTCTATGAACTGAAGCAGCAGAAGTGCTTTAAAAAAAGAAAGAAAAGAAGGACTTTAAAAATTCGGTTAGCCAGCGTTGGTGGAGCAATGCACCTCTTTCCATTATTGGGAGATTTAGGCATGAGATTTTTTTTCATTTGTTTTTAAATATTTTATGACATATCTTAATGACAAAAATGTTATGTTGCTTTCATCAGCCTTTCACAGGTTAGAAAATTTCTCCAGGGAATATTAAAATATTGACGGTTACGTAATAAAATTTCATATTTATAAAGCTGAAAGAATAAAGAATCATACAGCCAGCACTGCACTGAAATGAATTTCATCTCTTTGTGAGCGCGATGAAGAGAGCCCACTTCGTCTGACTGATGACTCGGGGCCCGTAGTTTCTATTCCGGCCAAGTGCACTCATTTATAGTGGTCAGGTTACGTGTCTTGGGAACCAGCTTTGTTATTTCTTATAGACCGTATGGGGATTAATTAGCAGTCGTTAGCAATTGCACTTTACAGCGCTGTATAACCGAGTGACCCGGGGAAATCAAGTTGTGAAACATTTACGCTCGAACTTTACTCGTTCACGGTTTACGTATTAGCCGACGATGTTGATGGAAATAATAAAGGAATTATGCTTAATGTAATGAGTTCTCGGAACCGTTTGGAAATAATACGAGGAATGATATTGAAATAGAACGGTGCCATCAAATGTTGCTAACAGCTATACGTTGCTTTCTATGTATGGATGGAATACCCTTGATTTTTTTATTGCGAACGCTTGGTTTGTTTTTTGGATTTTTAGCATACAGTTGAACAAATATCTACTGCACTATTTGTCTCTTGTTTGAAAAAGTTTCATATTTAATAGTTTTTACATGAATCTCTACTTCTTTATGGAAAATTTTTACTTAGTTTTCACTATTTGTTGTTCCCATTTTTTCTTTTTCAACTTGAATCGTCAAATTATTCAGTTTCATATCATTTTTTTATGCTATCTAACGCTCCATGCTCGGCTTTATCATTAAAGTATTTAGTAATCTAACGTCTATTTTTGACCTATCATCTTGATTTTTTTTTGATGTTATTACTCGTAACGTTGTTGAATATTTTATGTTTAATCAAGATTAGCAAAGGTAAAGGCGAAAACATTAGAGTCGTTACACAATATCGATTTAAGTCCTTGTCACAGATCTTTTTTAGACCGATATAAATATTCACATCAAATGCATGTGGATGTGCGGTGAACATACCAATTTCACTTACAAACACGCGGGTTAGCATTACCATACGGATTTTGCTGCGTAGCTCAAACTCTGTTCGACCTCGAAATTTTATCGGTCTAAAAATCTAGATACATAGCCATAGCATTGTTTACATTTTTACCAACAAATATGCTGGTATTTCCTCTACTTTTGTCCTACCTCGTATTTTTGTGATCATAAATTACAGTATGTTTTTCAAGAATCCATATAGACCAAATCTTCTTTTGCAATTTATAGATATCTTAAGATCTAAAATGCAATATGAGGTCATAATTCAGACTAAACATTTACATTTTCTCTGCTGAGATGAAAACTTAGGATAGACATAAAATATTCCATGCGCTAAATCTTTACGTTGCCAGGAAAGTCACACACTCTTTTATTCTTCTATGACAAGACTTCTGTTTATTATCCCCAATAATCTTCATATTAAAGTAGTTTAGTTAACGTATGTATTCATAATGAATTATTACGCATTTTGAGGGTGAAAGAAAACTTAATAAGATAAGAACTAAAATTTTTAGAAATTTCTTAAGATTAAGACGTTATCCTTCACAGCTCTAGAAGAGACCCTTGCTTAGCAGTGGGAAGGCTATGGGCTGATATTGACGAAAATCTTGAAGATCATACCTAAACAGATTCTTTAAATAATTTCGATTGAAGACCATTATTTTCCTATAGCAATAGCCGCAGTCGATTGCTACTTCACTTCATTCCGAAGTCGGATTCAATAAACGTACTATTAACCGAGATACTTCTTTTTGCTTCTGTTACTATTTGCGAAATATTGCGTACGGCCGAGGCGAATCTATTTGTTTTATGGCGATCCAAAAATGTGCCTGGACTTCATTTTACCGGCAACACTATTTGCGGAGCGGCTTCAACATTGACCAATCTCTTTCCGTTCATACTTGAAACCGAAATTCAAATCTACTTTGACAACGGCATGACAAACGAGGCAGGAAAACGAAACGTGGCGAACTATAAATTCATAAAGTGGTAAATGTAGAACTTGTACGACGATTTATTTCTGAGGGTTCCTGATATATCGAAACCTATATCACTTATATTGGGTTAGGAAAAGGGGGTATGTTTTGGTCCAGCACGTTAGCCTGGTGTGTGTTGGCTGATTACACACCATAAAAAATATTAAGAACTTTTAATTGTGCAGATTTGAGGTTAAAGCACGTCATCATTCTTTGAGATAATCAGTTTACGTATAGTTTCGAAAAGTCCTAACAACAAAAATAGATTATTTTAGAATTGGTTTTAATGGCTAATAAAATAGCAGTCTATAAACACTATGAAACAGAAAGTCGTAAGTCAATGTGCTTACTATTTTTTAAATATCTTTGTACAAAGATTCTAATATATTTTCGACAAATATTTTACTTTGCAATAGTAAACACTGAAAAATATGTATTAATATAATATTAGAAAATTTTCATCATATTATCGTTCGTAATTATTCTCAAAGATTTAAATTTTTTGTTCCGGGCTTCTAAAAGCATTGAACCAGAAAATCTTCTAATAAGTTAACCTCAGCTTCTATCTCCTTATCTGCAGAACTCTGAAACTGCATCAAGAGATACACGAGCGCTTGTCTGCGTGGTCTAGTGGAATCCACTTCGGTTGACTGATGACCGTTCGCCCGCCCGAGGAAACGTCAAAATTATTCTCCTCACACGGTGTACGGAGCGGGTGGAATGAATGCAATTTCACTTCACTTTTTGACCTCTTTCAAATGTGCTTCACGTGAATTATCACGTACTTTAACAGTGAACGAAAACATCGTGAGGAAACCAGTACATATAAAGATCTTGGGAATTTCTTTGGTTCTTTTTGCGCTAACTAGCACTAGGCCAATGTGGAATAAAGTCTTACCGTTTTCGGTTGTTGAAGAGGTCAATGCCTACAGAATGGTATCATAAAGAAATATCTTTGATATTCAAATTGTGTTGGCGTATTACAATACATGTATTACAATAAATTCTTTCATCTTTATATACATTAGATGAAACAACCACGTTTTATATTGCAATAACTTTAAGCACAATGTTGTTGTCTTGTTTATTTTTTACACTCAACTTAAAATTGCATGCTTTTAGTGACAAACCGTTTCGTTGTTTTCGTTCAAAACTGCGGGGAAATGGAGTAGGCAAAAAGACTAGGACTCTCACTCACTAGATGAAGTCCCACAGCAAAATTGTTGTTTAAACGAAGTGATATTATTACAGTGGCGTCAACCCAAATTTGAAAACTGAGTTTCTTCATTTTCAGTGCGTTGACCAAAAAAAATATTTTATTGACAATTGGTTAAATTAATCAAATACATACATTCTGGCGATTTTATAATAGGACACTCCCAACTCTCGCTAATGTTCAGACTTAATAAGTACAATATTCAAATATTAGTGTTGGTTATGGATTTCATAAATCTACGGTCCACATGTCCCCTTTGGAGCCACCAGTTCATGTACACCACCGAGACAGTTTCTACTCTAATTTATACTTCGCACTGCTTTATCGTTGTACCGTTTACCACGACCAGAAAACTTAGCAAATTCGCAATATAAACTTGCAGCTTCAAGAAGAAACTTGGTGTACATTACACTAGAAACCTGCACACGTTGCCGATGCAAATGTTGTGAATACTTATTAAGAAGTTCCCACACACAGTCTGTAATCATTGCTGTCAACTCCTCGGTAGACGGACGAGCCACTGCGGAAACTGAAAAGGCCTTGAGGTTATGCATCTTGTTTACACTTAAGACTTTCTTCTCTTGAATTTATAACGAGAAGGCTGCGGATGGAACATCACTCCGGGTGACATACGACTTTTTGTATAAGTCCGTTTTGTAGGGTTGTCGAGTGATCGGATTTATAAGGATAATATGTTTTAAATAAGATAATTTTCGATTAATGGTTTGTAATAACTAATTTAAAAATCATATCAAAAAAATATTTTAAATCTTCAAATCAGTTTTTAATGCGATACTTTGAATCGTCATTGAATGATAACATTACATATTAATATAATAGAACATCACAAAAATTTTAAATTCTGATTACCAGAAACCTCCCCAGACATCTCCAGCAGAGTATAGTTAAAAAACAGTAGTGGTACAACAAATCCCTAGACAAAACGGTGGTTCGCGTGACATCCCTGCAACTCTGACGTAGTTGGAGCCGCAACATGGTAATAATTTGATCAGGCGCCCGGCACGAGCAACTTTATGCCAATTGAAAAGTTTCACTACGCTGAAATATGTTGTTATAACGGGGTTGAGTGACGTACGCTGTACTTTTACATACGTATTTAATTGAAATTGCCTTTTACGGCGCACATTAGTTAATTAAATTGTTTCTTTATCAACTGGGAGCGGCTGACCGCTGTTCCACGAAAACTGTCACCAAGTCGCTTGGGTTTCACTAAGAACTGGAGTACTGTGTTTAAGAATAAGCGTAATTACCGCTGGTCCGAAGTTGAAAAGACATTATTGTACAAAATGTACAAGTTGTCACAAACAATTATAATTTTTTTCTCATCATTTTTTTTTAGAATCGCGGTTATCTATACTAATATTATAAAGAGGTAAAGTTTGTGAGTTTGTATGTTTGTATGTTTGTGACGTTGTAGAAAGTAAACTCGGGATCTACTGAACCGATTTTGAAAATTCTTTTACCAATAGAAGGCTACGTTCTTTGTGAGTGTCATAGGCTATATATTAGTCCGAAAAATGATAAGACTTTTTCGTTGTAGCAGGATCTGTGAAGTAAGTCGGAGAAAAAACGGGCGAACGAAACCGTTTTTTGCAAACGCTGCCTTTCTCATGGGAGATATATAGTTGAGTCCTAGAGAAAAATTGTAGAGCTTGATAATGTCTACAAAAAAGTCAGCGGTAGCATATGTCTAACTTTTAGGGTTGCTTCACTATAACCTCTTTTATGCTAACTAAATTTGTTATAAAATAAAGCATTGTTTGTGAAGGTATTATTATAAAGATTATATTAATACTTATCCAAATAAATGCGTTATTTAGTATAAGTATTTAATTTAAAAGAAATTTGCCCTTTACATCATTTGATTTCAATGACTATCTTAGAAGATATCGCAGTTTCAAAATAATCATCAAGTGCACAATAATTATGTACAAGGCGCCGGCCGGGGCGTTACGCTTTCACGTGATTTGACCGATTTGTATGATTTTTGGTATGGGCATAGATAGGACTCTAAGGAGTAAAATAGACTATAACTTATTTTCTTTCCGAACTCAACCCTGTAGTTTACGCGGACGAAGTCGCGGGCAACAGCTAGTGTTTTATAAGAAACTAATGCCTTTTGTTGACAGATATGCAAAAATCTACCGATTACTTTAACGGAATTTCTAACATTAAAAAAGACATGGTTTGGTCTGGTGACGATATGATTAAAGGCTACTAAAAATTAGACGATATTAAATGTATTAAAATAGTTTATAGAAAAAAATGCGAAATTTTATCGCCGATTTGGGTTGTTTTGCCTCACAAAATTTTGCTACTACTTTTAACCTTTCGTGGCATGATAAGAGATTGGTGATTGTCGCCACTTTTTGGACAACATTATTGCTTACCATCAGCTTACTTTATAGTAATAATGTGGAGTCCGTATAAAAAAATAGGTATTTTTGATTGTTGTTATGCCAACCTACATTATCGAGTACAAACAAAAACGCAATTCGATCAACTTACAACTGCGTGTAGTACTTACAGCTATGGATTACCAACAAACCTATATGTATATTTTAAGAGGCTTAACATCATAGTGCGGCGTTAGTTACACCAAGAACATAAGGAAACTTGGTAGTATTTTTTTTGTACTATATTTTTGTCGTAATCATTGCTTACAAAGCGAGTTTTATGAAGAAATCCCAACTAATGTATAACAGTAGAATGGAAGTCGTACAAATGAAGTAGGCAAGCAGACATAGCCCAAGGGTCCGTGCGAGTGGCGTCGCGACGAAGCCTGCGGGCGATGCCGGGACGCCGAGGTACTCATTTTAATAAAGTGCTATTGTACCTGTTCCTTCCCGGACAATCTACACCTACATTGTACTCTAGTGTCTTGCAGTATTCCGGGAATTTCGTAAGACGTTTGAATTGCAAAGGAGGTTTTAGTTCTGCGTCACATTTCTACGAAAACTCTTTTGAAATGTTACGCATCTTACACTTTTGAGTTTTTAGTTGACGAAGATTTCAGCGATGGCCGAAAAAAGAAAAAAGAATTTTAAACTAGTTTGCAATAGTTGAGTGGACTGCCTCATTGATCCCACGGGTCTGGAGTTAGATTCAGATCGTTGTAATGAAACCAGGAACTCTTCAATGCATGCTGCATATAAATGACAAAGAATCGTAAAGGCAGTAATGCAGCAGTGACATTTTGATACGCCGAAACCAGAAAGAAACTTTTCAAAAATCTAAAAGAATGCTGACTTTTTTTGTAAAACGATCAGTCCTATTTTATGATAAGACTGTGACTTAATTGCTAGAATGCTCTCAAATAAAAAATGTTATATAATTTCTATCATCATCATCATCATCTTCATGATGAATGAAATGCTCTCAAATATGAAATGTTATATAATTTCTATCATCATCATCATCATCTTCATGATGAATGAAATGCTCTCAAATATGAAATGTTATATAATTTCTATCATCATCATCATCTTCATGATTAATGAAATACTCTCAAATATGAAATGTTATATAATTTCTATCATCATCATCATCTTCATGATTAATGAAATGCTCTCAAATATGAAATGTTATATAATTTCTATCATCATCATCATCATCTTCATGATGAATGAAATGTTCTCAAATATGAAATGTTATATAATTTCTATCATCATCATCATCATCTTCATGATGAATGAAATGTTCTCAAATATGAAATGTTATATAATTTCTATGCCACGAATAAAATAGCTCTAAGCGTAACGTTACAGCATAAGTAGTTTTGCATGTTATTGCGTGTTTATTATCAGCTCCTTATTTGTTGCTTTAGAATTTTATTCAACTACCTGATTTTTCATAATTTTTATGCCGCATTATATTAAGTACACGCAACTTAACACATGCTCACTGCAAGCTTTATAACTCCTTTTGTTATCGGTATTAGAAATTCTCTTAGTTTTTTATTTGCATAGTAATAAGTTAATGCCACTTACTTAGCTGGGCCGCAATGTAAGAATGCAACGTTAACCTTTCCTTGCTATAAAAGTGCAATATACAGGGTGTATTTAGACCGTGATCGAAAACTGAGGCAGGTAATAGCGAGGGTGATCACAAACTCAGTGGCGATATTAAAAATCCCGACAAAAAATAAAAATTTTGACGATTTCCATACAACCATAGGTGTTAAAAGTATGTGATTTGTATGGAAAACCTCAATTTTTTTATTTTTCTTTAATGCCAGGGGGTTTGTAATCACTATCGCTATTACCTGTCTCAGTTTTCGATCACGGTCTAAATACACCCTGTATAATCAGTCAATAAAACAAAGCACTAAGCTTGTTAGATGTGAATTTTCATTCTTTAGGTGCAATCTTCATAAAAATATTGTTTGTCACAAATAAAATAGATATAACAAACAAACATGTATTTTTTATACATTCATGCCTGCAACAGTTTTAACTAAATATGTGAAACAATAAAAAATAATTTTTATTTCCTGTTACTTTTGTTTCGTGAAAAATTAAAAGACGTAAATTAAGAGACACTTTAAATTAATAAGTCGAGATTTGATAAACACTATAACTACGTAAAAATACTAAGAAAACAATTCTTTCCAAAATAATATAAAATTGTATATATTTAGGCAATATTTTCACAAAACTTTTGTTTCTTCTTCCACCAGCCAGCGTCGAATGAATTACAGTTCATTATTCAAAGAGCTCGCAACAAAAAACACAAAAGTACGTCAAACACTTTGAGAATTGCATAGCAATCACGCTTTGCCGAGGTGGGTTCAAACTCAAAGTTGCCAAGTAAAGGGAATTGCCTTAACTTCACCGTGAGAGCCCTTCCTCCGCAGGTTGTTAGCTAACAAGATTACTTGTCGCTACTACTAGTTTTGTTTAAACTATTAACAGCTATGAAATTGAATATAAGCGGTATTGTATACGGAACTTTTAGATGGTATTCTTTGGAGACGTGAAAAGTATAGCTTATGTACAAAAATATAACAGCATTTAGCAAAGATGTTTTGAGGTGAGTTAGTGGGACTGAAATGGTGAATATGTCACAAAGAACCATACAAAACAATACACTCTACAGAGAATTCCCTAATGGACAAACCCAACAGCATTTTGCACGACCCGGGAATCGAAGTCGGAAGCTATACTCGTCCCAGGATCATTAAAAAAATGATAATAATAATTTGGGCAACGCATTTAAGACGGAAGAAAGTTATAACCTGCCAAGGCAAAATATTAATAGCACCGACGTTTCCCGTATTTGTGTGCGTACATAAGCGAAATTTCCTTATCTCTTAGTTCTGTTGGTGTTTTGGCGTAATATTCATTAGGTAAATATTTACAAGGCTTCAGGGATCGCTTTAAGTTACTTAGTGAACTTCATTAACTTTGAAAGTTTTGATAGATATGCTTAGTAATTATTAATACAGCTTTTTAACGTTGGGGAATAATTTAATTAATTACAAGTGAATGTTTGAATTTCTTAATGATGCTAGACGTTAAAAATATTTTCTTTTATAATTAAGTTATTCAAACATTTGTGTCAGCTACTTTGAATGCTGATGTAGTTTAATTAGGCAGACTAGATTTTTATTATTTTTACGTCATTAAATTCTCTTTGGTCGTTCATCACAAGTATTCTGCGAGCGATCATGAGCTTTCGTGTTCTTTTCCGGATCACGCGAAGTTTTGTCGGTTTTTAACAGGAAAAACTGTATGCTTGTAAATTCATACGTATCTACTCGTATAAGTACAGATATCACCATAAATCCTGACATTCCGGTATGAATCTTGACAGCTAGTTGCTATATTAAATAGTCGGTATTTTACATATATAAAAACTTATGTAAGTTTGATCGCAAAATGCGCCACTCACAGTTTAATCAACATAAAAAGAATTTTCAGGTATTATTCAGAGAAAAAAGTTGTTTCAATATGAACCCACTCTGCAATTTTTCTAAGAGGCAACGGGTTAAAAACTCGACACCCCGCCCACTTCATACTTCAAGGGGACAAAAGAGATGACTGAGGGCTTCCGACAGACCGTTAAAAATACAAAAAGCAGGACGTATTGATTTAATGTCGCGGAATAAAGCAACATAACTCTATGGTGTAGACAGAAAATAAAACCTCAAATTACGGGTGATATCCCAGTAGTCTAGCAGTTAGAACTGCCCCGTAGCTAAAGTATGTATGTATCGTAAAATCGTTTCATTCCCGGGTCGGTCAAAGTGTTATTGGATTTATGGAAGAAGTCTAAAAATGTGTCGGAAAAACGGTAATACTCTAGCCCCCTGTTACTTGGGACTCATATCTGGCGAAATGTGTACTTACGTAGAAATGCACCTCTGCCTACTCTTCGGGGAATAATGGCGTATGGTTATGCTTGCATGTATATATGTATGTATATAGTATGCACACATATACAAATGATGCTTAGCATGGTAGTGATACTAGGATAATCTCTCACGATTACAACCAAGTCTCTGATCTTTTTCGAAAATTACAATACAATACCTCAAAGTAACTTACATATTATCTACTACTATAACTTGGAGATTGAATTAAAACTTCGATGCTGCCTAACAACCGTAAGTGTAAACAAGAATTCTCGTACTAATGATCAAAATAGTGATAGAGTCAGCGTAGGCATGCTCAGTATTAATTCGATCAGAGCAATACTATCGGAGTTTGTGCTCAAAGTTTATGGTAACTATTTCGTTTATTTACCTTCGACGAGACGGTAACGAGACTGAAGTTTTGACGAATAGTCATATGTAATTTAACAAGTTTAATTTTACATACATTTCTACATATAACAAGATATATATTTTATTTTATTTTTTTTATTTTAGATACTTATAACATTTAGCACAATAAATAATATTACCAAAATTGTTACTTATTCGTTTATATTTTTTTTTGTTCTTTTGGTGTTCAATGAAACGTTTTGAAAAAATAAGCAGAATTTTATCGAATAGCGGAATGTATATGAAGATGTCATTATGCAAAAGAATTTTACTTCTTTAATCTTACCATTTACAACAGACATTTACTTGTCTAATGAACCTTTTATAAAAACCTTACTATGTAACGCCGGAGATCTAGACTGCAACTTCTTTACAAAATCTTACCTATCAGAGCTAATAAACGAGCAAAAGCGATTGGAAAATTCATATTCTAATTTCGAATAAACCAAGCTCTGAATACAACCGCAAAATAACTCAATTTTCAAGTATAAGATTGAGGCAGCCGCCCCGGGCTGGGCCCAAAAGGTTAACGTGGGTCCCTTGTATGACATAGCTAATCCTTTTTGGGATACCTTGTCGCGAATACTCTACTAATTGTAGCAAATACGTTTAATCTTTTTGAATTATGATCGCATATCTCATTTTTATCTTCGAATGGATTCCAATTTCGTGTGCTAAAATTATGCCGATTGCCCCGTAGAGATGAAAAAAATGTATTTTCTATTTTTTTTTATTTGTTGTTTATTGTTATAATGTTTAAGAAGGGCCATTTTATGCTAATGTTTGCTATAATTTATTATATTTTATTTATCACACTCTATTGTACCTACACCTCAAAATTTTACATTAACGAATGGCGTAATTTAAGTTGTAATTGAGGACTATCATGTTGTAAACACTGAGCCAAAACATAGCGAGATGTTCTGCAGTGCCCAGCATTATGAAGATGATGATGAATGGTGATATAGGCAGATGATAATGAAGAGTTTATTAGTTAGCAAATACGTATACAAGCGGTGGAACACCGAAAAATAATACTATAAAGGCAAAAGGTAGGAAAGGGTTAATCAGACTACTATAGTCTAATTAACCCTTTCCTGACTATTCCTATATCCTGGACTATTTCTGCGCTATAATTTAAAACAGGTATTATTGTATACTATAATAAATAAACTAAAATAAATATGAATGTTATAAGAATCTACGGATTAAACATCTTACGGTAACAACATGAGCCAAGGGCCTATACAAACAGACCTAAACAAATCTTACATTCGCGACGTACTTTGTTATCTCGGATTAGAATGTTTTGATTAATTACATCTCTTAGTATTAACAAACATTTCAAATCCGAGATAAAGATTTTTAAACGAGGCTTTTGTAATATTAAATGTAGCGGCTAAAACATGGATTTGAAATAAGCCCTGCTTTATAAGATAGGATAGTTTCTGAGCCTGCTTCAATGTACACATACTCGCGTCTGTGTCCATAGTAAGGTAGGCATTTCTGCCTACAAAACATCGGTACGTTTAGTCTTTGAAAATCTAGTAAAGGAAAATCGTATTTAGAATAGACTCCGGGAGATTTAGATCGGAAGGCATACGTTAATATTCCAATAAAGTAGTTAAACGAGCTGTTATAAAAAAAACTGAATGAAAAACCCTTTTTTTTCTTTATTTAATTTACAGAACCTCAAATTGAGCTTACGCCAGTTTTAACGTAACTTACTCTACGATAATAAACAACACAAAAATCAATTTATAATAAAATTTGACGTACATTAACTAAAATTTTACACATCAATAACTATATTATATACTCTTAACTGGACTCGTTAAAAACAACCTTAAAAGAACATTAAGATACACAATTCCATTCACATTATTTCTTTTGTAAAACCCGATATTATACGGAGATCCATTTCCAGCCAGCTCGATTCATTGCATACTGAATGTTCATACATTAATTAGATTAAAAATAAAAGTGTGGATGACGGGACGGTCGCGGCCGATCGGATACAATGTAATGCGTGCAAGCATAAAACTCAATTTGCACGCAACAAGGGATCGCGTATCGTCGAATGTCATCGGCACTTACTCAGAACAACGGACGCGGCAAATAGTCAAGGGGAAGCTCTGACAGGAATACGTATTAATATTATAAATGGGGAGGTTATTTTGCTTGCTATGTAGTATATAAGTGTCTGCGTCAGCTTGTATAAGTCTAACTATTTGGCACGAACCTCCTTCGACTCCTCGCTCGCGTAAGGAGTATTTATTTCAGTCTTAGTTTGCTATGCTGTACTATAAGATGGATTAGATATAATTTTTGTGATACCACGAGGGTTTTCTTAAATCTCCAGTACTACAGTTTTATTACTTTGGTCTACCGTTTCAAGGCGTCATAATTCTCCTTTTAATTTTATTTTTTGTAGAAACAGGCTGGGTACCCATTTCTTACCTATAGACGTAAATTATTCCTGTAATTTATTCTAATTAAAAAAATCGTGGAACTGAAATCAGTAGATAACTTCCCGTTCACATAATGAACTGAACAACCAATATACTAGTAAAGCAATTTAGAATAACGTTCGAATAACACTACAAATGTAAATCATGAATATTGCACATCCTATTAATAACTTAATACGATCGTTCAAACATTGGATTAACGTAAAGCTATAAATCACGAACAATATTTACAATTGTAAATGAAGCTTCTAAACTAAATGTTTTGGACAACGCGTTTGATTGCAATTTAGTAATATAGGTAATTAATTGTAAATAGAAAATAGTGTGATTGGTTTTCTGCGTATTTTTTTAAATCTAAATAGACTTTTGTGTGATGTTTAAATAAACGTTAATTACTAACATTATTTATATAATATTCTCTACCTTCTTTATCAACCCATATACGCCCACTGCTGAGCACGGGTCTCCTCTACCATTGAGAGGGTTTAGGCCATAGTCCACCACGCTGGCCTAGTGCGGGTTGGTGGACTACACACCTAAGAAATTCCTAAGAACTCTTAGGTGTGCAGGTTTCATCACGATGTTTTCCTTCACCGTTAAAGCAAGTGCTAATTCAATGTGAATACACACATAACTTAGAAAAGTCAGAGGTGTGTGCCTGGGGTTCGAACCCGCGACCGCTGAGATTCTCGACCGCGCGACCAAACCTCGAGGCCATCACTGCTTCTATTCTCTATACATGCTATGAATTTTTGGCGGTGTCAAAAATGAGATTTAGTTTCGATTATTACATTTCGAGAAGGTTAAAATAGTTGTTATTTATTACCAACCAGAACGGTAAGCTGTGAGCTCCTTATGGATATTTAACAGACAAAGAATGTTCATATAATTAGGGTATATTGTAGCTAAATTAGATTCCGCTTGAGAAGTCGACATGTGGTCGTAATATGAATAATTGTGTGCAAGCCGCCCCTCGTCCATTAGCACATAAGGAAATTGGCCGTCCCCACCAAATATCAGATTTCACGCTGATCTCTGTAACACTGATCAAAACGGACTGTAGACAATTGAATTAACGTCGTCTGGTCTCCAAACAGTTTTTGTCATATTTCCACACGATGTACCCCTGAGCACAGTACAGATATTTTCCTGTAGAGCATCTGTATTCCCAAATGATACGGTTAGTAGGAAAAGTACTCGAAGACGTGTTGAGTTTTAAAAATGCCCTACTGTTTGTTTTATGCATTGTACCACGCAGAGGAATTATGGCCAGAGATACGCTTAATTGGTTTGGCGTTGCGGTCGCATGACATTTTCAGTGCATTGCCTTTGTCATCGGTTTAAAATTTTCGCGGTACGATTTTTCGTGAATTAAACAACGGCGACGAATAAATGGGCAACGGATAGCACGGTAAATTCTCTATAGGAATAACACGATTTGCATACATTCCTTTGAAATACATTTCATATTTTTTAACATGATTAAGGAAGGATATTGGTATGGAATATGCGTTTGCCACGTTAATACTTTGCGTTGAATGATCCTTTTAGGTTAGGTAATTTCACAATTGATTGTATATTTTGAATATGTAATGTAAACATAATATTCAATATACTGGTGCAAAGCTCCCGCTAACGTGTATTCTTAAGTATGTAGTCCTGCAACCCGCTCTAGGCCAACGTGGTGGACCCTCTTAGTTGTAGAGGAGGCCCGCGCCCAGCAATGTATATGGGCTCACTTGATGTACATTTATACAGCCCTACCAATTAGTGAAAATATAGCGTTACCCACGCACGTTTTGTGGCTATATCCTCGAATAATTTTGACAAGAGTGTATTGTCAGATTCAAAGTACTGAACAATACATTTCTATGGAACTAAAAAAATAAAACTTTTGACATCGATGCGTTGAACAAAGGCTCAAAACCAATTTTAAAAGTAGGTCTATTCTTTCCATTCTAAATCTATTTGAACAAGATTCGATTTCGACTAAAACAATAATAAAATTGTCTCACCGTCTATAACGCGGGATTGATATGTTCTTGGCTTAAATTACGGAATACTTTTTTCTGCTAAAGACTCATTATAATATAGCCGTAACGCAGTTCCTCATAGGTAGAGTTTGTATGTGTTCTTTAATAAAAAATCATGCCTTATCTCAGAAACAAAAGATTTAAAAATCCTCCCTCAGTATCCATTTCAAGCTGCACCATCTGCATGCGACCGTAAAACAATCAAAACCCAAACATGCACAAAAGACTAGACAGTGCGTCAGCGAAATCCAAAAAAAGCCGCATGCACCACCGGCAATAACTCAACGTAACCACCAAAAAAGTCACGTTGTTGTGCCACAATGAATATTAACACTGGAATAACGCGGCGCGACGCAATAGTCGCGAAGATAAATTTATCCTTGCGTCGGGAAATGGACCATTTTTCACGGCACCTAACGCTAGGTGTCACACGCTCGGTGAGAAGACGCCGTTACTTACTTACTACGTGAGCTGAATACTCCAGAGGACCTAAATTAGCTAGTGTACTCTTGCAGCCTGTATTGTTTGCTTTCATTACTTTCGTCGCTGTTTTGGACTGAATGTGGTTAGTGAATATTGAGTGGAAATGTATTTGCTGCAAAACGTTTCGTAACACGGTTTGGGAGGCATATTAAATTGCCAAGAGCAAACAGATTGTCTGCGTTGTATTATTAGTTTTGATGGTAGGGTGGCTTAGGGAGTGTTACTGGGTCTTCAGTTTTGATAGAGTCAGTGTAGTGCTAATTATCCTGGAGTATGAATTATTAATAATATAAAAAATAATCATATCGAAAATAAGGTCTCCTTAATCAAGAGTCCATGTATTATTGGCCAAATTTTAAGATTGCAAGCCGCTATTGATTTTTTTCTAATGAATAAACCTAGTAATGACTGACTCTGCAATTGATTACCGGAATTCTATATCACAAAATACTGCGAGACTAACAAAACTGTCATCAGGTCCTAACTCCAGTTTCATTCCGTTAATATACAACTATATCTAGAAGTCAATTTAAACTTACCACTAAAGCATCTGCTAGTCTCTCAGCTTGGAGTTCGTAATGCAAAACATTACTTACCATTATTGCATTTACTAGCACAGCTGAAATATCTGCAACACATGGCCGAAGCTGCAAGTACGACCCGTAAAGTTGGCGCATTACCTCCCATGCTTTTAGACAGTATTATTACAGGTCGGTGGGATAAAAGGGAACAAAACGTATGGTTCACAGCAGATACCAGCTAAGCTGTGGTTATAACTCCATTTGTAATAACAGGAACGATGGGCAATGTTTTCATACGGGATGAACTTCATAAGAGATTCATTAATTTAAATTTGCAATTTGTGAGTTGTTGCCCGTGCGGCCGCGATACGAAATCCCATGGAAATCAGAATCAATTTATTAACAAAAATATTGTGGATATCGTTAAAGGATGAGCCGTTTATGTTAATGAGTTGGTGTAAAATAGGTATGATTCATAAAAAAATATATATGACGCAGTCGTAATTGGCTTTATTATCTGCTCTTGAGTGGAAATGTTAATTTTATTGAAACGATGATTTTTGCTAGCGTTACGAAGAGTTAAGTTAGAAGGCGGACTATTGCTGAAATATGTAAGAACATTAAAATCACCTAGTAGCATATTATGAACATCGCTTTCGCCAATACATAGATGATGCATAGTAAACGGAAATCTTTACATGTATTTTCTTTCGATAGATAATATCTGCATATTACGTAAGTATATAGTAGTAAAGCCAGTGAAACATTGTCCTACCATTTAACATCTTAAAGCAATGCCGATCTCATTTACTTCATTCATTTAATAAAACAATATTCAACATTAATCTTACCATCCAAAGGTTTCTTATACCATACTGGCATAATATATTTTAAAGAAGTCCATTAAGCAGTAACGCAAATATCTCGCTACAAATCATACGAGATGGAAATTTGAAGAATGCCATTAGAGTTGCATCTACGAGGTGAGACGAGTCTACCGCTCCTCTTCGATTTGACTGTTCTTTCAATGCGAAGGAATTTAATTTATCAGAAATGCGACCGCAAGTTCCAAACGACTCGAAAGTTTTATCGCACGCGATAACACCGCTAGAGGTACGCCGTTGGACATTTGTCTTATAAAAAAAGTTAAGAACAAATTAGTCACTGATAAAGGCATTATCTCCATGCAATGCTTTATAAAGAGCCATTGATAGCGCATTAAACAATAAAACGCTTGATTTTCGAAGGACTTAAAGATTTAAAATATATTGCGGCCGATTAGATACGATGAATTAATGTTTGTTTGGACTAAAGTTGGAACGGTTGGGTGATGTACGGGCGGGTGTAATTGGTTTAGGTGGGATTGTAGTTACTTGAAACATTGTTCTAATTTTATCTGTATTTCTGTAAACAAAAACCTATAATAAAAAATAAATGATGAAACTACGACCGCATAATGCTCGGTCGTCAAGTGTGAACCGACTGGATGTATTATTACCTTATGCAAATCGATTACCATCAACACAATTATAACACAATTTTTGAAAGTTTATTAAGATAACTTAAATTTCGTCTGGAACGTTGAGTTACAAATATTAATAACACGTATAAATAAACTTTTACAAATATTTGTAGAACAGAAATTTTTACTTTGAAAAGTATTTAGTTGTCAAAATAAAATAAATGTTCGTATCAAGAAAATCAGTATGTTACTCTTTTTTTATGTACCTACCTACGTATTGAAAACATACATAATGTGTTTGACGATATTCCTTAATCGACCACCCATCCCTAACCTATTCTAATTTAGTCATACATTAGGTAATTTAGGTACATTAGGTAAAGTGTATCAAACAAAATTCGAATTTAGAAAACCAACCACGACCTCATTAGACCTTACCATCCAAACATCCCTACAACTTTAGTACCAAGCCCAACGATTCCAAAACAAAGATCAATCTGAATCCAGTAAAATGTGGTTCACAGTGTATCAGGGCCGTCAGTACGTGAGATAGCATTGCTTCTCGCCGTACCCGGGGGCGGTAGCTGTAGAACCGTGGCCCGCGTGACAAATGACATGCGACCATGCCGCGACTTTCCAAACGTCAGCCCGCTTATCTCCTCACGCCTGAAATGAAGCAAGATTGCGAATTACACACAGCTTTGTTGTTTTGATTTATTAAGTGTTGTGTATCTCGTGGGATAGACGTGGCGATTACAATTAGATCTTGGAGTCGGTTAAAGAGACAGAGTTGTAAAATTTTAGAACAATTTTGTCAGTATATTTGTGATAAAAAAAAATTAAGAATTGTTAGTAATATCAATTGTTGGTAGTCTTTTAGGAACTTCTGGAATTTTGTATCGTACCAACCTTCCTAGAAATAATTTTCATTTCCTAGAATCAACAATAAACACATATCAAACAATAAAAAACACTGTCCCGTTTCCTACGTGCAATACACAATACGTATCAAGACTGTCCGAGAATCAAATCAGTGTGTTGTTTTATTTCGTTGGAAATCACTAAAAGTAATCATAGAACTTTTTTTTTACTTGACTTAAAAGAGTACTTACTATAATAACTCTAGAAAGAGTTAATGAAACTTTTGTCACGTTCTTATAGTAAACGTTACATTCAAAATACCGGTAGCCGGAAACACACTGAATAAATTTGGCTTTTCAAAGAAAAAAAACACGTTTCAACCTGTAATTTACATGTTAATTTAAAAGAAAAGTAAAAAGCTTTCCTTCTCGTTTCAAATTATTTATTTGGGATAAGTAAATCTCATTTGAAATTATAATTTATAACGACGGAAGGCGAAATTATTAAGCTGTATAAAATTATGTTTTGTGAAATGTGGTAATATACAAGAACTGTACAGAACATCAAACGTATTTGTTATTAGGTATTTTAATTATTGTTTGTTTACTTATGTAGTATAACTTAGTTCCGGGGCATTGAACTGAAGATTAATATAACTGTTTTTTTTTTCGTATTGCTTAGTCAGTTTGAAACCAATAGCTCAATGTTCATGTCGAAATAGAAACTACGAATTACTTACCTCACTTCAGTTTGATGAGTCGTACGGGGAACAAACCAAATGTCTCTTCTTTCACGGCCTGCGGTCTAACGAGCTACGCTACGGGGTCAGCCTAATTCCAAGCCAGAATTATTTGCTGTGAAGTTAGAACCAAGTATTATTCTATCTATGCCCACAATCGTCCTTTATAAAATTTCGTGTTTTATGCCTTCCTTTACAATATCAAATCGACTTCGTATTCTGCTTCTATTCTTTTGATTTATCTGAAGGGTTGGATGTAACTAGGTTGAAACCGTAAGTTAGAACTATGTACCTAATTTTTTATTTCACCGTCATCACATAAAACAAATCCAGACAGTTAAGACAGCTTGTCAGAGAACTAAAAGCGAATTACTCTGGACCAGACATTCGTCTTCTATAAGGACAGCTAATATCGTACTTCTCCCCAAGAGTCAATGATTCAATCAAACAACTGGTTACTTCGATCCACTGCAATTTATACATTGTTCAACTAACTGAACTCTTTATCCGTTTAGTATTTTCTATTTCTAAAAGTATAATTAGACAAAAGGACCTGCTCGGATAAATTTTATGCGCCATAGAAGAGATACGGTACAATTTTATCGCTTCAGCTAGCAATCGGGTTGATGGACAGAGCGACACATTTCGCATCGACGACGCCGCTCGTCAATGGTTGTGCTAATTCTTATCTAGATATATCTAGTTGACTAGATTCTAGAATATTTTATGGCAAATAAAATACAATATATTTCGAAGAATACATTTTTATGTATGAATAAATGTATAATTCCCGTAAAGCATTCGATTTTACTTATAAATTTTAAATTACATTTGGAGATGTCACTTTTCTTGCCTGCCCGCCCGTTAATGGCGGCAATGTCACTTTGTATATAGTGCATCTGTTATACTTGCATTGAAATTACCTAACCAACCTACAATTAGACTATCATGTGTTTGATAGGACCGCTTTTTAGTAATTCGGGTAGCGTATTACATTTGACTTTTGTTGACTGGTTACTTCATACTATTTTACTCTATATTTTTTTCTCTAACTTCAACTAATCAAATTCATCACAATTGGAAACAAATGAAGTATGTAAAAATAATGTCCACAACAGCTACCAAAATCCCTGCTACACATGTTCCTATATTTCGGTATTACTCCTTTAATGTTTCGTCGGCGTTCGGCTGCGTGCTACCGATAACACTCCGCGCGACACCTGCACGTCATTTGTCACTCCGTGTTGTTCTTTCGTAACGATATTTAACTTGTTTACTTTTGTCCCGTCTATAGCCTGTCGACGCTTCCCAGCCGCTTCGGAGCTCGGTTTATGATTTTAGCCGGTTTCAAGGGCGCTTTGTTAGGATTGCGAATAGAAATTTACATTTTTTGTTTAAAGATCGTATTATGTCCGTCTGTATTGAAGGGGGATAGACAAGGTGAGAGCAAGCATAGCGGTTGGATCTAGCTTCGATCGTGCGCAAGAAGATTGAGTGGTAACGAACAAACTTATTTTCAAATTTAAGTTTGCATCAATATATCAGGTTAATAGTAAACATAGCATTTATTTCATTAGTCATGTTGTAGTAAAATCAAAACTTGTCACAATTAAAATAATTATATACGAAATCATTTCCTATTTCCCTAATTAATCCATTTACTAATTCTTACAAATTATATTTACCAATCAGTTATAATTTGCTTTAAATTATAACTGATCAAATCGACAACAAAACCTTCAATCTGGACGATAAGCCCCAACAACACAAAGTTACTGTCAATAATTTCTATAGTACAACATACCCCAACTGTCCAACAAAATGCGAACAAATAGATTGGTTTGGAAGTGCGTTCCGGTCGTGGTAGTGACGTTTCACGACACTGCCGGCCGTCCGCCGCCCGCCATCTCTGCCGGCGACGTCCGATATGTTATGCTACTCTGAACTTTGACAGGACCCTTAAATCAATTGAAATGTGCATATTTTGATGAGTTTTTGGACTGTGTGTGGCTGGGTTTACGTGTGGAGGGGATTTTGGTGTATAGATTTTGTTTTATTTAGTATAGTTTAATTTTTTTTCTTTGTTATAGTTATAATGTAAGTGTAATTGTGTATTTACTTAATAAATAAGAGTTTGATACAAAAAAAATTATTCCGAGTAAATAAGGAAGTAATTTCGAAAAAAGTAATTTGACTTAAAATTAAACGGTTATTAAAAAATCTAATCCAATAATGCAATCATAAGTAGTAAAAAAAAATTAACGTTAAACAAGGCTTTATTATGACGTGGTGAATTCGAAGTAATTTGACGCTATATAAAGGCAACTTTTAAATAGTTTTCAAAAATCACTGATTCATTTCTAAATAAGAATTAATTGTTCTACTTTTATCCATCATAGCGTTATCCGACTTAGGCCTATTACGAAGAGAATAGTCCCATATATGTATAGAATATATAAATCCACAACATTCGCCACAAGTAGGTAATATTACTTCGGAGCCGGAATATCCAGTTATCCCGCTTTACTCTGCTCTCGTCATTCGATATGTTACGCTTGTCTGAACTCGCTGCCCTTAAATGTTTGGATGCATTCATGTTTTATTTATGAGAATATTGATGCTACATAGTATGGTGCTAAGTTGGACAGCGACTACCGCTGCATTAGTCAAATTATAATACTCTTCATTTCAATGGCTGAACGAAAATTCGTGTTTTTTGCGAATGTTTGGTAAAATTATTCTGTAGTTGTCTACAAGGTTGTCTAAGGCTTGTGCCTTTGTCAATTAAAGTCCTTTTTGATTTCAGTTCGCATTTTCTATTCAAAATGTACAATTTATACAATTAGCAAAATTTACCATGACATAATCGATAGTAAATATACTCCTAACTCAAATTTTGGACTGAAATACCTTAAGAAGACATTTTTGTAAAAAAAAAACATAAAATAAAAGTAAGGTAGTAAAAAGAAAATAATAGTTATCAAAACACTATATTATTCATAAGCAATAAGCTTCGTGAAATTACGTAAATAACTCTACACATTATTATATGCAGCAATCGCACTACGAATGCCCTATATAACACGGTCCAATAATAAAGTAGAATTGAATACAATTCAAAACCACGATAAACCGACATGACTACTGACATAAAACGGAGATCTATAACTTCCGAACAAAATTAGTGGTGCAAGAGTAGTGTTTTTGGCAGCACGACAATAACGTGAATTCGGAATATATTATCTTTGAGCCCCAATTGGAAGGCATTAAGTTGGGCGCACGACACATATTCTCAAAACTTTAGAAGCGACTACCGTCGGGAAACTAGGCTATCGACTGCACCCCGATCCAACTCTGTACAAAGGAACGCCTAGAACTTCTCTAATGAGATGAATAATTAAACAGGCCCGTATATCGTCATCTAAATTAATGCTTCTTCTACCTACAGACACTACTATAGGCGCCTTTGCTACTTAACTATCTAGACTTTGAAAGTAGAATGCCTTTTACCCAGACTTTAGTATTAGTGAGTAAATCTGCTTTTATCGCCCTCTTGGTGAAAATAATTTAAGCTTTAATAAGAAAAACTATAGCCCTACTTGAAGATTAACTTTTTTTCTATTTAATAAGCAGATTGCTTTGGAACATAATCCTGCGGTTTGATGGATGAACGAAGTATTTTCATGTACTAATGCTGAATTTTTAAACAAACTTTCGTAAATAAATATCAGCTTGAATTGTTTTTCTATAACATTCAAGCAATAAAATGTTTTCTTGAAATGTTTGATAAATGAAAATATGTTAAATGTAACTTTGATTAATGTACATTATTAATCACTTTTACCAACGTTACATACATCACAAGCTCATAGCGATGCTTTCAAAATGTTGTTTTTGTGAATAATTTCGTATGTGATCCTTTAATTTTTTTAATTGATTGCAAAAAATATGTCAAGGGATTCTATCTAGTACATTTTACAAATTCAAACAGGCATGCGGTTTGCTTAATGAGGGATAAAGAAGAATAATTACAGAGCTCTGGATTTTAAGCATTTATTTACTAAACACTTTTGGTTTGCGAATGCTTAATTATGTAGGATTTTAAATGGTTAATTACGTGATATTTTATACCTGCGAACTCCCTCATATTTCTTTTTTTTACTGAAATACTTAAATGGACTTTACATATTTAATTTTTCTCTTTTTCTGTGGAACTCTGAGTACATTTAATCGCAGAACATATGCCAGTTGGTGTTAAATTGTCGATTATATTTGTTAATTGTGTATTTAAAAAAGGAAAATATGCGGGATAAGGGAATTCAAGGAATTAAAGGTAACTAAAGTATTTTATTTGTATTCGTACAGTTGTATAGACGCTTATGAATGTAGGGGTCGCGTGTTTGTTCCCCGTGTCTAACCTAACCCGTCTGGGTTCGGGTAAGATAAAGTATATTTCTTTGCCTAACCATTCGAGGAGTCTCTTTGAGACCTTAAAGTTCGAGAACTACGCTATCTAAACACTTTTCCCACATCCACTACCGTTAAATTTGTCTAATAGTTGAGATGAACAGGCGCACGATCAAAACTACATCTAACATCAATCACGTAGTCCCATTAATTTTAAAACAGCTAAAAAATTGTTTAGAGAAAAAAACATGTCATTGAGAAATAACTGTCAACCCGCACTAGACCAGCTTTGTGGACTAGGGCCTAACCCCTCTTACTTGTGTAGACCCGTGCCCAGCGGTGGTACAAATGCATAATATTGACTAATGTTGATGACAAATATATAATTATGCTAGCTTGCGGCATAGTAACGGGCTACATCCTCAACTTACATTCTGTCATACTATCCAGTATTACTATCGATTTATATTGAGTGTACTGTTAAGTCTTTTTCACACGAATATGGAATCCCCTAAGAATAAATAAAATTAAAAAATAAAAGACGCTTAAATCATTTACATAATCACTTGTTTAGAATTTAAATAGCCTGTATTTCATTTTTATTTGACCCAAGGCAAGTAAATTTAAATGTTCTTGAGAGCACATATAATGTAATTGATATAAACGATGCCAATTTAAATGAAATACGTGTTGGGTTGTAAAGATCATCGTAAATCATAATACGTAATTACCCATAATTTGTGTAGTGCCGCAGTTACGCTAGGTGATTCTATTGCCGATAAATACTTCTGGGAAGAATTATTCAAATAAATTTTATAATAATTTAAATAATATGTTTTAAATCTAAAATAAAGTACCAATGATTGATGACTGGCTGGTAGTATAGAGGTAAAGGTATGCGCCATGTAAACTTAGGTATACCTATTGGTTTTGATTCCTGGATGGGGCATTTTAATTTAGTTTTTCAACTAAAAATTTTTTAGCAGCACGGAGTCTGGAAATTAAACAAAATACCCATAAACAAGAACACTAGCACACAAACGTATTTTTGTTACATGCAACTGTTTAAAAGTAAAGTAAAAATCGTTGTTGGACACCGTAATAAGGGCAAGAAAAGACTATGCACATATGCAAATTTCCTTAAGAATTTTATATGCGAATCAAAGAAAAAGATGTGAAAGTATTTGAGTGAAGAGTGCAACATTACGTCGAGAGCATATTCACCACTTTACGTGTCGTAAGAACGTCTCTCAAATATTCATGGGTAGTGCAGGGGGTCCAAGAAATGCTCACCTCATGTTAGGGACACCTTAGGGTGGGTTTCAAATGTATTCAGTTTTTTTTTTTACTATTGCCACAAGCAAACATCACAGAGCTTTCGACTTTGAATGGTAATTCAATTTTTCTTTTCATCTTTAGAACGAATATTTTTTGTTTTTTTTTTTTTTCGAAAATGTCGCAGTGTTTTTAGGGATTGTTTTTTTGTGCAAATTTATTTTAGTTTTGGGGGGTCCAACAAGCAATGTAAATATAAATGCTGGTGATGTTTATAACTATGGTAAAGATTTTATGTTGGATAAGTCTTTGATATTCTTTCCTCGTTATAAAATTAAAAGATTCTATGAGTAAAATTGTAAAGTTGAGTGAGTAGAATTTCCTTATATTTAATTGGTGATTGCGATATCGCAAATTGATTTTGTTTTTTGGTATCTCGATATATAATATAATTATCTGTATTTAAAATTGTGTTTAATGGATTTTATACACATTTATTTGTTCATAATTTATTGAATGAACACTGGATGAACATTTATCATGTCTCTATAAAATCATAATAAATTAACAACACAGCTGACGACATTATATACTTACATCACCCTTATATAAATGTTATAAGTGTATTTCGTCGAGATCTTACTATAAATATTTGATATAATGAGACACGCCGTCATCCTAACGTGACATGACTAGACAGGGGCATTATGGTGTCCAAATTATGATGTATTACGAGGATTACGCTCTATATGCAGGAAACAGTTCATCCCGGAAGCCCTAGGACTAATAGAATTATCGCCCTTCAAGACGTGCCCAGCAGTGGGACGTATATGGGTCGATGGTGATGATGTTGAAAATATTAAGTCTGGAAGCCACATCTAATGCAACATAACTAAGGCCACACATGTTTTGTATCAGAAATTTATTGTCCTGCAGCCAGTATTATGGTTTGATATAAAGTGAACTTAAAAACACCAGTCCACACTTCCAGTTACATGGACAACTCTTTTACTGTCAAAGCGGCTAGATTGTGGAACTCGCTTCCTGAGTCCATAAGACTGGCTAAGTCACTGCCTATTTTTAAGAAAATGTTAAAAGATTATTACTTGTCACACTAAATTACGACTTATCTATGTATGTATATATGTATGCTAGAATACATGTATGTATGTATGTTTGTATGTATGTATGTATGTTTGTATGAATGTTTGTATGTATGTATGTATGTATTTTTGTTTTATTGAAATATATATTTTGTTGTACACTCGTAACTACCTTATGTTTCTACTTCTACGTGTCCATCCCCGGTTGCCTGTAAGAGATCGCCTTAGGCGATAAGGCCGCCAATTGTACTTGTGTTATTTTTAACTGTGTCTCATTTTATTTTCTTCTGTTTACGTGTACAATAAAGTTTTAAATAAATAAAAATAATAAGGAGTTCCTGGTTTTCTGAGGTTCTGAGGACAGGTAATTCTATCATCTTTACAATGTAAATGACTGTATTTCATTGATATTTAGTAAGAAAATGTCAATAGCGTATTTCTCTTGACATAACCAGGTAGTTTTTTAATATATCAGGATTGATTCTTGTGTCCGTAGATTTTTATTTATATAGAAAAATGCACAATATCATTCATTTTTTCACAACCTTTTCTAGATCCCAGACTAAGATATAAAATAATGCAAACATGAACCAAGATAAGATCTTGAGTGGGAAGGGGAGATAGGTGAGCAAATTTCTCACCCTATGTCATTTTTAAGTGGCAATGCGTACACCTCAAGAGGCTATGGTCTGCTCACTTTTGGATTCCGTAGACTTTTTATGAAGCAAACACCATAGGTATTAAGGGAACATCCTAAAGTTAATGTAAAAGGAAGTGTGAAGTGTGACTTCAATATGATCGTTGGCCATGTTGAACAGTTTGAATTGTTGAAACTTGAATTTTCTATTTCCCTCTATAATCGCTGGCAGGATACGTTTTCGCAAACTAATTTCTTAATCAAAAGTGAAGATCATATACTGGTAAAGAATATACTCCTTTTATAGTCGTATTGAATATTGTTAACATTACTAATGGTTTGAAAAATTGTATTCGCTCTGAGAACGACCATTGTATTTTATTGTACAAACTAGCGACCCGCCCCGGCTTCGCACGGGTGCAATGCTGATATTTAATGGATGTTATCATAAATATA
The DNA here is from genome assembly GCA_030295005.1 of Cephonodes hylas. Lineage (NCBI taxonomy): Eukaryota > Metazoa > Arthropoda > Insecta > Lepidoptera > Sphingidae > Cephonodes > Cephonodes hylas. The sequence continues at coordinate 10,674,494 of AP025362.1, read as the reverse complement.
AACTTTCCTCTTCAATCACTCTATCTATTAAAAAAACCGCATCAAAATCCGTTGCGTAGTTTCAAAGATTTAAGCATACAAAGGGACATAGGGACAGAGAAAGCGACTATGTTTTATACTATGTAGTGAAGATGTCAAATCTATCTCTGGGAGTCACTGAAATCTATGTTTAACCGAACCAGCTTGATTGTGTTGACTGATATGTCACTATCTTCTGGTACTTTTTCTCTCCATTCATATTTGAACAGTAAACAAAACTTACAAATTTGATCATTTGAGAAAATTGGTCTTCCCTACGTAATAAATAATCAAGAAACGGCTTTGTAAATAGTGGACTACTGTCGGCCTTAAAGCTAGTTTAATCCAATAGGCGGAGTTCTACATACAAATTGCTGTAACTCACGTACAAAATGTACAATGTAGACACAGGTACGTCGTATTTGCGGTAAGGTAGCTCATGCTTTCTCCTACGGTTTAATCCTACACCAGCCGCAGGTGTTGGATTAGTTGCGAGTTGCTTGAATATCGGGAACGAGGGAGCCCGTATAGCCTGCTTTATACAACGTACAAACAGAATAAATGCTACGTAATTTAAATGTAGTGTTTCGTGTTGTGATTTTAAATGAGCGTAACTAAATTCTATGAAAAAACAATTGAGGTTATTTGGGCTTGTCAGTTTCGCCAACTTATACGCGTGGTATAAAGACTACATTTTTGATGTGTCTTGTGTAAATTCGGCGTCAAACAATTTAAATATTTGAAGTTGTTTGAACATTATTAACACATGTAAGGAGCGTTGTTGTGAGGACTACATTGAAATAAGTTTCTATTTTCTTCCTCTTACGATTAGAACTAGACACACAAAGAGATAAACTCTTTAAATAAGTGCTTTAACTACGGATTTCCTTTCAATACCATATCCATTTTCATGATCAACCTAATCCCCTTCTAAACACGAAAAGGCTTACAGCACAACAGAGCGCGCCAAACTGAATCCGATATTCAAGGAATGACGATGGGAATGGACAAAGCCTACACGCAGATTACTCGTGCAATTTAATTATCACAAAATCGGGCATCAGCATAGCATTAGCGTCCGATCACATACAATACTATTTAAAACGGCCGACATAATTCAAGTGCGCAACATTCGCGATTACAGTACGAACAACAGGGGCTAAGTCGGGGCTTACCGCGGATTTGCCAGCACATCTGTGTCACGCCCTGGATGCAGCTCTTCATGCTTGACGCGACTATATTAATTGTTAGGCCGCGTTTATATCATTTACACATTAAAATATTTTGTAATTTTAAAAAAGTCGACTAGTATTGGACCTGGAGTTCTCGTGTAAGGTTTGAAAAGACCTTGATGTCACCTCGGAAACAAGTTGGCTTTAGTAGAGCCTAATACAATCACGTAACATATACTTACCATCTGCTTGCACGAGTCGAAAACAATTGGCCATCTAGCATCCGTTCAAAACTACGTGAACTTCAAAATTAGATCAAATGAAAAGTATTGCAGTAGTAACAGTCATGACTATTCTTCGAGCGTATTTGTGTTGAAATAGGTTACATCCAAGTAAATTTAGTGTATCAAAGACATGTAGTGGATATTGATGATACAACACAACAATTTATCTCTTACACAACTGGGAATTCCTTTCAAAAGCTGTGCATTTAAGTTCCGCTCTAGTAAAAAAGTATTACTTTTCTTACTCCAATACGCTCGAACGCCTCGAAGTAACTGAATCCTCCGCATTTAAGGCGAAAACTGCAACATTATTTTCCGAAATAGGTCACAACCATTTCAGTTCATTCGCCAAACAGTTTCGTTTGGTCTTGTGTAATCTGGACACCGTTATATCTGTTTTCAATGCGGCATCGGTGCGAATTCGCGCACATCCATTCCGAACGGTGGAATTCGTCGGATTGCATCGCAACAGCAAATGGTTGCAAACAGATAATAAATTCGGGATTACCGCGGGATTTCGGAACGCCATCTGGCGGCCGCTTTCGATGTCCCTGTTGAAAAGTGATTCGGACGTGGCAACACTGACGTACATGTAAATTATGTATGTAATTCATACCGGGCGCTACTGTGGATTTGTTCGTTGCCCTCGACACCTCCATGTTACAGTTTCAGAAGGATCATTTTATTACGCAGTACTCTTGATTGTTACAGTTATTTAGTGATGTAGTAACCGCACCGATATATAGATTTTGATTTCTTTGTTCGAGTATGGCAGTGGCGGTACAACATTAAGAAAGAAATTGAAGTTTTCCCTACAACCATTAGTATTAACCCTTAGCCACCTACCTACAAATTTTATTACACAGTCACCTACCTCCCGTCTGGGAGACACCTGTACTCTAAATCAAAGATTTTTGTAAATTAGGAGTTCAGTTAGAATGAAATATGTTTTTTTACGTATTTGAATGTTTTATTAAAAGAAAATAAACATAAAGTGATCAACTATATCTACTATAAACTCAACTAAAATGAACAACACTTATACTTTGGCATTTTTAAGCCTTACTTACGTTGACTAAACTTACGTTTTTAGAAATATAAAAATAAATGGAAATAGGAACTTCAAAATAAACTTTTCTTATCTTTTAACACTTACTAAATATAGACATGAAACATTTAGAAAGAAAAAATAAAAAAATTAACAAAATTGCAGACTCTTAACCTACAGCTTTTCACGGCAGTCAATGCACAACTTGTTCGAGCACTCGAGGCAGATTGGTCTCTTACATTCGAAACACATGTACTGGGTCCTGCGTTTCTTTTTAGGATCACAAGTTGAGCATGTTTTTCGTATTGTGAGTACTTCTTCACCACGTTTGGTACTAGAAAGCACTGCTGGTTGACTGGTTACCTCGTCATAGTGAAGGATACGTCGAAGTGAAATTTTGATGTCACGCGGGAGATTCACATTTCGCTCGCGGCGCTCCATATGAGGTGTTGTCAGCTGTTTACCTAGTCTCTTCATGAAATTAAATCTACTATCTGTGTTCCCAACTTCTGGTGATAAGCTTACGAGGTAGCTGTTCGAGGCAGAAATGTCTAGAATTCTATAAAATATAGCTAATGGCCACCTGCGAGTACGACGACTAGTAGTATAATTAGCGCACCTTTGGTCAAGTAAATCAACACCTATTTTGGTCTGATTATAAAAAAGGATTATTTCTGGTTTCTTCGTGGTTTGATCTATAGTTGGCGTATGATGCATGGTCGAAATAGCTATTACTGCTTTATTAGGTTTCGGCACATATGAAGATATTGTGATATCCTTAGTAAACCCAAAAATAGTTGTGTCAGTGTTGCGGTAACGGGTAGGCAAGAATTCTGGAGGAATTTCTCTTTGATTTTTTCTCATGGTACCCACCATAGTCAATTGTTTCTGTTTCAACAAATTTGCAACCTCTATAGATGTGTACCAGTTGTCAACTGTTACATTTCGTTTGGATCCTTCAATTGGCAAAACAAGGCGCATTACAGCTTGGGTAGGTTTTTTCAAACTCTTCAGATCACTTGGTAAATTTGTTCCGTCAGAGTCTTTACCTAAATATATATATGCATTGAGTAAATATCCTGTCCTTGCATCTGTCAGGCATTGAATTTTTAGGCCGTATTTGGCCGGTTTCTTGGGCATGTACATTTTAAATCGACACCTGCCTCGAAATGCTAGTAACATTTCATCAATGCAAGCAGAGGTACCAATTGAATAAACTGCCTGGCATTGCTTGATAAAAGAATCGAAGAGCTCGGAAATAGGAGCTGATGCATTGCCCTCTCGGCGTAGAATTCTTGTAGCTGCATCATCGAATCGAATCGCTTTTAGCAACACTTCAAATCTGTTCTTACTCATAACGCATCTGTAAATTTCTCGTCCAGTGCCATCACTACAATACCAAGACCTAAAATCTGTGTGATTTTCTTTGAATATAGCTGAATAAAATAGGATTCCCAAAAACGCTTTCAATTCTACGAGATCTACATCTTGAACACATGATTGATTTTGATAGTTTGTTCGGATTGCACCTATCTTCACGTTGGTGTGTATAACAATTGTTTCTAGCATTTCGTCAGTAAAAAATAGTTGCCAAATGTCCAACGGAGATGATGAATTATTCAGTTGGTTTTTATACGGTGCTTTTATGCCTTCTCTTTCTTCTACAATATTATGTTGTAATGTTCTAGAACGAGAAACCTGGGGAGCTGATGACCAACGGTACCGGTTTTTACCAAAATAATTTGTTTTTCTCGGTCTTGACCGTATTTCAGATAATGGCACTTCATCTTCAGATGAACTCTGTGATTCGTCAAGCACATTGTGGGATGAAAGAGGTACCACACCTGCTTGTAGGGTAGTTTCTTCCTCGGCTTCAATTTCAGAACACGATCCACTGCATTCTTCCAGTACGTGTTGTACTCCAATTTCAGCGTCGACATCGCTACATTCATCGTTCGGTATATTTTCTTCATCCGATATGTTATCTTCTAACCAGCGTTCAATAATCGAATCGTTTAAAGCCATTTTCACCTTAAACCAATAAAAAAAAATTGTCACATAATCACCTACCATCCGTCTCTGAGACACTCGAAGATAGATTTTTACTTACCAGGAAAAAATGGCGCGCACCTCCGACCTCGACAAGCGCTTGCGCAACACTGATCGGTGCGGGGAAAAGGTACAGAAACGCACAGGTTCGTGAGACGCATACACAGCAAAATATTTACGACTTTAAAATCGCTTCCGTCTGTGAGACGGGAGGTAGGTGGTTAAGGGTTAAATGTATGTGCTTTGTATGGAAAACGTCATTTTTTATTTTCTTAACGCCAATGGGTTTTTGAACATCGTCGCTATTACTTGCCTTAGTCTCAATCACGGTCTGAATCCACCCTGCATATCCCGTAACGTGGACACACTATCTTATATCAATGACATAAACAATGTTAATAATTATTAAAACTATATCTTATCTATTCCCCCTAGAAAATAGCTTCTTCTTCTTCTTCATCAACCCATATACGCCCACTGCTGAGCACGGGTCTCCTCTACCATTGAGAGGGTTTTAGGCCATAGTCCACCACGCTGGCCTAGTGCGGGTTGGCGGACTACACACCTAAGAAATTCCTAAGAACTCTTAGGTGTGCAGGTTTCATCACGATGTTTTTCCTTCACCGTTAAAGCAAGTGATAATTCAATGTGAATACACACATAACTTCGACAAGTCAGAGGTGTGTGCCTGGGGTTCGAACCCGCAACCATCGAGATTCTCGACCGCGTGCCCAAACCTCGAGGCCATCACTGCTTATAAAATAGCACCTACATAAAAAAATATGCTGGAAATGGCAGTCCAATTCGAATATTCGAACATTTTTTTCAATTAAATGCGGTAATGAAGTTAGCCTCGCGTCCGCGCTCGTCAGCGGACACAGTTCAGGGGTTGAACTAAAATATTTAGTGCTTTTTGATTAGTGAGCACTGTGATAAGCTCTCGAACACCATTCATTAATAATTTTAAGGTATTAGTAATTCGTGTATAATAAAAATAAGTGTTTAAAACCTAGATCATACATGAATCACTTGTTTTAGACAAACATTTATAAGACGCAAATGGTACTTAAAAAGAGTAACTGTGAGCTATTATGTATATTAGGACACCTAATGGTATATAATCATACGCTACTAGTACAGTGTAAAAACATTTTAAAATGAGATTTATAATATCTGCATTTTTAAATTTTTCAACGTTTAAACTATTTGACGACAAAGCTAAGGGCAACAAAGATTTCTCAGACCTTGAAAATTACGTTAATGATTTAATCGATTCATAGGAACCTTAACTGGGGATACCTTATGCTAACATCTATACACTGAATAGGGGATATTAGCTAGATGCAGTATATGGAAACGAGGGCCAGACACCGTGACGACAGTGACTATACTATATACCGCCACGCACCGACTGCACTGTTTGCATATTTTTGCGTATATCAATGATTTATTCCCTCTGAATGCTAAGTAGGTTTTTGTCAGACCAAGTTGTCTAGTAAGGAAGAAATTAATGAAATGTTTTACTTAATTCATTTTAAGTTTCTGTTCATATTAAATGTAATGGAATATTAAAAAATATATACGTCTCACCATCACTCAGGGTTCTGATTTAGTTGAGTTACAAGTCTTGTGTCACGAATCAAAATTTACCAGGAACTATTTGGTCTTACAACATTACATCCATAACTGAAAGAAATAATTGTGACTTAGTTTATATTGGTTTCATTCAAGCATTCAACCTTCTTCCACTTTAAACATAAGGACGAAGTTATTACAAAGATTTTTACTTAAACTTTTCCCTACAATGAAATACAATGAAGAATTCTTAAAGACTATAATGACAGTCGCTGTTTTAATTTCACTTTTAATATCACTAAATATAAAGTCGCAGACATACAGCAGACAAAGAGCATTCGTAAAAGTCCCTTTGTAGGTCTAAGTGGGGCGTTTTAAGTGACTGCCGCTTTAAGAACTATTGTCTCTATGCCGAACCGTTTCATGGAAATAGGCTATCGAGCGTGCGATCCATTTACTGCGGCCGTAAGCCCTAGGAGTTCCCTACTTACTAGAAGCTTGCTGACAGGCATAAGGAATTGTTATGAAGTATTGCGGAGATAAATGAACGTTGCTCATTTGTTTAATGGGATAAGCTGAAGCATTCTCAAACGTAATGGAACTGGCGTTTTCGTACAATGATCAGTTTCGCTTCAATAAAATTTCGACGTTGCATACTGACTCGCAGAACATAATTTCATGACTAAATCAAATGATAAAACTATTGGTTTTCGCCAATTGTCTCACAATTTTGTACTTGAAATGGAGTAAATATTCCTAACATACTGTAAGTAAGAGTGATGAATTTTAAAAGCGAATTTATTTCAATCAAGAGCCAAAATTTTGTTTGCGCACCTTTGTATAAACATACCAAACAGCGACAAAAGCTTTATATAAAATTAACTTGAAATAATACTGCTCGAGTTTATTAATAACATTAAAGCAAGCAAAGCCACGTTAAAAACCCGGTCAACATCAAAACACATTTGAAATATGGCTTTTACTCCACCTTTCATATTAAAGAGGAAATTTGAAATTAAAATGTGGGCCTTTTAAAAAATATACGGCATTGAGGATTCAACACGCAAATGTGGGGGCACCATTACTTTATTTACAAACAGTGGAGATATCTGTAGGTATTTTATCACGTTGTCACCCCCTCAATCTGACACGACACGTCGCCACTAGTGGTGGCAGAAATGAACGTAATATATTCTAGAAAGATATTCACTGACATCGCAAGTGTACGCCTAGCTTTGAAATTTCTCAATGGACAATAACTGATCAATATCTTGGATAATACTGAGTTCCTTCGGTGTTGAATGAGATAGTAAGGGATTAAAAGTATTTTTTAGGCCATTCCAAACATTTGCTGTCTATTTGAAGATTCGTCTGGTTCTGATCTGTGTCATCGTTAGGTGATGTAGTAACTGACATGAACGATTATTTTATTGATTGTTCATAATTTTCTAGGGATACGTTAATTTGCTTAAATGGATAATGTCAGACGGAGATATCATTATTATTTTGATCTCTCTAAGAGACTTTTTAGATATGGTACTTTGTATCATAAACAAAAACCATACAAAAAAAGGTTCTGGTTTTTATTTCTTTGTCATTAAGAAACAGTGCATTTAAGGTCTTTTAATTTAAATAGATGTAGTGCGAAAGACAGGAATAGTATCTGTCAAGACGACATAAAAGAACTGTTCTTTCGTTAAGCTAATTTACATCTGAATAATGTCTAGGCTTCTGGCTAGTCATACTTTTTGTGAGCACTGTTTCTCAAGTCCTATTCTGGATATTTTTTTCGAAATTTGATCTCACTCGTTCTTTGTTATAGTTTTGTATATTTTTAGCGGTAGTAGATAAATCATAATATAATAATTTTAGGGATTGTACGTTTTCATCTCCTACACTTACATTCTATATTAGCGATTCCGACTATTATCAATTGTAAATTGCCTAAATCCCTGGTTATTTTGCAAAAAAAAATTATTAAAATAATCTTTCCTACTTCAACACAATCACACCATCCGCTAAGCACACTAAGTATCCTTGTCACTGTTTTCAATTACCGTATTTCTTCCCCTAAAACACTATTTTAAACGTGGCAGCCCTAGTAACACATCACGTCACGACAGTCTTACGTCAAATAAAGTTGTTTTACTTGCTTATCACATTGTGGGGCACTTACTAGGGTGCATTAATGACCTTTCTTCCCTGCGTTGAGGTGTTTCCTTACATCTTGCATGACCCTTGTTTGACGGTAGTGTTACTTTTATACGAGTTTTTATTTATTTTTGTGCTTCAGTTTGAGAGTAGGGTTGATAGGTAAGGTAGCGTTAGACTCCAATAAGGACATACATAGATTGACGTCTGTAGTTCCCTAAAGGTAGGTAAAGGGAATTTACTCTCATGTCCGGATATTAATAACACATAATATTTTTGTACCAAATTTCTTTTACAACCATATAAAAATAAAAATATTAACTTACATTTTAATACACACCAAACGTAAACTACCATTCAAATGAGTTTCTAAAAATAATACTAAAATGTAAGACATAAACGTAAATTGAATGTGTAATCCGACATTCTAAGGATAACGTCGTAACAGCCACTTGTAAAATGACTGCGGGTTTGGGCTGACCGCAGCCCGCCCGGTGCCAACATTCTGAGCTATGCGAATGGCATGGCTTGCCTACCCACTCTCCCTACACCATTATTAGTAAGTATACATTACCGGGATAACTGACAAACATGCTTGGAGATTACCGTCTTAGCGTTGAATGTATACTACCAAATAAAATATATCAAATGGAATAGAAAAAGAGAACTAACTGTAATGAATTGAGTTAGATGAATTTAATGTATAAAATAAGGACTTAAAAAATCGCTAATTTTCATCATCGATAAGATTTAAAATGGAAAATTCTACTGAGTCCGTTCAGTCAGTGATATGATGGAATATTCATTTTTTTGCTAGGAAAATGTCCCTTAGATGCATTTACTATTATATATGCATCCAAAACTGCACATAATGCCATCTTATAAACGCATGCCCTTAAAGTTTTACAAAAACAGTTATATGTTCAGTACGAAGAGTGACAAGTAATTTTTAAGTACACTGAAAGTATTTAGAGATATTTAATTTCTGGTGCGTAGTCGTATGAGGACGGGTTTAATGCCCGGGATTATCTTTAAGCAGTGCTAAGATAAATGGCAGCTGGGGTATGTTCATCACATAATATCATCAATCGTACAAATATTTATTAGAATTTTTCTTCATAAAGTTTGAGACATGTATTCCTACTTCAATAGATATCGAATACTGACATTAGAATAATCGAACCACTGCCAGTTAACAGCAACAAAGTTCCATCATTTGCAACATCCAGAGTGCGGTAGAAGCGCGTCGGCTTGTTTACCCGCGGTTTCAGGAGGCCATTAGATGTACGAACAAATTTATAATGCAAATACGATTACATGCCCGCCTCCGGTTGTGAGAGCTAATGCACTCGACGCGCGACGCCCGCTATGAATTGCAAACTGCACGAAATTCTTTCAATACGCTCAAATAAGCAGCGAATGTTGCTTTATTAATGTGTTTACGTGTGTTCTTTGTGCAACGCTTCTTTTGAACTTAGGATCTGCGGAACAGAAACGTATTATGAAGTGGGTTTGCGTAAGAGTAAATCTTAGCGTTCAGTAAATTTCTATGAGTTTAAACGTATTGTAAGCTGTAGAGTCTTTAGAGACTAAGTGTCTTCTTTTGTTGAAATATAATTATAATTTAATTAAATCTTCTATTCTAGCAGGCGAAAATCTAATCTAAGCTTTTCGGAGGTACAGGTAAATGTAATGTAAATGAAGATTGATTCAGCGAGCTTTATAATCTTGAGAAATTTTGAACCACATTGGAAACACCTTTACGCAATAGTGCGACAGTTTATTTGGTATACAATCCCGAAAAACAATATATCACAAAATAATTTCTGTCACAAACATTGAGTGCAAAAAATAGCAAACCCTTTCATGACATTGAACTTTCTAAACATTACATTATACGGAGTAGAATAGCAAGAAAAATAAATCACAATGGACTAATTTGAATGTTTTCAAGCTTCCCGCTTACCCGGGAAGGCATGAATGGTCCCTGATCGTGGCACAATAGAGACCACTGCCCGGCTGAATGCGGCCAACACGGGCCACCGTTTTTTATCTTTTTGTGGAAAACATAAACAGAAATGTTTGGGTTGCGCTCCTCTATTGTTTTTGTTGGCGGCCGCAGAAAATGTTTATGCTTTTTTGGGATGTTTGAGTGCGGCGCGGTATATTCGGTTAGCTCTATTTGCAGAAGATTATTAGAGATAATTAGACTTTAAGTTTGCTTAATTTTTACCCTAAGTGAAGTATCTTTATTTAACATAACAGAGATTTGTGGCTTGTGTTTAAAAAAAAACTGCTATGGACTTTTTGTATTAAATCGCAATAAGAATTTTTATTTTGCATGAATAGGATAACGTCAGTGGAGGAAGCGAGAGAGGTGTGTTTGGACCGTGGCATTTGTAGCTCTATAGTTTCTGCCTACCCTAATGTCATCATAACCAAATGTAAGTCATCTTAGCCATACAATCATAACTTATTACAGCCATATATATTTTCATACTTCTGTAATTGTTTTTAACAATTACAACTGTGAATTCCAAGACGATAACTAATATAGCAACATCACAATTGATCAATTCGACAAAAACTTACACCAATTCAAAACAACAGCAGAGTTATAATGTGTTATATTGTGTTTGAAATCCGTGACGTAATTTAATTCAGTAACAACACAATATTTCAAAGCACACATTTGACACACTTATGGGATCGGGGGCTGCATGTCGCTTCCTCCAGAGGTTTCACGGTGGCGTTTTAATTCCTCGAGAAATTACACAGTGATCATTAAAGGGTAATCCCTTTTTACATTTGCAAACGTTTATACCGCCCTGTAATTATTCTGTAGAACGAGAGTCGTAAATAAAGTGGGATGAACGTGGCTTATATAAATCATTCGCCGCATCGTGGATCCTTAATTCGCGGATAGAAGAACAAAACCCACGAAAATAAATATACAGCGAGGCAGCGTTGGAAAATTAGACGCTTCCGCACCGTACACATTTTTCATTCGCGACGATAAATTATTGAATGCTTGGATAGTGCTGTTCTGCATATTGTAGGCTAGATGTGCTTAATTAACATTTGGGTCACTTTTTCAATTTTAATATTTTTAAATGATATATTTAGCTTACGTGTACAGTTTACTCTATAAGTATAATAACTAGAATATGTTAGTATCTTTAATATATCATATTTTTTGAAATTTTATATAAGAAGTCGCAAGTCTATCCTAAATCACAAGATTTTCATTATCACGGGGTTATTAAGAAAAAAATACTTGCAATACCTAATTATAAATTCTTTGGGTTTTACGCTATGTATGTGATATCTACAAAAAAAAGGCTGGGTGGATATATATGTAACAAGAAATATTTTAATATCCTGGATATCTGTTTACAATACCTTAACAGATTTAAGGCCAATTTGGGTAACGATGATCTAAAACGAGTATTACAAAGTAAATGTGTGGGAAATAACAATCATACCAGTTTCATTTACTTCCTTATGTATGCGGTACTCTGCACACAAGGAAAATTGGCGTAATGGAGCCAATTTGAGAAAATTTATTTGAACACGTTGATATTTGGAGCGTGCCTATTATAATTAGAGGAAAATAGTTCAACCTTATTCATAACAGACATTATTTTTGATGCTTATCGTCAAGACCGTTGGATATAAAAACGATTGTTTAAAAAAAGAAATCCTTAAATAATTATTTTGTACATATTTTTTAACCTTTCCTAAGATTTAATCTATCTGCTACCTAATATTAAAAAAAAAAAACATTCAAATTGATCTGTGGCTTAGCTGTCAACATGAACGCTAGTCCGCGTACCCCGACACCACAAGTAAGACAGATAGATTTACTATAGCATTTTATATAAGTATGTATAGAAAAATATATTCCATCGCGAATTGAATCCGCGACGTCATAAATTTAAATTTGCAGTGAATAGTTACAGTGGAAAGGTTCGGGAAAGATTAGCCCGTCTGAGTCAGCTCAGTGAATTGGTCAAAATCAATGGTTTCTCGCACAAAAAAGAAACTCAATCAGAACTTCTGAGTACCCCCGTTTGATATTCTTCAATCGTAGTCATTCACACAAAAGAAAATTGGTCAACCGTTATATGTCCACTAGGCTGAATCGCCCCATTGTTCATTCGAAGGGGGTTTTATTCAAGATATGTACAGTCCGCCACTGTCTAAGGAGCCACCCTTTTGCTTCACAAAAGTTCGATTTGGGATTTATGATTGAATTCTATCCCCTTATCTTTTGCTTGAATATTACCCAACTAAATTTGTTTCACCAATGTATTAATCTATAATAATAGTTATCGAACGAATATAATTCTATTCTAAATTCAGAAATTCTCGCTGTGAATGTAGAAATCAAGATTATAGGAATTCAGGTTACGCTCGACAAGATACCAAAGAGATCAACTGATGCTTTTGTGATCTAAATAAAATTGGGACAAGCGACCGTAAAGAAGAGATTAGGCACTCGTGATCAGAATAGAATTGAGAAGTAGACGGCGGGGAGTAAACTAGCAGCCGAACAAACACTGAAAATAAAGTCCACGTGTTTATTTCGTTACGCCACTCGAGGTGTTTTGATACTTTGTTTATTTATAAATATAAAGAAGGAAATGAAAATTATTTTCTATCTTTGCAGCAGTACTGGAACTAAATTAATTGACTAAGAAATTTTTAAGTATCTATTAGATAAAAAGCATAGCAGCGCAAAGCAAGCAATGACTGAAAGCATATGAAACTTTATACGTACATACTTTAGTCATTTTGAATAAAAATAACAAACTCTTTTGTAGACTTTTATGATAGCCGAATAAACTGTCAAGGATCGAAATATATACGTAAATATCAATATTATATGCATTCCCGATCCTTTGCCAGGTCAAGTTTTAGTGTTTATATCCTTTCTTTTGCAAAAATAATACGGGGTAGTTCGGGGGTTTAGGCGTGCGAGAGTATCTGTTTATATTTTCCATCTCGACATTAATAAATTAATTAGCCTGGCAATAACTAAGTGGTACTTGGAATCTTTTTATATTTTTTAATAGCACTCTTATGTAACAAGCTATCCACGACCTTGTTTTGATAATTTATAAAAACGCTTTATGTAGGGCTCAGACGGCCATTAAATTGTAATATACAGAAATAATAAATATGAATTAGCAAAAAGAGGGTTTAACTTCGCAATATGATTTATAACGTTAAAACTACTTAATATAAATATTAGAGCTTTCTGTAAATTTAGGATAACAAGTCGGCGCTTGATAATTATAAATAAACATATAAAACAAGTTCTTGAAATGTACTAACACAAATTTCAATCCTTGATAAAGAATATCCTTGTTAGTTTTAGGGAGCTGTGTATTTTTTTAATTTTAAAATAAACACCCTTTGCAAATATGCAAATACAATTGAACAGTTTTTGTCCATATTATCTTCTTCTTAAAAAAATGATAATTATATAAAACTAGGTCAGTGATGTAAGCCTAATACTTCATTGGTTTATTGGACTGTACCTAAATGTGTTGTTGATGATAATGAAATCATCATCATCATCATCATCATCATCATGAAATGAATGATTAAATAAATAAAATGAAATAAATAACAAAAATAATTAATCACTTCATTATCTTTAACATGAACGCTAGTGACATCAACAATCTAACTTATAGAGGGGCGTGGAACTGCTAATTTACTGATTATCTCCTTTATATTGATCAACTCACACTGCTAACTTAATTGTTCACCATACGTTTATACCTCGAAAGAAATAAGGTATTTCAACACAGGATATTATATTTATAGTGAAATATTGAATTCAACACATTACAAAATCAAAGTAACGTATTCGGTACATTTATTTTAATAAAAGTATCAAGACCGGAAAATTCTTGTATATTTCGCTGCAAAGACACACCGACAAGGGATTTCATTAGATGCAGCTTAACCACCAAAAGTAAACATTGGGGATAGAACCTGTGATATTTTACTAAGAGATTTTTTTGATCTGCAACGAATTTTTATCATGCGTGCGTACCCTTACACCACGATACTTTCCTTTGTGTTATTCGAAGCATATCGAATGAAATTGATAAACTAAATATTTATATTTTTGCTTCATAAAATGTTGAAAGCTTTCGCTGATGGACCTAGGTTGAATAATGATTCGCATGAATGAATTTCTCAGACGTGTGCATTGTAATATGCTTTTAGATAGAGTAAATATTTATATGTTTGTCTATGTTCATCGCCTTTGCAATTTCGCTTTTGTAAATCTTTTCGATTTGAAATGACGGCCACTTACAAGATGAAAAATATGTATTCGTTGCAATACAATGTCTTAAAAATTGTTAATAAAAATGAGAGGCATTTTAAATAAAATATTATAAAAATAAACTAAATACATATTTTGTAAAAAATACTGCCTCATGACTCTCATCACTTTCAAAGGTAATATCTAATTCGGCACTCAAATCATTCACAACAATTGCTCAACCTGGGCATGATAATGCAACAAAATACAAATTTTACAATGCATATTCTATTTATTGCATTCATAAAAAATTACTTGGATTCCCATAAAATAATTGCTGCAGTCTGCCATACGCATGGACATCATAAATCACAAAGAAATTAATAAAAAAATTACTCCAAACATTTATTAAATTTCGAATCATTACCCGGCAAATTTTAAAAGCCCGCACCGTAATATACGGGTAATGTAGATTAATACCTGTCGACCACGACAGCGGAACACCAATCCCATTGGGCTGGTAGGATCAGGTGTAAACTGTAATACGGGGAAAATGCGGAGAAAAACATAAAATACAGAGAGTTAAGTACGAAAGCGGAGCTACGCTACGGCAGTACAAGATAAGAGGGTGCTAGTCATTTGTAGAACCTAAGCCTTGGCGGGCTGCTCGTGAAGAATACTCTATTTACAAGACGGTTTTTGAATATTTTATATTGGAATACGTGTTTATCTTTCGTGTTTACATAGTGTAATATCAAAGCTCTATTTTACTGTAATGCTATTTTGAGCGCAACACACTCTAATATGTTTTGCTCATGTGAAAAAATCGTGTTAAAGGGGGGTTATATAGCGTTTATTGGGGGGGGGGGGGTTATAAAATATTAAACCTATTTATTTTGGTTTGTTTTTTGACGAACGGAAAACAATAGTTTGTCGAGTATGGAACGCATATAATTTCATTTTTTTATTCTCAATGCGATACAGTCAGTTTAAGATTTTGTTATTGGTCAGTATCGAGTTCAGCACGAATATCCGAGCAGAAATTTAAATATACATATCAGTTGCAGTGCTTCCATAGAAGCCCAAAAGCCCAGCTTGCCTTATAAAATTCAGAATAATCTCTAAGCTTGTAATCTTGATTAAACAAAACCAATTTTAAGTATAAATGAGAATGTCCCTACCATGTATAATTTCAAACCAGACATTACACAATTGAGGTGTACCGCTTTTCAGCTTCTACGGAATGTGTACCTATATCCACCATTTTTATTAATAAACTAGAAAGATAAGCATCGTAAATATTTTGCTGCACTTCAAACCGCAATTATTTACTGGCTATAAAACATTTATCGCCAGCGGTTACGCTAACGTAATGGTATGTTCCCGAAGGATTAGTATTCTTTTTTCAGTATAAAACTGTCATGCGAGGTGTTATTTAATTACCCTCATGCTATAAATTTTTTAATTACCTGTTATTATGTCTGTTTACGTAGGCCTATGAAAAATGAAGTTATGCTGCATTGGTAGTTAGTTTACGCACTCACGCCTGTATTTCCAAAGAGGTACATTTCGGCGTTCATTTTTCGTCGATTGTGTTTTTGTCCTACTTAATAAAGGGCAACATTATTATCGTTTATAGGGATATTTTTAAATTCGGTGGTGCTATCGAAAATTATGATCGAAAAAATAACACTGCACGACCTGGCAATTGACCCAGACTGAAACCACAAAGCAAGTGGTTAGTCCAAACCGTGCGAAACAGCGTCTTGTCAAAATATGACTATTGTTGACAATGAAAACAAAATTCAAGAACTCAATTTTGCATGAAAGAAATAGTTGTTTATTTACCGTAAAAATACCGAATTTATCATAAATGGAATATGTTTGAAAACATTTTATCACGTTTTGATGGAAGTGAAGATAGATAATCTACTAAAAACATTTTCGTCCGCCCCATTTATGGTAAGTGCTCGCATTCGTAACACATGACACTTTGAGTAATGACACGTGGCCTTAGAACAATAACTTTTGCGAATGAGAAACCAATATAAAGGATAGGGAGTTATACAATACATTTGGAAAAGGGATCGGTTGAATTGTGAATTGTCTAACGTTGCGTTTCTGTTATGATATCACCATTCGTTTTGCTAGTGTGAAAGTTTACTTTCGCAACCTTTTGTTTTGACTGCTGTCAATATATTGTTTTGTTTTTTATTATTTAGCGGGAATTTATGAGATATATTTATGCGAAGTTTTTTATATGATTCTTTATTATACATCTGTATGGATCGTTAATGAGTTATTATTGTCTAATTTATTTTTTGTACAGATCAAAATGGGCATATCGGATTGTCATACAGTATCAGCACAAGTATGTTTTTTTTATCGCAAGTAAAGTTACGTTTATTTTTCTTGCTCAGTTTAATTGATAGCGGATAAATACTCCTTATTCGGTGTTTTATGCATAGAACCAACCAGGATTGAAATATATTGCATCGTACTTTCAAGGGATTTTCGAGTTTTCTAGCAATGATCGAAGCCTCGGTTTTTGAGATTACAAATTTGAGGTTTATTATCTATCAATCTATCTAAAGCTATCAATTTTTGCGACAGTCGCCCCGCATTTTTTTGTTGACACAGCCTAGATTGTTAATAATGGCAAAAGAGCTATTTTAAGCCAATGATTTCTATGTTTCCAGAAGGAATAAACCAAAAAAATTCAGATCAAGTATCATCAGTTTGCAACAATAAGAACTAAACAATAAAACGTGACAAAATGCAGACAAAAAACATCCAAACTGTGATGAACTAAAACATTACGAAGCAAACTGAATTTAGGAGCACGACCCGTATTCATACAACTCTCGTCCATTTTACAACGCGTTAAGCGACAATTTTCGCTTTGTAAAATATTTTTTCATCGAAATACGGGATGTTTGAAAGCCCGCCAGTACTAACAGAGTATAATTTAATTTTACTATACAGCAACATAAAGTTTTATTGTAGTGTGGCCGATACAGAAACCAATTATGTGCACATCTATACTATTATAATAAAGAGGAAAGGTTTGTATTTTTGGATTTTTGGATTTTTGGATTTTTGTATTTTTGTATGTTTGTTACGAATAAACTCAAAAAGTACTGAACCGATTTGGATGATTTTTGGTATGGAGATAGATGGGACTCACCGAAGTAACATAGGATACTTTTTATCCCGGAAAATGTTGTATTCCCGTGGGATTGGGTATAAAACGCTATATTTATTTTACGCTGTCACGCCTAAACCATTTGACCGATTTTTATGATTTTTGGTTTGAACATACGTAAGATCCTATGAAGTAACATGAACAACATTTTATCCCGGGAATATGTAGGGTTCCTGTGGGATGAGCATATACTGTAACACAAAAGTAACATTGCCTGTGTAATGCTCTCACGCCTAAACCAGTTGACCGATTTAAATGATTTTTGGTATGGAGTTAGATGGGACCCACCGAAGTAACACAGGATACTTTTTATCCCGGAAAGCGTAGTATTCCCGAGGGATTGGGTATTAAACCCTATATTTTTCTTTCGCTTTCACGCTGAAACTATTCGACCAATTTTTATGATTCTTGGTATGATCATAAATGAAATCCTATGAAGGAACATGAACAACATTTTATCCCGGGAATATGTAGGGTTCCTGTGGGATGAGCATATATTCTAACGCGAAAATGACACTGCCTATGTAATGCTTTCACGCCTAAACCTTTTGACCGATTTGAATGATTTTTGGTATGGAGATAGGTAGGGCCCACCGAAGTAACACAGGATCCTTATTATCCCGGAAAATGTAGTATTCCCGTGGGAACGGGTATTTCTGGACCTACTGAACCGATTTGAATGATTTTTGGTATGGAGATAGGTAGGGCCAACTGAAGTAACATAGGATACATTTTATCCCGGAAAATGTAGTATTCCCGTGGGAATGGGTATTTCTAGATCTACTGAACAGATTTGAATGATTTTTGGTATGGAGATGGGTAGGGCCCACAGAAGTAACACAGGATACATTTTATCCCGGAAAATGTAGTATTCCCGTGGGAATCGGTATTTCTTGATCTACTGAACCGATTTGAATGGTATTTGGTATGGAGATAGGTAGCACCCACCAAAGTAACATAGGATACTTTTATGCCGGAAAATGTAGTATTTCCGTGGGAATCGCTATATTCAAGATCTACTGAATCAATTTGAATGAATTTTGGTATAGAGATAGGTAGGTCCCCCCAAATTAACATGATATACTTTTATCCTGGAAAATGTGTTCCTGTGGGTATGGGTACATGTTATAATTGCTAGAGTAACTCTGTAAATCTGTTACGGTTTCACGCCTAAACCATTGGACTAAGTTATATAATTTTAGGTATGAACATAAATAGGACCCTGTGAAGTAATAATTAAATGTTCCCGTGGAATAAACATGTTATAAATGCAGAATGTTATAAGCAGTGATGGCCTCGAGGTTTAGGCGCGCGGTCGAGAATCTCGGCGGTCGCAGGTTCGAACCCCAGGCACACACCTCTGACTTTTCGCAGTTATGTGTGTATTCAAATTGAATTATCACTTGCTTTAACGGTGAAGGAAAACATCGTGATGATACCAGCACACCTAAAAGTTCTTAGGAATTTCTTAGGTGTGTAGTCCGCCAACCCGCACTAGGCCAGCGTGGTGGACTATGGCCTAAACTCCCTCAATGTGCTCAGCAGTGGACGTATATGGGTTGATGAAGAAGAAGAAGAAGAAATGCGGAAATAGCTTTTTCAAAGTAAAACTTTTTTTGGACACTTATGAGAAGAAATAAAGATTCACGTATTATCTTCCTGCACTCAGCCCTAAAGTCTACGCAGACGGAGTCGCGGGCAAAAGCTAGTTTACGATATAAACAGTGGAACTTAACAAAAACAGGGGAATATTAGCTGGAGGAATGTTGAAGATTAATTTATCGTGGAAGCGGCAGATGAGATACTGTATATTTATAAGCTTTTAATGTATAAAACTAGGTCAAGTGCTAGCTGTACACCCTTATTATTTGAACATTCATGACATGAACATTTTGCTGCAAATTATTGTGTACACAAAATAAGTGATAAACTGATACAATAACCCGATAGTTGACCAATATAACTACTCCAAAGTGTTTACTTTGTCTGACCTGAGAATTTGACCGTAAATTTCAAATATAAAATATTGCTTACGGCCAAAACAATACCTGTGGAATTGTTTTAGAAACGACACCGCAGTGTATCTAAAATGATTTAGTAGATCTCAAACTAGACATATCTTGCAGTAATAAATCAGTGGCCGTAAGGAACGTCGACTCGGCGCCCCCATTCTTAGCCGGAACAATGATTGCAAGGGGAGAGAAACAAATGGAGAAACGGATGCAAAGACCGACTCTCATATTGTCTTACCGAATTTGCTGATGTCATTTATTAGCCACTAACATAAAACATTTTTATGGCAACTGATATGAGCCAAACGCCGCGCAATAGATGCCTTGAAGCTCTTCGCTGGAATAAGAACAACCGATTTATAGTCCAATATAAAATTGTATTGCTTGACGGGATATTTTGTGTCGCCGCTAGAATTGTCTGCTCTAGTAATATTTATGGATATTGTATGGAATAGTAGTAACGCATACATATGCGAGTAATGGTTTACTTGGAAGTTGGTGGGACTGCCAAATTGCTTGTGGAAGACGTGATTCTAGACCACATTCTATAGGATATTCAAATGAGGACGGGAATTATTCTGTACCGAATTTCGTGGTAACATGAAGGAAAGTCTTAAATATCCCACGAACGTATAGGATTTTTTAATTTGCGAAATCTACTGCCACAAACTAAACGATTGAACTGCATATAGTGTAATAAATATAAATAGTCTTTGACGAAAAGATGTGCTGACTTACTTGATATATTTACTCATTGATATAAAAGTCAACGAGAAATACCAAACAAATCGTGTGATTCAATATAATTTCGTCCAATTAGTTAGTGGAATAGGGAGAGACATTTTGAATAAAGAACAGGAAAACCCCTATAGGGTTTCAGTATCGCAATAGTAGAGAGTCAACGTCGCGTGCGACAAGTGACAAGTCTCGCGACGTGTACGGATAAGCAACCGCGTGAGCCTGCCAACAGTGGGAATCTAATAATCTTGATACTTTACTGCGTGGAAGGAATACATTTTATTTTATTTTTTTAAACATTTTACTGTTTACGTCAGTTTTAAATATTTTTATTTACTAAAATGTAAGATTACTTCCTAATTGAAAGGTGGTTTAGTTGGCTAGACACCAGCTTGTGTAACGAGAGGCTGCGGTCTCGATCTCCGTATTGAGAAAAATGTTTGTGTGATCCACAGATATTTGTTTATGCTTTTTAATACCCACAAAAACACTCAAGATGGCTGGCTTGAGGTCAGAACTATATGAGACTTTTGATTGCCTTTATTATTATTAGTATCAGCATCGCAATTAAATTGGCAGTATGAGACAAATTTTAAATTTTGTTCACTATTTACCCAATAGTCTCCAATAGTCTCAAAAGTTTTCTTTTTTAATCTGTTTTGTAATCGTATTTACACAGTAAATAAGTTTCATCATATTACTTTCTTTATGACCGAAGTAAATTAAACCAGTGAAAAGAAATTATTCTAATAGTTTAAAATTGATGATTCAAAAGAACTTGTAAAAGTCTTTTTGGATACAGATAATTTGACTGACTTTATCAGATAGACAATAGTATATACTATATATACACTATTGTATACTCAGCCTATAATAATATAATCTTGGGGAGGCCTACGTTCAGCAGTAGACAATAGTAATCACTGCCTATTTACACTCACACCAGGATAGATAAGTGGAAATACTAATGAGAGCTTCTGCTCCCATTAGTAAATCTTCCGATTTAGGCCATTTTTTCCATAAGGTTGCATAAGTGTTATTTTTTCAAATACTTAATAATAATTTTCAAATTGTAGGTTTGCTGCTTTTTGTACCTAATATAAGTTAACAAATTCGAATAAAGAATATATAAAACATGTTGGCAATTTGTCACGATAAAACTTAGCACGCTAATAACACATTCAACAATTTTTAAAAATAAACATGACATGTTTAAACCTGTTTAATGTAAGGAACTATGAGCATTATATCACAAAATTAAATGCGGTACAGCTGCAATTGCATGTCTTTACGGAATTATAACTACGTCACGGGACTAACGTGATTAACGACTATAAGGCTTATTAAATAAATTTGTTTGGGATAAGTGTACCTTCATTATAAATTGTTTTATCCATTATGAGTTATAATAACTCAATTTAAGGTGTTAAAGTCTTAAAAAGGAGATAATTTAGTGATAGTATTTTTATTACTTCGTGTAACTATCTTATGCCAAAATGTTACCAAAACAGATTGTCTATATCCCTTGAACTTATAATAATCTCATCATAACAATCTTTACCTCATGTACATCGCACTACTGGACACGGCCCTCCTCTACAACTGAAAGGGGTAAGGCCTTATATCATAAAGCTGCCCTAGTGCGGGTTACCAGATACTTCCGCACTACTACCACACTCTTGAAAAATCTTAAGGGGTAAGGCCACTGTAAATTTTTTGAAAAATCGTTTTTTTTTATTGGCTTAAAAACTAGTTTAAACCCTTTAGAATAAGAAAAAAAAGGTCCCGTGCGAGAGATGCTGACGTCGAAATGTTCCAACGCTCAGAAGATTTATACGGAGTAAAATACTGTAATTACATCGGAGATGGAGACTCTAAAACATTCAAAGGCATCGTTGATTCTAAACCTTACGAAAATTTTGATGTACACAAAAAAGAGTGCATCGATCACGTGCAAAAACGAATGGGCACTCGATTGCGAAACTTGAAGAAAGGAACAAAAGGTCTCGGGAGAAGAGGTAAACTAACTGCCAAATTAATTGACGAACTATCCATTTATTACGGCTTGGCAATCCGTCGAAATCCCGATTCCATCGAAAATATGAAAAATGAGATCTGGGCAACCCTTTTTCACGAAATGTCAACGGATGAAAAGCCTCAGCACGAAAAATGTTCAGAGAATTGGTGCAGTTGGAAGAAAGCGAAAGCGGAAAATGCCTTGGATGCGTATCATCACAATCAGCCAATGAGTGAGGAGGTTTATCAAGCCATTAAACCCATCTACGTGGAATTGAGCCGGGACGACTTGCTGGAGCGTTGCTTGGGGGCCTATACTCAAAACAATAACGAAAGCTTCAACGCTACCGTTTGGAGTTTGGCCCCGAAATCATCCTCAAGCGGAAAAACTGTACTGGATATCACGACGGATATCGCTGTTTGCACATTCAATGGCGACCTTACCAACGTTTTGCAAATATTCAAGATGTTGGAGGTGGAAATTGGTGCCCAATTATATAATTTCTGCATCGAAGCCGACGCCAAACGCATCACGCACGCCGAGGCATCTCTGAGCGACGCGGCAAAAAGTGCGCGCGCGCTCCAAAAATCGACCAGGAAAGACGAAGAAGACAAAAATTTTGCCATCGAAGGACAAATGTATGGTGCTGGAATTGCAGACTAACGGTACAAATTTTTTTTACCTCCTTTTTTCAACTTTTTCCCATAAAAAACTAGTCGTAAAACTTTAAACGTGTTTTTCTCGAAACACGGTTTTTCAAAATGGCACGCAGCATCATTCGAACAATTTTCATTTTTTTTACTTGAAATTTTTACCAGATGTGAACATTAACATTATCTTGAGAATGTCGATCGGGATTTTTAATAACTTTATTTATTGTTTTTTTATTAACAAAAAACTAGCCGTTTTTTTCGTAAAAAATCTTCTTTTTTTTTTCAAACGCACGCCAAATCCACAAAAATTAATATTTTTTAAAATCCGATCGACATTCTCTAGCTATAACCCTCTAGATTAACGGTTTTTTTTTTGTTCTATATTCAAAAGTGCAGCAGTGGTGCTGCGTGCCGCGGAGTCCTGCAAGCAAAACATGCCCCGGGAAGATGGCTGTGGAACCGCCATTTTGTTTTTTTTTCGCTGTAAAAAATTGGATAATAAAGATTAATGTATGCCCGATAACACCCTTAACAGTTTTTTTTTAATTACCTTCAATCGGAAGCAAAAAAATCGTGAAAAAACCTTTCTTTTTGGACCGTTACAGTGGCCTTACCCCTTAAGAACTTTTCGGTGTGGACGTTTCATCAAGATGTTTACCTTTGACATTTAAATATGTTCGTCATAATTCATTGTAAGGAATAACTTCGAAAAATTGTTCGTTGAAAGTTTTTCTCATGTAAATATCTTTTGTTATATTTATGCCATTTTTAACAACCGAAACTAAGTCAATCCATTATCTTAATCCCTAATTAAACTAGAGCTGGTTACGGTGTGAAAACGCCTTATCTTTTTCATAAAAATATTTTACGCTAAAAGACTTTGATGAATGAATGAAATAGTGGGAAGGTAAAAGCATTACGCCATTTTTAAACTTGAAGTATTCGTTCACCTTGAGTCGTATTCATCCTGCTAGCTGTTGTTTTAGTTTTAATTACGTTGGCGTGATAATGGCTTGACCCATTTGGCCTAAGCTTTAATTTTAAAACATTAACTACTATATTGCGTTATGCATATAACAATATTTTAATAGCCTTCTTATCGACGCGAGCTTACAAATCGTTTTTAGCGTATTTGTTTTACTTACTACTTTGATGTAAGGGGCATAACATATAGTAGTAATTTTACACTAATTTTTTTGTTAAGTTTATCTTGAAATATGATGCACATGTAGTTTTTTTCAAAATATCTATATTTTAAACTTTCTAAGTGGATACAACTAATGTTTAAGGGGGGCATTACATTATCATAAATGACAATTATAGTTAAACCAAGACATTTCAATCAAAACAATTCACTTTCCATACTTAGCGAATACTATCCAAGTATCAAGACATCTCACTCTAATATGACCAGACATTTTTACTTGCCGTCGTCGTTTGACGCCCCGCGACACTGCGTTTTCATTATATGCAGCTTAGAGGGGCACAAGTAAATAAAGCAGCCCATATTGCCACGGCTTATTCCCACGAATTCTATCTAGCACGCGAGCCCGCTGACTATAATCCGCTTTTTACGATTCGTCTACGGAGAATTTGAAGTGAGTGAAATAACCACAAATTCTTTTGAGTACTTTCAGCAAGTAGTTCACGGAATGAATTCTGCCGTACGTATGTGGAGATTAAAAATTAATTTAGAATTTTTATGAGACGCCGGTTTATAGCTCGGAATGTTAATATATAATTTTCGTGCTCTTTTATATCACTTGCCATTGTGGCTGCCATATTGCGACTTCTAACTCATATTTTTTATATTGCTGTGAATGCAATTTAATTTTCTGTGCTAACATTACAATATTTTGGTCAGTGGGTTCTTATTACACTCACACATCTGTAGTCAATACATGAGTCACATCAGAGGCTACTTTATCTATAAAAACATCTTGGTAGAGCACCCATTTCTACTTTAGTTAATAAATCTAATAAAACTAGAAGAAAGTTGAAGGGAATACCTAGTTACCTTGATAATGTTTAAAATATTTAACTCGCAATATATAAATCCAATTTATAATCCACTATTACCCCAATTAATAATTTTACAGCACCGGAGCTACACGTTCCGGCACAAGGGGATTACATTTCTAAAATAACATTGTATGAAAATAATAAAAGGTGTTAACAACGAAGCTTCTTAAGACCTGGGCGTCCGTCGAGACATGCCCGTTATTTCCTATGGGACTTGCCTGTTATGGCACCGCGAACGCACCTATCACAATCCTGAACATTATTAAAGGAAACCATTTTAGACGTGTGATGGCCAGGCAGCTTTGTTTTGGTTAATATATATTGTTGGCGTTGGTTTGGGCACAGATTTTTGTTACGTAAAATGAGACAGGTGATTGGGGAGAGAAAAATACATTGATGGTGAATAAATTCCAAAAAAATACTTTATAAATATATTAAAAAAATTACTCAACAAAATAAAAAAAGGTAATTTAGTTGATTGGGGAATAAATATTTATAAATTCGCCTCGGGTTTTTCAGAGTGAAGTTAAGAAACAAGTCACAAGATGTCATGATTTTTTATAGTATCTAATGCATTGCTAATAAATTAAGTTCTAAAATACCTAACTTCCAATACATTAAAAAATGCATCTTACGAATTTTAAAATACTTGGATAGTAATAGGTCAACAACAAACGACACGAGAATTATATGCAAAATATAAATGTACAAATTTATATTGCAGCATTTTTATATACACGCAGTTTAATAACTACACATTAAGAAAGACTATGTAGGCTAGGCTCTAGCTCTTTAAGGTTAAGTTATAGCATGTTCTTGAATGGCTTTTTCCAGTTAATTACTTTCCTAGCAAAAAGCGAGGCTAGGTTTCATATTAGAACAGTTTTTTTTCTAAATATAGAACCGTCCCGCTGAATTCCGGACGTATGGTAACTTTTTCAACATCCTGCAACGGGATTCCATTCGGTCCCCTTTTGCCAATGTCTATAAAACTTGCTTCATAGTACGTAACAAAGCTAGGAAATAATGACGGTGATCTGATTTTTGATAAAACTTTGTAAACTCCCATTTTATTATCGCGGTTAGTATGGGTTAGGGTTGAACTTTCAATATATCAGTAGTTTTATATTTAAATTCAGTTAAATTTGCACACGGCAGAGTAAACTTAGTGATTAAACACAGTATACAATACAAATGTAATTCATCTTCTTTTCGGACATAAAAAAAAAATAAGTCGCTGTCTCTCTGAATGTTAATTTATGAATTATAGTCAATAAAACCGTTATTATCATTAACTGTAATAAATAAATAAAAAGCCTATTTCTAGACCTGCAAATGTAGACATAAATAATAATAACCACGTTTCCCACATCACTAATCAAGTGTGTATAATATCTTGAAGTTTCTTTCCAAGTTTCAGGTCATCAATCAAGCGAGCGCGGGCCGGGCGTGTTTTATAAAGTACCGCGCAATAGGTGCTAAAGTTTCTTACATATGAAAATAGTTTATTCAATAAGAAACAACTTTCTATAAACAGTTTTTTTTGTAATCAAACTTAGTAGCTCGGGCTTTAGGTCCTAGTGTATTAATAGTTTGGGGTTGTGCAGTAATTTACTTATGGCTTCATCAATTGTCTGTCCTGCGAAGTCTCACAGTTCAATGTTTATTTCCTTTGCTGTGGGGGCATGTCGAATTCTGATTTTATTCCTCCCATAAGTTTATCATCATCGTAATGATGACATGATGACTTATACTTCCAGCTGCTGGACACGGGCCTCCTCTACAACTGAGAGGGTTTAGGTTTCAGTCCAATGATTTACATGCATTCATCTTAATCTATTCTTAATTTTCAGTACTAATTACTATTCAGTACTAACTAATCATTAGAAAGGATTGAAAGTAGGCCAAATATTCATTTCCCAAATTGCACCAACAAACCAGGCTGGTAAAGCATTTCATAATGCCCTTTAGAAGACTCCAAATAGAGCCACTTCCAGTAAATCTCACAAGAAACTTATCTAATCTTGTAAAACTATAGCTTATGACGTAAACAGCAATCTAGTTGCTCTCACGAAGAAATTCTCTAGTTATCACCAACCAAGCCAGAGTAAAAATGCCATTGTAGGAGCAGTAATACGTCACAAACGGCTGCTGCAAGCGATCAATGCGTCCTGTAAAGTTGTACAAAGTTGCAGAAACATTTCATCAATCGCTATAAAGTTGTAAATAAAGTCTTTTGTTACCACACAACTTGCGCGGAATCGAATCAAACTTTTATCTGCACAATAATGGAACGGATATCGAAACGATATCGCGATAAAGTTGTGGAGACAGTAATGGGAGAGATTCAGGGAATTTCCGGGGTATAATGCGGTGTGCTTAATCGTTGGCTCTCATTTGGTCACCAAATTTATATGGAGCTCTTCATGATTAACCGATCTGAGTGTGGTTGCTATCAGACGTGTTGAATTGTGCATGTGTGACGGATGTTCACCATCGAGGCCCATGCCTAGCAGTGAGGTGGAAATAGGTTGATGATCGAAGGACTATCTTGGGTTGATGTGATTTTTTTATTTTTTTTAATAATATTTTTATATATTATAAGTACATTATTGTTTTTTTAAATATTATTTTCGTATTGCGAGTAACCAAAGTCATAGTTAGAGAAACTTTATAGCCTTACCTTAACATCAGGCAGAACCAATTTTTACTATGAACAACGGGTACAAAAAGATAAAAATAAGTGACTAAGCCATACATTCATAAAAAAATACTATAATATAAATACATTATGCATGTCCAGTTATAGATGTTATAGCTATGATCCTTTGCAGGTTTTTGAAAATTTTAAAGCATTAAGTTGTACTACTAAAGTTATTGAATTTATTTAATAAACAACTATTCAATTCCATTAATTAAAAAGTTATAATGTCAAAAAGCATTTCGACCGCCGAAGTTGTTGACCAACTCACTAATTTGTTTGGCACTGAGTGGTACAAATCAATTTGTGGTCAATTCAAAATAGAACAGCATATATTATGTATATTGAATCACTTTATACAGAACGCATAAAAAAGGTCGATTAAGTTTGTATAGTGTTAGTAAACTGTAATTTTTTAGGACAAAATTATCTGTATCCATGCTAAGTAATCGTTATAACAGGATAATTTTAAATAGGTACTTTTTATATTTAAAAATATATTCAGTGTAACCAAATTTATAATAGGTCAGCATGCTCAGGGTTACAGTTAAATGACAAAGATTCTTAATCTGTACCTAATGTTAATAATTATCATTCATATACTTAAGTGAAATCATAAGCATCTTAATTCTTTTTTTCACATCTTTCAATGATTGATGTAATGCTTTGAATATTAAACTCAAAAATGTATTGTGATCACTCCCAATCTCATGATGTAGACTTGCCAAACTTAATCTATTAAAAAAATGAGATTAGGGGAACGGCACCTATCATCGTCTCTGAAATAACATCATCAATCGCTCCA
The DNA here is from genome assembly GCA_030295005.1 of Cephonodes hylas. Lineage (NCBI taxonomy): Eukaryota > Metazoa > Arthropoda > Insecta > Lepidoptera > Sphingidae > Cephonodes > Cephonodes hylas. The sequence goes on along the minus strand of AP025362.1, from coordinate 10,645,758 downwards.
AGTGTGCCCCCAGCTCCAGTGTCCACCAATGGTTAGTGAGTCGTGAAGCGAGACGTTTTGTATCGCAGGCTTTCATCTTACGCGGTGACTGTAACAAATGATCGCTCGGCTGAGGGATGCCGATGGCGCTTACTTCTCTATACGACTTTTCATTGAGCCCATCTTAGGGTATTATTTGTTTGTGCTAATCACCTGCTTATTGCGCTTGTTAAAGGAATGAAATTTATGTTATCGTCAAGAGTATTGTGTGGGCAGTGTATTTTCTGTACGAAATGTAAAGTAATAGTTTCGGTACCTATAGATTTTTTTCTTTGGTTTTATATTGTCTTAAAATCATAGCATTTGACCTCCTTCGCTTCAATGCGCAATTCTTTTTATTAAATTAAGTAAAACAAACCTCATTTTTAACCTTCTTCCTACGTTCTAGAGTTCTTCTGCGGAAGGAACGTAACCTTTTTCATTTGTTCTCATTATAGCAATGTTTATCAAAATCCAGTCATAAATTAAAAGTCTATAGCACAACCAAGTAAAATAGGAAAATGTTACTAGCAGTCATTATTCTTAGCTTAAAATCCTGTAGTGCTGTTTTCACTAGACCTCATACACAAACAAAGTCTGTGGATCGGATTTGTTTACCCAAACTTTTAGCTTTGAGTGCTCTGGCTTTTCCATACTAAAGTCCGATGTTACCTTCACATGTGCGCGTTTTCTCATGGTACGAAACATAGCTGCAAATATTAATCGTAATTCTTCTTTATTTAAACAAAGACATTAAGGATAATGTTCGCGGTAATATCTTCGTAACTTTATTTAAACTATTCGCTTGCAGTATTGAAATTACATCTATAATATTAGTTTCTAAAAACAACAAACGTATGTCTTTATTCTGAGCTAATTTTTACTCTGAAGTCATCATCATCTGATGTTGATATCAGCCCGATGCCCATTTACGTCTCACGGCTGGCCACGGACGTCCTCTACCATTATAAGGGTTTAGGCCTTAGTCCACCACGCTGGCCTAGTGCGGGTTAGCGGACTGCACACCTAATAAATTCCTAAGAACTTTTAAGTGTGAAAGATTCATTAAGATGTTTTCCTTCGGAAAGTTGGAAGTGGGTGCTTGGGGTATGAACCCGCGACCAACAAGATTCTCTACCGTGTGCCTAGTCCTCGAGGGCATCACTGCTTTTTTTACTTTTAAGTACATAAATTTAATTCTCATAAAAATGGTAACGTCAATTGGATTTCCCAACGAAAAAAGTTTTAATAAAATTTTAAATATTTATCGTTTTGCGATCACACAAATCTTCTCACTTATTTTTATAATTACTTTAATACAGACCGTAATCGTATTTCAAGTATTCAATATAGACGTTTTGAAATCCGAAATATAAACTATTATAGCCGAATATCCCGCGTGCATTATTCCATGAAAATTAAATGTTACTGTTAAATGAAAAATAGTTGAAAAATATAAAGGCTGAAATACAGCGGGTTATGAAACGGCACCTGAAATGAAGATCGTTAAATACGTTAAAGCCAGAGCAGAGGCAATATAAATAATTTTACAAAATCACATATGAAATTGTATTTTAAAACGGTTGAAAGTGCAGTTTTTACTGTGAATGCTGGCTGGGTATATTAAAAAAGCGTATAGCTTAATTAAGCTGTTTCGTAATTATGAATGCTGAATGTTTGCCGGAGTTTCTCATGTCCTCACTCGTAGTATTGTAGGACAATTAGTTTTAGAATACAACGTATATACCTGTATAGATAATATAATCTCAAATGTAATATTTATATAGAATCAGATTAGATTATATATTGTGCATCGACGGTAGAGACCCGTAAATCGGTGATATATTTTTTTAAATCATATTAATTTATTTGTTGAATCGCCTTAGCCTTTATGTGACTACATCTCTTCAGTCAGTTTTTTAACCACTGGATTGACCATAGATATCACTGTGAACTTGAAGTGACCTACAAGCGCGAGAGTAACTCACAAAAAGTAGTAGAGAAGCGAAGGTTTATTCTCAGTAAACCATTAATATGCCCATGTCGATCGTCTTATAAAGTGTATTACAGAAAACAAAGAATTAAATCTAATCATTATTTATATACTTATTTTAGGTGTGTTAAAGGATTCGTTGGCCTTCATAAAGCACACCTAACAAATGCGTTTTAAAGAAAAATACACCACAATTTTTCACATAACCTTTATAAACCTTAATCCTAGATTCCGCCAGAGATAAATGCAGTTCGCACGGAGGCTATACAGGCGGGGTATTTTATGGATTGTACACCCCATAGCTGGATTCAATTTAGATCCACCAATAAGATAGTGTTAAATAAAGCTACAGGGGAGCTTTGCCGCAAAGAGGGAAAACAACCATAAACCCGCTTGAAAATATTAATCTATTTTCAGACAGACAGATTACATTAGATATTGTTTTATGACATGCGTCCGCGAAAGAGGTGTATGTTAGTAATAGATGCTTATGTAAGGTTATTTTTTATCATTTACTATATTTTAATTGAGTAATTATTAAATGAAAATATTTCCATTATTGATAATAAATAAGTGTTGGACGAGTCTTTACAAATTCACATATTGCAAATTTAATCGGTTAAAATGAAGTATGACGTCATCAATAGCGTATAGAGATACAATCAAAGTTTTCACCAATACCTGCAATAAAATTAGTCGGCCATTGGAAAATTGATTTACAAAGGCCGCTCGCTAAATTTAGGTCAAAATGGCTAGTTAATAGCGAACATGAACTTTTTTCACTTTCAATTTAGTTTCCTGTCCTTTACGTTTCAATTTTAAATTGTAGGTGGAGATATTTATATTTCTATATATTTATCCATCAGCAAATTTCTAACAAATAATTCTTCTCTTCTTTCCGTCTTAACTCCATATTCCACAAATATCAATTTTCCAATAAAATAGAATAGAATAGAAAACAATTTTAAATTCAAAAATTTTGCTATCAGATTTCATTTAGTGGTATAGATTAAGTTTCTTTACCTAACCTTTTCTAAACCTATTTCAGCATTACTCCAAGCCTTGTTGTTTACACGAAAAATAGACGTAATTCTTATTAAAATTACCTTGGATACATTTATCATTTGCTAACGAGACGGACGCGTTTCAGACTTTATAAAGGTCTAGCCTAGGGATAACAAGACCCAAAGGGAAATTATAATTGTTTAATGCCAGCTTGTTTGTTTTTCATAACAAGACTAGTGTTATTTTTACGCAATAGACATTTATCAAAAACTAGGGTATTATCTCTTATTTAATATTAATAAATTCACAAAAAACTTTAAGTACGTATAAGAAATAAATACACACGGTAAAAAGAAACAGTACCGCGGAAGCAATTTCATAAAGATGATCATAATATACTAAATTAATATTATGCGGATATTTTCCAACGTACCCTTTAGGTAGCAAAAAACCCGCTCAGCCCATTAAGTCTAGCGTACATTATACCAATTACCATTCACCAAATTCAACGCAACACTCAACGCGTGAAAGATTGTTGCAATATACCGTGAAGTAAATTCAGTAGATTCCCCACTAACGTCTAGAATGAGTGTGTTGTGGCCGGTTCTATTACCCTAACGACACGATATTACGTTTACCCAAAAATGTTTATGGCATATACAGCCATTCCGGGCCCGACCTAATCAGCCGAGCTCCTTTGGCGGTTGTAACTTTTTCCACATACACGTTAACGCACAGAGGCTTGTTTGCACGAGACAGATAAGTTTTACGGGAAACAAACACGTCATAACAACTGTTGTGATGGGCCTTTCTTGCCTACTTTAGGGCGATTGCTTTTTCTAGACTTTTTTGCTCATGCCTAAGGCTGTAGAGTCTTTAGGTGTTGATACGTATCTTTAATTAGAGATAAGCTTTAATAGAGTGTATCATTTTGCGAAAGTAATTTTGAATAAGTTGTTCCTTCGTTATCTAAAGAACCGAAAAAGATGAGAGATGTCTGAGAAAGTATAGAGTATTATCAAGAGGGTGAGACTAAAGTAACAAGAAAGGATTGCAATGCATCAATTTCCAATTTCAAATTAAAGAAAGAATAATGATGAAATTAACATCACCCATTTATACCTTCACGCAAAAATGTCTAAAACAAAATCGCTTAAACGCAAAAATAACCCGTGAACCGCCTTAAATAATTTGACCGAACATCGAAAGCGTTCATTCACGACCTCATGACGCTTTTACATCATATTACTCTCATATAGCTGGATTGATGTGTGAAAAAACCTCTTGAAATTGGTAAAAAGGGAAGGCTAAGTGTTAGGGAGCGGGAGTGATCGAAATACGGCGGGAATGGCGCTCTACCCGCAATTTCGTCACGCATTTTACTGAACAAATGTTCCCTTAAGATTCGGCTTAACTTATGCCACGCGCGTTTTATTGAAGGTTAAATTCGATCCACACCAGCTATTTCAGTTTTCATGGATATTCCATATGTTGTTTATGGTTTGTAAACAAAACTTGTATATAAAATATGATTACATAATTGTAATGCCAGTGCCTTAATAGACATATTGTATTTAGGCTGCTTTAAAAACGGAATTAGATGATAATTTAGATCAGCCATAAATATGCGAAATTGACATTCGATTTACATCAATTACTTTAAATCCCGGAACATTTCAGAACGTTTAATAAACAGATCGTAATAAAAATTTACTAAATTTAAAAGTTTACTAAATTTAATAATAATTCAAACGAGGAGAGAAACTTTAATAGACTATAGAAGCTGTAGAACTTACAAAATGATTTTGACTCGTAACACAAAAGGTAACAAAACAATTCTCTTAATAGACAGTCTATTGATGTCTACAAAGGACGTGTCCAATAAAGGACCATTCGACCAACACGACATTGCAACTTTTTGCGGTCTCCGAATAAAATAACGTGTGAACGCGTCCGCAGCCACATAAAGACTAGAATAAGCGGCAATTACCTCTATTGACGATAGTGAAGGAACACTGGAACGGCCTGTAGCTGCAGTTTCATTATTCTCCCCCGACCATTCGGCTTATTGAATCGGACGATAAGGTGGCTCAGTAATTTCCTGCCATTTACGATCATTACTCTTGGCCGTGATCACGGTTGTCGTGCCTCAAAATGTGGTAAAAGCACTATTTCACTGGCTTGTCATGTTGGTTCGACATTTGTTTTACATGGAATAGTATAGATCTTGTCAATCTAGAGAAATAAATCGATGCTCCTTTTAAGGGATGAAAGGATAACAAACCCTTTTTTTATTTGATAATATTAGGTAGATATTGGGTCATCTAAAACTACACGAAGCGTTTCGGTCTCATATACCGGAGCAAATAGCTACGAATATGAGTAAAAAAAAATGGCTCGGTGCAAACCAAACTCACTAACGTCAGTCCATAAACGTCACCACCACGCGTTTGAGCCTTTTCGATGGAAAAAAGTTGGACCTCAGACTGAAATGTTGGCCTCTATCGTACCTACTATAAATAGCTCAGATTTTTTTAATACAGAATGGTCAAGCCTGCGCGTTTTGTTGCAGTATTTGTCTTCACTATTAAAGTGTGTCTCAACTTACTAAGAAAATTCACGTGGCAAGCAATTTCAGAAGCTTATTGCTGGAAATCGAATCCATTTAAGACGAAACAGTGATTCGGCTAACCGCGTGTCGAATCTTGTAGCTGTCTCTTAACCGAATTGGTTAAACTAATGACCTATGCGCATTGTCTAGTCACGCACTAACAATAGTCGAATCTATTTCTACATCGAAACAAATAGACGTTGCACGCAGTTACTCGTTCTAACAAAAGTTCGACATTTAACAAACATATAAAAATAAAATTCAAAATATGAGTTATTTCCTTATTATTTTGTGGTTGAGGATTATGAATTTTTATTGAATTATCATGTACTTAAACGATGAAGGAAAATATCACAAGGAAACCTGTGAACCTAAAAATTTCTTAAGAAATTCCTAGGTTTGTAGTTCACCGACGCGCTATAGGCAGGCCTATAGCCTATAGGTGAGGCTTAAGACCCATAAACTCTGTGCTGTAAAGAAAGCCCATGTCCAGACCGAACTACTCCAGTAGTTCGGTCTGATGATGACAAGAGTAGTACGTAAATAACTCCAAATACGACCCACTGCTTGGTACTCGAAACTCTTTAACAATCTTTACACAAAAGTACATTAAATAAACTAATATATTAATTAAAAACTAACGCGTTAAAGTTTCCAAATGTGTTTTAAAACATTCGTCTAAAAGTTTCTGCCGGGTTTTCGTTTTAGGCAACCGCTAACTGCGGTTTAGGGTGGCAGACAAAGTCACGACAAAGCCGAAAAATTCTATATGAAGGAAAACTATTTCCGCAGCAACGGTGGGTCGTGATGGCAAAATGTCCATTTTATTGCATGGAAATTGATGTTGTACTTAGGGATTGCAATTGCTGGATCCAGCATACAGCAATCCAGCTGGATCCAGCGCCTTTTTAAACATGCTGGATCCAGCATACATCTTGATCCAGCGATGCGGATCCGCAAACGTATCAATTTCTATTGTTTAGTTTTGAGTTGCCGCCATTTTCGAATCGGCGCGGCAACTTGCCGTTCTGTCACCATAGCACGTGCCGCATGAAAGGCAACGCCGCCCGCCTCCTTTCCCTGTTTATTTTATAAAGTAGTCTCTTATCGTCAGACTTTAAACTGCTTAATTACACTGGTCTGCAGTGAAATCCTCCTTTAAAAAAAATTGTCATAAATATTAAGATTCCAGTGCCTGAATCTATACGTCTAGATATTTTTATATGAATTTTTAAAATTTCAAAAATTTGAGTTTTCTTTACAATTTTTTTGCCCGTCATTGTTACAAAAAGTTGTACATGTACAAAATATGTTTTAGCGAGTTGTAAGAGAAAAAATGAATGTGCTTTTTATGGTATGGCGATTTATGGTAGTAGGTACATAGGCGCATGCGCAGTATTCGCTGTGACTTCACATTTTGTATCAAATATTTTGGTAAGTTTTGCATAAAGGTCATATTCTCTATATTGGTTTTGAGTATTTTATATGTAGTTTATATATTTTTTATGAGCAGAGCCAATAAATATAAGATAGATGTTTGATATTTTCATAATATTGTTTGTTAACTAAATAAATATTATATTGGAAATCTACGTGTGGTACTTAATTGTATGTCAGATTCCATGTTTAGAGCACAAAATATGATGAATTCATGCATGGAAACAAGAAGGAGCAAAAAATAATTATTTTTTGCAGACCAGTGTTATTAAGGATTAACGAGCGGAGAGAAGATTATTTCAAAGCTTTTTTTGTTTGATACAAAAATACTATTGAAAATTAAAATAGTGTTATTGTTACGGTCCTTTTTTAAAAGAATGTTAATTAAGTTAATTTTAAAAGAATTTGTGAGACTGATTGCTACTGATTAACCGTCCTATCACTAAACATAAGCGTAATTAATAAGATAGTGCTTACTTAGAAACATTATCTTCAATGTTATATGAATATAAGGTTATATGTTTGTTATTTAATTTTATGTTGATTATTTTGATCTCAACTTATCAAAAAACCAAAGCAAATTAACATAAGATATCACCAAATGAGTGGAAGATTTCAAAGATTATCGTAAGAAGTACAAATTATTAAAAAAAGTCTTAAAAATGTTGTCTTTTTATTTTCGTTCCACGTTTTGCTGGATCCGCGCTGGATCCAGCTGGATTCAGGTCAATCCAGCAAAAATTCCGCTGGATTGAAAACGCCGCTGGATTGCAATCCCTAGTTGTACTTAGTAGGGATTGCGGGTACTTACGTTCCACGCAGTATAATATCATAAAAGCATTGTTACTTTCATCATATTAAATTAATCTCTTCATTTGTTTGATATTACGAGTCTTTATTGTTTGTATAAAATGTCAACTTCTGACGTAAGAGGCAAGAGCATCAGAATTCAGCGCACTAGTTATATAGTATAATTAGTTATAACATTATTGAGAGCGTTTTTTTTTCAAACATATCTACCTGTAGATATTCTAATATAGATTATTATTTTCAACATTCATGATGTTCTAATAAACTCTAGCAATTGTTTCAATAATGAACTTGAGCATTGCAAAAGTAAATGTCTTCGACCCGCACCTGGTGGTAAGGTGCTATTGTTTTTCTGAAATCATAAAATTATAGCTTAAGATTTTGTGCAATCTACTAATGATTGCATTTGTAAAATAGGAAAAGAAACTTTGGTCCCAATGTTATAAACCATAGGACACGTGACGATAAGTTTAAGTATAAAGTTTGATAATATTTTTATTACATCTCTTTGCGCAAGCTGGCTTAAACACTTACAAAATGAACTATGGCTACAAAACGAAACTAAATTAGCAATAAATATACTTCGCACATAAATTCCGTCTTCCATATTTGCGAACAAGCATATATTGTTAAACTGTCGTGTTGTTCCGAGTAATATTTCATACTAATTTGTCGTTTTCCCAACTAAGCTGAGAAGCTAACGAACTAAGGGGAAGTAACACGTATGCAAGATCGATTAATGGCCACTAATTACGCAATTTCTGGCGATCTCTAATTGCGGTGCGAGCCAGTAAATTCCCTGTGACAGTACATTATTTCCCTTGAGGGCGGTAAAGATAGCGTTTGGACGTCGACTTTTAAAAATTGTGCTAGATACGACAGTTGAAGGTGAAAAATAACACTCAATAGCGTCGTAGAATATTCTTCATTAAAATATCGAAAATGGGACAGGAGGAACAGTTTTATTAAAATTAGATTTTAAAACAAAGATTTAGAATTTAAAAAACTGGATATTTATTCCCTATTTTATACATATTTTTTTTAACACTAACAAACTTTTTAACACTATCACTAGTAAACAAAAGAACATCACGAATAACCGTGATAATTGAACCCTCAACGATGACCATTCCACGAGTAGCATTAAGAATTTTTAATAACGGACGTATTTATATGGTCATATTATAATTATTATATTAAAATAATTTCGAAACCAAAGACACCACTTAAAAGTAAAACATGTTGAAACAAACATTAGTATTTTCTTAAACACCCATAAAAACCGTTATCATAATTCAAATCTTAACGTAGATATCGAGTATCAATTACACTATGATTCAAATTCCATTCCGGATCATTACAAAATATTTGTTAACATTTAAACCAACGTTTGTAAATACTGTATTTATTAATACTATCATTTTACCGTCGGAATAAGGTTGCATAACAAATCAATGCAGATCAAATCAATCAAGTGAATTGGATAAGATCTCAAATCGAATTAGAGTGAAACATACTTGTTCTCGAGGCTTAGGCATGCGATCGAGAATTTCGTCGGTTGCGGGTTCAAACCCCAGGTTTGAACATAAATAATTATCACGTACTTTAAAGGCGAAGAATAAAAGCGCCATGAAACCTGCACATCTAAAAAATCAGGAATTTCTTTCCAGCAGACTTATACAGACTGACGACGATACCAATCCAAGGGATCTATGAGTTGTAGATATACGTTTACATTTACGACTAGATAAGCAACTAATAAAGCCATGAATCGGTACCGACCATGCGTAACAGTCACATCTAGAGCTTTAAATCCCTCTGGTTGGTACAACGCGTCGCGCCGATGGTATGTCGTGCTAAAATTATTCACTGAGTCGACGACCATTGTTCTCTCATACTTTATTTGTCTCCGTACCTACTGGGATACTGCAGTTGCTATGCTCTTTTTGCTTGGTTGCGTTTCTGCCAGGGTAATTCTCTCGTGTTCGTAATTTGTGATCGAAAATAAAATGCAGTTCAAAGAGATGTTTGGACAGGATGTTAGGGACTAATCACGGTACAGATTCATGATTTTCTTTACGAGTTTAGTTTACGATTATACGTTTTAGTATTATTTTCGTGTCTATTGAAGCTTTATCTGTGATATAATATGTTATGATTATGAATAAACACCATTTAGCTTGTTTGGTGTCTTACGATGTACTACTCATTTTTAATTGGCCTTTGTTGGCCATTTTCCGCAGAATCAACAAGACGGTTTATCCTGATATAACTTTACTCATATAAACTATACTACACAAAAGTATAATGTGAACGGCGCAGTGATCGATCTCTTAATAGGAGAACAAATAATATGGGACAATTGTCCACACAAGGAAAAACATTTCGGACGAGGCACGTGTTACTAAAATGTTAATTAATGAGGGTTTACGTGTGTACGCGACAGCTATTGCCAATTTTCTGTTGATAAAATCTTTACGTGTATTTCGGAAAGCTTAGAGAGAGACTGTTAATAACTAATGCAGTAGTAATCGTAATCATTACCTATATGTCAATTTCTTATAAAGGTTATACGACGTTGGAATAAAAGCATAATAAAATTTATTTATATGTCCTGTAGCGATATCTATGCCAAATAATTTAATTGATAGACACTGTAATTCAACGAATAAATAACAATCATTTCAAAGACAAAATCTTTATAAACTAAAATAAGGTTTTAAATAGCCTGACAACAAAATAAAAATTAACAAATATTCCTCCGGCCAAATGGAAACACGAAACAAATATTAATGATCCATCTTTCGAGACGGCTAAAAACCCAAATAAAATGGCTTCAAGAATGATTAGCCCGTAAATTATGCAAAGGTTTCATAATGAAAATGCCAGCGCTTAATACGAATAAACTTCACAAAATTATTTAAAGCCTTATCTCAGAAACAAATATGCGTAGTTTGTTCAAAATTTATAGACATTTTCGCGTTTTCACAGCAGCTATCTGAAATGAGAATCGCAACACACAAATCTGATATTATGTGACCTACGAACATTTAAACTACCCGCAGACACCTACATATAATTTATTTCTGTTAAAGAAAATGAGATGATTTTCATTTCGGTCTTTATAAAAAACATTCTCAACAAAACGTAAGCTCTATTTAGACACTGAAGATTGGTGAGAAGTCAAGAGAAAAAAGTAATAATTAAATATATTTTCTATTTTGATAGTCTTTATGAAATAGATCTATGCAATCAGCTTCCACATTTTTGCATCTATTAAAAGTGGAAGGCAGGAAAAGCCAAATGACAAAATCCTAAAATAAATGCTTATTTTTAAAGTAGTACTTAAATTATTATCTGTCTATGCATCGGTTGTACGCTTTGCAACGCCAACTGTCAATTTTAATTAAACCACGACTAATTAAAACTGACACGAAGATACTCCAGTATTAACCCTAATGCGTATGTATTCTGATTTTCAAATGGAAGCAATTTAATTCCCTCCCATTAGTATTTTTATACTATTTATATCGATCCAGCTTCTCTCTTTCTAAATTTTATGCTAACAGTTTTTTAGTTTACCGCTCCTTGAGTATGAAAAAGGTAACTTCATTCTTTAATACAGTGTACATTTTCGGTTCGGTGCAGTGTTTAGGCTGCCTAAAATTAGCTGTCTCGTTAAATATATGTTATATCTTTTGTTTTTTCTTTTCCTTATCAAAATATTGTTGGAAAACAGTAGCATTTTTGGAGTAGTCACAGCATTTTCAAAGAACAATTTGATGAACCCAGACCCAAGCAAATATTTGTAGACAATACAAAGTACCCAAGAAAATACAAGAAATTCTAGGCCAAATCAATAGAGAGAGGGTTCGTATAAATATTTACTATAATTTGGTACTTTCAAGTTGAGTTAACCCACTTTAAGCAATTCTGTAAGCGTTCAACTAAACCCTATGATAGAAATGTTGATAGTTATTTACTTGCGGGCGAAATGACTGCGTAATACAATTATCTACAGGGTACAATCTACCGAAATTTCTAGAACTAATCTGTATCGTAAACGTGGATAGCTATTATTTAATTAGGAAACAAACAAACACAAATTCGTGTCCATTAGTAGTTTCTGTAACGCACCGGTCTGTTCAGACCTTCCATTTTGATCAGATTAAGGTATTTTGTGATTTTATTTACAATGCTCTAACTGTCTTGTTTGTGCCATAGTCTTCCCATTCAAAAGCTCTTGGTTCTGTTCCCGAAAATAACTACGTTTTGTGTTGTTTGTGTTTTTTCATTAGAAAATTGCCATTTATGCCATAACTGTAGAAATATGCCCGAAAAAACAAAAAACGATTTCAATATTTCCTCTTTATTTTCTATTCATAATTATTTTAAATATTTTTTTAATGTGAATTCAGTTTATTGCATTAAAATGGTTGTCGTTTAAATTTTATGGAACATCGAAATGTCTAATGGAGTATAAATAAAATATTTAAAAATTCCATTTTATCGCTGTTTATCTATTTATCATTGTGTCAATGTTTTGAATTTTGGGTGCAGATTGAGTTTTAGTTATAGCATTAAAAATAACTAAGCAGTAAGCAAAAGAAGAGTCTAATTATTGAAACCGTCTTGTTATTTTAACAAAATATAGTAAGCAATCATAAGAAAAAATATTGGACGCCGTACTTTATATCAAGTCATAGTAATTCTGATCCAAATACTGTTATTTGTTATTATATTATATATTACATTAAACTTAGTATTTATTGCTTCCTGAGTCACAAAGGAACTTCGAACATTAGCAGTCAAATGTGGTGGATATTTATGAGTTTGCAAATATATTATTACAATATAAGTGGGGTTGTTAGACAAACACTGATGAAGCTAAAATTGCATTGTATCCGCTATTGTTGTGGACAATGGGAGTCGTAGGGGCGTTCTGTACGCCGACGCGACGCGTGCAACCAGCATTGTAAGATTTATTAGCCCACGGACCCATGTTCGATCCAAAGCAAACAAGAAAAGTTTAGATTTCATTATCCAACCGCCATTTTGTTTAGCAAATATGTTTTTAAAAATTCAATCATGTAAGTTGTATCGGAAAACTTTATAGATACTAGCTCGGGAAGATCTTTATGAAAATTTCATTAAAAATATCTTCCTGGAAGTATTTCAGACTTTGATACTTTTAATATAAAAAATTGGTTTAATCGGCGTTCTAAGGCTATCTTTTTTCAATCTTTAACGTGATTTGCTAAAAACCTGGGGTTAAAAGTCGTCATAAAGGCTATTAAGAATTATTTAAGGCATGAAATTTTACTATTCTATCTATTGTCTATGATTTTCACAAAAAAAAATAGTTTTATTTGATCGTAGCGGAGCGACATAAGAAACTTTTGCCCCTGCAACAACAAGTTTTTCAGTCAGTAAAAATACTCAATCTCTAGTTATTCTTATCTCTTCCATTTCGCGTTTGACATCCATAGGAAAGACCAACTACGCATATCTGAACCGTCGTGCTGAGAGGATATTTTGGCAGCAGTAATAGTTAGACCGTTTCAATTGATGATCTATGAACCTTCAATTGATCATCTTACTTAATTTAAACAAAAAAAAACATAAATATTATAATGTACATAAACATTTTAAACAAAGAACATTAAATTTATATAAACAACACCAAAACTATAATCTTAGCTCATCAAAAGTGAAAAACTAACAAGAATCTTTCCAATAGACACTACAATAAGTTGTGAGCGGCTTTTAAAGTGTCATCTAGTAAGTGGCCGAGCACTTTATAGCCGGAATAAAAGTAGAATCGACTCGCGCAAAATACGGATCTTCTTCGATCGTGTTAGGTAAAATAACAGCATTAGAAAAAATTAGAAAACAACGGCTATTGCTTATTTACTGAGATGAGATTCACTAAATAACTTTTTGAATATTTACTTACCATTTCGAAAGATACATTAAGCAATTTGTTGACGAATAATTTATTATTTATTGAATTCTCGGTTATATAATTAAGCGATAACGATCTTTTAGGACTTACAGTGGTTTACATACCAATAATCGGGAACCCTTTGGAGTTTACCCGTGTAATTACCAAGATATTTACCTTATATAATTTTCATGAATTAATTAACATTCCCATCAAAACATTGTCTATTTCTTAGAATTATGATCCAAGATTTCGAAAATTCAACACCTAGTCTCATCCTAAAATCGGTGAAGCATATAATAGACTAGTACACATTCTTGAATCTTATCACTAGCAAAACCCTAAAGCAAAAAAGTCTTAATCTTCAGTAAAACCACAAGTACTTCACTTGAACAATAGAGTTGGAAGTAAGCTAACATTATAATAAATTAGAGCTGCTCTTGAAAACCAGTCAGATGGTTGTCACCGATTACTTATACCGAGAGCGGGAACTACCCGCATATCCTTGTGGAACTACGGCACTTTTATCGGTCCCGGCGTAAATTCTCAGATCCTGTGGGATCGCAATAAATAGCTGAAATCCTGAACTTTGACCACTGACACGAGGAAGCCTTGGTACGACTTAGACACGGGTAACACTTTTACATTTCGATTTGCAATGGTGAAAAGTTGTTGTAAAATATTTTACTTAAATACCTAGTCATTTTTAACTTCAACTTCATCGTGGTACAAATCCTAGATCGAAAGTGTGTCGTGATATCTCAACTATCAACAACGAGAATGGAGAAAAAAATATAGGCCTCGGAATTAAATAAAAAACTTGTATACTAGCGAGTGCGTAATATGGCAATATATTAGCAGAAATAAACAGGGATACAGCTAACAGTCAGACACAAATCAATGTCTTGTGACGCCTCCTGGCTATTAGAAACTAAAAGACTTTACAATCTTACCATAACCAGGCGCAATAATATTTGTGTTTGTATTTAGTTGCAAATGCATACCGGTAGATGGAACCACTGCATTTAACTTGGTTTCTAACCAACATCTTTTAACGATATTAGATTAGTTTTACTAACCTTTATTATAATCCGTAAAAAGATACTCATTTCTGGTTTCAATTTAACCCGGACTTTTCACACGTTAAAAATTGCAACCGGTGATTGACAATTTTATATTTTATATTTTAAGTAAATATGTCTCTTTTATCCTTGAGTACATGTATATTTAATTTTATTGTTGTCGATTTATGTATTAGTTACACACCACCTTGAGTAAAAATAATAATTTAATTAAGTAAATATGTCTCTTTTATCCTTGAGTACACATTTAATTTTATTGTTATTATTTTCACTCAAAGTGGTGTGTAAAATAAATGTAGAATTATAATGCAAACATCAACGCTGAAGCTAATTACGCGGCAACGTTAACCCCGTGTTCTGTGACGCAAAAAACACTATTCATTATTCAAGTAGGTCAGTAATTTTGAATTTTTAACTTTTTGCTCACAAGGATTATGGGTCTTTGTGAACTTTAACTAAACAATCTCGAGTGTAAGGTAATCTTTAAAAGTTGAACGCAACTTTGGCTACGGCCTTGTTGTACCCTCGTCAGGGCTGCCTGATAACTGAACTCCGTAATGCTTCACAAGTTGTTCGTTTCCACCTTAATTCCTTGATTAGATAACTTAAGGAACCCACATCGTTATTGGCAGACACCCGTTACCTCCTTACCCGAATCTATAAGTACTTTACACTTGCGTGAAGTTTGTAACACACTTCGGAATAAAGTGGGTGAATGTTAAACGTAAATAGGTACTGAAATGTAGATGACTTTATTTCGTTTTTGTTATGTTTACATTATAATAAAACCAACCAGCTTTGATTTGTCTATCCAAGCCATTAAAATCTCTGCAATTTAGATTTACATAAAAATTATTTTTTTAGAGAATACTTAAGAGTTAAGTTAGTCAAAAAATTATTTCATTACTGATGCCTCGAGTATGCCAATCAAAAATCTCATGAAACCTAAAAAAAGGAAGAACTGGGTCTATAATCGATTCGAATCGATTTCTTTTAATACCTATAAAAGAAAAAGCTTTCATTTAAAACCAAGGCAAAAAAAAATTATTACCTTAACGTCTTCCAAAGGAAAACGTCATATTCAATTGTTGATACAGTTGTTGATAAATGCGGCTTAACTTGAGATAAATAATTGATCAATATTAATAACTTGCATTACATAGCGCAACAGATCTGAAGCTATCCAAAAACAATAATGAAATACTTAGCGATACAGCGATAAGTTTTGATCTAAAAATAAAGCTGCAACTCGTTGCAGTTCCCGTAAAGTTGGGAACTTGGAAAGTGTGTCAGACGGTAGCCAGTCAAACTTGTCGTGGCATCGTGTTTTATCTGCTTCATGAATGATGGGTACTCGTAAATAATAAACTTGGTCTTTCCGCACTTTCATTTATTATTTGCTAAGCTATATTTGTATAGAACATCATAGATCTCGCCGCATAAGGATCGAAAGGAAACTATTGCAATTTCGATTCACAGGTCAGCCAAAGTGTAATTTTTGTTTTATCACTAAAAAAATATTATAAGTATAGTACGGCAACTAAAATTTAGTCAATTGTTTACGTAGTTAAACGTGGTCAGAATCTCCGTTAAATTTTATATATTAGTCATCATCGTCAACCCTTATGCGTCCTTCTGCTGGCCATGGACCTCTTCTACAGCTGAGAAGGCGACGGGTAAACTTTTGATATTTTTGTTTAAAGTAATGAAATATAATGACTCAAGTGTTTTGAAGAGTAATAAGTATCTAAGTTATTGATATTAATCTTATTACAACTGATAAGTGTAGGTGTTGGGAAAGATGGAATAGGTCTCAGAACACATTTGTTATATAGAACGTCGGAATTCGGAAGGCATTTCAATAAAATTTGGCGCGTCATAGGAATTAGACATCAATCATCGAACACAGCCGAAAGAAACTATTGTGACGCTAATGTCCTATTTCGTATCAATACAATATTATCATCTATTGCTTTTTATACTTCGTTTCACTTGGAAGCTCGTACTATTTTCATAATATTATTTCATCCATAAACTTAATTTGTCCCGTTTCTATGACTTCATATTCCCTTTGAAACGTATTTACGAAATATTTTATGGACGTCTTCAAAGAATTGTGAAAGGGTCTGGTATTGCCCCTCTGTGAGACAGTTCTTTATAGCCAATATATTATATTAGGTGAATTGTATAAAGCTCGTATTATTTTGATAATTTAAGATACTATTACATTGGTAAATGTTTTACAAAAAAATATAGACTCTTAAAATACGTTGGGTACATATTTTTCGTGTCCATGTGTGACACTTTGCTCAAAAAAAATATTGTTTAAGAAAATTTCTGGTTATTACTCTTATGCTTGATGACTTCTCAAGGCTCAGGACTGTTGTTTATCGGTTTAAGTACGTTGACTTACTATTATGCAAACCGCACTAGGCCAGCATAGTGAACTAAGACCTAAAACCTTTCAGTTGTAGAGGAGGCCCGTCCCAGCAGTGGGCCGTTTATGAGCTGATGATAAATTACGATGATGATTTATCGTTAAATATGCGTTGACACACGACCCTGCCCAACTCTTCGGTAAACGCAGACGTAAAGTATGAATTCATTATTATTGCAGAATATCATGGAACGTATTATAATATTCAACATTTTCAATATAAAACCACTCCAACTAGAATTTTCTTTATATTGAACACAGCATAAAAAGGAACGTTAGCGTAAATATGTACAGTCTGCTCATGTTTTATATGGAGCATTTTAATAACATGCAACATAAAGTTGTGAAATATTTTTAACGGCCCCAACACTCAAAAATCACGATGCACTCAATATAACTCCGCGTCTATTACCTGAAGGAGTTTGCGGAAAATCGTTATTGCTTACTGCATTCGGGTGTGGGCTTAGTAACTACGTGATTCTTTTTTTAATTAATATGAAAGATCAAATACAGCTGGTTTCGTTGCAGACTACGGATGCTCCTGAGAATTTTCTGCCTGCCCAACTCAATGCCTATGCATGTGTATGCTACGAAACCAAGACTGTAGTCAAGAAAGATCATAACCAGGCAAGGAGTATTTCTGAAGATACTTATGGGCTTTTTGTTGTAAAAATACTGATAACCTATTTCACGGCGAGTGAAAAGCTTACATAATGTTTATATTTGTATACCATTGTATTCGATATAACAGTTACAATATTTTTAGTATTTTATCAAAATGGATAAACATTTAATACAAAGTTATCAGTGAATTCCATACTCAAGGTGATGCACGCTGGAAAGAAACTACTCGAACAATGAGCGAGATGTAGAGATTAATCGATGTCATCCATCGTATTTGGTCTGTCCTAATAAGGTTAGTAAAAATTATCAGATGTCATAATGAACGATGAATCGGTTTGTCTTGTTCATTGAACTTTTTCCACTCTAATCAGTCTGGCACAACAGAAAAATATACATTTAAAAGTACAATATTTAAACAAAGTTCAAACAAAAATGAATAAGCCAAATTTAAAATTAAAATTGGATTGTCACAAAAAGAGTAAACGATGAGAATCGAACACCTTTTAGCATTTAAAACAATTTTCATTTTTAAGTTTTAATTCTAAATTCAAATAGTGCCTGATTGACCATAAGCAAGGTCAATTCCTTAAATATAACTTGGCAGTCTGTATTTACAAAAAAGGAACCTTTAACTAACTAAGGAGTTCCTTTTTGCTTTCCTATCCCGCTTGATCTTGTGAACGTGTCCTAAACTTAAGCATTTCAAGTGCACAACTGCTGAACATGCAACATAATACTTACCATTGAAGACGGAAGTGGTCAGTTTAAACGACTTTCGTTTGCAAAAACAAAGTATTCGCAAAGAAATATTGAGACACTTCTATTGGTGGAATGAGAACGCGTCGCCGCTTTTGTTGTGCCGTTGAATATTATTTTACACGCCCGCGATTTCCATTTGCATGACAATATATTGTTAGTGTGCGAGAAGTGGAAACGTTTTTACTTTTTGGTTACTTTATAGTGTTACGGCTTAACGGGTGGTACCTTTTATAAATCAATGCAGCATTTTTTATTTGCGTTAAATATTTTTGACATACGATAGGACTGTACCGTATCACCATAGAATTATGTTTTAAATCAGTGGGATTTCATTTGCTATCTCCCAAAGATGTAGTATTCTTAAATAGTTTTAATTTAATCATTTTTTGGTGTTATCCATTTCTTTTACAAATACTTAAATGTTCGTAACGTTACAGAAGTACTGACGTCATCACCATAATTCTGAGAGCCAATGGAACAATGGAATTAACGGTAAAAACATTATTAGAAACATGTAATATATGAAGCGCCTTTTCCTTTTTTTATAAACCCATATTATTGCATCGTACTGCGGAACTATCTAGTGTGATATCCATCACTTTCCAGACGCCATGCCAAAAGTTCTCACCTTATTGTTATTCTTAATGCGAGCGATGCAGCCTCCGACGACCTACCTTCTCTAACGAACCGTATACCATCGTATAAACAGGAGAAGTGTCAAAAAGAATACCGTTTTATTAAATAAACATTCAATTTTTATTGGTTGCCATGTTTGGAGTTCAATTGCTGGTCGTAACTTCGACGCATAAGTACAGTAAATAGTAGCATCTCATCTATTGAACTTTGTTTACCAGCACTAAACATCTCTTTGTTGTCCCAAAATAAGAAAACAATTTACTGATGGATTAATTGACTACCTCGTGGTCTTACGGCTCAAGTATGTGACGTGCGATCTAAGAACCTCGAATCGCGAAAAGTGCTATTTTCTTTTTCCGTAGTAATTCTCAGTAGGAGTACGGAGTCTTTTGTCATTATGATGGTGCTATTACATAACTGGTGAAATGTGTGTGCAGAAATACACCCCTGCCCTTGGAGAATATAGACAAGGCTCAGTATACATGTATGTAATTTACTAATATTGGCAAAACATTCATATCTGGAAAGTAGCTACCTAACATACCAATAAATACGTTTATGATTAGCCTATGAACTTATCACAGAAGAATCCCCATATGTTTTGGTCAGTTGTCACTCTATTAGAATCGGAGAACATGGGTAATAGTAGTAATATTCTTAACAAATCCCATATTTATGGCTCTTCTTTAGAAATCCAAAATAACAGCTTCAAGCAATACTTTTACCTCTAAGTATAAATACTATTTTAGGTTTCTCGAAAAATGTCAAAATATGTCCAAAAACCAGCTTCTACCTTTTTATATGTCCAATTTGTAGAATTTATGCATCACTTTAACCGAAAAAAAACATTTAATACATCGGAATTTTCATGTGGCTTCCCCGAAAACGCCTAATCTTAAACAAGACAGCTGCCTTGACTATTTAGAAACACGACGAGCTCGACCATTCACAGGGACACTTTCGGAATAACATATCGTTTTAAATACCGACTGACAGATGACACATTTCGACATTCTTCAACTTGTCTGTTCTGAAATACGCCTTTTCTCTCCGCCTTCCAATATTTATTTTAGCCAGCCAATAAACAAATTTACTTTGAATCTTATTATCTTGAGCATAAGATCGAGATTGTCGCTATTTATCGTCCTATTGGCTATTTTCCACGGAGCACCCTTTAATAAGAACAGACAAAAAACCAACGTTGCATTGTAAATTGTAATGATATCATATGTTCAATAGAGGGATTGTAAATTAAAGTTATCTTAGAACAAAAAATCTTTAATCCTTTCAGTGCATCCAGCTTTTAAAATACTATTTCATTGTCACTTACCACTGAATATTTAATCGTACACAATTTATTGCGTCCATTATCTTTGTCTCTGGGAGAACCATAAATACGTTGTCAGTTTATTAATACTCGTGTTACTTGAGTAGCGGGCTACACATGTTAAACATCTTACCCATTTTTTATAATGATTAACATGTTTTATATTAGCTTAACTCTTTCCTACTAATAAAATGTAAAAGGGCTCTTCCAGTTAAACTTAAGACAGATGGATGACAGAAATTTAAATACATAACATTTAAGGCGAATACAGATGAAATTTCGCCGTCGAATTCGTGCTGAATCTGCAAAATAATTGAGCCATTCATAAAGCTCGTGATAGCAGGCTCGGGCCCGTCCCAGCACAATGACTAATAAGAAGTTAATCCGCAAATAAAAGTGGAATTGAAACAGAAGTGGAACGCCTTTGCGCCGTGTGGGTAGGCTAATGTCGATTTGTCTTTGTCGGCGTCACTGAACTCGTCAGAAATAGATTAAGCGCTCTCACTCCATCTAATGGCGCCTCATTTGTTTGGCTTTAAGAGAAAAATTGTTCTTAAACTCAGCACGATAAGATCTTGTCGATGAGATTCGTTTGTTTGACTCAATTTGGATGCTCACCTCGAGCTGACTGTACGTGTTACCTCACATTTGAAATCCACTTAACACTCGCGTGCCCCTTCTGCGAATTTAAACTTGTTCGTTGCTCAATTGTAAAAACGTAATTTGTGTTTCGTTCTTGTTTTCCCTTTTGTTGTTCCTCGTTTACTAAACATTGGTTACAGTTTCAGATTGCGCTGACAGTAGTTAATTTTTATTTGTTAACATTTAATTGTGTTTGCTCAACGCCGGTTGTTTAATTAAAGTTTGTTTTACTGCGAGCACTAATCAACTGTTTATAATAGCTTACTGTACTTTTTTATAAGTTTACAATGGACTGCTTTTTCAAATTTTATTTTTTATTCTGCGATTCAAAGTAAAATGGCATTGTAGCTTAATAAAATGTAGATGTTAGGTACATACATACATATATAACCTTATGCCTATTGTTCCCGAAAATGTTGGAAAAAATGCATATTTGTATCACATCTAGCCAGATACTTATTAATTCAGCATTATAGGTGGCAAGCCTCTTCTTTAGTACCCTTATCAATAGTAGCAATTGACCAGTTGCCACAATTACGCCAGCTTTATTAAATCAAATTCTTACCAGTTAAATCCTTGAATCGCGACATAATCGGTGTACAATCTTATTTATCGTGTTTTTAAGAAGTCACGTTCCATTAGAATAACTTATATATAATATGAAGAATATTTTAATCCAAAGCCATAACTTATCTTGAAATATGGGAGCAAATATCATTAAAACAGTCCGCTCCATTACTGCCGTACAATGCAACAACCACAAAAACTAGACCACTAAACGTGCAGAGAGAAGAACGGCTCTATCCAAAGGTATAACAATTTATAAAATCACGACTCAAGTGGTTTATATTACGTATTCAGCAAAAGATTCGTTGAATTCAAAGAAAAGAAAGAAATTAAAATTCTGCAGTTGCAGAATGAAGTTGGCGGGAATCTCGCTAGCGGTACATGAATATCCGAGCAGAGAAATTTTTAGGCATGCTACTTAAAAATTTTAGTTAAATTTTATATTCTGGCATTTCTTATTCTATTCCGCGAGATTCTTTTCAGTTCTGCGGGGATTGCCAGTGCATTGTGCAACGATATGAAGTTGTACGTATGTTTTATTGGAAATATAGATGTGGGAGCACTTCATTGAAATTATCTTGTTTTTTTTTTGTGTCTTTGTTTATTTGACAAATAAACAGTCTGATACTCACACTCACGCTCTATTCCCGAGGGACAAGACAGAGTTGAAACTCTACGCCCACGTTTTACCATCTACGCTTTCAAATTGCACATAAAAGCACCTTCTTGCATCTGTTTGAACTAGTTTTAAGAGTTTGAGTTGTTTTGTAAAGCATAATTAGTAAATATTATTTTCGTAACGAATTAACAGTGGGGTGCCGATCGGTAGGTACGAGTAATTTAAACATATTAAAAATATGATATGAAATAAATCACATTTGTCATGTAAATATGTAAAAGTATAGCACTGATGATACGTCATTCCATGTTTAAACGAAAAATCAAAATTAGATTATAATACTGTCGTCAATATTGTTAATTTTATTTCTATAAAGTCCTATTTCACATAACGGTATAAGATTTCTAAACCATTGTTTTACTAAAACGTAGAAATAAGGAAGTCAGAAGAAAGATTACCCGCAATATTCAGTACATTCAACTACCCGTATAAACTAAACAATCTTGAATTACCTGCGGGATGCGCAATCTAAAAACGATGTGTTGAAATTTATACGTCTTGTTTGTTTTATTGATATCAGCGTGGCTCTTCCACGGAGTTACTGGAAGTGGGTTAATAAAATCAGAGATTTACGGGCTAGGTGGATCGGTGTTGGAAGCACTACGATCTAACTTTTAGCCAAGTTAGTTTTTGAGCGTTTCTTTTGGATAGATATAGTCTAGCAGATTGGTTGAAGAACGATTTTATTAAATCAAATCATCGTTTTGCATGAGAGCTTAATAATAGTGAATGGCGTATTAAACAGCTCAGTATTAAACTTATTAATTTCTTTTAATTGTTGTCGAGTTTGAGTATTATATAGAGTTTTTTATTCCCCAATAAATAGGTGCCAAAACGGCAACAGTAACAATTTAGAGCAGTGACACAATGCCACCTCAAAATTTATTTGCGACTACGATTTCAAGACTCAATTTATGCCAAAATAGCAAAAAATCCATATTATAAGAAGACCATTGTAAAATGCTATTATTTGACCTTAAAATAAATAAAATTAGAAATACCACAAGCACAAATATTTGAGTCATGTGAGGAACGCAACCCATCCGCCCACTGCACGTCACACCACGCTTCGTTCATTATGTTCCGTCTCCAATCATACATGTTATACTCTTATGGAGTGTCAAGTTACCCGAGATCATCCATTTTTAGACCCTTTTAATCAGTGAAGTATGGAATTGGCATAAATATTTTTTATAAGCCTTCTGATTGTGCAAATTAGTAAAATTTTGTATTTTACTTTCACGCCAACTCTATTGGTAGAGTTTATTCAGTTGAAAGAGAAGACAATCAGAATGCCGTACTGCTCTTTTTAATCCCTTCCCTCTTCATAGCAATCCATTCTATTGCAATCCAAAGAGTATTTATTGTGACTCTATCAAATACATTGCTGGTTAGCCTGCAAAAAAATTATCATATAAAACAATTGAATGCTCCTTTGAATCTCATAAATAACTCGTGACGTCATACAATAAGTTAACCCACTCGTCCACACGTTCACAGGTCAGCTCTCACCTGGTCGCTCGCGTCCATAACGTTTATAGCTCACTTTCAGTAGAACTATTTCCGTGTCCATACGTTCGATTTTATTTGTAGTACATTGCGGCGTGAAATAAGCGTGAAGGCGTCTGCCGCTCGGCCACCCAGCGAGACGATGACTGCTTAACGCGACCGGCGTCATTTCTTCTGATTTATTGAAACGCAAAGAGTACGTCGCCGACTGAGGTGTACATTTCTGGCCAAGAATGTTGACCGTTTTTGGATTGTTACTTTGTTGTTTAAATACGGAATTTGAGTGTTGTAACTATTATTTTTTGTGTATATGATGATGAAGTAAATATCTATGATTTAATGAGTTTATTGTTGAGAATGTTATTAGTCAAACTAGACAGTTATTTTTGTATTCCCACTTCTATATCTTAGTCAATAGTGAAAAATCATTCATTAATTAGTATCAGTTGTGGAAGTAGACCCTGCAGGTCCAATCCATGTTTAAATATTATATAAAAGTTAGCGTTTGGTAAAGTCTCAAATTTCTGATTTCCATCCTATATACACATTTCATGATTGATAGTTATAAAGTACATTACAAAAATATAGTTAATTTCATTTTAAGCCACCATTAAAAACATTTAAAACACAAAAACGTCACTTTGAAATCCGGATATTTATTTTGTTTTATTTGTGTGACCGAAGTATTTTGGTCCGAAGTGTACCAAGTGATACTAACACCAGCTTAAATTAATTTCAAATTTGTGCTTTGAACTGAGTTTTCTCACGCGAATGGATTGGATCACCGCGGCTCCCTTTTATGTGTGATACCGACGCGATCTAAATGGAAAAATGATTATCAAGCATCAATAAATAACAGAGTCATTGGGAATTATTTGAAGTTGTTTAACCGTGAATTATGGTATTCTATTTACATTCATAACATCGTGATGATTTACAAAGCTGGTTTTGTTTTTAATGAGCCATTTTTAGTGTTTAGAGTGTTTTATTTTCCGAAAATTGACACTAAAGAGCTATTCAATTATGTAATAAATAATAATATAAATCCTGTTGATTTCTAAATATAATTTATGGAACATAAAGTGTGATTTAGGAACGTAGTCGGAGGTAATGACTAAATATTTCCCAAAAAAAAAGCAAAAGTTATTTTTTAGTTTCGCCATTTTAAATAATTTTCTGTTATCATAACAACACAGTGTTTGAGAGTCTGAATATGCTAAAGAAGCACAATTACTTGCGAATAAAGACACTGGTCGAAGATTGTGATAGAAATTTACCTCTACCTTCTCTTTCACGAAATCCAAGGGTTGGTAAATGATTGTATAAAAAAAGTTTAGAAAAGTGCATATCTAAAAATGCTTCAACATACCCCGTCTTATTATATGAAATCCACACACCTTTTTTTATACTTATGCTTCGAAAAGGACTAAGCTCGTGCGAACGGCAAACCTTAATCCCATAGAATATTTAAAGGTTTGTTTTGTATACGATGTCATAAAATGATTTTATAAATCTAATAGATGAACTAAAATTGGCTTCTCCTATGCATGAATTACTGATGTAGAACTAATACAATCCTTGTTTTACGATCAATTTATAATGACTTATTTAAAACTAGCTTTTGCCCGCGACTCCGTCCGCGTAGACTCAAGGGTTAAGTGCAAAGAGACTTTTGCATTTATAACATGTTTATCCCACGAGATTATATTTTCCAGGATAAAATTATCCCATGTTAATTCTGTGAACCCTACGTACCTCTATACCAAAAATCATTCAAATTGATTTGGTAGATCCAAAAATACCCATTCCCACGGGAATACTACATATGGATAAAAAGTATCCTTTGTCCTTTCCTGATGTAAAAGCTATATTATTGCAAAGTTTCATTAAAATCCATTCAGTAGTTTTTACGTGAAAGCGTAACAGACAGATAGACAGACAGACAGACAGAGTTACTTTCGCATTTATAATATTAGTATGGATGACATCTAAACCCCTTTCTAATACATAATCTCTATACACCCTGATATCATAAACTTCACTATGAAAAAAGTATTCGCACACCTGCAATACCCGTCACAAGTCTTCGCTTTAAAGCGCTTTGAGCTGTAAAAACAGCAGGGTTCCGTGGAATGGCGTTACAACCACCAACTGTCAACTATAGCCAACATACTCACAGCCCATTCAGCGCTTTACGCTGCACTTACCACGTTATGATATGACTTACACGCTGTGTGGGCTACTGTGTCATTTTACGCGCTGCGACTTGCTCGTTTAATGTCCGCACGGTGATAAATTGCAGTTAGTACCTCAGGGCAGCTTGGAAAAGGCACAGTGACTACAGCCGCTGGTATAAAATACACATAGATATTAATAAACAAATAAACTAGTATAAGGATAATAGCATAATAGTACTGCGAAATGGTATAAAAATTATGCTTTCATTAAAAAAAAAGAAAGATTTAAAATCGGAAGCTATTTATTGAGCGTTGACCGGAGGCTAAATTCTAAGCAGTATTATGTGTGAAAAGTATGTCAAAGACTTTAATGACGAGGCTAATTTTATTTTTCTTAATATTATAGATATTTCTTTATAAAACTTTTAAAAATACATTATATGATTAAAAAGCAAACTAAACAATCCGCAACAACTAAATCATTTTCACAACAAAAACCAACAATATTAATACTAAAACATCCAACTTTAATTTGTTCGCAACTCATCAATCTTTTCAAATTACCATTAATCTTTTTCCACTCTTGGAAACAATAAAAAGTTTCTAAGAATTTTTACGTTCAGACTTGAGACTAAGCTCGTTTCTCTTTATAAACACTTTTATTGTAGTCCGACAAATAAAATACCAGTCGACGGCATTACTTGGTGCACAAGCGCCAATAAAACAACGTCAAATTGTTTTCTTCGTCGTCTATCGGCTGAGGTGGCCCTGTAATTGGAACTGTCGACCTTCTTAATTAAAACAGCGTAAGACCAGAATTAATCCGCGGGCTTGAACTGACTTTAAAGTTTTTTTTCTAATAACACACAGGATTGAGCGCAGTGGCGTCGAGAATTAATAAGACTCAAAGACTGCTTTTGACTTCAATAGGTTGACAAAGGTGTATTACTGCACACACGATTCAGCAATTGTTTTTAGCAAGGGGAGATAAATTATGTACCTTTTTTTAGAATCCTCATAAAACCCACTTTAAAGTAATCAGAAGCACAAAGTAAGAAAATTTATGAAAACAATTAATTATAAATCAATCAAGTATATAAGTACAATAAATAAAATAAAGCATGTGAGCAACTGCATACACAAACAACAAAAAATATACAACACAAAACACCTATTTCAAACCAAAAATTCTAAATCTGCGCAACAGAGTAGACGTGGCCTCATCCCCGTATAATTTGTTGTAGATAACCTGCGATACATAAATAGGAAGAAGACTAAAATAAATTACAATGGAACCATCCCCTATTGTTGACTTTATCTCGGCAAATTATGGCCAGATAAATGTAAGCAATTCGTTCCCTTACTTTTGAGCCTGTTACATTCTACTTATCTTCTTTTGTAGCCTTATCATTTTAACATTAATACACAAAACATTTGGGCGTAAAAACCCCCGTGCCTGAATCATTTTTATTCCATGACAATTAAGTAGCGTTAGCTAAAGTAGTCAATGACAAACATAAAATATTTTATATTTCAAATATGAAATATCTTAACTCATCTTTGAGTTCTGCGGATAAAAATGATACGAAAAATAGTGGCACAAGCCTTGTATTGCGACAAATGAAAATATAAAATAATAATACAATTAAAAAATCTGTTATTATTTATTACTACCATAGTATGTGTGTACTTAGTTTAAAAAAAAAATCAATAAAGCGTGTTATGGAAATAGAAAGGTTACGAAAATCCATTTTGCATTCACCTGCGAACAGCAGACAAGGGCGTATTCACGGCGAACGGACCACGTCTGCGGCGCGAAAATCCAAAGGTGATGCCCACCCGTATAAAAGGCAGACGTGGTTTTATGTATGAAATATGTATATGGATAGTTATGAGTGTAAGACCACCTTCGCGACATAATATGCATGACTGTAAAAGACCGTTTTATGTTTGATTTCCCTTTTTTAACTTTATATATAAATAAAAACAATGGTTTTGTTGGTGGTGTTCAATTGGTGAATCGAACGAATACATTATTTTGTGCTTCACTAAAATCCGGTGAACTCATTGTGAAATTTATGAAACACTCAATTAAATATTTGTTCCACTTTGTTAACTGTAAAAATTGAAACATTTAATTATAACAGTTGATATTCGTTGATGCACGTTCATTTATTAAAATTTCTAAAGCATTAAATATAAAGCGGTAGACAGTAGTAAGCTTATTTAAATAGAGCTGCATTTTTAAAATTTGCATGGAAAATCAAATTATACATAACTCGACAATCTTGTTGATCCTGCACCAGAAGTTCATACTGGCGATATTGTCGTCCAAGATTCGCTTCTCGGGTTAAGTGTTATTGGGTTTATTGCGAAGTGTGCTCATAAAACTACAATGGGCTCACACCCTATTACCTGGGACTAAGGCATATGCCCTACCCCTTTGATATTACAGGCGTGAGTGTGTGGGGCTTAAAGGAAGTACTTTACTGCCACGTTTTGTTAGGGCTAAGCAAATTTTAACCTTCCATGATTGTTTAAAGGCGACAAGGATTATACTTTTTGTGTCACATGATCCTCATATTAAAAAAAACAGCACTTTTTAAAATCGAATAGATCTAAAGGGTGCTATGAGTCCTTTTAAAGATAGAATACACAAAAGAGGTGCTACATAAATAACAATACTGGCCAGATATTTCCAAACAACCGGACCGTGGAGGCTGTAAAAAAATATCCACAGTAATTAACGGTACAGGGGCTGGGACGTTGAGACCACTTCACGGGCATGCCGTTTGGCAAGTGACACTCCAGTATTTAATTAAACGAAAGCAAAGAGAAGAAACTGAGAAGGTAGGGTAATTTGTTAAAATTAATTAAAAAGAAAACGTAGAAACTTAAGAATTACAGCGACTAACAAGTTGTACCTTTGGAACGGCCCACACTTAATATATATCGGTGCTATAATATTCAAATTTGGATTTTCGCTGATAAGCAACGCAAACGGCATAGTATCCGTGTTAGACAGCTTCTTTGATGCAGTTGTGAAACGAAAAGTAGCTGGATCAGTTTCTGCATCAATACAAATGTTTGTTTCGTGGCTACGTATTCGTAGGACTGAAAAGTCTTTCATATTTTTAGTACCCGCGACACTTTTATATTAGTCAAGGATCAGGCCTATCTGTGGCTTTTGGGTGTATTCATTAATTTGCGTTGCCGTGTTAATGTGCGTTCACTTTTAAGTATTCAGTCACCGGCGTTTTGTATTCACGCTAATTGCGCCCTTGAAGGGAGGGTGACATTTATTTGATGGCCGTTCGACGGCTAAACGAACTGCCTAAAGTGGCATCCATTTGTATGCCGGGTGTCTGCAACCTGTCCATATATAATGAGTACTAGTTAAATAGGGTTACACCCTGAATGTGAAGTATGAAACGTTTTTTTAATACTTGAGTCGTAGATTGGGAGTCAAAGCATCCGTCTCCGCCTTGCTACGGAGTGTGTATTCATAATGAATACGTATTGCATGTACGTCAAGTTAGAAGATTTATTGCGCGGTCTGCTGAGACGCAATGTCGGCATTAGTAAGTTCAAAATCCAGTAGTTTATAATTTTAAAATATCAAGTGGAACCAAAATGAAATGTCATGAATGTAAACCCACGTAACAACTGATTTTAGAGTGCATACTAAAACAATTACCTGATTTTACCAGCAACATAAGAAATCTACCACATGCATAAAAATAGTTCCATTAATCACAACATCATAGATGCTGAATACAGCACGTATTTTTAAAGTAAACAATACAATTTTCGCAAGCCCTCAATCCTTTATATATGAGTACAAAGGGGCGCTGGGTTTTCACTACTCTGATCACCGACATGCTGAGTTTCCGCCAGAAGGGCTTGGGCACAAGCCTTCGGGGCCACGGAGGGTGATTCCGGAATCGAAGGGTATGCATAAGTAGATTAATAAAGTGCAGGAAATGAAAGCGAGAATAAAGAACAATGCTTTCGCTTCTTCCGGAGTGGGTGCGTATTGAAGACTTACGAAAATAACATACATGTGCGATGGATTCTAAAAGCAATATGGAAAGGTCTTTGAATGATTCTGCATGTAATAGAAATATAAACAAAGAGCTATATACTTGTCCTGGTTTAGATGGGGACGACCGTACATATGGTGTATAACTTTCGATAGGACTAACGCAAGTGTGTTGCGTTCGAGGTTTAGACGTTGCTTATGTGGTGGCGATCAGATCTGTAATTGTATCGATTGGTCGAAGATACAAGTTACACGCCAGTCGGCACTCTATTTTGACCGCACTTCACTTACCCTCAGGCGTTCGCGCGGTTTCTTAGCTGTGCCTGTGTATTAGACAAACTATGAGACTAAATGCGTGATGCTATTGCTTTTTTATCAGGGCATGCAGTCGGTAGAACATTTATGAAAAAACGAGGCTTCATTACTTCAAAAAACGATCCGTTTTCTGTAGGTACTACACATACATATACTTTTATCCTATACACGGGAAAAAAAAGGAATTTATTAACAATTTAATGAACTTTGAATAAATAAACAACAACGAATTGATTCCCTCAATATTTTGAATTTAACTTTAAGGTATATTTACTGGCAATGTCAAATTAATTTCTATTTTTGGAGCCAATAATACAACATTTCCTGAAAATACAATGGAAAAGTTTCTCACGCCGTCGTTTCCGATGATAAACACCCAATTGATTTCGAATTACTCGCTCCGAAATCACTTGAACATTTACAAGGCACGTCGATAAATCAGATTTAACCCTACGCAGTGCTAGCACTCTTTCACACAAACTAATTTCCAACACATTCAATTTGAAGTAAATATATAAAAGAGGGTTAGATCTAAAGACCTGTGGCTCGACGCGGCCCTTAGTCAGGATGCGGTCTTTACATACAAAAGACTGAATTGCCTTCTCTGATTGAATTATGTCCCGCCTTCCCCGCCTTCGACGGGTTACGGCTTTATGATATATGTGAAGCTTAATTTTAATATTACTGGCTGGAACGGAACGGTGTTGAAAATTAACGTCGCATTTACTTTTTTTTATTCAATTGTACGTGATAAGGTTGCTTTTATATTCACAAAGAGGTTTTAATCAGATTTGTAATGAAATTAGCATCAACCTTTTGATTCAAATCTGGTGAAGATTAATTACTATACTTACTTATATTATTACTAATTATGATACTTCGTTACTCAAAAATTGAAATTATGCCAAATATAAACAAAATAATAGAACATACCCGGAAGTCTCTAACTTTGACACGTATTTTGATAAATTCACCGGATTGGAGTAAACACCCAACATAAATATGTTTCTATAGAAACAAAATAACGTCATTCAAAGGATAGACAGAAATCCAAAGAAATCCTTAATAAAAACAAGGGAAGCGAACTCGTCAGCTATGTATCGACCTCGGGCCAATTGAATTTCAAAGCCGACAGTCTACCACAAAATTTATTCAAAGAATAAATCTGAAAATTTGTAGATCTAAAGGCATAAAGGCAAAGTGGCGCCGACGCGTCGACACAAAGGAATTTCTAAATTTCACGGCTTCCGCCTCGGTTGTTTGTATTTATATGAGAGGGCGTTGTGAGATGACAAACGACCAGGGAAGTAACGAAACTGTACAGTGGAGACAACCGGGCAATCTTACGCGCTGTCGCCGCGAGCTCGGAGGGCGCACTCTCTACTTCGCGTCACTATCACAGCTAACTGTACGGCTTGGCATATGCCTTTTCATAATAGATTTTGTTTGATTCTTTTAAAGTTTGATTAAAGCAACCAATAAGGTCTTAGATTACCTTCTTATTAGGTTGCCGTTTCTCATGATGATGCGACTGATCCGATCCGGTTGTGTCCATTGCCTAGAGATTTTGGAATTTTGTTATTCTGTTTTAATAATGTTAATGGAAATTATGTTTTACTTTTTGCAAATATGAGATTACTCATATGTTTATACTTCCTAAATTTCAACATTAAAATTGTCACAATCTTGATCAATTTTGCTCTCATTCATATCCAACACGAAAAAACAGATCAAAATTACCCCAAATTGAGGAATGATACATCGTTCCGCTAAAACGGGAATAATATTTGTCCCGGGGATTCGGGGAGGCATGACAATGCGTGCAGCCCATTGTGGAGCGACGCCTCTCACCCTCGCTGAAGTGCCAAGTTAGTCAGGGTTCTTTAACTCGGCAAACGCTACATGACAGTGGCGTGATTACCTCGCTGCAGGGTTATTTTTACAAATACGAAACATTTCAATCCTTTGTTCGGTCTTTGTGTGGTGCAGGATTAATTACACGCTATGTGCCTTGCAAAAACCAATGTGCTGCTTTTATGGGTTATGTAATGTAGATCGCAGCGACAATATATAAACTGAAATCAGGTCGGATATTTCTACCAGGCGAAATACAGAGCTTGTTACTGAACTCATATGCCATACCTACTTTTCAGGCACTTCAATTTTGTTATATCACGCATGCTTTGTAGACATGTCAAATATGGCTAATAAATTCATTATAATATAACTTATAAGATGCTCCTTTATAGGTAAGCAAGCAATTACGAAAAGATGTGTTGATGTCATCCTATGGCAGTCACACTTAAAGCTCTTTGCACCTCATTTCACTTAAAAATATACTATCTACATAAACAAAATATCTAATCGTAAAAGATTTTATATTTTTCACATAGATTGCTTCTCGTGTATAAACTGAAACGACTTTATAGCTAACTCAGCACGTAATAAACAGTAAAAAGCGTAAACAGAAAGGCGTGCACTCCTCGCCAGATGGTGCACTTTGCCTCGCGACATGTCTAGGCGTTTTATTCCGAACAACTGTTACGAAACTACAGTTTTGTTTTCACTTACCAACATAGCAATTGAGATAAAAATACTAAGTAACTTTCGGACTGTTTTGCGTGTTCGCGGTTCAGAGTTGTGAACTAGTTTTATCAGCGTTTTGTAAATGTATTTGCGAGGGATAAGAGCATTTATTTATTCCGTGAAGCTTTGCTGCTGCGTTTTATTCAGATGTGTTGCCGGAGGATTAATTCAATATTCTTTCTAACCTTTTTCTCAAGAAAAAACCAATATAGCACCTACAAGCCCTTTTAATTGAACTCTGCAATCTATTTTAAAACAACAAATTTACAGCTTTATATGCTTGGAAAGAAACGTATGGGTATTTCTTATCAAATTTCGAAATTGTAGGTATTAATAATTTTTTTTTTTTGTTTGATATAAAATATTTTTTTTTGCAGAAATCTAAAATGTAGCTATAAGAGTTTTATTTATGAGCAGTAGTCTTCCATATTTTTGTCCACAGTCTATATAATATGAGTTTCAAAAATAAATTAAATGAGGAAATGATTAAGGGAGTGAGGGAATGATTTTTAAATATTTATAATATTGAAACAAATAATTATATATGAAATTATGTAACTTTTATTATACTGAACATTAAAGTATCATATTCTAAACAAATGTAACTCAAATCTTTGTACTTATAGTCAAGAAAAAAAAAACAAAATTAAATTCTTTTAAAGAAAATAGAACAGTAGGTAACAAATGATCAAACTACTAAACTTTTAAAACTTTGTACTTAACATTTCTCTTAAAAATATCTTCTCTAGACTAATTTTTAAGCTTTACTTATTATTAATATTGATTAGTCTTTATGAATCACATGTATTTTTTGGTATTTTAAATAAGAGATTATTCAGTCTTAACATCATTATTAATTGCAATGTCATGTAACTCTGTAATGACGTAATTTCCCCCCTTAAATAACTTTGGCGTCTTTATTTTCTGTATAATGTTGTCCCAGCTATATAACTGTTCGTCTTTAATCGTAGGCCATCTCCAAAACTTCAGTCCTCGCTTCATGCACCTTACCATTAAACCATCTTCAAAAACAGAAAGAACCTCTCCAGGATAACTTACCTTGCCCCATTTAACCAGGACATGATCTCCAATAGCAACAATCAGATGGCTGTCAGAAGGATCAGTAGGTTTTTGAATGCGCGAAGAAGACGGTAGAGATACTTAATGATTCTCATTATCTATCAAGCTGTTTCAGTCTCAAATATCTTTTTTTGTATTTTTCGCTTAACTTAACTGTATTCTTCACTCTTTTTTCCAAATTAACAACCCTTGCATACAAAATAGCTCGTCGTCTTCGCATCTGACGTCTATTACGAGCAGCTATATCTTCTCTACTTTGCTGCAAAACAGATGGACTTTGTGGAGGTGTATTATCAAGTACTCTTTGTAAATCTTTGCGTGCTATATCTTTTTTTATCCCTATACACTTTACTATTTTTTTTTCCATTGTTTTCGCTTGTGTCTAAGTTCTCTAGAATCCATAGCAACGACTGATTTTACCTGACCCTTCTCTTTTTTCTTTATATATTTTAACCTTTCCTTTTTCCGCAGTTTTTCCAAAGATTCCGTATTATTTTTCATTTTTTCTCGCATTTTTCTGTCATACTCTTTCTTTTTCAATTTCTTTTCTACATCACTCAACTTCTTTTGTCGTGCCATTTTTCTTTCATATACAATACCTGTTTAAAATGAAATGCCGTGAAGCACAAGTCGAAAGAAAAAAATAAAATAATCTTAAAGAATACTGTATAAGCATTCCCTCATACGACCGTCATTTTCTCACTCCTGAATGTAGTGAGGGGATGACCGTGAGGGAATGACGAATTTTAACTAAAGCTACAAAAACACCGGTACATAACCTCAATTTGCTTTTAACGTTTTGAGATATTATTTCACTCCCAAAAACGCATAAAAATCACAAAACATAAACACATGTACTAAAATACCTTTTACATAAATGTAACGTGAGGTAATGACCGCCATAAATGTAATGCTTAACTATTTTGAACGTAATATTTTTTTGCACAAACTCACCTATTGATGAAAAGAAATCGCCATATTGAAACGTTTGGGAGTGTTGCCAGTTTAAAAAAACTTAAGGTTGCGTTCATAAATCTCTTTCGATACGATCAGAAATCGAGAATCCGTAATACGGTGAGGGAATGATTTTATTTTGCGAGACATAATTTAAAATAGTATTTTTTTTTTACGTATTCGTCGTAGTGCAATGAAAGTTTGTATAAACAATAACACTATCTTTCTAATATGTTCACAATATTTAATTTATAAAAATATTGCTTTATTTGAGATGAGCAGGCTTTATAGTAAACGTTATTGGACTAAGGGACAAGTGAGGGAATGACTTTCAGGGCAACAAACTGCCCATATTTTTTTTTTCATTAGTGGTATCACGTTTTCTTTTTTAATAATAGTAGTATAGACAGCTTGCATTGAAATAAAAAAGTTACATCCATAATTAATTCATGTGACTCAGCAGCAATGACTCAGGAATCAAATTTCGAAATTTGATAAGAAATACCCGTATATCTATGTTTAAAATTACGATCGAACCTTTTGTCCTGTTGTTTGTTAAGAATAAACTATACAAGAGTATACAAGGAAAATAAAATTAATGGGAACCAAATAAATCCTTCTTTATAAAATAAAATTACAAACTCTATTCCAGCCCACTGGAACATCGTAAAACCTATTCAAAACTTCATGCAATACAAAAAAATCTTAACATATTTCATTTTATATTCTTCAATGCACTATTTCGGCTTTTCCAAGCCTCAAAACCTTGGTTATGAGTCTCGTAATCACCAAAAAATGAAGAAAAAAGAACTATATGCATTCACCACGTTGTAATATTTTAAAATTACTCTTTCATGCAGCGCGCCTTACATTTTGAATAAAGCAACATGTTGCATCGAAAAAACTTTAGTGTGTATTTTGACGCAGTTGTATCAAACTGCATTTTGAGTTGCGAAGCTTTTTTATTCATATTTTAGTCTTGATTATAATAGCCTCTTCTTCCAGTTGACCTTATTTTTTATTTAAATTAGGTCAGTTTAACTTGAGTTTTTACTTCAGTATGTTACAGTCAACAGTCATTTTTGAAACTATAAGGAGGCTTTGAAACATCCTTAACACTATTATGATAGAAAATATGCACAAGTATTCTTCAAGGGACACAAATCACAGCGATGCTGGAACAATTTCCTTCGAGAAATTACCTATTAATCTAATCTAACATCACGCACGCCCGTTTATTGTGTTTTATTGGCAAGACAGTGTCATAAAACACTCCAGTCAATGAGCAAATATTGAAATTCACCCCAAAAATCTGGGATTTATGATAATATTATGATATAGTGGAGTATTTTACCTTATTGGTTTTATGTAGGTCTTATCTCGAGACTCGTGTGCGCACATCCCCAACTTAAACAAAACGGAACGCAATTTCCATGTTCAAGTCAATAGCTTAGAATAATAAGTGATAGTAAGTAATATTAAGGAAATCCACATAAGAGGTCCCCTTATGTTATTTGATGCTACCGTTTGTTCTCACTGTTTTATCACTTCTAGTAACGATGTTTTTTGTGCCATGTCAAATCATACTGTCTTTTACATAATATAATACGTATTTTACAAATTTATATAATATAATCCATCGTGTCTTAGGTACCATAACCCACAAGTGAATTTCCACTAAGATCCGAAGTGAATATTCCTCGATAGAAACAAAAAGTAGGTAGGTACATTTGGAATTAAATTGCTAATTTTGATTATCAATATAATCCATTCAATTTAATATTTCAAATAGTATTTATAGTTATACAACCGAAAATATTTACATGAAAAGCAATAGCAGATAACGTTACTTCATGAACTGCATGGCTGAATATATGAAAAACAAAATTTTTAAAATTTCTTTATCATCATCAGACCATAAACCTCACACTGCTGGGTACGGACCTCCTTTACCACTGAGGAAGTATAGGCCTTTATCCACAACGCTGGCCTAGCGCGGGTTGGCATTCGAGTAATATCAAAAATAATTTTTCCATGGTTGCGTCCACAACAGGAATATGGAGAGCAATTCTGGGGTGCTCCGCGTAGCTGGTTTACTTCACGAACCATTAAATTTTCCTGTTTGCATTTTTTAGCATACGTTACTCTCAAGACGTACACTTCTCCTACACGAGCAGTTTTACGATTGTAGTTTAGAGGGAGTGGTTTTCTCGTGTGATACGATACAGATGTACATATTTATTTTTAATGTCCGTTGTGACGTCAAAATGGATGAGAAGTGAGTTTTACTACTGCTAATAGCTTCCTTTTATTATTCGCCGTATATTTTCGCTTTATTCAATTAGTAGTCATTTTCCATTGTGCGAGTGAAAGGAGCCTAATCGCCTGGATTGGGAGTGGATATCTGTAATAGACAATATATCAGTGTCTGGATTCCAAATTACACGATATCTCACGCGAGATAAAATGTTCTTATGTTAGGTATCATTACGATGCCAATTACCTTTAGGGATAGCTTTGTATTTCTTTATTCGCCAAACCTGCTGATTGTGTCTGGGTCAGTATATTTTTTTTGCTTTTCAGCTTCTAGAGGTGAAGTGATTTTGATGGTTAAAGGCTTCCTACCTTTAAGTTAAGTAAACACTTAGTAACGTTACAATAGTATGTCCAAGAACTCATTAACTCTGTATCGTGACAAAGGAAATACAAAAAGTAGCTGAAATAACAAATTGATTTATCTCGAAGTCTATACTTATATAGGCTGTCTTATCGAGTCTTAACTCGTGGAGGTGATTCTTTACCGATTATTACTTTTCTAGACATGTTTAATAGAAAGCAGAAGGTGTCTGTCTCTTCATTTTTAAAGTTTTTTTTTCTATAAAAGTGACATTTTATGTTATTTTTTTCATTAACGAAATTAGTAAATTATCTTATATTTTCATAGTGTTATAACGTTTAATGTCTTTATCACCAATACTACATCACGGTATTTGGTGTGTTAAATTTGTTATTGGTTTGGGAACTTGTTGGCATTTTCCTGTAATCTTATATAAACTGTAATAGTATTTAGTATGCCTACATACAATCTTCGAGTGGTTTAGATTATATTGATGCTATAAAACGGCTCACATTTACCAGATATTGAGTTGTGAAAACATTTACACTAAATATCAGAACCCTTAATTATTTGCCGTTGCGACGAGAGCAGACCCACACCCACTTTTTTCATAGAAAAGCAACAATTGAACAAAAACTGCATTTTATTTTATAAATAAATACTAAGTATATTTTCATCTACATCCCTTTAGGAGTAGTCAGAAGTGTATTTGAATACATCTGTTTTCTCAATTAAATTTTTCGTCCTTCAAATTAGAATACTGGAGTTACCTTTTTGGTCGCTATTAAGAGTTTTTTCTAACAAAATAGCCTCATAATCTCCACCACGGAGTCGAACCCTAAACCTCCCATAGCACACCGGTCATTTGCTGCGGGACCAACAAGGCAATCTCTTTATTTATATCTCCGCATATTACTTCTTAGTATCGAATGCATAGTAAGAACGAAGCAGAAATTGAATAAATCGCGGGGGGCGGAATAAATCGCCTGAGTAATTTCGTTAATTGGCTCGATGATTTACGAACAGCTATAAAATTATAGGCGCCCATTCTGTCTAGGAAATAAGGACCGCAATTGTAAGTGGGTCATGCTAATGAAGATTCACAGCGGGCCATCCCATTCGATTAAGTAGATCATACTCTCGATATTATAGAATAATCAAGATATTGTATTTAGTATTTATTACTCCCAGTGGGAGGCGGACTAATACGAATTAAAATCTTTTGTTTTAATTTACCAAAAATAAGTATTTTAATAAAAAGGCAATATTTTATAGCAACTACTACTAAGGTTAATGAAACTTTTTTGTTGCAAGAGATATTTCTAAACCGAAGTTTTCAAAGCTAATTTAATATCATTAATATTATTGTAATACAGTTCAACGTAAGGGCTCTTATTGTAAAAGAACCTAATAACAGTATGTATGTAACATTTGGTGAGAATCAAACACATGACTCTCGTCTCACTATGGCTCTTGTCGTTATATGCCGTGAAGCCAGTAGGATAGTAACTGTCGAATAGCTGTAGTTTCTATAGGCAACTATAAACCGCTTCGTGTTGCATCAAAAATCATAGCCAATTAGTTATTTCATAACCGACAAATTCAATCGTATTTAAAATGAACGTTGAAAAAGATACTTCGTTGACGCTAATGGCTTTTAAAAATACACTACTCTCTTTGAGGAGAGCCTGTATTATTCAAAATATTTTAATGGACAGTTTTAACCCCGATACGGGTAACGCTATACAGTTGGTTCCGTTTAAATATTGACTAGCTTTGATAACGAGTGCACTTTTTGCCGGAATTTGAAATATACGCGGACAAAATACGCATCAACACGCCGTGCAACACTTTTGAAAAATGCCGTCGAAATTCTTTTGTATTTTTATATTGTTAACAGCGCCATCTGGTGGGTGGTACAGAAAATACAACATTTATGAAAGTAACAATACTTGAAACACAAAAGCACTGTCTTTGTTTAACCAAATTATAGTTTCATCTTGCTTAATCCTGCTAATAAATGAACTGTAGCACTACTAAATCATGAATCGATTTAAAGATTTAGTCTCTTAAAATTTCAATAGATGGCAGTAGTATACAAATTAGACACACCATCCCAAAGTCCGAAGTATTCGACGAAACGAGCGATAAAACTTGAATGACCAAAAAGTTCCATTCGCAAGCAATAAATAAAACAAATAACGCCAACCTTTTAAACGAGGTCTGAAACATTGTAATAATCACCAACGAATTCAATCCATTCCTAATAAAACTGAACGAGTAGCCAGTGACTCCGGAAGAGAGCAGTTGGTTTGGAACCACTGTTACTGGATGTTATGATGAGCGATTTTCGCTTTTGTTTTCTACAGAATAAGACTTTTACGAGTGCAGCATTAAATTTGCAGCAGTTTGGTGCTCCCCAGGCGGATGTCGACGGCAGTCACCTTATTTGGAATCGATCCAGGCACACACGACAAACTTTTATGTTATTTCAATGTGGTTAAACTGAAAGAAAAGCATTTGCAACACTATGAACTGATACTTTGTATTGCGCGAATGCGTGTAAACTGCACATATGTACCTACATTCCTACCTACTGGAATGTACTATAATATTTTCTGTATGAGTTCATTTTGTTTTCACATTGTAGCCTTCGTGAGTATTGGCTTTTCAGATCCGGTCAACTTTTGTAATAAAAGAAAATCTTTCGTAGCCTTTATAATAAAATAATGGATCTTGGCGTGTAATTGAGCATAAAATTATGTATAGCAAATAACAACGAATAATAACAAATTCAACTAAAAACAGTAAAAGCAGGAAGGACATACAGCTTACATAAGATTTTTGTAGAAATGTACCACCTTACCCCCTTTGTAAATACAATCGCGAATATATTTTTAAGCAAATTATACAAATAGAAGAACCAGCAACAGAATTAGAAAACAATTTGACAACTAGATCAACTTTACCAACGACGCGACCAAAGAACTACATTAAAAACAAGATTAACAACAAAATAGCCCCCGTTTCGAACAAATGGCGACACGAAAAATTCCTTCAATAAATATTATTTTATTCAATCCGTATGGAATTCCACCAGCGTTGTAAATCGACAGACAGTTTTTTTTAGATCCGGTTTGCTACCATAAACAGACAATTACTTTCGCTCTCATTTGTTCTCGAAATATCTGCTTTAATGGTATTTATAAAACCATTTGGATCACATGGATGGGTTCTGTTATTCTGAATCACAAATGTCTTCATATAAACAGTTTGCATAAATTTTCTAGGTTAAGTAGTGATTATGCCTCAAAACTGCTTTAAAATTGTATGTCATAAAAATATAACTACAAAACATCTTTTGGTTAGCTCAAAGCAAACAAGATATTTCTTAAATATGGGATTGTGATAACATTTAAATATGAACAACTTGCCAGAAGTTCCTCTATAAGAATTTTGAGGACATGTGAAGTCTTAAGTTTAATCCACTTTTATAAGCCTATGGCACAGAAGACTAGCCACCAACTTGAGAAACATGAGCTGCGAAGGCGATTCCTGCATTAAGACATGTTGATATAATCCAGAAATAATTGGGACACCAATAGGTCTATGCCAGTTTCTGAAACCCACGACCTAAGATTTTAATCTTAGTGTGGGGTCTGAACTACGAGTTTGTATGTGACCGCCGTTGGTCATCCTAAAAAACAAAATCTGGATACAACATCTTTATAAACTGCTTTATGCACTCTCATATAGGCTATCGCGATCTTTAAATCTGTAAAACTATCCGTCAAATTATATTTCTTGAGAAGGCTATTCACATCAAAGCTATAAAAACTTCCGCATTCTCGATAAATAGAACTCGTTCAAAATATTTTAGTTAATTAATACTAAAATAGTTGACTAGTCGATGGCTATTTAGCAATATACATTAATATCACAGTTCTAATTATATCCTTATTAAGCCATAGATAGATAGCAAAGTACTCTTAATAACTTGTTATTAATTAACTTGTATTTATATTTGTCTCTGAAATATTTTTGTATATCAAATCTTTTTGGTTCAAATAGTAATCCCAAACGTCATCGATCGAAAACACGTAATCATGAGACAAAACCTAACTTTTTATGAAAGATAAGTACTAACTATAAAATGCTTGGCACGAATTCTATGAACATTCCTCTGTAACAACTAAATATTAATGTTAGTGTAAGGGAATCAATAGTTTTTCTTTCAACCACATCACGTACGGAAGGTGTCTTTTCTGTGAGTTGGTTGGGCGCCAATTAAGCCAGCAGCGGTGACTTCCGACACATCCGCTCGTTTACAGCTCCGCAAATCGACGACGTACAACTTTTATTACTGTCATATTTACGTGTTTTTCTGGAGAAATGTCCTTGTTCTATTCTAAAGTAAATATTTAGTAACAGATTTTGATAGTTGCAGCATGCGATGTAGCTATGTCTTAAATTTTCTTTAAACGGAGAGTCGTCCATAAACAGATGCTATTCATCTTTGTCATGAATGAAAAAGTATATTAAATTTAAATGGTTTTGATCCATTTCATAGATTTATTACGATATTTTTTGGAAAGTCCTATTTACTGTTCAAGTACACATGAATATCTACGTCATTGTGAAACATGCATTTTGCATTACTTAATGTTAGTAGTACGTCACTTTCAGTAGTTTTTTGTTTTAACTAGCGGAACCTCCTTAAGCTTCCCTTTTGGTATGTCGGAGGAGAGCGAAAGAGATATGTAGGGGCCTTCGTGGCCCCAGCTTATGTTCGTGTGTTGCAAATTTTTGGTCTCTTCGGAAACCATCACGCGCTTAAGGTCGGAGGAATATAACCTTAGACTCCAAATAATTGTCTATTTTCCTACAATTATGTCTGAAATCTTTTACAATGTTCTGATTTAAGGTTTAAGGAGACTAATGATTTAGTTTTACATTCGGGATATTTTGACTCCAAAATGTATTCGTCCTAGCAATCATCGTGATGCAGTTTCCTAAGTAATCAGTTGTGAAGTATAGATCGCAGATATGATACCTGCTACAAAAATTGTGTGTATGGAATGGTTCAGGATTTAAGTGATATTCATCTGAATGATAAAAAAAACGCTCATTAGCCACCACGCATTTAACATATTCAGATATACATATATTAGGTTCCTCAAGATATATTTCTGTAATATAAAACAAACTTGAATATAGTTCCTGATTAAGATTCAGATAAAGAACTAATTTTATAGAATTTGCGTTTCTTTGGCGCCATCAGTATTTTATTTTTAAACATCTTTATTGCTATTTAATTAGCTTTACCGCTGTGTAACGGCCTTAAAATTTCAAACTGTATAACTTAAAATGCTTTCAAATATTCTTCTGACTACATCATTGCAGCAAATTAGGGGACCGTTTATAACCACAATAATTAAGATCCTTCGATTTAAAACGATGCATTTTACATCACAAGACCTCCGAGAAACAATCTAATTTCGCGTAACCAAGAAGCTATAAACCTTTGATACAGTATTAAGGCTAATTAATATGCGGTCCATTTGCATGTATATCATTCCATGCGTTAAATTTAGAATGTAAATAAAAAATAAGTTTGGCATTTTCCTTGGGCCGTCCTTGGTGGAAACATTTCACGAGGTCGATGCACCGTCCCGGATGCTTCTTTCCCGTTAATTTTAAAATGTAGTCGGGTCGGAGCGGACTGGACCTATTTGGCAATGGAATGTATCGTTATGCCTGTAAATTATTTTGAGGAAGAAGTGAGGAGATAAGGCAGTGCGCAGTGCACCACCCCGGTTCGCAGTGCGTCGGCCAGAGCGGCGCCGGCCACTTGGCAAAGCCCCCGGTCAACGTCCCCTGCCTCCATAAAAGCCTCCACAAGCTTGAGCCAAAACAATTTCGCCAAATTTCTTGCCAGGCCCTAACACGCATGACTTTACGATCTTTCCGCCCCTCTCTCCTCT
This sequence comes from Cephonodes hylas, assembly GCA_030295005.1. Lineage (NCBI taxonomy): Eukaryota > Metazoa > Arthropoda > Insecta > Lepidoptera > Sphingidae > Cephonodes > Cephonodes hylas. Next base: position 10,601,923 of record AP025362.1, on the reverse strand, counting down.
CGATGGGATTCGTTTATTTTTGTGCGTCGCCATTCCTGATATTTTTATTGAAATCCGAAGCGGCCCGGTATTTATTTATCGCGTTATCTGATTGAATATTTTCTTTGCGTACCGATTTATTGATAAAGGCTACGTTGGCCACTTAATTTGAACACGCTTCCAAATCCAAAGACTTACGAAGTTGACTATATCGATCTTCTAAATGAACGTAATGAACTTGGAGATCATAATTTACGGTTTGCCATTAGGTTGGAGTAATTAAATATTTTAGTGTCGACATTAGCCTTTTTCTGAAATGCCGACTGCATTTTTACCTATAATGCCATAATATAAAATAAAGTGTTTAGGCGTTTGTTTATGTTTTTATTGTTGATGACCTACTTATCTACTATTCATATAGTTAATGTATTAATACCTCAATAATTCGTATACTCCTGAAAACAAATACACCTAAACGTTATTAAAAAAATAAAATTGTTGCGATTACTGTAACATAGATCACTTATATAAAAAAAACAATGTATGTGATAAATCCAAAATTTTCTACGTAACTGTTATTTTATCCCAAAAATAGATCATAAGAAGTAAATACGGCGTATTAGTCAACTAATAAATATTCAAGATTTGAAATTTAAGGTCAACAAAAATGTATCTCCTTGTGTTGTCACAGAATCTTCTGATTTACCTATAACATTTGCATACGTGTGTAGCATAGCTATCTTATCCATTATATGGGTCAATCAACTTTTATCTGTCCTGTCAGTACTATGTAAATTTGTCCCTCAGTAGGTTAGTACAATGAAACATTAATTTTTGCAAAAAAATTATATATGGCAATCCATTACCATGAAACATAATTATTAATTACAATATCTACTATGATGCTAGTAAATAGATTTTGTTTGCTTTAAAACCTTATCGACCTTTTTGCATGTTTATTTTAGTCCCTATTATATTTTATTATTCTGACTTCCACCGGACAACGGTAAAAAAGTTCCAAAATCCAAACATTTATGGCGTGACTACTGCCTGGAACTCAAGTCGATTTATTTCGTGACAACATTCATCCAGCCCCGACTTTGATTTCATCTTTTCCGCGGCGCCAGTCGACCGAGTGTATTTTGAAAAAGAGCGTGGCTTTATTGTGTGTCCACTGGACAACCAGCACAAAAACTTTTGTATTTTATATATTGTAGTAAATTAAAGTGGAATATATTCAATTTAATGTATATTTTTTACTGTGCGTAAGACCTAATTCAAAATATTATTATTTATTACCAGGGAGCGGAAAGACTAATAAATATCACCACCAGTCCCTTGGACATCCAAGATCATTGTCTGAATTATTCAATATTTTCTCTTCTAATACTGATAATTATTTTCAAATAGTTGCTTTTTTATTCCATAAAAGAAGAAATACAGGCGATTTTCATCATAGAATCCCCTTTGGACACCCGAGAATTTCTTATGGACAAACGGCTATGTCCACTGGACAACCACTTTTTTCTTATCTCCTAAAGACACATTATCGTCATTTTTACTTTAAAAGAACAGTAAGGTTTTTCAAATATGATTCTAATATTTAAAAGTAAATTAACAATTTGACTGAATTTTTAAATGTCCAAGGGACTATCTTAACTACAGTCATGTGAATTTTTGAGTAAAATTTACCATAAATTGTTCTGCTCTATTTGAATTCCTTAAATATAAATAATTATCAACAACAAATACGTATAAAATATACAAATTTAAGAAAAAAAAAAATTATATATAAAATCTATCATTGATGGTACATTTAAAAGTTGATTGACCCATATAACAATATACAGGTTCTCAATAATAATTAATTTGTATTCCATACTTACTACATTCTGCATCAGGTTTCCGAAGAAATATAAACAATACGCTTGAAAGAAATACCATACGAAGTCATTACAACGTAAATAAACTTCGAGAACTTGAACGTTAATGAATGTCGCAAATAATTTATGCAACAGTTTTGTTTACTTTAAATTAATATTTCAATTACGATTATGTTACTTACATTAAAAAGTAAATTCTCGTTGCTTGAACCATCAAAAACTCCTACGCAGCCTTCGGGCGGTCGAAAGAAAGACTTGTAAAACTATAAGTAATGTAATAAATCAAATTATCCATACATATGTGAGGAGCGATGATGGGGTCCCGAGGTTCTTGGTAAAAGTGTTATCAATAAATAGATATAAAATAAATACACCCAACAGTCACATATATAGTTCTGACCCCAAATTAAGATACAAATCTTGGATCAAGGGTATCTGAAACTTCGAGAGACTCTTTAGTCTCACAAACAAATATTTGTGGATCACACAAACATTATAACTGCGGGGTTCAAAACCGCGGCCTCTTGTTTCGCATGCTAACTGCGCCATAGGGTTTGTCAAATTAATACATTCTCAGTAGTACTGACTATGAAAAAGCCAAGGTTCCGACGCTACCACATAGAACTTAAAACACAGTCGGCAAACTCCCTGCCTAGTCTTTCGGTGATACTGTCATCTATGTATATAAAAGGGTTGATGATTTTTAAAAATGTTACACAAGCGCTATGAATTTTTTTTTTGTATGGATCAACGTCCGACAGAATACGATACGTTTGACTGTCTCAAAGCTGACGATAAACATAAAATAAGTTTTAGCGTTAATATAAATTAAAAAAAACCTCTATAATAAAGAATCATAAGAGCTGTGGGTAGCGTGAAATCTAGAAAATGTTTTGGTAAACCGCACGGGTAAACGAACTTCATATGTTTAGATGATTCAAAACAACACTATAACGGATGCAAGGTGAGCAAAATGAGCGTGGTATATCCGCATTTGTATGGCTTTTTCCCAATATTTTACAATTTATATGATATTTTCGTTAGATTTTAAAAATGTTTATTTTCGCATAGAAGAAGTCTTTTGTTGGAAAGTGCTATTTTTAGGCCATATTTCAATTACAAAAGTGATTTTATCAACACGACAATTAAACTTTGGACCTCGTAAGGTACATACTTAGGCCGAGAAATTATTAAAACAGTCAATATAAAGTCGTTAAATTTAATGTTGTAAGATCATTCATTGTGATCAATTTTGCTGCCATCTCAATAAAACATGTATATAACTTTAAGAACAACGAAATAAATGAATTAAATTGAATTCTATATTTAAATCGCTAAACTAAGATCGTCTGTTCCGTCTATATAACCAAAAAATCTTTAATGATGTAATGTTGTACAGACAAAGTATTATCAATTACATATTTTATTTTGTTCTTGTAAACGCAATAGGCAACAAACTACTAGCAGACTGTAAACCTTCTTATTAATCGTAGTTTTTACTTCCCTAAAAGAAGAACAATTTAATAGGCAAAACTAAAATTTTGCATGTAAGATCTATCATATTATATTGTTTCCAAACTATAAGACTGGAAGAAAATTGCATCTTGGATTAAAACAACAGCGATAATTTACGAACGTTGTTTAATCCAGCTTATCAGTAGTAAGGTATAAAAAGTTTATTAGAGCTTGGCCCGTGGGAAAAACTTAACGATGCTGTGTACAATTTATACACTGTGTAGTATAAATACGCTAAGCTATGTTTGACTAATTAGTCATACATAAAGCGTGAATTTAGTTCCACTCCAAATACTTTCAAGTTGTTTAATTTTTGTTTCACGTCCGGGAACATATGTATGGATGTGTAACAATAAAAGTATTCGGATAAAATTGTGTAGATACAAACAATATCTTATTGTGGGATCAGAAATATGTATAAGAATGTTGTGATTATGTATGGTAATAAAAGCGACCTCGAAAATTGTCTGCACTTATGTGCAACTTCATCAAAATCAGTTCATTAATAGGTAAAAACTTAAAAAACTCAATCTCCGTAATAGTACGACAAATACATGAAGATAAATCAATTAAAACACAGTGATTATAAATCGGTGACTCCAAAAATTTTTGATTGTATAATGTTTACCAAAGTAGTTCAATTTATTGAATAGTGTTTTAGTGCTAAATTAAAAATGAAATCCCAAAAATAAAATTAAAAACGAAGCCCTGATTATTAACCAAAGATGGCAACAAGCTGTGTAATGAAAATACATATATATAACACGCCGTAAAGCTCTACTTTGAAAGACCAATCATCACAAATGACCTTCTGAAGGCCGCGTGGGATCTCTCAGTTCGATCAATTTTAAGTGGACGATTTGATAATGTTATACCTATATGATTTATAACACTTATTTAAATTATGTATCGTAATAAGTTTTGATTAATGCGATGTTATCGACAAATAATGCTCGTTACCAATGCAAAAATTACATACGAAATTATATTTGTGAAATGCATTTTTATACCGCAAATTTTTCTATCAATTTCGTGTTTCAATCTTCAAGCGAATATTATTATACACAGTTGAAGATGTATATAATAAAAGATAGTTATATCCATTTATTTTCTTATGTAAGTAATAGGTATAAATCACTATATTAAGGGTAAGTATAGTAAAAGAAGAAGTTATTATATCGAAATATAAATTTATTATCACATTTCATAAATAAGTATCTAAATTTCATTATTCTAAGCACTTAAATCTAAAGCATAAATTACAATTACCTAAACAGACACAAGAAATTCTTTTGATGTCACATCAAAGACTCAATTTTACACACTTTTGTACTTCGAAACAAATGAAAATTCTAAACATTTAAATGTCCACATAATGTCTTGAGATTCATCAATGTCCATCGAAACGATATTGATTGTATGATATAAACCAAATTGAAATGTCACAATCGTGATCATTTTAGTTCGTGACTCAAATGGGAAGTAGTTGAGAAAAGTTGTCAGTCGGTGCGAGAGATTGTTTGAGGTGATGCATCGTCTACCCTGAAAATACTGATTACGAGGATGATGGTGGCATTTGGCATTCATTCGCTAGTTAGTTGACCTTCTCTAGTACCCATTTGCCGGAATAGGGGGTTTCTAATCGCTTGGTTTTGGGGCGGAAGCCGTTCTCGTCGGCGGTGTAGTCGACCCTGTACATGAAGCCATCGGGACCGATGTACTCGTAGAAGCCCGATGATGCGATTCCCTCGTCAATGGTGTTGGGGTTCTTCAATACTGCGTTCTCCTTTGCACGAATTTTGTTTTCGGTCTCGAAACTGTTGACAAACATTGTTATTAGAAAAGACATTCGTTTTAAACTGCTTTGTTTGTGAATGTCATCTTAAGAATAATTGTAATGATATTTAATGAAATTCTAAGTTTAATAACATCAATGTAATTTATTACTATATCACTTCCGAAGCGCTTATTACAAGTGTATCCTCGTACGATAGAAATAAAACCCATAGTTCCTCAATTCGATCTAACATCTGTTGCATTGTCTTGTTCTTCCTGCTACGGACAATTAAACGGCACTCAACAGTGATATCAATAATTCATACCACTTCACTCATGTTATTATAATCTATAATGTCAATTCGATCGTCTTAAATTATTTTATAAATAGTGTTGATCTTTAACCCGTGTGCAAGCGCCGTTTTATGTAGTCGGTCAAGGCTGCATTTTTTCGTCTGCGAATTGATCTGCTTTGATGCCATCGCGTAATCAAGGACTATGACGTACGTATGAATAGATTTTTTTCCTTTATGCAATTAGACTATCAACATTAAGATTTACATCCGGTGTTCTGAAAGATTCTTTAGCATTTTATCACAAATGCGGATGATATTTATTAGAGTGCCATTCAAGCTGCGATCAAAACTCCCGATTGGTTCCCTCCTGTTGCTTTTATTACGTGATAATCAGAAAATGTGTGAGAACGATATCAAATTTATCGCTTTCATTATTGTAAGCAAACGTGGATGTAAGAACCTTCGTGTTAAAGAATTTTTAGTATGCGAACAATTTACAGCTTGACATTCAACGTGACAAGGTTGAAATATTCAAGAGACGGGAAACTAATAAATGTAACATATAACAGGCGGTGACTTTATTACGAGTTTATGCATAAATAATCATAAATCGATCATCATTCTTTACTCTAAAAAATGCGAGGCCATCTCGGACATTGACAGCAAAGCTAAGCATCGCAGTCATCTTTTCTATATTTTTATTTAAAATATAAATCCCGGGCTTTTCACCAGATCCCCTTGAAAGTAAACAAAAACCCGAAGAGTGGTTTTACGGTGTAGTTTGAAATGCACGTGCCTATAAGTCTGAGGGATGAGCTTACGAGCTTAAGGTTGAAGATAGAAATAATGCTTACTCAAAGTCGTATTTATCCTCCATGTAGTTGTGTTTTTGTCTGATGATTTTGATGCCGTTGTTCTTGTAGTATCCGTCTTTGTAGAAGGGGTTGAGGTCATCAGGTGGTGTTAGCACATGTTTGTATTGATCCTGCACAGTTTCTTCACCGACGTAGGGTTCATTCTCGTGGCTGTAAGGGCCGAAGCCGCCGTCGTAAGGGTTGTCGATGTGGATGTAAGGGTTGGGAATGTGAATGTATTTTCCCTCATCAGTCGGAATATACCTGGATAAAAAAAATGTGATTAATATTTTTGTCGTCATATTTTCTTTTAGTTTATTTACACAACCCTTGAAGGTTATTTTAATTGCTTAATAATTTGACATTTAAATTTATTTAAATTCTGCTAAAATTAATATCAGTGATAATATTTTAAGCGCATCGCTATGCATTGAAAATGTCTTAGTGAATATTAACAAGATGCAGCTGACATTTACTTACTTGCCAGTATCTCCGAATCTGTAAGGATGCCATTTGCCATCGTCGCTGGGTGAACCCACGACGGCGACGATGCAGAAAGCAATCACGTACTGTACCTAAATAATAATATTATTTTATCATTAAATATTATATAGAAAAAATAAAATCGAGAAAAAAATACAAAATTCAAAAAATTATATAGTTCGAAAAAAAATTAAAATATAAATAAATAAATATAAAACAATAATCCTCGGTTATTACCTTCACAAACATTTTCAAAACACTACACACGTTCGAATTTTTTAAAAATATTTTTGAACAATGTTACAGTTCTTCAGGCTAGTTACACTGCGAACGATCGCGAGATCACTATGCGGAAATCTGTTCACGGTCACTCCTCGCTCCGTGTACACTCCTTAGAGAATTTCAAATCGTTGTGTTGATTTCGAAATCGACGCTACGCTTTTATACATTTGCAACATCAACTCATCTCTTCTGCGGGAACGCATGTGAGCGATCAGCGCGTCACACACACACGTCACACACATACCCACACCTTACGCATTTTTTTTAACACACCGCATGCCATTGTCCGGCCTTACTTTATTGGGGTATTGGTGTCGCTCGCAGCCTATAAACTCACTAATCCCGGTGTAAGCATTTCGCTTGATAAATAACGCTTCGAAAGAAACATATTACTGAAATCCATTTGTGGTGTTCGGTGATTTTTGGAGCATAACAAAGAAAATTCCCAATTTATGCGTTTCACCTCTCGGGGGACGAATGTTTTGGTGGTCCTCGCGTAGCCCTACCATATCAGTAGACTTGAACAATTACAATACATTTTTTTCGTATTCTGTAGGTTTTTATTTGTAAACCTCATTCGATATAAATAACATCAAATCGACGTATATGACAATGTTTTCATGGTACTAATTTTTCGCTAATACCTATATAAAATAAAAAATGGCAGTCGCAACGATTTGATTATAATGCCATCGGATTTTATTGGTGTCCATTGACGGTTGTTATTGGACGGCGTTATCACATATTCACTGTAATGTTTCAATGTATAGCTGGAATGTTTACATACCTGGTCATTTATTATTTAAATGATGGCTTAAAGCAGTTGATTCTATTTATTTCAAGCTTAATAGCGGTAATATGTTATCACTAATTTATCTACAGGTGCAAGATAAGTAACGAAGACGATAAATGTTGTTAGTGGCGCCTAACCCGCACTTAATTTGAATAAAAAATAAACAATATATTTTTTTAACAATTCTATACGCAGCAGGATAAAATTTGAGCAACACGCAAACATTCTATATTTTCTGATAATACCTACGGAATAAAATATATGAATAATATTTTAGAATGATGTTAGACCCTGTATCTATTTGGAGCCTTTTAGGGACAAATCTCATTTGTTGCCTAGAGATTGAGAAGGTTTAGGTTTCTGAAACCGAAGCTGTCAAAATGGAGTTAATAGAATTATCAAACTCTTCTAGGATCTTTTCATTGTTTGAATATTTGTTTCACATATTATCTTCTTGTGCTAGATAAAATAGGCAAAAATTATTACTTCTGGCCTTAAACACCAGCAATATTTGTCAGCGCTGATTTTTTTTATCCGGGTAAAGTTTAATGTTAAGTTAAGGACAGCTTTTAACTGTATTTTATTATAAACATGTTATAGTAGAATTTTTATAAAAAAGTAATCAAATTAGACCTGGTTATGGAATTCAAGATCTCTGGTTTAACGCTTTTATCCATACCACAGGACTAAAAAAGCGCTTAAATTCTAAAAGAAATTTCTCTTCACATACTTTCCCGTTCTGGTCTCTTAGATTAGTGATGTCACTTACTACAATAATCATGATGATACTTTATTCAACTATTATTTCTCAACAAATAAAAAAAAAGATGTTAAAAAGAATTGGGAATGCCGCCTCACGTCATCACACTCAAATCCCCTTGAATTTGATTAGTTGAATCATCTCATTAGAAGTTGTGACGTCAAATCGATAGCTGTGACTAAGAGTATCTCACCTTAGTCTTCTCTGAAGGATGACAATATATCAGGCCTTAATTATTTTGAAGAATTCAGGTAGAAGTATGAGGAAAACTATATCCTCATAAAAAAAATACATGAAACAAATTTTGTCGACGGCATATTATTTTTGATATCAATATAGGCGTATCTGACGTTTCTAAGTTATTAGTCAATTGTTTTACTCCAATTAACTTTTTAATTCAGCGTGATGGACTAAGGCTGATCACTCAACAACAACAACACCGTAAAGAAAGATCTTGCCCAGCAATAGTTATTGGTTACCAATAAAATAATCGTATAAATAGCAAATATTATACATATATACTGGTCTAGCGCGGGTTGGCGAACTATACACTAGAGATGAAACGGATATCCGGTAACTATCCGGTATCCGGCCTATCCGGCCTTGTTTTCACTATCCGGCCGGATACCGGATAGTACCTCAGTATCCGGCCGGATACCGGATAGTAATATTCAAAAAAATCGCATTATTTTACACGAGGAAAATGATACCACATTACGTTATGGGCACGGTTTATTTTAATAATCACAGCTTAATTAATATTCAAGATTCACAAGTGGCAAATTGTGGTGAATGAATACCAAACTTTCGGCATTTGTTGGTAAGAGGCGACTCCGTTTGGCTTCGTATACTAGACCAGCTTCGGAAAATAGCCTTTCGCTGTAAACGCTACTGCCAGGTGCAGGGTGCTGAAAGGTAAATTCTAGCAAACCTTGACAACTGTGGGTACTGATTTAAGTTAGACGACCACCAAATGTATGGGTCGTGATTGCGATTTATTCGAGGGGTCTTTAAGAAAAAGTTAATCTCGTTATCAATTGGATTTTGTTTTACTTGATCGCGACATTCACTATTATCTTCCTTTGCCACTTCATTGAAACAATCCCATGCTCTCATACAACCTAAGCCTGGAGTTCTTTGTGCAGTCTCGTTTTTGTCTTAATACTTCTTCAATGCAGAAACATGCGGAATCACCTCGGATATACAGGAAAGGCCAGAACTTGTAATTTTGGTGATTTTTTCAAATAGTTTTAAAAAATTTATGCACTGCTCCATCAGGCCCCATTGTCGTAATGTCAAATTAGTGAGTGTGTCATGTTCAACGATATAAAGTGAGATAGCCCTTTTTTGTTCCAAAAAAATCCCTGGAAATACCGCTAAAAAATCCCATCTCACTTATTTACCACCTAAATCTAGGGGGAAAATCCCTAAGTTGCGAACACTGGCGATCGCCGCTCCCGTGCGAAAACAACCGAAAGCGCCCGAACATTTCCGATCTCCTTCACCGCGCCAATTTCAAATCAAACTGGTCGCGTCATGTCACGCGATGAAGGGCCGAATATCCGGCTGCCGGATATCCGGCGCTCCGGCCTCGTAGCTTGCCGAATATCCGGTATCCGGTATCCGGCCAAACCACTATCCGTTTCATCTCTACTATACACCTAAGTAATTAAAACGTTCAACATCAAGCTTCTCCTCTAAGAATCACGTGTATCTAAATATTAGTGCTAATGGATTCATAGATCATAAACACAGTTCTAAACAGCTCGACGTTAAGGACACTCGAGTAATGTCAGTTATGAGTTATCTGGGCCAGTAAACCTTTAGACTATTAGACATGTTACTCATTGGAGTACCGCTCACTATAATATCATCTTCTCCACAACCAGTTAATCACTTCATCATCAGCCTATTCGTTACACTGTACAGGGTTTCGTGTATAAGTGAAAGGGGTAAGGCCCTAGTCCACCACGTTGGGCTAGTAAGAATAAACACATTACTTAGCTAAGAAATTCATGGTAAATTAGGTGTGCAGGTCTTCGCACAAAGAAATTATTGTTAAGAACCACAATTGTACGGGTACGGTATTTTCTGGTACCCACAACTCAAAACTTCTTGTTATCAGTGTGAGTCTGGTTTATGTATTTATTTATTATAAAATGTAGTAGTTTTAAACTAAATTAACAAGACGTAATTATGTATTTTGTTTTGTTGGACTGCTTACTACACTCTCCTGATAAAAATTATCTACTCCTTCTACAATCTCATCCCCAAAATTTCCACAATACGTCCTGAAATCCTACAAAGCTTACGAGAAACACTGACCTAGAATATAATTTGATTTATATACAACCCACAAACTCATACAGTCGCATTCCAAAGTGACCTTAGTTCGTATAGTCAATATTTGCATAAACAAGCACGCTTCGTAAGTTCCAAATGATGGGGCTTACCCAAAGAAATTGATGTGTTAATAAAGAGAAAATACATAAACTTGATTGGGTACAAGTGTGCGTTTCTAATTTATTGGTTCTGCAATCGTAAAATACCAATGAGTTCCGTGTACACTATGCTAATATTTAACATAATCTATAATCTATTTGGGATGCTTATATATTGCTCTGATTTCAATAATATCTAAAATTATGACTATTTTCAACTTTTGCTATTTACGCCTCTAAAACTTAATGCAATGAAATCAGCTTATCTAAAAAAAATTAAAGTAGGTAATTTAAAGTAATGCTAGCTTTTATACTTTAGCATGCGTTCTGTATAAAAGGATGAACGACATACGAGTATTGTAAGGAGTGTAATATGGAAAAATATTTATTCGCATAGCAAGGTTTTATCCTGCGTCTACTTATTTCACAATATCTATCCATTTGTACCGCGAAGACTGTTATTGTAATGAATGATGTGATGATCATTCTTCACCTACATTATAAAACTTTCCAGATTAAAAAAAAAATCGTACTGAAAAGACCTTATACCACGTACTAGACGAAATGGACAAAGGAAGTGAAAAGTAGGTATTGCGTAGAATATCGTACAATTGCAGTCAAAAGTAGACAATAAAATGCTGTAGCATTGGTATTGGCTTTTGCAAATTCCAATCAAGGTGAACGACCGTACTTATTTCTTATACAGTATTAGGATTCCCATAAAAAATACTAATTAAATTAAATTGTTTTCGGATTTGATTGTCGATATTTCGGTACCTTTATAAAAGCCGTTTCATCGGGAAAACGAATCCGGTAATATTAAAATCATTTTTTACAGATCACAACTGTTTAATTAAAAAGTGTATGAGGCGAATTGGTAAAAATTCTTTCCTTATTCATGATTTGAAGTATTTTCTTTGCAAATAAACTATGGTTTGTATTAACATGGAATGACCGTCATTGTTTCGATTTCCTGTTGACTTCTAAATCAATATGAATCATGAGATTCAATGAATCCGTCGAAACGCTACAAATTAATAATGTGGATTATTTAGTGATTTGTTTATAAATTCAAATATTTTAAGGATTTTTACAATCATAATTCTTAGAAACCGTTGAAATGACACGACGGTTGACCAAAACAACAAGTACTTGTATCCAATCTAACTTGGCGTCGATTTCTGACTGCTCATGAAAATTTTGAACGTCAAACTATGTTGCATATAAAATTGGATCAGTGCATACAGACTGATTCTTTTTGATAGACACGAACGAGCTTTAAAGGGGTTGGCACTATTGCTGGGCGTACTGCCAAAGCCGCTTGATATTTAACTGAAAGTGACCCCGATATGAGTGGTTGATCCCCCCATGGTTGATCCCCCGATATGGTGGCTTTGTTTTTGCCGCGCATGCTCTTCTTACCATAACCATGGCTCTAGGAGCTTCTGCCCTTATGACATCTGAATTTAACCCATGTTGAGTGATGACTTCGAAGAAGTTTTTGTTCATATGCCAAGGTAGGTTTTCAGAAGAGACCTAACTTGACATGCATGTCTCCCCAGACGATGTTAAAAGGCCAGATACAACTACATGCCCCACTCAGTCGCCTTAATAATACTGAATTAGCAATAAGAAGAGAATAAAGTCTTGTTCTTTCGTTCAATCTTGTTTAGTAAATTTCACATGCTTATTTCCAACTCTTTCGTCAACTGTATCTTGCACATTGATTTCATTGATCAAGTTATACTTTACCTTATTAATATAATATCGATATATTATAATATACAAAGAAGTTATTGTCACCTCGGTGACCTGCCGGCGCCGAATACAAGTACATTAATGCGTCACCGGCGGCGCCAGATGATAAAATTTTTCCCATGTATTTTGCATATACAAACTACTTGGAAATATTTTTGTGACAAACAGGGTGGATTCGGCGAAGAAACGTCAATATTTGTATCGTATTCATATAACCGGACACAAATAGACACATTTGTATTAATGAATCGGTATAATAAAGCCGTTATAAGTAATGTGGAAGTCGGCTGGCGCAGGTCTAGATTACGTTGATCTGATTCAAATTGGATTTATGTGATGGAGAAATTTTAGCATTTCACCATTACTTTTTTATGAATAGCCTCGTAATTCACGAGCCGTATGAACAGCTACGTGAAACGGGAAACCAGGAATTATGATTACATGTTGAGGAATTCTCATCACATTCAAACGATTAATTTTATTACGTAGAATGATATTGATAATGATTCATGAAAAAGAACGATGCTATAGTTAACACCCTTCGTATATGGAATCAATTTCATATGAGACTTCTGTACTACGCATTTCTTTACCTTGATCGATATGTAGAAACGATAAACGTTAAACGACTTTTGAATCGTAACCGATGAACTTGGTAATACGAGTGTTATTGGAGTCTTGCTGTGATAATATAGTTTTCTACGTAAACATCACACATTGGAATTTTTGTTTTTCTCAAGAATTTGAGTGTTTTAAGTTAGTCTGTTTGTTGTTTTATATGGAGCCCAATAAAATAGTTATGTCGCCCTCTAAGCGTTTAGGTCGTGCTGACTTTTGATAGAGAACTATAGAATAAAAAATATTATGATACTTATAGAATTATTGAGGCTTCTAGATCATTTTTAAATGGCTGTTATGTGTATGTGGGCATAAATTTATTGAATCCCATTCCAGTTATAATCGTTTGTGAAATTTATAGCACATAATATAGTAAAGCTAAGCATAGAATTAGGTTTTGAAAGAAAAACATCAAAATTAGTTAGAAATAAGTTTTCAAATAAAAATAAATGTAAATATTCACAACTTTTTAATTTAGTCAGTTTTTTGATTCCATTCGGATTTTTTATTGCAACAGAAGCAATATTTTGTGGAGGTTGACCCTATGTTTTTGACGGGAAAATCCCTGATCGTTCCTTGCCTCTTAATGACAAAAATAAAATTAGACAACTTGGAGTTAAGAATACATTGATTTTATACATTTTTAATGACAATTGTAAAGTATGAGTTTATTGATACACGCTAATTTGTTGTTTATTTTATAATAAGGAGCCTTAGAATTTTCATGCATGAAACTAACCCATAAACCTCTCTAAGGTTTCAACTCGTAATCAAATTCAGCATTACATGCTCAACAATTAGGGTTTATAGAACACAACATATTTTCCTATATTAAACATGGGTATTAAGGAGAAGAATTATCATCAGTTTTTCAAGGTGAGAATCATTATTTCAATAATTAAAAACAACACAGTTACGTAAAACTCGTACGATGTACATATCGCATTTCCTTTTTTTGAAAACTACTTTGATATATGTTAATAGAAAAAAAAAACCATTCGATTGGTGGTATTTTTCAAAATAAAGTAAACAAAAACATATTGAGCCCAGTGAAGCTGTTATGTAAATTGGGTGTGACTGCGTAACGAGGTAGCTCGGCCGCGTAGCCATTAGCAAATATTTTTGTTACAATTAATATGTAAAACAATCAAAAAGTAAGATCGTTTAGTTTATAACTTAAAACAAATACAATATTGGTTATAATTAGGTATTAATAAATACTCTTAAAAGTGGTAGTGTTTTGTGTCGTGGGTATCAGAAACTACGAGAGACTTTTCGGTCTTAAAACACCAGGGCCCCGAACAAATATTTGTGAATCACCCACTATTTTTTTTTGGATGGAGATCGAACCCACGGCTTCTTGTATCGCAAACTAATGTCTAATGTCAACTGTGCTACGGGGCTGTCATTATGGAAATTATTTTTAATATTGATATTCCTCTGTGAATGTTTGTAGCACTAAAAACACTCTTCGATCCGACCTGACGACATTTGTTGTCATTTTTGTTAAATTTGCATTAGAAATCAGACAAATATTCAAGCAGAAAAACTACTGCGTTCGTTATTTACTTGTAGCACATTTTTATAACGCGATACTTAGGTATAATATTAAAGTAATTTCAGTATTTTATATAATCTCTAAGAATTGTGCATTCCTTTCGTAGAGCTTTTATAGTTATTTGGAGCTTTACTGTAACTTTAAATTTGAGATCAACTTACAGGTATAAAGAGCGTGTTAATACATTGTAATTTGCAAAAAGAAGAGAACTTTTCGACTGCCTAGTCAGAAACATTTAGTGGCAGTAAAGAGTTTGTAAATGATCTCAGTACACAGCAAAATATTCGAGAAGCAAATAATCCTTCTTGCACGGGTTTCCAAAAATACTTTATATATTACAGTCCATATGCAAAAAGGTTGCCTACCTTGAGACATTAAGTATTACCCTAAAGATCAGGAATGCCTGTATAAATAAACAAAATGATACTCATAGGGGTTTCCTCTTAATTATTGCAAAATTTTTACGACACCCATTATCGGAGGCGTGAAATTTTAAATTGTCAAGAATCGTGATGGTGGGACAGACAGTCATTTGCATCTGAATTCCACCACTATCAATAAACAAAGTAATACTAATAAATTATTAAATTCACCAAATTCCACTCCATATATATCATTTTTTAATACAAATCCGTGCATTCTTTTTAAAATTGCCAAATCCGTTTTGGTTCGTGTTTGTTAAGCTTTGTTTATTTGGTTCGGTTTGGCGCCGTCGCTGCTCTATTTTTGCGGCTCGGATACCTAATTTAAAATGTCATTAGGATTGAAAATTTGCATTGAATTAATTATTAAGGTGTCTCTTTTCCTTTACGTTATTTTTCATACGACACATTTGTTTACATATTCGTATTTAAGAGAAAATGATTGTAAAAAAGGCAAACTAGAAAAAACAAGAACTTCATATTTTATTTACATTTTATATTACTAAAGTTTCAAAAGTCGAGTAATTTAATAAAATTTATTCAGAATTTTTCAAAAAAGATAAGCCGATGACAACAAGTAATTTTTTGAGCAAAATTTTTTCTCATCACGATACAGCTCTCATTCCTGTATCACAAGGGTAAATTCAAAGAAAAATGTACCAGTGATCCCAGTTATCACATCTACCTTACTATCAGACGAACATGACCTAGGTCATGTCAAGCTTGGTCAGTACCAAAATCATGCACACTCCTTAATATGGGATAAATTTGTTGATCACAGAATAACAATAAATCTGTTACATTACTTCGATTTTCTATGACCTCATAAATTGTACAACTTCTTAAACACTGTAGGCGCTGTTGCTATTTTACAAACGAAAGATATTGTAGTTTATATATCCATAAAATCTCTCATTCCTGTGCATTGCATAATTTCTTTTCTTCGATATAATAAAATTAACATTCAAACTGGTATTTTAAGTCGTGTAAAAACAGAGCAAATAGGTAAAAAGAATTTTATAATTGGTATTAATCTTTTTGTAGGTTACATATGTGACCTCTGAATAGGCGCTCCTTTACCGGATCTATCTTAATGTATCACAAATGTTTGTTATCTCGCGACAATTTGTTAGCATTTGCAGAAATTAGGGTGACACAAATTTCGCCTTATTTTCGGATATTCTTCTGTTTCCAACATACGTCATTTTATCGATGAATTAGTTTAGCACCATAATGTTTTCTTCTTATGTATTAAGAGGTTTTGAATTCGGTTCTAATTTTCAAACTTTTCCTTTGGATTTTCCACCAGAAACTTTTTAGAGGCACCGCAAATTCTCAAAATATACAATTATCAGCTATAGGCTTGTCTATTAGTACGTAGAACTTAAAAAAAAACATTTTCGCCGAAACATAGACCCAAATATAGTAGAAGTACCGTCCGGAACTCCATAACAAATTTTATTGTGTCAATAATATTTGCATCAGCACATTGTTTTATAGATTCCATTTGTGTTTAAAATTCAGTAGTTATGATCATTGAGTGGCTATTTAAAATCAATAAATTTACTGTTTTAGATATAAACTCTTTCTAATATCACAGATATTTTGCCGCATATTTGAAGAATGACGCATCATTATTCTTTAAATTGCATCATCGTGAGTCATTCATACATCCTAAAACATTGACATCTGGTAATTCCGATTTTTGGAAACGATTCAAATGAAGTTAATTAAGACAATAAATCGAAGTTTTGCGGTCACTTCAACGCATCAAATGTTGTGAAACCAAAAAATATTGCTTTAAGTAAACATTAATCAAAGGCTTTTAATCGTTTTCGATTAGTAAAGCGAAATATTTGCGTACGTGATAATAGGCATATCTATCAATGTAATAAAAACGATGAAAGCATTTTTTTGGCTTAAAAATAAATATTTATTAATCATCAGCATCATTATAATCATCGGCAACAGCAGTAGCCGTTTTCACGTCCAATGCTAAATAGACCTCTCTTATGGCGCATATTTATTTTCACCAGCCTTTCACGTCCACTGCTGGACATAAACTTGTTCTACGGCTTGCTACTGGGCTCGATCTTCAGCCTTCCTCATCCAACCGCTCCCAGCCACCTTGCCAATATCGTCACCCCACCTAGTCAGAGGAAGTCTTACACTACTATAGCACGCAATAAATGTCTAATAACAAAAATCAAATCAATACCAAGTATTAATACTTAAGATATTATTTATGAATACAATGTGGCTTTTAAGGCTATAACCTAGATATAACTTTTACTTCCACATAATCCCGTTATTGCGGTGCTTAGGACTAAAAAAAACCTAGGGGACTTAGTCATCATTGACCATTTCCGAATATCCGTAAGTTAACTTTGTTACAAGTCTCTCACAGTTATTTAAAAAAGTAATATGAATGGAGAGGAGAACACTATTTAGCTTATTTACGTGGAAATGAATAAAAATAAAGTTTTTATAACATGTCTGCTTTAAGTAACACTTATTAGGCTCACTTAACTTACTTACTATACGTCTAATCTAGTACATCATCATCATCATCATCATCATCAGCAGCCAATATTCGTCCACTGCTGGACATAGGCCTCCCCCAATGACTTCCACCGGGAACGGTCGGAAGCCTCCTGCAGCCAGCGACGTCCCGCGACCTTGACAAGGTCATCGGACCACCTTGTTGGGGGACGTCCCACGCTGCGCTTTCCCGTTCGTGGCCTCCACTGGAGAACTTTTTGGCCCCATCGGCCATCAGTTCTCCGCGCCATGTGGCCGGCCCATTGCCACTTCAACGAGCTAATCCGTTGGGCTATGTCGGTTACTTTAGTTCTCCTACGGATCTCCTCATTTCTGATTCGATCACGTAGGGAAACCCCGAGCATAGCCCTCTCCATAGCTCGTTGAGTGACCCTGAGCCGACCCATGACGCCTTTGACGAGGCCACGTCTAAGTGCCATATGTCATCACTGGTAACACACAACTATTGAAGACTTTCGTCTTCAGGCACTGAGGTATATTGGATGAGAAGACGTCTCCTAACTTTCCGAACTAATCTAGTACATTCAGTTACAAAAAAGAGTTACCACAAGTTAATCAATTATAGTAAGTCTGTTTAAAGTATCTAGCTTTAGAGATTTATTTAATGACGAAATACTATCTCATGCCCATCACGGGGATTATTTATTTTTTCTTTTCTTATTATTTCAATTTGATTAATATACGTCTACCACTGACAACACAAAACTCGTAGTAGTTACAATATCCAGGGTGTAAGCAGAAATTAAGTGAAGACATAAAATAGGTAATGATTACTTACGGTGATAACCAACACATTGATACTAAAAAAATCCGTAAAGAAACGATTTTTTTTACGTAGGTACTTGTATTGTTTTTCGAACAAGGACTGTCTACAGCCTGTATCATTCAAAAGGAAAGAAAAATAAAAATCATTTGATTTCTAATATTCGATTAGGCATACAGTATCGACAGGAGAATTAAATTTATTACAAGCTTTTATTTAACTTCACTTTTGTATGTATGTATGTATGTTTGTATGTTTACAAATCTTGCAATGAAGATTTGAACCACTTCCAATAGACCGATTGTGCTGAAACTTGGTATACCTACGTAACTTGGGTGACAATACAATAATATGGTACCATGGAGCTGGTCTGATGATGAGGTTGGAAGATGACCATAGAAACATCGGTTCTTGTGGACCGATTGAGCTGAAATTTGGTATGTCTTTGTGACTTCGACAACAATACACAAATATGGTAACATGGTGCTGATCTGACGAAGAGTTGGAAGATGCCCATAGGAACTTCGATTTCTGTGGTCCAATTGAGCTGAAATTTGGTATGTCTTCGTAACTTCGGCAACAATACAAAAATATGGTATCATGGAGCTGATCTGATGAGGAGTTGGAAGATGCCCATAAGAACTCCGATTCCTATGGTCCAATTGAGCTGAAATTTTGTATCTCTTCATAACTTCGGTAACAATACAAAAAATGGTATCATAGAGCTAATCTATTGAGGAGTTGGAAGAAGCCCACAGGAACTCCGATTCCTTTGGACCGATTGAGCTGAAATTTGGTATACCTATGTAATTTCGGTGACAATATAATAACAAGGTATCATAGAGCTGATCTTACGAAGAGTTGGAAGATGCCCATAGGAACTCCGATTCTTGTGGTCCAATTGAACTGAAATTTGGTGTGTCTTCGTAACTTCGGTAATAATACAAAAATATGGTATCATGAAGCTGATCTGATGAGGAGTTGGAAGAAGCCCATAGGAACTCCGATTCCTGTGGACCAAGTAAGCTAAAATTTGGTATGCCTTTGTATTTTCAGTGACAACATAATAACAAGGTATCGTTGATCTGGTGTCATGAGAAGTTGGAAGGTGCCCATAGGAACACTAGTTTTCATGGACCGATTGAGTTGAATTTCGGTATGACTACGAAATGGATAGACTTAGAAATATTTCCAACTAAAAAGTTAAAAATAAATTAACGGTGAAAAACACATTTTAAAATCAAGCTTTTATTATGCACGAAAAATTAAAAAAATAAACTAAGAAAACATTCATAAAATTCGTATTTTTTTAAACTTTACAAGTAACAATTTACAAAAGTGTTCGGTTTATCAGTAGAAGTATGATACATAAACATATATTATCTATAACTTGTATATTAATATTCTTAAGTAATTTAAAAGCTTGTCGCGCAATTTCGTTAATGCAAAGACCTCGGCTGCGACGAGCTTTTAGATCACTTAAGAATATTAATATACTAGTTATAGATAATATATGTTTATGTATCATACTTCTACTGATAAACCGAACACTTTTGTAAATTGTTACTTGTAAAGTTTAAAAAAATACGAATTTTTATGAATGTTTTCTTAGTTTATTTTTTTAATTTTTCGTGCATAATAAAAGCTTGATTTTAAAATGTGTTTTTCACCGTTATTTAAATTTAAAGAAGCTTTTAAGGAATCAGTTTGAACGACTATGACTATTATTTATTTCGATTAAATAATATTTTTGTTGAAAATTTTACTAATATATTTTGTTATATAACATGTAAAGATATAATAAATGCGGATTATTTAAGTGATTGAATTCTGGACGGAAATGTTTAATTTATTAAAATGTAGCATTTACCGAAACCTGATAGGAATAAATTAAGTATTAAGTCATTTAAAACACATTTTTATGGAATAAATGTTGATGAATTAAAAAAAATCGATAAGAACAAATTTTTGGTACGCACTTTTATAATAATAAATAATTCGTGTTGTTTAATTTAGTAATGATAAATATAGGCAGCGCAATACAAGATACATACGACAGTAGTGTCCTATACTTAAATCAAATGGATGGCTTTGAAATATTCACATCTGGAACAAATAATCTCACAAACATTTATCTTGGAACAACAAAACTACGAGTGTTTTTTTCACTTTATTTAATACTTTGCGGGATCATGACAAATTAGACTCTCTTAGATTCGCTGAGCAAAAGTGTTCGGTGTCAATACTGTGCGTGCCGCTGTTGATCCTGGAGCATAGGAGTTATAATGGCAGGTATGTGGTGGGATAGGTGTAAAATAGTGACAATCACAATGACCTCTTATGAAACAATCTTGAGATCATTTATGATTCACTAGTTTCTAATACATTCCAATAACCAATTAACCGCATAGTTTCAGCAATTAATTGAATCTGCATAAGTTTAATTATAATGAGTCGGGATTCTAACGAAGGTTGCTAAGAAGGCCATGGTTACTATCGGTACAGACACCATAGATAAATATTTGAAATGTATTTAATTTGGTTATTGAGAGAATATCAAACCGAAATGGTAGACTTTTAAATTCGTTTTAATTCTAGGATAGATCTTACTGAACCTGATCATCATCACAGTGATTCATATCCGGGGACCTGTTAGTGCTGGATTAGTTACTTTCTTCAGTATTAAACAAGCCAACAGAAATTTTGCACTCACATCTGTAAGATACGACTCGGTGTTCTTTATTTTGATTATAATTTTATGTTTTTTATAACTGTTTCATATCTTTATTCCTAATCCTGAAGTCCACATCATTTGTCACTTTTTTTATAGACGTAACATAATATGTACATACAATTACAATAACGCAAGTACAAATTTCTGCTATATGCCGTTTAAAAAATATAAACTTTAATATTAGCTACCTCTTATGTGGAAATAGGAATAAAATAATAATTTGAAACTAAGAGCAGTATACGTCGATAAAAGCAGTATTTGTCTTAACCATCAAATACTTTCCTGTTATTCTTATATTAGTAATTTTGAAATTACGATATCGTTATTTCAATGAACTTTTGTACGTTTGAATGCTGTGATGAATTTTATTATCGTTTCCTCGACTCCATCCTGACTCATTTCAAATGAATGACTTGAAAACCTTAAAGGATTTTTGTTTGGATTTTGTTTCAAACTTTATTTGAGTAATCAACGAAAGATTATATTTTAATCACTTTCATTTTTTACGTTTAATTAACCATAAACTTAGCTGGCAACAAAGTTGTCTTACACAGAAATGATATCGATAATTTATAACGTGATAATTTATTTTACTGCCTTGTCGTAAATTAAACAAAATAATAATGAATCTGTTTGATTAAGGTTTTAAGACGCAAGATTTTGACAAGTTGTAACACCCCATTCATTAATTTCAATTTGTTTACAATTTGACCACAATAATGAGTGTCTTATACTACTGCATTATACAAATTGATAGACTTGTGAAAAAACTTTTATTATCAACAGCCTTTGCCGACTACTGAACATAGGCATCTCCTTTGGCACGTCACTGGACTCTATCCAATCGTTGCTTGCGGATATTGTTAAAATAAAATATAAAAAACGAAAAAATCTCAGGTCACTGCCAATTTGACAAATCAAGCAAAATGTGGTTCCAAAGCTGTTGTTTAATTAATGTGAAAAATACTTTTATGAAATGGGGAAAAAATCAAATACTAGTAACATATTTGCATGGACCGCGTTGGCTGTATTTATATCTTATGCAGGTTTGTGGCTATCTGGCGCGACCGCAAACACCATACATGCATAGCATTGATAAATATGATGCAATTAACTTTACGAATGCAGGAAAAAATAAACCTTATAAAAATGTTGCCGGTAACCTCGCTTTATATGATTGTAAAAATATATCCCACACATTTTCGCGAAGCCTTTTTCAAGTCGGAAATGGATTTAACCATATCCTTAAAGAAAGTCCTTAGTGCTCTACCCACATGGCGAAATACCGCCTCCTACGCAGCCGAAGCTGCAGTTATTAATTCTCATCACCCGTCGCGCCTTTTGACAATACATAAAATTATATCTTTATTCACCCCATCGGTGCGGGAACGTAAAATCATGATTATGGGCGCTTAAATCTTTTAAGAGGATGAACTCAGTTAATTTTAGGAGCAATCATGCACTGATGTACAGCCTGGATTTAATCATAATGTATGGTGCTGCTGTAGTGTTTTTTCGTTTAAAAAATTGCAAGTAACTTTTGGAGACTTTTGACCAAAGTAACTAGCAGTCTCAATTATCGTAAGGGTTTATGTTTTAGGAAATTACATAAAGATTTCTATAATGTCGCCCACTGATCATGCTTTAGTAATTTTTGTGTCTCTGGTACAAAATAAATTCCTTATACATATTCTTCTGCTTTTAACAAATTCTTTATAAAAAACCATTGCGTGTAGATTAATTCATACAACTTTTCTTTACAGTTAACTACTTTTAAGAATCCACACGTCCCGTAGAATAGTCAGAAGGATGACTCCGGCAGTTGCTACAATCTTAGCTATTTCATACAAATATAAAAAGTAATAAACGACGTCATAAGAGATGACATTTTTTACAGCTTAAGGTAATAAACCAAAATATGTGCATGTTTTAAGTGAAAAAGGAATCCACTCCCACATTTTTATAACAATGCATTTTTAGCAAGTCCGTACATGGGCAGAACTCATAAAAACTTATCACGTACACCGATCATAACTTAATAACAGTCCCGAAATTGCTAATAAATATATTAACATGAAGGTATTAGGTAAAAAATCACAGCCACATTAATTCATTCGAGATTCGATTATGGGCGCTTAAGGCCAATGATCTGGGCCTCGGGAAATTTCACGTGAAACAGGACTTTGCCTCGACTGCCAAAGTTCTTTGTACCTTGAAACCATAAATAACCCTAATCCGTTATGGTGCAAAAAGATTCGGAGCTTATATAACCTTTTTTCGAACATACTATGCAATAAAACTGGTAGATAATTTCAGTAGGAGCGTAAGGTAGGATTTTTTTTACATTGTGACATACAACTACTTAACGGGATCTAAAAAAAATGCCAAGAATGAGCAAATTAATCTTAGTTAAATTTTCCGACATTATTCTACTATTCTGTAAGCAGACAAATTAAAGTTAAATCTTTAAATTTTCATGATTCACCCTCCTATTTATTTGCCATTGAATTTTTTGATACTTAATATGTTGAGGCTACATTCGCGATAAGTCTGGCCACATTCGCGATACATTGTCCTATAAAACGAGTATAAATCAAACGTCGAATTAATGTAAGAAGGACGATGTCTTTGCATATAAAATTCTTGGCAAGTGGCCGAGATTGGCTCCCGGGGTCGTACTCAATGATGCCTGTAGTTCTTGCGACCCCATTTTCAACACTTAGTTTAGTTTGAACGATGTTACTAACTTATATTATTAGAACTGATATACACCCACACCTGCATCGCCTAAGAGTATTATAAAGGTACATTGCTGCACCCACGTTTCGTGTGTTTAAAGCCCCTATTAATTTTCAAGTACATTCCTTCCATTGCTCTGTTAGTGCGATTTTCCTTATAGAAACTTAGGAACCAGCCAAACGGCAGTAACGAGAAAATAAAAAAAATAAGTAGGGGAATTTATATAATGGTTGTCAGCCTATCTTTAATTTTTTAGGATCAAGCCCAACCTAAAAAGCAATATCATCACCCAGTCAAAGGCGACGACAAGACTTTTTCAGTCATCTTCACGTTTTCAATTTTTAATGACAATTCACATATTCAATCACTGTCGATTCCAACCATGCATGCTTTATCATACGAGCATAGTTTATAGAAACTTAACTTCTGCCGCCTAAGAATTTTTTTAGATGAGTAAGTAGTCTGCCAACTTGCACTAACCCAGCGTGGTGGTTTAAGGCCTAAACCATTTCATTCGTAGAGGATGACCGTAACCCTGAACATGATGACAATAAACCTATGTCGCCTAATGAAATAAATTATATATTTTTTTCAAATTAAGACGAAATCTACTTGAGAATATAATTTTATTTACGCAAAAACATAAGGCGCCCGACTGACGCCTTTTGCGGTTAGGCTGACATTTTAATATTAACTATAAACAAAAAGAAAATTTGTGCTCATTTGTAAAACATGGCATGTTAAACGTAGTATTAAATTTTGTGTTTTTATCATTCAAAAATGAGATGGTACTTGTATTATAAGTACTAAGTTTGCTATAGAAAGCGTGGTCACTTGTTCAACTGGAAATAAACACGATGATAAAAATAATTTTACTATATTCATTAATTATTCTGCTGTGTATGTTTTCTTTTTATTTATGGTGTCTGGTTGTTATGTAAAAAAAAACAGGACTACTGAGCTTATGACCAACAAAAGAATCATAAATTTATTTACTTTCACGACACCCATTCAAATTTTAGTTGGCAAATTAAAATATTCCAAATGGGGTTTCCTTCTATTAGAAGGTAATCAAATAGAAAACCCCATGATTGTTTTCTTATATTTCGCGGGTCGTAATCATAAATTCTGCAACTTGTTTTGTTTACAGCCCAAATAAAAACGTGAGTGCTTTTTTCTGTACGACATCGACTTTCTTTGATAAAACCACTAATATGCCAACCGGTAGTGTTTAGTATTAAAAAATAAACAAATTTCGCGAATTTCGATTATAAAATCTTGCACATTTTATGCTCTCAATAAAATGTAGGCGACGATTTCGTATGGCGCCAACTTGGAATTCAACGATTAAGGATATTCCAACTTTCCTGTTTTGAAATTTATTCTGTGACAAGTTAAAATACGAATTGCAATAAATGTCAATCTCTTTTTATGTATGATAATACTGAATTAGATTTTTAGAATTGCAATTTTACCTGCTTTATTCAATTAATTTATAAACGATTTTTGCAAAAGATATTGGTCATTTATGTGTAGCAATGGAAATAATAATTTAGTAATCTATTAAATCCATAATATTTAGATTTTTGACCACAAATTAGATGCAAGGCCATGGCCTTCAATGTTTATCATGTAAACATTATACATAATTGACGTTTCTATCATAATTATTTCTTCGTAGTTAGTTGTATGATAATAAACATATTTCATTTTTATTGTGAACTAAGGATTCCGCATGGCTTGTTTCATATTTTTTAACCAAATCAACGCTCTACACCTTATTAAGAAAGAAATAAATTGATTCACTTATAAATTTTCGAGAAATGGTAATATGGTTGCCCCGTCTTCCGTGGGTACTGCAAAATGTGGGTGCAAAATACAGGCGTGAGGTTATGCATTTATTATTGTATGTATAACATACATTAGTTTATTAATCTCTTATTTCTTCTATACAAGTAACATTTTTAACCGTTAGCTTCAGGCAAATTATGTTGCATAAAAAATTTTTGATGCAAGTTTATTCGCAACTGTCGTTGTTCTTTCTCGCCCTTGTCGATTCAAAGAAATTAACTTTTTGAAATCCAGTGGAATTGTTCCATATAACATACTTTTGTAGAAAAATAAAGAACTTGTGGTAAATATCAAAACAATGCTAATATTGAATGAAGTCGGCACATTTCTTTTGTAGCAATAAGTTAATTTGTATTTAGCACGAGGTTGCCAATTTAAATCCATTTAAAGTCATTTATGGACACTTCATAATTGATGTCATAAATAATCGTCAACATTTCAAAGTTGTATACACGACGATCTGAATAGTAATCCATATACATATAAAATAGGTAATAAATATATCGCTTATTCAACTCAAAGCAGGAAGAAGTACCACGTTTAAAATATCACAAGTTTTTGGATTGACATCTATTTCTGTAATGTATATTTAAATGTTTGAATAATCTACATTTATTGTCAGGTCATTTAGAATAAAAGAAATACAATAAAATACTTTTAGTAAGAGTAGAAGAGTACCGAATGTGGTTGGTCGTGTAAATATCGATCGTGTCTCGGCAATATTTTTTTTAATTTTCTTTAAAAGCATGGAATCTGGAATATTTTTTCGAATAACGCCTAAGCCTTTGCATCGATAAAGGAGAACTGCCAAAATTGCTGAAAGGAGATACTACGTCTGTGTCAACCCTCCATGGGAATACAAACATGAATAGATAATAAAAAACATTATTAATATCTCTATAGATATTATAGATAATAAATAAGATCGTAGGATGTGAAAAATTAAATATTTATAACTGTGAAAGTATTAAAAACTATCTTAGTCTAAATATTCTTCCGTACTGGACGAAGGTAAGAATGAACTTTATTTAGTACTGTGAATTTTAAAATTAATTATTGATAGCAGTAATCCATATTCTAAAATAGGGGGGAGGGGGCTTCGAGTTATAAAATACAGCGTAAGTATATGGGCTGATGGAATATATGGATAAATACTATGTTACTATAATATACGAGGCGGGTTTTATAATATAATATGAGTGTGAGTCATATAAAGCTTATAATATAAATAACATATTCTTACAATATTATGACTTGGTAAATTTATTTGTAATTTCGAAACACATATAGAATATTAACATATAAAATTATTATGATGCATTTGTATTACTAATTTACATTTAGATATAAATTTTAATAATTATTTGTTTATATTTTTTATTATATTATATACATACTCATGCCCGCATTCCATTGAAGTAGGCAGTATTGTATGCCAAAAGTTTACAACCAAATAGACCAATTTTGTTTCATTAGTAATCATACAGTGCATTTCTACACCGACAATTCGCCAGATATGTATCAATCCACAGAAAATTCCCTAATTTAAAACCCAATATAATTTTGCTCGAACCAGGAATCGAAACGGGGACCTTTACATTTCATGCCATAATACTTGATACAGCCGTTGTAATATATATAAACTTATAAAGCTTTTATAAGTATGTATAAACTTGAAACGTCCTTTTGAACGCCTCACCAAACTAACGGTCAAGAAGTTGCATCTAGGCTATTGGGGCTACACATTCGACTTAAATTATACAGTAATAAATAATATCACACGCATAAAATACTCGGGCTATCACTTCATTACTGTGAGGTCAACGGTCACGTCTATGAACTGTGAAATTCCAGACACCTAGATATAAAATATTTATGTAGAATTGTTTGTTGAACTTCATCGGGTGCGGATAATCACTAACTTCAAAAGCCTAAAGGATGGGCAGTACACCGAGTCACTATCAGTGACACGTAATTTCATTAACCCATTTTTACTTTATCTCGATATTAAACGCTAGCTCCTTTTTTGTAGACAGGAGCCAGATTTTATTTGAATTAAACTTCTCGATTCCTCCTAGTATTTGGCATCTTGTAAGGTAAGTCTTCATTTATTTATACACATTGTCGTAGAGCCTTAGACTTTAGAAGTGTCAATATAACAGAAAGACATATCTGTCGCTTTACGTTAGTTTCAGTAATAAATAACACAATGTTGTTAGTCTACTTATACCATAGTTCTGCCACATATAAATTACAGTATAATATTTATTTATAGATTTGATTGTATTTATATGCATAAAACCATTTGTATACATGATAATAGCATTAACGTTACTAAGACCAATATGGTTTGCTCGTGTTGGTAGAAAAATGAATAAATTATAATTTATTCAATCGATATGTCGTTTTTTACCTGTTTTGGAGCACCTGACCTATCTTTGGCATAAAAATGCGGAAATTGATTTAAATACAATCTTCTATACATAGATTGGTTTGATATTTTTACATAGAAACTAGAAAATACTTTTCTGGACTGGGTATAGATTAGGTAGCATCTGGCCATATACATATGGCTATGAGAGAAAGGTAAAAGGAAAAGTACTAGTTTACATGGTTAGTTTAGCTGGTTTGACATAATTAAGAAATTTCTGTGGAGAATTCGCACTTATTCAGCTATCCTCAGGATCTATACCTATATCATCAAATTGATTTTTATCAAATTTGATCCACAGCCTCAACATCACACGGAGATTCATTCACACGATCCCTGGTCGTGTTCACAAAAAAAACTCTTTAAGTCAATTACATTGTTTTAAAGGATTATCTTTGCCTCCATGTGAGGAAATTCGTATTTTACTTTAAAGGTGCGCGTTTCTCGTCTCCTTCTCTATAGAGCTTGCTAAATATTGGTACGTGAATATTGAGGGCGTCGCATGGGTGCAATATAAGTATTTTACAATATGTTCGAGATATTTTTGAGGTACCTATATCTAACATGGTATTAAATTATTGGGGTAAAGTGCCGAAAATATACATAAAATAGTACGAATTTTCTAGAACGAAACTAGACAAAGAATTTTTCTATTTATTTGAGCAGCGTCCTGTTTATTTGCTACTTGAACTTATATCTTTAGAATTTTGGAGTTTTATCGACAGTTTTTTTTTATATTTCTATTTATCTGGACAAAATATTGTTCACATGGTTGTAACTGTTTAAATATACATACACAAAAGTGCAAGCGAACAAAAAAATAATTTTTAAAAAGACAAAATAACTTAAAAATCCTAGTGTTAGATGTCCATTGATCAATAATGCGAATATTTAAAAAAACATGTCAACGCATGGCTAGCAAATTGATAAAATACCTCGAGAACTAGATATTTCTCAAAAGGTTGTTAAGACAGAAGTCTTAAGTAAATAATAGTTTAAGCTAGAGATGATTGCAATGTAAAGTTTAATTTGATTTGCTTAAAGATTACCCCAATTATCTATTTTATAAATAATGAAAATAAAAAAAAATGTTTCCTAAAAAACAGCCAACTATCTACAAAACGCTTTGGACAATTTCAACGAACTATCAATTATTATGCACAACGTTGCTTTGTCATTGCAACGATATCAATCGTTCAATTTGCGACGATTTCATGCAAAAATTATACTTTATCAGAAAGAGCATAGGAAATGACGTTTCGCTAAACGATTCTAGGTTACCAGACATTTATTAATTGACATTTTTTTTCCATATACGATAATGATTTTATCAGTGGCTAACCCAAATTATCAGAAAGTAAACTAGTTTTAACTTAATAAGTGCATATTTAGAATTCGAAAAAAAATAACGACAAAGATGTTGAAAATGTGTCCGCTGAGAGGCAATAGACCCCCACCCTATTATGAAACTCAGGGAGAAAACACGACAGGGTAAAAGTGACTGTAGCATAGTCATATCCAATAGATTATTAAAAAATAATACAATTATACCTACAGTCGAGAATGTGCGTATGTATGTACATAAATACGTATAACTGAAATACCTCGTAAAATAAAATGTGCGATAAAAATTATGTGCATGTTTATGTACTGTAGTTATGAATGTTTATACAAGGAAATTAGTAACAAATTGTTTCCGTATACTTAATCCAAATTGCTTTTACGATGCTCTAAGTTGATAGATGGCGAACCAGAGGTCTTGTTTGATTATAATTAGCTATTAGGTAATGTTCCGCCAAAACTGCGTATAAATAAATTACTAAGCGAAGTAACCTTATTTACAAGGTTACCATACCCAAAGTCTAGGTCAAAGTTCAACATAGTTATCAAAAATGTGAACAAATTCCCATCTAATTAATTCTTAATGAATCCTTCAGAATGCTATTATCAACCCGGGAACTAAAATAGGGCCCTCTAGATAGTAAGACATACGTTTGTTTCGCAAAGCTTGAGTAAGTCATAGCAGTTAACAAAACAGAGAACCTTTACACAAAAACATTACTCAAATTATCTTTTCATTGTTTAAGAGGTATACTTACGTATAGCCTCATGGTTCCGCAGTTTGTGGCGTGCGATCTAAAGGTCTTCAGTTCGATTCCCGGGTTAGAAAAGTATTAGTGGGCTTTTACATTAGAAAATTTTCAGTAGCACCTCGGGGTCTGGAAATAAGTCCAAATAACGGCAATAGGCTCGCCTCCTCTAACGTGGGACTGATACATATCAGTCGAAATGTACAATATACATACAATAGTGGACATTTAGAGTCTGCTTAAGATAAAATCATTTATTACTGAATTAATTGCCATAAACAAACATCATAACCCAGCCAAACCACATTAATTAAAACATAACTGTTTCACACAATCTTAGAAATCTTAAAAAAACATAAAATAATTTTATTAATATTAATTAATTAAATATTAATATTACAAGCATCATTTCTCGCTGTAGAAATTAACACACATACCCAATTACTAGTTTTAGTCAGAGGCGGCGCTTGGGCGTGGCTTATAGACGTTAATACTACTGGTATGGTATAATAACTGTTATTAATTGTAATATCAGTGTTTTGTTTGAGGACTAAATCGCCCACTCGTTTTGTATCATAAGCTATACTTATATATAAAGTCGAAGAGGTTTGCTTTGATGAACGATCTAATTTCTAAAACTAGCGGTTCAAATTATTTTTTACTAGCTTTTGCCCGCGACTCCGTCCGCGTAGACTCTAGGGTTAAGTGCAGAGAGATTTTTGCATTTATAACATGTTTATCCCACGGGATTACATTTTCCAGGATAAAATTATCCCATGTTAATTCTGTGAGCCCTACCTACCTCTATACCAAAAATCATTCAAATCGATTTGGTAGATCCAGAAATACCCATTCCCACGGGAATACTTAATTTTCCGTGATAAAAACTATCCCATGTTAATTCTGTGAGCTCTACCTCTCTCTATACCAAATTTCATTCAAATCACTTTGGTAGATTCAGAAATACCCATTCCCACGGGAATACTACATTTTCTGGGATAAAAAGTATCCTATGTGTTATTCTGATGTATAAGCTATATTGTGGTAAAGTTTCATTCAAATCCATTCAGTAGTTTTTACGTGAAAGAGTAACAAACATCCATACATCCATACTTACAAACTTCCGCCTTTATAATAATAGTAGGATGGTTAAATAGCCCATTGACTGAGGCAGTCTAAATATCATCAGGCTAGGACCATCAATAGAAGAGCTGTTATGAAAAATGTGGAAAAAAAACAGAAAAAAGATCTTATTCAGAGATCACAGATACGCATTTTCTTCATCTTTTTGTTTTCCTCTATGTTAGGTGGAGTCCCTTACATACATACTCCAGGGGATATATCAAATTGTTATTGAAATTTGAGAAAGGAGCTTTGATTTCACGTATGGAGTCCTAGAAAATCTCTGAAAACGCTCAGTACCTAATCACTAATAAGCGATGGGTTCAGAAGTTCATCCTACCATACCCTTGTCTACCCCTATGGAATCGGTCTATTCGCATTGCTGTCCGATATATTTAATAAAAATGGCGCCAAGAAAAAATATGAACAAAAACGACGAACGTGTTATGTTTATAGTGTGGCATCTTAAATAATATTGGCACATTTTATAATTAGCGTAGCGACCAAAACGCTATAAAACTTCTGTAGACACTTTGTCAATAGATAGGAAGGTCATAACATCGTTTTCTTTTTTTACAATAAAAGCTTTAAATAAGAAACAAAATGTCGTGAGACAGTAATCGATCATTTCTTATTTTATTACAAACACCTAAATAAGAGTTTACCAGGAATAGAAAACGAGTTTTTACATTACAATCGATTTTGTGAATGATAATCTTATTCTTTTCCTGATATTGTTCTTCATAGCCAACAGTGGGCAGGTCACACCCATCGCATAACTATATCCATACTATGTACCTAATAAAAATACGCTGGTGATGACGATTATGACGATGATGATGAATATGGCTGTTACTCCGTTTGAAATAATCTCACATACCATCAAAATACGTGAACATTTAATTACTACAACAACTGATAACACCTACTTCAGTTAATTTCTTATCAACCTTTTTACCAAAATTCTAAGCATCAATAAGAGTGTTTCGAAAATGCAAGGGAAAAGAAATAACTGTCAGGAAATAGTTCTAATTATATTAAACAAAGAAAATCTCACTCACTAGACGAAGCGCAACAACAAAGCTTTCAAGTCCAAGTCGTTTAAATGTTACACAATATCAGCAGTTTAAAATATATTACATAATTTTATTCGGATATTTATGAATTCTGGCAAAGGTCACGGCAACGAGTGTCAGAAAGTGGGTTAATATTGCACATTTGCAAGTTTTATATTTGTATTTTAAATCAGGTAATGACTAATATTAATAATCTGTTGAGGAACATAAATTTAATTTTATTTTTCAATAATATTTTTGCTTTTCCACCTCTGGAAGACTTTAGCGAAATAGTCTTATCCACCCTTATGACAAATAAAAATATGTAAATCTCATCATGATCCACGAAAATTTAACATCGTTTGAGCTAAGGCCATGAACAGACCATAACAACAACTAAAACTCATCATCAGCCAATATCCGTCCCACAGCTGGGCACGGGCTTTCTCTACCATTAAGGCCTTAGTCCACCACGCTGACCTAGTTCGAGTTGGCGGATTCCATACCTAAGAAATTCCTAAGAAATTTTAGCTGTGTAGGTTTCATCACGATGTTTTCCTTCATCGTTAAAGTTAGTGATAATTCATTGTGAATACACACATTTCTTCTATAAGTCAGAGGTGTGCGCCTGGAGTTTGAACCCGCGACCGCCGAGGTTCTCAACTGCGAGCTTAAGCTTCGAGGCCATCACGACTTATAATGTTGACTATGTCTATCTATATGAGAGTGCTTGGTAGTGCAATTACTCAATCATAGAAACTGCTTGTCTCGTTTCGTGGTTTACAGCCATTTTCAAAAAAAGAGCCAGTAATAAATATGTTCTTTTTTTTTAACAAAATTGCCGAAGAGGCCACGTCCATTTAGACATTTAAAATTGACTTCTAAGCCTTTAGTCCAATTCGGTCGTCAAGTTACTTTTATAGACCAATAAAATATTTATTATTTTTTATAGAAACAAAATAAAAATTGACGTAAACGCTTTATAATATGATGCATTAGTCTACCATGATTAAGTCATAAATGTCAACATATAGATCAATCCGCATAATACATATTCAATTGTCTAAGTTTTATTATTTATTTATAATCTGAGACGTAAAAACGTCGATCCTCATGAATTGATTATCAATAGAATTAAATTAGATATTAATTGTAAGGACGAACAGAACGTGATTTTAGTATAAAATAAAATATTTTAAAGTATTTTATTACTTGAAGCAATCAGCGAGACATAAACTTTGAATTAGTACTAAAAGAACTTAAATAAATTTAACATGTACCATTCAATAAAATATATAACTCATTAATTTAGTACAGTTTTTTTAAAATAAATGAATCGTTTAATCAATCCAAGAAGGCATTGATATAAATATGTTTTGCACGTTTGTTTTGGACAGAAAACGCCTACATTTTAACAAACAGGAACTTTATCCCAATAAAAGAATGTCAAGCCGTACTTTTCTAAAATCATCGTCACTAGCACTCAAAATACTAAGTAGACGACATAAATAAATTGAAAATGTTTATTTGGCACTTACTTAATCTACTTGGAATATAAGAGATACTTAAAAGATTTAAGCTTA
Organism: Cephonodes hylas; assembly: GCA_030295005.1. Classification (NCBI taxonomy): domain Eukaryota; kingdom Metazoa; phylum Arthropoda; class Insecta; order Lepidoptera; family Sphingidae; genus Cephonodes; species Cephonodes hylas. The sequence goes on along the minus strand of AP025362.1, from coordinate 10,567,575 downwards.
AACACTTTAAGTAGTAGGAAAATATTTGTACTTGGAGAAATTGCTGTGGTTTAAATAACGGTCATGAAATAGTTCGGGTCCTGATGTTCCTTCACGCCGATAGTATCAAAAGCTTAAATGTTACGTAGATTCATAGTTTTAATTTAATTTGTCAGTGTTAATATTAATACTCAATTTTGAGTGACATTAGCCAGATGGCCAGATATATAAAATAACAATATCTAAACAAATTCCTTGGAAGTTCTCAGATCATTCTGCTGCTCACTTGTGGAAATCCCTTGACTATAAGACAAGTAAAATCGTTGTCTGCTTAAAATAGTAATCAAAAATAAAATTATCTACAATCAAGCCAGGAAAACATAAAGCGTAATACATAATTACATATCAGGAGAACTCTCCACTTTTTAATCGACGAAATATTACTCCCTAATTTTGGTGTAAATATTTCGTTACTTACCCTGATAGCGACAAACGTACTCAAAACTTCAAACCCGCCATAAATAGTAGTAAAATAGGTGTATTGCATTTAGGGTACAACTGTGAACTGCGGACAAGATTTTTTTTAAATATCTGATTATAAACACAGGGTTTATCATTTCAGTATACCTACCATGAGCAGAATGATGCAGCAATATTAGTTAATAAAAATCATATTCTAAACTTTTGAATTTCCTTATGAGTAAGACGCGATGCGATGACTTCAGATAAGATTTGAATCATATCTCTCCATCTTTTTGTAAAGCAGGAACAAAAGCCGAGCAGAATAAATCAATTACATAAATGTAAACTAACACGATTTTACACTTGAGGCGAGAGGATTTCAATATGACAAGTGAATCGTACGAAAGGGTTAATCTCTTTGTCCGTATCGCATTAAAACAAGTTTTAATCCGCGTAAAAGTTGCTAAATCATTTTTCAAACAACCAAAAGTCATTTAAAAAAAGGACGAAAGTAAAAGGTGATACTTCAACGGTTTTGTATTTTTTACATTGTATTCTTTGAATTAAATTTCAAGTGGTATACCTAAATCAATAAACCAATGATTAAGCAAGTGTGTTTTTTTTCTTTATTTAAGTTTTCCCTATTTTGAGTGATAATCGAAAAAAAAATGTTGTATTGTTGTCACCGTTCATTTGAAAATATTTTTTGAATTCATGTTGTTCTCATGGTAAAGATACGTGCCAGCGAGATGTCTTTGTTCCTTATGAAAATTTAGGCAGTACTTGTGGATAGAAAATTTAAGAAATTTATAGTAGCAGAGAAGAGTTTGGCAATCTGGAGCAGAAGGCTTACCTTGTATAACGTACTGTTTCAAAACAAAATCTCGTCTCTGACAAAAAAAATGTAATACAGGAGTGAGACTTACTACTATTTAAGATTTAATTTCTAAAAGGTTATTGATTATAAATGGATGATAATTTCTTAAATTTTGTAACTGACTCATTACATTTATTTGTGCTTTATAGACCGAAGAGGAAATGATATACATTTTGTCTAGTTATTCAAAATATAGTGTACCTACTCATTGTTTATTCCTTGTCAAAGAATCGTCAAGTTCCCCTTAAAAGAATGAAGTAAGTCAAAATCTCAAGAGCGATACATGGAGACAAAATAAAAGTATCATCATTGCCTTTAGTCTTAAGTTATCGTGACATAAAGTAAATTAAATTTTATGTGTAAAACGAGTGGATTGTCTCTGAATAACAGTTTCGCAACTAGCTTGTGTTTCACGAGTCGCTAAATATAGGAACCCGGGTTTAAAGGTCGGCTGAGGGAAGGTGACACCACATTAAGGCCACGACCCTCAGCAATTAACAACCAAGATAAGCACGGTGTCATCAATGTTAAATTAAAAATGTTCATCTTAATGTTTTTGCATAAAATGGATCACTATACTGCTAAAGGTAGTTTAATCTACATCATTGGTATTTCTGGTCATATGAACTAAGACATTAAACTTGATTATAGTGATGGTATGTAAGTACTACAAAAGATTGGAGCGAAAATGGTAGATCCATTGTAGGCACGATCCAGTTGAGAAAAATGTACAACAAATATTTATATCTTCGTTTCTGAAACGAAGCGTTTGAGAACAAAAACTCTTCAAATTCATTTACAATATGTTTTTCTTTGTTTTTAGAGTAAATTAATGTTACACCCAAAAAAAATGATAAATTTATCCTACAACATAAATTTATCTTAGTTAACGTACGTCGCTGGACGATCAACTCTAGGTAAGGCTTACGTCGCAGCTTAATATTCTCTAATAACTATAAAGCAGCTTTCTTGCGGATAATATTTTCCTTCGACATAACAGCCAGCGATAATATTTATAAATAACACAGAACTTCGGAAAGATAATAAAAACAAGTAAAAATAGCTTCCTGAATTCAACAACCGAAAACATGTTGAATGGCGAAATTTTCCGTCGGTGCTGACAAAAATTACGCACAAACTAAAACTTATTATTCAATGACACGTGGCTTCTTCGCACTATTCTCACCAATGCTATTGCGTTATATCCTCAGTCTTTGACAGCTGTAATATGTTTACATATGTAAATGTTAATATTTCCATGGCTGCGGTAGATCCAATGCGGCTAATTTCGAACCTTTTTTTTCAATCAGCAACTTTCAAGCTAAAGAGCTTCGTATCCGTTTTCCACTGTAATTACGAAAGAGGGCTTGACCCGTTGTCCTAACCACGCTACACAAATGTCGGCTTGTGCACGGACTGATTGATTTTTCACAATAGTGGCTAGACTAAGGCAGAATACCTTCCTAACTAGTGCTTTGGGTTTTTTAAAACACGCTCGTGATTAGTATCAACCAGAATCTAGGGTTGAAAACCGCTGAGCCTTTAAAAAAATACCTTTACGAGATAAACAATGATGCAACACAAAATTTCCAAATAAAACTAAATACAAATTTCGGTAAGAATGCATCCACTTCTGTTATTTGATTTTGGGCTTACATGGACAGTATCGATTTTAATGGTATTCGTGAGAAACCGGAGTTGAGACAGGTTCCATCAGTATCTGCAAGAGGCTACCGCCTGCCGACCCCTTAACCCGGCCCTTTATCGGGGTGCAACGTATCGTGTGAAAAAAGAACAACGGGTCGGTGCAACGGAATGCGACCTTCGGATCGTCCTTACTCGAGATTTTGGCACCGCGTCGCGCCCACCAACCATGACATTTATTTAACGATCCTTTTTATTTTATACACGATCTAACTTCGAGACATGTTCAGGATGTACTATCCTTCCATGTGCCTGCCTTTTTGCCATCGCTCTACGGTTCAATGTCGTGAAACATGTTAACGTTCCAAAAACACTCCTTAAGAATGTCATTACTCTTTTAACATCCCTTACTAGACATCAAAAACAAAGAAGTTTTCGATATGTATGGAAATTTAATATATTATGCACAAAACGTCACAAAGTTCTTACACATGTGCTACTGTTGATATTTCATATTATGAGAATGTTAATATGCATCGAACAAGATATTTATATCTTCATCTTCAAGTCATTATCATGTGCTTAAATGTAAATGATCTACATTTGTATTTACGTCACGTACGTGCTCCTTCGAACGTTTAGCGTATTTCGGCATCTAACATATTGGTTTAAGGACCTCCTTTGCTGAAATATTCGTATCATATTCGTATTATTTTAAAAAAAAGTTGCGAAGAAAAAGATACTGTAGAAAGTAAAATCACATTACAAATATAAAAAACGAATTTTATGTTCTCAATACAGTGATTAAAAAATCTTCAATAGTCTTCACGACGAAAAATAAAAGGAAAACACTAAATTTAGATGTTGTTAGCAAAAAAATTTAGATGACTGTTTAGTCAAGCTTCATCGTAGCGCCTTCGTATTTGCTCTACGAACAGCCTACACAAATATTTAAAAATAACAATAAAACAATACATCAAACGTTGTCGATTATTGCAGATCTTTTATGGCACCGACATCAGAGCCGTATAATTTGAATAAGCTGGAGGTAGTTACCCTGATGACAAACATATACCTGGACAATATGTTTTTGGTAATACCGACCAATGAGCTATAAATTAATAATTAGATCCAATTGGTTTTTATGGATGCCGCAATAAAGTTTGAATTAATAATAACAAATAATCCGCTGCGCCCATATTGTATGTGATCGGAATGTGTTACTATATTTGGAGTTAGCCTGTGTTTTCTTTGTTGTCGTTCAGAATGTATAATAGGTATAATTCTGTATCTTTGATTTATGCTTTTTCTGTTCCTAATTCTTCTGTATCGATTATTTCCTTTTCTTGTTCTAGGATAAAATCCTATTACTGATGATGATGATTACTTTTTGATTGAATTTGAATATGGCTCCCGTAGACTATCCAAATTCCAAATTTTACACCCTGTCTCTTCAGAATCGCGCGACTTTTATTTGTATCCGGGAGCAACAGTTCACTTATTTTCGGTCGCAAGTCATTTAGCCTATGACCTATTAAGAAAATCATTCAAATAAAAAGAGGAAGAAATGATTGATTATTATCAGTAAAAATCATAAAGAAAAATAATCTAAAAGTTTTCTTCATAACCCCACTGGGTCGTATTGGAGCTCAAGTTTATGTATGTATGCATTATGATAGGAACAAGCTATTTCAGTAATGGGACAGTATGATATATTTCTTCCTCTTTAAAGAACCTGATGATATGCAATTAATTATGAAGTTTTATTTATCACTATACGAGATCGCAAATGATAAATACATTTTATGCTATTTACATATTACGCCATTTACTTCATTGCCTTTGAAGTATTTTATTTATAAACTTCTTACTCTACCTGACTTTATGCTATATCTGCATAATCAACTCCAACATATTATTTCTTTGCTTATAATAACATTTTATAATTAGGAAAAATCATTCCAGTGTTTTTTTTACACTGAAACCTTTTATTTCCATACACTGAAATATTATTTCTTAATATAAGAAATACTTTTATAAACTAAGCAAATTAAAATTCAATTCAGCATTCGCAAAGTCAATCACATAATTTTAATGTTGGATTAATTCTCCTTAATTAATCATTAGCTTTTGATATCGCATTTAAAAATGCTAATGACTTAAATCATACTTCAAATTTTAGTGCACTAATTAGTTTCACGATTTTATTGCTCGGTTTAATTTTTCTTAATAAATCATAAGAGGGTATATTTTTTAAATATTCTCTACTTTTTCTATTTTAAAATATATATTTATGAAAATTATATAGAAAACTCTCTTTAAATTAAACTTAGATTTTTTAAATGTGGTTTTTATTAACTAAAGACTATTAAAATCTGCTTAATTTTTTAGATACAGAAAATGAAAAACCAGGATTTGGGACCATTTTCTTATTATAGTAATATACCTGATGTGAAAATCTTATTTTGTATACTTTTATGGTGAAGATATATAGAATAGTGATACAATTGCATTACGTGGTTTAAATTTAAAGTAATTTGATCGGAGAATTGACTTTTCTCAGAAGTAGTATAGTCTCATCCCGCGCAACATTAATGTAAAGGTCGCATATTTCAATAGACACGGTAACTTATACCTTCCTGCATTCTATAAAGCCCAGTTTCTGATACATATTATCAAAATTAAATTTATACTGAATCTTGGATCTACCTGACCAAGTAATGAAAATCATAGTGGTTGAAGCCGATGAATGAAGTTTGCTAGATATAGACTTCCTCGAACAAGTACCTCTTTTGGGAAGGGCTTTATCCAATAGTAGACGATCGTGATCACGATTAAAATTTAGTTTTTCATATGGTACACGAGTATAGTATTGTAATTCTGCATTTTGGCGGATATTAGAAATTAGACATTATCTTTTATGGCAACAGTGAGTAAGACAGAATATTGTAACCGGCTTCAACCAAAGGGTTCGTAAATTCATTAATTGTGGAATAGTTTTCTGCTTACGTATTTTCTCCATTATATTATGATTACTGAAATAATATATAAAAGGAGCATCTAATTTAATTTATCACTCAATTAAATTAATGAATACATTTTGAAATTAGAAAACCAACCATTGAACTAGGCACAAAATAAAAGTAGTTATACCTTGATCGACTTCTTCAAAGCGATTAGATAATTATTATTTGATATTGGTTCAGTTTTACTCTTAGATTTCTAGCCCAGGGCATTAAGTCTTTGAAATAATAAATAATTTGAATAAATATATACGTATGCATCATTATTTTAAAACGATTCGTTGAAAATGACAGTGAAGACTGAGCCTAAGTTCAACCGCTCTTTCAATGTTACCGGAGTGATTTCCAAGATTCAACAATGAACGACCTCAACCAGTAATTCTTGCTAGTAGCGTACGTCTATTTATTAAATTAATTGATTCATCAATTATTAATTTCGTTACCACAATCCATTTAGTTGTTAAACTTGAATGGTTTTTGGTATTTTTGGCTTTTTGTGTTAATTAAGGGACCATTTATTGATTTAACGCAACGAGTTAATTTGTTATTCAGATGTTCGAGTTGTGTATTTTTCGCATGTGAGACATTTGTTCGACGTTTAATTAATGAGTATCGATTTGGAATACGTTAAGCATTTAATTACCAACGAGTACAGTATGATGTTATTCATATAAATTATTACAACCATATAAAAACATGATGCACTGCGTGTTTTATTATGTACAAGTATTTTTTGACGTTACCTCATTTAATATGATTCTTATGTTACCATATTTCAATGTAACTTATTGATTTAAATCTGTCCTATCTGATTGAAAATGTAATCTAAAGTATAATACGATGATTAAAATGTTAAAACCTACAATCCAATTTATCTATAGAATAAACTGATTAAATCATGGAATCTCTATGATTTATTTTTGGTGGAATCGGCAAAATTTGAACATAACAATTTTAGCGAACTATTAATCACGAATAGTTTGAATAATATAATCAATGCCGCCGGAAAATGCTAATACGTTTTTTATTCTTTAATTTATGCGATCAATATGGACTGGTTTCAATGGAATGTGGTATTCGATATGTCACCAAATGGCTCGTCTACAGAATCAATTTTACAATGTTTACTCTTTGACTGGGGTGCAACAATAAGACTGTGGTTATATTTTAAGCTCGGGCGACGCGCCGCGGCCGTCGCCGGCGCCTGCGCTGACGCCAACATCCGCCCGCGAAACAAAATTAATAGCCGGGTACATTCCGAACATTCTTGAGGATTCCTGTTTTCGGTAATGGACGGCGTTCGGTTATTGAGAACGGCACCGGAGTCCGCACGATACCTTACCTGATGTTGCGTCCACCGTGATTTTATTTAGACACTTTAATATCGGAATAATTTGTGTATATCGTTATTATATTTGAAATTCGACGCCCGGCGTGGTTGTAAAATATTATTTATGCTCATTCGCTGCATCACACGTCGGCTGCATGCTACTTCGTCTGCGGCTTACAATCGAAATAATCTTAGCGAGTTTGTGACACGTCCTAAAACTGGTACCTGCATTGTCATGTCAGCTCATAACGAGAACAAGTGGTTTGGATAATGTGATTGGATGTTTTCATTACGCTTGGACGGCAGCTAACGGTGTAAATCGGCACAGATTAGTTGTATATGAAAAGTTTGAGTGCACTTGAACTGACACCAAAGTAACGGTGAGCGTCTCCATCATCAGTGTCAAGATGGACAATACACAATTTCTTAGCAATAATATTAATGATTACCATTTCTCATGCCATCCTATCATAATAAATCTTACAAGATATGAATCGTTAATTTGCAGCTCTTGTCATTGTGTTTGCGAAGCAATTTGGAACCGTAGTTGGAATCACAATAAGATTCAACTAGCCGTATACGCAGTGTATCAGTTTATTTTTCTTTAAATTTAGGGAACATTTATCAATATATTATTTCAAATTTTCAAAAGGATTTTTGTTGACAAAACGTTTGATATGTTTAAATGACATTTGCATTTATTTTTTTAGCTACGATTATAAATCGGCCATAGATCCAAAAATGCGATATAAAGTTCCATCCCACTATTTGCGTTTAATTTTTTTTTTTACGTTAGACAGTTAGAAAGTTGAAAATAATGTATTAATCATGCGAGTCCTCATTTGGAGCTAGGGGGGTTAGTAATTATTTGAACTTCTGGTAACTGTAAATTTTGATTATCTCGATTTGTCTACAGTTTCGGACGTCCGACCATGGGGATATCAATCAATAATACTGTGTCACTAATTTATGTGCCGATGTAGAAGCAAGTCAGTACAATAATCGGTTAGTATGGCATACACCTGCCGTTATAATATATTAGAAGTAAATTTATAACACAGGACGAAGTTAACTAACTGCATCCTCACATTGACTAATGACTTTAATTTTGTGTGGAATTTCGCGTATAATTTCTCAGATTTATGTATATTAGCTACATAGTACGGGGCGCCTTTCTCTGGGAAAAGCCTGTGGCTTAAATTTTAATATATTTAGATGCAGTAGAAAGAATTCATACATTTTTAGAAAACAGATTTATAAACAAGTATTTTATAAACAATACTGTTAGTTGTTTTTAAATGAGCGTGAATCATATAACATTTTAATATATTAGCAGCTCTTAAAAAGCAAATAGATAGAAACCAAACATACACCTAAAATTTTGGGTCTCATTTCGCGTCAGCCTCAAAATTGCTATTATATTTTATTACGAAGACGGCGGTCAGGAATCTATCCAGACTTCTAGCTCACGTTCCTTTTTGCAATCGTTTTAAACAAGAAAAATAATTGCAAAAGACAACAATCCTATTAAGTCATAAGATTATGCGAAATATGTGTAGTATTACATAGTTACATCATTTCATCGTCATCACATGGTATATAATTTATCAAATTCCATCAAAAATAATGTGTTAAACCTGCTGTATTCGACTAAGTTATATAAGAAATTACTTTACCAGATGTTTCATGTCCAGATCTAAAACTATGCGGAGTCTATCAACCAGTTTAATTTAACATATCGTTAATAATGTGTATCCTACAACGGTCAGTTTTAATCATAAAATAGAACACGTGTAAATCAGAAACGTGTGACCTCCACCACATAATAATAACACAAATTCTAAAATATATCAATCTCGGAACTAGCCATATATGTAGATACCAAAAAATCATAATTAACTACCATAAATCAAACAAAAACACCATAGGCGACACCCTAATAATGTTTCGCAAACCAAGTAAACACTATTAAATATTGTTTTCCAGAACAATTTTCTGTGCTCCAATTTGTAATATATGTTGTTGCTTTGGTATTAAATATGCAAAATTCCACCCACACCTCTATGCCAGATGTTGTGAGAAGATCCATTCGAAATGATGCTTTATACTGAGCCGGTATATTATAGAATCGCTTCGATGTGTTTAGTAGCGATACGCGACGTGGAATACCAAATGTCGCAGGGTCGCGGAGTCATCGTTGGTCGGCGACCGCGCAAGGCCGCGAAATTCCGATGACCTCCGCCTATCCGTGTATGTAAGAAGAAATGTGAGTAAGCAAGATAAAACTGGACCTGTGAAATGATGTTACCTTGACTTAAACAATACTTAAGGATATTAACGTAATAATATATAGAGTTATCGTCGATTTACTTAATAAATTTATTAAAGGAACTACATAAAAGTAGAATGTAATTTGTACATTTTACAATAAGTGTTCTTTTCAAATTTATTGTCGTCCCAATAAATGCATTGGTGTTTATGGTCTTGTTGATTTCTCGAATGCTGCCGGATTCCTAAGTTCAATGTGACTTAATATGATTTTTGACATTGTTTATAAATTGAAAAACAGATTCGGTCTTTCTGGCAAAATGAAATTTAATGAAATAGTACTAATGGCTAGTGCAGTTTAAATACAAGATCGGTTCAGATTATCATAGATAATATAATCGTGGCAAGAATAACTCGAGTCTAAGTTATCACATCCTCCATTGTGGCCGCGGGTTCGATCCTCATACCGAGAAAAATGTTTGTGCTCGAGAAGGGTCTTGTTATTCTGAATCTCACGATATAAGATTAGTATTTTAGTTCAGTAGTAGACATTTTATTTATTTATTTGTTAAATTCACAATGATTTCTTTTCTCCTTTAGGTAGGTCCCTCTAACGACTTAAGGAGGAACCTGTAGGAAGTGGCCTGCATACAATGATTGTCAGATTCCCAGCTTGATTTGCAGTTTTTTTACATAATTATAAATTGTATTCTATTCAGAATTTTTTCATCGAAAATTTTTAATTAAGACATGTTATGTTGCGCTATACGTATAAATTGATCACATTCCGTCGAGATTTCGTTAATACCGTCTAGAAGCTTCTTATCATATTGAAAATAAACATTAAGCCAATAAAACCATTTAAAACTGGAGCAAATACAAAAACAAGCTTAATCTATGCAAACGTGGGCGAACTGTACACATTCCGATCTGTTTTGTTTTCGCAGTTATAGTTAAATCTACATTCTTGAAACTTGTAAAAATGCTCATTTATTGCCTTTTTAATATCAATAAATAAACTTTAACATACTTATTCCTTTTCTTTATCAAATTGGTCGCATTAAATTTTCATTTACATAGTCGCGGATGTTTTAACAAAGCAGGACACATTTCTAGGCTATTTTACATTCATTTGTTTGTTCTCGATTCATGAAATATTAGTTGCTCAGCTGTTCCTCGCGGGCGCTTAGAAACTAGTGAGTCATAAAATGTTAAATACCAAATTCCTATGCTTTGTTATCTGTGTCATCTTTGTGTATTGTTTTAGGCTGTGTTCCGTATTTCACTGCGACTACTGTAGGTTTCTCATGCTGGGAAGAAATTCGTTCCGTTATATACATACAGTATATCGTCGCAATATTTTAGGAGTTTGACGTCATAAATCGCCATTATTTTTGAGTTGCATTAATCATGTGATCAAGACCAGAGACCAGAAATAATGTGACATGGATGTCAAAAGATGGTATACTAGTTCGTGTTCCGTTTCAAGCAGTAACCAGTATATCTATAAAAGAGCGGTTTCGTAGTACCGTTAGTCCAATATGTCAACATCAAGGAAGATGTTTCTTTAATTAGATTGACGTATATGTAAATTGTTATAGTTTGACGCAATAATAATTAAATGCGATATCCTGCTTTGCTATATATTGGCGATAACGTCTTGATACCCAACTGAACTGGATTCGCCAATTAATTGTTGGATTTGTCTGACACGTTCATTATTTATACTGGCTCATTGGGATCTTTGTGTTCTATTTTTATTTCGATGTGTAGGTGTTAATTTATTACAGAAAATAAAGACGGTTTTCTGTAAATAATATGACCTTTGATGGTTTCGTCGTCGTGCGGCCAAGTATGCTGTGCGATCTAGAGGTCCCGGGATTTCCGAGTCGAGAAAAGTGGTATAGGGTCTTTCCATTAAGAAATTCTCAAAAACAGTAATTTGGAAATGTGGCCGTAAGTCTACAACAGGCTCGCCGTCTACGATGTGGGACGAAAATACATTGGAGAAATTTGGGTGTAGAAGTGTATCTCTACCTGCGCCTATGAAGAATATAGGCGTTATACTTGTACATACTATGTGAAAATATTTTTGTTTGCGATTTGCTGTAAGCAATCCAGTTGATGAGATATTATTCTGTTTACAAACTAACTTTAACTCATGATAAAAAGCATCGTTTATTTAAAAATAACTTACTTACTTTACTTACTTACTTATCACGGCGCAACGACCCAAAATGAGTCCTGGCCTCCGACACCAAGAGACGCCATTTAGGCCTGTCCTGTGCTGCTTCTTGCCATGGGATCGCGCGAAGTTCGCACAAGTCTTTCTCGACTTGATCCTTCCAACGATACCTCGGCCGCCCTACAGGTCGTCGTCCATTCGGATGTCCCACGTAGGCCCGTCTGGTAGCTCGATTGTCTCCCATTCTGGTCACGTGGCCGAGCCAGCGAATTCTGTGTGACTTCGTTTCGCCAATGATGTTGGGCTCAGCTACTAGTTCTTTCGCAATTCTTCCTTGCCCTCCAGGTTCCGTCATCTCTTTTGGTCGGTCCAAGAATCCTTCGCAGTATTTTTCGCTCTGTTACTAGGAGCTTAGTTTCCTCTTTCTGTGTTAGCGTCCAGGTTTCGCAACCATACATTAGAACAGGCCTGATGACTGTTTTATATATGCGAATTTTGGTGGATCTGCTAAGGAGCTTGGAGGTCAGGACTCTATCTAGAGCAGCACTACAGCGGAGACTATTTTGTGCACGGATTTCAATATCCTCTTTTCTCGTGTTGGTATCAGTTATTGTGCAGCCCAGATACTTGAATTTAGCTACTCCTCTGTAGTTATGTCCTCCCGCTGTAATGCCTAATCTAGGAGCTTTCGTGTTTTTCCAGCGTTTCATGTGAGATATTCCGTTTTGTCCCGATTTATTGTTAAGCCCACTTTTTCAGCTTCCGCTTCCAGTACCTTAACGGCCGTCACCACCTCCTCACGGTTTTCCCCCAGCAGGGCTAGGTCGTCTGCATACCCTACTATCTTATGTTGTCCATTCATTTGTACGCCGACATCTAATGCCATGACTTTTCTAATGACGTGTTCGAGTACTAAATTAAACAACATAGGCGATAGGGCATCACCTTGTTTTAAGCCGGTCATGATCTGGAAGTCATTTGATATATTTGGGCTAATTTTTATCACGGCTGTACTCTTGCGTGTGGCGATTTCGATCATTTTGGCTAACTTATGTGGTATTTCAAAGTTCCTAAGTATCGTTATTTAAAAATAACTAATGTCATAAAACTGTAAAGTCTCTTTGCTCAGAAATTTTTATGCATGGAGTTATGTTGACTACCGTTAAAGGATATACAAGGTATTTATCACCTCTATGATGCGATGGAATTTACATTAATATAAAACAACATTTTAATTAGCAACTATCTGCAAACAACAGTTTGAATAAATTAATTTTCTTTATGAATTTATCAAAAAACTGAGTAATGCTGAATGATGAATCAAGCGTTGTTTAATTGCTTGTATGCTATTGATCTATCAATATATAAACGCTTATAAGTTTCATTCTGCCCCTACCAGCTTACCAGTTACCAAACTAAAAAGGTGTATGAGGAGTTTTCTTCTCGAAAAAAAATTAGAAGTTCCTACTCTTGAGTATAAAAATCATTTATTTTAGTGGGTAAGGGTGTAGTTCATTAATAAGGTGCAGTGCGGGTTGACTCTTAGTCTAAGAAATTATTTTAAGGAACTCTGTGTTTTGCATAACTATATCAATGATATCATGCATAACAGCAGACTAATTTCCTGTAACATAAACGATTTATATTACTTGTAATACTCTCCATAAATAAATTACTTTACGAAACCAAGTCTTAAATCATCTTATTAAACGTTAGATCATCATATTCTCTTGTATTCAGGGTTAGGGACACATGGCTCATGGGGGGTTGATGGCTAGCCTAGGGAGTGAATGTCATGCAAGCCGTATACGAGACACACGCACGTACCAGTGAGAATGGAAATAACTAAACTCAACTAATCAATAGTCTCTATAAGTTAGAAGTCTGCGGTTGAGTGTGATTCATTGCAATATGTCACTCCGAAAACTCAGTATTCTATTTACAAAGGAATTTATCGTTGCGATTGGGATCAAGACTCAATTCCAATGCGCAAAGGCACATGGCTACGATAGCTTTGTCAAAAATTTAAATTCCAAATCAATAATTCGAATGCATGTTTTTCAAATTCCTTAAAAATACAAAATTTGTCCTCATCCATCAATCTTCATTCTCAATTCCAACCACGTCACGTTTGGACATCAAATTGAGACTTAGCAACAAAATCTTAGTTTTTAGCACATAAATCTGTTAATGTAATACGATATAGCGAGGCAGGGGGCTGAAGTTTCTAATTGATTCGGATAAGCCATTAAGCTCAGTTGATGGATGCGTTCCTTGTTTACAGAAATACGTGTTTGTGCGGTCCGTGATGAGGCGTCTTAATAATCTATCAGTTTACTTACTTATCATTACTCTATGTCTGTTCGCTTCCTCTTGAGAGCCCGTTTGCATGGAAACTTATATTGTTGTTTGCGAGGATTTATCGCTTACTTGATCACCGTGAGTTTGGTTTACCTGTTTGAGGTTTTTATAATTCTGTTAAAGTGGATACACTATTTATAGTAATTGATTTGTGCAAAAATTATAAATAATGTCATCATAAAATTAATTACTAGTAATACGGCAAAAATGTTTTGACTCTGCCAATGTACAAAATGCAACAAGACGGCCTGCGACAAGCGGTTATTTGTTTAACAAAACTCAGTCATGGTTTTTTATATTTATTTATTTATTTACACTTCATACAACATAAAAATTGTAAAGGCGGTCTTAATGCCTAAGGCATTCTCCTCCAGTCAAACCTTGGGTGGTGCAGAAATGATAGACAGCAGGTGTGCAAATAAAATTACATATAAACATACATAGATACATACACTAACCAATGCATATTGATAAAGGTTTTATATAGGTTTTATTATAAAAATATTGGAGAAGCTAAAAAGTTAGCTTAAAAATAGTATTCAAGCCACAATAAATAATACAGATTGAATGTGTATAATATATGTATATGAGGTCCTAATTTTTTTTTATCCATAAAATATATCCTAACAATGAGGCGTATGACGGATGATAATGATGATGTCTGTTATTTTTTCTTTCTCACATAAATCAATAGTACAATGTAAATAATTCTCCAATTGTTAAGGCATATCTATATCGTAATTTTCAATCATTAATCTCTTTATTACTTCCTATAGACCTCATTGTAATACGGATAATAAGACATTCGACCGCACGTAAATATTACCTTTAGGAAATAACATCACAAAAGAGGAACATGTTAAGGCCGATGTAATACGGTTTAAAACATATTTAATGTGTGCAATTAAGCTTGAAAATGGTTTTTGTTGTGTTTTTTGTACAGTTAATCTGTTACTAAATGAGGATTACGTGTAATGTATCATCGAACTTATCGTAAATTACTATTGACGGAAGATGTTTAGAAAATAAAATTTGAATTCCTGTTTTATTATAATTCAGATGATTTCTTATAATTTGTTGTTTGTTAATTATTGCTTCTGCGAATGCAATAAGTTTGCAATAGCGTATCTTCGAAATTCCAACTAATACTGCGAACGTGAATGCCAATTTAGCCAGTTGTCACACCTGTTTCACTGAACCCACTTTAATTAAAAGTAGTACCTAGAAATGAGACTCCTAAAATAATTTTAGCCAAAGATTTTATGTATTGATTCGCAACATGTGTATGAAGGCAATTGAAGCTCCGGACCATTTAGTTATCTAAGTATTGTCTACCGTATTCCAGTATTTATATTGTTTTACCAGTTCTTTAGCCTTCGTTGCCCCACCGTTTACCTGTTTATTCATAAAGTCGAATGTGATTCATCAGATCGTGTCTTTATCCATTATCAAAGTCTAACTTGGGCTTGCTTATCATTGTTGCGTTGTTTGAGTAAGTATTTCCATTTCCTGCAGGATAATTTAGAAACTCGTCAAAATAATCGTTCTATGTATATCTCATTTTCTATGAACCATAGATGATTATTAAATTGTAATTAAATTTACTAATTTAACTAGTATCCATTTGTCCCTGAATTTTTGAAGCTACCCAATTTTTATAAAGTTACCAAACGTGTTAAACGTCAAACCAATAAAACGACCCTAGTATACGACGTTCAATCAATACACAAGCTCCAATAGATTGCCAGCCCCATCTAGAACTGAAACAGGAAGTGCTAATAATTGCCTGACCCCGTTCGCCTCATCGACGCCCCTACCTTATGTAATAGTGGTAATACCGACCATAAACTGAACGCTTTATGAAAACGTGATCAATGGGCTATCGACATCATTCATAGGCAAACATCCCACGGCTGTAATTTCAGTTGAGTGAGCAATAATTTGCAAACATTGCCGATCGGTATCATCGACAAACTTCGGCCTATTCAGATTTAGCAAACTGCATCGGTCGACAACCACATTGCTATTATAGGTTCCACCCCAATATTTATCAACATGTTAGCGAAAACCGCCGGTGCTGTTGCGTTCTGCAAATAATAGATAAGCACGCGGCCACAACGGGTCGTGCCTCACGAAATAAATGCGTGATTTATGGCTCTAGAGCAGTGGAACAGCGGATCGGTGCTTAGGCGAATATGATCGTGTATTATGGACCCTAACCTCGATGTTATTGCTGCGGTCGCATTGTTTTTTTGTTACGAATGTTATTGGTATGATCAAAGTAGACGTTCTGGGATTTATTCATCGCGTCTATTGGACGATCTTATCGCACTTACCTGTAACAATTGCTCAAATCTAGGAAAAGCTTTTGGCATATTTATTGATTTCTTGGAATATAAAATATGATATGATTTTATCATAAGAATTTAGATTCGATAAAGGCTGAAAGAACTGATTGTTACTGATTTCAGTGGATAATTTGTAGAGAATTGAAAAAAAAGGCTGTAATTGAAAAAGCAATGTGCAAACTCCTAGGAAAAATTTAAGTTTATCGAAGTGCAGTTTGATTGAATGTTCTCGCTTGGTCTATAGTTGTTAACATATATTCGGTATTGTGTAGTTCTGGTAGTTGATAATAAACCTAAGTGAAATGTAACAAAATTAGGTATCCTGCATATTTTTAAAAGGTGATTTACTGACAAAATCTAACGTGAAATGTGATCTAATGCAAAATCGTTGTGGCATTAGAGTTTTGGATTTGTTAAAATACAAATTTTAACATTATCAAACATATAAGAAATTTAAGAAAATAAAATAATGTACTAATGCTTGTAGCATATAAATTAGCATATCAGATAAATATGGTATTAATGCATCCGATACATAAATTTATTAGGTGATAAAGATGACCACTGCTGCACGCGCCTCCTATACTCCTTAGAGGAGTCAGTCCTACTCAATCACGTGAATGCTAATAATACGAAAACTGTGGATTCTTTAAAAACATAGCTACTAAATAGACGGCATACTAGTTTTAAATGCTTCATCGGAAACCCCGCGTCCGGGTCAGCTCATATTTTTGGGAAATTCCCTGCCTACATTAAAATATTAACCTTTCATACTCTAAGATCATCGATTTATCAAACTGAAGATTGGACCTTAATTTCTTAACTCAATATAATTATTTGAAAACTTAATACTGCGAAAAATTGTAAGTTTCCCGAAATTGAAATATATTTTTTATCTTGATCGGTTTAATTTTATTGCCTGTTTGATTGAGTACATTTATGTAATGTAGAATGTAGAGTCAAGTGACTCTACATGTCCCCACATTTCCTTTTAGCCTGTAATTTTCTTGATGAAAATTATATGCGATGATTGTATGCTATGGTCATAACAATTGAATATTGTGAACCCACGTAAGGTGCTACATTATGTGCAATAACAAACAAATACATTATTTTGTCTCGCCCGGAGTATGGCTTACAACTCTATTTACAAATTGACACAATACATTATTAATTTCATTAAATAGTTGTTCTGATTCATTCTTCCATCAACTTAGTTGGACATTACGCCACAATACTCAGAAATTCCATGTCCAGTATTACCGGAAAGTGCTTACAAACGTAAAACATAAATTTTAAACATCACATTAACTGCATTTTCTGCATAAACATCGCATTTGAGTGTAAACCTTATTGCAGGCGCGAACAGAAAGGCTTGTGCACTATTTGTATCCTTTTAGTCCGTCTGTTTTTATCATGTTTTAGGTACAGTCGAAACTACAAACAACTTCCTTGCAGTTACACGAAAATCTGCGTGGAAAAAGGATCATCGCCGCTTTTGGAGCCATTGAAACTGCAGTCGGCGCGTTTTTCTACTTTTTATGTGACTGTGGACAACGTTCTTCTTCTTGCGTTTATTTCACACTTGGGGCATCGGTTTTGCACATTTTGGCTCAATGACTCGCAGCTATCTGACTGTGGTAGTATTTCTATTAAATGCTTATTTACAGATTTATTCTTATCACTTGTTTATATAATATTATTGAAGAAGGACCACAGACTATTTTTTTTTTCGAAAATTCGTTATGATATTTCTAAATCTGTTTCAGGGACAAAGACAGGTTTGACCTTGTATCAGGTTTGTTTCTTAAAGTTGTGAGCACGCTGATAAACCAATCTAGAAACAATATTTTTAGACTCATACTTTTTTGAGGTATTAAGGACCATCACGTGCCAATCCCAGATTGGTACAAAATGTATGAACTAGTTCTCTTCAGCTTTGCCTCAGCCGTTATGTTTATGTGCGTTCGACAACTTGACCTTTCTTACAACGAGGTTGAGTCGGAGGAATCTAACATTTTTTTCCGATTACATTTCTTTGCATATTCTATGTTCAATCTACTGAAAGCAATTTTAATCAAACTAACAACGAACTCTAACTCGTCTTTGACCCAAATAGACACATTTTAATGCAGCAAAGGGCATCATTATGAAATCGTCAAGCTAGTTGAGTTGTATCATTGTAATTCTGTTATAAGCAAATGTCGCCAGCCCACGCGCACACAGACTCTAACAAAGAAATTGCATATACGGATGCATATTAAGAATCGTTCGCTTCATAAGCGTTATTTACAAGCTTGTCTTCAAATGTGGTATTTTAATTGTGTAATTGACTTTATAAGCATAAATAAGTGGCGTCTCAGATATTTTTATTAAAACACATGACGATCCTAATCCTACTTTAATGTCTTGATTTGATCTTCTGATTCATTTTGATACAAAGATTTTAAATTTGATATTCAATGCATCGTTTATCTAAATATTCGTAGGTATTGTATGTTTTGTTATTAGATTACAAAGTCAGAAATTGTAGACGTCATGCACAATATTAATGAATCTTAAAACCCAAAGTAGGTGGGTAAAGAGATTAACGGGGTCCTTCACATTTGCCTATTACATTTGATCGTCAATATGGTTCAACATATAAGGAATATAAAATAGTATTAATATTTGTAACTGGAACCACAAAGCCATTTACTAGATTCGATAAAGTAATAAGATGTCATTAAATAATACCTATTATGCATACATAAACTCACGCCTGACTATCTGAAAGCGTAGGCAGAGGTGAAGGCGGTTCGACAATTAAATTATTTATAGGGCACATTTCCTGATACTGAGAATTTCCTACTGAAGAAATGAAAAGAAGAAGGCCTGGAAATGAAACCCGGGATTTTTTTTTTAATTAATTTTTAATTCCAAGTAGTATAGACCCCACGTATGCTACGAGACCACAAGGAAAACGAAATATTTCACTACATATAACATTAAACCGTTCGACTGCAAAAGCTATTGTTAATTCTGACAAAATCATACCTTTTGTTTATTTTTTAAATTAGGATGACACAATATAGATTTCAAGTACAGTCATCTTCAATGTATTACCCAAAAGTAAAATCCTGTTGCTTTACTATTTGTAGAATTTCAGTGTGAAACTATTATAAGTACCGTGATTCATAGTTAATTTCCAATGACAGCTCGGACAAGGCAAAACCTTCACTTATGTTTCCTATTTGCATTGCAACTACGTTATTCAATCGTATTTTGTGGTGATAATTATCACTTGTGAATGGTTTTGTGACGACATTATCACATTTGTATGACTGTTTGTTGGTTATTCCCGGGACAAAATATAATGAAATGGAATATTTAAACCATTTGGTTGCAAATAGCTGAGGTTCTGTTCGCAGAAATGATGTATTCATACATTTAATAGATAGCTGACTGACTCGTGATTTCATTACTTTTATCGAGACGTTAAGTCATTCAGATTCCTAGTTAGAATTCCGAAGGAGCTAAATAATAATGCAAACAAAAATATTAACGTCATTTATCCCTTCTTGCCAATGTATGTCAGAGATTGACATTTGTTACCAATTCATCTTTTGCTATTGCCATTTTTTTTCATTTTTGACCCATATTTCATGAACCGAGTACTCTAGCAGTTTTAAGATTAAAATTCATAGATTAGTAAGCAATGGCGGTACTTCTATAGAAGCCCCAATAGCGTTACATGTTGATTATGTATTGCCTAATTTATAATTGGTTATTATAGGACTATAATATTCTCATTTTTATGTCATATTGATTGTGTTCAATGAAGTTTAAAACTTAAGACTCTTATTCGGAATTTTATGAGTCAAACTGAGCTTTGGGCTTTCATGGCAGTACTCCCACTGTTGATCAATTTAGGCCGCAGTTGTTAAAGAAGTGATATAAGACTTCTAATAGTTCCAAAGACCACAGCTATAATACAATATAATAAAGAGTTGTCTAGAGAAAAAGTCGTTGGATTTATTATTTTTTGGATGAAATTTAATAATCATCATTATTTATTTAAACAAATGTGTCATTTGAGAAATATTTTGTTACTATTATTTTTGATTATTCGGTCACTTCTATAATTAGTGTGCAATTAAATCACTCGATGTCACCATTGGCCTTTATAAAAAAGAGATCGATGACTTGTCTCATGATTTAATAAAAAAAGGTTGAATTCTACTTCTCATCTTTGTAAATAAAAGATTTAGGAAATTAAACGATGAAATTCCCTGCGCCACAAAGTAATATAACATCGACAAGATTTCCTCTAAAGTTGCGTATTTCGAAGTGAATTTGTTGGTGGCATGGCCATCAATCAATCTTGTCAGTCACAACTCTTGAGCGGAATTACTTTTATGTACCAGTTGAGTTTGAAAGATATGCGCTAAGAAATAATACTTTGTGAGTTTACTTTATAACTATCTGCACAGTTATGAAAAGTATATAGGTAATAATCCATACTTGTCACTATTAAAAATTGCTTATTTTTTTTAATTCTTTTCTGACAACATAACGTCAACTCTAGTATAATTATAACAGATTGTCATTGCGATCAAAATGATAATTCAATTAAGAAAGCCCTGTGGCGCAGTTGATTGGACACTAGCTTGCAAAACGAGAAGTTGCAAATTCGATACTTGCACAGAGACAAATATACAAAATATAGTTGTTTCGGATCGGATATGGGTATCAGATGGTAGATCTGTATGTATCTTAGTGTGGAGTTAGAACTATATATGTATAATAGGATGAAAAAATATGAAAAAAATATGAGCTTAAATACTTTGTTGGTCAACATTAAAATGTAAATTATAAACGCGGATCTAATAATGTCGATTTATTATTGTATTTTAAAAAATCGCCTCGTGATAGCATCTGGTTTTGGCATATGGCTAACACGATATTACATAATGAATTCATTAATAAAAATACCTGCGTTGGGTATCCCAAATTAAATATAGATAGAGAAAAACATCACGACTACTTTTATCCGAAATTTATTACAGTTCATGTTTTATTAATGATCTCACTTTAGCAATGTATACTTTTTTCTTTTCGTTTTTTCTTAAAAAAAACAGACCTTCTATTTGTTGACTATACATTAAATAACAAAAAATGTACCGTCTTATTATAATTTCGCAAAATACAGTCTTAGTTCTTTTTCACGCACTGTAAATATAAATGGAAACGATCAAGACATAAAAAATATAGCAAATAAAGTTTTCAGTTAAATATTTTTATTAACTTACACTTTATACAAGTTTGTAATAGTGGACTTAAGACATCTTCTGACAGTCAAGCCCAAGGAGATATAGCGATAAGATAACGCAGGGTTGTAATCAGAATACTATGAACAAAATACAGTAATACCCTTTCACAAATTTATTTTGATGACCTGCTTGAACGTATGCAACATATACAAATATTTATACAGATATACTGCATATATCAGGAAAATCTAATGCTTTTGATTAAATGTCATTCAACTAAAACATAAAGACTATTACGGCATGCCAATATTATATAATAATAAAGGCAGCAGCACCTTACATAA
Source organism: Cephonodes hylas (assembly GCA_030295005.1). Taxonomy (NCBI): domain Eukaryota; kingdom Metazoa; phylum Arthropoda; class Insecta; order Lepidoptera; family Sphingidae; genus Cephonodes; species Cephonodes hylas. The sequence goes on along the minus strand of AP025362.1, from coordinate 10,545,502 downwards.
CAAAGTCGATTTTTCTTGCAATATGCAAAACGAATCCTGTTTTGTTACAGAAGCTATCACACACTGGAATATTCTACCAACAACTTAAAGGATAACGCAGTAAGCGTTTCGTGACAGCGTTCAGACGAATTCCAAATAATTAATGTCTTGTAAAGCACAACTCCGGAAACTATCTCCGGGCCGTGAAAGGCAGTGGCATCTGACATATCCAATTAACACGGCATCCGGCACTGTGGATCCAGCTAGTGCCAAGTGTGAGAACACTGCCAGCCTCCTACTGGCATTATTTTAATTGGCTTACACTTTCTGTATCCAACATGGAACAATACCTAATCTGATGTACGAAGATTAAGCAGCTAATTAATAAAAATCATTCATAACACTATTTTAATCTTTGAAACGATTGATATAAGTGTACTTCTAAACCGGTATTTCAGAGGTTTTGTTTTTTTATATCCAAGGAATAGTGGACGATAGTTCTGCCATCTTTTATGCTACGTGTTACAATTGAGTACGGAATTATCAATTAAAAAGTCTTGGTCCAGGAATAGGTTAAAAAGCCATGAGGGTTGATTTCATGACCAATTTATAAACAGCACAATGTGCCAATCAAAATTATCCATGAAGAAGTTTCCACCTGAAAAAATAATTTTATTTAATGAAAAGCATTTTATGTTCATTTTTTCAAAAAGCAGTAGGTGTGGTCATCAAATCCATCAGTAAACCCGTTGTGTATGAAAAACCTCGATCTAAATATGTAATATAAATAAAAATGCAACGTCTTCACAAAAATATTCATGGTTTCTTAGGTAACGCTAAAACAGATGGTCCAAATAAGATATTTAATCAGATGAAACAGACTACTTTGTGTACAAATTAGACTTACGACGTCAAAATTCCGATGTAGAAACCAAAACGTTTGAAATCACGATTACAAACATAATGTTCGTGAAGAAATCTTTATCCTAGATATATATACCATTAAGACACACGACCTTCAGAATTTAAATATTTCCTACAATCTGTATATTCAGCATTATTTGTTTTATTACCAATAGGTAGTTTTCGCAAGAATGTCACTCGGGTCGCGTGGTTGTCCATATAGAGTGTGACCGTTGACCATTAAAATCGATTGGGTATTCAGAAGACGAACGATCGCAAAAGCTGGTTTACATCCATGAAAGTTATTAATTAATATGCGCTCTGATATCAAGTTCAAATGTCAAGGTTTTATCTACATCCTTACTTACTCTACATCCTTGTTATTAATTTTCTTCATACATTCCGAGCCGAGAACAATCCGTGAACAATTGGTTAGGACGGGCTTGATAAACGCCTCCAGGCTTATATTCAACTGACAGTAAGCTAAGGCCGTTCAGTCCACTGGGTTGAATACGCTGTGAATTACTCAGCATCTATTATTTATGTACTCATTACCATAACCCCGTAATGAGATGACGTGTCAGCGACTCGTAGAGATGTGCATCGTATTGCATAACGTTTGTATAACAGTTATAACTGCGAACACGTTATTTTTGTTACCATGGTTACTTTTAAACATTCAGTAGGTGTGCCTTAATTAGATTCCACAACTAGTATACAGAAGGAATCATAATTAAATAGGCTATCGACTCGACGATTGATCAAGGTATACAAGAATTTATAAAAAACTAATACCAATCAAAAATCACGCATATTATGCTAAGCTTATTAATAATTTTAAATAATTTATGAAAAACGTGATAAAGAGATAAATTGTTTTGATTTATAAATATCTGTTGTCAAACAAAGTTTATATACCCTTCATAGTGATATACTATTCGCCAAAGGTCAGGTCAGCCGTTTAATTTAATAAAAATTTAAATTTAACAGTTTTTGCATTGGAATAGCACGGAGCGAAAATTTGAATCTTATCTAATTACCAAGGATGGCGCATAATGGTTATTTTGCGCTGCAACGTTACTGTTATGTAAACTGTTAATTGTGTTGGATGTAACTGTTATTTTAATACCTGTTATTGTAATGTAGTTGGATGCACATTAAGTAGGCATTCAGATGGCATTCCACGTCTGTCGCAGATGTGGTGTTATCATCATAGCTCCCTCAATTAACAATAAATTACGTATTTTGATGGCCATCAAATAGCCACTTATTTGTTTTGATTCGGTTAAAAACTCAATTAACACAGCAATCAGTCATGCAATATACATGAGTCGCTCGTTAATCTATTAAAATAATTATCATTAATTAGATCAAGTAGTTTATTTCTCGGTTGATTAGCATTTTTTCATCGTAAAATTAATTCATAATTTTAGTCCGATGCAGAATTCATTCATTACAAAATATTCTTTTATACTGCGTATTAAGGACGAGAGGGTAGACAACAGATCAATTAATTGTTATGATTTATTTTATTCTCAATGCGAAGTCCTATGAAGTTGAAACGAAACCTTGAAAAACATTCCAAAACATCTTCAAATGAAACCAAATGGTGTTGATTGCATATTTTAATTCCGCATACTTAATTTAAATTGAATTTTTATTACACATTCCATGTCGTCTAGTCATCGCCTCATCAACCCTGTACGGGTATTCCAAAATTAAATACCTTGCATAACTTCCTTAGATTATTAATTCTGCCAGAGTATTAAGTAAGTAGTAACTTCTTTGTACTTAGTGTTAATTTCTTTGTTTTCTTAGCTCTCGTCAATTAAACACCTGTGTTTAAGTGATCGATTAACTCTTTATGATACTATGTATCGGTCAGCTAAAGGCCTTGTCCATCGATTAGTATTTTTCAGAAAATTACTGTCATAAATATGTAAATAGATATCTTTGTCTTTATTTGTATTCTATCTGATGTTGTATGTATCTTTGGGAAAGAAACTACTATTTCGACATTATGAAGTCTTCATTTTCAATTATTTGTTTCTATTAAAAAAAAACAACTCAAGCCAATCTACTAGACTAAGTCAGAATCCACTCGGATTTTCCAATCGGTAGATTTTAAAAATCCAACAACACTTGTGATAGCTAACAAGAAGTATTCCCCTGTTGACAGTAAACGTATTCCGCGTTTCATTGCCATATTTTCGTTCAGTGGGGCAAACGAAATCGCTTCTTCGCTTCAGCCCGCTGGGGAGAGCGTTTGATTTGGCTCGACGGTATCTAGCCAGCTTATCGTACACCCGCGTTTTGGGACCGCTGATATAAATTTCTATCGGATGTGGTATGGATTTTGAATTCCTCTTTTTATTATCTAGGAATAGAAAAATGTATTTGAATGGTTTAAATTTTCACGCAGAAGAATTTTTCAATATTTTATGTGTGATGAAAATCTTTGATGTTACAAAAAATATGTCTATAAAATTATTATATGACCTGATCTTGGTCGTATTCTACTGGTACCTCTGAAAGTTTTAAATGACAATATTTAAAATTTCTTGTCTTTACATATTGTCTTTAACATATTTAAAACAACTAAAAAACTCTACTCAAAAACAACTAATCGTAGTATAACTACCTAACTCTTTTTGTTCATGATATCACCGAAAAAATAAAGATTTTAACAATTTAGTAAAAGTTTACATTCGAGATTGTAATCGTTATTTTTAAAACAGAAATATTTTATTCCAAACACACTCTGGGTATTTTATATCTCTAAGTAAGCCCTTATCTTCACAGCGCTTGTAAAAATGAAACTCTGCATTCATTACAATTTCTTATCCACCACTTTCTTTTGTACTTTCCGCGTGGATACCTATTAATTTTTTGAACACTCTATTTAGGGGCCCCATCCCGTGCTCTAACTTCAAACTCTTTCAAACTTTTATAAAATACCACCAAATTTCCTTGTCTTGATCTAAATTGGAGTTTACTTTTTTGGAGTATAATCCTCTTTGTACGAATTAATTCCATGAAATATGCTCTGAAGTACTTTAATATTCAAAGTAGGTGGACATTGAGTGCTCCACTAATGGTTCAATATAAATCTGCCTCATCGTCATGATAATATCTTTATTAAAAATCCCCAAAAAAACATGACATTATTTATAATACCATTATGACTTCATTTATATATTTGCTAATTGGTACTTTGCTTAATCTACAAAAGAACGAATGCAGACAATTGTAGGTGTTCCAAGCAGAATAATAGCATTAAGCGTTATCTCTATTTAAAGTAGTTGTGTCTACCCCATTTTTAACTAGTCTAGACAACAGCTATAATTAAGAATGCAGCAGATGGTTGGAACGATACAATGTAGAAGGGAGGGTCGAAGTACTATACTTCGTGGATATGCGTGCAGCCAAACAATGCTAATACTTAGACTGAAGTTTGAAGTCTTCTTACTAATCAAGTGTACTGGTCTCCCACAGCGCGGAATACAATAGGATTTCAGTTGAAAACTTTGTTAGCGGAAGGCCAAGATTGCAAATTTCCCACTGGGCCTACGCCACTTTCAAGTTGCCAGACTGTATCGATAACTTCCCTAACACCCGCTTAGTTATTTATTATCATCAAGTCTTAGAAGTGTAAATTGGATTCCGTCGAAGCAATATTTTAAACGAATGAAACCGACGAAATTCTCACACTGATGCAATATTCCGTTTGCTAAATTCTCCGTAACCAGCCGTACTTAGCCACGGTAAATGTATATTCTAGCGAAAATATTCTAAAAGAAAACAGAACAAGGAAATAAAAAGCGAGGAGCCGACATAAAATTGAATATTACAAGCGAATCACGGAATTCACTTCAGTAATTTAAACAAAGCTGTGGATGCAGGGGCAGAGGACTTAATTTCGGTAGGAGACAGAGAAAAATGTTATGCAAATTTGTACAGCGTATTTTTTCTTCCATTAACCTCCTGGACGGGATTGTACCGCGGGAAAGGGACTCGACGGAACAAAACACGTTTTTATTTTGAAACTGTAATTAGGAAATTAACGACTTGGACTTAGGAAACACAAACGAGGTCTCGCTTCATGTGGGAATTTCGACGCTTTTGTGAGAATTTTGAATTAAATATAACAAGTGGAAAGGATGTGACCCCGTTAATTGTTTTCATTTGAATATTTCGGATACGTTTCAGCGCAAGTGTTGCTCGCACCCGAAATTAGTATTTGAGTTTCATATTTGTTCAAATTAATGCTAATTTTACGTGTAAATAGTTTTCGTCCGTGGTTTCTCTCGTTTTATTCTGAATGAAAGTTAGAAATTTGGTAATATTATGTCTTTAAACCTAGCGGTAATTGATAAATATATTGGCCTTATTGGTCTCGCGGCGCAAGACTGTTCGGAGGTTCTATTTCCGGGTTGGGCAAAGAGTTATAGGGATTATCGTCAGGAAATTCTTGGTATCAAAAAACTCTTTGTTTTGTGTGTGGCTTAAAAACTCTGTTGCCGAAACATGGATGTAGGAATGCTGACTAAGATTGTCTGAACCTTATAAGGTTAATGTATAACATATGACCATGTTGTTAAAACATTTCTTTTCAATGCCACTATTTTTTTGCACTATTATTATTATTTACTGCATTACTACTTTTACGCCTTTTGATATCATAAGACAATACCTCAGTATGAAATAATGCTATAACGTTTATTGTAGGCACTTTTGAATACACTAACATCGAGCGCCTTCGCCATAAAATAAAGTACGATTTCCGGGTAAGAATAATCTCTCTAGAAATTCTTAAAAAACGTTTACGAGTCCGGTAATATGCTCGGTTTAGAGTCTCATTCTCCATAAAGTTAACGCCCTACAATTTTCGAGTTATGACACAGAAGTTCTTCCCGTTCAATCTTGCTATAATAAGTACTAAATCCTAAAGTATTCACTCCAACTATTCATGTTATATCTTCCAGGATTATCTAAAAATCTCGCTATAAAAACCTTCTCTTATATGTACTCAATGACAACGCTGAAATAATCCGAGCTTTACCAATAAAAACTACAAAAGAGAACCTCAGGATTGATTTGTAAATCCGATCCGAAAGATTCCGCAACAATATAAAGCTTATCGTTAATCCTTCAGCGGGCGATTTTACTTGGCTGAAGGAAACAGAGATAAGGCGCGGTACACAATAAAATATTCCCGGCTGACGTCACAACCATTCCCACTGGCCATCCATCAACCTGCCACTAACTGCTTTAACTTCGCACTGATGTTTTAATAGAAATTAAATTTAGAACGTCTTCAAGGCTAGTGCTCTGTTTTGTCACTGTTGTGAATTTACGGAACTTGAGATTTTGAATTTGGATTCTATAATTATTTTCAACTCAGGAACGTCTTGCTGGTCTATGTCTATATTCTTAATGACAGTGACGCAGTATGTGCGTGTGTATATAAAAATATTATTGTAAAATAAAGGAATTACATTTTGAGTCATTTAAAAGAGAAAAAAAAATATCGTAATATAGGGAATAATATAACTCAAAATTCAAAAATATTAAAATAATATTCAGCTGAAATTATGAAAATAAACGCCTTTGTGGCTATAATTGCGCCTATTTATGTTAAAAATATTCGCCTTCCATTGAAAACAATCAAAAGAAACCAATTAGCGGCATCGTTGGCGCTCTTCATTATTTTATGGTCCATACCAAAATATTAAGTACTGGAGAATACCCATTCAATTTTGGCAAAAAACAAAACACAAATAAAACCCAGTCCATTTATAAAACAGTCCGTGAAATCTGGGTCAAACGTTTTCGTTTCGACGCCGCTCTTAGTTTTGACGAGGTCTAGAAAATAGCTTAGCTAATTCCATATTAATTCATTTCTCCATTTCAAATAATTGAGGGCTATCTCAATTTTCTGGATATTAATTTCACATTATATTCAGTGCTGAATAATAAACTTCCAGCTTTTGGAAATAGGTTAAAACACTGGCAGTGTCAGGCGTTAAACTGTGAAAATGTTTTATAAATCTTCAGTTTTGATTCCACGAACACTTTCTGCTTAAAATGGAATTAAATGGAACACATTTGATTTTAAATTGTTTATTTAATATGCATTTTCGTTTGAAGAAATAAAAGAAGGTCGTCGTGGTAGTTAAAAGCCAATAGCCCCTGGCAGAAGAAGGCAGGCATGTTTGTGTATAATGTGTAAGTTGAGGGTTCTTGGTTCATTGGTCAATATGTGTGATTGATTTTAAATTTATTTGATTGACAATTGTCTAAGTTTCTGAATGTACTACTCACTCTTCCCATATTACGTGAGACTTAAAACAAACCACACAGCTTTAGGTACGCGTGAGGTTTTTGGGCACAGACGTCACTCAAATACAACTTGGCGTGACAGAGCAATTTTTAGATGTATCTTTCTGTTTTTTCAACTATATTATCCCTAACGTTCCAAGCGAGAGATAATTACGAATACCTAAATAACTGCAAAGTCAAACACGATTAACCCAGACACGTCTAACCCGCCAGTCCGCTTCGCCAATGTATTAAATTTTCAACAAAGGAGTTTGAGAAAAATCTTTCACATCACATTAAACCTTCGCCAACCACTATAATTAATTAGAAGTCATTAATGTTGACTTCATTCTTTCCCGATTATCATTTGTTTTATCCCGGGGCCGAGAAGGGTCCGGAAAAATACATTACGCGTGGGCCCAAACATTTGTCTTCGTCGCCTTCGGTTCAGACGTTAATTAATATGGAATACCCTTTAGGTTTGCCGCTGTTTGCCACACTTCTAAATATGTCTTTGTTTCTATTTTATCTCGATGGTTATGCCGTCACCTTTCCATTCGTTCTGCGAGAGCTATCGTTACTATCGGACATTGTGTATGAACAACACAACTTTGCTTCGTCAAGCGAGCATTTCCATCAAACGTATGAATGTAATTTATATTAAAACCTCAAGCTATACAAGCTTACCGTCACGATGTTTTTCCAACATCCAAGACAACCTATTTCTTAAAGTTGAAACTATGTCACCGTTATTAATTTTTTTTTCGAAACAACACCTACTCATATCGACCTTGAAATAGGGCATTGCATATAGTCATACACTAGAAGTCCTGTACTCTGTACTTACTATAAAAAACTAGCGGCCCGGTACGTGCTTCGCTACGTATAAAGTGAAATAAAATAAACAAATGGGAACATCAAATTCATTTATTTAATCAAAAAAATATTTTATTTAAAATCGAAATCAATTGCTAGCTATTTACAACACACTTAATCCAAAACATTTGGATAAACAATATTTTTTGTTTTTCCATTTTGAGCATAAATAAACAAACGGCTGGGGGTACCGACTCTGGAACAGGCAACATATGGGTCAATCAACTTTTATCTGTCCTGTCAGTACTATGTAAATTTGTCCCCCAGTAGGTTAGTACAATGAAACATTGATTTTTCCAAAAAACTTATATATGGCAATCAATTACAATTGCGCATAATTATTTATTACAATGTCTACTATGATGCTAGCAAATAGATTTTGTTTGCTTTATAATTTTAACGACTGATTTGCATGTTTACTTTGGTCCCTATTATATTTTATTATACTGAGTTTCTGCGGACAACGGTAAATAAGTTCCAAAATCCAAACATATATGGCGTGACTACTGCCTGGAGCTCAAGTCGATTCATTTCGTGACAATACTCATCCAGCCGCGATTTTGATTTCATCTTTGCCGCGGCGCCAGTCGACCGAGTGTATTTTAAAAAAGTGCGTGGCTTTATTGTGTGTCCACTGAACAACCAGCACAAAAACGTAATTATTTTATATATGATAATAAATTAAAGTGGAATATATTCCATTTAATGTATACTTTTTAGTGCGCGTAAGACCTAATTCAAAATATTATTATTTATTACCAGGTAGCGGAAAGACTAATAAATATCACCACCAGTCCCTTGGACATCCAAGATCATTGTCTGAATTATTCAATATTTTCTCTTCTAATACTGATAATTATTTTCAAATAGTTGTTTTTTATTACATAAAAAGAATAAATACAGGCGATTTCCATCATAGAATCCCCTTTGGACACCCGAGTATTTCCTATGGACAAACGTATATGTCCACTGGACAACCACTTTTTTCTTATCTCCTAAAGACACACTATCGTCATATTTACTTTAAAAGAACAGTTAGGTTTTTCAAATATAATTCTAATATTTAAAAGTAAATTAACAATTTGACTGAATTTTTAAATGTTCAAGGGACTAACTTAACTACAGTCACGTGAATTTTTGAGTAAAATTTACCATAAATTGTTCTGCTCTATTTGAATTCCTCAAATATAAATAAATTATCAACAACAAATACGTATAAAATATACAAATTTGTAAAAAAAAAATTTAAAAATAAAATCTATCATTGATGGTACATTTAAAAGTTGATTGACCCATATAACTGGCCATGTGAAAAACAATGTTCCTCCAAATTCACACCACAAACGTGAAGTGTTTGACCTTGGGCCTTGTTGATGGCCTTTTTCGCTTAAAAATCGAAAAAAAAAATTAGAACAAAAAAAAAACAAATTCCCAAGAAGCTGTCGCATATGATGCCATGTGAAATCATATACGGCAACTTAGAAAAGTACACATAAATTCAGGACTCACCGTTTGTATGAATGCACTGCAAATGCAATTATGTGAAAAGAAATTTATCGCTGATAATATGATTTAATCAAACCACGTCCAAAATGAATTGACGGCATGAATGACATAACAACGTGCTTGTCCTGTCAACAAAACTTCAAAAAAGTTTCTGTGAAAAAAGTTTCTATTGAATTCATTTATGACAAAAAATGTGACAAATGAGGAACCGCTCGACTAAAATAATAAACACAAAGAAATTTATCGCTGATAATATGCTTTAATCGAACCACGTCCAAAATGAACTGACGGCATGAATGACATAACAACGTGCTTGTCCTGTCAACAAAACTTCAAAAAAGTTTCTGTGAAAAAAGTTTCTATTGAATTCATTTATTACAAAAAATGTGACAAATGAGGAACCGCTCGACCGATTTTGTGCAAACTTCACATAAACCATCTACTAAATATGCCGACCAAATCCTAAGCATTTGGTTTGGATAGGTGAGCCCGTTCTTGAGTTATGGAATTACAACGAAAAGTGGCATTGATTTTTATATATATAGATACAGGAAACTATCTTGGTTTTAAACTAAATATCTAATTTCCGTCATCTTTAATCTGGAAATACAAACGGAAAACTTTCCTCCATAATAATTATGATGACTAATAACCCCGCTAATTTGTTTTTAAATTTAATTTCAAGTATAAAATATAAAAGTGTAATCACCTTGGCGAAACTCGCCGTGAAAAGAACTTTTACAACTAGAAAATGAGATAAACACAAGCCATAAAATTCTGCACTCGCTTGCAAATCACGTCGAGTAAGAAATTCAAGGCAGTTTTTATTGTTTTCTGAAAACTTATTTACATAAGTTTGGCAGTATTACTTCAGTACAATGTGATGGTATTGAACTAGTCTATAGTATTGAACTAGTTTTTTACTTCTCTAAATACAAGATCAATTAATATTATTTTCTATTTAACTAATGTCATAAAAGTCTATCTTTTCATTTTTTAAATTAAAAACGAAATGTGCGCAGTTTGATTATGTGCTAATTCGCAAAAAGCTCTACTTTATTACACGAAACATAATATGAACAGATTATCCGAATCGTGGGTGTAACCGTACATATCAATGCAGTGTGAAAGTAAGTTCGTATTTAAATCAAAATGGCAATATTAAATTACTTTAAAAATATACCTAGACATAATTTATTATAAATAATACACATGTTAAAAAACGAAAAAGAAATATACCTTCAGAAAAAGAAATATACCATTATCTAATCACGCAAACCTCGATTTTTGAGCATGGAATGCCAATAAAATTGAAATCCCAGATTGTGATCAAAACAGCAACATTCGAACAAAAGGCAGCAGTTAAACTAAACATGAACCCTAAGCGAAATTCAACCCAGTTGTTACTTTATGACTGTTTTTGTAGTGCTACCACTCATACATATAACTTAAGTACTATATAAAAATATTTTACTTAAATTGAAATGTTTTAAGTATAGTGCGGTTATAGTCTTTTTGAACTCTACTTATTTCAAGGGGTCACATTTTTTTGTTATTAAAAGAAGCCTATGTTCTTTCCTAAAGTTCTATTTATGTCAGTAACACAAACTTCCTCTTTAAAATAATACATTAAATACAAAATTCATAACATAAATTTAATGAAATTGATGTACATGATACTTATCTACACATAGAAATCCCACAACAAAAGGCAGTAGTTAAACTAAACATGAACCTTAAGCAAAATTCACGAGCAGTTAGCTAAGGAAATCTGTACAGCTGCAGTGTACATAAGCAGCTTTGGTCAGGTTGAATGATCATTGAAACGGGCGTATTGTCAGACTTGCATCGGGTTGGCACATCGTTGCTCAATTCACCGGGGCCCGCCTATCGGAACAAGCCGATGTGGACTCACCAGGACGCCGCTCTAGTTAACTGTTTATTGAATGGGATTATTGCAGTATTTGAGTGTTAGAAGACGAGGGACACAGTACACAGGTTGAAATCGATGCTACGTTTTGGAAAGTACGGAACGATTTATGTATTGTTAAATATCCACAACAATTTGACATTAGACATAATTTTGGCCTTGTTTGTCGTTTTAATGTTGATATGAAAACAAAACCTAGGTGATGGGAAATGCAATACCGTCTAAATAGAGTGATAAATGAAATATGCGGACAGGATAAAAGCCTAAACCTAAGAGCTAAAAACTGAAGTGAAAAAATACGGTTGCATTATATCAGGTGCAATGTACTAGGTCCTCTTAACACAAAAAGCGTAAAATAAAATAAATAAACTGTGTGCAAGAAACACTATTTCAGTACATCAAGCAATTACTTACAGTATTGCGTTTCACTGAAGATAGTTTGTGTTCACCTTTAACTAACACATTGAATAGAACTTCCATCTCTGAGATAAACTTATCGATATAATCCAAACTCACATTGTTTCAAGAGCATCGTGCAATATGCTAATATCCGGATGAAGTTTGGACGCAGTTGGGCATATGAGTTATCTCTTATTATCTTAGCCAGTACTTGATGTCGAGAAAGCCGAAGTATTTATATTAGTATCATAAATTTGTAAGAAGTAGGCAAAATGCCGGCACGCACGCCGCCCCTTCGAGGGAATAATTAATGACTTGATGGAATATTCGGAATTTCAAACACCTTGTGTAGTTGACGATGGAAGTTGCTGTAGTCTAGTTTATATTGACACTAGCGGCCCGGTACGTGCTTCGCTACGTATAAAGTGAAATAAAATAAACAAATGGGAACATCAAATTCATTTATTTAATCAAAAAAATATTTTATTTAAAATCGAAATCAATTGCTAGCTATTTACAACACACTTAATCCAAAACATTTGGATAAACAATATTTTTTGTTTTTCCATTTTGAGCATAAATAAACAAACGGCTGGGGGTACCGACTCTGGAACAGGCAACATATGGGTCAATCAACTTTTATCTGTCCTGTCAGTACTATGTAAATTTGTCCCCCAGTAGGTTAGTACAATGAAACATTGATTTTTCCAAAAAACTTATATATGGCAATCAATTACAATTGCGCATAATTATTTATTACAATGTCTACTATGATGCTAGCAAATAGATTTTGTTTGCTTTATAATTTTAACGACTGATTTGCATGTTTACTTTGGTCCCTATTATATTTTATTATACTGAGTTTCTGCGGACAACGGTAAATAAGTTCCAAAATCCAAACATATATGGCGTGACTACTGCCTGGAGCTCAAGTCGATTCATTTCGTGACAATACTCATCCAGCCGCGATTTTGATTTCATCTTTGCCGCGGCGCCAGTCGACCGAGTGTATTTTAAAAAAGTGCGTGGCTTTATTGTGTGTCCACTGAACAACCAGCACAAAAACGTAATTATTTTATATATGATAATAAATTAAAGTGGAATATATTCCATTTAATGTATACTTTTTAGTGCGCGTAAGACCTAATTCAAAATATTATTATTTATTACCAGGTAGCGGAAAGACTAATAAATATCACCACCAGTCCCTTGGACATCCAAGATCATTGTCTGAATTATTCAATATTTTCTCTTCTAATACTGATAATTATTTTCAAATAGTTGTTTTTTATTACATAAAAAGAATAAATACAGGCGATTTCCATCATAGAATCCCCTTTGGACACCCGAGTATTTCCTATGGACAAACGTATATGTCCACTGGACAACCACTTTTTTCTTATCTCCTAAAGACACACTATCGTCATATTTACTTTAAAAGAACAGTTAGGTTTTTCAAATATAATTCTAATATTTAAAAGTAAATTAACAATTTGACTGAATTTTTAAATGTTCAAGGGACTAACTTAACTACAGTCACGTGAATTTTTGAGTAAAATTTACCATAAATTGTTCTGCTCTATTTGAATTCCTCAAATATAAATAAATTATCAACAACAAATACGTATAAAATATACAAATTTGTAAAAAAAAAATTTAAAAATAAAATCTATCATTGATGGTACATTTAAAAGTTGATTGACCCATATAACTGGCCATGTGAAAAACAATGTTCCTCCAAATTCACACCACAAACGTGAAGTGTTTGACCTTGGGCCTTGTTGATGGCCTTTTTCGCTTAAAAATCGAAAAAAAAAATTAGAACAAAAAAAAAACAAATTCCCAAGAAGCTGTCGCATATGATGCCATGTGAAATCATATACGGCAACTTAGAAAAGTACACATAAATTCAGGACTCACCGTTTGTATGAATGCACTGCAAATGCAATTATGTGAAAAGAAATTTATCGCTGATAATATGATTTAATCAAACCACGTCCAAAATGAATTGACGGCATGAATGACATAACAACGTGCTTGTCCTGTCAACAAAACTTCAAAAAAGTTTCTGTGAAAAAAGTTTCTATTGAATTCATTTATGACAAAAAATGTGACAAATGAGGAACCGCTCGACTAAAATAATAAACACAAAGAAATTTATCGCTGATAATATGCTTTAATCGAACCACGTCCAAAATGAACTGACGGCATGAATGACATAACAACGTGCTTGTCCTGTCAACAAAACTTCAAAAAAGTTTCTGTGAAAAAAGTTTCTATTGAATTCATTTATTACAAAAAATGTGACAAATGAGGAACCGCTCGACCGATTTTGTGCAAACTTCACATAAACCATCTACTAAATATGCCGACCAAATCCTAAGCATTTGGTTTGGATAGGTGAGCCCGTTCTTGAGTTATGGAATTACAACGAAAAGTGGCATTGATTTTTATATATATAGATTAATGGTTTACAGTTTAAATTGGAATTATTAACTACATTTAGTTTGTGTTGTTAATTTATGAGGTGTAGCCATATTCCTTGTTTTTGATAATGTATTTGACTTGGACTTTGACGGTTCATGGGAAAGGATCATGACGCTAAATGAACGCTGCTTTACTGATTCTACATCATGTATTGAATTCAATGTATGTATTCTAAGTTTCATAGGTTTGATATTATGAATTTAATAATTTATAGTTGACAGAAATCTTCCTTTCACTTTAGTCACAATAATAAATTTAAAAAATAAACTCGATCATTTCAAAAGAGTTTTCTCTTTAACAATAAAATAAACGGATTCCCTTTCAACATCCCGATCAAAAATATAGACAACGAGGAAAATCCACAGCTAATAAAAGACAATTGTACAAGGGACGGCTATTTGCCTAATTTAAAGCAATTGAAGGAGCGTGTTAAGACAGTCTCGCATTGAGTCGTTGCTCTGTAGTTAGTGCCAGCTTCGGTCGAACTGGCCCACTTAATTTCATGCCGCCTTTGACATAGCTGAAATATTTAGTCGGTAAGGTATGATGAAATTTACTACACAATTAAGTCTATGTTTTTTAAAATATTAATTCAATAAATATAATATATTAAATCTATAAAATGTAGAATACATACAGTACTTTTTAGATCCTTGTTACCAAGTCACTTTTTACATCAGATATAGTCATTTAATTTTTTTTTACCACTTAGTTCAGTAGACTGCCGTCACTACAAAAGAATGTGTATTATGTAATATTGTTTTCAAATAAAAAATAGTTTGCAATATTGATGTTTTTAATAACATAAAGTCTTAAATGGGAAAAACTGATATTTTACAAACTTAGCAGTTAATAATTGGTTATTACTTATATATCACATGTATTCGTTTCCCTTTGGACCAAATTTTGAAGACCAGGTTACGTAAGTCTTTCGTTTTATATTTATGGATGTATTAACTTACATCTTGTGCGCTGATTCAAATTTTGACCTATGTGTAAGTTTCATTAATTGTTTGAACAATTTCAACCACAGTTTACTTATCCTATCGCCCAGTCCAAAACTCTTGTACAAATATTTATGTACAATGTACATATTGATAATAAATTCATTTGCATACGCTAGATTACACAGGTGTGCCACCAGAATTCAAACTCGACACAAAAATGCATGTACAACTTTTATCGCCCTGTCACTGTGACAGATTTATCTTTAAATTGTTTTAACGAAAAAATTGTGCACCACAACATATTGCACGTGTAATTTTTATGCCTCGTATATTTGGTATTTCCATTACTTTCATGTTCTCGATTTTTTCTACAAATACTATTTTTTCTGGTAATTTCTTAAATCAAATGAAAAACTTCATCACCATCATCATCATCATCATCATCAACAGCCTTTCACGTCCACTGTTGGACATAGGCCTCTCTCTTAAAATGAAAAAAAAAACTTAATTAAAAATTACTTAAAAAAACTAAAATGAAAAACTTAATTAAACTTTTTGAAGAATTACTATTCTTTCAGTTCACTCATAAACTTCAAGAATTCTCTATATGGACTGTTCTTTAGTAGCGGTAACAAGAAATGACAGAGCATTTTTCAGTAAAAAAATATTAGAAACATATTTTCATTATAATTCTTATTTTCTCAGTAACCTCTTACTATTTACTAAGCATGTAAAATACAAAGATAAGTATTGAGTATCGAAATCCGAATAGACTACGAACTAAAGCAATATAGTAAATACCAAATCACATTATTTACACTACTTTAACAATCAAACGTAGTGCACACGCAACACTCAATCAGGCCCAATCACATACATATTAATTAAATGAACAACGATTTAATGAGCTTACTATATTCCATTGATATAAATTTAATTGGATACGGTTCCCATCAAATATTTGTGTAAACTGTAAATCGGAGTCGTTGTGTAAACAATGGTTTGGTAAATTTGCTAGTATTAGTTCAGTCAATCTGTTAGAAAATTGATAAATCTGTGTACAAATCCCCCATATGGGTGAAAGTTGCAAATATCGGTGGGCAATGACGTGCCCTAGCATGCCCTAGCATGCCCCAGTCGTAGCTAGGCGCGTCTTTTTGAAAACTCAAAAAATGTCAAAAAAAAATTTGAAATGTGTTTTTCTTGAAATCTACACATCTGACAGAAAAATTTATTGAACAAAAAATGTAGAGGGCCTTGCGATCTACAATTAATGTCATTGGCGCAATGCTGTACAACAAGAAATACACTCTATAGGTGGCGCTAAACTTCCTAAAACAGTGTTTTTTCAGTTTTTTGACCTGATAATATTTTTTTTTGGTAAAAGTGTAAAAGCAAAAGTTGTTCCTTTGAATGTTATGAACAACTTTTATTTAAACATTTTTTTCGTACAACTTACCGTTTTAAAGTTATATTAGAATATATCGCCGCGTTAATCGAATAGTGGTGCTAACGGTAATTTTCTCGGTCCTACTTTTTATGAAAACAATTATTTCACAAATATTTCTGATTAATCAAATAAATTATACAAACAATGTTAAAAACAATATAAATTATTAATTTTGAGTAAAACCGAGCACTGCAGATGTGCCCTTAAACTGTGTGCAACCCTATTATTGGAATTTTCATATTCTTGCAAGCTGCAGCTCCGAAACGGTAAGTTGAATGAAAAAAATGTTTAAATAAAAGTTGTTCATAACATTCAAAGGAACAACTTTTGCATTTACACTTTTGCCAAAAAAAAATATTATCAGTTCAAAAAACTGAAGAAACACTGTTTTAGGAAGTTTAGCGCCACCTACAGAGTGTATTTCTTGTTGTACAGCATTGCGCCAATGACATTAATTGTAGATCGCAAGACCCTCTACATTTTTTGTTCAATAAATTTTTCTGTCAGATGTGTAGATTTCAAGAAAAACACATTTCAAATTTTTTTTTGACATTTTTTGAGTTTTCAAAAAGACGCGCCTAGCTACGACTGGGGTATGCTAGGGCATGCTAGGGCACGTCATTGCCCACCGATATTTGCAACTTTCACCCATATGGGGGATTTCTCAGCTATAAAAAACAGATTGACTGAACTATATTGAATGTAGTAGAATAAAGCAAGGTAATATAGGTATATTATACGAAGGGTCTACTGCAAAAATGATGAATGTCCAAAAAAATTTCTTTCCTAACCAATAATGCCATTGAGTTTTATTACACCGTTTATACATTTAAAACTCAACTATTAAAAAAAAAAGGACATTCATCATTATTGCAGTGGACCCTTCATATGGGTTACAGGGTGTATTTGGACCGTGACCGAAAACTGAGGCGGGTAATAGCGATAGTGATTACAAACACCCTGGCATTAAAGCTAATCCTGACAAAAAATAAAAATTTTGAGGTTTTCCATGCAAACCACATACTTTTAACACTGATGGTTGTATGGAAAACATCAAAATGTTTATTTTTTGTCGGGATTTTTAATATCGCCACTGGGTTTGTGATCAGCCTCGCTATTACCTGCCTCAGTTTTCAATCACGGTCTAAATACACCCTGTATAATGGTAATTAATTGCCTCGTGCTCTCGCAGGATGATATGTATAATGCGATAAAGAAGTCTCGGGTTCGATACTCGTCACGGAAAAAGTGGAGTTGGGTTTTTCCATTGGAAATTTTTCAGTGGCAAACACGGCACCTTCTAATAAATCTGGAAAAACTTAATGTAAAAATAATAATAATGTAAATGTAATATAATTTAAAGATAGTGTTTATTTATTTTCTACATTTTTTCGGACAAAAAAACTGTAAAACAGCAAAATCAAGAAGTTCCGTTTTTCATATTCAATAACCTAGCTTTGTGTAGTCGGTTGGAAATATTCTGATAATATTTTTACAAAACTACGTTGCGATACTGTAACGTTTGTACTGCGTCGTCTTACCGGCTGTTGTGTAAGCCATGATTAACTTCCACTACCAGCTGTGTTTAGTGTTTTTATTATTTGTTTTCAACAGATTATACGCGGATTGAATAATAGCACTTTTTTATACACATAGTAACTACACGCACATTCACGCTTGTATTCCTCGAAGAAGTAAGAAGATGTACGTTTGAATATAGATTTACATTGTACACTCGCGCCTGTTTTCCTCCAAGAAGTAAATAGATGTACGTTTTTGCATCCACATAATACCAGTTGTGTTTTCGATGGTTATTTTCGGGAAAAATTCGCGAAATCGCACTGCTACTAATAACACTTTTCACGCACAAGAACTGACGCAAGGACGTTACGATTGCACGGAACTTTCTTGTACAGAGAGACCACGCGGCAGTCAAACACAGAAATATACATATTCAAGAGAAGAATATACAATTTCGCTCGCATAAATATCCAGATCTGAAATAGACATAGATACAAAAAAATAAAGATATGTTTATTTTAACCAATTTTTTTCTCCTTTTCTTTTAAGCCAGACATTGAATTACGTACAAATGTAGCAACATATTCCAGCATCTGTTCTCCATTCGCATTTCTCAGAATACCTAAAAAGTCAAGGTCCCAAGTTTTTCCGTTACGTAAAGTCACGCATAGACTCGCACGTCTACGTTTATAGTTAGAGAAGTTCCAACCGACGGACCCTTTCGAGCGAAAGTGAATGATCTAAAAAGTTTTTACAAATATATTGAACGGATGCGCCTCATTGCCGCTACAAAATTCAATTCACAGAAGGTGCACAATAACCACAAAATAGTATAGTAATTTTATTTAGGTTTCTGTAATAGAATTTTCTATCCTTGATGTTAATGCTGGCATTTGCTAACCAATGGACAGACTTCATATTTATGTTATGTAGATAAGAATTTATTTGCTCCTAAGCTGTGATTCCAGAAAAGCTCAACTCGTGTAATTCTTTTGGACTGCAATAGTGCACACACGTAATGGAGCGCAGGCCTTTTTAAACTTTCACATTTGCCGACACCTAACAATAGAAAAAAAAGTAAATAGCTACTAGACATAAATACCAAATAAATAAAACATAGACAGTTGTAATAGAAATAAAACATCAAAAGGTTTTTTTCTCGAAGGCTTTTAATAACTTAAAGCTCTAATAGTAATATGATTAATTAATTAGGTTAAATGTGTTTCGCTTTGTTCATGTGCAATTTAATAATATTAAACCTGCTTTTATCTCCATTATTTTTCTCTTTGAAGTTTTGTGGACGGTCAGTGCTTTATTTTATTTCAATAGTATTAGAAATAGTTGTGAAGGCAAAAAGATGCCCAGTTACGCATTGAATACAAACACATACACGCACTTACATATACTCAAGAGGTTGGCAGATCTAGGAAAAAAAATCTAAATGAAAAAAAGGTTTTTCTCTCCTGCTTAAAACATGCCATACAGCCGATTTAAACAAAGATAATAATTATTTCGCACTTCTCTCTTCTTATAAAATTCATAGATTAAAATTAGCAATAAACATATTTCTAAGTTCCAATGTAAATTTAAAAGGTTACACAAAGACGCAAGAATATACCACATAAGATAAACACAAATAACACACAATAATGTTATAATTTTGTCAGTTTATGTAGCGGCGAACATGAGGCTGACAAAAAAGGTCTTGGTAATAAATATTTATATGACCTACATTTATTTGTTTCGTGCATGGAGGGTTGCCAAATAAGACGTCCTACTTAATATCTTGGGCTAGTAAGTAGATAATACTGACTAGGGTTCTCTGATATATGTCCAAAATTTTACATATTGCTATAATATCGTTTTATTCTATTTGTAAGTGTAAGAGACTAGAGGCATTATATTTACTTTTGAAGCAGCTTTGCTCGAGCGAACGCTGATGATTAGAATGTAAAGGAAGACATTTTTTTATTGACTATATAAACGTATACACTTATGTCTGTATTCCTAAAGTTACTATCCCCCCATATCAGGATTGAATATTGAAATTAGGAAGAAAATCTATTGCGGTTTTTCAAACCGACCCAAAAATCAAGCTCGCACTATTCCACAGGACTAAAGACGCCTTAAAACAAAATGACTTAAGAAAACAAGTCTGACAAAAATGATAATAAACATCGCTATATACCTACTAGAAATTACATCCATTACATCACAAAACAAAAGCTGTTTGATCACCCCAGTATCACTAGTACAATACAGACTGTGGCATCTGCATTATACTGTGTTGTGTGATCGTTTAGTCGGAAACTCGGTAACGAGTTCAGCGGCTCCCTGATTGATGAATGTACGACTACCCGCCGGCGGAAAGCCGAAACACGTATTGATAACGTAACGCATTAATTTCGCTATCGGCCCTGCGGACAATAAAATATTGTTTGACGTATTTCGAATTTTTGTTTAACTCCGCTCGTTTGAATGTTAGAATGGGTGTTTTATAAGGTTAGTTTGCGATACGTCTAGAAATATGGAGTAGTATTAGTCATAAAAATCTGCCTAGTGGTCTTGTGGTACAAGTATGCTTCGTGTAATCGAAAGGTCTGGGTTCGATTCCCGGGTCGGGCAGTGTCTTTGGATTTTTCCATTAAGAAATTCTCAGTAGCAATAGGTTCGGCCCCTATTACTTGGTACTGTAACAGGCGTTCAAAATGTCGGAGCAGAAATTGAATCTGTTGGTCATAATAAATACTCCAAAAAGGGGCCACGTAATTCTGAGCTCAGATCGAGATAGATTAAATCGAAACTGCGACCTCTCGTTTCACAGTCGCCATCTAACAAAGTCGCTTGTCATTTAGTATGCCTATCATCGTGAGCAAATAATTCAACTTTAAAAATATAATCTAAGTTCCAAACTGAGAAGATTACTCCCAAAAACGTCATAAGATACATAGGCTTAAATTTCAAACTCCGACGAACCAAACTTATTACGATGATTCATTCAAATTGGAAATTCAAACATTTTCTAGTATTTAAAATATTTATATTTATTGGTGTGGTGTTGACAAACGCTATGTAGATATCCTCCGTGACTTGTATAATAATGCCACAATACAAATCTGCATGCACGAACTAACAGACTTCATACCCATCCATCGAGGTGTTAGACAGGGTGACCCTCTTTCGTCAAAGTTGTTTACAAATACTTTGGAAGATGTTATGAAGATTCTGGATTGGTCCAAGAAGGGCATTAATATAGACGGTAAGCGCCTCTCACACCTTCGGTTTGCTGATGATCTCATACTTTTGGCGGAAAACACCACGGATCTTCAGGTTATGCTTGGTGAACTGAACGACGCATCATCCAAAGTTGGCCTTAAGATGAACATGTCCAAGACAAAAATTCTAACCAACATCACCAATCAAGTACCACCCATTATCGTTGGTAAAAGCCAACTGGAGGTGGTAGCAGAATATATTTATCTTGGACATCCTTTATCCTTTGGCAAGAATTGCCAATTAGAAGAAATTGAGCGACGAATTAGACTGGGATGGATCGCTTTCGGTAAACTTGGGGACGTCTTCAAATCCAAACTTCCTCAAAGCCTGAAGACCAAGGTTTACAACCAATGCATCCTGCCCATTCTCACGTATGCCTCAGAAACATGGCCAATGACAAACGAGCACATACATAAGATAAAAGTCGCTCAACGGGCAATGGAACGCGCCATGCTGGGTATATCCCTCCTCGACAAGGTACCTAACACCAAAATACGCCAAAGAACACAAGTGGTTGATGTAGGTGAGCGCATCACAAAGCTCAAATGGCGATGGGCAGGACATTTGGCAAGGAGGAATGCTGGTCGATGGACGAAGGCCGTAACAGTATGGTAGCCTCGGGAAGGTGCCAGAAAACGGGATAGACCACCAGCCAGATGGTCGGATGACATAGCCCATGTAGCTGGAAAGCTATGGATGAGGGTAGCCCAAGACCGAGAAAATGGCGAGCTTTGGGGGAGGCCTACACCCAGCAGTAGGTACGTGCGGGCTGAATATGAAAATATTTATGGTATGTTGTCTAACAGTCTTTCAATTTAAAAAAGTTCTCAGAAATTTCTTTTCTGATACTGCACTGGCCTTTGTCACAGTAACACTCTCTGAATCAATAAGATTCCCAAATAAACCACCGTACAGTAAGCTTTAATTAAAGCAAATATTTTATCAGAATTTTGAAATCGTTTTCCTCGAATCACATTTGTTAAAGCGAATAGAGAAATGTTAGTATTCCGTGATAAAAACCAATTTATCTTCATTCGTAGTTTTAAAAAGAATCGAAAGGCCACAGAAAATTCAATAATACAAGCCCGCCCGCAGTCTTACTAATTAATTCGTCCTGGAGACCGTTCGCGTTTTTTTCTCTCAACCTGCCATCCTTGATTTTCAATTTCTGTAGCGAAAGATTAATGGGGACAGACAGTTTCCAACCGAGTTATATCTACACTCATAATTACTCTCCAGTATTTTAAAAGCTGTTTTGGCGACAAAATTATATCGTTCCCTTTGTTCCGCCAACTTCCTAATTTTCTTATACATGTTTAAAAGATTGTTTATTGAAATTGTTTTTGTGTATTCGTTTTGTTTTGTTCCTTTATGCGGTTGAGATAAAAGCCATTATTTCCGTTGGCTCTCCAAACAAATACGGACTTGGAGTGTAATTGGATGTTACTTTAATTATATCTATTTATTTCGCGTAATTGTATGTTTATCATTCTTATACGTTTGTGGTAATGTCACAAGTAAATTTGAGTTGGGTTGTGTTAGGCAATCTTATTACTTGATTTTACACAAGATTTTCTAATAAAAAAAATATGTTTTGAAATCTGGTCGACGCTTAGACCTCCCATTAAAAATGTAGAAGAGAGAAGTCATCGCTTTTCGGCACTATTCTGGTCTTAACAGATTGGAATTAGGCACACCACTAGACAATTTCCGCTGTTAAATAACATCATAAAACACATTAAGTCAAATACATGAATCGATAAGCATTAAGAGGACGACACGATGGTTGGCATCACGTTTCGCGCATTCGCTCTCCTCCCCCGTAGGCTGAAGGTTTGGGATCGCGATCAGGCGCCGTGTAAATCAAACGCCCCTAGCGAACTGATAACAAAAGCGAAATTTCGCTCTAAATCATACATTTGTTTTCGTTCAGGAGATTGTGGTGGGAATATTAAACGAATGTGATACGTGGAAATTAGATAAGGCTTTTGTTTCCTTTTTTATTTTATTTATTTTACATTTTTTTTGTTGTTTTAACTATCTCTCTTCTCTTCATCAACCCATATACGCCCACTGCTGAGCACGGGTCTCCTCTACCATTGAGAGGGTTTTAGGCCATAGTCCGCCACGCTGGCCTAGTGCGGGTTGGCGGACTACACACCTAAGAAATTCCTAAGAACTTTTAGGTGTGCAGGTTTCATCACGATGTTTTCCTTCACCGTTAAAGCAAGTGATAATTCAGTTTGAATACACACATAACTTCGAAAAGTCAGAGGTGTGTGCCTGGGTTTCGAACCCGCGACCGCCGAGATTCTCGACCGCGCGCCTAAACCTCGAGGCCATCACTGCTTATGTTATGCTTATGTTTTAACTATGAATGTTTTAATTTTGTTCGATATTTAAACGGTATATATTTGGAACGTCTCCGTCTTCCTGTTAATAACGATATATAAAAATATATTGAGCTTAAGCTTATCTGTATCTGTATATTGAAATGAGCGATGCTAAAAAAACAGAGTGTAAAGAGACCTCGATCTATAAACCACGATAAACTAAGAAAAGCAATGGACACGGTGATTACAAACAATGTCACGGACATTAAAACAAATAAAAAATATTAACGTTTTCCTAACAACCACGAGCTTTAAGTTTATGTGGTGATTAGGAATTCCAAAAATACCTAACACGTCTGTTTTCTTTTAATTACAACGTTATTCCGTGGTCAAAATAAGCCGGCGACAAGGGACGCTACCGTATATTGTAAACAGAAGTATTAAATACGACACTAAAGTCCTAGATTTTATCAGGTGTTAGTAATGTGTTATCAAGTGTATAAACAGTGGCAGAATTTTACGACTTGCATCTTTTTTTTGTATCTCGTCTGATCGTAGACGGTTGATATTGGTCGTAAAACCAAAAACATCCAAGTGAAAAAATAGTTTGAGACGATGTTCTGCAACCGCGTTGCTTAATTATAATTTTATTGCCGCGACGTACCTTTAGGCTTGATATTTCGTCAGTATCACGTTTTTGGTAATCAATTAAAAACAGGTATTGCAATTAAAATCAAGTGGTTGTGAATCTGTTTTTTTTTCTTTTGATCGAGCAGTGGAATAATTAATATAATATGATAATTGAAGATGCATTGTTTTCTTTTAAATGTGGTTGGAAAGAAAACACACGTGAATTAATAAAGAAATATTTTAGTAGTCATGCAACGCGCACTAGGCCAGCGTGGTGGACTACGGCTTGACCGATATATTACCAAGGTAACAAAAAATATATTTGCAGTACTACTGCGATAAATTCAGTATGAGTGATTGCTCAATTTGCAACTGGAACATTTATTTATATATATTTGTATCATAATCTTGTAGTAAAAAAGTAAAGACTTTTTGAAGTTCAGTAAAATTATTCACCTGCAATTATGATTTTTAAAACGATTTCTGTAGTTCGTCATTAATATATTTAATTGATAAATATCGTGTTTATTAAAAAAAAAACTCAGGTATTTACTGCTTGCTGATGCGTTCTCCACATATAATTAATTTTACCAATGAGTCACTTTTAATAATGATGTCGAATGCGGATAAATTATATTTTGTAAAATATTTTATTAACATTATTTATAGCGATAAAATAATATAATATGTAAAAATAAACAAGTGTGTGATGACCTTTTTTAATAATTAAGTAGTACTAAATAATGTCGAAAATTCGACAGTTGCAACTCGCATCCCAACTTTGCCTTGAAAAATGATGAGTAGAACCTTCATATTTGAAAATTTTGTTTCTCCATCGCTTTTAAGTATCACTAACCATTTTCACGATTTTAGAAGCTTAAATTTAAGTTGAAAAGCCATTTTAATCTAACACTACCTCCAAAAACAACCTATTTCTTAATTTTATCATTCTTCATAATACTACTACTAAAACACTCGTATAGACATCCAAATAAAATTTAACGGTCCAACTTATACTTTCAGTTATCGTGTGAATGCCCACGAACAAGTGCGCAACACTTCCGTAATTTTGCTTTAGTGAAACTTTAACTATCTGTGCAAGTTGTGGAGAGAGCTAAACGGGCCTGAATGATGGATGAAGCCACCTGGCGGCACCCACCGCACCCGCAGATAACGTCTGCGCAGTGTCTACAGATATATTTTTAACATTTGCAGCGGGATGGGAAATATTACTCTCAATTATACTCGTTTCTGCAGATCTCCTTTCGAAGGTAATGGTAGAAGCTATCAATTCCTGATCTCGACGATATAGGAATTGCACTTATTGGTCCTTGCATTTCAAATTCCACCACGCAAGTTCGTCATCGAATTGAAATTGCTAACGTAATAAAGGACAATTTTACGGCATCCTTCCTATCCCTGTTTCTGCTGAAAATCACTTAAAATGAATAACATCCTATCCTCTACTCAAAGACCTGTCGAACACAGCATCTTGTACCACATGTCCAATAATTCAGTTTATAATATTCCCTAAAACAAAAACAAAGCCTAGGTAGAAAACCACTGGATTTTAGCACGTAGAGGTAAGTTAAATATGAAGTACAGGGAGTGGAAGCAACGAGGAGGCAGACTGTCCTCACGGCACGTACGACGGATATATGAAAGTCGAAAATGTGGTCGGCGCACCTGGCGAGCTGGCGCACTGCATTACCGTACTGCCTTACAAAGTAAAACATGCAAAATGTAAACATTCATCTTCGTGCGAACATAAGCCAACATGTTATTGTGTACCGTAAAAATATGAAAAAGTTAACTCGTTTGCGGGCGTGCCACTTGCTCGGTAATTTCAGCAGTTGCTTTAATGTTTGAAGTGGCAGTAACATCTTCATATTGTCTCTTTTATTCAGAATACAAATGTCCTAAAATCAGAGCATTGTGATTCAAATGATGATCCTCTTCTTACGTTTAACCAGAATGATACGACTTTCGATTATTAAGAAAAAAGCTAACAAAAATGATACGGTTATTGATTCTTAAAAAAAGCAGCTTACTTTAAAATTTGGTAATGTAATGACGATTCCTTCATTAACATGAAAATCTCTTCTATCAAAAAATACTGAACTCCATTTGATTTACGTGTTGCAATATTCATCGGCCTATGATTGCGTCTATCAATTCTTTCAAGAAACAATTTAGCTTGCCGATCTAAACTGGAGTAATAACAGTGTCTGCGGCGCAGTTGGTTATTACGCCAATCTGCATTACTAAAGAACCGTTCAACCACGGCATTGAGTCAATGTTATATGAATGACAATTATTCCTTTCTTGGTACTCTCTCTTATATTTTCTTTCGAAGTCATAAAGCTGTTTCTTTTAGTAGAAACGATGTATAATTTTGTGTTCATTCTAACTGATTTAATGACTTTCTCATTTTATATAAGTTTCTTCTTTGGAAAATCACTGATATAAATTATAATCGTAGCGATATTTACCTTAAGCGCTAAGATTGCGATTCATTGTACGTAAACTTATGTAATAATTAGGGCCTCACCTAGACTGTTAAAACCATGTTTTTTTAAATCCACGACAACAGTATTCCATTTATAATTGTCGACCAAACCATGAATTCCATGTTGTACACAACTTGTTTTGTTTTTAACGACTCTGCGCTGTGTAAAATATGCATTCACAAATTTATGACAGCACGCGAAACCACATTTAAATTAGCAAAACACAATTTATATTACCGTCGGACTAATTTATATTCACTATCGGACGAACAACTTCGCGCATATCTAGTTATGCGAACTCGTTGTGGGGAGAAGTAGTTCCTTGTTCGATTCTACTTTATTTTCTTGGCAAATCGTGGAACCGATCATGTGGCAAAACACTCTTATAGATTTGGCCCGAGGCAACTTTGACTTGGAGTTGGCTACAAACTCAGAGTTGTGGAGCGCTGTACGGTGTGTTTGAGAGCAAAACGATGTTCGTACATGGGTGTCGCTGCGATGTAAATGTTATCGCCGACAGGCACTCCGACGGTTGCACACAATTGTCACATTTAAATTAATAGCTGTGCAATGTGTGTGCAATAAATCGATGCTTAATGCAATGAACTGTTGTGCGGTCGTTTGATGTTTACGTTTGAAAAACAACTGCAAAGCAAATATATGCATCTACAAATATTTTCACGTAGATTTAGATGTTTCGTGCTATAGAAATGATAATGGCGAGAAGTAAGAGATTTTTGTGAAGGCGTCGACAACTATCACCATACATATTATTTTCCTTTGAAATTTTCCTTCACTTTTATAGTATGTGATTATTCAATGTAAATACACACTTAACTCTAAAAAGTCAGAGGTTTCAAGAGCTGAGGTTTCAACCAATGACTATCGACCTCCAGACCATTACTACTTATTCACATTCACAAAAAATATATATTACTATACATTCTTCTTCGTACTAGATAGTCCGACTATCTACCTAGTCATTTGAAACATCACTCAATCATACCAGACGGCTGTATACGTAATAAAATTCAACTCAAGAATTCATGGAGCGTTGAATAAGTTCCGAATTATATGAAAAACGCTCGCTCCGCAATATATGAGTGAACCACTTAACGACGTCAGCATAAAGATAATAGGAAAAAGTTAAATTATGTCGATGTAGCGTCTCAGGATCTCGGGCGTACCTCAGTTATAAAAGTTGAATTTATGACTGGAATTATTTCACTCTCCACCCTAATTTCAGCTATTTCCCGCAGTCGTGTCCAGGTGCATGGAAACTTCTAAATGGAGACGGGAATGTATATGTGGGTATATTGGGAGCTCGCCGCGTTTTATTGAGCTATTTCGGTATGTAATGGTTAAGATCAGCTTTTAGATATAAGGTTTGTACGACTGAAAAGTCTCTTATCTAAATGAAGATATTGATAATTAAATCCACCATAGTGTTGAGTTTTAGTCTTTGAAGTTGATTACGTCAAGCAATGGGAGATATTTAAAACCCTTTAACCATACACATACTTAGTGTAGAATCTTGAAGGATAATCAAAGTCGTCCCTAGCTTATACTTACCGTCCAAGTGTCATCACCTTGCCCTTCTATTACAAAAAGTATGGATCCTTTCTAAATTAAACCTAAAACACGATCAGACACAAGTACGTCTGTCAATTCTTTCACATAATCCGTAAGTGTCAATACGCACCTCGTCTCGAATTTAAGGCACAATGGGGCTTGTTGAAAATTTCATGCGTTAAGGATTCAGGGGCGCCGGGTCGGTGGGTAAATATTCGACCTCTTTATTACTCACGCTCGCCTAAATGTCGCCGACGGAGGCAGCCGCTCGCACCGCTGCCTTCTTATAAACAAATTGTTTTATACCAAACCTTAGGTAACTTGGAGTATTTGAAATGTGAGGGAAATATACGCAATGATATTGTTGTCTTGTGGACGGTGATGAAGATTGCAGGAGGTACTGTAATCGTTACGCCTCCCCTATTTTTATCTTGCCCATAACTTTCTGAATGTTGTGATTGGGCAGTAAATTGTAACAACATGAACGAAAAATACATCATACATAAAAGAATTATACAACATCGACCAACTGTAAACATAGTTACGTAATCGGAAGAGGTGATTTAAACTAGCCTTTTGGTTGAATACTTTCAAACTTAATGACATGACAACTACAGGATATAAAAGTAAGCAATAAAATATCTTCTAAAGACAGATAAAATTATACGTCGTAGCCAAAATGAAAACTTTATTTCAATTCTTAATTTCTAACATGAAATCTATTTATCATTTCATTACACTAAAACTCACATAGTTCACTAAGTAACAGCAGAACTGTGATAAATAGTAAGCCTGTTTATAAACGTACATAAATAAAGCAATCCGAGCCTGGGAAGTATAGTAAATCCGGACATGTGTTGGCTAATCCCATTGAGTGTCGGCGATAGGTTGTGGAGCGTGCGGTCGCGACATTGACTGAGAACCTGACCAGGATTATCGGATACCCGGATCCGACCGATTCGGCCTTATTAAGACGAATAGACACGCATTTTTAACACGTAAATGTGGATATATTCGCCAAACGGTCGGTGAATTGATGCCCCTGAATATATCATGAGGAATGTTTCCTCGCGGAGTCGATTTTCCATTAATAGCGCCTCGGCCCGACAAACACTTTGTAAAATTGCTTGCGTTTTTAGTATTACGGGTTGACTGGTGCGAAGCATGAAATAATGAATGTTTCGAGATGTTCCGCTGGTTGTGGTTTCATTTCTGTGATAAATGGTGACTGGATTTAAACTGACAGTATTTTTCATTTGCGCAAATTTAAAAACTGCAGTTATGAGGCCGCTGGCTTCTTTTATGTAGGTACTTTTATTTAACATTATATTTTCCGTAGAAGTTATGAAGATCTGTATATGTACCCGTAGTTCTGGCAAAAAGAGACTTCTGACTTAAAACCTCAAATGAATTTTCCGAGTCAAGTGAGGCCCATCCAGTGTTTTGCTACATCGAAAAACCCTTGAACCACCTTGCTTTCTTGATCAGGGTGCATTCTTAATGAAACACTGAGAAGACAATAAATTTAAATAAGAAAAAAAATAATTGGTGTTAATCTGACAAGCCAAGATCATTATATTATATTGGCTCAAAAGGGTCAACCAAAATCTCGTCAATATCTTCAAACTCCTATAACCAGTTAAGCATTGAATTTCAGTAGAAAGTTTCCTTGTCCTGAACATGGCTGTATTGGAGACAAATGTTTGACAAAGTGTGTGCCGCTGTCGTTTAGAGCTGCGGGTACAGTCCTCGCATCGGAATTGATATTTGTACAACCAACAAATATTTGTCTTCATTCTTGGTTTTGCGGGGTCAAGCCTTACCGATCTGTCGTCCGGATGCTGTTTGATATACACTATTTGTATTATAGTTGGCTACGTTCCATATGCTTTTAAGGAGCTAATGCAATTTGGTTTTAAAATATATAGACTTAGCTTCTGTGTCAGGTTACGTGGATATATTTGATCCTGAAATTTTCTTAAATGAAATTTAGTAAATAAAACAAAATACATTGTAATTTTTTGTTTTGGTCATCATTTTCAACATATTGTCCTTTGCTAAAAATAAGCTTTCTCCAGAAGTAAGCAGATTAAGTAGGTACTACTCATGATAACATTTGGTAGCTAATGATAGATATGACTATAGAGTGCAAGATTGTTGTATAGATCCTGTTTATAAATGTCACAAATGGAAATCAATTTTATCAAATCGAATGATTAATGAGACTAATAAGATGGTGACAAAAAATCACGTTTTTAGTTAATAAATTTCTAGTTATGAAATGTTAACTAGACCATAAAAATATGGAATGCTCTGATAGATCATTCGGATGAATTTATTTATTAGTGTCAGTAATTTGCAAAATTTTAATAAATTACTTGTTAGTCGCTAAAGCTGCAAATTTTAAATGGTTTTTGCAATTTTTTCCGTGTTGTATAGTAACAGCTACATTGGAAGATGAAATGTCCTTTCCTGGTTCTCTTTCAAAATCGTGCTTCTAAGAGTATGCTAAAGTACGTCAAGTTTTGGTACCGCTAAGTAGGAATTGTGACATGTGTATCAAGTATTGGTTTTTTTCTTTTTGCTAGTTAAAGTAGTACCCAACTCTTCAACTGAAGAGCGGAACGAATATAGCACTATAAAATCGATATAAAGGTCTATCTATCATTACATTATATTTCGTTTTTTATTAGGATAAACAAGTTACGTTAACTCAAATGTTATTACTAAATACAAAAAAATCCTGGAGTAGCAAAATTGAAAAAGAAAACATACCCAATCTAGCTGATTAATTGGCGAAGCTGTATCGCTGGAGTAACCGAGAATTAAGCATTGGTTTGGGCGGCGACCGCTAGTCCCGTTAAAGCCTTAAATTCGTACATGTTTGTTAATCTGGGATAGGTCGGCACTTGGAAGGGCCGACAGTGACGAAGTGTGGGTCACGGAGGATTACTCTATCAGCCAGCCCGTCGGTCACTGGTACAACGCAGTTTTATTGTGATAAATATAGGTTTCTTTCCCACCGATCGTGTGTTACGATCGCTCCATAAAACAGAATATTGTAGGGCCTTTAAGACAGTGCTGCTTTTGGAATTGGCATGTTTGGCAATGTTAGATAGGCTTAATTTGTTGATGTTAAATCATTGAATTACGTGAGCATAATTACAGTGGCTGCCTCGTGGTCCCGCGTCACAAATTTATGTCGGGCGATCAAGAGGTCCTTGGTTCGATACCCGGGATATTCCATTTGTATTCTCAGTATTATGAAGTCTGGAAATGTGCCCGAAAAATGGCAATAGGTTCGCCTCTTTGAATGTGGGTCTGATACATATCTGACAAAATGTAGATGCAGAAATCCACCTTTGCCCACACCTTCGGAGAGTACATGTGAGGTTGTATAAGTACATAAAAAACTGATAAGTTTTCAAATCCGATTGAAAGACCATTTAAGATACAAAATTCATTGCTCATAATTACAATAAAAACGCTACTACTAAATCAATAAAGTATTGTACGTATAAATAAATAAATAGTTGTAAAAATACTAAGTTTGATTTATAAATAAATAATGAAATCAGTGCAAAAACAGATGGCGTGCTCAAACACATTTATCATGAAAAAATTCAATGCATATAATATTTTGAAACATCTGCAAGGCAAAAAAGAATCAAAGATTTTCATCAGCGTATGTACTAGCCCTCGTAAATATCAAGTTATTTAATTTCGCCAATGTATGAAAAAGCTCAGCACGTGCAACTATATTGCAAAAGAAATTTAATAAAAATACCTAATATCTAGCGCGAAAGGTTAACGAACCTTTCATTTGATCTCCCTTTATATGACTTGCAGGTTTTTATTTGTTGTATTGTTTTTCGAATATTCATCGCAGCTTTGTATTAAAATGTTTTTCTTTGCAACGTTTTATTTCATTACAATTGAATTTCGAATTAGCGTATTCAAAGGAGCCTCATCTGTATTAATTTAATTGTTTTATTATCGTAAAATCAAAGTTGCTGTTGGCAGTGCTTTTAAAAATTGCTTTATGCAAAGGTTAAAGCATATTTCATGCGTATTTTGGATATAATTAAGTTTTATTTACCGATTTATGGGGAAATTTTATAGTAATAAATGTATTTTTATGTAATTTTATTTATTTTTTTGGACTATATTCATTCATCAATGCCATAATTTCAGCCTCGATAATTGGGCGTTAACTTCTTAACTCTTATTATTATTGAGTTAAAATAAAGAAATATACTTGTTAACAATCCTACGCAATATATTTAACTGAACAACATATACGCATAACATATAGACTAAAAACAAACCCGAATGATATTTTTTTTTTAACATTCTACAGAATTTATTATACAGAAAAAAAAACTCTAAGCAAATTAAAAATATGTTTACCTAACACGCGCTAATAAAAATTACTTATAGCATAACGTACAAACTCGTTAGCCGGTCGACACACAGTTGACAATTTTTTGTCAATACTGTCTTATTCTGTAACTCTTGTTAAACTCTTAATTACTTTCGTCGGTAGTCCGCAAACATTCATCTCGTTATTCGTAGGCTTCATTATTTGCTCGTGCACACACGTGGCTTCTCTGTACAAATATTTACCTCTTAACGAGAAACCTGACTTTACCGCGTCTGCTGTAATAAACTTTTCTATTGTACCCAGTTCATACCGAGCTATCGCTTCATTGTCTACTGGTTTTCATTAAGCCCCTAATTAACTTTGGTATGGGGATCCCAAAACACATAGATATGTGGCAGGTCTGTGTAACTGTATCTGCTTATGTTTTATTTATAAAACTTACT
This sequence comes from Cephonodes hylas, assembly GCA_030295005.1. NCBI lineage: Eukaryota > Metazoa > Arthropoda > Insecta > Lepidoptera > Sphingidae > Cephonodes > Cephonodes hylas. The sequence goes on along the minus strand of AP025362.1, from coordinate 10,512,035 downwards.
TACTTAACTTCATCATAAAATATGTATAATATATAAAGAAGGGCCCAAATATCGGCCTTCGAACATGGCGATCTTTTTAAAACTACCATAGGATGGATATTCTGAAAGGATTTTTTAGGTAAATGTAATTAAAAAATCAAATACAAAAAGTAAAAACAAAATTACATACAATGTAGTTTTTTCTGGACTAATATTTGACTTGAAGATATGCATTTTGTATGTACGAAAACATAATGTTACTTTAATGAGGCAATATAATAGGGCCTTTACATAATATGTGTTAATTTAACTACTGCCTAAACATATGTTAGCCTGCTCTATTGATTTATTTGTGACATAAAAAAGAAACGAGTAAAGCGTATACACATAGTAATGAAATTAACCAATTTATAAGTATTGCCCTAAAAATACAACCAACCGTTAAATAAAGAACGTCGGCAAGGATCGTCGGCACACTGCCAAACTTACGTAACATCCGTAACGTCGTACAACACATATTTATAAAGTATTTTGTAAGTTAAGTTTTTGAAAATATAGACGCAAAATAGTCTTAAACTCAATGAAATATATAGTTTTCCCCGGGGTTTTAGATAGTCACTTTAGAAAAATCTCTTCAAGTAGTATTGGGAACTATAAATATACTTAAATATTTCGTTTTAACTTTATGAATGTGAATTGTAACTTAGTGGAAGATAAGAGCAACAGTACCCTTTGCAAGATATAATACACATAGACTCAAAGCGCAGAAAAATGAAAAAATAAGGAATAGGTTAACCTAGATGTACAATACACAAAAAGAAATTATAGGTATTAACAGAAAATATATAAAGATCGATTAGCTACAGTCGATTCTTTAAGTAGACTATCAAACAGCACATACTTTACCAACTACATATCACAGTATATAACAATCAAAACACAGCGAGTATTTCGGCAGAATAATGAAGGTTAAATTTATTGAAAAGGAAAGTTGAGCACGCCAGGTGCTACCTGCCATCTGTCGTGCATGCCACGAGAAATTCGGCTTTCATTTTCGCTCTGCTGATGAAAATAATTATATAGAATTGGAAGTGAATTCTCGCGACTTATCTAAGTGGAAATTTTCATTTTATTTTCGAGGTTAGAGGGGCATTAAGCGATGAACCGCGTTTGCTCTAGTTCCAAGCGAGTTGAAAGCACTTGATCCGCCACTCGTCCTGTCTGTGCGCTGCTAACGCCATCACTCTTCTGGCTTACACGAGCAAGATACAGAACTATGAAAGGCGACGCTAAAGATTTCATGCACTAAGCTGGCTCTCTTCAGCTCGGCAGGAGTATATTTTATAGTTTTGTAAGTGGTGCAGGCGCTGTACAGAAACTTAAGCTACTGCGTTATATTTTTGTTTGTGTCGTGTTAGGTTCGCGTTCACGACGTCGTTGTTTTGAGACTCGTCTGGTAATTTCATAGGTTCAATACCAGCACCAAATTAAATATGAAATTTACAAATTTTTATGCGTTTCAGGTTTGATTATTTTTAGAACCGTACGGTTTATTGCAGAGTTTGATACAAAACAACAAGTTTTATGTATGTAAGAGAGTCAGAATTATATGTATATATATTAAGGTGTAAATATTTATTTATTGCTGGAATAAAATTGGGAAAGAAGAAAGTTACGCTGTTTACATAAATCACGTCTTATTGCTCTTATCTATGTTGAGAGTATTTAAGTTACTATAGTTAGTGGTAGGTTGCAATGAATTCATTGGCACCTCTCGTTCTCACAGTAAAATATCCAGAGAATACTATATTTCGTACAGATAATTACCCAAGAATTTCATAATCGTTAACCACACTAGATTAAATTATCATACATAAATCTTAAGAAAAAATGTTTTAGTGGAGGTTACCCCCGTCCGATGAGCGATGACCTTTAATAGCGGACGTTGACAAAGCGCTCACTGGCTCCCATGAAAACGTTCAAATACATCATAACAGCTGACAGCGAGGTCTGCAGACTACGAATTGCCATATTTTACTTCTGCTACGCTTCCCTGATAGTTGATTAATGATTCGAAAGGAACCGCTCTTAGAATACTCCAATAGCAATTTTTATTGACATCGCGATATTTCAATAAACGTTTCGCTGTAAAAATTTTGTGCTATCTAGACGTCCTGGGACGGATCGTAGTTATATTGGGTTTTTCTACAAGAATAGTCTCAGTAGCTTGGAAATAGCCCCTAAAAAGCATTGCGTTCGTTATATAAAAAAGAAAACACTTATGAAACGTGACTACATTTCTAAAGCTCCTCACCTACCCCTTAGGATACAGCCATGAGCAGTACATATGTACATAGAAAACCAACATTACACGTTAATTGCGTAATGTCTAGTTTTAATTGTTTAGTGTGGGGTCAGGATATTCTTATTTAATATATCAAATTGCTTTTGTTAAATAAAGATTTGAAGCTTAGAGATTTTCATTCGAAATGTTGTAAGTCAAGCTGGGTTCTTACGGCAGTACCGCCAGTGGGCGTGAGTATGTGCTTCTACGGGATTTACATGCAAGTATTGTCGAATTCTCACATCGCGAAGGAAACACTAAACAAAAGCAAGTCGGGTGTTTGTATCCGCAACCGCGTGCGCTCAAAGCGTTGCTTGTGTTTACTGACAATAGAAATTATTCCCCTCTAAGTATTGTGAGGATGTAAAAATACGCGTCTAGCTGTGACGTTGAGTGATGCGTTCCCTCGCGTTGCCTCATTGTCTGCTGTCTGAAAGAGATTGCACAATATGAAATACTTCAGTTTGAATCGCGAACGCCTCATTGAATACGGACGCAACCGCCAGCCTCCATTCTCAAACTGAAATATTCATATCAATTTCATCGAGCATCGAATGCATTCCGAAGATATATAGACTAATAGTGACTGTTGAATATTTTAAGTGCTTTAAATTCAGGTCGACATCAATTGGCGTCCAATGATACGGCAATTTCACTAGTAGCACATTCGTTTTAATACGGTGGCGTTTGCAACCACCATTCGTGTTCATATGAATCTAAATCACACGGGAACGTTTTTTGTTTCATGGTGCGATTCCGACTAAAGGAAATTGAGAATAGTTCTGATTGAATAGAATAGATTGGTTGATGTTTTCTGTGGTAACCAACTATTTATGAACGTATCTGATCATAGAATGTGAATTTTGGAAGTAATTAAGTCTGCACTAAAAATATCAAGTAAGTACGTACATATATAGACCAAGAGCCAAAAAAACATTTTTAAAAGAAATTAGGTATAAAAAGACGACTACAATTATTAAAAATAAAATCTGTAGATATAGGCAGGCAGCATATAACTACCGCCTTTGTAATAAAATATTAGGATAACAAAGATTCATTAGCTTACTTTAAACATACTAATAAGATGATCGTATTGTTGTACAGCAAAGCATAAATAAATAAATTCTAGTTTTGAATTTCAAACGGTTAAAACAGAATGTGGCTGAAAACTGACTCTGTAATAATTATGGCTGCTAAAAAACGACAATTTTTCACTTTTTGTCTACAACATTTTCATAAAAATATCTCTTTTAATACTTATATAAAATAACCAACACTATCATAATATACATCTGCAACAGCGTCCCTTTGAGCTGCCAATGTAAATATGGGCCGTCCCCTCTTATAACTCGACACTCAGATTATTTAGATTGGTACAACATCTTTGAGTGCGCTTATGCCGGTCATCAAATTTGCTTAGGTCGAGGACCTTTCAAAAGTCCACAAGAAATACTTCTGAAACCTTTTAGAAAAATGATGTATTAAAAATGTATAACATTTAAAAAGAAATAGTCGTAAATCAGAATATTTTGGAAGCTATGCGTTTTATATACGCAATTTTATATTAGGAAGAAATAAATAATAGGAAAAATCCTAATAAGCAAAATTGTTACAAAGTGGTGTTCTATTTAGTACCGCAACGTAAAGTGAAGGACTGACAAATTGTGATATTTTAAACGAAATTTACTCAAAAAACTATAGCAGTGTACGCTTAATTACGTTGGACATGAAAAGTAATCTACTTCTACTTCATCAACCCATATACGCCCACTGCTGAGCACGGGTCTCCTCTACCACGGGTTGGTGGACTACACACCTAAGAAATTCCCAAGAACTTTTAGGTGTGCAGGTTTCATCACGATGTTTTCCTTCACCGTTAAAGCAAATGATAATTCAATTTGAATACACACATAACTTAGAAAAGTCAGAGGTGTGTGCCTGGGGTTCGAACCCGCGACCGCCGAAATTCTCGACCGCGCGCCTAAACCTCGAGGCCATCACTGCTTTGAAAAAGTAATCTGCACATCTAAAAGTTCTTAGGAATATCTGAGGTTTATAATTCCCCAAACCGCACTAAGCCAGCGTGGTAGATTAAGTTCTAAGCCACCTGAGCTAAGGAACATATAAAATATGAGTTGACGATGATAATTATGATAATGGTGTTGATGTATGTAACAATACACTAAAACCCATCCCTCTTGGGACACTTCCCAACTTCCCGTTGGAATAAACGTATTCTAAAGTTCAACTCACTTTTTCGAACTCCAAGTTCGTCTCAATCATATAACAGTGAATAGTACGTGCAGTATGAATGCTCCTGTTTTCTTGTGAAAATATCTTAAGATACAACTTTCCATTTGAATTCTACTTTCAGAATGGAATATTTGAATTTCATTGGTCGGGTCTTCTTGCTTGTTTATCGTCACTCAGGTGCATCTCTTACGTATAAATAAAGCTATTTGGAAATTGGAGTTGCATTTACGGCAAAAATTACATGCGATTTGAATGTAAAGCGATGTTTTTGGTTTATTCTCTTTAAATCCTTAACTTTTTTTTGTTAACTACATTGTGCAGCTTATGCCAGCATGCTATGCATGAGTTATACCTATTTTTCAATTTATAATACTTTTATTACTTTATAAATAAGTGCTTAAGTAAGCGATCGATGGTACCGAATGGTAAAGTTTAGGAAACAAAAAACACTCACTGACGCCCGTATTCCTGAAGTGGTATGAATTCACTTGCATTTCGCCAATTGTTAATTAATCACACAAAAAAAGAACGACAGATTTCTTTATTTATGATTTTAATCGATATCGAAACATGAAGTCAATAAATACGTTGTAGTATTCAGATGGTAATAACTTACAATTTATTCACGATACGGAGCTGAAAATAAATCTAGAGGTCTTTAACTTAGACAGGTTTATTCGCTCGCTGAAAGACGTCATAAGAAATTGATGAGGTAAAATGAAAAGTGCAGAAAATCGATAGACGTCAAGGAAACACGCGACATGTTTCCAAAGGTTTTAAAGGAAATATTCACTTGAATAGAGGCTATAAAGAGTGTAAGTATAGCTAGAACATAAGATAGAAAAGATGTTGTTCGACCGTGGAAGTTTTAAGCAATATTCTTGGAAAAAACTGTAGTGACTACTCGTATTATGATTTGTTCGTTGACTTATAACTTTACAATTAGCTTTGAAATATTTGTACGCCTTTGAGTAGAGACTGTTGTACTTTCAGTGTCGATTGCTGATCCGAACTAGCTAGGGAAAATCTATATTGGAAACTAGTTGCTTAAAAAACTAATTTTTACTCCTTTGTCTACGTTTATTCTTATAATATATTTTCGAACAATCACTCAACTTCAAATCTTTCGAGTCAAGGGAGACCTTTGTAGGAAGCCATTAAAAATACTCAATATTTAAAAAGATACCAACTTTATTTTCCTAATAACCTTAAGCTGAACACGTAAATGTCAAAACAAATTAACCATAAGTGCTCGGCAACAGAATCTAGCATACTACACCCCGAGACGAGTGCATAGAGAATTCCGGCACAATCCGAACGTATCGGCTGGAGTGGAAATAATCTCGCGGCGAAGCTGTTTATTACGTTTGCAATATCTTTGCCAGACGTAGCGCCTTCCACTGCAACCCTCAACCAAATTGATTCGTAATTTGTTAACTGTAACTGCGCGTGCAGTTTCACGTCTCATCTTCGGCTTCGTGTGTGGTTATTAGATCATGGATTAGTGCTTGGTTGGAGTGTTAATAGACGGAGGATTCTTTGACAAGTGGTGTTATATGATTGACACTTTAAAAAAATATTACTTGGAATGTTTGAATAAAAATATTGATTGCATTTAGATGGGCGAAGTAGATGAATAAATCTGCTGAATTTGGCTAATATTTAAGTTTAGTTGATTAAAAAATTTCATAAGCACCGTCGAACCGCAATGAACTAACTAAAGTTTTTGTCAGGAAGGAGATCGCACATTCAATCTTGACATTAAACAGCTGTCGCCTTAATGATAGAAACTGACGAATACTTAAATACTCCGATGTAACATACTAAATCAATAGAGATATGTTACACAAGCTTAACCAACCAGACCGTAGATACATAACGTTTAAATTATTCGCTCAAACACAACACACTAACGTAATCCCATAATAGCGGCGTCTAAATCAAATACAGGCCAATTAATCAGAATCACAATTTGTTAGCATATCGATCATCTGTTGAACTTGTCTATTTGGCAGCTGATTGTCCGCCGATATTGCCCGTTGGAACACTGAGCCATTGTTGGCCACCTCGGCCCTGAACACCACATGTTAATTATTGAGCCAATGATGCTTTGGCAGTGTCACGACCAGCGCCTCGTTAATTATTCCGTCCTTTTCATGTTCAGATTCATGTTAATTTACGAGTCGGCTTATCTCCTGATGCTATTAGACACCTGCGTAATTGCAAAGCGATTAATTATCTGCACAAATGTTAATCAAGTTTGATGTGCGAAGAATAAACAGCGGCTGAGGACGTGTTCATTAGTGCATGTTTGTTTCGTGATTGAATGTGGGATACAGTAAGTGTATCATTAATACATGCGGTTTGCATTCATATAGTAATGACCAGAGGTCTTAAATACAAATCTCTTGGTTTTATTTGTTTTTTTTTTCTTTCGATTTAATTCAAAGCCGGGGGTTTTTGTGGAGCCATTAGATATACTGGTAAATTTTAATACGTATGTAAGTACATCTTTCCATATCTAGTCAGTAGCGGTACTCCCATATAAGCCCAAAAGCTGAATTTGCGATAAACATCTTGGTGTATACAATCTTTAAAACCGCTTTAAATAAATCAATTCCAGTATCATAAAAATGCATAACATTTAATCAAAATTCCTATAATCTCGTCCATAAACTGGATGAAATTAATGCATAGTGTATTTTCCTCGGTTATTTGAAATTTTCTTCTGAATGAATTCATTGCAAGCTTCAAGACAGCAGAGAATTGCCTCGGGATCGCCTGGTCTTTATTGTGCGGTGCGGTTGAGCGGAGACCCATAAAAAATTTAACTGTCGTCTAATTTTGGTACGACGGTATGAGAGGTTTTGCCACAAAATACCAGTTTTTGCGGCTATTTATAGAATATTTCCATTTTCAGAGGGGATTAATTTACGTTGGTTTTTATGTGTATTTTAAGGAATTTTAAATGGGAGGTTTAAGCTGTAAAAACCTTCTTTATAGGTATCACAGTCGCTAATATGAGATATGGTATAAAAATAATACGCGTTTCACAAGAAGTACTCTTCAATGCTTATTTGATTGTCTACGTGAATTCCGTTTATTAACTAAAATACCTATATGAAAACTAAATCTTTAATTACACAATTTTGGCTCCGCAAGCTCATCTACCTAGCCAATTCCACCATTACGAAGTCCATAACTATTATAGTAAATAAATCAGTCCAATTTCATAGGCAAGTACAATTAACGCAGCAAATTGACATCCGCGTGGACCCAGCATCATACGACAAACGGCCACACCACAGAAATATGCCGGGATAGAACGGCCAAGTAGGGGAGATAGGTGTGCCAAAGGTATGACCAACATGAAATACTTTTTTAAGCTACTCATAATACAGCACCGCTTTTGTTCATTTATTCCTATAAACACTGAAAAATATTGTTGTATATTGAGAACAATAGAAAAATTAACAATCAAAGATATGAATGCTTTCTTAACCTAGCCATTTGTTATCTTTCTCTATTTATTGGCACCTGCCTCTAGAGGAAGCAAGACAAAACAAATTCCAGTTATTAAATTTTTACCATGCTCAAATCATAAAGGTAGCTTTTCACATGCAAAAACTAAACTCCCATAAAAATGTGGCAATAACCGTTCTATGCCGATATATTTCTGTGGGCAACACCATAATCAGCGCGTGCTTTTATGGTTGTGTGTAATTTTAATGAGTTTCGCGCTAGGCTGGCGCCGTGGCACTGAGGATAGCTATATTAGCGAGCCGCTTGAAGAGGCGGAAATCCCTCGCCTACACCCTACTACGTATCTAAAGAACGGCTAGGTAGGGCTGTGAAGAAACCGACAGACTATCGATGAAATTGTCTTTGGTTAGTTATGGCTTCAGAATATTTGGCATTTAATCTTTTTTTTGGGGTTTGGATATTTTGTTAGTATGATCAGAAAGGAAGATCTGTAAGTTATTTTCTATCCTATATCCTTGCCTGTTTCCCCATCAACCCAGGTGTTAGAGTATATCCACATTTTCGTTTTTCTAATTGTATTTATTACTATGTAATAAACCGAGACTAGCCACATATGCTGCGATTACTGCCAGTCAGTCATATCCATGTTTTTAACCTACGAATTATGACATTTTTACACACACAAAACTTCAAAAAGATATGAGTATGATTAGGAATCACTTGGGGTGTTTTCTCGGTAAACCGCAAAATTCTTTTCAAAAGTAGAATATCCGGAAAATGAAATCGATATGAAAATTTCCAACGACGCCACCCTAGGGTCGCTATTAATTTCGACAGCAGCCATAAGCGAGGCAGTTGGCGTTATTAGCCTACCCTTTAATGCGTAATAATTTACTGTAGTTTATATTAAACAAAACAAAATTAAAACTTTACTAACTAGAAGAGGGTTCGTGCACCCATACTCGGAAACGGTTTTCATTTGGCAAAACCTGTCGCAGTTTTATTTCATTACGATTGAAATTTTCGGATAATGCTCTTTTGCAACTTTTCGTTTGACGGTAACGGTATTTAAAGTATGAAACATAATTCGGTTCATGTTTGCCGATTAATTATTTGGATAATGTTAATTTTGTTTGTCGGTTAAATGAATGCTCCAAGTATTATCAGAAATATGTAATTTATGGCATAGATTTCGAATTTTTGTTTATATTGCCAAAGTAATAAGCGTTATCAACAGACGAGGAATTATTTTTATAAGACAACATTTTTATTAAATATTACTCATGTTAAACAATATTATAATAGCATAAAAAAGACTGTTATCAGTTACTAAGTTGTACAAAAGGATCAACAACAAACCTAACAAATAAAGCATGAACAACAGCCAAAGATAACTAATAAAAGTGAAGAGGCAACCACGTGAAAAGTCTCGGGTAATCTTCTGTACTTTGTACACACATTCAAGCTTTGTATTCGAGCAGACGATGCAGACTTTCTCTAAAGAGCCGAGATAGGAAAGCTTAAAAGAATATAAAAGGCAAGTGAATTGGCCGGGAGGATAGAGGGGCGGTCAATCGAAGCACTGAGAGGACTCATTACAAGCTCGGAACGGAAAAAAAACTCGCTTTCAATCTGGTTTTATCTACTGGATGTGACATTTTAAGCTTGACCTGTATTGTGCAAAGGGACGCGTCGGTTCGCCTTCCACCTATACGCTATTGTTAGGCGTGATTTAAGTCTATTTCCAGAAGTGTCGATAGACGGTATGAATGTTCAGCTCTTAGAAATCTTCTCATTGTTGTGTTCAATACGATTTGTCTTGGTCACCTGTTGTATAAAATTAAGATTTACGTGGAAGTTTTATGGCTGATGAGACACCAAAGGTAAAGGAAAGGTATGTTAGTTTTGTTGAAAATTTTACTTGGCTACATACTACATTTGAATAAAAAAGACAAATAACGTTTTTATTTGCAAAGAGTAACTAGTTGCTACGTTATACTCGCGGTGTATTTGTTAATAATCCCGACGAAAAATAAAACTGAATAACTACACAGAAAAGTACTCGGAAGCAAAAAGTCTATGAGTTCAAGGCTTATAACATCCGTGTACTTAACGTAAGACACATTACAAAAAAGGAACATTATTTAAAGTGAAAGTAAATAAAATATATTAATACCTTGAGCCATAACGGAAAAAATCCTATTAATTTTACTTATTTAAATGAAGGACTTAAAAATCTAAAATTGAAAGAGAAGCTTGAATAATTTTAGCGGCAGATATTATGAAGTCTGTAACTATTCTAGAAATTTGACGTTCGACTCGTTAAAGTAAAGAAAAGTTTAATAAGTGTTCGTCGGATAGGAACCATACTAGTTTCAAGTTTTCGATAAGAACCGGCTCCTACTGGATTCGACCACTTTTACCCAACTCAGCTTTATTCTTTCGCTTCACCGACACTTTTAATGACTTATCTGCTTCTTTCCATAAAAAAGGAATTCTAAAAATAGGCCCCTTTATAAATCAATGTAGAGAGAAAGCACTATCTTCATAAAAATACGGACTATATAATTAATATTTTAGCTAATATATAAAATTTAATAGATAAAAAGAAATGAGGTTAAGGTTAATTGAATCCACGGCGAATAGGGAATTGAGATTGAGTGGTCCCGGGTTCGACTCCCAAAAATATTTCATATAGAAATTTACTTTTTCGTACATGGTAAATAATGACAAATTGTGTCCATAACATACTGCACACATACGTGCAATGAATGAGGTACTATATTTTATCATCATTCCTAAATGAGTGATTCCAAACGTAGGTGTAAAAATATATATTTTTACTTGATACCCGCCTCAATATAATCAATCAAAACTCAAACACAAAATGAAAGACATCACAAAAGGTTATTAAATCAAACACAGGGAGTCATGAAAACATTCAATAAAATCCAATCAAAACAACCAACGGTGTGCTTTGAATTTCACCCTTTATACTGAATATACGGTGAATTAATAACATTGGCAAACAAAACAAGTATACGTTTCCATTACGCCGTCACAAATACGTGATGTGTTATTCTATGAAATTGGCTCGGGCCGGACCGCCGGGGACGCAGATTATTCCCTCGCATTTATTTCATAACGTATGAAAGAATAACACACTCATTTAAATTTTCAAATTCTCTAAACAAATGTAAGATTTGATGAGAAAAAATATGTTTCATAAATGGACGTAGCTTTCCACTTTTGGCCTTTGTTCGCCATAGTATATCCCTCAATTTGACAGCCCTGCTGAATACCAGCTTACGTTACGAGAGGCCACGGGTACGATCTCCGTATCAAGACAAATTATTGTATGTTTTACAAATTTTAATATTTGTTTCAAGTCTGGATGTTGGTGAGAACGAAGTCTCGTGATAGTTTATATTTTATTACTTCCACAATTCATGGACGTTAAAGTACTAGTTATGTCTGGTAACACTCCTATATCTTAAACCCCTGAAACTGTAATTTAGTCCGTTTTCAAGACATTCGCAAAAAACCTTTTAAGTAATATAATGTCTTTTTTGAAACTGTAATAAAAACTTACTTGATTTTGCGCAAAAATATCATTGCTGCATAGACACCTAATAAACGTAATGGGGTAAGAACCGAAGCTCATAATTCAAGTGAAGTATCACCACAAACGAGTGCAAGCAATTCTTCTTATAAACTCGGGCACTTTTCTAAATTGATACATTTTTTAGTAACCATAAGGTTGAATTACTGGAATGAATATACACTTACGCTTGCAACTCTGATATGGTGGACAGAAATATAATTTTATATCACCTTTTTTTCCGCATATTTTGTATACCAACTGTTAAGAAGCGCGCCTTTTGCGGTTTTCGGACACATTTTCAGGTTAAATTTTTCTCGCGTTACCGGCGAGACAGATAAACGAAATGTAGAAAATAAAAAATATATATTTACTTGACTTATCAAATCACATCCAAAATCACTCCATTTGAATACAAAAGTTGTAAAGTCTCTTAAAAGCTTTTATGCATCTATCATTTAAACTCGTCAACATTTTTAAACAAGTTACCAAGTCAATACTTATAAATTCTTTAAGCAAGTAGTGAAAATATTTTTGAGGTGACTTTCACTTTGATAAACAATATTGTAACAAATAAAAAAACTATTATTTGCAGCGGGAATATAGCTGCTTCTTAATCTGTAAAGATTTTTTTATTAAAGTTTTGTTGATAATTAAGAAAGCTACTTACTACATTATTTATGTCCCCAAGATTAGTGATTAAACGTGTTGTCTAAATAATCTTTTCCCTCACTAGAATAGTACATCCATAGTTAACTAGTTTTTAAGACGTAAATGTTACGTGCACTAATATTGAAACTCGGACAAATATTTGGTGGGTAAAGTGAGTCGAATCAGCAATATTTCGAAAGCAATTTAAGGCCTAAACCAATTAGATCTTCGCATATCATCTGTTTTGTAGGAAATAAATTATTCTGAACGTAACATACATGAAATACGAATTATTTATGAAAAATAAGTATTCGTATGTATAAATGTAACTTGAGATTTCACATTGACCAACCCTCATAATTAACATGAGTCCATTGCCTGTTAAGGGAACACGTATCACGCAATAAAAACGCTAATACCTACCGGTAATGTCAGGGGTCATTGGCATCACAAATAAGTTAATTAACTACACTTTACCATTAATTTAGCATTGAAACCAGCAAAGCCATATTTATTATTAAAACTAGCCAACGATTTCCACTCAAATTCTCGAATTCAATTAATATGCAACGTGCAAACATTCGTAGATTATAGTCGCTAATGTAACATGCACCGTCTGTGCCGACGAAAGCTAATAATTATTAAATGCGTATGCAAATCACTTCATTGCCTTCGAACAATGCGATGTAATAACACCATATGAAAGTATCGCGTGCCCTCCGGTACTCGTTTACTTTTGCAGTACAAACAAAATACCCGCGAAACGCAATAATTTGCATTTGCCGGAGGTGAGGCGGAGCTAGGGTTTGTCATTAATAATAGAGCGCAAAGTTAGAGGGCGTTTCCCGCCCTGTGGAGGTTAACAACCCTTGTTAAACACTATGGAAGCAGACTAGTTGCATTTTCCACTGCCGTGATTAAGGCACTGTTTATTTTTTACAGGAAAGGGATTTTTGTACGGTATGAGTCAAGGTAAATGGTATGGAGCTGATTGATAGGGAATTCTTTAAAATTTTAAGTTTTTTTTTAAATAACTTTTCAAGGAAACGGACGATTACTTGATTTATCTATTTGTAATGTAGTCACTTATTTTAAATCTGAATAGTGCATTCATTAATTAATAATGATTACAGATCGGAAACAACGAGGGGTTTCTAAAAGTCCTCAAGAAAACAATTTTCTTCTATTTGCTTTCTGCATAGCATTTTTTTCATTCAATCCCGCTCTGCATATAATATAACTAACTCCAATGTAATAGCACTAAGTAGAAAATAGAAAATAATTGTCACATAGAAAAGAGACTGGCATATCCTTGATGAACACTAAATTTAGAAGACGGTGTAAGCAAAGGGTGAGATTCAGTATCCTTATGTGCAAGCCTATTTTAGGGCGGCTAATTCTTTTGCAGACTCCGTGTTAAATTCCCAATTCAAGTTGTGCGGCAATCGATGTACGTGTTAAAAACTTATCGACGGAACAAAATTAATAACATCTTTACATAATGTATAACTGCCTCGTGGTCTCGCGGGATCAGTATGTGCTGCGCAATGTAGAGGTCATGTGTTCGATTTGGGTCGGAAAAGTGTTATAAGGTTTTTTCGGAGCACAGAGTCAGGAAATATGCCCATGCAAAAAAATTACAATAGGCTCGCCTTGATAAATATCTGGCAAAATGTGGGTGTAAAAATGCACCTCCGCTTACATTCCCGACAGTCATGAGGTTATGAATGGATGTATCGTGTAGATGTTAAAAACTTACTAAACTACGTAGATCTCATCGAACGAAGAAAATAACAATAAAAATCTTTGAATTATTCTTTACATCAATTCATAGACTCCAACTAATTTTGACACCAAAAGCGCATAATCTCGTGATTTATAAATCAACAGGCAATATTAGTTTCGTAAACATTATTTCAAGCTAAAACCACGTTTTCAAATGAAATATATTTTAATTATAAACGCACAATTATTTCAAGGGGACCATTTTGAACGCTAAAATGAAACTGAAGGGTGAAGCCTTATCGCAATAGTTAATACTGAAATAGCTTTTAATTACAGTGCAACTAATCAAAATTATGCTATTTGAAAATCACCAAGCGAGGTAGCTACCCGCGCACGCTCTGCTTTACGACTCCCGTTTAATAAAGCAACTGCACCATTAAGAATATTTGAAATATTGCTATTAATAACAGATTCAATTATAAACTTAATGAATTTTAGTTGCAGTAGTCGACGTTATATACTTTAGTCGCGGGTTACAGTTTCATAATCGTTTAGGATTGATTAGTGACATTGGTTATGGTTTCAATGACGTTAAATGTATCAAGGTCGATTTTTTAATAATCTAATACATCTTTTAATTTAACGGCAAATTGGATTATAGACAATATATTATATATGAACATGAAAATATAGCAAATGTTTTTCAGTAGCAGCCCGCTACCCTTTCTTTTTTAATTTCAGTCATTACATACGAAAAACTTACTTATGTGACTTCCCCGTATGTGTACGCAGAAGAGCATTTCTGCAACTACAATTTGGAGTGGAGACCATAAGACCGGTAAAGTGTAAGGAGGAAACAATAAACATGTCCAATGTTAATAATCATAAATATTAGGATCTTATCGGTAACTTCTCATTTACCATCCATTTTTTTAATCATGGACGCGTTTTTAATTATTATTATTAAATCCAGATTTGAATACACACACACATTCAAGAATTGCGTAATAAAATAACTAAAACTTCTCAAATACTCACAATATTAACAGATTTTTTCTTATTTCCCGACTATGTCCGCAGAAAGCTATTAAATCTAAAACGGAATTAGAACCTAAGCAATAATTCATTTCAAGGCTGTTGGCTTTTTAACGGGCACCAGTGGTCGGCCGCCGTGAAATTGGTCGCACATATTTTAAAAGTCAAGATGGCTTCGCGGAGAATCTGCTTCTTGATTCAGAGGTCTTGTACTTATGTTAGGTAAGTATTCGAATTAAGTATTGACGATATTTTATTCTTTGTATACATTACAGAACTACCAAAATGTTTCAAGATAGATCTAAGCGGTCTAAGGTCAGAGCCCTAGGCACACACTTCCAACTTTTCTCATTATGAGTGAATTCACAAGGCAAATACCCATTAGGTACTTTCGAGCAGGTGCTTGCCGGCCGGTAGTACTAGTATATCTGTTTCAGAAATCTATTGAATAACTCAGGAACTACTCCTTCTAATATTGTCGTAGCCAAACAAAGCTTTTATTGATTAATTATAATATATCTAAATATTGTTTTGAATAACTACCAGAGACATCACTCATAATAGCACTCACGTTGCCTTTGTCATTAAAGTACATGATCCACCATTTTAAATACACAAAAAATTGAAAAATTCAATGTCAGCCACTTTGATTGTCTAATACATCATAAGTAGTGTGAGGTGAATAATTTCATAAGTGGCAGTCTGACGGCTCGCGTGTTATTCTAGGGCTCCCCTATATAGGTGCATTATGTTCTATTATTTTTCAATTAACAATGATTAACAGTAGCGCTTACTATTGTGCATTTCGTGGACTCCAACTGGGCAGGGCTTATCTTTTAACAAAATTACGGGCGATTTCACATGACGGACACGCAAAACAATTTTCTAAGTGCCGCAATCTGATGTAGTGATTAGTGTTATAATAACACGTTATTAAGTTGATTTGGTGATTGTTTTACATAGAATTGCAAAAAACTAGTGTTGTTAATGAAAGTACGTTTCAAAATGAAAAGTAAAAATCCAAATCAGCTTGAAGCAATACGGGCAAATTGCAATTTAATAATTTGGCATATAATTATCAGCCCATTTACGTCCCAATAAATGTTTTCAACGGCATAAGTAAAATCGCATTTAGTATCCAGGATAAATTTAAAGCAATAAGTAAATAAAACAAAACGTTATTTCTTTTGTTCGAACAGTAGTTTTGGTACCTATTCCTGCAAAGTGTTATAATGTCTTTAGTTCCAACTATTACATAAAAAATCATGATTCAAAACACGCTCCAACTATCCAACACGGGTAAAAAGATAATAATTACGTTCATAAATTTTGTGTTGGCTTGTTGAAGTTGGCTTACTTCCAATTCTTTGTCAAGCAACTTTCATTACACGGAGAGACGTCGCGCAAAAATCCTTTTAAATATTTCGCGAATAAAATTTTACAGCAAATACGCTGCATTTTGCATGAGAAATCTTCGAATGATGTTTGGTATGTAATAATGTTATATGATGTTACGGAATTCGGCGAAATATTTAGAATTATCGTACGGCCATATTTCCTTACAGAAGTTTGGACATTTTTTCATTACATGACCAAAGTAGACCACAAAAATAAAGTAACCAAGTAGAATTGCTGTAAATAGCGCCGTCAAATATAATACTAATAACTGTGATGCAGAACAATCCCTCTACTGTAAATCCGTAAAACAAAACACTAGCCAATTTTAAGTGTCATTTCGGTGCTCTATTTGAAGTATTCACTGTTGTGAAGCTCCTCTCTTTCATTGACTATTTTGAATTAGTTACTCACAGTCATTGGTTACCAAAATATTACAGGACATTTACCTATAACATTTGCTTATTATTCCTCTCCTCTCACTCAAACCTCATTATTCTTAATTACTTGTCGATCGTAAAAAAATTAAGTGTATTTTTCATCAATTGGCAATGCAATCATTTAGTGTCCCACTCAAAAATATCTTAATATTTCTCACTTAAACTAGATTCCACTAATCTTCAAAGGGAATCATTAACTAAGTTATAGGCAGAATCTCAGCAACGCTCACTAATAGAGCTGTATCTAAACACGTAAGGCTTAAAGACTTAATTAAGCCGAATGCAAATGATCGAGCATGCTAATTATGCAGTCAATGCTATGTGCTTACATACATATAATATGTGTTACCTAGGCAGTTAGTTTGTCAAATGTAATTAACGTTAACGGGGTTGTTACGAATCATTGCAGCTATTGAACTGATGATATTGTAAAAACATTTTCTTACAATTTAAAAGGTAAAACAGAGTTGTTTAAAATGAGACATTGTGTAATTTAATTCACATAAACAATGATTTGATTAAAAAAAGTAATTACGGAACAAATCCATCGTTTCATTGCTTGCAGATATCTAGACACATTCCCGAAGTGCAACCCAGTGAAATGATAAGGAAAAGGTGGTATGGGGAAAACTATGCAGTTTGGACATGATAATAGAACTCATATATTAACCCTTCGTAGCCCAAGATCATAAAAAATTATAATACTTTGGTATATGATAGGCTTGAACAAATAAAAAAACACGTTTTACGTGGAAATTCAAAAATATTTTTTATTCCGTATGTATTGGATCTTTTAGGGTTTGTAACATTACTGTCACATTGGGTTAAACTGGATGAAAATGTTTTAACGTAGTATGGAAGGATCTAACAGATTTATTTAGTTTTTTGTAACAACTACTATTCCGAACTTTTTAAAAATTGTTTGTGCTACATCAGGACATCGAAGAAACTTGGGCCAAATGATTTTCCAACCTAATTCGGTCAGTAGCCAATTTGATACTGCCCTACCGTCAATGGGGGGACATGTTGCGCCGGACTCTTGTGATTTTGGCTTGTATTTCATTTTCAATTAATCATCGCTGTTGGACATTAGGATTCAAGCATAGCTTACATAAAATCTCCAATTTCAAGTTGAAAATCTGCTGAAGACATTTGTTTGTCATTGCATAGTTTAGTCTGCGTTACTCTCACATACATCAGCCAAGAACTGGCCATGGTTAGGTCTAATAATTGGTAAAACATCCAAACCTGGCATCTTTTAATTCGTGTCATAATACTATAAGTTCCCATAATCCTGTTTATAAAATCTACACCTCCAATATACCCATTACATTCTTCGATGATATGAGACCAATCAATGTTGATGTACTTCTATTGGCCTTATCGTAACGACTTGGACCTTCGACCACTCACCAGCAAAAGTTGAGAGAAGCGTGACAAGTTTGTTGTCTTTTCATATATACGACTTTGTATTTTGACACATCAATTGCGTCCATATTTGCTACGTAATCAACAGAAAATCTACATTACTTTTTATTACATCCTCGTCAGGGGGTAGTTTGGAATCTGGAACGAGATTATTCCGTACGGTCCCAGGACTCCCCAAGTCCAAGATATATCCACTTCTGCTAAGTACTCCAGTAAAGTTTCAAGCCACGGAAGTAAAGTAATTATCCAAATATCGTTGTTATTTCTGATGTCTGGGTATGCCCGCGTCATTCTAAATACGACGTTTCAAGATGCTCCTTTTTTATTCTACCAGGAGCAAAACTCTTTCAGTTCCTGCCTGTTTCAGGTTCAATATTATAGACGAAACTTGAAACTACGCTCAGTACATAAAACTTTCAACGCAAATTGTGTTTTTTTTTTGGCATATATCTATTCAAATTGTCTCTTCTCTTAGTGGAGCAAATCTATTCATCCACACAAAGGTATACCTCGAATAGAACTCCACTAGAAGTCCTATTTAAGGCTTATATTATAGATCTAATTTTTGTGTAAATACTACCCCTATCTTAAAAAATAGGAGAAAAAATTCATCAATATATGGATATACATTAGTTGTATTTTTTATGACATTGTCACTCAATGTGACAGAAATGTAACAAACCTAAAAAGTAACTTTTTACATATAAAGAATCAAAAGTATGAATTGGTAACGATATATAAACCAAATTATTTACTTACCTACGGGTATCAACGAAAATCATACAATTTTATATACTTTTAGTATTTTTTTATAAATTTTAAACTTTTGGCAAGTTCAAACATGGCATTTTCATCAAAACACGAAATTCAAAGCCAAAAAGGGAGCAAGTTACGCTACCTATGATTTATATTTGATGCTAAAATGTTCGGTGTGTTATTTAAGAATATATTGATATTGATTTGACAAATCTCAAATGTTTAGTTTAAATTTTATAGAGACTTTTTGGGTTTGTTACAGAAATGTCACCAGGGGCTATAAAGGGTTAAAATAACAAAATATGTAAAAGTTGATCTCGAATAACGCTTTTACATCTTACTTAGGCCACTGTATGTATTTTACTCAAAACTAGTTCCTATCCGAGCAGATACGTAAAAGTAATCACAATCAAATTGGGTCTCCGGCAATTTCCCCAACCCGCAACAGTATTTCTTCCTGTCGATTTGTTATGAGTCATTGTTACCAAACTAGACACACTGGCCCAATCGTCAGAGTCTATGCTTATTACTGCGTAGCTTTAATTACTAACATATTATGTACCTTACTTATCGAATTTATATAGTACACTTTACGTCGTATAGCTCAACCTAGTCTGGACTAGCTGATTTTCGAATCTCAAACTATTTACAGACTTGATGTAATATAAATAAACACAGCATTTTTGTCTCGCGGCTTTAGTAAGCGCCATGTTATCTAAAGGTTCCAAGTTCGACTCCCATGTAGCGAAAGTGTTACTGGATTTTCCTATAGGGAAATTTTCAGCAGCAGCAGTTTTGATATGTGCCCAAAAAACAGCAATGGGCTCCTACCCTTTATCGTGTGACCGATGCATACCTGGCGGAATGTAAGTGCAATATAACAACTGTGCCTACGCCTTCGGAGACTACAAGGATAAGGTAAAGTATAGAAGCTTAGGGAAATAATCTTTGCAATAATTTAAATACTAAGGCTTTGAAATTACTACATTATTAATTTCTAAATCAGATTTTTAAAAATTATGAACGTAATAAAAGTTACCTGTATGGTAGAACAGGCGTTAAATTTTTTAAAGCTTTTACGATAGCTTGCATGCGATGTGAAAATAATGTTTTATTGCTACTCAGCGAGTTTATAAAACACTTCTAAATATAAGCGCAGCACTCAGTGGTGGTAAATTTTATTATTATAATAAAGACTAATCGCCATTTCTTATTTTACGCACCATAAGAGTCAAGTTTGCATGATAAAAATTCACCGTTTTCATTAACATATTTTTTCAGTCAGACATTTAAGTATGAAATAGATTGAAAACTGTTCCCGCGGTAGCCAGACGTTTTTTCAATTAATGTAGGTTATTTTGAAGTTACAACATTCATTACTCGGAGGCCCGATATAAAAAAAAACACAAGGCTGGGTAAATCCTATGTCCAAATTTAGGAATCCTGAATCCTTAAAGAAATGATCAATAATTGAATAAATTAAAATGTTAGCTGTGGTGCATAAAGTTGAGCAATAAGCTGGTTGAAACAACTATAAATATCTACTTATTTAATATCTAAATGAAATTCCACGTGCTTGTGCACCAAGACAATTTCATGCCCACTTACCCAAAGAATGAACATAATATTTACAAAATGTAATTGCATTCATATTGTATTCCCGCTATGCTCTCGTTCTAATGGAAATCTTGCAGAACGAGACATGTAATCAACTTGCATTGCTTGTTTTGTCATAATGCTCCTCCCTTGTAAGAATACTAAGGACAAAATCAAGTAATCTTCCGTTAAAACCCACAGTTTCTAGATAGTTTTGATAAGAATATTCATATTTTATTTTGTTATTTACTTTAAGAAACTGCCTACTTCTACTTCGATTAGAATTGTATTTTAAATGGAGGAGTAAGGTTTCTCTCTTTTACTGTTCATAACGTATGAAAACTCGTAATGTTAAATTATCCTGTCTGTTCAAAGTATGTTAGGAACGGCCCGCAAAATGATGTCGATTTATGAAATAGTTAAACTTCAGCAAAGTAGATTAACACACGATTTTTATATCCCGTGGCTATTCTATCATAGGTGTACTTCTACCTCTATATTTCTGTTTTCATATTTGACTTTTAAATAGTAAGTACATTTAAAAAACTCTAAAATGAACCTTTCCAAATGGGAAAACCCAAATAAAAATTTTAGTAGCCCATACAGCAGTACAACATACTATAGAAACATCCACAATTTATCTAACATAAAATACAGCAAACAATATATTGCAGAAGTTTGTGGAAAACCTACGACAAGCAGCAACATCAATACGTCGACAGAATGCAATCAACAGCACAATACATTTTGTACATGAGGCCGCGCCGCTTTGGCCGCCAATACCATCCCATCATCTGCTACTATTGAAAATGTAATAAAACCAGTTTCACCAACGTCTTTCGGGTTAACTTCTGCGTTTGGTTTAATTTCCTGTGAGTGCTATTTAATTCTAGATTTAATGCGATACTACATTCTAAATTGGACCAGGTTAAATAATCACTGGATGTGTGACCGAAGTCTTTGATAAAGAAGAAAAAAGTTTGGTTAATTAACAATAGCTGACGACTCATGTATTAAGTGGTGAGTCACTGCTTGTCCTTTTAAGAATACATGCATGAGTACCTATAAATTACCTTATACGTTGTAAATTCATCAATAAATATCGAAAGCTCTAAAAAATTACGCCCAAAGAGAGCACCCATGTTGTGTTATCACATTAGATAGCGGTGTGGAAGACACGCTGTTAATTCCCAAATAAAATAAATAGAAGCCAGCGTGTTCCTGATTAATGATAAAATGTTGGCGGAAAGCGGGCGTACCAAAAGCTCGGCAGCGCTTAGATCACACGTCGGTGATATTTACATCGTAACCATCTTGCCCAATGTTGTAGGACACTTGGATTTGGTTAAATTTGACTAGAAGAATAAGGTAAATTTTTTTATTGGTCTTGTGGCATTAAGAAGGAAGACCTTTAGTTTGATACCATGTATTCTGCTATTTAAATTCGATACTTCCACTAGGAAATATTCCGCAGTTGCATGTGTTGTAAGTCAGATAAACTGCGATTGCTGTCAAATTGCAGCGCTAAAAACAAACATTCGACTATTCTTAGGGTGATATAGGCGTGGGTGTATGTATTTTTGTGGCAAATATTTACGTACAAAATAGATTAACTTGGCAGATAAGTGGTAACAAAAAAAGAAGTAGTATTTTACTTTAGCCTCTTTTAGTCTTCTATTACGATCATATTATTGAAGCTTAATTTACACATTGCTTTGTTACGTAATTGGAACCCGAATATGAATATGAATATTGATTCTCATCAAAAAATTTTATGTCATTTTCAAGCAAATGAAATCGTTTTTGCAGAAATTTCTTTGTATAAACTACTGACAAGTACGCTAGAGTTGGTCACCGCATCGATGCAAGGCGGTAGTTTAATTTATCACTCGCTTCGCAAACTCGCGATTAATACGAACAGTAAAACATCACACGATAGCCGCACATGGTCCTACCATCATTGCCTGCTCGCAGCCAATAGGAATGGAAAGATTTTATCAGTTCCCACCTACATAACAGATAGATAATTTCATCTTACCTCATTTTTACGATATGGAAGAAATTATGTCTCCATGTATTGAGAGAGTAACGCAGAAAACATAAAGGCGTTGCGTTTTGGTACTATGAGTGATTTGGAGGGGAATTTCTGCAATATAGCATAGATTTTAAGTATTACTTTTGTAGCACAGCGTATTCGAATAAATAAATATTATTTTAAGTACGGTTATTTAGATACATAAATCTCCGGTTTTCCTGCCTTAACTGACGAGCAAATGTTACAGGCTACTAAAAATCTATGCTGCTATGTTTCAGAACTAAATGACAATAGCCAAACTACATATTAAGATGGTGTTACAAAAACAATAGTAACACATTTAATTGTTTTGACGGCAATCTTACATGGCAGATTGTTTTACTTCTCAGAAGCATTATTTAGTGGATAAAACACATTATGTCCCAAAGATTAGCAATAACGCGAAATAGTTCACCTACTTTCGTCCACACGGTTCTAAGAAAAAACAAAAGCTTGTCTAGACTGCACGCTATATTTGCATTAGTGTTTAAAAATTTTCTCCGTATGTTATTCTTAAAAGGAAACATAAAAACTTTATGCTTAATGTCTTAATCCAAGAATATTTTCAGTGTTTAGAATACATTGACACTAAAAAAACATATATTATATTTTGTAATAATTATGTTTCAAAAACATATATTATGTTTTTTTATAATATTCTATGCAGTAAAATAGAATAGAACGGCATATATGCCGAAGTTGGCTAAAGATCGGCATTTGAAGCGAAAATTCGCATTTTTAAATACGAAAAGCAGTCAAAAAAATCACGAAAATTTAGCAAACTAAGTAATAAACTCTGCCACTTTCCATTTGACAGAAAATAATTTTAATAGTTTTTCGTTTATATACAGCATGCACAGTAATATAAACATCGCTATACTGAAATTTTCTCAATGCGCCATACGAATGTATTAAGCCTTAATAACAGGATCTGATAGTATAAGTATGTAAGTAACAATGCTCACATTTGCTAAGAGTATTGGCAGACGAAGGGGGACATTCTGACATATAGCCACGGTTATGCGAATAGACAACTATGAATAATACATAAGTGACGTTTGTAATAATTCGCCGACAGGCCGGCGCGGAATATGTTGTTTTGTTTATCCATGTCAAGTGGTATCGCCGTGTCCATTAGTTAGGAAAGCAGATGGCCTTATGTTCGTCTTGAGTGGTTTTACGTAAGTATGTTAGCATAGAGATATGCTATAGCAAAGACTGAGTGTCGAGAGTGAAGATATAATATACCTTTTGAAAAAACTTGTATATATCTAAATTAGATCAATATTTTTTCATCAATACAAAAATCTATCATCTTTCATGTACTTACACTAAGATCATAATTAAATATTTACTCTAGTTTACTTAAATAAATACACCCAACAGTCACATACATAGTTCATACCCCACACTAAGATACGAGTCTTGTGTCGTGGGTATCGAAACAAATATTTGTGGATCACTCAAACATTTGTCTCGGTGCGGGGATCAAACCCGCGGCCTCTCGTTTCGCAAGCTGGTGTCTAGCCAACTACGCCACGGGGCTGTCAAGGCCACTGTCACTTAAGGTTTACATTATGATAGTCATTCTTAGATCAGATCATTGAAAGACAAAGGTGTTTTTCTTTGTCTTTGACTAAAATCAAGAGTGCTTCGAACCACTCATAACACATTCCATAAAGTCAGCATTTATCCTTAAGCGTCAATGTTTCAATATTATTGTTATTACATTTATAAAATGCTAAAATCATTCCTATTTTCCTCCACAGTAAATGTTGGCATGCATGCATATTTTTACAAGAAATAATTATGTTTCCAATAAGAACCACAATTACAATAGATCATTATTAGTGTTTGATCGAAATAGCACTAGTGCTTTCAAATTCTTTTTTTTAAACATTTCAATAATCACATGAGCATTTATGAATAAACAATAATTGAATTACAAAGCAATAAAATAAAAGCGCGATATTCATCGATGCGCAATAATCGCTTCATCTCGATTACAGTCGCCGAGTGGACACTAAGTGTAATCGCGTGCAGCGCTCCCCGCGAGCTAATATTGCGTGTGAGCGCCGTTGCGGCAATAAAAATAAATATTTAAAAACATGATTTTTTTGAAACATTATTTATTTTAAACATTAATGTTTCCATATTCGAAAATATTGGGGAGGCCTACGTTCAGCAGTGGACGGTGATAGGCTGATTGATTGATTGATTGATTCGAAAATCATTTGGCGAAAATATTTTTTACTTTTTTTAGTTCCATATTCAAAAATCGTTTGCGACGACTCCAGATGTAGCCATCGATTAGTTAACGATTATAATCAATGAAAGTTTGAACCAAGACGAATACCCGCGTAGCAGTTGAAATTAAGAGAATAATCTTTTTTCCTTTTTACTACAGAAACAAGATATCTCATTTTTTAATAAGAAATTCCAACTAAGAACCTACGTATTAACTAACTGATAACCGACACGGCGCACAAGTCATCATCGTAACGGTTGATTTGAGATTTCCGTTGATGGCAAGCTATCCATTCAAGCTCTTACATGTACATACAAAATCCCTTTTCCTAACATTTAAATTACGACCCATGGTTTCAACGATTGATTAACTTTTAAACCGGGATGATGTGCTAGGTCTCTCAATAGCGGAGTCTAGTAGATAAGACATAGACACAGAATATTTTAAATAATAGCACAGAAGTTCGTAATATAAATTTCGCACCAACTGCGTTTACACGTAAGATTAAATATTTAATGTTGCCGCTTCGGAATTTATTAGCTCGTCTGCAACCAACGATGTGTCACAAACGCAGCGTCGAGCTTGCATCCAACACATTTCGCTTTGTTAAACGAAATCAAAAACAAACTGCGCTGACAATCGCTACATCGGGGGAATATTTGTGCCACTTACGTCCATATTGACAAATATTTAAATGCTGTAGTGAGATGTGCTCGTTCTACGAATTCAATACGAATTGTTAGGATATTTTCAATATTTTTGACACTGGCTTTGGTCTCTGCTGAGTTTACTAGTAGGTAGTTTAAGTCTATCTTTCTGCTTAGCACTATTATGTTGGTATTTTAGCATCCTTTGCCGAATTTCTCCAATTTACTTGATTTTGGACTACCTTATAAGATCCCTTCTCATCTTCCTCAAGGAAGATCACGTTGTCAACAACGTCGAGCCAGCGTTTTTAGGTCTTCTTTGAGGCCTTGGAATAGCCTTGTTGAGTTTCAAACATATCTACTATAGCATAATCTCTTCGACATCAATATCCTCATGTCGCTTTTAACAATCCTGCAG
This sequence comes from Cephonodes hylas, assembly GCA_030295005.1. Lineage (NCBI taxonomy): Eukaryota > Metazoa > Arthropoda > Insecta > Lepidoptera > Sphingidae > Cephonodes > Cephonodes hylas. The sequence continues at coordinate 10,485,962 of AP025362.1, read as the reverse complement.
TTACCACTGAATTGAACAAACATACAGCAATAAATAAATCAAAGAAATAGAAATGTATTTCACAAATCATAATCACATCACTTAGCATTACATAAAGGCGTCACATTAACCCCGCAGATTACGTTTTAAAGAAAGACCGAGTGATCACGCGAAACATTTGAGGGGCGGCGAACGGCCTAAAGTAACAATTACTTGGTCATGCGAGCTGGCAATCCATCACCCACTTGCCCTGTGCCACTGCCATTGGGCTCTCGGTTCTACTCTGAGGCAATTTCCGGCCCCTTATCTACCTCGTGCTGGTAACTCGTCGTTTGTTTAACAGAATTAATCCAGTTGACAACGATCTTTGGCGAGGCCATTTGCTTGCGCATCGCGGTCTTGGCTTTTGTTTTAAGACTGCCAATACCCAGATTCAGTAGCACTACGTGCGCGATTGTCTAGTTTTCGGCCTTTCGAGATAAAAACAAAAGAAGCGCGTGACTGGAAATTGAAGACGCGTCTATGTAAATGATGGGTTATGTCTGTTGAATATTTGTTTCTAGAACTAATGTTCAGGCACACAAATAGTAGAGCCATAAACAGCTATCCCCTCGATAACAAAAAAAAAAGGCACACAAATAGTTTGGATAGCAAACTCTGAAAGATTCAAAACCATGAGTAACCGACTTGGATACGTATTATTGCAATCCACAAACACACAAAAGTCTTAATAAACCAAAACTGAAAACACGGGCAAATAACGTAGCAAGAGTAGGGGGAATAAAACGCTCAAGAATTATTATTAAATTCTTTTCATAAGCACGGCCTTAAGCCGACTAAAGCTGCCCACACTGTGCATAATTCCTTAATAACTAACAGCCTTTTGAAATACTACGACATCGTAAATATTTTCAGCAGAATTTATAGGAAGTACACAAGGCGACCGTCCTCCACTTTAATTATTTTCTCTTGTTTACACAAGATTTAGATTGCGTTAGTTTATGAATTACTGCTAATAGGAACAATGTGGGTCACGCACACGGCTCCGTAAAAACTACCAACCACTTAAAGTATGTGTAAGATTCTATCGGAACATAATAGCCGCTTGCAATTGAAATTAAAAGGTTTTTAAGAACTCGAGTTGTTATGAAAGTATTGTTTATGCGATGCATACATGCTTGTTAGGAAAGAGTTGGAAGTAAAACCTCTATATCTAAAACTGATCTAGAAATTAAATCCGAGACCGTCTATTGTTCGAGCTTATTTGTAATGTGGTACCAACGATAGTACCAACGATGTAATGTTAACAAGTACCTACTACTATATGTACACACTCAATTCAATACTAGTATAGTCTACAATTTATATCACTGACGTCATTACATTTTATTCTTACCGTCGAACTACTCAGCGGTTTTTATGACCAGCCAGTCGTTTCCAACTTCCATCCAACTTCGTAGTGCAATAACGCTAATGATTTTTTAATCTATTCACACAAGTGCATGCTATGTACGGCGCGAAACGGTAACAGTTATGACGTTTACAGTCCCATCCCCGAAGTTGGATAATCGAAAACAATAACAAACTCAAACGACTTCAGAACATTCATTGAAAAGGAAAGTTTGTCTGCAGTTGGGCGCCAGGTGTGGGTTAATGTCCGACCAACCTGGACACGACAGTTGCCCGACCGTCCCGTAGTTTAGAATTCACTGATGTTCATTATGTCCATTGCATGCTGTGATTTGTTTTCAATAAAAAAAAATGTGTAAAACATTGTAGATTTAGTTTAATATTAACACTAAGATACAACTCTTGTGTCGTGGGTATCGGAAATTCCAAGAGTCTTTTCGGTATCACAAACTAGCAGACTTAAAACAATTTTTTGTAAGCCATACAAACATTTGTCTCGGTGGGAGGATCAATTCCGGGGCCTCACGTTATACAAACTGGTGTCTTATCCTACTGGCGTGACGGGACTGTCTAAGTTTGGATGGTACAAAGATTGTAAGTTAGATTCCCCAATGAACCAACAATTGCTAGCCGAGCCCCCCCTCCCAAGTCGATCGAAGTATTCTGTATATTAAGTACCTTGGCTACCTGATATGTGGCAATCATCGTTTGCCCAAGATAGTGAGTATGCATACGGTGGTAGTACATTACCCAATGGTCTACATTTCGTCCGTCACAAAATAGATGATATCTGGAGGCTCTGGAATATTGTTCTTTTATAAAATTATAAAAAACTATCAATCGTATTAGTCGCTCAAAGTCTATGTCTCTTATATCTGAACTCTGTTATGGCACAAATTGCATAAAGTTTAAATTCCAAGAAAAAATATTCTTCGTATGCAATTTACCTACATACACATTTACCATCACAATAAACAACACAAGCGTAATATTCATTTTTATTTCGTACTTCTCCGTTAAAATTCAACGCATATGTTAGCTGTAATATACTCGAACTTCAGGCCCTCTTGTAAAAGGCGCCATAAACTTCTTTTACGGTTCATTGATGCTGATTGTGGTACTAAAATTCGAATAAAGAAGTAAAATCGCATGGATTTCCTCATTTTTATTTCCCCAACGAGCATTGTTTTACCTCATTCCAAGACGTTAGATATTTTGAAAGAATCGTGATTATCCTCATAATTTTTATGACAGTGAATCTCCATGGCTTTCTTAATCCTCTCCCCTATGCAAAATAAAAGGAATTAGCATTATTTTATGTCATTCCCAACGTACGAGTTGTTACTCACAATTTTGCAGCTCGCATAAGATTCTTTGTAATACCAAAACAAAAAGCACTTTGTAACGGTTGAGCGTCTTGCGCGTTATCGTACAAAACGTAGAATATTATAAAATGTCGCAATAAAGTAAATAGAGAGACAAATGTACATACTCGGGATTAGGCTTGAGGGAAATTCGTTCTTGTTGCGAGCTAAGTAAAGGTGCTTTTGCGTTATCCATTCAGGCCACATAATGCGGAGCTTGTGAGAAATATTATGAAAACAAATTCGCGTTGAGCACGTTCAGTGAGCAAGTAATAAATAAGAGAGCAAAAGTACTAGACTGAGGAAGCGAAGCGAGCCGTGAAATGGTATTGTTTGAAATTGTGTTATAATGGAGTTAGTCGGCGGTGTCTTCCGCATGTGAAATGAATTAACTGATTACTTTCCAGTGGTAACGGATAGTGCTAGTGTCTGGACCGTTCGCGCTGTTTCATACATCTAAGGCTATGAAATTAGATCATTTAGCTGTGTTTTCGAAGGCAGTGATTCGTTTTCGTGTTTCATTTCAAGATGTTGTACCAAAGATTAGATGCGCGATAAACATTTTAGGAATATAGACAAATGTTAAAATTAGTCACAAGGTTTTTTTAATGCCCTAGGCCAGGTCAGGATGGTTGTGTAAGCCTAAACCTCTCAGTAAACTGTACAATCACTTAAAATAAGAAGATATTCTGAGTACAGGTAAACACCAATATATGTACACATATGTATGTATATATGTACATTGTACATGGCAAGAATTATACGAGTTAAAGTACTTGTAATCTATGTGTAAAAACTCTAAATTATAACTAACACAAATGACTCGCTCAAAAATATTATTTGTCTATAAAAAACACCACTAAATCATCGCACCCTCATAAAATCATCACAACGCGCATAACTCAGCGTAAAGTCTCAAAATTCCCCTTCATAATTAAACCATAGCGAAAGCGACACAAAGACCACCTCAGAAGCACAATCGTATTGTAATTCAAATACACAAACACGTAGCAAGTCGTTACGATAAACGTAAACGAGACAGAAACGAAAAAAATATGTTAAACAAGCAATTTACACGATTCGGGAGCACCTGACGAGGCACATTGAGTTCCGATCAACGACACCGCTCGACTTTCTAACACTGAAGTGAGAAAATTACGGTTTTCTTTTCATGGCGTAACTCACTGAATGAAATCTATTAATGGAGAAATATATAAATAGAGAAAATATTCTCTTTAACAACAACTCACATAATGATTATTGTGGTATTTGAGTATAACATACCACTATCACCACCATCACTTCAAATGCGTCCCACTTCGAAAATTCAGTGGTGAGTCTCTGGGTTTTGAACACATGAGGGCTCGAACACGCGAGTAAACCTCGAAGTCATCACTACGTAACATGCAAATATTATATATTTGCGTCCCTTATTTGACTCTTTTACTGCCTTTCTTTTCTAGTAAAAAGAACGAAAGCATATGATTAAAAAAATACCAAAATCAATGATAAAAAGTAACTAAAATAAAGCCAAAAAACCGCATTGATCAAGTTAATAGTATGTATCAGTATAAAGAAATAAACCTCATTTTATATCCGCATTGTTTCACGGTTTTTAATACCAACAAAACGTTTTTGATATTCAAAAAATACTGTTTTTACGACGCCATAAATCAACTTTAAATATAATTTGGTTCTTATCTAGTTAGCGCGCTTAATCTGTTTACTTTGCACGCAATTTATATTGTGGTGACGATTAAGTAAATGTTGAATTACGTACTTAATTCGAGCCGAAATGGGCCGATAAAGAACGCGATAATGCGAGGTAGGCTGTATGACGTGCCCAAAATTGTTTTTAAGATGATTTTCTTTCAGAAACCAATTAGTAATAAATATAAGCTGAGTGTTTAACGAAATGATAATTTAATATCCAATTCATTTTATTCCGATTAATAAGGAGGGGGGATAAAGACGAACTGAGGTACTTTAGACTTACTAAGCTTCAGTAGTCGGTGTACACAATATAAGGTATTATGAGTATCAAATATTTTCGGTCTCAGAAACATCATGAATTTGCAAAAGTGAGTATTTAAGATCTAAGCACATGGAAATAAATTTTTCCCTCCTTACAAGATTAAAACGGGAGACTAGGCGTTAAATAATAAAAATGTCGAAAGCTCCTGAATAGACCCCGTACTGTCATAACACGTACACGTGATACCGTGTGATGTTTTCGTGAATTTCGTCGTGTCAAAGGTGATAGGGGATGGGATCAAGAAGCATTGTTTTCGAGCGCCAAACACCATTACAAAACACATTGTAGCGTGTTTGAATGGGAACAGATTCAACTGCATTCACTTAAGTAGATAACAATTGATAGGTGATAATGTAATAAAAAACCTGTTGAAAAATATTGGTATTTAAAACCAACCTGTATACAGTATTAGTTAACTTTTGCTTAGCTTCCGTTCACACAGTTCTTTTGATTACCTAATTTCAATTCAATGAAATCCAACAGTTTCCAGAACAAATCGCCGAAAGGGATAGGAGCAGCATGTATTACAGAACCTTATTTTAATATTTCTATTACCTACTGCTATCATTTAATTTAGTATATAATTAATATTACACCTGGTATTGTAGGATAAGTTACTTCAAACCATCCATCCAATTACAAATATTTTGTCTTCATCTCAACTTACATTTCCATCCAGCTAACAGAATACAGGTTACTAAAAAAACAATTAATTCATTTCCCGCGTCAAAGATCCCCTACAATCATTACTGTTTCGGATACACCACCAAAAAATTCCCTCGCTCAGAGGCGTGCCGTGTGCATGCGGCCAGACAGCTGTCTTGTTGTTGGATGATGACCCGAGGCTCTTAATTAATAGTTGTTAGGGGTGACTGACATCCTGCGGTTGCGCCCCTACTGCCCTCAGATACTCGCAAAACGCACTGAAAGCTTGCACGGGACTTGATGAATGATTCTCGTTTCGGATACGCACTTTTTGTACCTTTGTCATTATGAAGTATAGTCTTTTTATTGTATTCAGAATAGGGTTGCTAAAAAGGGATTTTTCCTCAATTTACTTAGGTTTTAATTGGTCAGTACGTCAAAGCAAGTAGGGATGAACTAAAAAATAAAAATGAGTACCTAATCGTGCTACTTAATAGAGATTACAATCATCATTATCAGCCAATCTTAGTTCACTGCTGGACGTAGTCCTCCGCCATGATCGGCCGACGGCCGCCTGCAGCCAGCGACCATAACAATAACAAGCAAAAATTATTAAATACTAAACATTATCTCATAATGAACAGTTTTTTTCATGACGATTTAACATAAAACTACACGAAATATAAGTTCCAAACCAACAAAATAAAATCATACTTTTCCAAAATATCGAAGTGCGGAATAATCTCACGTATTGCGATATTTCCTTATCTTTGGGCAATAAATAAAAAATAAGAGCCGTGCGGTGATGGATGTCGCCCCCGGGTAATCATCGCTCGCGTAAAATCTATAAGAAGTGTTACAGCGGCGGCCTCGCGATATAGAGATAGTGCCACGAGAGAATACAAGACATATACCACGAACCCTTAGATATATCGAATATGAGCGGTCCAGCTTCTTTATCATACCATGGAACTTTTCTTAATAATAAAACTGATAAGCTCATGTGGTTCATCACAATATCAACTGCATTTATTACTGTTTTTTTTTAATTGTTTGACGACTTGGGTATGAAAACCTAATAGACTTTACTTTGTGTAAGTGATACATACATAAATCGCGTTAAATATTTCAATCTTTATCTGTGGAAATTCAGAATCCTAATAAAGTTACGCTACATATTCTCCAAATTTCCATAAACCACTATAAATTAAATTACTTAAATAATTACTCGTGCTAATACGTCCAATTTCGCCAATATTGAAAGGTAATTAATCTAGAAATATTCATAATCGGCCTTTAGGCTAATGAAGTTGAGAATACTAAATTTGTGTGACCCCGTTCATAATTGGCGATCGACCTCATTGCGAAGCTACCCGTGATGCCGGCCTTATGTGCCAAATTCATCCAATTATTTAGCTTATTAATAATTTTTCAAGGAAATTAGTTATTTTTTCAGCGCCTACAAATTCATCTGATTGGGTGCATCTTTATCGTTTTACTATTATACTAGGAACATAGTCATAACAGTTGATTTGACAAGAGACAATTGATGGACATGGAAGAACAAAATAGAACAGAATATTCTCCAGAGTTAACTCTACGACGAGCTAGACGACCTGAGACGGGGCGGAAAAAAAATATTCCTATACCCAAGTAATAATTCAGCATGCCAATAATATAATCAGTACCAGTTAGAATTATGAACTCCCTAATGTTGCAGCGATATGTGCTTGTTGAATTACGATCCAAATGTGCTTGCGACTTGGAAGACCAATTGTTTTATTCTGAAGATTATACAAGCTACATCATAATTTTGTGTGTTGACAAAAATAGACGTTTCCAAATGAGATTTGTTCTAGATGACGTCACATGATGTGGGATCGGTACTCCGCCTAAAGCTAACAAATTACGGAGGACGTTTTGTCACTCACACCTGCTACCTTGTATTTGTATGTATTAGGGCGGAGTATGTACCTTTCTTACGTATACAATGTTTCATAATAAATAGGATGAGAATATTGTGCCATGTAAAAAGACTTGGCATGTGAAATAGGCTTTAAATTTCGAGTAAGGAACAAAATATGCCTGGAAATGTAGCAGAAAGTAAGGCTTTTATAAAGTCTATTTTGATAATACAGCTAAAATACAAAACAAATGTTTCTCCTAAATATTTATTTGCTCGTATTGCTATGGCACACGATTAAGCTTAAGAAAAAATGTTTAAACGCAATACATACTCATAGGTAGCAGTACTTTCCTAAAGAAATTAGATGTGAGAAACTTTGATGTTATTTAGTTTAGCCAGCATGATAACCCTTTTTTGGAATTGTAATGAATACATTTTAATAAATCGATACACTGTTACGGATACGCCGAGAAATAAGTTAGCTAAAAATCACCATAACACAAGAAATATTATATTCACTACATGTGTATTGGCCATAATATTAATAAGCCAAAGTTTCTGGAGTATGATTCGGCAAATTACAAATTACCAGGAAATGACAAAACGAAAATTGAGATTACTAATTGAAAATGGTCTCGGTTCATATAGCTTAACCCCCACATGGGTTGGACATTTTGGAAGCCACCGGCTGAACCCCATCCGAACTGTCTTCCTTAATGTGCCATTAGGGCGATACTGATGCAGGTGCGGTCCCTTATCTCCGACGCACATATTTGTAAAGTTTGTACGAAAAACTGGGGTAAAACTAGACAGGTCAAGCCAAAGGTTCTTAAAGTTGTTTGTACGGTTTTAGTTAGTGACATAGATGAATTTCCTTTGTTTAACATATTTTGGATAGTGTAGTAAATACTGATTGTAGTATGTCCTCTCCATTGAGCTAATATTACTACGTATAGAGAAGACACTCTAAGCCAAAATCATGCTCCATTTTATGACGAGTTACAACTAAAATCGCTGCAGCGCTGAAACTGTCAAACCAAACACTAAACTGTATAAACACGCAGCGCTAGAAGGTGTAATTTTCTCGCGACCTTTCTCTCTGACAAATAACGCAACAAGGCGTCCGCTAAATATTTTGTTTGATATAAACTTTAAAATAATTATATAGTCACTTACCGATGGAAAGTTATTCCTTTGCACTTTGCTGTATTTCTACAACTATTAGTGCAATATCTTAACACACACACGACGGCATATTTAACGCGTTTCAACGTTTTTCGGAACACATACAAATACGACTCGATCGCTCAAGACCTCGCAAGTAACTAAGTGCGGTATGGTTCTTGAACCATACTTGAAGGGACCACTGTAGCGGTACGCAGTGTCTTCTCTATACGTAGTAATAATATCTCAATGGTCCTCTCTTCAAATCTGTCGTATTCTTTGGTATCTGAAATCAATCAAACTTATGTCAATCATAGGCATTGATTTTTGGTCGGGATTTGTTTTTAACGCCAATGATTTTGTCATCACCATAGCTATTACTTGCTTTTCAACCGCAGTTTGAATAATACACCAAAAATATTAATATTTCAAAATAGCACCAACGTTACCTTCTGATCTCCAGTCCTGTTGAACTGATTTATCTTCTAAAAGTTACCATTATTTATTCACCAAAAAAAAACTTTAACTCAAGATATAAATAAAAATTCCTCTAACCTTCCAAAAGATAGGAAGGTCAGCCTCATTGCTATTCAAAGGGAATTGTTTCTTAAAATTCCCTCGAAAAACGGTGTAATTTATCCACGGTCAAAAGATTTGGAATCGTTGGAGCGAAGGGACTGCACCATCTGTAAAGGAAAGGGCCCAAAAGCTGCCGTCCGCAGTCGAGTTTGGACCGGGTATGCAAATGATTATTTCAGTAAATTGCCTCGTAAATGCTATTATTACGCGAACTTGTTCTGACATACGACCAGCTGTAGTTTCATCCATCATCTTGTTTTTTTAGACTGATGGTTTATTTCAAAATAAAAATAAGGAAACTAAGGTCATTCTTGATTTGTAATTTTCATCACTTATATAGTTTTTTAAGAAGTCTCCAGGGAAGGAAACTTTACAAACACATTTTTAACTCTCACACCCAACAATTGTTTTCACTGTTATCATGATTCATACGAAGATAGACCCGCTATCTCAAATCCCCCGAAAGAAAATATCTTCTTAATCAATTAATGATATACTTCAATTGTGCCAAAGTTACTTACTATTTGAATTGTTGTTAAACAGATTAAGGAAATAAAAATGTTGCATTAATATCAAAGAAAGCGTGACAGTAGAAAATTAAAAGCCAGAAGCAAAAAATACAAATGGGAATCGAGGGTTCTAGAATGATGTACCCTACGTTTCCATAATTCTGAATTCGATGAAGTTCTTTAAGACCAAAAAGGTTCGTAAACTTAACTTAATCTCTGTGAGGTGCACACCATAACCACATATTTTACATCGCAAACAAAGGCTGTGACGTAAGCACCTACTCTAATAATCCCGGCAATAATAGTTTTAAGCATAAAATATGGCGAACCTGTTGCTACCGGCGACACAGTTCATATTTACACGCATTAACGACACGATATTGAATTATAATTACCTAAACGCATACTGGAGTTCCATATTAACAAAATTGATGAATGTATCTTGTGAACATTTTTGAGAATACTATTGGGATAATTAAACTGCAATCTTCGAAAATTTTCTTGGAGCTTTCTGGCATAACATAACAATAGAAGAAGAAGAAGATCGAAAATATGAAATGAAATAATGTATGTATGTGTTTACTAATTAAAGAACATAATCGGGATCGTGAAGAAACGATCTGTGAAATATTTGGACCAGGTAAACATATATTGCTATTGGATCCTAGGCTTAGAAGGTAGTTAAAATCACTTAAGATTTTTGACACCTTTCCTACACACCTAATAAGGTTACCTTAAAAAGATCAAATCCATACTACATTTCAGATTAAATCTAATTTCGTTCCTAGAAGAGGAGGCTATTTCGCAGTTGTGACAGTGGTGACGGCGTCGGTACCATCTGCCCATCGACAAGTGAGCAAGCCGTTATTATTAGTTCACGTGATAAATTAAGTGTCAACGCTGTGTTATGACGCGTATTGGGCGGAGAACTCGAGATGTTTATTTATTAATTGTGTGTTTCGTTTGGTTTTCCATTGGCATAAGAATCCAAATTGTACTTGCTCTTGAAACTATGTTTGACATATCGTTTAAAAATAATAATTTGCAGGAAATAATTGGTCTACCAGTGTCAAGAAATAGTAAGTTAAATTGTACATTTCTTTATAATTGGTGCTGCATTTTTCAATAATTTCAATACGAAATTATGAATGTCCGTATATATTTAAATTAGGTATTTTAAAACAGAAAATGTCGTTATTTGATATCAACTAATTATTCTCTAAATAATACATACTACTGTCGGGAAAACAGCCTGTTTATTTACGTTCCCACATCTCGTCCCATAAAGCGACGATTTACCCAACACTCAAACGCTCCAAAAGCTTTTAACACTGCTAAACAATACGGGGTCAACAAGAACCCTTTCAAACTCGAACAAAACGTACTCAAAATGTCATAACACTCCAGTAATGCAGAATCGACACGCCGCCATCAGATACGTTTAATAAATCCACACGAATGTACCGACGATCTATAGACGAAGTCGTTAAGGCAAACGCATTACTCAGTGGCAGCCAACGGTCGGAAATGTACAGGATGTACCGATATCTGGAGCATCAATTTCAGGATACTAGCACCGGTTGCAAGACGTCTATTGAATTGAGAACCGATATTTATTAGTAGCAAATACTTTAGACGGTAACAACGTTCATTGATTACGTCGAGAGTGGGAAATTAAAGGATAATTTACGATTGTTTTCGAACTTAGTTGCGTTGGAGTTGTATAGTTTAGCCGCGTGGAAGGTGGGCTTTGTCCGTGAATTAGTCAACAATGTCTACTCCACTAAGCTTGTCAGTGCGAGTTTCGGTTTGAAGGACGTGTAACTTCATATAGTTTTTAAGAGTCTACAATGGTATAGCTATAACTATCCAGTAATCATCTATGACTTGCTTGAAGTTATGGAACTAGAACTATGGACTAAGTCGGTACTTCTACATAAAAGGAACCTAATGGAAGCCTTACTGTCAGATTTCGCGCATTTAAAGAGATCTTAACCTCCTTTTTTTTCCTACGTCCTTTTCAACTAGAATACCGGCTAGGCAACTCCCATACACTATAACGATGTACTTAAAGATGTAAATAGATGCTTCCCAGCACCTGACATTAGGTAAATGACTTAAGTTATTTATTTTAGTTATATTAAAAAAATATAAAAATATGTACCAAAATTTGCTTTGATTTGAATTTGATGACTGAAACAGTTTTTGTACCACATAAAACTGGCATTATGGATTCGGATCGTAGCGTTTAAAATAATGGAATAGACTAAAAAAATCCGTTCAAGCTTTTACTAGGTATTTTCTTAGTAAAAAATAAATTCTTGACTTGCATACAGGCATATACCTAAATCACTACCACATTGATCGGATAAAATGAACAAGCGATTTTTTTAATTATTTTTACATATTCCATGCCCATCAGCATTTAACTCCAGCCGCTTCATAGACTAGCAAATAATATAATTTATATCCACTTGACCATACTTTATCCCCATTTAAAACATCTTCTAGAAATAATTCAGTAATAACCCACATTCGCCGACAAAAACATATAAAACCTTTTTATGACCGATAAAATTGTTTCAAGAGATCGTACTAAAATTGTATCTAGAACTATTGAGAAGTAAAAAAATTAAATAAATTGTGAATATATCGAACACCGCCGAGGGCGCTTTACAGTTGGTTCCCAGTGATGGCAGACATTAGGTCTATTGGAATAGCGGCCAGTCATTAGTGCTAGCACTCTATTCTAAGTATTTCGATATGGATAGACGACATTTTTATTCTTCATATTCATAATTCAAATATGCTTTCACTCGTAGATCAATTATATCTCATTCACGATAACTTGATTCTTTTGGCATATCGACTAATGATGGGAAACAGAAAATATCTAGTAGTTCAAAAATATTGCGTTTTAAAATACTGCATTATGTGTGAAATTCTTTAATACTTTCGACAGGTAAAACATTATGTAGATAAGCGATGGTGGGTCAAAGTTCATAAAAAGTACCTATTTAATATAACAGGGTTCTTTTTAGACCTCCCGCCAAATTTAAATAGGTGTTTTAGACCATGAAAGCAAACAACTTACACAAAGAAACACGGGTCGAAAAGTAAAAAAAAAATCAGACCTTCTACACGAAATCAACCACGTGAGCAGTTTTCTATGGGAGGGTCGAATTATTTATCACGTTTCGACCCATGTTTCTTTGGAAAAGTTGTTTAGTTTCATGGTCTGAACCACTTATTAAAATTTTGGGGGAGGTCCAAAAATAGCCCTGTATGTAAAAATTAAGGTTGAAAAATAAAATAGTTTTACATTTAAAACAATTTTTATTTAGAAAAATGAGCACAGCCATGTACATCATAGTGTTCAGTAAAATTATCGACGTGGACATCGATATGAACGATGTTACGTCCCTTTCCGTCCGACCGATGTAACATTGTACAAGCGTCTATTATTTTCAGTGTTCCTATTTTAATTTTACTTTGAAGCAATAAAGTCGCAAAATTTTCGGATAACGCTTATATCTTTAAGGACTTTGTGTTGTATGTATTTTTTTATATTTATCAAATCATTAAAATAATAAAAGAACACGTTTTTTATTTCAAAGTCATGTCTTAGAAAAATTGACATCTGCCAAAAGAATCAAGTTATCGTGAATGAGGTATAGTAAAAAATAAATACCACTAATATTACCAATATTACTTACTGAAACTAAATCAATCATGTATTTGTTGTGATTATGAGAAACTATTATGTATAAAGAAAATAGCATCGGAATAAACATCCCGCATCTATATTAAAGAAGCTGCTACTAAAAATCTAAATTAATGAACCAAAACACACCGGCAAAGTTTCTTGCCGCTTGTTGAAAGTTAAATAGAGGTACCTATTTGTAGAAAAATTGATTGTACATAAATTTACGACCTCACCCTCGTCTGCCTTTCTTCTCCTTTTAACCCTCCTTCCTATTGAGAGGCCTTTGCCCATCTACGATACGTGATGTAGATGTTCTTGAGAGACAGCAGTGTTTTGAATAGGGATACCCATCCCGACTTATATTACATGCCCACTGTACTTACTACACGCCTACTTATATTTAGTTAACTTCTATAGATACAAAGAAAACATAATATGTATATAGGTATTTTTGCTCGTATTTACACGATTTAATTTTAAACAAAAGCAAAACTGCAGTAAAAGGCTAATATAAACAGAAACCATTATTAAAAGCAAATGTTGACGCGCCAAGAATTGGGTCCGGCCACATAACATCGAATTTTCGGACGATATTACAGACTTGCGAAGGCAAATGTTGAATGTGTTAGATTGCTGTGGAGCAAACTTCAAGCGACGCAGACAACTACGAATTCCTACATAGTGATTAAGTTAGTGGACTTTAATTTCCGAGAATTATGTCGGAGAACTCGGGCTTGAAATCTACATAAATGAGTGTTCTGGAGGAGAAACTGGACACCGCAGCTCGACCTTCTATTAATAGTCCTTTCCGAGGAATACTTGGAATATCTTATTTATATTGAGAAAATTCTTGAAGTCGATGTACTTTAGATGTGGTTGAAGACAAACAAATTATTTCTTAAAAAAAGTGGTTGGTAGAGATAAACTTAAAATGAAAGCAGCTGTTGCTAAGTCGCTAGATCTGATAAATCTCATAACTTACTTCGACAATGTACAGTGAAATAAAATATTTATATTATTTCACTATACCTTTTCTTTTTTTGTTATCGGGAGGAAAGCTATTTATGGCTCTACTTCCCGCCAGCCCGGGGGAGGGGGGCGGGAAGCGTATGTCGGGGTCACCGGTCTTCCAGCCCGGCGCGCGGCGACGTCATATCCGCGCAGATGTTAGTGCCGGGCTGGGTCCCTAACAAAATCCATAAACCGGCATACCGACCAAAACCCCCCGGTGGCCATCTTAGCGCCGAGTGGGGCGACCACGATACGCGGGCGAGAAGCGCCCACCGTCATCCGCAGCCGCCCGGTGCGCCTCCGAGACGTAAATGTCTCGGCCGTCTCGGAGTTTTAGGGGGCACAGTTGCACCCCCACTATCTTGGTTCGGGCGCCCCGGTTGTGGATGGGCGCCCGCGACGTACACAGGCCACAGTGCCGCCGCCCCTCTCGGGGTCACATTCAGTGAGGACGCGCTGCCCCACAGTCCGGCGACCCCAAGGGGCCCTTTAAGTCGCCTTTATTTCACTATACCTACAATTATTATTTTTTTACAAAGACTTCGTGCTACAGCTACAGAAATTATTTCTTTTTACTTTACTGTTTCCGTATAAAAATTATATTCTTACATAACACTGCAATAATATCCTTAGAGTGTAATTAAGAAACACACAACATCAAGACTTCTTAACAACTAATTGATAATGTTAGCACTACAGCCGATAAAGACATCAAAGTGTGTGATACAGCAACAGTAAAAAAGTTGTAATTGTTTTCTTTGTACGAGCAGATAACGTTGTTTCAGAAGCCCGAACTTACTGACGCCTTTTGCTTTGTTAAGATAATCTTGGTGTGGCTCCCGGGAGACGTCAACAAAGAAAATTGGATGGGCAGAGAGCCAATAGCTTTTAATACAGTACTCTTTTTGACCCTTCTTATCTTCTTGTATGGTGTAATCGCGTTACTTTCACTATGTGTGCCAATGGGCTTAACCCATTTGTGGCCAAGCAGAAACTACAAGAACAAATTCAGAAATTTCTTTATTTAATCATAGTTGGGGATACAAATAAGTATAAAAATGAAAAAAAAAATAAAAATTATTTATAATTTTGAAATTATAGGGGTGTGCCCAAATTGGCACATTGGCCACTTAAGGGTAAAATAGTGTGCAAGTCTATCGGATCCTATTATAACGGATAAGTCCACCAAAACGCTTTGGAAACTTTTTCTTTAACATATTCGCTGCCGTCCAGTTGTAACCATTCGATGACAATGATATCTGACGAGTAACATGATGATGAGGTGATTGTCCAAGACAAAATGTAGCTATACTTCAGCGAAAATATAACTGATCCATCACATCTTCTTTAAACGAAACTGTAATGGTCACGCGTTCGGTAATGCCACCATCTATCATGTGTTTGAAGGGAACCCACCTCCATTTGTTTGCCATGGACTTCAACTCCATACAACGATATTAATTGGGCCATTTTCAGCGAACCTAAAGTATCTCATTATTTGTATCAAATTTATACTCGATCTCTGTTCTTTCAACGTTTCTTTCATACTACTCTCGTTTAGTAATTGGTCAATCGATGATGGATAAGTCTAAGGATAAGAAGGAGCCAAGGAGGAACAATCAGCCTGCCCTGAGGTAAAGGGGGCTTTGAATCCCAGCACGGTATCCCCTGCATGTCGTAAAAGGCGACTCAATTGTTCTCTTGGGGTCGCTGGACGTGCTGCGGGGGCAGGGCGTCCTCAAGTGACTCCAAGAGAGGTGGCGGCACTTTGGCCTCTGTACATCGCGGGGCCCCCACCCACAACCGGGGCGCCCGAAACAAGGTAGAGGTTGCTGAACTGCGTTCCCTTTGACTCCGAGGCGGCCGAGACAAGTACGTCTCGGAGGCGCACCGGGCGCCTGTGGACAACGGTGGCCGCCTCTCGCTCACGTACCATGGTCGCCCAACTCGGCACGAAGATGGCCACCGGGGGGTTTTGGCCGGTATGCCGGTTTAGAGACTGTATTAAGGACTCAGCCCGTCACTAACAACTGCGCAAATATGACGTCGCCGCGCGCCGGGTTGGAAGGCCTGTGACCCTGATATACGCTTCCCGCCCCCCACTGCGCCCGGGCTGGCGGGAAGTAGAGCCATAAACAGCTTTCCCCTCGAGAACAAAAAAAAAGGAGGCACAATCAGCACTGACCAATTTCGTCCAATCGCAGGTACATCAGGTGCACTAGCGGTGGTTTAATATTTGCGGTCTTATGTTCGTTTCCATTGGCGGTTCACTATCACTGCTATCCTCATACTCAGAAAGAGTATAGACTACATTATGAACACCTTAATACCTCGATTTCTCCTAGAACATGAATTGGCAATATTGAAGACATTTGTTCATTATCAAAACCATCTCCTTCGTCAGTATCAATAAAAAGTTCCAATGGAATTATAGCCAAATCATAGTCCAAGCCGTCGTCACAATCTTCGAGGATTGTATTTACCTCTTCCTCTTATCCACGGCAATTGTTACTGACACTATAACGTCGTTAGCAGTTTCTCCTTATGATGTGCAAAAATAACACTTGTGGCCAGTGTACCCAAATTGGCACAGCAATGTTTAAGATGCTATAAAATGGTAAAAAATGAATCATTATTTTTTAAATTCTGTTTATAAGATAGACAATTTATCGTATTTGAATAATAATAACTATTTACGATGATAAATTTAATATGCAAAATATAATAATTGCAAACAGTCAAGTACCTCGACAGGTCCTTCAAAAGCAAAATTCGACCAATTATTGTAATAAATCTATAATATATAACTAAATTGTTTAATATTATATGTAATCACCACACTTTCAACTATCCAATAATGTGAGAATTTATTAACTTACATAAATACTTTTTTCATGTACCCTCAAAAAGTAAGTGTTCCCAAATTGGCACGGCGGTCAAGAATGGGTTAATTATCCACTATGGAATGGGTGGACCACTTTTAGGATTAACTGGCACATAGTTGATGTTGGAGTAGTAAGTTCAATGTCACTCTTAGGATTTTAATTTGTCACAAATAATGATTTCCGCAATAAATACTTTCATATTAGCTCTTGCCTTTATATCCAGGTGGATAGATAGAGGTACATCTACAACCACGTTTCGCTAGCTATGTTATTAAATCGCGTGTATTAGGAGACGTCTTATGTAACTGAATTTATGCTCACCATATTTTTTTGGCTATTTTTTCCATAAAACTACATTTGATATTTTCATTCTCTATTTAACTAATTATTATTAGTTGTTTATCAGTGATACTAAACTCTGAAATATATCTATTGATCTTCTCTTTGTCGTTTAAATCAAACCAAAAAGGTCTGACTTCATTACAGCCCTCTAGATATATCCAAACATTTTCTAATCGCTACAACCAGGCAACAAACAACCCTTAACTCCTAAGCTGAAACCGTACAGAAAATTACCGAGGCCTGCGATTCAAAATCCAATGACGAACATCAAACGACTTGGAACTCAAATACAACTTCTATAAATATCATTAGCAGTTTATTAGCAAATAGTTAAGCTGTTACGCGCGTGCGGTATGTGCCAAAGTGACATTACATTAGAGGGCAATAACTGTCGCTCGGAGATCGTGAGAGCTCGCCTTATCTGTGTCGGGCTTCGAATTGATGCGTTTAATAACGGAAACGCTTCTTAAAAAGACTTAGGTGGGCTGGATGTGGCTGATTGTTTTGGTATGCGCTACTGGGTCAACGAACTTTGGGTTTTCTTTCCGTATTCTCTTACAGCAGACGTAATGCCAACTAGGATCCCCTAGAAAGTTTCTCTCAAGGTGACTTTCGAGAAGAACGTACCACATAAATAAATAAATCTGAAATAGATAAATTATCTGAGAATTTTTATTATGAATAGGCAGAGCTTATACTAGATCTTAATTCCAAATGGAACGCAGTTTTAATAGACATTATTCCAATAAATTTTCTTTATAAACACTGAATGTTCGGATAATAGAATAGGTTATTCAGTAGAACACCTATCCTAGTCTATTTTGTTTGAATTAATTAAGTAGATTATCTTAAACACTATTCACCACGTTGCCCGTGAAATTGTTTCTCAACGGTTATGCAAACCAACACAAACTGGCGTTTCGCCAGGTCTTTGTTTTAGAGGGTATTTTGATTTGTTGTTACCCTGCTAAAATATTAAACCCTGTTAAAATATTTGTAGCCATATATTATTAAATAATTGAAAAAATTAAGGCTGCTTCCTCAAGTCCGCCAACCCGCTGTAGGCCAGCGTTGTAGACTATAGCATACACACCCTCAATGGTAGAGGAGAACCGTGTCCAGCAATGGGACGTATATGGGTTGATGATGAATGAATGATGAAAAAAAATAAAGATGCATCTACCAAAAAATTAATTTACCAAAACAAAGTAGTTCTCTTAAAACAACTAGGCAACCGAAGACGGGCAACCAAAAATGATCTATACATTGCTGGCTCATTCAGTATCTTTTTATCCTCGTTCCCCAACCCAGCAGCGAACTCTATTAGAATGCTTGCGGGGACGTAACAGTCGACTAGCGATTCTTTAATGTCCCCAACCATTGACGTCGTTTGGTGAACCATTCCCGTTCCGCAATATGAAAAATCAAGTTATGATCATCAATATCGAACTATGTAGGACTTTGTTACTACATTATATGGTGAGAGAGCAAATGATGGAAGATGTGATGGTATCACTTTTAACTTTAAAAGTCTTTAAAGTTAAAAGTGATCTCATGTTTGTTTTGATTGTTGACAAAGTGAAAGAAATTATAGCCAACGCAAGCTGGTCATTTCCAACAGACCGACGGGTTTGAAATTGCCTCAGGTCGGAAACGAAGGTTCTATAGGAGATAATATAAATCAATAAAACATTCAAATTTTATATGAAATGTTGCTGATAATGATAACATTTTATGTGATCACAATTTTGAATTCCGTACAAATCCGTTTTAATTAGGATTTGGTAAAGTTAGTACTTATTACCCATTGATGTCTTTTATTTTTGGACTCTTTCTTTGCCAAAAATATAAACAGAGCCTTAAATTCTCCAATCAACAGCTCTCAATTGAATGTGGGTCAGTATTTAGCGGCTCATTTCGATTCTCGACTTCCCTCACTTTGTTCAATGCCTCTTTTTTCCTAAAGGATGTTCGGTGAATTGCAAATCTGTTCGGTTCAGTCGACTTCAAGGGAATGGCTCGCCTCCGGGCTGTGTAAATATTTAATGCATATTTCATGGGGACCCGACGTTTACTTTGTAAGAGATCGGATGAAGCAACTTTTCTTGGTGTTCTAGTACTTCGGCTTGATCGTAAATTAGTTGTCATTGTATTCTCGGCAGACCGACTTGTGTTTGGCGAGATCGTTGACATTGTTGAGGCACTGTCTGATTATATTGAACTCTATTGCAATGCGCTAAACAGAAATTCAGTATAAAGTCTAAACCACCACTGCATTGAACTAAAGATGTCGGTAATTCATTTTAAAAGGTTTCTTCAAGCCTCAACTTTTCCCCATGGTAAGATTACATGCAGGGTCATATATAAAAATTTTCATCATAAATCAAGCAGATATGCAAGCCGTAAAAATAAAGAAAGTTCTCCGCCTCCCCTTTATAATAAATAGGTGAGTGCTCAAATATTTTTTACCTCAATTTTGTAGATGGATGAAATGAAGCTGACCACTTTATTTTAGAGCCCCCGGCGAGGGTAGACGGTGCATTCTTAATAAACTGCAACCGCGGTATGCATATAAATTTGCCAGCAATGAATTAAATTTTCCACATAGCCACGTGCTAAAACCGAAGGCTCTGGGGAGAGTAGATCCCGGTGCCTCACTTTTGCATAACTCTTATAGAATTCATAATTTTTCCAGCAATTTCTTTTATTAACGTTCTGAATGTTTATACGCCGAGATTATTTTAATGTTCAAATTAATTTTGTTGTTGGGTTGTAGGCTCGCTTTGCGGATTATTTAGTGCAAAGTTTTTGGCCTACTTATTTTACGTGAGCAATGTGTTCATGTTTTCAACCGAAATACGCTAAACATGTAGAAAATGTGAATAAAAAACATAACCCAAACACTTTTCAATTCTTATTAACAATGAACAATATTGACATCACGAAAAGATCCTTTCTGACCCGAGCTAATAATAATGCGCTAAAATTATCTCATTAATTTGAAATTTCAATAATACAAACCTTAGCACAACTACCTACTCAAAAAATTCACATATCGCGACGTCATTAACCAAGGATATACATCGACGCGACATCACAAACTACAGTGCTGAGCCACGCGTAAAAAATAAACATGTTCATATTTAGGCCTTTTCGGTATTTCAACAATATCGGCAACAACGTTTCGTTTACATAATAAGTGCCTATTCCGGCCAGCCGTGCGTTAACGTGAAAAATTACTCGCGCTTCAGACGAGGGCGGGTAAAAAAACCGTTCGTTTTAATCAACTCGTTAAAAAAAAGCGCATTCTAGAAAATAATCGCGTACCCGTACCCGTACAGAGTGGAAAGTTAACGAGTGTTATTTAAAACGGGCCGAGTCGTACCGCACGCGAAATTGTTTCACTTTGAAAAATCCACGCTAAATGATGTAAAACTCATATGTGAGCAGGCGAAACGGATAAATACCAAGCGGCGCCCTCCGCGTACTGACGATGTAATTACACTGCACAATATGAGTTCCAGCTTTTTGGACACGTCCTGAATCCTGCGGTGGATCAAACGGCTCGCTTTATATTGATTTGTAAGTTTGTTTTCACGTAGTTTTAAGAGGCAAGCGGAATGCATCATGACATGTTACTATGTATCTTGGTAGTAAATTAGCGGTATATACCTTTAAAATATCTATTGCAATATAAAACCACAATTTAGTATCTAAATGGACCATGAAATGACTTAATAACCTTTATTTTGATCTAATTTAGGATAATCTTTATCTGGACTTAACTGGTAAAATGTGCTACCAAGGACATTTTCATAATGCGCATAATGCCCTATCTGGGCAAAGGTTAGCCCACAAGCTTAGGTTATTTAACTTAAGCATCCTATGTTGGTCCAAAAGCGTCTACGACTAAAAAATATTGCAGTACGCTTAATGAACAGAAATCAAATTGAGTTTCACACTCCGTGCAACTATTTCACGATAAAAGCCAGTATTTTTTTAAATACAGTTGTTTGATGTTTGGACGCAACGTTCTGCCGATTCGTGAAAAATGTTGAGAACAGTGAATTATTGCGAAACATAACACTAAATCCAAATTTGGACATAAGTGCTGGATATAAATTTGTGCGATGTTATGCGTGACTCGCGTGCGTTGCCTTTATGCACGATTTATTGTAGGGAAAAAGGAATATTGCCGCCCCACTGGCTATCAGACCCCAGAAATCCCTGAAACCAAACAAAAGTACAGTAACTTCCTTTTCAATAATGACTTTATTTACACAACTACGAATTTCCTTACTATCATTACATTACAAATTGAAACAAAAAATTTGGTTTTGACCTTTAAAAATATCTTCGATTATAATTCTTCTCACTACCCTACCTGCAGTCTGCGACTGTTATAAAGTAGAAGTTATACTGCAAAACGAAGGTATTTAAAACCTTTACTAAACAATGCAGATGTTTTGGATAGCCTGTTTGCTGACCTATTACTTGATATTAAGATAACGAAATAAAAGATTTCAAGCAGTCGAAACGATCAAAACATAAAAATCTAAACCTAAATCCTTTAACTTATTAATTATTAAAACAACTGTGTGATCTTCGCACGAGCCAATTACAAACATTTTCCGAAACTCCAACGATAATGTCCAGTGATATGCTCAAACCTGGATAGCCAGCGCAGATTTGGTATGCAAACCGCAAGTTTATACCGTTTACGTAAATAAATAAATGTTCGGATTCAGTGTGGGCCGAGCCAATCTAATTAAGCCATACGAGTTCTAAATA
The DNA here is from genome assembly GCA_030295005.1 of Cephonodes hylas. NCBI lineage: Eukaryota > Metazoa > Arthropoda > Insecta > Lepidoptera > Sphingidae > Cephonodes > Cephonodes hylas. The sequence goes on along the minus strand of AP025362.1, from coordinate 10,463,636 downwards.
AACTTGCTAAAACCGAATTTACTAGTTAAACAAACTGTATTGCTACTCGTATTCTATACATTTTTGATTCAATTCAAATTTATTTATATAACTTTAATTGTTTGCTTTGTATTAAAGTTTTTGCTCTGCAAGCAATATTAATCAGTTTTTATATGAATACTTCAACAGAATTACGAATTTGATTGACTAACTAGTGTTTGCCTAACAGTGACTATGGTATGGGTACCTACTCAATAATGGTACTAATACCTAAGGCCCATGATAAGACTCAATTTTCATTAGGGATACAATTTGTTCATAATCATCAGTCGTCTATTAACCTTAATATCCATCCAAAAAATTCTCGATAGCATTTCGGAGTCTGAAATGTGCCCTTCCCTATTAAAAACTAGAATAATGCTATTAACTCGAGTTTTTGTGACGTCAATCTTAACACTCACACTCTTACTGTCTTAACGTTCTTTAACTACTTTACTGTCCCTAATTTCCTGTTCTTTTGTCAAAACAAGATTTCGCTTAACTAGTTTCAAATATTTTCAATCGAAATCTTATTAACCTTAAAACATCACAGTACGCTCTCTCAATACCTCCAAGGCAACAAATGTCGAGTTGGCGCTTCGTAAATACGAAAAAGTAACATTTTCATTTCTGAGATCGCGGATTTCTCCCCTTTTGTAGTGAAAACAGGCGCAAAAGCGTAGTCACTGTGGCATCAGGTGCGCCACTGGAAACAATTGCGTTTCATTAGGACAAACACTTCCAGTTCGGCTCGACGTTTTTCCTTTAGTTTCGCTAGTGTAACACTATTTACGTATTTCACTTGAAACACACGAGTTTGTTCGCAAACGTTCTAGATTGTGTTGAGTAATTAAACACAATTGTTGAATTTGTTTGCATTGTGAAGCAGCGGAGGTATTTATGTTGTTTGCAATTCTATGCACATAGTTTTCGACAGTTTATGCATATTCTAAACATGTTGATAAATTGAAGTATTCTCTTAACTACAGATGGGTTGTTTGTTTTGTATTCTCAAAAGCGTCAATAGATGAGTATTTCGACTCACACGGTTCACCAGGTTTGTTTTTAAATCCCAATAAGAGGCGAGCCTGCTGCTGTTGGGGAGAAGTTCCACACTCTGTGTTGACTAAAGAGTTCCTTATTGAAAAACCCAGTACCACTACATTGAGTCAAGAACCTAAATGCAAATCGCCTGAAGGTTAGTTGTACCGCAATATCACTTTCAATATTAAAAATATTATTTTATAGAAAGAAAGCAGCATATTCCCATTCCAATTAAATCTGAGGACGAGTAATATTGTGGCCAACTTCTTGAATGTTAGCTTTCTGCTCCGTATATCCGATCCCTACATACATAAATATTCCTATGGCTCATCAATATTCGTTCTCGATGTGGCCATTTTTTAGCCCCCTACGTTTTTTTCCTGTGCCATTACTTTCAATTTTGAAGCGGTCAAGATCTTCCCGTTGTTGGTTAATGGGTGCGCTGAGTACTCGTACTAAAAAACCTTAGTCTTTTTACTTCCTGATGATTAAATGGTCACGATTCCGGATCACATAATTAAAATATATATCCTGCATATGGCGCAAGCCATTCTAGAATAGGCAAGGGGTTATTGCATTATTCCAGTAGGAAAATCTCAGAGCTAAGATTCTCTAATTATTTCTGAAAAATGACAATAAGCTCATCTTTACGTAAGACTTAAAAATAGCTTGCATGACGTCTGTAACTACGCTGCCTACCCAGGTAACAGTGTCGATATATTTATTATTTTTATCCTTAGATTTTGAATCCATCGCTGACCATCTCAGCTTACCAGTAAACCAAGTTATTACCCACAGCTCAGTGTACTGATGTAAAATCATTGCTTCCCGAAAACACATTTATTTCTTAGCCGCACCACGTACTGCTAGGGCAGCGCGCCGTGATGAATCACTCCCCCGGGTGATTCTAGTTGTACTTACTCAATGAAAAACCTAGAGGAGGTCAAATGGAGTAAATTTTTTATCGATAAATGTGCCTCTGCCGTATATTATTACTTTAGGGGGTGTGAAACAAGAATGTAATGTTAGCCGTAGTTTTTTATGGAGTACCATAAATATTGTGGAGTGGGGGAATTAACTTGAAAATGTCATATCGTGCTAATATGTAAACACAGATGAAACTATATAATTTTATCTTTGCAAAGCTGCGTATTTTGTTCTAAAATGCAAATATTAAGTAGGAAATGAGCTAAAAATATACATCCCGTTTAAATAAGAGCTTTATCTCCTATTCGGGCAATTAAGATATATCAGTTCTAGTGGTCTAATTAGGTGAAAAGCCTAAGCCTAAATAATTTATTATTTACAGAAATATCTAAATACAATTCCCAAATCCTTGTCAAAAGATAATTTAATAAAGCGTATTTTGATTTTAATGAATTAAGAATTGAACGAGTCACTTAAAGTCACGTCTTTTGAAAAGTAAATATAATGTCGCCGAAGAATGAAGATTCTCTCATAGTAAATTAATTGTGAAGACGGCACGGAACAAGCAAAATGGACCCTTAACAGGAAGAAATTAAACGTACAATTTTCGTACAAATTAAGTTGACCTGAAATATTTGGACCCTTTTATTTCCGCTGTAGTTACGTTGTGAATGCTAATAATGTGAAAGGGTTCTTGTTTAAATTTATTGAATAATTAAACTTAATTCTACAGACTGAATTATTCAAAGACACAATTCTGTGTACTGTTATTGGCATGCCGGATATTTGCTAATCGTTTTGCCTATTTCATGTCGGTATTGTAAAAATGTTTATTAAGTCTTGAATATAGGCTTTGGACTATTTATAGTTTTCAATATTAATTTATTGTTTTTACTGTTTTATTAATTTAATACCCGGACAACAATAACCATTTTGTAAATAAATGAAAAAATATGTGTGTATTATGTTCTGGGATCAGTCTTTGTCACCCAATATTATGGCCATCATATTTGTGTCGACTAGGTAATCGTAGTCTTGATATTGAAATTTAAATTGTTCATTTTATTTGTTTGACCAGACGATTACAAACAAATGCACTCATTGGGTACATCTACCCTCTCTGAAGCTAATATCCGTAGCAGTTTTGACATTTTTTATCATGACACCGATTCTCTACTTGAAAACAAAACATATTATATATTCCAAACGTTCAAAAGTCCTTGTAGTCATACGATAAACCGTCACCAAAATTCTACGACAAAAGATCGTATTTGTACAAGATCGCTCAAAATATCACAAAATCTTATTGGCCACACGAAGCAGGCGATCGAAAGCATGAAAAACAAAAGCCCGACCCGTTCTTAAACTGAAAGGGGAACGTTGTATGTCGCACCACAAAATGTTTGAACAGTTGTTGAAAACTTTTAGTCGTAGCGATCAGCTCCGAGCCTTTCTTCTACTCCCAACTGTTTCAAGAGACCATGCGTCTTTAAAACATTGAATAAATGGACTTGTTCAGTTGTTCGGTACCTCGGAGGACTACTTTTGACTTTTACAGCACATGAGATTGCTTCATTAATTTCTAATTTCATTAGAAAGTAGAACATTGGAAATTTCGAAATAGAACTAAGAGTTTCCTTCTTCAATGTGATAATTGGTGGGTATGATGCTTTAATTACCATACCTAATTAATTTCTCAGGTAAAGTATGAAGTATTAATAAATAAAGATAATCCTTTATACCAAGAGCCATCTGAAGCAAGTTAGAACAAGTCACATTTCTCTATACAAAAAAATAACCCAAGAAGAATTAACGAACTTTTATATGTAAATTGCTTACATCAATAAAAAAGAATTGTCCTTTACCGAACAAAATTCAATGTAATACGCAATTAATCAAATACTCTTTGATATATTTGTTACAAGAAATACTAGTCAAAAGCGGTGCACCCAGTCTGGCGATGGTTTAAAGCATTTCCTGGCACAACTAACTAACCCGTTCAAAGCTCGCTTGACTCTTTAGATAAATAGAAAACTCGCTTGCACTACGTTCGAGCTTGCCATTACTAAAACCGATAAATGTGGACGAGAACATAGAGATGCTGGAATGACAGATTAAATTCATTTACATTGTATGACAAACGTTAAATATGATTGCAATGCTGATTCATTCTTTTTTGACATATTATTATCTGGAAGCCAATAGCACAAAATGGGACTAAGGGAATAATAAGTGCAAAAGTATCATCAAAATTACTCCAAAATGTTCATAACGGGATCCACATGTTGATCCAAAACGAGAAAAACTTTTGTAATTTTCTAAGGCGACTGTTCTATTATACAGGGTGTATTTAGACCGTGATCGAAAACTAAGGCAGGTAATAGCGATAGTGATAACAAACCCCCTGGCATTAAAGAAAATCCCGACAAAAAATAAAATTTTTGTGGTTTTCCATACAAACCACATACTATTAACATCGATGGTTGTATGGAAAACGTCAAAATTTGTATTTTTTGTCGGGATTTTTAATATCGCCACTGGGTTTGTGATCACCCTTGCCATTACCTGCCTCAGTTTTCGATCACGGTCTTAATACACCCTGTATAGCAACTTAAATGGATATGAACATCTGACTGTCATCAGATATGCCTTTAAACACACCAAAAAAAGACACTGCAACTTTTCTGTTTTAGTAATCCAAGGCATGTTCAATCTATCTCAACATCCACAAATAGGCTACCCCCTACTCCTACCATTTCTATTAACTTTCTGCCCTACAAAGTCTCAGTTACAAAGTAAATGTCCCATTCCGTAGGCACTAAATCTAGAAGCGTGCAGCGGACACAGAACCACAGCCGGCCACTCGCTACTAATCAGTGTTTGTGCACGACGAGTTCGATCAGCTACGGCGTTTCGGCCTGCCGCAAAGTCGCGACAAAAGCCATCTCCTTGTGTTGTCCTGCCCGATGTGTTGATAAACTCCACTGCAATACATTACGCGTTGTTAATCTTCAACCGGATACGTTTTAATACTTTTTAACTGATAGATCATCGAAAAGATGTAGGATATTAGCATCTGTACATTAATATATTATATTAGTCATGCGTAAATGCTTAAAAAGAGATCAATATATTAATTTTCAGGAGATTTAGATTTCGGTCATATCTTAATTGTTTTAGTCTCTATTAAGCAAACTATAATGGGTACTATTATGGGGTGGGTTTGTGAAGCGTTTTTAAAAAAATACTTTTAAACAACCTTTAAAGCAAAGTTTATTTAGATATAGTAAATAGTACAAAATAATACTAGTGCCCACAACGAAGTCTAGAACCGGTCTAAACTACAAGCCAATAATTTTGTATGAAAATGAAATATGATGCGACTAATATTCAATTTATCGGAAAAGTACCGAACAAACGTAAGCGTTTTAATTATTATATGCAACGAGGCAATTGGTATTATAACAACCCCCTCCTTAAGATTGATCATTCCAGATTAAGGGATGATCAATGTTAGAACAATAAAATATTAAACTTTGTTGTGAGCTTACAAACCTAATATTAAGAATATATTAATTATTGAATATGAAAAATTTAATATAATATAGAAGAGTACTTAACTAAAATACAATAGTAGAATATTAGAAGATTTATGATACAATATTTCTTCTTAGATTTGGTAATGAACTAGTAGCTAATGTATATTTATTGTCTGTTTGTTCATCAGCTGATGATTCGGATGTAAAATCCACTGAAGTTATGTTCTGTAGCTGAGGAGCTGCTTGTTTGTGGTTAGTGTAATTTTTATTATAAATTTTTATGCAGCATCCAGTTCTTTTAGGGCAAACAAATCTTCTGGCTTTGTACAAAAAGTATAATAAGGTGGCAATAGAAATAAAATAAGTGAGCGATAAGTAATGAGTTGAATATCTTTCTAAGTGTGATGGCTCTGAGATTTTTTTGATTTCTTTCTCAAAGTCATCTAAATGGATGCTGGCTTTTAAGAGTGAGTCAAGATTATTTAGTTCATTTAATTTGACAAACGGTATATGGGATTTATTGAAACTTTGATAGTCACAGCAATCATTTATAATATTAAAATTGGAAATAGACTTTGAAATGTTAGATGAAATAGAGTCACTTGGAGTAAAAGTTAAGGTTTTATAGTATGCTATACAAGTTTTTGGTATGTGTAATATCCCAGAGCCAAATAAAATTTCATCGGAATTAATGATATCACCCTTGCATATTATGTGACATTTAGCTGGATCGGATTGTACAAATATCCAGCGATTATTTGAGATTTTCTGGAAAACATCGATAGTTCCCCGTAGAATTCGCGTTTCACATGTTTTTGGTAGTTTAAGAGCAACCTCCGTTAATAACGTAGTTTCACACGTAGGGTTGGCAATGGTTGAATACACATTTGCCAAAGGACACACAAAACACTTATTTTTTATTTCCTTGCACTCACTGACACTCGCGAGTTGTGAGTAAAATAATCTGTCTAAGGTTATTGCCAGATATTTGTAATTGGGTGCTAAAAGTACATAAGTATCAGGGCTATTAATATCTAAAGGAATAGGAAATGGGATGTTCTGATAAAGTGTGTAGATTTGTGGAAGGACTAATGGAATTTTTAATACAACAATTAATTTATTATCGTGAAAATAGCATATAATGTCACTTATGGTTATAATTTCATTAACATTATCCAATGACAATGACGTAGGTAGCTCGGAATGCTTAGGTAGATAATTCATATGTAACTCGAGCTCCTTATACAACTGCGTTGGACTGAGTACAGTCGGGTGCAGAATGTTCATTTTGCTGAATAATATTGCATTATTTATGTCGTCTATATCAAAGGATAATGTCAAAACTATACTCTCTATGGAGTTTAACAAAATAGATAACTGGGATTTTAATTCTAATTTATCATTACTTTGACTTAATTTTTCAAAAGCATTTTGAATGAGCTCAAGGTTGGTGTTCAAACGATGTTCATTTTGTTTCACTTTAGACATGGTATTATTAAATGTAGAAATCGTTGATTTAATGACGTGAATGTTATCGCGCATAAGTAATGTTAGTTCTTTTTCGTCTGACTGTACTCTGTTTATAGCGTCGGTAAACATATTAGCATCATTGACATCAAGGGTTCCGAAGAATGTTTTTAATAAAGAGCCGCCGGCATCAATCAGACCGCGTTTAGAGCGTTTGTTTTCTTTAATTTGTGTCAAATATGAAATGGAGGAATATTTTTTTATATTATTATTATGTTGTGCTCTAAGGGAGCTTAAGGAGTTAAAGCATTCGTTTTTGATTTTATGAGACTGAGTTGAATTACAATATTTATTAACACGTTCGAATAAAATTTCGACCTCGCTTAGATGTGGTTCTATATGACTTAAATCTATCGAAGTAACTATATTCCAATTATCATTTGTAAACTTTAAATCTAGTAACTTATCAAAATATATGCCAGGATTTCCGATTAATTTAGAGATGAACTCGTAACCGGAGACAGTTGTCAGGAACCTGAGGACAAAATGAATACGAGATGTACTTAACTTACAGCGAGTTTGATTTCATCATAGTGATGTCGAACGTATTTCTTTCCTATTTGAATTGTGACAGTGTGGTTTCCGTTGATTTTAATTATTTTATACGGACCTTTCCACACTGGTGATAGCGCCTTATTTTGTTTGTGATGACAGCGGATATAAACGAAATCGCCGATATTATAAGTTATAGGCCGAGTATGCGCGTCATAATATTTTTTAGAGTGTTCTTTAGAGTTATTTATATTTTGTATAGCCTTTTGACGACTATAATATAATCGGTGATTTAAGGCTCGTACGTAGTCCGTATAGGTATTGTTTTCAAGATTATCGATGGACTTTGGAATATATGGTTTATGACCAAACATCAGTTCAAGAGGAGGAAAACCCGTGGTTGTATGTGTAGCCGAGTTATAAGCTAACATTGCAGTATTGAGATATAAGTCCCAAGTATGTGTGTTATCATCTATGTATGAGCGTAAATATTCCTTTAAGGTGGAATGACTTCTCTCTAATGCTCCGCAGGTCTGTGGATGATATGGAGAGGCATATATGTGTTTAATGCCGAATAATCTCTCTAACTGTTTAAAGACATCCGAGCAAAAATTTGTACCTTGGTCCGTGACAATGTTTCGCGGTATGCCGATATGTGAAATAAAATGCACAAGGCGTTGTGCTGTTTCTTGAGCGGAACAAGTTTGCATAGGATATGCTTGGCTATATTTTGTCAAGTCGTCTTGAAGTGTTAGAATGAACTTATAATTATTTATTCTAGTTTCCGGCAATGGACCTACAATATCAAGATAAAGTTTTTCGTTTGGTCGTGTTGCTGTTGAAGTAATTATCATCGGAGCTTTATTAGTGTGACGCAGAGGTTTGTTGATTTGGCAAGACTTACAGCTCTTAACGTAATTTTCGATGTCTGTGCGCATATTTTTCCACCAATATTGGGATTTTAACCGATCGTACATTCGTGAAATGCCTGGGTGTCCAGCAGAAGGCGAATCATGATTGTCTTTTAGTATTCGGGGAATTTCTGCTGGGGTTGGAAATAGTATGTTATTATGGTATATATGGATTTTTATTCCCGTCTTATGGAAAAGAAAACTCAATATATTGTAAATTTTTGTAAATGAAATTTTAGTAAATGGATCTTGGAAATCGGAAATTGCAAATTCTTTTTCTTCTGAATACCAAGTAGTAATCATGTCCCGATAGTCTCTTAACATGTTGAATATATCTTTATACGTCATTTCGTCGTAATGATGAACACGTAAAAATAAATGTGTGAATATATGTTTTTCATTTGAGGTACTTTGAAATGTATATAACTCACGTTCTACATTTCGTATGTCGGGCAAGTTTTCATCAAATTTGGACATTTCTAAGATTTCTGAGCAGTAAGGGATTGAGTCATCTAAATCGATAGCAGAAGGGTAAGTAATCATTTTAATTTTTGTTTTTAATAAGGATTCATTATGCTCTTCAATTGAGGTATCGTAGGATATTTGTTGTTGACTAATTTGTAAATATTTTTCGTATGTTTCAGAACTGGAAGGAGCATCGGGATCGACGGTGAGGATCGGGTTACGGGATAAGGCGTCAGCGTTGCAGTTTGTTTTACCCTTTTTATATACGATTTCATAATCGAATTCTTCAAGTTTAAGACGCCAGCGAACTAATTTAGAACTAGGGTCTTTACAGTTGAATAACCACTGTAAGGGTTTGTGGTCGGTAACTATTTGAAATTTCCGGCCATACAAATATGGTCGAAAAACTTTTGTGCCGAATATTATTGCTAGACATTCTTTTTCAGTAGTCGAGTAATTTCCTTCGGCTTTATTTAGTGTTCGCGATGCATAGGCGATAGGAAGATCTTTATTGATTTCGCCTTGGGAAAGTATAGCTGAAATGGCATAATTAGAGGCGTCAGTCGTGAGTATAAATGGTTTCGTGAAATCAGGGTATTGGAGAATTGGTGCCGTCGTAATTTTGTGTTTTAAGGTTTGAAACGCTGTTTCCTGTTCAGTAAGCCATTTAAAATTGGTATCCTTTTTTAAGAGACTAGTTAATGGTTTAGTTATGTGAGAAAAATTGTCAATAAAGCGGCGATAATAACCCACTAGTCCTAGGAAGGACTTTATATCGCGAGGGCTTTTTGGAACTGGAAATTTTTGAACACACTCAACCTTTTTTGGATCGGGTTTGACACCTTTATCGGATATCACATGACCAAGATATTGTACTTCTTTGCGTAGAAATTCACTTTTGTCTGGCTGTAATTTTAAATTATGTTCCCGCAATTTTTCAAAGATTAATTTTAATTTTGACATATGAGACTGTAAATCATGGCCAAAACAAACAATATCGTCCAGATACGTAAAACAATGAATACCTTGTAATCCAGAGAGTACAATATTCATGAGTCTCTGGAAGGTAGAGGGTGCGTTTTTAAGGCCAAATGGCATACGATTGAATTGATAGTGTCCGGGTTGTCCAGAAACACCTGGCACACTGAATGCTGTCTTTTCGGCGTCGGACTCTTTGGTTTCGACTTGGTGGAAAGAAGAGGCTAAATCTAAGGTCGAGAAATATTTACTATGTCCTAGTTGATCTAGTATATCCGTAATATTCGGTATAGGATAAGCGTCGCCAATAGTCACCTCGTTGAGTTTCCTGTAATCAATGACTATACGCCACTTAGGTTTACCCGAAGCGTCTTGTTTTTTTGGTACGACCCATATAGGTGCTGACCACGGGGAGACAGAAGGACTGATTATGCCTTGGTCTAACATATTTTTAATTTGTCGATTAACTTCATCTTTATGGCATTCTGGGAAACGGTAGCTTTTGACATGGATAGGTTTCTCAGAGGTTGTTCGGATTTCGTGTTGGATAGTTTTAGTGGCCGTTAAAACATCTCCTTCTAAATAAAATATATCGTTGAACTCTGAACATAGTTGACGGAGGCTAGATTCCTCCTCGTTGTTTAAATGTTCGCATCTTAGCGCACTTTGTACACGTTTTTCGTGGTCCATATCTGACATATTAGTATAGAAGCAAGGAAATGTTTCGACTGAAGGGTCGGGAGGCATAGATACATTTTGGGATTTTGGTTCTAAAACATAGGAAACTGGTTCAAGGGTCAATTTTACATGATGTAGGATAACTTTGTCTTCGGAAGTATTTAAAACTGATATATTAATTTTACTATTTGATTTTACGCGAGTGAGACATTTTGAAAAATAAAGATTTGGATATTCTTTTAGTTTAGTTGTTAATATTAAGCCTTCTTTTATCTCGGGATTTGTAACTGCACACTCAATCATCATCTCATTACGGCCTGGTATAACATAAATTGGTTCAGTGTTTAAATCAAAACAAACGGTTGAAGTGTTTGACAACTGTAACTGAGACTTTGTGTATGATATAGAGGCGTTATGATTTACTAGGAAGTTATTACCAATAATGCCGTCAAAGTCGAGATTGACTTTGTCTACAGCATGAAAATGGAAGGGTAAATCGACGTTTTCATGAATGATAGACAACGTAAACTTGCCCTTTGTTTCAGCGTATGAATTTAGATCATTAATGCCCTTGAATTTTATAATAACCGAAGTATCTAATGTAGGAATTTCTGACAGACTGGAAATTTTTATAAGGGATATAGAACTGCCTGTGTCTATGAGAAATTTTAAAGGATTTCTGGAGTGAGACGTCTTAACTGTAATAAACGGCAACGGAATTTTATTATTCTGCGATATATCATAAATCATGGGACAATCTTCGGAATTTTGGCTAAATTGACTGATTAAATTTTTTTTATGGATGTTAGTGGAGTTAGTAGATTTAGCATTTTTTTTGTGTTCATTTAGAGTTTGGTTACTTTCGTCGCCAATGGGATATTTGTCCGATATGGAAGACGATGAAAGCTTATTTGCGTTGCCAGTGGGCTTAAATGCCGAATTAGAAGACAACGACTTAGATTCAGTGGATTTAGTACATTTAGATTTAATAGATATAGGAATTTTAGATTTAGTAGAATTAATAGAATTAGTAGAATTAGTATTTTTAATCATATTTTTAGTGCCTTGACAATGGGTCTCAAGTGGGCACTTACAAGTGAGCCCAGAATTTAGTTTAAATGATTATTAAATTCTATTTCTTGTACGTAAGGCGGTGTCGATGTTTCGGGTGTCGCTTCAATGCAATGTTGTTGTTGATATGGTGGTTGTGGATTTATTTGGTTACGCCGAAAGTTGTTAAATTGTCGCTTACGGCATTCCGAAATATCGTGACCAATGTTTTTACAGTATCTACAAATAACTGCGTTTGGGTCAGGTTTCGACGGCGGCGTGTAGCGTTGCAAACGCGGCTGTTCGCGCGGTCGAATATCATTACGCCTTTTATTAAAACATTCCGACTCCGAATGCCCCGATTTATTACAAAGTTTACAGTGTTTCATTTTAATTTGAGATAGTGAACTTTTTTGCATATTTAAAATTTTTTCTTCTTCTATTGCGATATTAATCGCAGCATTCAGAGTTTTCGGATCCCGACATCTCACAACATTGCTAATATTTGTTTGGAGCCCCAACGTAAACGTGTATAAGGCTAGGTCCTCTGTCATTGCAATACGACCCGGTAATTCTTTTTTTAAAGTGTCGGAGTTATGAATTTCGGCTTGAAGAGATGTGAGGCATGTCTCCAATCGCAAAACGAATTGAGCGACACTTTCATGAGGTTGTTGTTTGCTCGACTGTAATTCTAAAAGCAAATGGTTGTAATGTTTCCTCTCACCGAAATTTTGTTTGAGAAAGTCTTTAAGTTCGTCAAAGCTTTCGAACACTCTGTTTGAACATGCAATCTGAGCCTTTCCGCTCAATTTTGATATGATGAATTTTAGTAATAATTCTTTTTGGGAGTGTGACGCAAGATTTAATGCGTTTTTGCAGTTAGTGAGGAAAGCGGGTAGTATATCACGTTCCCCACTGTAGTTACCAATAAAATCGCATAAGATTTTGATTGGGTATTGTTCGGAGAGGAGAGGAGAGGTTTTGTCTTCACCTTTGGACATATTGGTAACAGGAAGGATAATCTATTAAGTTAAGATATAAGTATTAATAAAAAAAAAAAAGGTATTAGTTATATTATCTAACGTAAGATAGAAAAATGGCAATAACTGAAAACAGATTAGGTTACTCACAGTATCAACACGTGTTGGAACAGCATGCCGTGGAGCGGTGACTTTGATGACACGAAGCTGGGAAGATGGACGAGGTCTCGTAACCTCGTTCGTATGACCGTGATGTTGATGAGGATGGCTGTCCCTTTTGGGTCTGATGCAGGGCGGAGCGTCGGAGCGGCGGATCAGCGGTAGACAGAGTTTGATGTCTAGTCGTAGAGCTCGATGCGACAACAGCGTATAGGACGATGATATGGCAACAGAATATAGAGTTCGTGAAACTAATTCACTGCACTTCAGTTTTTTAGTCTTTGACGATTTTTAGTGAATATCACAATTTGGCAAACAAAGAGACGCGGCGTGTGGGCACTTTAAATTATACGTAATTCTGCCAAATTTCCTTGTGATATCCCACTTCTGACACCACTATTATGGGGTGGGTTTGTGAAGCGTTTTTAAAAAAATACTTTTAAACAACCTTTAAAGCAAAGTTTATTTAGATATAGTAAATAGTACAAAATAATACTAGTGCCCACAACGAAGTCTAGAACCGGTCTAAACTACAAGCCAATAATTTTGTATGAAAATGAAATATGATGCGACTAATATTCAATTTATCGGAAAAGTACCGAACAAACGTAAGCGTTTTAATTATTATATGCAACGAGGCAATTGGTATTATAACAGTACCCAAATGAATCCACTAAGCAAAGGTTTTTACGTCGGCACCTACCTAAATTACCTGTTTGGTAATAAGTGATTTTTCTTGTACTCTCTTAGAATAATAACAGTAGCACGGATACTGGAAACATTTCGGTTGGAAAATGTAAGTTTTACCCTTTTATTACGTGGGTCTTGAATCGACACTGGCGTGGGTGTAGAAATACATTTCAACTTGAAGATATAAGTCCCTCTAACGAGAACTCATTACATTTTATAATTAAACCTTACTTGTAAGAGAAATAACATAAAAAAATTTTAAACATAAAAATATACATTTTGATTCCTGCAAATTTTAAATTCAATATGATAATCGCTCAGACGATACTTAAATGCCACAAATTTAGCAAAAACTTACCAATGAATTACGCAAACAAACATAAATCAGTTGTTCACCAACAATGTTTTTTCTTAACCTTCATAAGGTCTTCGGGTCAATTTTGACCCATTTTGTTATAAAAATGCAATTTTCTCAGAAAGTATGCGTTCAAGGAGTTTGATATTCTATGACTTTTAATTATTCGCTTCAATTTACTTAATTATGGAAAAAGTTTATAAAAAATAATTAAAATATTCCACGTATGATTTTTTTTACTCTAACGGTCTTCGGGTCAGAATTGACCCCAACTAATAACAAGCGCTCAGTGCATCTATTATATCGTTCGAATTGTTTATGTTTCGCATAAATTTTTGAATAAGACGCTCTTTTGTTCTACTCAAATAAATATTAGTGTTATGTTATACATTAAATCAACAACACAACCTTAGTTTACAATGGTAAAAACGTTATTTGCTTATAAGAAATGATACGACAGTCAAATACATAAAAACAGTTTTATTGGATGATATGACGGATAGTAGATAATAAATCTTGTTCTAAAACAGAAGATTATATTATAGAAGCTGAACTATCTGATAGCTGGGATGGGATAATGACAGTGCATCAGTGATTATACTTTCAATGACGTCAAAGTATGGGCAGGTACAATAATCCAGAAACCGTGTCACACAATCTTGTGGCAAAACTTCCACAGAAAACATAATAAACTTGACACCAGGTTTCTATTCTTGGTCAAGAATGATCTGGGAAGAAAACATATCACTGTAGTAGAAACCATACGTAACATAAGCCGGAATTACCCCCAGAAAGAGTAGTAACAACGGGAAGTCCGTTATGTTCATCATGTTTTGCTTTTACCAAAGATACTACACTTGTTCCTTACTCAACCAAAATAATAAGTCAGTGAACCTTCTCAGCACTTTGGACCACAGCTTAGAAGTGAGTAATTGCTCAGATACAAAGCCTGTAGTAATTTTATACTACAACAAATGTAAGGGTGGCGTTGATACACTGGATAAAGCTGTCTTCTGTTACAGTAGCAATAGAAAACAAAACGATGGCCTCAAGTGATATTTAGTAACATGGTAAACATATCAGCCTACAATGCTTTCATATTATTCACGACTGCCAATAGCAGCTGGTAGGAAGGCTGCCTAGCAAATCAGCTTCATTATTTGGAAAACTTAGGTATGCAGTTGGTGAGAGCATACATAAAAAACAGAAAAACATTTTCATGGACATCATTTGCAATAGAAATTGCTAAAAAGCTTCGTCAATGTAATGACAACGTACAGAATCCATCGACTTCGACCCAGCAACTCACAAACAACGTTTAGCTAAAAAAGCTCCCAAAGAAGTTGTTACCAACTTTGTACTAAAAGTGACAATAAAACACCTTTGATTGTCCACAATTGTTCTATACACCCAAATTATATCTTATTACACTTATAAGATATAATTTCATTTACTTTTTTTAACATATTGCTTAGTTTCTTGTCACATAAATGTCTAACAACGTAGTAGCTTTTTTTTCTATTAAGTGTATTAAATTAAATTTTAAATAGAAAAATCATAGTAATTCAGTAGAAATAAATATGATATGTTTAATAAATCCATTTCATATTTGTATTTCTATTTTTTGATCATTTTTCAGTTTAATTTTACTACTGGGTCAAATCTGACCCGAAGCACGGCAACGGTTGTAAAATTAAAGACCTTATGAAGGTTAATTAGCCACTGCATGTAGATTAATTTAGAGGGAGAGCGGGCTTAATGCGAGCAAGTTCTGGTCTAATTTACTCGGGTTTAGAGCAAAGACGTGTTTCCATACGCGAAGTGAAGATTCCCTGGGAGTTATTTAACTAATTTTACATGCGGGGCAAGTTTTAACCCCACTACCATCTGTTTGCTTTACCGCTGTCGTGAGAACATCTTTGCGGAGCGAATTTCTACCCGACGAAGCGTCTTGTACGTACGGCCTTCGGAATTAGCTGGCAAATTCAAACATTCAACTCGTCCCGCAGTTACAACTGTACGCGATGGATGTTGTCGAACTGAGCGCTTTAACTTGAACATTTACTGTTATAAACTCCCCCGACTTAAACAAAAACTGCAGCTGCTATTGAGAATTTATTTCGCAATAGCATTATATTAAAATAAAAACAGTGCATCTGTGGAAACAATATAAAGACCAAAGATTTACGAGTGAAGTGGCATCTAGAAATGTACACAGACATTACTATAAATAATCCTAACGTAATAAAAGCCGAAATAAGAGAGTGGAGCGCAGAGAATGGTAGCAACAAGGAGCGTATTATTCAGTGTCACCGGCGGGACGTGTCCTGTAATATATGTTTTAATAAAAGGGTTTCAATTCTCACCCGAACATACATCACCCGAAGAAACCCGAAGTATCAATAATATCGGGAAAGATCTTCAATTTATTATTCATTGAAGTCGCTGGGCGGGGCGGGCCCCTATAAATCTACGGATCGCCACTAAATCATCGTTTGCGCGAGCCGGAAGGACGTGTGCGGGCGCAATTTTTATCTTTTTTCATAGGTGGAAACAAATGGATATATTGCAATCGTATGCGTGATTATTCCCTTTTCCCGTATACGTGAGTTATAGTTTGCAGCTGTAGTGGGGCAAAAAGCGTCGCAAATCACTGTGGTACACTTTGCCGAGCCCACATTAACAATGTATTCAGATGCCTAAACAAAGAACCAGGTGGTTGCTATACCCACTGAAAGAATCCATAAAAACTGTAATGATACCCTCGTCACGTGCGGACATCTTATTTATCTAGTCACGGGCGAAATCATTGTTTCCTTTTTCGTTGTTCGGGCAAAAACACGCCTTATTACCGCCAGTGGGAAACAGATGAACCGGCTAGCGGGACTCGGGACCATTGTGCTGAACTTTGTGTGTGACGTTTGTTCCGAGGGAACACGGAAAAAATGTGTCGCCATGTGGAAAAATAACTATACATTCATGAGTGTTCCATTATGCCTTCTGTTGTTATTCAGCGCCATTTTGTACACCATTTAATTGTTTATTTGTGTTCTATTTTTAAAACATAGAATGGAAAAATACTGGCCTTTAAAATATACAGGCATAAAAATCTTTTCCTTTTTTGGAGTGAAATTTAAAAAAGCAAATCTGTTAGCATTGTTTTGTTTTATTAATGTTGAAGTGGCCTAGTGCGGTGGCGAGATTATTATCGTTTTTCGGGCATAATTACAGACTCCGTGCTGCAACTGAGGATTCCCTAATAGAAAGACCCAATAACACTTTTCTCTACCCGGGAATTAAACCCAGGAACTCTAAACTTAATCTGGTCTCGCGGTAAAAGTTAATACTTTGCTTGTAAAATACTTAAGTAACAACAACGTAATTACACCGGTTTGATACTAAAAATAAGTGAAAATAAACAATGTAATTTACGAAAAAAATAAACAAATACCACCCTAATTAAAACTTAATTACTAATCGCCTTTATTTCTGCGCACCACAGTCATGTAACTCGTGTAATGTTAATTAACCAAATTATAAAGTTACAAAGTTCTTTATACACACAAGAAAATTTGTTGATTAAGTCAATTAGCTTAATTTAGGAGGATATACTAAGTTTAGGATATATTAAATTGGTACTTCAACTTTATTAGGTATATTTAATGTAATACATTTCATAAACGAATTAATATTATTCATGCAAGTCCTACTTCTGCGCATGGGCCTCATCTACGGTCCTATCAATCCTTCCATAGAAGGCCAAAAGCGTTATGCGATTGTGTAATGTCTGCTTTATAATTGATTAATTGATTGATTGGGTCCGTATATACTTCATTTTTCATTCATAACTCAAATCGCTTTTGCTATAAAAAGGTTTAAATAGACTGCGTTCAGTATCTTAATAAATGTTAAGTATAATTACATTGAAAAATCGGTTAAGGTGCAAAAGAAGGACCTTTAATGAAAACGATGTGTTGATTTCACTACACAATAATAATTTAGGATTTCAATAACTAAGATTGACGAGACTGCATATGTCGAAGTAGAGTGAAGAATGAATACGCTGAATTCATTATCTGGAAAAAAAACATGATTTTTTTGAATGAGTACTGATACTGAATTGATTGTGCCGCCATTGTTTTCCAGAATCCTGTTATTAAGCTGTTGTATTATGAAATATTGATAAGCAGGACGAAGTCTAGAAATATGCTTAAAAACGGGAATACATTCTCCACCTATTACTTGATACAAAAACCAGCTTGACAAACGTTGATATAGAAATAAAGCTCCAGCTGTGTTTTCAGGAATGTATAAATGTACTACTTACAGAAGTAAAAGTCGATAATGAAAGTGTAAACATCTTCCCTCCAGTAATCGACATCGGTTTGTTCGCTCTTTCAACGAAAAGTCGCAAATTGCTTTTGAATTGACGAGGTTTTGCAGTCCAATTGCAACTATATATAGCAAGAGATAGAATAGCACTCTGGAATAATAAAAAAAATGCATACACAAATGCAATTGTTCAAAGAATAGCATAACTTGAATGACAATACCTTGTCCATGATCCGCGTGCCAAACCAACACGGAACAAATATTTGTACAGTCATAACGAACATGTATGTAACGAGGAATATGTAGTACTCAAAAGGCGCTGGCTGCAAACAAGTAAAAATATTTATGTAGTCATTTCATTTTAAGTCTTCAAAATATTTAAAATATTTTCTGGCACCACATGAACATATATTTATATTTTAACAATATACTTACTAAGGTAAATCTGAAGAGACACACACAGAGAATACAAGATCCCATACTGAATTGTGTAAAAAGTGTCGCGCTAAACACATCTTCAACTAGAATGCAAAACCTATAAACAAATTCTCTTAAGGTCCATTGCATTGTTAGCAATAAGTGATAAAAATTTTATACTTACTTTCCTACTGCATCGTAGTGTATTATACATTTTCGGAGTTCTGCCATCGAATTATCTTTAGCACCTAACAGTTTCTCTTTCATCCCTTCTTTAACTTCAACATCAGTTATAGATCTGAGTTTAAGATTAAGAATTTCCAACTGTGCTATGATCAAAATCATCAGTCCCAAAAAGAATGAGCCAATATTAACAGTATACCACACATGGAAATGCATACCAACACTTTGGTACAAATACAAAGGGTAAATAAAACGCTGAGTTGTGTTTGATGACAGAAAGGAGTAACTAGATACAGGTAATTTCAATGTATTTTGTAATATTAAATGAGTTACAAATGGAGATGACACATGCGTCAAATTTGATACTACTGATGCCACAGCTACGATTTTCCAATAGGTCTGATTGAATCGTTTAGCCTCGTCTATTATCTTTTTCTCCTCATCATTATTAGGTTTGAATATAGGTCTTTCTAATAATTCCAATAATTTAGCAATCTTCTTATGCATCACAATAAAAGTTAGCACTCTAGAGACAACACTCATTTCCATGAAAAAGAATATAATTTCTTCGATAATAACATCAAGTTGTTTAGGTAAGAAATAAAAATTGATGGTGCAAAGAGAATCATACAGTATGGCGAAAGTGAATACAGTGAGTATAGAGTAGATCTTATAGAAGCGAGATGGGTTCTCTTCGATGGAAATTCCCAGGAATCGCCAAAATTTCATATTAGTTTTGAAGCAATCAGTCTGTTGATAATCCATGACTAATGAATCTTCACAATCTTTGTTTTATTACGATCTTCCTTTATCATAAAGTCTAGTACGTACGATGTACACTTTACTTCAAAATGATCTACTGTTTCAAAGACGAATGCATAAAGAAGTACTTCATTAAATACAAGTTTTATAATTACAAAGAGCGAAACGATAGTGGCACGTCGTAGCTACATATTTATTCTTTACTTCCAAGCGGTTCATTAAGTCATTAGCAGATGCATGAAAGAGAATTTTTCAAATGAGCAATTTGGTTTATTTTTTTTAGAGATAGCACATTCAAATCAAATATGAATGGTTCTTCATATTTAAATAACATTTATTACTGTGTTTAGATACATTCAACTACCTAAAATTTTAGCATGTAATTGAATCTTGTACAAACATCTAATAGAATCTAAGGGTAATCTAATCCAGCAACAAATCACACTAAAATCCAAAAAAAACTTTTTTACAAATACGAGCTATCTATTTTTAAGACAAAAACAAACTTTTTTTGAGATAAACTTGCCTTAGCTGGCTTTGTTTTTCAATAATCATTAATACATACGTTCAACCCATTTTTATACTTGGATAAGGACATTGAATGGTATTCGGGAAAAAGAAAAAAAATCAATAAACTATTAAAATCATATGTACATACACAGATACGCTCACGCCTGTAATCCTCAAAGGAATAGGTATAGCTGCATTTTTGCAGATCAATTGAGTCTTTCACGTATAAAAAGAAACGAACCAGTTGCCGTTTTTCATTTCCACTCTTCGTGCTGCTACTGAGAATTTCTCAATGGAAGAAAACAAGATTTTGGCCTAACCGTTAGATTACTGGGACTTTAAGATCATATGGCCTAAACTTGCCAACATCATAAAGAAATCATACGCATGTACCTAAGCTGCCACACGTACTACAGAGATTGTAAATTATATTGCATTCTTACCACATTTACATATTTCATGTTCATTTATGTTGTGTATCGCATTGAAAGGTTTATAAAGACATTTATGAATGTAGGTTAATTGCGGGAACTGCGTTTTTTTAAATGAGATGCAATTAGTAAAGGTGACGGTCGGGCGGCCGCGAAATGGTCCAGGGATCCGTTCTAATTAACAGGCTTGCTAGGCGCTGTCGACGAACTTTTAAAAACCGCTCGAGAACTTCAGCCTTTGTCTGATGACAAAAACTATAAGAACAATGCTTTAATTTTGGAGCTCTCTTAAAAAAAGAAACTTTTGGAAATAAAGTTTCGATAAAATTGCAAGTAGGTCAGCATACGGGAAATAAATAAATCAGTAGTATACACTGGTATTGCCTTACATGATAATAGGAAAATATTAGTCCTCTGCAAAAGCTTACTCATTGGTAGTATATTCAGTTTCATAAAAAAATCAGTAATGTCTAGTGGCCTCTTATTCATCTATGCCAACATTATCGACAGGGACGAGACCCCCCTTCTTACTTTATCGACTACAATTTGTCAGAAGCGGTTTACATTTAGCAAAATCCTGAGATCTTTAGTCTATCCATCTATCTTTGGACTTAGAACACTAAGCTTAACTTTATCCAATAACGGTACGTATATTCGGTACTCATAGATGTATGTATGGCTTCACCATCAATAAAAAGTTATTAAACGAGCGATACATAACTAGTTAACATACACATACCATATATTTTGGTGTGATCTCGATTTGTCTGCATTTACGATGCTAGTTTGCCCCGCCGCGCCGGTCGCAATCAATTGCCTACAGCCGCCGTTGCCGGCGCAAATATTTGCTCATAAATTGAATACTGCATGTAGAGATAGTTTTGACGTTTTCGCACAAATATTTTAAATGGCCGCACGCATTGTAAGCTTTATTTGCGCTTACAAAATAAACCGTGTAAAATCATTTTTGAATTTACGAAAGTATATAAGTATGTGCAATCGGAAATAATTATATAGCTACGGAAGCATCCATTTATGTTGCTACATTTGTTATGTAATTTATTTTCATGTATGGATTAACGAAATCTTTTTTATTCAAAGTGACATGATTGGAACCTAGCTTCTGACTGATCATTATATCGATAAACCGTTTGTCCACAATCAGAATTTTGCATACGGGAGGAACATGTAGGCTAATAAACTTTATATGGTCAAGGTATGGTTAAGATATGAATTTGCGAACGCGCTTTTCGTTAGCTATCAATATGCTGCCATATTGATGTTAGTACTATAATGGCCCTATCCCACCACACACCCGCCACTGCAACTCCTGTATTCCAGGATTAACAGCGGCACGCACAGTATTGGCGCCGAGCAATGAAGCTCAGCGAATCTAAGGGGACCTAAATTGTCATAATCCCGCAACGAAGTTAATCAGAAAAGCAATGTAAAGGAGGAGTTGGAAAACAAAGAGTTGTCCACTTCCCTCCACAGCAAAGCGGGTGACAAAACATTGAGCTATGAGGTTTAACCTCACATAAAGAAAGTTAGTTAGTACTATAGTATGTTGAGTAATTCTTTTATGCTTTTCCATAAAGCAAAACTTCATGGAAAACCTATACAGTTAAATGAGCATATTAAGTCCGTTCTAACTCAGGAACAAAGAAATAGAACTGCAATTCAGTGTTTTCTTTCCCAAGAAACAATTAAAAGCACATACGTATTTCCAATTACATAGGCCCTTATCTTTTCAAGAATTCTGTTTGACATTTTAATGATTGGACACACATTTGTAGTTTAGAAATTCACGTTGTGTTATTTAAGTGACTGTGATAGCTAATATGAAGCAGTGATGGCCTCGAGGTTTGGTCGCGCGGTCGAGAATCTCAGCGGTCGCGGGTTCGAACCCCAGGCACACACCTCTGACTTTTCAAAGTTATGTGTGTATTCACATTGAATTATCACTTGCTTTAACGGTGAAGGAAAACATCGTGATAAAACCTGCACACCTAAGAGTTCTTAGGAATTTCTTAGATGTGTAGTCCGCCAACCCGCACTAGGCCAGCGTGGTGGACTATGGCCTAAACCCTCTCAAGTGTAGAGGAGACCCGTGCTCAGCAGTGGGCGTATGTGGGTTGATAAAGAAGAAGAAGAAGAAGATAGCTAATATAATAGACTGCCTCGTTGTCTTGCGGTACAATTATGTGCCGTGCGACTTAGAGGTCCTGGGTTCGAGTCCCGGGTCGGGCAAAGTATTATTGGATATTTCCATTAGAAAATTCTCAGCAGCACGGAGTCTAGAAATGTGCCCGAAAAACGGCAATAGGCTCGCCCCCTATTACGTGGGACTGAATACATACTGGCGAAATGTGGGTGCAGAAATGCACCTCTGCCTACCCCATCAGGGAATATAGGCGTGAATTTATGTATGTATGTATGTGATAACTAATAATGACTACATCAGTATCAACAATTTATTAAGAAAAACTCCTAAAATTTTCTTCTCTATGTGAAAGAAACAAGTGTTGTTAAGCAGGTGTCAGAGCCTGCAAAAGTTTTTTAGACTCATAATCAAAATCAAATTCAATTAAATACATTGGTGGTATCTGTTTTAAATTCTAGGCTTTAACTTTTTAAAGTTTGTGTTCATAATGAATTACAGGACAGTTTAACGTCTAACAGTTCTCACTATATTATCATTATGGACTGGAAGGACGCCCATGTCCATAATTGATCTTATTGGTAAGTTTTGCCATAGAGAAACCTACAATAAATATTATGTATATGCACATAATTCAATTATATTTGTCGTTGACGTTATTGAGATATTTTATTAATTATTGCACTTTTTCTTCGTTTTTTTTTTCTTAAGAAGCTCTCTAATCAGCTTGGCAAGCTTACTAACGTGTAGTCCCACAAAGGATTTATTTATAAAGGCGTATGGCTCGAGCTACTAACTCATGCAAGTCGACATTCTGTGTAGACAAATAGGCGCTAACTACCAGGTTCCAGTATGGTCACTATACTACGCCACACAGTGCGTAATTTTCATAATCTAGGTGGACAAAAGTCTTGGAATGAGATGGTCAAGTTTAATATGTGATAAAACGTGTTGGACTTAATTGAAAAACATTGTAAAGGTTTTAAACATACAATAATCTTATTTTACATCACATAAAAACATATATACACTCAAAAACACTGAATTATTTGAACATACAAAAATAAAGATAGTTGGAAGAATCGAATATAGAGATAGATTAATTGCTTCCTAGCTAGGAATAAGAAGGAACTTAGTCAGAATCATCATCATCATCATCATCAGCCAATCGAAGTCCAGTGCTGGTCATAGTCCTCCTCCAACGACTTCAGTCAGAATAGTATTCTTCAATTTCGCATTGAGTATCAGATTCTTAAAAATCTGAATGACCTGACTGAATTTCTTCTTGCTCGGTGTGAGGAGTTCTAAATTCTAAGAGCTCCAACACTTCAAGGGTTATTTTGCCACGTTTGGTTTTAGGAGCAGCAAGTAAGCTAGCCCTAACCTAAAAGTTCTTAGGAATTTCTTAGGTGTGTAGTCCGCCAACCCGCACTAGGCCAGCGTGGTGGACTATGGCCTAAACCCTCTCAATGGTAGAGGAGACCCGTGCTCAGCAGTGGGCGTATATGGGTTGATGAAGAAGAAGAAGAAGAAGTAAGCTAGCAATATAGGGGTCTGACGTAAAAAGTAGCCTATTTATTAAGTTCGTATTTTTGTCCACCCTTGATGTCTTTCGCATGAATAATTCTCTGAACTTTCTATTTCTAGCTTTGTGTACTTCTTCCGAAAGTTGCCCAATTGGAAGAACACAAGAACCAATTATGTCTTTTCCGTGGTAAAGTATTTTATGCACGCTTTCTAAACACTTCCGCCCTTTTTTTTACCTGTACCTCTTCTTGGTGAAAATTGACAAAGCTATTTATTGATTACTCCTGAATCCTTTTTTGAGGAGATGTACTTCAGTTGCCATCGATATCTCTTCCAGACTCGATATTTCAACGAGATGTTGAATACGCCATTTTTTTGTTTTGGTGCTCGAAATTTTTAAAGAGTTTTCGAGGTCTTCCAATCGAACTTCTTGATTTAGGAAGTAAAACACCTTCATCCGCTTGAGTAACATATTAAGGTAACGTAATGTTTCCTTCTTAACACGCTAGGTTAGTGTTTAAAAACGATCTCGACGTCTACCCGACTTACGTCATTAATCTTTGATTTTTTTACAAAAACTTCCAATAGTTATTTTCAAACTTTTTATAACGTCATCTGTAAAGGACGGCTTACCAAGTTCTTGCAATATATGATGTATCAAGGCATCCGTTCTTATATCTTTTGCGTTAGCAAACGAAACGTCGAAAAATTGTCTACGCGAAATTTGCGAAGGCATTCTGAAAATAAAGAAAAGTTGTATGGGTGTCGCAAATATGCGCAGACAAACGTACGTGTTCCTTTTAGCTAACAAGTGCGTCTTTTGATTAAATATAATATCAGACCGGTATAATCCCGTATAATAAACTAAAACTCAAGTTCAAAATGACTTATTAGTATTTTTGTGTAAAATTTAAGTCTCTCTGTTTCTATAGTACTTGTGATTACGTTTTGAAATATATTAATAGGAAAACATTTAAAAACTTATCTCAAGACTCCCAGAAAGTCAATAACAACACACAATCACTATTAGAGCCCAGGCAGGCAGTATATTCAACGAGAGAACTCAGCCGAATAGCGCGACCATTTTGAGCGCATCATCGGTAAACTCATATAGTCAACTTTCGATCCTTTGTTTCTATTGTGTGGTGAGGGTTCTTAGAAAATGAACTCTAATTTCATATAATATAGTTTATCTTCTTTGAATATAAATAACTTTTTTATAAGTTTAGACTAGTGTAGAATTTGACTTTTGTCCTTCTAGATTGGGAAAATTACGCACTGTGCGCCAGTGTAAAAAGCCCTTATAATTAATTATGCACTTTACATAATGCATTTCCACGACTAAAAGCATGAAATGTTAACGTGAAGTTATGACATGTACATATGAGAATTTTTATATTTTTCACGTAGTAACACGAGTGCCTTGGAAAACGCAATTACCTATGAAAGGACATTTGTTATTTACATCTACGTAACTTAGAATAAGGTTTAAAAAATAAATTCTAAAAGTCACATGTGTGTGTTCAGGCACACACAAAGCCCAGGGTTTGACCCCGCGACCGTTGAGATTATCGACCATGTGCATAAACCTTGTTGTCATTACTACTTTAATATTTATGTCTGCATTTTCTTATATTTACGTGGAATTTTGTACGCATTTTATTTAACAAAGACTTACTTAGAATACCCATAATGTATAAAGTAATGCTATTTCATACATTTATAGAATTTATTGAGTTTCTTATTGGGTGAATTTCTAACAAATTTATAAGGCTCTTCAAGGCGTATTTCATAAAACGTCGCTATTTTCTGAGATGTATTTCTTAGAACATCATAAAATTCTTTGCGTTTTCCAAGACTTAGTTTCAATTCTAAGTGGGAGATTCATGAATAGCTAGTTTAACCAAATCCTTGCGCTTACTTTACAGAAAATATACTTTAAGAACAGCTTCAAGCATTCATTTGAGCAAGTAAAACTGTTTATAGTGTTATAATTCTAACACTTATTTTTCACTTTAAATTTGATCATACATAAGCAACTTTTGATGGGTCTGCCTTGGTATAAAGAGAATAATTTACAACCACTACTTAGCACAAAATATTTATTTATTTATTACTTTATTTATATGTATAGATAGCAATTGAAGCCATTCGATGTTAAGTATTTATTTTCCTAATCTTCTGAGCTTCGAAGAAAGATTTTCAATATAATTTATGAACCAAAGAACAAGTGCCCAATCAATTCCATTTACGTCTATTTTAAACTTTTTAAATTATAATAATAAATTGAATTTAAAATAAATAAATACACCCAACAGTCACACACATAGTTCTGACGGTGTATCAAGATACGAGTCTAGTGTGGTGGGTATCAGGAACTACCAGAGACGTTCGGTCAAACAAACATGTTACGTGCGACACACATACAAGGATTGCTGATGACCACAATGGCCCGGTTACCCAAAATCGCTGATGCTTCGTCGTTCCACATACGGATCAAGGCCGCGTAAACGCCGACTCCGCGACCTCAATTATTAGTTATAAGTTTACTATATATATATTGTTATTATTGTAGAAAGATATAATTCTTGTATCTAACATCGATCAAGAAACTAGTATCTAGTTAATAAATTAGTATTATAAAATTTTTGGTTTTTTTAAGTCCTTCGGCTGTGACTAACGTAATTGGCGCAGTCGGTAGGATTCTAGAGTCAGTGCGTGGCGGTCATAGGTATCAAAAATCGTTGCCTAGCTTGACTCCGCATAGTCGCTGGCGGGCTCTTAAGCCATCGTCTGGAATCCGAAACCTACGAGGGCACGGCCGGGGACGTACTCAAACATCAGTACAAAGAAAAACCAACTTATGTAAGTACTCTGAAATTTTATCCTAAGTGTTGCCTCCTGTCTCCAAAATTTTCCATCCAAGGAATAAAGGGGAGGAATCTGTCTCTTCAAGACAGATTCATAGGAACTTCGCTTTAGATAATAGTAGGAATTTAGATAGTAATAGAAATTTAGGAAGTGATAATAATTTAGATAAAATGACATTTGACCCGGACAATATCTATAAGGCCCTACGGCCGGTCCCTGAGTTTGATGGGAACCCAAATGTCCTAACTAGGTTTATACAAATCTGTGACCAAATAGTGGCACAATACATGAAAAACGAACCGTCATATCAATTAAGTAATCTGTGTCTCATAAACGGAATTTTAAATAAAATCACGGGTCCTGCCGCCAGAACAATAAATTCTAACGGCATTCCTACAAACTGGCTAGGTATTAAAAACGCCTTGATAAATAATTTCGCAGACCAAAGGGATGAAACCGCCCTTTATAACGATCTTTCTCTCGCAACTCAAGGCAATGATACACCTCAAGAATTCTACGACAAATGCCAGACCTTATTTAGTACAATTATGACATATGTGTCCTTACACGAATCAGTTACAACCACGATAGAGGCTAAACGCGATCTTTACCGTAACTTGGCTAAGCAAGCCTTCGTAAGAGGGTTAAAAGAACCCCTCGGGTCACGTATTCGATGTATGAGACCCGAGACAATTGAAAAGGCTCTGGAATTTGTCCAAGAAGAGATTAATATAATGTACCTACAGCAGCGAAATGATTCCGTACCTGAGCGACGTAACACTCCAGCACATCCGAGCACACCACATAAGGTACCATCCTTAGGTTTTAATATGAACATGCCTAAAATGTTTAGTGTACCTACCCCTAGTCCAGCGTGGCCGAAACCATCACCCGTATTTGCGCACCCTTATACATCGCAACAGGTACCCCAACGGCGTCCGAACGCCCAGATTTCTCATCCGCAGCAACGCATGCTTACATATCCCACGCGTACTCAGCAAATGTTCCGGGCGCCGCCGCCAAATTATAATCCGAATAACAGTTTTAGATTACCTCCTAAAAATGTACCAGTATATAATGCCGGGCCGAAACCCATGAGTGGTGTAAGCCATTACGTACCGAAGGTATTACCACCAACCTTAACGGGACGCGATTGGAGAGTTCACGGTAATCCTCCGCCATCAAACTATTTTAAAAGTAGGGAGATGAATTTTAACGAAATTGCAGATTACAACGATTATAACGATAGTTATTACGGCGAGTGTTATTATGAGCCATTTACATATCCTCCTTATTCGGAATATTACTGCGACATGAATCCGGAATATGAATACGCTATCGATCAGTCTCAATACGATCATACAAACGCGAATAATGTTACCGACGCGGAAGCGCAAAGCCCGGTTGATAATAAGCAGGATTTTTCCGAGGGCCGTTCCACGAAAGAACCAAGATAGAATTAAATCTACATTCCAAAAGGGAATTACGCTACGTACAAATAGCGGATCCCCCACTTAAGTTATTAGTTGATACCGGCGCGAATCAATCCTTTTTGAGCCCTGAAGCATGTGACAAATTTTTCCCCACTATTCCACGTGATTTTGATCCTTTCGAAGTTACTAATTCGCGAGGTACTAGCATACATGAACATTCAATTACCATCCCGCACTTTCAGGAATTTAATGAACAAAGATATGCGAAATTTTTCATATATAGATTCCATAATTATTTCGACGGACTTATAGGTTTGGACTTGTTAGAAAATTGTAACATAGATTTAAAGAATAATTTGTTAATTACGGAACATGCTTCAATACATCTCAAGTGCTATAAGTGTCGAAAATCGAACCCGTACGAAACGATCCCAGCCGGCTCATCCAAACTAATAAACGTACCGATATATGACTCGGAAGGTGACCTACATGTGCCCCAGCAAATAGTTTCTAATTGCATTATCCATGAGTGCGTTACTAAGGTCTCGGACAGAGTAGGCACGATTGAAATCGAAAACCCCACCTGTGACGATATTACTATTAAATTTGAACAACAACCGCGCATACAGGTATTTAATATCGAATGCATAACGCCAGGGCCGGATTCGGAACGTGTTAAAAATGTTTTAAATCGTTTGCGAACTGATCACTTGAACGTAGAGGAGAAATGCAATTTGGAAGCTTTGTGCAGACGTTACGCAGACGTATTCTATCTCGATGGCGAACCCTTAACGTTTACGAATAAAATTAAGCATAGGATTAGGACAACGGACGAATTACCGGTATATAGTAAAAATTATAGGTATCCATTTATTCATCGTCAGGAAGTTAGGGAACAGATTACTAAGATGTTGGAACAAGGCATTATTCGGCCATCCGATTCCGCCTGGAGCTCACCTATATGGGTAGTCCCTAAGAAAGTTGACGCTTCAGGGAAGCAGAAGTGGAGAATAGTTGTTGATTTTAGGAAGTTAAACGACAAGACCATAGACGATAGGTATCCGATTCCTAACATCACGGATGTTCTGGATAAACTAGGTAGATGCCAATACTTCACGACCCTGGACTTAGCATCAGGATTTTATCAGGTCGAGATGGACCCCGATGATATCCAAAAAACAGCTTTTAATGTCGAACATGGGCATTTCGAATTCTTACGAATGCCAATGGGCCTAAAAAATTCACCATCCACATTCCAACGAGTGATGGACAATGTGCTTAGATGGTTACAAAATGAAATCTGTCTAGTTTACCTCGATGATATTATCGTCTTTAGTACATCCCTGCAAGAGCACATAGTAAATCTAGAAAAAGTGTTCGACAGGCTACGTGACTCCAATTTCAAAATCCAAATGGATAAATCTGAATTTCTGAAGTTGGAGACACCATATCTAGGCCATATAATTAGTCGAGAGGGTATAAGACCTAACCCTGATAAAATAGCGGCTATTCAAAAATATCCACTGCCTAAGAGTAGCAAAGAAATTAAACAATTTTTAGGACTGTTAGGTTACTACAGAAAATTTATTCCGGATTTCGCACGTATAACTAAACCGATGACTAAATGCCTCAAAAAGACCAATAAGATAACGTTTGACCCCGAGTATATCGATAGTTTTGAAAAATGTAAGAATTTATTAACAAACGATCCGATATTACAATACCCGGATTTTTCGAAAGAGTTTAATTTAACAACGGATGCCTCTAATGTAGCGATAGGTGCCATCCTTTCACAAGGACCGATAGGTTCAGATAAGCCCATATGTTATGCGTCCAGAACTTTAAACGATAGTGAACAAAAATATAGCACAATAGAAAAAGAATTGCTTGCCATAGTTTGGGCAACCAAATATTTTAGACCATATTTATTCGGTCGTAAATTCAAAATTCTAACGGATCATAAACCCCTTCAATGGATTATGAATCTAAAAGAGCCGAATTCCCGGTTAACTCGCTGGCGGCTCAAGTTAAGCGAATACGACTATACTATAGTCTATAAAAAAGGCAAATGTAACACAAATGCCGATGCTTTATCACGAGTCCAAATTAATAATGAGGAAACAGACTCGATGCTCGTAAACCCCTCCGAGAGACCACCTAGTCGCGCTGATTCGTCAACTGAGACAGCTCACACTAGTAATGAAAACCCGATTCTTGAAGTTCCCATTACCGATGAGCCGTTGAATAAGTTCCATAGACAGATTTGTTTTACAATAGTAGGTGATATTAAACGACGAACAACAGCCACAAAACCATTCGACACACACACCCGTACTCACATTCAAGTATCAGAATCCAATTTAGAGCAAGACGTAGTAAATGCCATAAAGGAATACGTTAATCCGAAAGTAAAAACTGCCCTTAAAATAACACCCCCATTAGGGATGTATTCCATAATTCCGATCATACAAAATAATTTTAAAAGCTCTTCTATGAATTTAGTCTTAGCAAAGACTGAACTAGAAGACGTAAAAGAATATTTAAGACAGCAGGAAATAATTAAAAACTATCACGAGGGTAAGACTAATC
Source organism: Cephonodes hylas (assembly GCA_030295005.1). Lineage (NCBI taxonomy): Eukaryota > Metazoa > Arthropoda > Insecta > Lepidoptera > Sphingidae > Cephonodes > Cephonodes hylas. Next base: position 10,432,607 of record AP025362.1, on the reverse strand, counting down.
ATAGGGGAATAAACGAATGTTACTTATCACTTTCCCGGCGCTTTTATTGGCCGAAGATGAAAGAGGAGATAAGCAAATACATTAACGAATGCACAATTTGTGGACAGTCGAAGTATGATAGAAACCCTATCAGGCCACAATTTAACATCGTGCCCCCAGCCACCAAACCCTTTGAAATAGTACATATGGACTTATTTACCGCTCAAGCAGAAAAGTACCTAACGTTTGTCGATTCATTTTCTAAGTACGGGCAGGCTTATCATTTACGCGACGGAACTGCAATAAGTATTTTACAAGGATTATTAACATTTTGTACTCATCATGGGCTACCTTTAACTATAGTTACAGATAACGGTACAGAATTCACGAATCAATTATTTGCCGAATTTGTAAGATTACATAAAATTAACCACCATAAGACTTTGGCGAACTCACCTAATGATAACGGCATAATAGAAAGATTCCATTCCACTATAATAGAACATTTACGTATATTAAAGTTAAAGCAAAAAGATGAACCTGTCGTGAACCAAATGCCCTATGCGGTATTAGCGTATAACAGTTCAGTTCATAGTTTTACTAAGTGCAGGCCTCATGATATCATACGAGGTCATTTTGACCCCAGAGACCCCCTAGATATAGACCTGACAGCTCATCTTATGCAGCAGTATATTTTAAGCCACCGGGACCAGATGAAAGTAGTATATGATCTTATAAATAAATCCACCACGGTAGATCGCACTAACCTAATGAATAACCGTAATAAAAATAGGGAACCGGAAGAACAGTATCAACCCGACCAACAAGTATTTATAAGTAACCCGTTAGCGAGTAGGCAAAAATTAGCGCCACAATACACGCAAGACACTGTACTTGCAAACCTTCCGATTCACATATATACGTCTAAAAAGAAAGGACCCATTGCAAAGTCTAGACTTAAACGTACATGTAAGTCATCTCGATTGTTACAGGATTCGACTACTACTAATAGTCCAACTGAGTCTGGCGGCCGACATAAGACTTGAGAGTCTCGACGATGGACCGGGCCTCTTACCATTTAATCTCGGACCCACAAAACTTATTACTCATTATCATTCTTTCTTACAGTATATTGAATTATCCGATATAGAGGACAGAATTGATTCTGTTCAAAATCAACTTAATTATTTTAGAAATAAATTAGACAATCATACACTAGCCCTGTTTGAAATACAGATAAGTTATCTTAGCAATAAATTAATAAAATTGAAGTCGCAATTAAGAGGATTAGAACCTAACCGCGTCAAAAGAGGTCTAGTTGACGGACTAGGATCCTTAATAAAGAGTGTGACCGGTAACTTGGACCATTCCGATGCTGAACGGTACAATCATGCTATTAATGTCTTAGAAAATAATGAACATAAGTTGTTATCTGAGCTGGACGAACACATAAGTCTCAATAAAAATTGGATGACGCAATATTCAAGTTTAATCGCACATATCGTTGATAATCAGGAAAAAATTAACAACACGTTAGAAATTTTATTAAACAGAACCGTTTACGCAGATTACACATTGATTAAATTTGCCAAATTTGCACAGTTGCTAACTATTATAGGCGATAACGTGAAGGATTTATCTTTAGAGTTAATTAAGTTAGAGAATACCTTAGCATTTATAAGTGCATCGAGCACTCATCATAGTATGTTAGAAATAGAAAATTTAGTTAATATAATAGGTAAGCTAAAATCCTTATACAACAAGGATCAAATATTGGACGCGGAGTTAAGAGAATATTATAATATAATTAAACCAGGATTCTATTACATAGATAAAAGAATAGTCATTATTTTTAAATTTCCCATAGTCTCCCCAGATAATTTCGAGTTGTATAGGCTTTCCATTGTTCCTAATAAACACCACCAGACCTTTATCCCTTCATATCCTTTTATGGCAACTAATGGGATAAGTTTCATGTACATGGAGGCTGAATGCCCGAAGTTCGATCGTCGACATCTTTGTGAGGAGAGCATCAATCATCAGCCCCGAGGCCATGCCGACTGTATCCAGAGTCTCATCGGAAACCAGCCCCTACATAAATCATGCCAGCCGACGGAAATCGTTCTCACCAGAGAAGCTATGGAGCAGCTAGATGATCAACACTATACAATCGTCATCCCTAAACCAACAAAGGCTGAACTGAAATGTAGACGCCAGGACTACGTAACGCTAAGCGGAAGCTACCTCGTCACGATTCCTCTGAAATGTTCGCTGCGCACCGACGAATTCACCCTTATTAACATCAATGGACAAATTAAAGGACAGCCGCTGAAAATAGCAAACATACCGAATGGCTACCTTACAAGAGATGATACCAGCATCCCTCATCTTGAACTAGCATCAATCAACTTGAAAGGACTACATGATATTGAAGATAAGATTCAAGCCCAGCATCCAGTAAATTTGGACCATGCTATATATCATACCACAATACCTCTCTACACTGTGGTACTAGTTATAACCGCAATAAGTATTGGAGTTACTGCACGCCGTTATCTCAAAAAGTCTAAAGGATACAAGCCCTCACTATCTGAAAAGGACACCCCATCCAGCGAGGATCAAATATATGCAACCCCTGAAACAAGAAAAATTCAGACATCCACCCCAGCAACATTTTCGCTCAACGTTCTCAAATAGTTGCTGATCTGAGGGGGGAGGTGTTACGTGCGACACACATACAAGGATTGCTGATGACCACAATGGCCCGGTTACCCAAAATCGCTGATGCTTCGTCGTTCCACATACGGATCAAGGCCGCGTAAACGCCGACTCCGCGACCTCAATTATTAGTTATAAGTTTACTATATATATATTGTTATTATTGTAGAAAGATATAATTCTTGTATCTAACATCGATCAAGAAACTAGTATCTAGTTAATAAATTAGTATTATAAAATTTTTGGTTTTTTTAAGTCCTTCGGCTGTGACTAACGTAATTAACACCCAAACACCTAGACGAAACAAATATTTATGGATAACACAAATATTTATCTCGGAGCGGGAATCGAACCCGCGGCCGCTCGTTTCGCAAGCTGTTGCTTACTGCGCCACGGGGATAAATTTATTGAATAATTTACTTTTATTTAACTACCTTCAAGTATAGAGTATTTTAGATCTGCACCTTAGAAATACAAGTACTATTTTATTATTCTTGAACAAAATCTTAAAGCGGGAAGCTCCCAAACGGGGCGTTCCTCGCTGATTGTGTACCTGTTTGCCAGCTGGTATTTTTATTCAGCGGATAAGGCATGCCCCCGGGGGTTCGTTACTCAGCGCGGATCATCCTCGCTCTATGGCTCTTTCTAACGTTCTATTGTTTTTCCACACGTAAATATACTAAGAAATGATAGGTTGGAAAATAGGAGTATTTTAAAATGTGTGATTATCGGGAATATGTGATATTTATGGGTTGAATATTTTGTGCTTTACATAGTTATTAAATTAATTTCTTACTGCTTTAAAGGAAATAACATTTTACTGCGTTAAATCAACAGCTTTTAATAATGTTTGGTCTTACTTAATTATGACGACGCGAGAGGTAACCGAACCACTGAGCCAAAAGACATAGAATAGAATAGTAAATGCTCCTTTAGCACATACAACATTGGGATTTTTTGTAGAATTTTGTTTCAAGCATTTCTTTGCTCTTAATATTCCTACTTTATAAAAATTATACTTGGATGAATTTCATTGCCAGGAACAAAATTATTATTATTCTTAAATCCAACTTAACAAGTATAGCTACAATAAAACTAGTGAAAACATTTGACTATAATACAGATTTTCCATGAAATATCAAAGTACGCTTGTCGAAAAATAAACATTCAGCCGACAAATGCCGTGGAGTTGATGGTTGGATTTTAAATATTAATTGCTCTGTTTCCGAATCGAGAAAGTTCCCGCGAAGCACAGATAATTTGAATTTTTAAATAGTCTGTAGATGGTGATTAATCCGCAGTCAGTCGAGAGTTTGGCTTGCCATAATAAACGTTTCGACAATTTGTATAAAAAAAGATGTTGCATTTTTTATTATTATATTTCTGCTCGATTCTGAATTTAAGTTGGATTCTGCAGGGCACTGAAACAAATTAGCGGCCTTTATAAATATGATGTTGAATTGAGTATGAAATAGATTAACGAACACACCCAACAGTCACCTACATGATTCCATGATTTGAGGGACATCACCCTACGATTTAAAACTTGTATAATTTATACTAGGAGCTACGAGGGACTTGATCGCAAAAACATCTAGAACTGAAATATGTTTATTTACTGAAACAATTTCCTCAAAACAGGGAGCTTGCGCAGATAAGAAACCGTAGAATCTCTTGTCTCACAAGCTACTGCTTAAGCAATTGTGCTTTGGAAGCAGTAAAAAATTTAAGGTCTTCGATTTTAAAAATCTCAGAACTCCATATTTAAGCAGTGTTAGAAAACATTATATTTACCAACATCATATTTACACCTTATTTTATTTAAACAACAATCTTTGATACATCATCGTTTACAAACTGTTTTGTTTGTTAACATCAATATTTCGCAACTCACATCGCGAAATACAAAGACACACAAAAACAAAACACAAAGGTTTGAATCTGCAAAAATTAAGCGTAATTGTCGGCACGCGTTCATCACAAAATAAGCTCCGTTGCGGAAAACATTGTTTTGTTATCATTAATAACAATTACAAATAAATTATCTTGCGTTTGTTTTGTGAATTGAAAACAAAACCGTGAATGGTAGGTTTGTGCTTCAAAATTGTTCATACAAAAAATAAAAATAAAAATCTCTTTATTGCTTAAAAGTAGATACAAAAAAAAATAATTAAATTTGGTTTAACAAATCAAAGCAAAAGGACGTGGCTCAGCTCGTGCTACTCAGACAGTAGTCCGAGTAGCGCTGATTTTCAGCCACTCCCGAAGTTTTAGAACACACAGAATAACAAAATAAATATGATTTCCCTCAAAATTAACAAATAAAAATATAAAAATAAAACTGAATATCTATATTCTATATCTATATTCTCTTTGTGCGTGTGTGTGTGCGTGCGTGCGTGTGTGTGTGTGTGTGTGTGTGTGTGTGTGTGTGTGTGTGTGTGTGTGTGTGTTTGTGTGTGGAAGTTGTATGTCAGAAAATTTTATCTAGGCTATTGATTAGCCACCGAGCACGTTTTAAGTTTTCTGCAGCAAGCTGTCGTCTCAACAAAGCGGATTTGTATTTTGTTTTAAAACATTCCACGCTTACACGCGCATTACATGCAAGTACATTATGTTGCGTATTTATTCATTTTATAATCAGTAACAGAAATTAAAAAAAACAAGTCTCAAAAACACTCCGCATAACGAATGACATAAATAATACTCCGTAATGCCAACATCAAAACAGAAAATAATAAAACTGGCCGAATTTTAAGATCACGCACGCCCGTAACTGGGTCTCTTAAGTGTACTCGAGTTGCAGAAGAAAATGTTAAGACTTATGTGTTCCCTTTCAAGAAGTTGTTACGGCGGCACGCACGGGGGTAATGACCAAGCTCATTAGCACAAACTGGAGGGCCCTTGTCTAACAGATAGCGTTTACAAACTGTAAACATTGTTGTCAAAGGAAATTTAATACCTATGTAGTCGGTGTTTTTATTTTACGTGTGGTAAATGGCCGCAGGTTCTTCCACCGCAGTTGTTTTTTTGTTTATAAATACAATGGTAAATACATGTTACTCCATTAAATTAAATTGACTAAAGAGTCTTTTAAGGTAAGCTTAAAAAAAGTTTTGTTCAAATTTGAAAGTTGTATTGTTGGCTGTATACCGGATTATTGCTTGGTGATTGTGTGTTCCACAAATTTGATTTGAGATATAGTGAAACCCAAAGCCTCTTGTAATTCTTAATACAATTTATTACATTTTTAATTAATAATATCTATATACCTATTTGTTTATTAACATTTTATTAAACACATGGTGGCAAGGAACAGAACAAAAACGCTGACAGGAAAAACAGTACCATTGCCGGTCTTATAATTTAAGGCAGTTTTTTAAAAACAACCAAAGGACGTAAAGAAAAGGTATATGAGTGATATTTATATTAATTTCTGCACTCGACTGAAACTAAGACAAAATTTAAAGAAATGTTTTAGTGCAATATCCTTCACCCCATAGGTCGCAAACCCATGAAGAGTCATAAAGACTTACTCGACCGGTGGCGCAAGAAAAAGGCAAGCGTTTGTACGTTACAGTACGTAAAAAATCAGGTGGAAGGCAATGCTTTTGTAACTCTCTAGCGCCTCTTAACAGTTTTCAGGTAATACTTCTACAGTGGTAAACTACATTTCTTCTTCATTAGTTCTTTAAAATTACGACGTTATAGAAGAATACTAAAATGCGTGGACTTGAGGCTGAAATAAATAAATAATAAATACACCCAACAGTCACATACACAGCTCTGACCCCACACTAGGTTACAAGACCTGTGTCGTGGGTATCAGACACTACGAGAGACTTTTTCGGTCTCACAAACACCCAGACCCGAAACAAATATTTGTGGTTCACACAAACATTTGTCTCGGTGCGGGAATCGAACCCACGGCCTTTCGTTTCGCAAGCTGGTATCTAGCCAACTGCGCCACGGGGGCTGTGTCTTACAATCTAGAGATTTCAGTTTTTGCAACCAGGTCGAACAATATTTTATTGGGGTTTTCCATTAGGAAATTATCAGTACCAGCTCAAAGTCAGGAAAAGTGCAAACACACCTCTTTCGCTTTCCCTACTGACAACATCTTCTTCATTATTATTCTATTCAACCTATTAACTAAAACTTTTAAAAACAATCGACGGAGAGGCTCGTTCTCAACAGCAGTTTAGAAAATGTTTTCTTAGAAATATAACGTCATATCTGAACTAGAATATGTACGGTTGACAACAACATATCTCACTCGGTTTCAAGTTTTTCCAACTCCTCCTTTACATTGCTTTTCTGATTAACTTCGTTGCGGGATTATGACAATTTAGGTCCCCTTAGATTCGCTGAGCTTCATTGCTCGACGCCAATACTGTGCGTGCCGCTGTTGATCCTGGAATACAGGAGTTGCAGTGGCGGGTGTGTGGTGGGATAGGGACTAAAAAATATCTCACTCGGTCAAACCTGGCATTCATTTATTTGGTCTGCCGCTGCTTAGTGGTAGCCTCTGCGGAATACCATAACACGTGACATACTACGTACACCACAGACACGCTCGCATACATTACCGAGGTACGTTAACATGTCCAAATTATTGAAAAAGCAAATAGTCCATTAACGCTAGGAATATTATGATTTCTCTTTAATGAGCTGCATTCATAAGATGCTGAATGTCGCGAATGTAGAGCAATCGTAATGAATCATCTCGTATTTTCACAAATAAAAATTGCGAGAAATGTTGAAGACGTCGGCAGCAAGGTTATTCTTGCGTTTTTTATGTTGTTTCGCTCTTATTTTAATAACTTAAAGTCTAATATCGCTTAACTGGACGAATAGATTAAAACATAATTTTCTCTTTAACTTGTTTCAGAAATAAAAAACTAGAGGAATCTTTGATGTTTTAAGAACACTGTTTTTTATGCCGCATGGCAATATGTTTTTATATTTTTTATTTATAGTCTCGTTACTTCTTAACGATAAGGGACCGTCAATATATTTTGAAAACTTGACTTTTATGAATGTAATAATAAGAATAAAATTCTTTTAACATTAATATATACTACTTAAAAATAACAGTATTTAATCTTTAGAGTTAACCTATTACTATTACTAATAAAATCCTAGAAAAAAACTGGCTTATAATAATGATTATAACTTGATGCAAAAACAAACAAAAGTGAAAGTAACCATTCCTGTAGTTTTGATGCCCTTTGCTCCTCCTACCCATTCCTGTATTATTATAGTTAACGTTACTTACGATTAGACTTGAAACTTCTCCTAAAAACCTTTGGCATACTAAAGAACATTAAAAGATCTTGGGAGAATAGCATTGGCTACTTTTTATTCCCCAAAATATATTATATATTTGTGCCTAATGGCTATATTTGTATAAAGTGACGTCACCACACCACTATCTTTATATTCACTGGCACGTCACATCATTTTACAATATAGTTACATTTCATAATTGTCTTTTCGTTACCATATGGGTATACTATAATGAGCTCGACCATTAGCGCCGTGTTCTCCCCGAAGTGATGTGCCAACATCCCTTCGCATGTTTAAATGTGCAAATAGAACAACTCCACCCATTGTTTTTACCCCGTTTGTGTTAGTCAAGTCTTCAAACTAAATATTCCACTATTTCGTTACATACTCATAAATATTTCAGATACATGTGCTAAGGTCTCAATGATTTATATTTTGCTTATTTGCATCGCGAATGTAATATTTGGCTGTTTGTTCGTGATAAAGTATTTACACTGCAGAAGATATTAGTAATATTCTGGTGTTTGAATACAATATAAAGTCTGACATTCAGCTGAAAACATATTCAAAAAGCAACTGTATTACAAACTACTATATCCAATCGTATTGTTAAGTCAACTTTCTTCAGCAGAATAATTGTTATGGTAAATGTTAATTAAATTAATTTTTGTTCTCATTTAATTTAATTCATATACCTACAATCTACATACTCAAAGCCAACGTGACTCGCTTCGATATAATCCTAGTTATATTCATTAACGATAATTTAAATTAAGCTTTCTAATGAGATTTGCCGCAGGTGGCACGAACCATTAGCCTCGTGTGTGTAAGATCTTGGCATATAATTACTGACTTAGAGTCATACAAGCAATGGCATTAAACTTTAATGCACCGAAATTCTCTTCTTTTTTTTAAGGAATAATGTTTAAAAAGAATCATCACAATCAGCCCTAATACTACGTCTAACTGCTGACTACAAGTCTCCTCTACAACTAGGTGAGTTTAGGTCTTAGTCCACTAGGCAGGCCTAGTGCGGATTGGCCGGACTTCCTTCTACTAATACACATATGAAATTCTTAAAAAAATGGGATTTGCAGGTTTCCTCATTATGCTATTGTAACACGATTTTGAATTAAAACATTATGAAATCACCCATACAATTATGCTAAACATTTATTTTTGCTTCATGCTAAGTGTATCATTTATTCCTGTGAAATCTAAGCCAACAAACATATAGCCCACACTAATACTGCCGCTAACGTAGAATGTTTCTGCGTTTGAATTAACTCTCTAATTTGCGCCGTCTTCATGATCTTGCACATTTCTAATTAGCGTAAAGAAAGAGTACGCCGTTTTCATAATCTGCAAAATGTTATTAAAATAATTAGGTAAGTATGTTAATGGGCGAACCGCGCCTGGAGATACTCGGCAACATCTGAAACTCTTGAGGTTTCTTACTTCCTATTTTGATAAGACTGTAATTTGCACCCGTTGCTAAATACATAAAGCGACTTACTTAATGCGAATATTATGAACAATTAAAAGGAAAACAAGAACTTATGGAATAAAAATATGGGTGTATTCAGACCGTGATCGGAAACTAAAGCAGGCAATAGCCAATGATTACAAACCCCCTGGTGCTAAAGAAATACCCGGCATAACGTTAAAATGTAGTGTCTTTGTTTCTGATGGAGATCTAAATACACTCTGTATAAAAGACTTTTTTGAAAGTTTACAATACAATTTTTTTGAACAAAGCAAATAAGACGAGAAAGTTATTCTAGAATCTGGGTGATGCGTGAAAAATTATATTTATAAAAATAAACAAAAGGGGCAGAAATATTTAGACCCTCAGTACAACCTCGTTGGACACAAAAAAAAACTGTGACCACCTACACACGTGCAAAAGTTTAAAAAAAGAACGATGTGCAATCCTCACCGATGTGAAAGTGGCCAGTGTCAACGGAAACATTTTGAGGCCCGTCAACTGGATCGGAATGTTGGCGCGTTCTACGAACAGCATAATGCTACGCTTGAACGGCATCGATCTCGGTATCCATTCGCAACTGTACGCCGCGAAAGATAGCTCTTGACTCTGCAATATCAATACTTCTATAGGACATTTCTACCTAACTTTCGTAAAGTGGGAAGTACTTCTCATTTTCTTTTAACATTCATGCATCAGCTATACAGTGCATAGAATTGGGACAACGTGGACGACTACGTAATAAAAATTTCAGCAAAATACCCTTAAGTTTTCAAGAGAAATGTATAGCATTTCCATCGGTAGTCCGTTAGATACTTTGTTATAAGATATAACAACGTCTATGCTACTAGTCCATCGTTTACTTAGAAAACCGACGCTTAAAATACGTCTCTCTCGCAATCTAGCGCATTAAAGGCGTTAAATGTCAACTTACGATTCTTGCCTTTGCGCGCCCAGTGACTCCAATTCATTCAATTTTTCAGTCGAGAAATCTTCTGTTACGATATATACATTCTTATATAATACTTACACAAAATCAATTAGTATTTTTTTGTTACAAGAACTTGAGTCCCCTGACACCTCAAGAAAATTCTTATATCAACGAAGCTTAGTACATGTTGACAAGATATCACCTACCTTTCTCCAGTCTTCACCAACTTGACCTCATTATTATGGTTCGACTGGTAGAGAATGCTTAAGGCATTAAGTCCACCTATACAAACTTTGTATGAAGCGTAAATAAATTATTTAACGTAAACCTACCTCGTGACTAAGCTGTGTGCCCAGCCAGCCCGGCACGAAGATTTGCATCGTCATGGCCAACAAATAGGTCACCATGAACACTAACGTTTCTGTCGTTGATGGCTAAAATTAATTGGTAATTAATCATACAATGTTCGATGTAGGTTAACAAGATTTATGAATAAACAAAAAATATAATTACATAACACCCTTAAACTTACATCTCCCTGGCTGAAAACAATACTTTAAGAAACTAGATTAATCTAGTCTTTTTTACGCTGTCTTCGTTAGAAGTAGAAGAAATAAAAATCTATTCCGAGGTTACAGAAGTTCCTTTTTAAAAATCCGGTGTTCGTAAACCATAAAAGATTGGACAATACTCGTAACGACCTCATCATCTCTAACGTGCAAGCATAAGGGTGAATTTACAAGATATCCTCACTACACTTCCACTTCATTATTATTATTTTTAATATTTAAAATGTTAATTTGCCTTTCGGTGCTGTCTTACAAAAATATTTTTTGAAATTGTTTTCCGTGATTCCATTTGTAATACAATCTAAGTTAAATACCAACATTAACATGTGTCTAAACACACTACATAAAACCTTTACTTAACCATTGATGTTATAAAATATGGCATTAAAATATTATTAATAACATTTAAAACATCTAAGCACAACAAAAATCATTGATAAATAAAGGCCGTTGGATTAAAATTTTGTCTTTTAAAAGTTATTTTTATACTTACATAAATAATACTAACAATTACGATCATAGTAAACCACATACCAAAAGCAATCCACACATTACGACACATACAATAGCCGACGCCATTCCGAATTGGACGAACATCGTCACACTCAGAATGTCTTGTATTATTGCACAATACCTGTAATTGGAAATTTAAAAACAATAAAATGCGTTAGTTAGAAGTATAAAGAAATAGCGAAGAAATAAGGAAGTGAATTTTTAGAACAAAGTAATAAAATATTGGCTACCAGAACTCTTAAGCAATTTTACCACATAGTGAATTGATATAAAATAAAAAAAAATAATTACACAATTACATTAGTATTAAACCTACCTTAAAACACAATGATAATGTTTCAAAAGACTGTTGAGGCGCTGAATTTGAATTTGTTCTTGAACTGCCGTATCAAGTGTTTTATATCTTTTCTCTAATTTAAAATTAGTAAACTTCACTTTCAAAACTTTAAGTTGTGCGATAGCCATCATCAATAACCCAGCAATGAAAGTGTCGACATTAACATTATACATCATGTGCCCGTAAATTCCAAAGGACTGGTAAATGAACCAAAAGACAAAATATTTGTTCCTCAGTTCATCGTTTAGGAAATAATATTTGCAAATCGGTAGTTCTAGCTCCGCCTTCCATATCAAACTCACAAATAAAGGAGCGAACACTTGCGAAGAGTATGCAAAATTCGACAATATGGCGTACATTTTCCAGTATGTTCTGTAGGACGAATGATTTGATTTCATTACACGCTCGCTGTCTTCGTCGTCTTCTTTGAACTCCTCGCAGTCTAACAAATTAAAAGCGTCGAGGATTTTACTCCGCATGACGACGATCATTAAAACTTTCGCCGTGACCGCAATCTCGGTGAAATAAAATATCACTTCGCGTATTAACAACTCGATCTTCAAAGGCGTGTAAATCAAATTTAGCGTAAGTAGAATATTGTAAACAACAAGAGTGACAAATAGATACGAAAATGAATAATATTTGTAGTTTTTGCTGGCGACCTTTCCACTCCATATTCCGAATAGTTTCCAAAAGAAAAAATTCGGCCTGAATACATCTGTCTGACAAGACATCGTCGCAATAAAATAGAAATTGAATTGTATTTCCCACGTAATGGACAACGTAACGCGTTTCTTATACACGATGAAAGTGTTAATTTTATCATACAAAGACGTGTCATTATGTATTTTTCTAGTATTACGGCGGTCTCATAATTCAGCCCTATTTTATAATGTATGAGGTAATTACATATCTTCGTAAGGAAGGATAAGATTACATACTTTTTACCACCAACTTAGTAAGAAAAAATGATATAATTTTTTCTACAATAATTTATTACAAATGACGGGCCCCACCTAAGCTATCATCAGAAGAGAGCTCTCGAAATTAATATTTCAATCAAGTATACGCTGGCGAATTTTGCTCCACTGAACACAACCAGATTAAAAAGACCCTTTTCTTCAAACCTAGCTCTAAGACACCTCCCAAGATGAACGGCTCAATGTAAGTTAGGAGGTTCCCAGTATTATATCCTGGATACTGGGAGAGGAGTAGATTAAAACAATGGACGTGTTTGCAATTTGGAAAGCGGTGCAACCCTTCGGGTGCGTTTTAATTGCAGGGGTTGTGAGGAAACTTGGGGAATGATGATACCACTAAAACCTACAGAATTTAATTTCTTAAGATTTCGTATAGCGTACGCGCCATTTAATTTTGGTAAAGTTACTTTTAAGTTTTATACAATTTCATAAGGTTCTTATAAAGTTATTTTACCATTGCCATGATAAACTGATACTTTTTGACGTAACCAAAAAAAACATATGTATCATTCCTCTTTTTTACCCGATTTAAAAAATAATACAAAAATCATAATGTCGTCTTTATGAAAAAGATAAGTGAATCTCGGAATTTCAAGCATATTTTTATTTCAGCACTTTATTCTTTTCTTTCTTATTTTCACAAAATCAGGTTATATCTGTAAATTCTAGAATAAATTGTATATTTGTAATAGGTTTGGTTTATAAGGCTATTTTCTACTGCATTAACATTTTGTCATTAATTGAGTTAACATGTATATTTCAAATATATAAATACCGTTAAAATATATTTAAAATATACAAATTCGCTTTAAGGGGGGGGTAGGGTTTTGAGGGTTCAAAAAAAGTGATTTTTTTTATTGCATATTATGAAAGTATAGTAACTCAAGAATGTTGTCTGTTAATAGGAAGTCAATCGGAGCAAAACTCACAAAGATATAGCTTTGGAAGTAGGCGTGTTTTATCAGGGTCTTTTCGCTACGAGAAACTTTAAACGCGTTTTTCTCAAATCGATGTTTTTTGAGTCGGTGCTCTCTGTATCTCAAAATCTATTCAACCGATCGTTCTCAAATTTTTTACAGCATTTCCTTACATAATTTATGAGGTAACCCTGTTGAGATTTTTTCTCGACAGAGATACCTAGAGGGACATAAAAATTAAAAAAAAAACTTTGGTTATTTCATTTCTGATGATCCAGTGCTGAGGTATGACGTGCACCACAAAATGTATTTTTTCTGAGGCGCCTGCGAAGAATTGCTGCCATTCGGTCAATTTTCAATATTTTTCAACCAATATTTCACAGAATAAAGTTCAATTACTACTCTTTAATTTACAATAATCAGAAATAAATTTACTTTCACCGTACGCCCAAAAAAAAATCTGTAAGAACCTGTTTTTTTCTGCCTTCAAAACCCTACCCCGCCCTTAAAATTTTAAACATGATAACAGTGAATTATTTCATTAGGTCATTTCACTTTTTACAGCCCTCCGAACGTTCCCCCGCGCAACAATAACAATAAAATGAAACAACTGTACGTACAAATTCCTTTAGGGCAGATCCCTGAATTCCGAGTTCGCTAATTACCGCTTGTAGCAGTGTATAAAAATATTTATGCATAGAAATTTTTACTTAAACTAGGTAGGGTAAAAGTGCGCTCCGATTTATCGTGTTTTAAATGTTTTACGATAAGGAACAGGCCATTTTGCTATTTTTCAGGGGAATTTAGTGTCACCCTGAAAATCATCAATAACATTTAGTCTCACTCGAGAAAAGACACTGAGACCTACTACTTGCTCCTTTCCGCTGTTTTATTCTTTATTAAATAAAATACATTAGCAGTACAGTCTGTTTACGTTACAATCTCTCAATTCCCAAAGTCTTTGAAGTGTTAAGTAAACATCACTTAATATTAGTTACCGTTCGAACACATTAACCCGTTGTCAATAAATTAATATTTGTAGAGCGTGAGGGCTGGTGTAAGCGGCAACACGAGGCAGCATCCGACCCATCAGTCAACGCACACGATCCTTACAAGAGCTTCTTTACATCTATCATGAGCTAAATTTAATGTTATAAGTCGATATTTTTATGCTGTGCCAATTATTTAGGATAGTAATGAGTACTGTAATGTCGTATGACTTTGGCCCTAGGGGGTGACTTTGGCCCAAAATTGGTAAAAGTTTGGAATTCGCGCCACACTTCTCCTGCAGTCTGTTTCGAAAAAGTACGCATTAAAATCAGCAGACAACAAGCACAAGTTGTCAGTAAAACAGTGTTTCGAGGTTGTGGTCTCTACTTTGATTGGTTGATTTAGCTGTTTTCGAAAAGTTTGTTTATGGAGCAAAATTTTGTAGTGCAAACTTTCGTCTATAACTAATAATTCGAGTGAGTTCCCTTCTAAATATTTGGTTAAAAGTGTGGTACTTATGTCAGTGACCCTCGGCATCGCATTTTTTTTATCAAGAAATTTAACTATTTTTGTGATATTGCGAAAAAGTGATTTGGTCAAAATTTTAATCAATTTTTGTTTCACTTTGGCCCATGGGAAAGTTGGAGCAAGCACGAAATGAAAGCTGCCTAGATCAAAAAATTGCTAAAAAAGAAACTGAACGTCCTTGCTGGTCAGTCAATTAGTGCAGCAGGCATTGCAGAAGCAACTTCATCAGGCTCGACGCTCAAACCACTCGCCAAGCCTAAGAAACGACGACAACAGACCCGTGATTCTATTACAAGTTGTAGCAATTAGACGAGCGAAGTCTCGTCTACTCAAGAATTACCTGATGATGACGTCGAGGTCGAAGATGGATCACAAATTAAAATGGACATGACCCCACAATATTATAACTAACAATGCTATAGTTTTATGGTATTTTGATCAGTATTATTTTCTTATCTTCTCTTGTCAATTGTAACAAATAATAATAATGTAACAAATAACAAAATCTTGTAACAATAACGTTAAAATTACCTTGTAAGTGCTTTATGAAGCAGTTTTTTTCTTTGTATTCCCATTTTGATTTTTCTATTGAAAGACTGTTAAGAGCACGGTAAAATAAAACGCATTTGTTAACATAAGTATAAAAATATTTAGCTAAAGAAAAAAAAAGTTGCTCTATTTGATGTGGATTTGTATTTTCTCACCAGTAGATATATTTCATGGAGTTTAGTTTGTCCCAGCAGCAACAACCTTGCGATTTCACAACAAGAAAATGAGTGGGCCAAAGTCACCCAAGCCCTAGGATGACTTTGGCCCAAAGTTTGACAAAAAAATAAATATACTAAATCTTTTAAATGGCTACCAAATATTTGTGTGTATAGTTTCCTTATATCCCCAGTAATGCATTTAATTCAATAAAATAAAAATATAGACAAACCCCTTTCAACTGTAAGGTGAAAATGAAAATATTGCTGAATATTGGGCCAAAGTCATACAACTCTACGGTATTTAGTTGTTATTTACACGACACAAAATTACTGAGCAAGAATTTTAGCGTGTGTGTATGTAAGAGATATACCTAACAATAAATTAATATATACCAACTTATGTGTTACGCGAGACACATTAAACATTTTTTCATTTGAAAAACCAGTTTCAAAACGCACACAAGCTAATCAGATATCTTCTCATAGTTTTTTTGCCTATACACAAAAATTACATCCCAAGAACCCCTTCAGGAAACATAAGGGGAGTCCACAATCGCAATAACGTTATCATACAAGCTACTTAGCAACACATTTAGCAGTGATTGAACTAAGTGCAAGGCGCATTAGCATCGCGACGCCGCCGGAAGTCCGCTAGCGGCGTGTAGCTACAACACTTCGCGCTTTCAGTTATGTAAACACAGTCCGCAGTCGACATCCTTCAGACTCGAGTTTTATTTGCCGTTTTGATGTTGGCATTATGGTTTTATGACGGCGGTTGCGCATTTCGTGGGTAGTTGCAGTTGGCTGAATGTGCACTGCAAATATGTGCGGTGGATGCTGTTTGGAGTAATCAAATAGTTATAATGCTGCATGAGCATAGTGTGTTTTGTTTTTTATAAATTCTGCGATAATGTGCATTTAAATAGCATTGCAAACTTTTTACTAAAACCGTTCTTTACTTTTGGGGTTCCATGGGTAAGGCTTCATACCATCTCACGGGCTAAGTAAAATTTACATTTCCTAGCTGTTAATGATAAAAACATTATCCATGACTTTATTTGTTATATTTAATTGCTGATGATTATAATAAAAAATATATTTTTGCCTAACAATGTTTCAATCACAGTAAATATTTCCTCTTTTAATTTTCAATCTCGATTATTTACACTATTCACATTACGAATATTCATCAATCACATGTTATTAATCCTATAAAACAATAAACCATAGATACCTAACCTTTTTTTACTCGAGAACGTTTTCAAATATCGAATGGATTCCTCGCAATATTATTATGAATGAAAAAGTTAATATGGAAGACCACGCGCGTACGGCCGAGAAAAAAAAGATGGATGTCCGTGAATAATGTTCGGTCGCGAACTGTAGTAATGGACAGCACTAAATATTGCACCAAGGGAAAATAAATTACACTACTTTTTCAGAGGCACAAAAAGCACTCTTCGTTTTCTCTTTCACTGGAGGCCTGAGTGGAAAAAGTTTAATATGTTGTATGCCGGACACTGATTATTGTTGATGTTCCGTTTATTTTCGTAGATTTTTGCGAAGAGCTTGTTTTTCCTCTAGTCTATTTCTTCGTGATGGGACTTTAACTGTTAAGGGTTCTGTGTAAGGATATTTGCTATATGAGGTCAGTGACCTAATACATTTTGCTTATGGATGAAAGATGTTTTTCGATTGTATTTTTTAAGATATTTCAACCAGCATCTTATCCATTTATTCTCATTATGTCAGTTACTTATTAGGATACATGATAACGAGGGATTGGACAAGTGAATGAGAATTTTATAAACATTTTAGGTACTAATTTTTTTAACGAAAATATTCTGCAACGATACATTAATTCCTAACAGTTTTGTAAAATAAAAATAGTTTTATCAAGATCTTTTATTTTATCATCTGCTAAGTGTATCGTGATTATGTTTCATATGAATTGCCTAAGTCAGAGGATATTTTTAACCTTTTCAACCTGCATCCTATGCGAGTAGTGACTGCTCCACACTTCTAAAGATCCTTGCATCTTCAAATATCTACGTATACATCTACATTAGCCTTTTAGCAACATTGTAAGCAATACCATCCTAATTTACAGATTTATAGCCAAACTAATTCCGTGCTAATTAGATCACGTGCAGCTGCATACAGGGACGGTAACTTTAAATTGGCGCGCAAATATCGCTTCGGTTTTTGCCGTAGAAATCAACGCCCCTTCAACGCTAAATAGATTTATTACCCTGCAACGTTTCAGGTGGATACTCGTAATTACTCTTATTGTACTATAGAATTGTTTATTGTTTTGCAGTTGGAAATTGCTATATTTTTTAATTCGTAGGAGAGTGAACTCAGCGTTATGTACCTACTCATACATATTTCTGTTTTGAAACTGTTTTTGTTTTGTTCCTTTGCTTCGTGATATGATTGGCTAAGCGTATTCCGTGAATCAGGAGTTTGTTTGTAACAATTGAAGTGTAATTAATATTTTTAATTTTGCTTGACGTAAAAAAGTACCAAGTTCACTTGAGCTTCTGTGCCTGAGGAAAATTTTAAGACAATTTCAATAACCTTAACGAGTAACAAAATTATACCACCCTATTGCTATTATATATATACTAAGTCATAATAGGTATAACACCCATAAAGCTTTGCTCGGTATCCCAGCAGATACACAAAATGTTAATAAAACTTGGAAGGGTTACTTAACGTCAATTTTCAATAAAAATTGTGATACCACACTCACGTCTGCTTAAAGTGCATTTAAATATCAGCAATTATAATCCAGTATTCACATAATGCAATTACTATTTCAGCCATGCTTATTGAACCCGAAACAAATGAGGTTCGTTTTCCCTTTCAACCTACTCGGTGATATACTTTTAGCATTGAAACTCCTTGTTCTAATTTAAATAACCTAATCCAGTGGTATTGCGGGCAGTAATCAGTCGGCAGTAAAGCGCCGTCCCGAGGGATTTAGTTTCAATCACGCCGGTAGTCGCCCGCTTGTGATTAATGCATACTAAACAGGACACACATAGCCGTTTCCAGATAATTTACTTTCTAGTACTTGAGTTGTAAGACCCTTTGAACCTGGTAGCGGTCTGGGAATTTTAAATTGGTTTTTTATCAATGGTCCCAACTCCCAAGTGTCTTTGAGGTCCGGATCTTGTTGCTGATTGAGTATTTTGTAATATGTGTCGAGATGGAGACGTTCTCTTGATCGAGGTTTATGCATTTATATTTGGACATAGAAATTTAAATTGTTGTGAGAGTGACTCCTTTAAAATGGCAAAGGATAGATTAACGTATCATAATCGCCTTGTAGTCCAATAACTAAAATGCAATATGCTCCTAAAGTAGATGAATTCTCATTACCCTGAAATAGCAGATACTGATCGAGGGACTCTCTAAAGGCAATGTCATTCATCAAGGCTCTTAATGATAATTCAACATTATTAAATAACAAAACTGGCCCTTAAAATTATTTCTATACAAACGACTTTTTCTATGACTTAATGGTAGACACTAGACATACCAAAACAAGAAAAACACTGACTTTATCATAGATTCCAGTAGTATTTTTGCTTAATCAGACGCTATACATACTCCGTGAAGCTTAGTGATTTGTTTCATAAACACAAGTGGGCAAATAAAGCGTTGTTGATGACAAGTGACTGACTGGCGGGCAATTAGCGAGCCGGCTCGGCCAAGGAAACAAAAGGGCCTCTTAGTTTCACTTAATTAAAAAAGAGGAAGCCGTGGCGTTGCGGAGAAAAATTGCTGCAAAATAACCAGGCCTACAGAGCACGCGCACAGTTATTTACGAAGAAATCATTATAATAAAAGTTGGTTTTAATAATGGCAGCCTCGCTGCACTTAGTGTTAATGACCTCACTTTATTCCGATTCAAATGCAGAACAATTGAATCGAAACGGCCAGGACAGATGATATGAAAACCAACATGGAGGTTTTAATCCGTGGAAGACATTACCGGAGAGCGGATAGATAAACTAATATCCTCCTTTCTCCAGTTGCTATAATTTTGAAAGACTGACCCTTAGTCTCACTCGTCCTGAAACCCATATTAAATGTATTCTAATAAATAAATATTTTTAAGTAAAAATATCCAAAAATAAATAAATACCTGTTAAACTTCAGTAAGAACATTACCGACCGTATAAAGTTAACATTATTAGCTCATAAAAGCGCACACTCGCGACCTCATTTAATCGCCATGTTAATAAACTCTTTTTCAGCCAGTACAAAATACTATTTAACGGATAAGCGAAAACATATAAGCCGTCAAAGGTTATTCGAATAAAATGAACAGTAGCTGAACGTATTGAACTGCATGCATTCATACCTTATATTGTATCTGCCTATGTGTATTTATCAACCTGCGTCAGGTTCAGGCACGCCCCTAGATTCATATTTTTTTTTACAAATAATCATCGTATAACATCTTATTAGATACAATTGTTTAAAGTTTTTTTCGTGTCTTTATCCTATATAGTTTATTTTATTAGTTTCTTTTATACCGCCAATACACCCAATGAGTTCAACATTTGCATGTTGGCAAAATACGATGCATGAACGAACAAAAAATAGTTAAGCAAGTTACAAGTCGAGGCGACATGCGAACGCGTGAGATTTAAATTGTCCCGCCAGCTAGGTTCACACTCGCATGAAATTTTTCTACCAAGTTTAGCTGCAATAATTTTCCGGGGTCCATGGTCGAGCTTGGCTCACAATAGGCTTGGCCTGCAGCCATCATTAAGGTATGGGACCGAGCGCCTTCTTTCATCCCCAGTTCCATTGCGAGAACTTTGCAATGTGTGAATGGCTTCGTATATTTTCCACAGCAAAAAATGATAATTCTCTGCTTAGTTGAATTATCGTCTCGTACGCGGTTAATAAAGCATATGACGTGGTAAAAATATGCACTTGCATATTGTAGTGATGATTTACGTACTTTGGTTTGGTTTTGGTTTGTAAGAAAAAAGTAATTTTAAATCGTGTAATAGAAGTAAGATGATTTGGATAATTCTTTTCGTCCAATTTATTGCCATCCATTTAATCCCATAATATTTGTAACCCTTCATATTTGTATTGACACGTAATCATCATATTCAAGACAAAAATGTTGTATTGAAAAAAAATATTTCTTTGTCTAGCTGAAAGGATTTTAGGCCTAATTGAATCCTATATTTAATAACCTTTGTAACTCACTTAAAATTCCAAATAATCGAACCGCAAGTTTTACACATTTCAATTATTCAAAAGATTTACATTAATCGTGCATTCACTTTTGTATTCAAATAGTTTCAATAAACTTCAAATTCAATATCGTCTAATAAAAAGCACTCCTTCAAGATGCGTTGGATGTAAATCTCAGTATGTAAGGGTGTCGACAGCGGCGCCATTATCAGATTTATTTTCGCCGAAGTAATGTTATCTATCGATGCGGCGACCAGACGCGTGACCTGTCACCTTCCCTCGGGCCCGGGATGTCGACACACATTACGCCCAATCTAGATTTATTCACCAATCCTGACCTACTTCCGAAACTGCCATTTACCTTTTATGCCGCTCCCAGCGGTATGAAGCTTAGTATTCAGATATCCAGGTTCTTATTGTTATCGGTATGTTATCATATATTTTTAATATTTTGTGACGTCACCGTCCAGACGTAATCTCATACTTGCACCTCCATATGGGTAGGTGAAGGTATATTTCTACATACAACTTTTGTTCGCAATGAAAGTTTATAGCCGTTTCCCAAGCGCATCACCAATCAATATAGCTAAAAAATAGCAAACTAAAGTTACCTTTTAAAGATAATTTAATATTAAATTACATAGTCCGTGTTTAAGTTTGGATGAAATTTGATTGATGGCATTCATCTCAAATGTAGAAAAAATAATGGAATTCACGAAATAAGTAAGAATTAAATAGATACGTAAGAAATATCCAAGTTCACATTGCCAACAAAATACACGATCCATCTAACACGTCGAGTTGTAAAGCTTGTCGCGCGCTTTCTCGTCCTATCACGATTCACGTGTCTCCATGTTTTATAAATCGAAACTTTTTCTGACATTTACGTACACACTCCTGGCATACGTGTGTTCAAATTGAGAACATTTTTATGAGTAGAATAACATTGTTTTGTTTTATGAAGCAAAGGAAACAAAGAATACAGCCTTGTCAACATATGTTTAACCTTTAAGTACACGCGTTGTTTAAGGTAACGTTCCGTCACGCGTGGGGTCCGGAAGTATCCCCATAAGTATTTTACATTTATGCTCCGTATTTTTGAAAATTTCATAAATATTAATTTAAATTAAAAGAAAAGACATATTAATACGTATAAAAAGTTTTTATTATTAGCAAAACAATCAGTCTTTACATAGTGAAAAAACATTTAACGAAATAACATCTTGTACATAGCAATTTTTAAGGCACTTAACTAATGTTCTTAAATTTCTTTTAATTATCAACTTTTGACTAATATATTCTTACTTTCTAATAAAATAGGAAACAAAGAAACGTAATCTAAGGAAAACTAAATAATAATCATACTAATACAAAAAATCACAACCCCTCAATATTACAGTCGGGCGCTAAAGTAAAAAAAAAATTTTGGTTGGCATGGTAAACAATAAGTAATTGCTACTTAATGAGGCTTACAAGTAGTTTTTTTTGCATGATCTACAAATAATAGTGCTCTTTTTATCCTTAGACCTTGGACAAATAGAGCACCTCTGCTTCATTTTTGGAGCACAAGGACCAGCCTCAGCTGAACTAGGCAAAGGCTCTTCTTTGTCGATCAATTTGCATATTATAGCTCTAATATCTTTGGTCAAATTGGGGTTATTTTGCAATCTTTGGCGTCTTCTGATGTTTGGAGACTCATTTTTGCAGTTTTCAACAGTAATTCTGAAAAAACAACAAATTGAAAAATTAGCAAAGTGAAAAAAGTTACTACGTATAATCACGGGTGGGGTCCACAGGTATCCCCGCACGAGTAAAAAAGGTACTTACCTTAGCGGCAACACCACGTACGTTCACCCGCCGAGAGCGTCGGCAGCGCACTGAGATTAGCCAAAATGGTGCGATCGTAGCTTGTCAATTTGAAAAAATACAGTTAAAAAAGAGCGCGTGGGGTCTGCTGAGACCCCGCCCGTGACGTTAAAGGTTAATAAAAAAACCAGAACAAATATGAGTGTATACTGTGTGAACTGAAAGACCCAGATTTTATTCCCACGTTAAGAAAAATGCTTTAGCTTAAATATTTATAACCATTTAAAGTACATTTGAAGTACTTTTCCAAATTCTACGGAATGATGAAATTTCAATTCCGTTTACGTATCATTTGTGAATATGTGCATATCAGTACCGAATTAACAATTTTGTTACGTCTCCTTACTTCAGTAACTAAATACACATTGGCGTAATACCGCCAAGTGTATAAGTTAAAGAAATTACAAGACCGGGAGAGATGTAAGTGAAATTTACCTCGTAACCTCGCTTAAACGTAATCTCACTTTGAGGGGAAGTAATTTAAATAACGCACGGAGCTGTCTCGCGAATACACTGAATATTACATTTGTAAATAGGACAAGTTAACTTGTTCATAGCTCTTAAATATACAGCTTTATGGGATATGAAATACTTATTTATTACACATTTTTAAGCATCAAATGATATTACAGTTCGTGACATCTAGTACAATATAGAATTACTTCTAAAAACGATATAGGTAGTAGGTACATCTGAATAACACCAAGAGGTCTAATTACAATATTAAGACGCAACCAAGACTTAAGATTAACCACCTGAAACTTAATATATTCTATATACCCAGCCAAATTTGCCGTTTGTGTTGGATTCTAGTCAACAGAATAGGACGAAACTTTTGTTAGCAGTTATTTCGGAGATGCTTACACCAACTCATATATTAGTATGCAGTAAAATAGGTTTTTTTAATATCATGGAGAATGATAGCTACAAGAGAAAATGAAATGGGCGATCAATGTCAGCTATATCTTGGCCACGTTCAGAATTTTTAACCTAAGTTAAGGATTTAGAGCCTGCGCTTAGATAGCCTTGGTGTAGGCCGTCCTGCAGCGAGGTGGTCGGCGACTTGTGAAAGGTTAGGTAGCAGATGGATAAGAGATGCTCAAGATCGGTATGGTTTGCACCTACTTGGGGAGGCCTATGTTCAGCAGTAGACAGCAATAGGCTCCAGAATGTAGGATGTATCGTAAAAAAAACACCGACATGTAAAATATGTAAAGGTATTCCTTGCTATAAAATATAATAAAATTCGGTGTAGATGTACCGCTTTTACAACAACAAGGTATTAAAATAAATAATTCATTTGCATATAACAAAACGCTGGCACAATACAACATTTTGTCATTACCATATTTCAAAACAAGAGTTCCTTGTGTAAGTGCAATGTGAAAACAAAGTTTATGCAGTTGCAAACACGGTCGCTTTACTAATTTACACAAATGTCTTTACAGTGAAGTAAAAAACAGCCAAAGGTGAAGTGAATTTTGTAACGTGGTTCCATTGAAATAAACATGACCTTCATTTTCATTTTAAATACCTATTGTCTATATAAAGGTACTTCTTAAAATATAAGGACAAATAGGATTTCTTCAAACAATAATGAAAAAAGAAAATTAAAATACAAAAAATACTTAATATTGTATATTAAGGAAATAACTCTAATTACAATTAAATTTTGGATTATTTTAAGCTTTTTACAGCAGCCCGATAAACAAAAAACAGCAATTGCTATAGTCACATAATGTTGCCTATCAAAATAGGTCAGGCGCCCTATACTTACCAACACAGCAACCACCTATGCTTGCATTAAAATAAAACACCAATATACTTCATGATCCAGTAAATAAATTATAAGCCGCATTGCAACCTAAAAGGACATTATTTTATTCATGTTATATTCATGAGCGGCTATTTTAATATAAAAATCAAAAGCGAAAGCTCTATGCACACATGTTCCTCACTCCCCAAGTGTCCCAGGATTTCAACGCCAACACGAAGCCTTTCAGACTTTTATCCGGTGGATGCTGAAAGACTTAAAACCAAAGAGTAAGGAAGGAAGAAAAGGGACAAACTGTTAACATTATGGTGTCCTGAAATTCAATCAAACATTTTTCGTTAATAATAGGAAAAGTAACAAAAATCCGAAGAAAGAAGGAAAGGATCCAAACCGTATAGTGAGCCACCTGATGTTAAGTAGTAATACCGCAGAGTACCAGAGAAATCGTCAAAATGTTGATGCCGGATGGTATTTTTTATTACAATTTATAAATTTTTGGCGGGATCGCAATTTTAAGCATCTTTTTGCCACCAAAAAATAAAATAAAAATAATTTAATAAAGAGAAATAAAAGTCAGACTACTTGCTCCATTTGAACAAGTACACTTCTTATAAGTTGAGATATTGTTTCCTTGCCGTGGAAAAGAAGTTAAGCTGTGAATCGCCGCCAACAAGTACTAGGCACACATAAACATAGGCAATAACAGAATCGCAGCGGTCGTCAACATTTAGTATATGGCGCGAATCGTTAGAGGGCGAGTGGTCCGCATGCTTGCTTGCATTAAGTTGTAAGACATTAATGCACCAACGCGCTGCGGCGCATGACCACGCCTGCTTATATGTGAAACTTATTATACGAAATTTTTCATAGCTCCACTACAAAAATTCCCACTGCCGCTTTCAGGTTGACTCGCACAAATTAGCTCGTATGAATTAGGGTTTCTCGAGCGGTGCTTCGCGGGACCGCATTTAGGCTTCGCTTTGATGTAAAAATGAGTTTTGGGGCAACTCTTCTGCATTACGTCGAGTAACGTTCATATGGAACGTTTAAATGGATGTCAAATACACAGTGCATGTATACCCCATTTTCAGTTCACGCAAGTGGCTGTTCTATTTAATAATTATACCACTGCATATGTTTTAAAATTGTTTAAACGATAAATGTGTATTGAAAGACTGTGGAATACATCCCCGAAACGAACCGATATTTGTGTACTGATATCTATCCATTTCTTTGGTGATAGTAGTCCTTGCTTAAAGGACAAAGCCGATGTTATTAAGGACCAAATTACTGAGCTTAAATTTTTTTAGTAGAGTTGGTCAACAAACTACAAACCATTTTCCTAAATTAGAGTGTTTTTTTATGATTAGCAAAAAGGCAGAAAGTATATACCTAAACCTATCAAGCTCTACATATAAATGACCCTTTTGAAATCATTTGAATTTTGCTGTTACTCCGAAACGCCAAACAATTTACCCCATTTGCATTGTTAATAATTTTCAAGCGGCTGTAAAAATTTATTCCCTTCCTACTTAAACACAATGGAGTAATATGAAAATTAATAAGTAATTAAAAACGCCTCTAGCTGCAGAATACGTAATGAGCTGCAACATAGCTTAGGTGCAGAAAAATGTCACCCCCTAAGACCAATATTGCCGTATACTTTTTACTCTGAACTCTCTTTTTAATGTATATTAGGAAGGTACAACAGATTCCCCTACTAATAAAAATTACGACTCATTTTATGTACTTATTAACTTATTAACACCATTGTTTTATATCTTGTACTTTGCGTGGTAGTGTTGAGGCAGTGGTTTGTGCGAATGACCAGTGTTGGGCAAATGTTAATTGAACTAACAATTAAAAATTAACAATTAATTAATTGTATTTGCAGTGACAGCAACTAACAACTGATTAATTGTTAATTGTGGTTTTATACAATTAACAATTGATCAATTTTTAGTTATTTTGCGGAAAAAAAATTGACAATTAACAATTAACAATTAATTTTTTACCAAGTATTAGTTTAAGTATTGGGTACATGCGTGTGCGGATTAAGCCTCTTAATACATTTACGGTACCAAATAGAACTCCTGAACAGCTTATAGAAGGGGTGCGGCAGAAAGAATCTTTGGTAAAGTTTATAACTGTATGGAATCACATAGCAATGCGCTGACGTTTGTTGCTACATTGCAACGATATGACGCGCAGGCGTTCTAATTGCATTACTTAAGGGTTTAGGTAATTGCGATGAGTGTCGGTGCAGTGCCGAGCGCGCGCGCCGGTGGTTTTGAGCCTCCAAAATGACCCTAAAATAGCATAAATATGACAAGCTAATTACCTTGTAATTTATCAAAATTTGCATCATAATCATTAAATGTTCTTTGAAAAGTACTGTTTTTGCTGAAATTACATTTACTTATATTAAATAATAAAAAAAATACCCATTTTACACGGCTTCTGCACCTGAATATTATTATAAATAAAGCTACAAATGGTGTTATATTGAAAGGAAAGCAATTGACATGAGTTCAATTGCATTAAAATAAATACACCAAGTGTTAGATAATATTCTAACCACAAGTTGAAACCCTTTTTAGGCAGACAATTATTTTGTTATTACGTTTTCAGTCTTAACTGAAAAACATTGAAATAGGGTATTATATAAATAATGATAATCTTTAAATTAATTCAGAAAGCAACACATACTTATATTTTAGGTACTCAATTTTAATGATAGAATCAGATAATGATAACTAAGTAGTTGTGTATTAATTGGTTTTAAATAATAAGAGAATTAGAATATGAATTAGTCTAAATCATGTACTTGTATGTAATTGTTCTCATATAAGTAATTATATTTGTATATAGCCATGTATAAAATCCTGTTTGTAGGAGATGAAATAGAAATTATTGAGATATCACATGAGCCACTTGTAACAGTTAATTACAAGCCCTCAACTTCTTGTAAATTGTTGTATTGGGACATTATAATAATTAACTTGTAGTCTTTATAAGGTCAACAAACTGAAAACAAGAAAATATGAAGCAAGGACCTCTGATATTGGTGAAATTTCATGTAGGTCAAAAAATAAACAGTACCCAATTGTTTTATGTCATTTTTATAATACTCAATCATATGAACCATTGTTTGTTTTTGTAATTTAAGGTAAGAAGAAGAAAGTTACCACTATAAAGCTGTTAAAACAAAAAACAATCCCTCAAGGAAAATTATTTTAAAACTCAATTGGTCAATGCGCTATTGAAAAGAAGATTTATGACAGAAAAACTCCACCTTGAAATTTCATTATAAAAATTAAAATAAATAGGGGAAATTAAACCATAACCTTTTTTCAAATTAATATCCTAAATATACACAGCACCTCTTTATGTGTGTAATACTTAGGTACAGCTTTGTATCACAAGTGTCAATAAATACTATTTAGAGTGAAAAACCCAGAAATGAAAGAATAATATATATTGATGCAGAGAATAATCCCACAGTCTGTTGTATTATAAGCTGGCATCAACCTAAAGTCTGTTGATTATTTAGCATTAAATGAAAAGAAGTTTTCAACTGTAAAATAATTATTATTTATTGTTCTATTTCTAACATATAAATTATCATTATCACCTTGTGACTATATTGTGGATTTCTGGGATGTTTCAATTATATTCTCATGAATACTTGCATAGTCATTTTTTCAGTATTGTATATTATGTAGAGCTATACCTACACGCCACAGGTAAAAATCATTTTTTAATTTTATTTGAAGTCCAAGTTGGACACATAAAAATTTTTCCTTAAGCATGTCAGAAACTCTTTTCACAAGGTCTCAGCTCTTTGTGTAATCCTGTTCATCTGGTACTCTTTATTCTGGATTTAGTACAGGAGTCAAAAGATATTTCCTACATGTGTCGCAACATTAATTTTGAATCACACACTATTTGAATGTTTAGAGCAAAGTAGCCTCTTCTGTTTCTGTATGATTGACTGATGTAGCCTGCATGCTACCTGAAAACATCAAGTTTTAAAGTACAAGATAAATATTTACATCAACAATAGCAAAACTTTATATTACATACCAGGTGACTTTAGTTTGATATGGGTGTCATTAAATGCACTAATACCGGTTTGTATTATTATGAAGTTACTCATCCTTCTTGTAATTGGCGTGATGTTGTCTTTAAACAAAGGGCTAAGCTGTACCTACAATCTATACAATCAATTTGAGAGTTGAAAATTGTATGCTGAATAGTTGTTAATGTGAGTCATGGACGTAATATATAAACGTTTATATATTACGTCCATGATGTTAGTCTACTCCTTAAATTTCAACTTGCGAAAAGTCATAGTTGTTGACATATTAATGTTGAAAACATGTTTGAAATTAAGCGTATTTTTGCTTCGTAACGCACGTTTGACATTTTCTCGACGTTTTGTTATTCGTTACGTTAGGTACTCGGTTTAAACTTTTTCAAACTCTCAAAATAGTTTCTGCGTATTTTTTATATTTTAAGTTAGTTTTTATTGTAATACACATATCATTTTGTATGTAAAAGTATTTCTCACCACAATTTCGTTGTGATATTGACTTTTATTAAAGGACCTATTTTCTTTAAAAAGGAGAAGCAAAACGCAACACTAACGACGCGACAAGTAATGATAACACAAACGAAAACAAATTGAAAACATTCAACGACATTTAAAATAAATAATATTTTTTTGGCAGCGTTCTTAACAATATTATATAGTGGCCACTGGCACTGGTAGGTATATTACCGGCAATGTCTTTACTTAAATGAAACAAAATACAATATACATTCATAACAAACGGAAAGATACTTTTTTCCCAAATTTGCTGGAATTGCATATTCAGGGCAACCAAGATACTCTTCAAGACGAATCTAACGAGTCCAAAGTTGATAGAGTTGCGTCATTTAATTACGAAGTTCCGATGGCCACCTTCCAGCTCCATCATCAGACCCTGGTTACCATATGGTATCATAGAATTTGTTAAAACGAATCAAATGAGCCCAAACTCGATGGAGTTGCGTCGTTTAATTGCGGAGTTCCGATGACCACCTTCCAGCTCCATCATCAGACGTTCGTTACCATATGGTGTCATAGTACTTGTTAAAACGAATCAAATGAGCCCAAACTCGATGGGCTTGCGTCGTTTAATTGCGGAGTTCCGATGGCCATCTTCCAGCTCCATCATCAGACCCTGGTTACCATATGGTATCATAGAACTTGTTAAAATGAATCAAATGAGCCCAAACTCAGTGGAGTTGCGTCGTTTAATTGCGGAGTTCCGATAGCCACCTTCCAGCTCCATCATCAAATCATCTCTATATCATAATAATATTGCATTGCCATTCAATTTACATATGCATGCAAAATTTCAACTTAACCGGAAACCGGACAGTTGATCAAATTGAATTTGCAATTTTTAATTACAGATACAGAATGGGACAGGCGAAACTAAATAAAAGCTTGTAATTGAAAACCCCCGACAGAAAAACCTACATTCCATTTAAAACGTAAAAAAAATCTAATTTGAATTTTTCACTCACGATTAAGTCATAGATATTCCCTTTGCGTGCTCTTTCATTTGACACCCCGCTAGAATATATATGGAGATATTCGGTTATGATTCCCCATTTTAACACCCCACAACTTTGAAAATACCAGATTTTGAGAGATTTTAATTTGTTATGTTTAGTTTTCCTACCTAGTCGTAAAGAGTATATGAGATAATTAACGTTAAACATCTACAAGGTTTGCGGACCACCCTTCCGTGCAAAAATAGCAAAATTTAATTGTTAGTTTTAATTTTTTCATCAATCGATTGAAAAAAATAATTGCAATAATTTAATCGCGATCTGCAATTGATGTGCATTAGTTTAAATAATTTAATTGAAACGCGCGATTAATGGTTAATTGCAATTGATTCAAATTCAATTAATTTAATTGCAATTAATTTTTTAGTCGATTGATTAGTTCAATTAAAAGTTAATTGATTGATGCCCAACTCTGTGCGAATCACTATATTTTTTTTATAGCACGTGAGCGATACTTAATAAGTAGGTACTTTGGCGGCTTTGGAAGATGTAGTGAAAAATTTTGCAAGCCTAAGAGAATTTAATGTTGATTTTTTTGTATTTGTGACGCAAAATATCCACTACACATAAACGAAGTCTACTAATACCCAAGACCTTTTATAGGGATGGCCTACGCCCAGACATGAAATATGAACTAATCCGAATTATATTCATCAATTCTTTAATTTCGCTCAATACATAATATCTAATAAAAATAAAAGTTTAAGAAAAGCCGCTCATCAAATTTTAAGTGTAACGAATTGTAATAAGTAAATAATTTTAATCAGTACCTAGGTAATGTAATGAGCAATTTGATCAAATCTTTTAAACGTTAAACATGTAACAATGTATTTGGCAACACAACCTCCGTTTAGTATTCAACAAAGACCTAGTGTTATAATAATTAATACTGCAAAGTACCATTGAGCCTGGTCGTAAATGAGTCAACTTAATTAATGTTTATTAAGTCGGGAGTTTTCGTTGAAACAATAAAACATGAAGGGGTGCCTACCAGTAACCCTTCCTTCGCAAATAGGGGAATTATAATTGTAATGCCCATCTGCCGAAAGATATAACGCTCGCTATAAGACTTTAAATGTTTATGTAGTAATAACATTACTAATTTACATAATTCTAAAAATTTACAGAGTTGCAAATAACTCCATTACTGGTTATTTTATACACATCTTTATAGTTTGAAAAATCGATAGATAAATAAATTACAATCGTATATTGTTAGCAGGTAAGTACTTACCTACATACTCATATCAGCATATGATTTTGAACCCATATACTACTTGATAATAAAAATATATTAAATCAGCAGTAAAATTTAATACATTGAATACGGACTCCAAAAACTATGAAATAAATAACAGAAAATTGAAAATGTGCGATGTAGGTATTTATTCTTATTCTAGGACTCAGTTCTTACTTCGTCATTCGTTCGTTGTCATTCATGACAAATTGACAATTGACATAATCTTACTCATTCATTCCAGTCACTTCATTCATTCAACATCACACGGAAAAGTGAGGTTATTGCGCGTGTAAACAAGTAAAACTGTTAAGCAAACAATTTTTTAATGCATAAAATGCGTTTCACGGTTAAACAAGCAAGCTGTGGTGGTGAACGTATTGGAATATTGTCGGGATTTGTAAAATCACCTAATACTAAAATCGAAACACCAACTGCCGCACTGTTAACCCAGGTTAGTTATTATTATACTTGTGTTTACTATTAATTTTCACATTTTTTGTCTTATAAGCCAATTTTTTCGACTTGTACATATAACAGCTCAATGTAAACTGCAAATATGTACGGAAAAGGAGGTTAAGGCACTCGAAGTTTTTATTAAATTTCGCACTTTACTATGGCGAATCATTATATTGACCGTCAAACGGCCTTGAAAACTGGTTCTGATGAATCGAGGCGGTGATTTACCTTCTTAAGTATTGTTCAAACCAGTTTGCTAGTAGAATCAAAAGTTGTTTTGAAGGTAAAAGTATTTAAGACTTCATTCACAGGGATGTATAGAAATCCTACATAAGGTGTAAAAGGATTGATAATGAAATGTTGAAAATATGACATCACCATCATCATCATCTGCCACAAGATGTTTACTGCTAGCTTTATGAGTCTTCCAAAGACACCCAAAGCAGTCTTGCAAATGTTACCATGTAGTCTATCCATCTTCTAGACCTGAATATTAAATGTTTACTGAAACACATTATTTTGAAAAAAAAAACAATATCTTGTTAGCATTGTGTGGATGAGATTTTCTAAGAGACACTACAACATTTTTCTTTCCCTCTTAAAAATTCAAACATTGTAAGGATGCTAAATGTGTAGTCTTTAGTGAGGAAGAAACTAAATACTGAAATTTATCTTAGCACCAAGTATCACATATGAGTTCCAAGATATAATCTTTAAATTTTCTCATTTCCAGGGAGGCAGTGTGGTGCACCTCACGGCTGATGTCTTAGCCAAAGTATTTACTAGCCCACAACTGCTATGGATGCCGTTATCAAACACACTTAATTTAGAGAAAGGAGCAAAAGTACAAGGAGATGGCATAGCCAAGTTTGTAGGTTTACCTGAGCATATAACATGTGCTACATTTCAAAATATCAATGAGGTAGCTCCAGTCGGACACTTTGAAGGAGACAGGGTGCCATTGTGGACCAGAAACGGAAAGAAAATGATCACAGCTGATAGGTGATATACAGGATTTGTTTTTAGTATTTATCTGTTAAACAATTGTCATGACAATTGAATTACTATAGTTTGCTATTGGCGTCATACTGAAATATGCGTAAATTTTTATTATTATTGTTTTATTTTAGTGTATGTATGATTTTGTTTAAAATGATTTTGTGGATGTTAAAATGTTAAAATTGATGCCATTTATTTTAATGAAAGTCAGTAATTGCTATATGGTCTGTGGTGGAAGTAAAAAAAATGTGCCAAAATATTATTAAATCAATATGCATATCTAGTATTGTTAAATCCACAGATCTTTATTTTACAAAGTAAGAAATTTGTTTAAAAATAATATAACATATTATTTGCTTAAGTAACAATGACAATTCTGCCTAGTTAGAAGAGTATTGTTATACTCTTTCTGTCTTGTTTTATTGGCACTGATCTGGTTTTATATCCTGTCCTGCTACTCTTACTCTACATAAGAAGTATAGCATTGTTTAGTTAAATTGTGAAAGAAATGAAATTTAGTACATGGTAGCACATTTGCAAGTTTCTTATAAGAATTTCATATTTTAATGGATACTAAGTTAATAGATGTGTGGTTATAAATACTGCCATTAACTTCAAATCTTTAAAATACATAATATCTTAAATTACAGTGATTCTATCAATTCTCATGAGGCCATGAGGAAATAATTATAATATTGTTAAAAATTGAAGAAGCCCATACTTAGCTTTGAGATATAAATAGACTAATATAATTATAGCTATTGAGTTGAGTGCACTTATTCTAGCACAAAAAAAATGACAGGCTAGAAGTTGTTGTAAATATGGCTCAGGTTATACAATTACTCTCTGATTTACTCAGATTAATTCTAGAACATAATTTACTTGCCGTCTTCACAAGGCATGTTTTTTATGTTGTAGTAAATCTTACAAATTATGTATGCTTTAAAGATTACAAGAGAGTTGCAGTTAAGCTAATTAATTAAAGTTGTGTGTGGAAATATATACAAAATTAAGTCTAAAGTTAGTTGTAACAATAACAAAAATTTCAGATATATGGATGTGATGGAAGTGTTCAAACCAGATATAATTTTGGCGGTTGCAGATGGTCACACATCACTTAATGAAGCTCACAAAAGAATTATCAAATCAGTGGACAGAACCTGCAATATGCTGGATGTGTGCGTCAAACGATATAAGGCCTCAAAGCATCTAAATAATAGTGCACTAATCGGTTGGTAATTATTTTACATACATACATAGATGGAATCACGCCTTAGTCTCACCAGATACAGGTAAGTAGAGACTATAAGGCATGAAAACTATCAATACCCCATTTATTCAGTTTGTTATTTATCCTGGTGCATGTAAAAAGAGCTTCTTATTTATTTTCAACCAAAATCTCTCTGACTTATTACTTTTCCTAATCTAGCCCTATTCTGATCTTTCCATCCCATGATTGTATATAACAAATTGGTTTGATCCATAACACCACCATTTCATCACTAGCGCATATTTATACTTTTCACTGCCTCGGGTCTACTCAACAACTGTGTGGGCTTTAGTCCACCATGCTAGTTGGGTTGGTGTTTTCTTCCATTATGGCATATACGCATTCAAGAAGTCAGAGGTTTGAGACCGCGCCCGCACATCTTGAGGCCATCACTACCTCCAAGACAAGCATTTGTAATTCACTAATTTTAAATTCAATATACCTATGTAGGTATTTACCCTGTATGCAATTAAAATAAATAAATAATCACCTGATGGTAACTTGTAATCAGTATCAAAATAAATACAAATCCAAATAAATAGAAAGGAATTACATAGAAATAGCATTATTAGCCATTCAAGATATGAAAGCTAAGTGGGTTCCAAGTGGGCTTACTATGAGACAAGAATTTCAAGCCAATTGAGCCTACATACTGTAATCAACTTTGACGTCAATATATAGTTAACAATTGAATAAGTTGTCATTAAATCAAATATTTCTTATGATATGTGGATGGTTATAGACCATATCTAGTATGCTTTAAAAAAAAATTGATAACATTTAATCTTTGTTTTTTTTTGTAACGTAAGTAAATGAATGGTAAAAAAATACA
The DNA here is from genome assembly GCA_030295005.1 of Cephonodes hylas. Lineage (NCBI taxonomy): Eukaryota > Metazoa > Arthropoda > Insecta > Lepidoptera > Sphingidae > Cephonodes > Cephonodes hylas. The sequence goes on along the minus strand of AP025362.1, from coordinate 10,397,372 downwards.
ACTTACTCACGTAAACTCACGTTGCGCTCCTCGAAAAGATAACCAGATAACAATTTATTTTTGTCTATCAATGTTTTGAAAGCTTATCGTTTTGTAGAATTATTGATCAATAAAATTTATATTTGGACAATTTATTACAATAATTGAAAGTATATAGATAATGTATGTTACATGCCTTATAAACTCAAGGATTTTTCTAGATAAGTGAATTCGCACTGAAATCGGTGTGGTTTGGTAAAATCTCTGCCGAGCTTTGACGATGCCCCTTCCAAGCTCTGGAAGATGCAGTCTTTTTCATAAGACTATTAACTAATGTAATTTTTGTGTCTCAAACACTCATGTTCGAAGTCCGAACAAGTTTATGTTACTTTTTACATTGTGGTGGACTCTAGAGTCGACCGCGTGCCTAAATCTGGCTTTAGCCACGCGATCGAGAATCTCGACGATCGCGGGTTCTAATCCCAGACACACTCCTCTGAATTTTGGAAGTTATATGTTTATGTAATGTATAATTAATTATCACGTATTTTAACGGTGAAGGAAAACATCGTAATGAAACCTGCACACCTAAAAGTTATTAGGAATTTCTTACGTGCGTAGTCCGCCAGCCCCCACTAGGCCAGCGTAGTGCACTAAAGCCTAGACCCTTTTAGTTGTAGAGGAGGGCCGTGCCCAGCAATGGGACGTACTTAAATGGTGATGATTATGATGATATGTACTTTCCAGATGATCTACATGATCGAGTCCATATAGCTTTTCATGGAACTGTATTTTGAAATTCTGTTTCCGACTTCTCCAGGCGTGGTTGTAGCTGCTGGCGATCCGAACAAATGTGCTGAATGCATTAAACATGTAAACAAACATATGGACACTTTAAGTGGGGTAGCGTTGCAAGGATTCACTGATGCCTCCAAAGAATCTTATAAAGAGCCTCTGGAAAAATTGGAAAACGTCTTTAAAAAAGTTGGAGTAAGTGATTTTTTTTTGTTTTTATTTAAAGTAAAAATTATTCAATAAAATTCTCAGGATTGCTTTATGTCCGTTTTTATTCCAATTAAACTTTTGAATAGAATTCTTCTTCGTTTTAGTGTTTGTTAAGTTTAAATGTAAAAGATAAACGAAACTGAAAATATGAAAGTTAGGCGTGGCTTATGACTGAAATTATATTGAATTTTCATCCTCTTATAAGAAGTGTTTCTTCCATAAAGAAAAACATCATAAACTAAACAAAAAGAGCTTTTGTCATCCTCAAAGGCCGGCAACGCACTGATGATTCCTCCGGTATTGTGGGTGTTCATGTGCGGTGTTGACCACTTAACATCAGGTGGCTCACTGGCTCGTTTGCCTCCTTTCCCATAAAAAAAAAACATAAACAAATAACATTATTTTGAGTAATTAATCTTAACATACCTACTAAAAACGCAATCGTAGGAACTCTCACCAGACATAGTTGCCTCTCCACCTGATTATCTAGATAGAAATTTCCACTTGATACTATTGATATATTTGGTGAAAACTGATAAATTATGGCGTGACTATTGATAACTTTATCAGTTAACTGGTGCATGTAAACTGTGCATGATTCATGATCTTTAATTGGTACATCGATATTTTTGATAGCAATCTGATTGTCTTAGTACGAACGAAAATTGGTCATGTAGTATTAATGTTCAAATTTTGTATTTTCTTGATTTTGTTTTAATATTTTTGTTTTTTTTAACAATTTTGGAGATAATTTCCTATCCCACCACACACCCGCCACTGCAACTCCTGTATTCCAGGATCAACAGCGGCACGCACAGTATTGGCGCCGAGCAATGAAGCTCAGCGAATCTAAGGGGACCTAAATTGTCATAATCCCGCAACGAAGTTAATCAGGAAAACAATGTAAAGGAGGAGTTGGAAAAACAAAGAGTTGTCCACTTCCCTCCACAGCAAAGCGGGTGACAAAATATTGAGCTATGAGGTTTAACCTCACATAAAGAAGACAATTACAATTACCAAAAATTTGACGCAATTAACTAGCGCACCACGGATAAATAACTATTGCTTAAATTGGACCTAACGTGCGAACTGTTATACAGACTTCCAATAATAGGCATGGCAAAATCGCTGAAAGGCACGGAAATTCCTCCTAGATTCAACGAGGTCTGTGTAATAAACAACACCAGACGTTACATGCATACTATTGAGCATACTGTTACGCTCATCCGACCAAAGATTGCACTCCCAAAGGATATGATGTGCGGACTGTTCATATTCGCAATCATGTGTTGAGCATTGGCACATAGGAGAATCAACCAACTTAAATGAGAATAATTTGCTACGAAAATTGCCGTGACCCGTTAGAAATTGCGACACGTAATGATCAATCTCAAGCCAGGTTTTTGCCAAGCGATCGCTAACCGACGGAAAATATTGATAGAGATGACGTCCCTTTACAGACAGCTTCCATCGGTTCTGCCATTCTTCTATTAATTCCGAGTAAATCTCGGCGTATGGTTTAAATAATCGAGTTATTTTTGAAAAGTCGCGCGATGGAAGGAAATCCCTATCAATACTTTGCTTGTTGGTAAAATATAACGCGGCGCGACGCTGTACTTCCAGGTCGACTGGAAGCACACCCGCAAGAACAGGTAATGCCTCGGTACTAACGGTTCTGTACGCCTTGCACAAAAATATCAACGCCAAACGCTGACTCTGGAGCAATTTCCTTCTGACTGCGCCGACAGTTGCCCTATCGGCCCACACAGGAGAAGCGTAACAAATACAACCCAAATATGTAGCTCCATAAATTACTTTTAAGGTATTAAACGACAGACCCCAGGTTGACTTTGATATCCTCGTCAAGGCATAAAAGTTGTTTTTAGATTTTTCACCGACGCTTTTTATATGTTCAATAAAAGAGAAATTTCGTTCTAGAACAAGCCCTAGGTAACAAACCGATTGTTTACTTTTGATAAGGACGTTATTAAATTTTATACGCGGCGGGGTTTTCAAGTTGCCTTTCAGCAGCAAGTGAAATGATTTTTGGGGAGCGAACGAGAGACGGTTTCTTTCACCCCAGTGAGTAATTAAACGTAGACACGTGTCTGCTAACTTTTCTAGACCGGACCTACTATTCGCGTGTATGAGTAAGAGTCCGTCATCCGCATATCCTATTAAAGAACAACACGGTGGTAAAGGAATCGCGAGAAAGTCATCAAAGCCTAGATTCCATAAGTAAGGGCCGACAACAGAGCCCTGGGGGCAACCCATTGTCAGTGACTTCGACACTGCGTGGTGACCTAAGCGCAATTTAGTTGATCCATGGATAAAATAAGAGTTGATCATAGAAAATATATTCCTTGGGCAACCACGAGATTTTAATTTCAGAAGTAACATAGGCCACCAGGCATTATCGAATGCACCAGAGATATCTAAAAATATCCCTAACACATACTTATGCTCCGATTTGTTAACCGCTCTTCTAACCGATAAAACTGCGTCCACGGTTGATTTACCAATCGTAAAACCGAATTGATTATCGTGGAATTTCGGTCCGCCTGGTAGTAAGCGAGGCACAATAAGGCGTTCAAGTAGCTTGCCCAACGATGGTAATAACGTTATAGGACGATAGGATTTTGGGTCTTCAGGAGGCTTATTGCCTCCTTTTGGTATAAGTTTAATGAGACCACACCGCCAAATTCGCGGAAAAACACCCTCAGCTATACATCGATTAAAAACGCACATTATAGCGACACTGGACAGTTTACACGCTTCCTTTATCATCTTGTTGGAAATTTTGTCATCTCCAGAAGCTTTATTAAGCGGCAGGGAGCTAACTACTTCTAGAAATTCGCGAAGAGATGGGCTATCCGAATCAGGAGTCGACGGTGAAACGGAGGCCCATAGTCGTACTTGACTATGATATGCGGAATCGTTATTAAGGCTATCGTCCGGGATAAGTGAGTTTAATAAGGTTTCCGTGGTCTCCTCAATACCAGTAGTGTATGTTCCATTAACCTTTATGTTTTCAATATATGCTGAATCAATTGATTTATTAGCTTTAAACTCATGGTAAAGGGGGGACCAGGGACCCTCAGCATTAAGACGGTCAACTACTCTTCGCAACAAATCGCCTTTTGCTTTAATAATCGCGGCTCTATAACGCGATCTGGCTACTTTTAGAGAGTTAAAAGCACTTTCAAGTAAATCACTATTAATACACTTTTTCCTAAGCGAATTGAACCTCCTACGCGCTCGACGAAATAGTTGACGAAGGTGGACTAAGGTATTGTTCCACCAATCACATCTGCGAGTACTAGTTACAAATGCACGACCGAAAGTCATATCCGCACAGTATGTAAAGGTATCGGTCATAATTTCAGCGCAAGCTTCGGCTGAAAGTTCATTGCGAGTGAAATCTCTGGTATGATTAGCAAAAAGCGAGCCAAAAGACTCCCAATTAGCCCCTCTTAATTTATATCTATAGTTGTAATAATTATTATGATGCCCTCGTGTAAATCCAGGTAAAAACTCGTACACTATCAGGCGGTGATCACTACAAGACGCGTCAGGTATAACACGCCATTTGTCGAGATGGACGTCTCCACAGGAAAGTGTGACGTCGATTGAAGATTCGCCCATAGGACTGCTATACGTAGGTGGTGCGTCGGGTGTATTATGAATTACTAAATTTAATTCTGCAATGAAGTCTTCGACGGCACAGCGTCGCTCCGAATCGGTCGGTCTTAATTTGCCATACCAAAGAGTGGAAGACGCATTGACATCCGCGCCAACAACTATTTTATTTCCCGAAAGAGACCTCAGGACATGCCGCAAATGGTATAAATGTGGACCCACGGGGTCCGAGTATTGAAAATAACAGCTCACAACGTATAATTTAGTTGAGGGAGTAGTAACCTCCGCGACCGCACAGTGTGACGTCATAAGATTACGCACTGATGTGACTGTAAACACAGAACTCGACACGTAAATGCCAGCTCGCGACCTGTTATCCAGTTGTATTAATCTAGTACGTAACCGAGCGTGTTGGTACTGCTCTTGGACGAGGACAATGTCGAGCTTATATTCGTTAATTAAGATATTTAACTCCGACGTTGCCGCCCTATCATTGTGTAAATTAAGCTGTCCGATCGTGAGACTATCCATTTACAATCAGTAATTAGTTGAAAGTAATAAAATCTGCAATTTATGTTTGTACGATGGACATTCCTGAGACCCGCACCGGTGGTCGTGCGGTTTGTTAAACTTCTTGCACGTCGCGCAAATAGGTTTGAACGCGGCATCACCCTTATGTGAGCACGATCTCGAATCGTGTTCACCGGCACACAGAGCGCAAGTCGGGGATTTCGTCGTGCAGAACTTATGCACATGTCCGTACTGCTGACAGTTAAGGCACCTGACTAGTTCGACGTCGTCGAAGAATCTACATGTCGCCCAGTCAATAAATAATTTGTCTTTAGTGGACATAAGATGATTTCGAACTTCCGAGTCCACTTCAATTCCGACCCATTTGCAACCGTTATCTAATACACGCCTGCGGACTACCCTAACTGACTTAGCAAAATCCTCCTCTTTTATGGGGAGCTCCCCCTTAATATTTTGCTTGTACAAAGCACTGACGAAGACGCGATCTTCCATTGACGCCGGTACATCCTTGACTAAAATACGTGGTCTACGCCCTTTTGGTTTTTCTAAACGCAAACCGGCTGATTTTATTGCGTCTACCGATTGGAGTTTCCTAATTTGAGACTCGTTCGCGACACGAAGTACAACTCCAGATTTCGCGGTCTTTTTGACGCCTACAATTTGAAAACCGTCGTCACTAGGCTTTATAACTTTCATTAACGCCTGCTTCGTCGCAGACGATGACGCAAAGTCAGCTGATCGTTCGGCGGCGGGGTATGCGACAACACAAGGCAGCGGCGCGCGCGACTCAATTGCCGGTGTCGGTTTTGCTAATTTGAGCTTAACGCGGTCCGCGTAAGACGCATTTATCGGTGCAGGTTCGCGCACATTTTTACTGTTTTCAAATTCCCGTTGTAAATTTGCAAGTTTGGTCTCGTTGCAGGACGATTTAATTGCTAGTAACGAAATAATGCCTGTGACGCGTTGTGTAAGGTCCATAATTGCCGACTTATTCGCGACGTTGATTCGCGACCCCTGATCGTTCACTAATTCATTTATTTTGCTTAAGAAAGACGACGCATCAGAGACCAAATCGTAATAGCTATTCCGATCCGAATCGCAGCTATCCACAAAAGTCAAGGGAGAATTGTTTGCCGAGCCGGATGGTTTTGACCGTTTGTCGCCTGGTGACATATTAGACGGCGACATGTCACCAAATAGCCGTTTAGGTCGCGAGTTGTTAGGCGACCTAGGTGTCAAAATACTCTTGCCAAAAGGGTCCCTGCCGCGGTCAGGTGGATCGTCATTAAAAACCGACATTATATTAAATTAACCGCAACTAATATGTGAATTATGCAACTAAACTAACAATAAGCCTACCCTCACAACAAAATAAAACGACTTACCGATGCAGCACTGGTCAAAACTATTTAATTTAACGTTAAAATATTAGAACGACTTACGCACTATAATGCACAAACCAACACAACACAACTGGAAACACCCACGAGCCGGCAAACAAACCGAGACACGATAAAACACAATTTTAAATGCGCAGTGTCACACCGTGTCCGCACAGTACGCGTGCGCGGAGGGAAGTCAAGAATTTTGGAGATAGCGGCGAGTTTATAAAATCTACGTTAAACGTTTTTTTTATTTTAGTAAACAATTAAACTCGTGATTAAATAAATAATTGTAATCACCAATGTAACAATACCTAAGAAAATATGAACTGAAAGTTTCATATCAAATAATGTTCTATTTATTTATTAGTAAAAACACTAGAACTTATTGACGGATTCTTTTAACACGCGACTCCTTCCACTGCCTATAACACGACCTCTCGTAAATCCTCGAAACATTCCACCAAATCGTGAATCTCCAAGATCATATATCGATCAGTGCCTTGATTTATTAAAATAAAAATCGAATAATAACTCATTTTAAAGATAAAGTAAGTCATCGTGAATAAACCTACACCGGTAAAATTAGGTGTGCTGTCACCAACCCGCACTAGGCCAGCCTGATGGACTAATGCCTAAACTCTCTCAGTTATAAAGGACGTTCGTGCCTATTAGTGGGACAGAAGACAATTCGATAGTTATTTATATTCTTTTTTCCTAGGAAGCCATACCAAAAGACGTAGTTCACATAGCCGATGGTTGTTGGAATCCTGCACTCATAGTAACTGCAATAGAACATGGGTGGGACCTATTCAGCGGGTCTTATCCTCTCGAACTCACCAATAGTGGCCACGCTTTGACCTTGAATTATGACGTAAATCGAAATAGTGACGAGCCATGCGTATTGGATCTCAATGATGTTGGGTAAGCATGATGTAAAATTGGGGAAGAAAAGCCTTAACGGTATTATTATGGAAACTGGAGTTCTTTTGGCTATTTTTTTACTTTTACTTCATTGTTTAAAATCTATTCCTTTTTTTGACCTAAAGATCGAACTCCCCTCTAACTCCAAAGAATCAAAGTATGGTCTAAAATTTTTATTAGAATCATAACTGCGAATATTAGTTTTAATTTGTTTTTAGTGCGTATTTTTTATATGATATAAGTATTTTGCACTTCTTGGTGTGATAACTTTTCTTTACTAGGCAAGTCAAAATGTTGCTTAGTGTATCGTTGCCTTGTTTATAAACCAGTTTTCATACTTTTGTTTTTTACGAATTATGGCCCAAGATTCCAGAAAGTCTCAATAATATTGCATTTTTACAAGTACTTATCTTAATGTCTAGACTTTAGATTATTAATTTTAAAACACTTTTTTGCAGCTATAAGGAAGATTTTAGACCTATATTAGCAGGATGCGAATGTTTGGCGTGCAAGAAACACACTCGGGCATACATTCGACATTTGTTGAACACCAAAGAGATGTTGTCTTCTGTTTTGTTGAGCATGTAAGTTGCCTTGATATTTTTATTTTATCTGTATTTTTGGAATACTAGAGGTTCCGTTTAGTCAAGCACTAGCCGGCTTGGTGAATTAATACTTTACCTCTCAATCTTGAAATTGTCTGTATTCCCGAAAGAGTGGTTAGAGATCTGATTCGCGGGTTATTTTGTTCCTAGCTTTCTAGAATTAATAACACTTTGAATAGCCGAGAAATCTAACTACACGCGTATATTTATACAACAGTTCGACGAAATACCCTTTTACATTCTATATGCATTTTATTTCAGCCACAACTTGCACCACTTTGATCAACTTTTCCACCACGCGCGTCAACATATAGCCTCAAACACGTATTCAATATACAAAAGACACATTCTCAAACAGTATGACATGTACAACATCTTGCAATGTACCAACGGCAAACACGAGACAGAAATGAATGATACAGAACATTTGACGAAGAAGATCAAAGTTTGCACCGAAGAGGTTGATAACAAAAATATCATCAATGGTATTGCTTAGCACAGGCATCACGAGAGAAACTGTAACAGTATTTTTTAGTTTAATCTCAGGTTTGATTTAAATCATGTACGTACTTGGAGACATTCCAAAGTTTTTGTTTTGATTTAGGAAATATAATTTATACTGATTTGAAGGTAGTTGACGAAAAACTGCTCGACGTTGTCAACTAAAACTGAACCAATTGACAGGTTATATAAGGCGACTATGAATATATGTTATTATTTAAACCAGACTAAAAAGTCTCTAAAGACAGTCCTTTTTATTGGATTAAAACAAAAACCGATCATTGTTTGATCAATCTTTTTTCTTTTATAAATTTTCAAAACCCGTAGACTAATAGCCAAATATAGAAAGGAATGGCCAGTTTCAGACCTTTAAATTTCCGGAGGATCTCGATCCTCTTCGGACTTTATGCTTCGTCCTATAAAGAAATACAACTCTGAGAGCATAGCACAGCTTTGCTTGTCGATAGACCAATTGTCACTTCGGTGAATTGAGTGATAATAGGCGATACGTACATACGTGCGTACTCAAGTAATTTATAAGTTTCTTCTGAAAAAACTTATTTATCCCAGTGTTACATCTGTATAATAAATTATTAATTTATTTATCATTTAAATAAATAATTTCTTAATGTACCAGCGAAAATCATAAGCTGTAGGAATATATTTATTGCAGCTGTAGGAACTCCAATCGCTTAGCCCTATGCTTTGTTAGACGTTATTGAAAACCCCATTAAAGCATCCATCTATAATAATACAATATAATAATAAGCAGTACAAAATAACAACCAGTTTATGTACAAATTTAAGATAAGATTCTATGCTATTTCTCATTTAAACTTTTAATTTCCTGATTTTCCAGAAAAATATAGTTGATATTAGCCAAAGCTACATCAGTATCCTAGTTTATCTATAGTAAGTACACTTACTAGGAAAAGGTATAATAAGGTAACATTTTTAGTGATAACTATCAACTAACTAATTAGCTGAATTCTGACACCTATAGCTGTAATCTGATAAATATGTAGTGTACTTGTAATTTTAATTATTAAGATTTGAATAATATTGTACTAAAATAGTTAACATGCTTCAAAATGCATTTTTCAGGATAGGTAGATTAATATTGTGATAAAATATTTATTAACCAAATATTAGTTCCAAATTTAAAATTTGCTCTCAATTTACAAAAGTGTAGGTTATTGTAGTTTTAATGTGTTTAGTCTAGATTATTTGATGCCAATCACATTATTTAAGCGTCAGTAGTGGATGAGCACAGAATTAATGAAGGAATGGTATTTTACAAAAATTTTGCAATGGCCTCATATAATACTTGATACTTAAAACTTAAGTAATTTTTATACAGTTATCCAGTTCTCATATTTTCTTTATTTAGTAAAAGTTTATTTTATATTTTTAATCTGTGCACGCCACGTTAAGTTTTATATTAAGTAACCTCGCATAGTAATAAAAATTGCCTTTTAAGTAATAATTGTGATAATTGGTTTTAGAAATATTTCGGCACTTGCCTTTCGTCTTCATTTATTATTTACTTGCTTTAATCGTACATTATTTATGGTTTATCTAAAATCGACTAATTAAAATTAGAGGCATTAACATTATAAAATATCAGTTTTAATCCTAACGGTAAGATTCGATGAAACCAATATAGTCGATTAAGTAAAAGTAGATCGAATATTGATTTAACAAAATTCGCTTAGGAAAGCCAAAAATTATATGGATCTAAAACGATGTCGAAAACCTTATTTCTTATAATCTTTAAAAATATTCAGTATTTGGAAACATTCGTTTCCCTATTCAACTCTTGTGCGTTTACAATTCCACATGCATTTTGTCTTATTATGTACACATTTTTGTAAGGTCAATAGCCAGTCTAGATATTATAAACCAAATGATTTGTGTTAAATATTATTAGGCTCTATTTATAAAGGTAGAAACGTAAAACTTCTATAATCATAGATTTACGAATTTTGAATTGTGATTTTCCCGAATAAAATAAACAAAAAATATATTTGTTTTTTATTTTTCATCCCTAAAAAGTATTGTAAGTAAGTTATGGATTATTTTATGTTTATAATGTAGGCAGTCAGTATCTAACATTTATTCCTGTGTCTGTCGTATTTAGATATTGAAATCAAAATCTGTTACAAGACTGATTGTTATTATATCAGTCTATTAATCTGTAATTATATTCGGAAATCCAAGGATTATAACCGATATGAATTGGAAAGTAACCTTCGAAGTTTATGATTAGAAAAATGTCTGAACAACTAATTGTCAAACTAGACTAATTTCTAACATAATGTACCTTAATAAATTAGGTTGATTTCGAGACTTATTAAGGTTCAAGTCAAGTGCAGAGTAAATTTCGAATAAGCATCTAGTTTTTGCGAGCAATGTCAATGACTCTGGTTTTCTGACGAATGACTTTGAAATGAAGTCATTCGTCAGAAAACCAGAGTCATTGACATTGCCCGCAAGATTAGCTCGCTAAAGTGGAAGTGAACTGGCCACGTTTGCCGACGGTCGGACGGCCAGTGGAGCAGACAAGTGATGGAGTGGAGACAGTGCTAGACGCGCTAGACGTAGTGTAGGACGACCTGCAGCACGGTGGTCCGAAGACTAGAAAGCGCAGCGTGGGACGTCCCCCGACCGACCCTTGTCAAGGTCGCGAGACGTCGCTGGCTGCAAGTGGCTTCCGACCGATCCCGGTGGTTTTATCATTATATTTTTTTTGTGTAGAGTATATCGCCTCGAATGATTTTAAATATGAATCGTATTGACCTTAGAATATATTCATGGGACATTATACGGTATTGGGTACTTTGATGCCCTTTGAATAAAAAAAATATTAAATTAATCAAATTATTGTTATTTTGTACGTTAATTAACACGTTATAGTGTGTTTTATTTGTTCCACTTAGTATTTTATTAATAAAACTAATCATTTTGTTTACAATAAAGGTACTTAATGTTTACTCCCTTGGCTGGCCCTATACATACATTTTACTATAATTATCGGAATATTTTTTATAATTTGACCAGTACATGGTTTTTTGAAATTTAATATTATAACTAAACAAATAACACAAAATATTTTATAAAAGAAAAAGAATAAAACGTAACAATTATTAGTTTAAAAAAAACTCATTTTCCTACTCCTAAAAAAGTGTCATTTCCCTGGCTCAATTAGAATTTCAAAATTTCCCACAAAAACCGCGTAAGCGCCTCATTGGTCTTGATTGAGATAGAGTGAAGTTAGGTACAAGCCAATGACGTCGTCCAAAATTTTAATGTTATGTCAATGCTCGATGTACCGGTGGACAACGTGTTTGTGCCAATCGTTGCCGAATTTCCCCTAGTGAGTGTATAACTTTATATTTTACTATTATGTACGACATTCGATATTCAATGTATTGTTACAAAGTGGATGGTCTTTTTTCCTATTATTTTAATATGAAGATTGCATGGTATTGTAGTGTGCTGGAGGAGTACTTGAAGTGAAAGACCACTTGTGCCGTCGAATGTAATTTTATCGGAAACATGCACTATGTGTATAGTGCATAATATACAAATACATATACAAAATTAGTAAGGACACATGGCGCCCTCTGCGGGCGAGCGCTTGCAGCAGTTCCACTTGACTTGACGTCAAAAGTATGGGGCATTTTCATGCCGCGCCATTCCCGTATCTAAAGTCAATTAAAGACTTATAAACGTATATTAATAAGTGATCAACTGTATTTTATTTATTGTGTCCCAATATATACCCTAGGTAATGTTTTGTCTGTCACGGTAAGGTAAGGTAAAGTTGTTGGTTATGAGAGGTAAATGGTAATGTATGCATATTCTTTATTTATTATTTTGTCACCCCCCCTGGCGTGACTTCTCTTGCAGTTTTAGTACAAACGTGCCAGGGTAGTGACAAAAAATATGTATCACGCTAATAAATAGTTTGTTGTTGGTTCTACTAATGCGACGAGATCATGGCGAACGTGAAAAAAAAGCAAACAAGGGGAAAATAAGATCATCCTACTAATTTTATTAAATGGTAACATTTTGTAATGTAAAAGACAAAGTTCAAACTTAATAAAAATAATTAAAAAGCAATTAATCCGTCTTTCTTTTCAATGTACCTAAATGTGTTTTCCTAAGTATTCGTAACTAGCAGGGTCTCCCCTGGCTGTATTTGTCACTATTCTCTCAGTATTGTCACTCCCCTGACACCGACTTTTTCCCTGGAAGCCATAAACCTGTCAAACCATTCAATATCTTCTGGCCCTTAAAAATACCAATAAAAGAGTTAATCTCTTCATCAAATAATGAATTCGAAATCAAAAAGTAATATTTTTCAAATGGGCCAAGAAAATTCCCAATAGCGTATATTCACCCTCATATTTAACTCCCTATAGATGTATGATATCCTGGTACTCGATTAAACCTTTTTACTGTTAGAGCTCCTGAGGATTCCCCTATATTTTTTAAGTAAAACGTCTTTAGACACGCTTCACTTGGGGATTAAAATGAGGTGGGAAACATTGTAAACAGTGGCGTAAGTATACCATCCGTGGCCCGTATTCTTTGGATGCCCCCAAGTGTTTATTTTTCCAAAATAAACTTGTGAATCCAAAATTCATGAAGGTTAGAAGTGTTAGAAACTATATGATAATTACATACTTTTTTAAATTCTATTGGGTTTTAGGCATTTAATAAAATGTCGGATGATAGCAACTGACGATAACGTTAATGTTTTATCTTTATACGAGACATTTTATATTATAGAACAGATAAGATAAAATTATTTTACCTATAATTTCCAAAATAAAACTGGTTAAAACCGCCATTTTGCAAGCTGTATTATACGATGTAGATTAGGTTCAAATTCGTGTTTGGGATTTTAGGTAAGAAAAGAAATAAATATTAACACCTTTTACATATATTTTACTGACAATATGTACACAATATTTTGAGTGACCACACTTATTGAGCTAGGCGTATCGTATGAAATGTGCAATGAGTTACTCCAATGTCATAAAGTTAACGTACTAATATATTACCAATATTTAATAAGAGGAATTGGCAGGAATATGCTTGACAAATTCGCATTCTGTATGCGTAAAATATATATGCACATAAGATAGTTGACAAACCTTCAGATAAAATATATAAATATTGAACGGTATTAAATAACAATTTTATACAAATAAATATCAGATACAACAATAATATAAATTGAGAATTCATCTAGTATAGTAAGTTTGATTAGCGACAAATATAAATTTAACTAACATTGGCACATGAATCATAATATTTGATACTCAATAGCCTAAAATGTCCTAATGTGCATTCAAAATAAATAAATAACACTTCATAGCGATTCTTTGTGAGGGTTGCTTACATTCAGCGTTGTATAATTAATAATTGTATAATAAATACATTTCTAGACAAGCAGAAAACTATAAATTTACTAAGTACATATCACTAATATGTTTTGATCTTGTACAGTCTTGGAGTTTGAATGCTATTGCGGTATAAAATTGTTAAAACTCCATTGAAAAGAACAATAAGGGTATTGTAACACTTGTGTAAACAATTGCAATGCACCAGGCATTAAGTGAGAACGTAACATAATAATCTATACAGTTAATAGGCTACAAATAATTCAGTTTTAATCTCTATGTGACACATTGATACCGAAGCTCCATGGGTACAGAATGGCGGACCGCTTGCAGTGTGAGAGTGAGAAGTATATTTTTGAGATCGTTCCGCGGCGCGAAGTATGACAGCGAACAGAACTTTGTTCCAATAAGCTCCACACATTTCACTGCACTATCGCTAATTTAAGAGTTCACTACAAAAATGTTAGCTTAAATCCCATTCACTGGATAACACTATTTTAAGTATCACATGTCCTTCGCTTCCTTTTCACATTTAATGACAATATTAGATATTTACTTCCAGCTTGTACACTATACATAGTCATTTGTACCGGGTGTATTGAGAGGTTGCTGGGCCTGCAAACAAAGAAAACACACATTAATTTAATGAACAATAAACAAAACAAAAACATGAGTAACTTAATCATCAATGTTTAATGAAAGTGGTGCAATAGGAAAACTGTGACCATTGTCTAAATTGTCCTGCTCGCCCGTGGTATTAGCACTCATCATAGCCCATATTTTTCCCACTGCAGAGCAAACCTCTACAACTGAGTGTTTAGGCCAAACCAATCTGAATGCTACACACCCAATTCATATTCAAGTATTAACATTATTTATGAGAAATTGGAATAAAAGAACACACTAGGTGTCTAGGTTAATTTAGTATGTGAGATTCCCTATTCTTTACTCTCCTTTACTATGTTTCCATTTCCTTACTTATTATGAAACGCATCTACGGTCTAGTCATTCATACATAGTCATGAATTCCATCGCTTTGAACCCACGTAAAATTACAAAACAAAACAATACTAAGCAAATATATAAACTACCCTACATTTACTATAAATAAACTTACCATCGCAAAATAGCCCTCGTAAGTAAACGCATGAAAAACAAACATATCGGCAGTAAAGTGTTATCATCTAAACGAAGCAATAGGCATATTACGAAAACATATATGGCTATTTAAAGGGACTATTTACAGCATTATACACCTACAATTTATACCGACAATTTGGCAACTATTTATTTAATACTGACGCGGTAAAAATGTTGGCACATCATAAATTTGCCACATTCGTTAATACCTAAATGAAAAATATTCCCTATAAATCCTTACGTGACTAGTAAATATAAATCTAAATACATCAAGTTAAAACGTCTTAGGCAGACCTTACCTTTATCTATAATAAAATGATACTAAACCGTGATATTTACACACTGGCCATGTTACTCGGGGTCTAATATCAATTCATTGTAGCGATTATAAATAAAAACTGTTAGACAGTAAAAATATATTTCGAGATGATGTTGGTGGTTGACCGAGAACACTGCCGTTAATTGGCTTGGGGGATTTTGATGTTGGGTGCTTATCTAAGGCTGTTTTGTATGTTGAGTGTGCATTCCATGGCGGTTAGCGCTCTCACCTCTTCTCCCACCGTGCTGGGGTACAGCTTGCTGCCCGGAGCGTAGCCATTCTTCTCGAGGGCGAACTGATCTTCCGTCGTCTTGCGGTACACAGGGTTGTCGAAATTCATCGACCTCACGTTGTGGTTCACATAATGCCTGTACAGGCACGTCGCGACCTGTGAATAGTAGTTGTCATTAATATTACACGTGTTTCTTTCTCGTGCGGGGTGAAAAATTGGGATCGAAAACTGAGAGTGGTGATGTACGGTGACTACACATTGATGTTAAAAAATCCTAATCATCATCTATGTGTTTATAATCACCGTAAGTATCATCGATCTTGTTCGATCACGCAGTCCTTACACTCTGTATAAAACGAGAATATAATAAACTTAATTAGAAAGGCTAATCTGAAATCTCGTTAGTAAAATAAAGCCTATTCTTTCAAGATTTTCTAAGCTAAATGTGACTGTTCCGTGTCTATTAGTTACGCTTTCACGCTTAAATTACATGCAATTTATTTTAATTTTTATATTATGAACATACGTATGGGAGCTTAAGATAACTAAAAATTTAATTTATAAAAAGCAAATGTCAATTTTTAACACGAATGTATGTTAATTTAAATGTGTCAAAGCGCCGACTTTAATGACTTCTTGATCAACAATTAACAATTTGTTTGGGACAAAAATTCTTTAGCTGTAATTCGTTTTTAATTGGCTATACAACCTAGCTGCCATTAAGTCTAATTCGTCAAGCAGTAATACGAGTGGATCAAGGGAATTAAAACTAATTGCCGCCTACAAGTTACAACGGTTATTCGCTACAATGACGCTCGCGTTAACAATTTTATCAATTAATGATATCGTCCAGACAATTCCATAATCGCACGAGAAGGCCGATCGATATATCCTTCAACATTTTAGCATTTGAGTGATCTATTAAATTATTTATTAATCAGGCTGGCCATTATCGCGAAATCGTAATACAATGTAATGACGCGGTCATTTTATAAATGAAAATATATATACGAAAAAATAGCAAATATGAAAAACGCGGCGAAATTACGTCAGAATTATCGGGCGCATATGAAAACGTCAAAGCATAAATTAATAAATTTTTGTTTACTGACGTACGTGATTTAATGAACCTTAATAGTGGAACAATTGAATCAATAAAGCTAATGCATGACACAACTGCATGTGAATCAGGTTGTAATAGTACCTACGTCTATTGCTTTAATTAATTTTGCTTCGCTGTTATTAGAAAAATAAAACAAATAAAAAAAGACTACTTGAAAAACTCAACTCATAGATATTAGATAGTGCAGAGGTTAGTGAAGACTATACAAAATAGAAAATTTTAAATTGGCCACATTCGTTACTACCTACTTAAAAGTTTTATATAAATCTGAATTCATTACATTCATGAAGATAAAATGTAAAAGTAAATAAGAATGAAAGTTCATAAGAATAATATACTTACAATTCCTCCAATAAGAATGACGAGGGATACAATTCCAATGACGATACCGACGACAACGCCTGTATTTTGACCGCTGTTTGAGATTCCGCTTCCAGTCTTAGGAACTTCTGGTACACCTACAATTAAAAACAATAGTTAAAACATGTAACCAGTGGACAACGGTTTAGTTTCTGCAAGTGTCAAGGTCGACGGTGTATGTTTACAAATTGCTTGTTGGTAAACATGTTTAGGCTGCAATATCAACAATGAGTAACTAATCCTTCACCTGTGCAAATTTCTACAAAATACATTTAAGATAGTCTACAATTTATAGATGTAGCTTTAATAGGTAATATAATAAATAAAATTTTTTGTCTACACAATTTTATTGCATTTATAATTTATCGAGATAAGCTGATTTAAATATGAAACAAAAACAAACATTTTTTAATATTACCCAAACAATAACAGACCTTGCAGAAACTATTTGTTTTATTTGTTAAAGTTAACATAGAACGTTAATCACAAAAAAATATATAATGTTGTAGCACCGCCACCTCGAAGATATGCACTTACAATGAACATGACAAAAACATGGACGATTCAAGGCGATGTATCAACGGCGCTCTTGAGTAAATTGCGATTTAAAACGATGTGTTAATTAAAGAAAGTTATACAATGTCTAATGTAATGCTAAAACTGCATACGTCATGTAATGAAGGTAGTTGTTAAATTATTACTACGGTTAGGACATAAATTTACGTAGGTGTCTAACCGAGTCGCTCTACCCGATCTATTTAAAGATAATGTCAACGAAACGTGCCAACTAACACTGTTTAACCAAAATATCTTAACCTAATTGGATCGCTAGGTTTTCAGTTCAGTATTGTATGATTAATTAGTTTCGAATATAAAAGAAACATGTGACAAAAGGGACAGGAAGGATGGGGATCTGATATGGTTGGACAATGCGCGCGTATTCCAGAAAAATCGCTGTTGGATGAATTAATGGTTGCCCTTATTGTTCACCTTTGATTGACATCAATGATACCATTGTACATGCGGATGTGAAGCCCCATAAATGTATATAGTTAGTAATTTATGCAAAACTTTATATGCATTATTTGTCAGTGTATTATTTATTCAAATGTTACCACATTTAACAGTCGCAATAGAGGTTAGTTGATTAGTAATTTTTACTATAGTTAAAACATGCACTCAGTTCAATAAGAATCTGTGTGTCTTCCCCTAAACTTAAGATAAACATTTGCACCACGAACGTAAGTAAAGTAAACAAAATAATACTTTACCATTAACATCTAAATTTTTCAGCGCATCTGGCAAATAAACTAGACTGAGGGCGTCGTAATTATAACGAGATTCTTTGACGGGTCTCTCGGTGTTGTCTGGGATCCGATTGAGACCTGAGTCTTTGAGGAAGAGATCAATGAATGGTTGGTTTTTGTTTTCTTGTTCTTGTATATCCGTCTGCCAGTAGACCTGCATTGGTTCAGATTGTTGGTCCACTGTACGTGTAACTTTTGTTTCTGGTTCCTCCGGGGTGTCGGGTGCTTCAGTAGCCTCTTCGCTCTTGAGGATAGCGTGCCCCAACTTTAAGAGAAGGACAAATCCTTCCCTTGGTATATTCACCATATGGATCAAACTTCCCGTTTAATCGTAAGCATTCAAAACAGTATCGCATCAGTTTTGAATTTAGCAGTTTGTCATGCCCTGCAAATCAGTCAATGAATCCTAAGTTGAAGACACACAGATTTGGAACATTCACTATGAAACGTTGTTAGTGTATGGCGTTGTGTTATGTATAAGGTGATATTTTATACCCAGCACCAGATTTGTATCGACATGTTATCTTATCGCGTGATGATTGTGAATCAACCCATTCATCGTAAAGCAAAGTGGAATCGAAGTCATGGTGTTTGACGAAATGGAAATAATATTGAAGCAACCTTTCCAATACTAAAAGTTAACAGACAACATTCACTCGCGGTCGTGTGGAAATCACTTGCACGCAAACACCACGATATCGATTTATCGTTTATTAACGCACGAAATATTGGAAGGAAAGGGTATACGAGAAAAAAACGATGGATTCAGACGTATATACTCACTAGTTAGATCAGGTCTTTCCTCTACAATTACGGTTTCATTTGGACCATTACTTGTTTTATGCACCTCCTCATCTGGTTTTATTGTATCTGTAGATTTTATTAAACGAAACAAATTTGTAATTCCCAGTGGTAATGTTGTATAAATGCGCTTGCGTCTGGTACAAACACTATTTCAGTAACTTGAGCGAATTCTCGACACACACGCGCGCACAGTTCCACGGCACACAACAAAATGAGAGCCGAAACCGCAAGCGCTTGCCGGTCGAGCGAGGCCGCCATTGCCGTACCCCAACGGCTCAGTTCTGTCAATTTAACTGTTGCGATCCAGCTGGCGCTCGACAAACTCGATATTATTGTTATACCCCCGACGTTGCGTTGTACTGAGAGAAAAGATTATCGGAAAAATAAATTGGTTTTGTATTTGACTTTGACGTAAGTAAATAGGCTTAATAACTATAGAAATAAAAATAAATTGTATAATAAATGTAATGCGTTTTCGTATAAAAATTTGGAAATATTCTCTTAGGTTCGTTTTAATTAGAAACCGACCGAAACTAGTTTTCCGGCCGAAACCTAAACCGAATATTCAGCCGTGGCTTCAATTTCGGCCGAAACCGAAACTCACATGGTCAAGTATAAAATTCCTTAAAAAACTGAAATATTGTGCATTGTACCCATTATTCTGCATTAATTAGGACATGAAATGGGAATACGGTGTCCTAAGTTTGTTGTAATCATTTATTGAGCATAATATATACAATTTATTTTTATTATTATTTCAAATTAAGTTCTCATAGCAAAATTTTTATCAGTTAACAATAATCAAAATACTTATTTTTACTGTTTCAATTAATACTAAGTATTGGTATTTTGAGATATTACTAATTAATACTTTCGTTTGTATTTGAATTAAAAAGAATCATCAATCTCTTTTAGGTTCCTCATAAATAAAAATAATAATTACTAAAATTACTATTACACTCTTACTTCCAGTCTCAACAAAGATAATCAAAGAACACATTTAGAATTAACAAAAATACCTAGATCACAATTCGGGCGATTACGCACTGACTAAGTTTTGATGCCACAGAGCTATCTGAACGACGCACGACAATTTTCGAACAGGCGCGCCAGCGTCCGCCAAAGCCTTGCTATCAGAAACGAAATTGGCGAGCGTGTGCGACAGCTTCCGAACTCAGTTTCGGTTTCGGCACAAAGTTTCGGCCAATTTTGGCCGAAACTGAAACTGCCGCCGAAACTTGATTTTTGGCCGAAAATCGGACGAAACAGAAACCGAAATTTTGGTCGGACACTAGTTTTAATACACCTTATATTCTTTTCTACGTAAACTTATAAAATAATTTAAAATTTCTTTTACAACTCAAACCTCTTACAACTGGCTTAAGATAACAACATATTAATTAATAGTTGAAATGGTATTGGGTACTTTAATGGCCCTTTGAATAAAAAAATATGAAATTAATCAAATTGTTGTAATGTTGTATGTTAATTAATACATAATAGTGTGTTTTATTTGTTCTACATAGTATTAATAAACCAAATCATTTTGTTTAAAGTAGTACTAAATGTATACTCCCCTGTCTGGCCCCATACATACATTTTACTATTATTTATATGGGCCAAGAAAATTCCCAATAGCGTATATTTACCCACCTACATATACATGATGCGAAAATACTGCATTACTTTACACAAATAATTTAGTAAGTTACGACAAAGGACTTTTACTTTCATCAACTATTAATAGTAATATCATTTACTATTAATAACAAAACGTACAGACAGTCGAAACTCGCGTATCTCTATCGTAGCACTCGCGAGCGCCATGTTGGATCGCAAACGCACTGACTAAACAAAAGGTGGCGTGATGTGTGACGTCATGTCGCCTTACACGCTAGCTGTAAGACTATTGGGTGTGCAACGTTTTCATCATAGAGATAGCAAGTGGGCCTTATGCTTAGTACCTGAGGATTTTTTTAAAAGGAGTTCTCGCATTCTTAAACGTGATTCATTCATACCTCGAGCGAAGGATGCTATTCTTAGCGTATACAATACATGTTGCATTTCACTATCGCTGATTTATTGACCCCAATAAAATAAATTTAAACTTATGCGGCCTTTTATCAATGCGAGTACGCTATCACCTGTACGCATAATGATAGCGACATATAAACAAAGTGTAATGACTAATTGTTACGTTTTACTCGAGATAATGTGCGAAGGCGTGGTATATTCCGATCATGACACGGGAATTCTTAGTATATTGTATATGTTCGAATTATGAACTCAGATAAAACATCGTACGATATGACGCAATCGCATGACGTGGACGTTACGTGTCACGCTCGCCGCTGACTGTACAATTCAGCAGCGGTATTTTTATAAATCGGTCGACCGTAACCTTGAGATTTTTTTTTATTTAGAACATAGGTTTTTTTTCTATTTAGGTTTGCAACACGATAAAATTCCAAAATCTTTGGCACGGTAATACCACGGTGATACTATCATACACATAGAGGTCTTAATACTAATGTTATATACCTTGTCGCCACACCGGTGTCCAAAACGACATTAGGGCGCGAACTTGCCCTCAGTTGCTCGTGAAACTTTGTCACAAAAAGTGCGGTTTAAAATAAATATAAATAATATTTATAATGACAAAAATAGATAGAAACTCAAAGTAGGCAGAATTAATTAAAATGCTGCAGGTGGGCAGCCCTATTCATGTTTATGTACTGCGCGACTGTAGGCATTTGTTTCAAAGAATCGGCCCCGTTACAATATACATATGATATGATAGTATTACTGTGACTTTAGCCTCAAAATACTCGACCGAGTCAAGGATATCACTCGACCGTGACGTAACCTTGGGAAAAAATATTTTCAAATTTAGATCAGGGGCTTATATTTTTCTATTTAGGTCTGCAACACTGTTTCTATAAATTGGCGTAAAAGGACTCAAAGTCAAGGGAGTAAAATAAAAAAAAAAATATGTTTATAACATTGGGACGAATACCTTAATTATTGATAATTAATCTGGCATATTATGAATTAACAGCTATTTACGAATCATTCATCATCATCAATTTAATCAAAATTTACTATCTTAATCACATACGTGACTAATACAAAGTTTTGTTTATGAAACTAAAACTATGAGTAATGATATTTTAAAAATACATTTAACAAATAAGCAAAAAGGTATTCCCATTGACAATCGAAGCATCAAACCGGTTTCCCAAATTGATAGCTAAACCAGTATATTTATGTAAATAAACGGAAGTAAAATATTGATATTTACACACAAAACTTCCAGAATGATTGGCATAATAATATGCTTTAAATCATCCTTAATATTCGCATTCTTTATAAGTATTAACAGCAGTACCGTCCTTTCAAAAGTCGACAGTCAATATAATCTTAATTAATAATCAAAAATATATTTGAGATAATAGCCGACTTCCTGTTGCCTTAAGGCATCTTTTTTCTTAATTTTTTATCATCTCAATGTTAAGATGCTTCTTAAATTGTTTGCGGAAGATGGACACACATAAAAATATCATAAATGAATTTCATTGCATCAATACTTTACAAGCGTTTACAAATTTTACAATGCTCAGATGTATTAAAATTACACTGCAGCATAACACCCGACATAGCTGTAAATTAAAATTGCGTTCCGGATAAATAGCTAGCGGAAATTCAAATTAACAACTGGCGATGTGTATTCGTATATTTACAAGCGTTCTAGACGTTTCTAAACCGACGGTTTTAAGAAAAATATTTCAAAAGTTACATTACACATGGTCGGGTTATAAATTATTTTGCTAACATAAATGTTTGCCAAAGATCCGATATGTTCACGATTTATTAGAAAACCTCGAATTCTATTTTCCAAATGATTAGATGTTACATAAGGTTTATGCTCATAAAAGCAAGAATATAAAAAAATTGTAAAACGAAAAATTACAAAAATAATGAGCAAGAACCATCTTTCTTGGCTTCTTCTTTGGTTTTGAGTTAGATGAAAAAAATTGTTGGTATGAATTGAGAAAGATTGAAATAAAAATAATAGTCATCTAATACGGTGATATCCGACAGAAATCCTAAAAACATAAGCCAATTCAAGGTCTTATGAATTTTAGCTTAAACCCGAAGTTTTGTAAGATAAGGAGATAATTAAAAAGTGACACTTCAATTTTTAACTACACTGCGAAAAACTGCTGGGACCTTATTATTGTCGAATTATACAAATTTTATTTCAACATCAAAATATACTGTCGTCAACAACGATCTTGATATTCGCAAGGAGATCGAGTCGCTTAATGCGTAGTTAGTTCCTTATGAAAATATTCAGTTATACAACCATTGCTTATTGAAGCATGTACTTTGAATTGATTGGATGTTCGATCAATCGTCCCTAAACGATGTCAATGGTTGGGAATGACTTTTTTATTGACCCTATCAATTGTGTTGTCATCTGTGGCAACTGGCATACATCGTTCACGATGTACAACTGCAGGATGATCTGTTTTATGCGTCATTCGCGTATATCTTGGTTTGTTCGGCGTAAATTGGATATGGAGTCTATGAGTCACGTGGATCAGCATTTAAATCCACATCATAATTCCAATTTCGTTGGATCATCATCAATCTTAATTCCTGAGGTAACTGTACCAGGGTTGAAGCCCAGATTTTATTGTTCCTAACATCAATTGTATAAATGTTTTCTAATATATATTATAATATTGAAATATTTCATTTTATACATGTTCTTTAGGTTTTTAACGAAGAATACGTACAACTAACTTTTCACCTGTATGATTTTATTTATTTTACCTATCCTCGTCCCAATACCTCGTAAGATTTGCAGAATATGTTTTTCATACAAAATGTATGTAACTGTGGCTTGCAATTTTATGACCGCTTATATTGCTGACATTAACCCTTTCACCTTAGGAACAGCAGCTACAACTTAAAATGTATAGCCAAGGGTAACACGGCTATACGTGCATTTCACAATCTGTCAGGTTCATCATGATTGGACCTATCACGTTTGGGACTGCAACCACCGGACAATACACTTGGCATTGAGGCTCGTGCATATAAATCATACTGGCTTTGTTTCTGTCGGAGAAAGGGCAACTTTTATTTTTACAATCATTTTCTTTTTAATTTGGTCCTAAAATCCTAAAATTTTATCATTAATGCTGCATGCTGCTCTATCAAAGCTTATATGAATATACAGTGGCGTGCAAAAGTTACGGGCCACCCTCATTTTTCAGTGAAATTAATAAAATATTTATTCCCTCACTTGATCATTGCTCAAGGTGTTTAAAAAAAGTCAGGATAAATATAATAACGTTAGATGTAATGTTTTTCTTTAATGCTGCATGCTGCTATATCAAAGCTTATATGAATATACAGTGGCGTGCAAAAGTTACGGGCCACCCTCATTTTTCAGTGAAATTAATAAAATATTTATTCCTTCACTTGATCATTGCTCAAGGTGTTTAAAAAAAGTCAGGATAAATATAATAACGTTAGATGTAATGTTTTTCTTTAATGCTGCATGCTGCTATATCAAAGCTTATATGAATATACATATAAGTCGTGTTTTGCCTCAGTAAACTACTTTAGGCTAGAATGGTTTGGTAGACTAAGCCCACACAATCACATGTTTTCTTACGATGTTTTGAGAATAAGCAACTATATAAAATAAGTAACTATAGAAGATAAAGTGCCTAAGTCCAGAAATGTAACCGCGAACGTCGAGATTTAATCTCACCTAATCCTTCAGCCCATCTATTGAATTATTAACTCTAAATCAGTTATTAATTATACATACTTTTCCATGTATCTTATCAATTTCTTTATCCATTAATCTCGCGGGCACGTGGCTTGAGGCATGGTTGTAAGGATCACGTTAGATAAAAATAGCGTGAACTGATAAGATTTTTGCCAGAAAACCCTAGAAACTGTTTGCTGCTAGCATATGCTTAAAACGCAAATAAATAAATAATGAGCAAAGCAAATAAATAAAATATATTGCTGTCTAAAAAGTTAAGTTTTTTGTTAGAATTATATTATTCAAATAAGAAAAAATGGCCATTGTTCTTTCAATCTTGCTGACGTAAATGAAAGTGATCATTCATAGTCTTTAACATAACCGCAGTGGAAGATAAGTTATCAAATATTGTCGATCTGCTTGTGAAATCTCCGTAATTAATCTATTATACGTAATACAGACAGACCGCAGGTGTTTTTGTTTTGATTAATTAAGAAACAAATGTAGCGTCAGTTTTTTCAATGATCACAATCGCGTTTTAGGCTACATTTTCCTTCAAACCTTAAAAATATTTAACATTTAATTAAAATGGTAAATTTGATGATATAGTCACCACTTCAAAAATATAACTACTATAAAAAAGATATAACATTTATAAATTTAATTCAGATAACTATGGGTTCAGTACCGCGAGTTCTTTGAAAAATTAAATATTGGAAAATTGAGACTATAAATTCTCTTTTAGATGATTTTGTCAACAATCCGCTTCCACGGAAATCGAACTAGGGACCAGGAAACAAACCCACCTCTAAGCAATTGCGGTAACCTGTTCTGAATTCTGATGTTATTTTGAACAGTTATGAGGAAGCAATATTTTCAACTACAACATACGCCATAACAAGAGGCTTTTAACAAGTCTGAACTAAAATCCATAAATTTTATGTAAAGTAACTGTTAATATTATGCGACCTTATAAATTTCATGTGTACTTTATTAACGAGAACAAGCGTTAACCCTCAAAATTAATTTACACGTTGACATATTGTGCCTTTAGTTCATGCTATTACTGAGTGATATAAATGTCAACAAAAAAAATATTTCAAGAAATCAAAACAAAATAGTAAAATTTTGCTTAGGACCAAAATTTCTATTTTAATAATATAAATAAAAGTATTTTTAAGATGACTTCCTATCAACCTAATAAATTCGTTGAGAGCTCGCTGTGACCTCAGTTTTTGTTAATTAATTCCACGTCCGTCCAACGGAAAGGACAACATCTGGTCGATATAATTGTTTGAATTCGTTTTTGCGCTTATTTTGCATGAATATAATTAATTAAAAACCCGGTAATTTGATAACAATTTTAGTCATATAAAAATATGTATAAATGGTTTATTCGGATGTTCCACGTAACCTTTTTCGTTGAAAAATTAAATTAAATGTAGATTTGGATCAACATTACATTTTGAATACTTACAATAACTTTCTCAAGGACACAGATCAAAAATTATTTTGTCGTTTTGAGCTTAATATTTTTTAATAGTATATCATTACTCCTAATGTTTCAAATTAAGTTGATTAGAACGTGTTGTTTTAAACATTTTAAAATACATATGTATATTGAAACAATGTATGCAAAATAACTTTGTAATAGAAAACCTATTGTAACACGTGTACCATATTATGTTAATAACATTTCTTTAAAAAAATAATTAAGCAAATACTAAATAAAAAATTGTCTTCAAGGTAAATTCATTTAAATAATTATATTTTTATAATAACATAATGTTATTACTGTTATGGTAAACTGGCCATATTCTTATCTCCCGAAAAGTACGCAATCGACACAATTGTGCCAATGATAAAATCCGAACTCGAAATACGACTTGCGGGACTGTGCCGATTTTCACGACCTGTGAATAGAAAAGCATAGAATGTTCGAGATACTTACTGTCCTCGACGCACATCTGGTTGTCTGGCAGCAGTCGGAGGCCGTTGGGGCAGGCGCAGGACACGCGGGGTGAATTGGGACCTATTCTCGGCGCAGGTAGGCACAGGTGGGAGCAGTGACCGTTGACAGCCGCGCAGTGGTTCACGCCGTCAGGTTGGCGGTATGGGTGATACACGTGGATCACCATCGGATTTTGTAGCTGCAGTTTTAAATAGGGATTTAAAGCTTATGTTTTGTTACAGAATTGTGTGGTACAAATGAAAATGTTTTAGTATGAATGACGCGTATTTTTGCAATGTTAAAAATCTGCTTGTTCCTATTTTATTGTCGCGGTTTTGCATAGTCATGTAAGGTCATAAAAATGGATATTTATAACTAAATTAAAATATGACAAACACTTTTAAATATTCAACTGAAATATAAACATATATTAACTGAAATAAAATATAAAAATATTTTTAAAAACATACTATCAAAATTACAAACGCGTATCCCAAAATATTCCTAAATTAACCGGTACAGGAAACTATAAACTTGATGAACTTGATGTAAAATCTACCAGCCGAACTAGGCACATGACGCATAACACAAAATTTCATCATCATTCTCCTGCCCTGATCCCAATTCTTGTTTGGGGTCGGCGCAGCATGTTTTGTCCTTCCTTCCTGTGTTGAAGGACAAAACATGCTGCATAAGAGTTTTGGCAGATGTTTTACGGCCGGCCGCCTGCCTGACGCCAACCCTCCTTGGGAATTTCTATGTTTTAAAGGGAATGGTGTGGGGATAGTGTGAGTTTGGGTAAAGGATATTGAGGGAAAGGATATTTGGCATAACACAAAATTTCATGACCACCAAAAATGCAACAGAGACCTTTCGCACCATAAAGGTCGCCGGAAAATGATGGTTTCTTGGCGTTCAAAAGTTCACGTGGGAATTCTTGGAGTCTGCACCAGAGAGCGCCAATATTTGAGTAATAATTACGTTTAAAAGATTTTTTTAAGACTATCCGACTTTACGCAGCTGAAACTCCTGTACGCCTGGCCCAGCAGTGTTACACATAGAAATGACACCGTAAAATGATGACCAATGTATGATGGCTTTTTCAACCAGCAATAAAATAAATCGGAAAGAAGCAGGCTACTTACCTTCACTAAATAGCTGGGAGACAAAAGTATTAAGGGGGTAGATGCACTTAGAATTTTTGAAAAATCGATTTTTTTTTTTTTTTCATTTTCTTAAAGTATGATGTTTCAAGAATATTGTCTGAAAATTTCAAGTCAATCCGATGAATAGTTTTCAAGATATTTAGTAATTACTGAAGCAACATTCAACCTCTCGGTTGTGAATAGAGCAGGTAGCGGACGGCAGCTGCAAGCTATTAAACCTGTTTATAAAGATTTAAGTAATGATAATTTACTTTTGAGATGTATTGGTGGTTTCAATCAAAATAATAATGAAAGTTTCAACCAGCTCGTGTGGAAAATAAGTCCCAAAACATTGTGGAGTAGTAGCACTATAGTAGAAATTGCTGCATATGTCGCTGCATGTTTGTTCAATGAGGGTTCACATTCATTATTACTGATTATGAATTCACTTGGGATTGATTGCGGACCCAATTCTCACCGTTACACGGAAAAAAGAGATTCAGAACGAATAGATTTAGCGAACAGGCGGGCAAACGAAAATACCCGCGAGGGCAGAATGCGTCGAAGACAACACCAGCTAGATGTTTTAGAAGTTTCAAAATCTGCAGAAGCTCTATTATATGGTCCAGGTATTGATGATTCAATATTAATATCTAAATAATTCTATTAGGCTACAAATTTTATGTGATAAACGAGTGTAAGCTAGTCGGACTAAATTTTTCTAGCAAAAATTTTTCAAAGTTTAATAACTCGATGAATATTGAATTTAACCAAATTTTGTAAAGAATACTTTCGCTTCAAAAATTCTTAAAACATACGAAAATAAAAAATCAATTTAAAAAAATGAAATTTTTCAAAGAAATTATTTAAACAATTAGCTATAAACAATTAAATGTTCAAATTATCAGCAAAAAAATGTGATATTCGGATTTTACAGATAAAATTACGCAAAATTTAACTTTTTCTATTTAATTAGATACTTAACACCAAAATTAAACAAGATCTACTTTTAAAAAACTTTAAACGCGTTTTTATCAAAACTGTGTTTTTCCATTCGGTGCCCAATTTAACTCGAAAACCATTGGGTGGATATTGATGAAATTTTAATATTATCTTTTTGGCATTAAGAACTAGTCTTTAATCGAAGGATATTGATTTTTGTTAACAATTACTATATTTTTTAAACAATTAACTTTTAACATTTTATCGAAAATCAGAGTCCAAAGTTTCGAATGCCACCATTTTGTAAATTTTCAAAAAAAAAAAAAAAGCTTCGATTAAAGACTGGATTTATTATTAAACTAAAGGTTTCACCTTGGTTTTTCGAATTCAGATGATCCAGAAGGCTGTTGTGATGGTCACCGCGAAGTACTACTCGCGGGAGAGGATCCAACCGATATGGCGATATTTTAATAAATAATATGTATTTTTTTTTTTTTTTTTCATAAATGTTAAGTTAAAGCATTGTATAAAAACTCTGTATAATTTATTTTGTAAAATAAACTTAATTACTGTAAAAAAAAAATTTTTTTAAATAGGCCTTTTTTTACGCTTCTGAGTGCATCTACCCCCTTAAAAGAAGTATGTGGTATTTTAATAAAGCTGGATAAACAGGAATTTCTATAATAAACTTTATGGCACATAAGTCTAAATAGGGGTCTGGCATACGATCGTAAAAACATCTTGTGCGTAATTCGCCCATGCGTTAAACAATTTTAACTTTAACAAGATGCCTAATTACAGGGCAAATTGAATTAACGCCCTAGTCATTGCGTTAGGAAAACTGACGCCATCGCTTTATTGAACATAGTAATGACATGCTAGAAACCATAATAAGTTCGTCCATATACGACCATTGTTGTAAGAATGACGCAAAACAAGAGGATCTGACGTCGATGCATGAATTCTAAGTAAACATTTTTATTCTGAAAAATCAGACATATTGTGAAAAACACAAATTTACATACATCAAATATACATAATACTTACTACATTTTCTATTATTATAGATACTTATAATTATTAATAAAGAGAAATTCTAAGCTCCTAACAGCAAGAAATAGTAAATTGTTAAAATGATGGTCATAAATTTTAAGGTACTAATATAAATAGTGAACAAACGACATAAAGGTACACTCCCAATTTTAACATTGATAAGTGACTGCTCTGTTGTCATAGGGAGATGCTCTCTTCATACTAGCCTAGAGAAGGTTCGTAGATTTTACATATTATCTTCAAAAAATTGCAGAACATTCTTTGACTAGTGGATGATACTAACACGAGATAGTTTTTGAGCAACATAAAGAAAGACATACAAGAATAATAAAGTCAAAACATGACCTGAAATAAAAGCATTATACGATTTTTCCCGTAGATAGTATGTACATACCGTGTGTGTAGAAGTGATGGCTTCAACATCCTTTCCGTTGAATTTGTTGGCGCGGTAGACGGCAGTCTTGTCCCAGTCGGTCCAGTAGACCCAGTCTTCGAACGTGGTGATGGAGAAGGGATGGCGGAGAACGTCTGTTGAGTAGAGAATGAGGCGGCGACCGGAACCGTCGTAGTTGCACGATGAGATCGTGTTCATCTTGGCGTCCACCTGTAGAGAAGGGGTGAATTGAGTCTTCTTCTTTGGGTCTATTGGCTATTACGTAGTGTGAATCCAATTCAATAGACATAAAGTTGCAGAAGACAGTGAAACCTTTTACGTCTCAGTAATTGTGTTCCACGATATAACTTCACGATTAAGTAAATATTAAAGTCGTAAAATAAAATACTTGTCATCATTATATTTCATCATTTCTTAATCAGTTTCGGAATTGCGTTTGACAGATATGAAAACCGCCTGATTTTTAATGACACAGGACAATGGCTGATACTGTGCGATGTATTGGAATTGGTACAATTTTAAATCATTGCTGTCTTAAGGTCTCTCCTACTATTGAGAGGTTAAAGGTTAGGACCCCTACGCTGGCCTTAAAAGTAAGCAACACAGTAACGCTTTTGTAATTACTATAAGAAACATATATAGTATCTTTAGTACAGGATTTTAAGCTACTTAGTAAATTTTAGAATTAGTGATTCCATTTTAAGACATCTTTCAGAGAGGATCTTTAAAACAATAAAAAGCAAAATAAATAAAAAAAATGAAATACTTAACAAAAAGATAAAATAAAACATTTGACTGTTAATAAAAAAGCCAGGGACTTAGTTGGTTCAAGTAAATTTTATTATTTTTTGTTCGTAATCAACTTACATTAATAAATTATACGGTTGAGTTATTGCGTTGCTGCGGAAATATCTTATACAAAGTTATAGATTACAAGGATACACCCAACAGTCATACATATATGTATAGTTCTCACCCTACGCTAAAATACAAGTCCTGTATAACTAATCGTTTCGCAAGCTGGTGTTTAGCCAAAGGTGCCACGGGGCTGTCAAATAATTTATAAATCAAGGTGTTTTGGTATTAATTGATTTTTTTCATCATCATCATCATCATCATCATCATCATTGTCAGCCAATTCTGGTCTACTGCTGGACATAGGCCTCCCCCAATGACTTCCACCGGGATCGGTCGGAAGCCGCCTGCAGCCAGCGACGTCCCGCGACCTTGACAAGGCCACATGACGCGGAGAACTGATGGCTGATGGGGCCAGAAAGTCCTCCAGTGGATGCCACGTACTAGAAAGCGCAGCGTGGGACGTCCCCCGACAAGTTGATTTTATTTTAATTGTAATAAGTGTTTACGAAATTTTCTTAGCTAGTTCCGTTCAGCATCTGTGCTTTACAAACATGTTACGTGCTCATCGTACAGATTCCGTGGAAAATTTTTCGGCGCGCATTCTGTGCGCATTTTACGCGTGCAAAGACCTTGTATATCATACGTAAAGTGTGTAAAAAACAATATCTTTACGCAATATATAAATATGACGATGTACTGATAAAACTTTCAAACAATTAAAACAGTTACCATTTTTTACAGGGCACTAAAATGCAATAAATCTCATACGGATCCAACCGAAATGTAAAAAATTGCTAAAAAGTTGCATCAAAAATACAAACGATCCCTATCCTAGGTTCAGATATTCTTTCCATGGGTATAAAAAGGCACAAAAACCTTTTGTTCGTATAGATCAATTCAAACCCACCAGGAAGCCGTGTTTTTAGTTTTACATAATAAAGGGCGAAATGAATTTTATTTCATAGAAGCAATGCTAGTCACTTTTCTACTAGACCTAATGGAAAACCCAAAAATACTTCGTCTGATCCGAGGATAGATACATATCTGTGTATTCCATCATTTTTCACTAGAAATTAACCAAGCATTTAAATCTGATAGAGCGACCGGACGCACCTGTAACGGATTGGGTTTTTATTATATGAAGATTTCTATCTTTAAGTAATTAATAAAATATTTGGACAATTTTGCCTTATTCGTATTATCAGGATTAACAAGTTATCATCAGCATTATTAAACCACTACCGTCTAGAAGCAATTACGGGCAAATTTCAACTCAACACTAGTAAACTGTATTTGAATAAAAAAATCGAAATTTGAAACGACAAAATCGGTTTTATAAATTGATAAAGAATTAACGACACCTACAATATTTCATTACGCCATTATTATCAGTGAATATTGCCTAAATTCCGGTTATTGTTAATGCTTACATTATTTTATTCTGTAGTTTAAACATAGATTATTATCATTATTTTAATCGCGTATTTTTAGCACTTGTGGAAAAAAATCCTTCAAAAGTGCCAATCAAAATTACAATGCCGGCTTTTAAGTTGCCAAAACGGCTGTTAACATAAATAGAGCCAAAAACAAGAACAAACTTAATTACACCCACACAAAAGAATAATGCGGGAATATAATTGGAGAACCAAAAGCCCACAGACTTCGCTGGCTTGGTCACCTAAAGAGAATGGAGGAG
Source organism: Cephonodes hylas (assembly GCA_030295005.1). Taxonomy (NCBI): domain Eukaryota; kingdom Metazoa; phylum Arthropoda; class Insecta; order Lepidoptera; family Sphingidae; genus Cephonodes; species Cephonodes hylas. The sequence goes on along the minus strand of AP025362.1, from coordinate 10,364,280 downwards.
GATCGTGCGACATAGCGCTTGTACGTAAGTCGTCCGTGCGGTTGCCGCCCGATTAGACGACTCAGGTACCTTTGGAAGGATAAGGTCGAATATACCTATAGGATCTCTTTACTCGAGGATTGGCGGGAGGTAGCACGAAAAGAGAAGAATAGGCCCTATCCCACCACACACCCGCCACTGCAACTCCTGTACTACAGGATCAACAGCGGCACGCACAGTATTGGCGTCGAGCAATGAAGCTCAGCGAATCTAAGGGGACCTAAATTGTCACAATCCCGCAACGAAGTTAATCAGAAAAGCAATGTAAAGGAGGAGTTGGAAAACAAAGAGTTGTCCACTTCCCTCCACAGCAAAGCGGGTGACAAAATATTGAGTTATGAGGTTTAACCTCACATAAAGAAATACAATTACCAAAAAATTAGACGCAATTGAAGAAGAAGGAGAAAGTACTTTATTATCGAAGCCTACGACTGAATTTGCTCCGTTGCGTCATTGCAGTAAGTAAGAAATTTTCATATTGGCATTAGGCAGGATAATGCACGTGTGTTGAAGACGTAAATATGTTCAGGAGTAAACAAAACTAATTGGACACGTCACTAGTGGGGTGGCGTGACATTTTGGCTTTTCCATTTAAATGTAAACATTTGTATTTTTTGGCTGCCTTCCTCGTTTATTTGTTTGTGTTGTAGGCAATGTTTAAGGAAAATGTATAGGAATGAAGCTTTGGGTATATAGCTCAGTGTTGCGCTTGTCTCGTGGCCTCATCCACGTGTTCTGCGCTCTCAGGATAATGTTCGGTGAGAATGCATCGCTTAGTGACCCCGATGACATATTAGGCCATCTTTAAAGATAAACAGGGTTAAACGGAAGGGAAGGAGTATATACGATACGGGTCTGTGAGGTGAATAAACAATATCCCCGTGATCTTTAAGTAAGAATTCTTAAAGCGGTCTCAACCTACCTTCACTACCTTTCTTCCTATTATGTGTTAAGACCGTATAAAAGATACTATTCAGTGTGAGCTAAAAAGCTAATAACTGTTGCCAACATTAACATTATTAATTAGCATTAACATTATCATTCTTAATTCAAATTATGTTCGTTATAGGTTTGTTTATTTGGACTCAATACAATTGCTTAAGGCCTTCCTTGTCAATTAAATATTCGTTACGAAAGCATTATTATTTGCACCTCCAGTTAGCAAAAGGTACTTATCGAAATAGTCATATGACCTTTGAATTTTAAACATAGTAAACACAATAACAAAACAGTTTTAAAGTTGGCAAAAACATCATGAAAAATAATTCCGTTGCAACGAGACAAAACAAAACGTACAAAAAAAGGCAAATGATGATTGTTTTCGCGCAATATGTAAAGTACCATACTCTATAAGGATAAAGTTAAATGATGTTAAATGATTCCAAATCCCGATGATGTTAACTTGATGGAAAAATATTTTTGCACTAAACCCGTGTGCTTAATATACAATGCCTATAATAGATCGCTTCACGGAAGTAGCCAAGTGCGATCAATTTTAATTATCTGCTGTTTATATTCTGACGAACATCGTGCGTTCCATGAAAAACAAAATGAATTGTAATTGATGACCCCCTGTGAAAAAGATACATAGAAACAGTCTATAGGCTCGTTAGAACGATTCATCATGTTTATCATTTAGGCTAAGATTATTTTGAAATCATAAACATTTTTCGTCATCTTTCAAAGACAGCAGAAAGAATGGTTAGGAGACATAAGACTGTCTGATAGGGAACTCTATACTTAACCGTTAAACATCTGGGACTTCGAGGCAATTGAATCTTTACGTCAAAGATAAAAAATAACTGCAAATTAAATAATAGGTACATAGATAGAAAAAATATTTATAAAATATAAAATGTAGAGATATTATGCACCTGTACGCAACTTTCAAACATACAACACATGTAGTAACCTAGTTGGTATTAGTGGATAAATTTTAATTTCTTATCATTTTTTCCTAGATAAGACGAATTAATTTATAAATTAAAAGATGGCTACGAATATTAGAAGACATCAAAACATAATACTAATTTTGGATGCTTTCGAGAACCTTATCATCCAAAACACGCAATTGTTTTAACATGGCTAAGACGGTAAGACTAAGAAATAAAAATCCAATACAAGTTACACCTTTACGAATGAAAGAAACGTACAAACAATACTGATGTTTATCCACAGCCTCGTATAATTCTTTAGTGTTCCTTAAAATATAATCTTTATAGACTTACCCAGTACACCCGTTTGCGGACCAGGTCCAGAGTGAGACCATTAGGCCATTTCACGTCGTAGGACACGATGGTCTGCCTGTGGGAGCCGTCCATGCCGGCGCGCTCGATCTTGGGAATCTGACCCCAATCGGTCCAATACATCCATCTGTAGCAAAGGAGTAGTGTTTTGTTACTTATCTGGATTGGCTCGCTGATCTTGGGGCATAAGTCTAAGGCGTATGGTCAAGGTCCTAGGTTTGGTTCCAGGTCGAGGATTTTTATTAGCTTTTTAAGGCAGGATACTCTTAGCAGCAACACTCAGTCTGAAATTCGACCGGATGAGGGCGATAGGCTCGCCAATGATGATGAGGGAGTTAGAAACATAGGTAGTGGAATAAGGGTATATAAATATATTAAACACTTGCTCTTTTGCTATAAAAGCGTCTTTTTTTAAATTTATATTCTTACCAAAAACATTTTTTCAAGAAAACAATGATAATGTGCTTGATTACAAGTATTGTGTAGTTTCGAAAAACAGTTTAGACGTCGAGTCGAATTTGACCGATAAAGATGTAAATAATATTCTGTCAAGACTTAATTTAATGATAATTAAATGGAAATAATTTTACTAAATAAATGATGGTGAAATTAAATGTACGGTAGAATTTATACACAAGCATTTAAAATGTGGTTCAGTTAATTATTTGTAAAGACTTATAACCTCAACATTTGGCGATATGAAATATAGAAAAAAAATGCTTTAAGTTGCAATCATAACGAGTTACAGCTTTTTTACTACACAAATCTTACTCATATTTATAGGAATATATACGTATAGGTCATTATTATTTTAATATATACGTACTTAAAAGGTCAATATCAAATTGTATGCAGACCTCTGCAAGAGTGGACCTTGGAAAGATACAAGGTATTTAATAAGTGGTTATAAATAAAAATAATGTGCTGAATACTACAAATAAATTTATGAAAGCATTTACCTAATAGCTAAGAGCATTGCAATTCGCATTTCTATATACTGCAACTAATTTTATAAAGTATTGTAATAAATAAAGAAATAATCATTAGCTTTCGGCATAAAACTAGCTTATAGACTTAAACCAGGCTGATTGTTTATTTATCAAACATAAACAATTAATTGATTGATTATTAAATTGTAATTGAAGAATTAATTCTGGTGACGTTAATGAAATGGTTTCCTGTCATATCAGCCGCAGATATTAAGATACAGATATAAGGATAGTGCGTGTATTTTATTGCAAAAGTAATATCGTCGTAATAAAATCTTTTACAAAAACGAAATTGTTTATCATTTTTTTTTATGCAAAAAGGAGGCAAACGAGCAAGTGAGCCACCTAATGTTAAAGTGGTCAATACGGCTGTATGAAAACTGTCAATATCAGAGGAATCATCGATATGTTGCCGGCTATTGAAAAAAGGATCTTTGCTAAAAAGATCCTTTGTCTCATCCATTAAGAAATACCGTCGAAGAAAGCCGATTTTACAAAGGTGTTACGCGGGGAAGAAAGTAACATTTGAAGCGTACTGTTGAAGAACACCATTAACATTTTTAAAAATCATTGTAAATTGCGATGATTACGAGCCTTAGCAACAAAGAGAATTCTTTCTTCAATTGAACTTGATCGTCGCTGAATTTTTATTGGGCAGTTTGTTGACACTGACCCGCCATCTATAATTCTGTCAGGCGTTTGTTGCGCAAACATTAAATTTATTCTACAGTTCTATTATTACATACAACCAAAACAATGTCCTTGTCACATTAAAATGCGCAAGTTGCCTTTAAAATACGTCAACAGGTGTCAACAAAGTTTAAGAATTATTTTTTTTTGCTAAAAAATACTGCAAAGACAATATACAATATTTTTGTGGTTTTGAAGTAAGTTAAAATAAGAATTTGTTTATAATATTTGTATTTGCACACAGTTACGCCTATATCTTTGAAGGAATAGACAGATATGTTTTATGCTATATGCAAAAGATGACGAGCGTTTGCCGTTTCGCAATATATTTCTAAAAGCCGTAATGCTACAAAATAAAAATAGAAAAAGGTGTTAACACCACGCTTAACCTAAACCAGAAATCGGACCAACGATTTTAAATCTAAAATATTGGTATTTTTCTTTATTCAAATGAGACGTAGTTACGATAAATATGTTAGTATGTTCAAAAGTGCGCGTAGTAACACCATAATTCTATTTTTATAATAATCCTATCTAGTTCACGGCAATTAAGGAATGAAATTTACCAGAATGTATATCTTTGCACAAATTTCCGTACCTGTTTCATTTGCGTAATTTAAGACATATCTAGTTTAGGAAAATGACTGTTGTACCTGATAGTAAGCAAAGGCTCATTAATAGAGTATTATTTAAATTATCAGTCCACGTAGTAGGTACGTCCCAGTGCTGGGCACAGGCCTCCTCAATTACTACGAGGGTTTAGATCTTAAACCACTACGCTGGCTTAGTGTGGGTTGCATGCAACGTGTCGACCTTAGTTTTTAAGAGTAACTGCATAGTTTCTATGGGTTAGTACATAATTAACTTTGTATCTGATATTCACAGTACAATTCGATTCAACTCTCGTTGCGTTTTATCGATTACTTCGCATTTTATTAATGTGTTTTGTATAATAACTTACCCGTCAATGGGGTTAAGGGCGATAGCTCTCGGTTCTTCAAGCCTGTCCCTGATGAGTATCTTCCTCATGTTCCCCTGCAAGTCGGACAACTCGATGTGGTTCTTCCCAGTGTCGGTCCAGTACAGGTGGTTGTAGATCCAGTCGACGGCGAGTCCGTCAGATGTGATCAGCTGTTCGCCAATGACGACTGTACGTTGTGTGCCTTCGTCTATCGGAGCCCTGTGAGAAAAAACAATTGGGGTATTGTTATAAAAAAAACATTCAAGTTGTTTCCTATAATCTCTATTTTTGCTAATTGATCATAGATGGTGATTTTAAATTTATTTGTCAGTACTCGCCAAAAGATGGCGTTGTATGTTTTCATCGAAATTAAACTTGTGGAAGTTATGACTTGAATACATTTTATATTTTTCAAACATGGCTGCAATTTTTTATGAAAATTATAAAACAGTCTGTTTTTGTATACATAAGTTTTTTATTATAAATAAACAAAGGTGAACTTCATTCGACCCCACATGTTAGTAACCTGTCTTCTGACGTAAACATTACAACTATGTGGCACTTTTTAATCATGGACACAGATCTTTCATTTTTTTACCTTGTAGTTATTTTAATATGACGTCATAACAAAACCGCACTCTTAGGGTTCACGAACAAATTCTGAATACGCTATAATGTTAAACTTGCCCAGAGCTTAGAATAGAGTTATCCATATCGAAGACTCCTTCAATTAGCAATGAGCAATATCGCAACTAAGAGAATGATCAGATATTTCATGAGTGTAACTTTGTACCTCTTGGTGTCAGCTATACTAAACGTATCCAGTTAAGTTGTTTTATATCAAGATGTTACCCATGAGGCAGCAGTCTGACCGCAGTGTAACCAGTGTAATCATACTTAGTTAATGTTGGAAGTTTAAAACAAATTTTAAATGTAATCTAGTATACCATATCTGCTAGTTCAAATAGTGTGCAGTCAATTATACTCAATGTACATATGAAAGTCGTAGAGCTGATATGTTTTTGCAACAAAAGGTTGGCCATGTTAAGTTGTATGAGTTGCTGATGCATGATGAAGTCTTTGTGAATAAGACGATGATTGAAAAACTTAAATAGTCCAACATTTTACTGAACTCTTTATAAGTCATATTTTGATATTTAATACTTTGTGACGGCACGTTTAAATTTGTTGTAAAATATACATTCACAAATCTGTATCACCAAAGTGTTTTTAATTATAAATCAACAAGAATAAATCCATGATAAACAAATCCATTAAAATGAGTGTTCCAGCTTATGGACTCAAAATCAAAATAAAATGTGGATTACGGATAAGCTTACCAATTATGATAAAACGTAATTTTGGATATAGCATAAGTTTAATAATTGCCGCATCATGGCTAGTAATATCAATAACGTTAAAATTTATATAGAACGAATTGAAAGCAGATTTGAGACCAAAAAGTAAGCATTTAGTCGTTCCGTTTGTTATTTAAATAATTTTATATAATACATAATTTTTATGTATGCTTCCTTGCAGTGGCGGTACTTCCATAGAAGCCCGAAAGCCCGACTTGCCTTACATAGTTCCGAATAACGAACTTAACGATTGTTTATTTATAAAATAACGCTATAAACGTGAATGTGAGTACTAACCGGTAGATATTTATTAGTCCTACGTACCAAAAAAAATATGCTGCTACTAAATAAACATTTGGGCTTGCCTTAGTTTGCCACCCTAGGCACGCCACTGCTTCCTTGTTGTGTTCTTGAAACTCGTATTAGTCGCAGTAAATACCATAGTGTGAGAATAAAAAGACTCCTATCTCTCTCTCGTGACTCGGTATAAAACAGTAATTTGTTTTTAGCAGTTGAACAAGAACATCAACTTATACTAACTTGTAAATCTTTTCATCAGTCACATCGCTCCAGAAGATCATTCCAGTTCTGAAGACGTAGTCCAGTGCTGTGGCGGATTTTGTGTCGTTGACAATAGCGACCATTTCGTGGTGGTCGAGGCTGATCTTGCGGATGTCGAACCTCCTGGCGAAGAGGAGGGAGGGGTGGCCTTCGGTAGCCTTGCAGCGGGTTCTGTCGCGAGGATCCCGCGCGTAGCCCGCGTGGCACTCGCATTTGAAGGTTCCCTTCTCGTTGATGCACAGTTGGGAGCATGCGCCCGGGTCGGCGCACTCGTCTATGTCTGTTGAGGAGAATGATACGGTTGTCACATGAAAGATAGGTTCCGTGACAGTCTTCCCAAAGCCGTATTTACAAACGATAACACACGTTATCAGGGATTTATTAAAATGGATAATCCAAAACAAATCAAACAATCTATCAATGTATAATGAATAATAGCTAGATAAGTAAATTATCATGACAAATATGATTTAAAGTAATCCGTTAATACTATGACGGAATAAACAATAAAACCACAATCTTAGTAAGTGCTTAAACATTACGGCCTAAATGATTAGACGTTTGACCGAGACTATCTGTCGGCAGTTGTGGGTGCAACCCCGGGAAATAGTCTTTTCAAAGTAACCCTTTGAAAGGTGCTATTGTGGCAAAACCACCTAAATAAAGGTTCTTTTCAAGAAGTATGTCAAATACAACACCTTGCAGTAAGGCAGCGTGGAGGTTTAAGTAATTTCGTTTTCAATAGCACGTGTGCCTGGCAATGGCATATAAAATAGCTGGTATGTTTGTTTTTTTTTTAATTTTACTGGCAGCCTCGGTAATCGTGAAACAAGTAGGTATGTGCCCAACCATCTAGAGTTGCCTGGTTGGATCACAGGGTCTGCCTCAAGGAGGTTAGTTGGTTTTTATGAGGATATTGTCAGTAGCAGCAAGGAGGCTAGAATTGTGCCCAAGGTTTACTATGATAAGCTCACCATGTATGGCACGTAAAACATAAGAAAGTGCAAAATTGCGGGGAAACGCGGTGTCCAAGAGTATATGAGGTTAATCTTACCTTCACACGTCCGATTGTCGACGAGCTTGAACCCTTTCTCGCAATCGCAGTAGTATCCCACTGGAGTGTCGACGCAACGCTGTGTGCACCCTCCGTTGTCCTTCTCGCATTCGTTCTCATCGCACCGATCTGTGGGCTCGTCCTCGAAGTTGGGGCAGTCTGTCTTCTTGTCACACACCTTGGAGAGCGGGATGCACATGCCACCGCCGCAGTCGAACTCTGTCTTCTTGTCGCATACGGTTCTCATCCGGGCTGGAAGGAGGAAATTATAATTTTTAAGTAAAGGCAGCTTTTGTGATGTCAGAACAAGCGATGCCGTACTGAGAAGTCTTTTATAAGTAAGTACTCAACTGTTAATGGAGACACTAACCAGATAGGTAGGTTTATAAAATAAATATGATAGTAAGGAGAGAGGATGGAAGGTTATTGATCTTCAGAAATCACATCCGCTGAACGGTACTAATCAATAAAATTCAACAGCTTTTGTCATTGCTTTTCTTTGTTTATACCACTGATAACTTTTAATCCTCCTTTAAGACGAATACCTTTTGAAAGCCTACTTTCCTTTCTTATAAAAATATGTATAAATATTGTAGCAAAAAAGATCTGACTCGATTCGAGACTTGATAACTACCCTAATCTAGGTCCAGTAACTATGTAAAAGTACTTACTGCAGTTAAACTCATCGCTGCCATCAGGACAGTCCTTATCTCCATTGCAGTACAGCGCGCCGGGGATGCAGCTGTGGTCTTTGCACTGGAACTGATCAGGTCGACAGGTGACGTTCATCCTGCACAGCTCGAGCGCCTCGTCGCCCCCGTCCGGGCAGTCGCGGTCACCGTCACACACCCACGCCTTGTGCACGCACGTCATCCGGTCGTGACACTCGAATTCAGATGATATGCACGGCGACCTCACTTTTGGAGTGGTCGCGCAGCCCTGGAAAAAGGGATTTTGGATAGAGGTGAGTTTTGTAAGTTGAAAATGGTGTGGGTGCCGAGCGAAGAGTCAGAGTTAATGTGGTGGGGTAGACAACATGCTTAATTTACCTTTATCTAAAACTGCGTCAAATATGTTTTAGAGTAAAAAGTATTTTGTCCGCTCTTACAGACAATCAGTCAATTTGCCGATTTTTTTATAGCGTGTTATGATTGTGATTGAGTAACAAATGTCCAAGCTTCTGCTTGTTTGATACAAAAAATAGCTAACAGTAATGATTAATACTGCAACAGGCTCGCCCTTAACTAGGTGGGTGGGGAATAAAACACCTTGTCCCTTTAAAAAATGTCTCAAAGCAATCTATTTCTTCCCACTTCCTGTGCCGTCATACATTTATTCCAGAAAATTTCGTAAACCATAATCAATATTCTTCAACACTTGATATATACAAGAAGATAATAGAAGGGCCAATGAGTAACAGCTCATTGCATATCGACGGCGGAAAGCAAAAACGTAGTAAACCACAAAAATGGAAATGTTCACCAGAGCCAAAAAACGTTTACATATTTTTTCAAAAAATCATTACTCGCGTGTTTTTTAACTTAGACTCATGATTTTTGGACACTAGACATGTTATTTTTTTCTAAATATAATTCTAACTCTCAAATCTCATTCTAACAATTATTCTACAAAAATTTGTTGACTACGACATTTTGAAATATTTTTACAGAATGCTAAAACGCTGTAAATGCACATCGAGTTGTATAGAGATGGGTCAAATACATTTTTTTAGGGAAAGCGAAAACGTGGTAAGCAGTTATACTTGACTAGGGCTGCTCAACTAAACGTTGTAAACGTGGTTATTTAGTGAAACCCATCTCTTAGATATGGTGTAAACTACAATAATTACTGACTTGGGGTAATACAAATTGTGTTACACATAAACTGAAATTCTATAGAATATTAAAACGTATAGTTTATTAAATAATATACTACAGTTTATATTGGAATTTTTCACAAAAAAGATAATAAGCTTAAAAATTCGGATATAAAATAAATAGGAACCTCAAAATATAATTTATCATCTTTCATCATCGGTGTCAGGTAAGCGGTCAGTACCTAATTGTTGTACTGGCTTTTAAATTCAAATATTCTTTCGCAAATCTTTCCGGAATCAAGTTTTTATAAATCATTTTCTTTAAATCTGTTTTTTTTTTGTAAAATTGGCAAATTTGAAGTATACGAATTTGGTTTTGGAATGACATCGTTCAAAGGATCAAGTTAAATTTCTGTAGCTTCTGTACCTGGTAACATTAATAAATTTTAACAAACATTTTTTAATAATATGTTTTTTGCAGAAAGTAACGGTACATATTTTTGAAATATTGACGGTTTGTTTCTTTTTAACCAACTTTAAAAAAGGAGGAGGTAATCAATTCGTTTGTTTTTTTTTATGTTTGTTACCTCGGAACTTTCGACTGGGGAGACTGATTTTGATAAATCTTTTTTTATTTGAAAGCTGGTACGTCCAGATCGGTCCCAGTTTAATTTTGTCGAGTTAAGACAATGAGAAAACCATATAAGGGCCTTAATTTTCACTAATGTGATTGACAAATCGACGAATAACTTATACCGACTTTGATGATTTGTGATGATTTTTATTGGAAAGGACTTCAAGGATAAATTGACGAGAGTTTGGTTAGATTTTGATAATGGGATTCATGACAATGTAATGGAACTCTTCAATTCTTTCAATCATATAAGCTATCTTTATGGTCAAGTATAATAGTAAACTGGGGATGTCTGAGTAGGTTAATATGTAGGTACGATCTTTGTTTTTCCCACGCACTAATAATATTGTAATGTAGATAAAATTACCAATATTTTGGAGTCGGTGTCAGCCACGGAACACTACAACATACCTAGAAATAAAAATACGAGAATACTTAAGATTTTTTTAAAATAACTTTTACATGAATGAAAATGTACTATGGCGGAAGACCAATACCTAATCAAAGCAAGCATATCTTGCCTATAACGTGTAGATATACAAGATACAAACCTTCCTTGGCTGACACCGACTCCAGAAATATTAATAATTTTAACTACATTATATTATTATCAGTCCGTGGTAAAAACAAAGATCCTACCTACATATTATTGATGAAAAGAAAAAGTTTATTATTAAGTTACACAAGAATTCGCAATATTTTTTGTACTTCTTAGGACACATTACTTGTTTTGGAATAGGTTTTTGAAAAGCGGTGTTTGTTTTTTGAATAATAAAATAGTGCATAACTGTGTATTTACTTTTAATAAGACAATCTAAATGTCATAAATTCAAGAGTACATTGTACAGAAACCGTACCAAATGTAGTAATAGGTTCGGTTCCTTATACCACTACTCGCTAAAACGTCTTTAATGCAAGATACATAAAAACACGAGCGACGAAAACGTAGTAAACGCAGCACTACTGACCGCATCATCAACATGTACCTTTTTTTACAGAAAGCGAAAATGTTGTAATCAACATAGTATAACTTATTACTATTTTTTATGTAGCTTACAGCGTTTTTGAATGCAGGCATTTACGTGAAAACCTGTTTTTTTAAAATGTTAATTTCTAATCTATTCATCCTAGATTTATGGGACCGGGACCATTCGAAGCAGTTTTTTTTTCTGATTCGAACAGTGCAATAAAAAAATTTTTCACATTTTGTGGACTACGACGTTTTTGCTTTCCGCCGTCGATATGATGATTTATTCTGACCTTATATGCGGTGGTATGAACAGTAACTGTCAATCATATATCCCCATGGCGCATTCATGAGCAATAAAATCCAAGCCTTTCAATAATAAATACGCGTTTATATCGACTTCATTCATATTTTATTATGTAATAAGTAGCAAGTGACATCAAATGGGGTTGTTAATAGAGTGGCTAGTTCGAATCCGTGGCAGGCATCGACTATTTAAATTGAAATTTTATTCGTTATATTCAACAATTTTAAAGTACCTAATATTATAAAAAATATGCTATTTATTTTTACGAATTCGGCGGAAATTAATTCCCACTTAAGCTCTTTAAAGCACTAAGAGAAATTTTTACTTTCACGAATTCACTCAATATAATAAATATTATTTATCTCAGATCTCGGTTTTGCGGGACTGACTATCTGTCATCGTTTCCGATTTCCGCAACACAGGATGTGTGTCACTGTTTGACACATTATTGCTAACATTACTATCCAAACAACAACCTGTTTTCACTCGAAATGTTGTATTACCTCAGCTTACATGTCTGAACGGTAGGCAGTGGTGTATTTATAAATAGACTGTTTTTAAGTTTCACAAATAAGAAGCGAGCCTATTGACATCTTTCGCTCACATTTCTAAATATCTACTACCAAGAAATCTAGGTACGAAAATTGGTCATCTATAGTACGACACACCTATGCCGTAAAACTATCAAGGTACAAAGACCTTTGTCACCTTTCTGCTGTGTGTGTGTGTTATTTCATTTCATTTCACCTTTCTGCTGTACATAACCTAAACAGCTTATCTATACAATGTAAGCTTACCGTCTCATCACTTCCATCGGAGCAGTCGATATCTCCGTCGCAGTGCCACCAAGCAGAGATGCATTGTCCGTCCGTGCAGGAGAAGTGCGACTGGGGCTGGCACGTGGGCGCCGGGCACTTCACCTCGTCGCTGTCGTCGCCACAGTCGTCGTCCCCATCGCACACCCACCGCATTTGAATACACTTCCCATTGCCGCATGTGAACTCGTCGGAGCGACACGTCTCATCTGCACATTGATTTCAAGGATGCACATTCCACTTTCGTGTCAAGGATTTTTGAAAATGGAACGCGGGATTTAGATTTTTTTTAATTTGATGACATTGATAGGCTAAGGACAGTAAGCATTGAAGGAATACAGATAACATGCAATGAATGTAATGTTAAATGAAATTGAAGGTCTAATAGTATCTACACAACAACAAAACTGCACGGCGATGACATTTAGTTTCAAGAATTTTCTTAGAAAAATCGTAGTAGTCCGCCTGAACGGACTCGTTTAATTAAATTCTTTTGCAGACGAACGTAACAGTCATCACATAAAGTGGATGCTCTTAGTAATAGCGCGTGCAAAGTGAACTACATTCCGAAAGGAGCTCAGCCAAAGAGATCCGTAATAAAAAGGATTCGAGTTTTTGAAATGGTAAGCAACATTGTGAGGGGCAAGTAAAAGATGACGTAATTATGGCAAGGCTTTCAGGCCCTAAGAAAAGCTTACCGGTGTCGAAATACATACGCAGCGTCATCGCTCACGTTCGAGGGCGGGTCCGGTGCGGGTAGATAAGAATTTATAGACGGATGAGTCGGGCGTTGATAGAATAGAGAATGTTTGATCTGGGGGTCCGACCCCAATGATTGATTGATCCCGCCACCGCACCAGAGGAATAGTTAAATGTCCCTGCCGCAGCGCGAGCGGGGACCGACTCTGTTTTTATTACGGATATCATTGAATGTACAAGGACGCGAGATTAGTATGTAACTGGAGCAAATGAACTACGCATTTAAGAAACGAAGCTAGTGTAACGACGTGCTCTTTGCACTACATAGAGATAATGTATCTAGGTCGCCATCATGCAATTTCCACAAACATTCAGGATTCGGGTGGCCAATTGCGCAGTTCGTGATAATGATTCCAACACAACAGCGGGCTAATTAAGCTTCTAATGAGAGGGTATTTGGTAAATCATGCTAATTGTCCCTCAGCGGAATTCGATACGACATTCCACGGATAGGATGAAAGCACCTTTGTAAACTCAGCACGCGACGTTTCAATTAGTCTAATGCAAGATATGAACGAGCAGAAATATTCTGCACTACACGCCCTGATGAAATCTCCCACGTTCCCGTTTATTCACAGTTTATGCTTTTGCCAGAGGAGCAACTGACTGAATTCAAATGAGACGGCAAAAACTTAATTTTAAAATACCTTTTATGGTGTAAAGTCGTTATGTGGAATATAAATTTATGCAAACCCTTACTGCATGCTTTTTCGTCTGATCCGTCGGAGCAGTCGGGGTTGTCGTCGCACATCCATGTTAGTGGGACACATTCGCCGACCTTCCCTCTGCACGTGAACTCTTCAGGTCCGCAAGCCTCCACTTCTGTCAACCCAATTCATGCACATGCTGAGAACGATGCAAATGTGATACAAGAGCCGGGAATACGGCAAAGCCACAGAATTACATCAGGTTAGAAAGGTTTTGATCACGTTTTACCGTTACCTTATACTGATTTGAAATTAATGCATGGCATAATTTTTATAATAAGTTTGCTTTAAGTACGCCATTTTCACCATGATTTTGCAACGCCAATCCGGCCTTTCTATCTCGACATATTTCTGTGGCAGACCTTTCTCTCCTATAGTAATAATCCCTGTATTTCTTATTAATAATCGCCAGATGATACCTGAAATAACATGCCGCGTCACATGCCTAATATAACCTGAGTAACCATTTTTCCATCTTTGTCCATGCGTATTTCACGGCCCATGCCTCGCCCTTTGATTAATGCCTTACCGCATTTATGTTCATCAGAGCCATCTGGGCAGTCGGCTGTGTCGTCACAACGCCAGGCGGCAGGTATACATTGGCCTCCGGTTAAGCACACAAAATTGTGCTCCGGGCATTGACGCTGTGTGGCTGTATGTACAAAATCGTTAGCCAAATCGAAAAAAGTTTCAACTACAAAATATTGAACACAGATATTCTGTTCCTTTTAATTACATCACATTACAATTAATTATGCTTCCAACTTGTTTTCCCTTTAACATATCGCAAATTATTAACGGTTCGACGTTTTAATGGTTAATTAACGTGAATGTTTTTAATAAATGAACGCATTAAGATACTATTGTTACGATTGTTTTTTATGTAAACATCTATTTAAATGATGAGGTTCGTTTGCTTCGATAACCTTTTCAATATACATGAGAAATGTCTGTCAATAAGATAATACGCAAAAAAATATTACATGATAAGCGAGACATAATTAATATAACATACATTCTCGTCGTATAGCTGATAATTAAAATTAGGCTAAGACTGCAACTGTTTAGTTATTATTCATAGCACGTATCAAGGACAAATTCATTGCCAAAAGTTTTCTCCATTAGGCTTATAAGATAAAATTAAGATCTAGTTTAAAGAATCATTGAAAAATTTACATTTATAAACAAAATTTATAACGCAACTATATACGCGAAGGTATAAATATTATGTTTATATTTATGCAATACGAAATATCACACAATAATATAGTAAAAACAGACCAATTATAATTATTATGCGAAAAACACATCGAAAAATACTTAGTAGTTTCATCATCAGCCATAACAAATGAATGGATTTCTGCGTTTGATTTACAATTGAGGTGTTAAACTTTCCAACACGAAATTCTTTATATAGCGTGAAACTCCGAGAAATGAGTCCTATCTAAGACTTGAGCTATGTTGGCGAAACTTTGGAGTAGAGTTACTTCTGCATATATTTGCGGGATAAGCCCTATGTACTTCATTTCATCAAACACACAAACCAGCAAACAGTAAAAATGTCAATTTACTTAGCAGCCGAGATTTGTGCCCGCCATTATCCTGTAACATTGCTGTTAATTAACATCCTCATAATTCATATTTGTTTAGGGAGGAATTAAAGCGACGCTGTCGGTAGGCAAGATCTCTCACAAACACGATTAGAATTCACAAGGAACATTTGGAGAAAATAATAAATGCTAATGCTTACCTCGCGCGCGCCTTAGCAGTAATTAAAGATTCTAAGCCCTACTTTATTGTATCACTAGCTTTTGTCCCCTATATCTGAATTAGGAGCATATATTTTGTTATGATTAAAAGCAACTGATTTATTTGAACCTAGTTTTTTGATAACCTCCTTGGAAGATTAAATTTTTCGGCGTATAAAGTGGTCTAGGGGTACCTAATTGCATCTAACAAACTACAAACTTCAGTTTTGTTCAAAAGTTATTGCGCGGTTGAGACTAATTCTAAACACACAAGTTTTAATATTTTTAATAGCATTAAATGCAAGCTTTACATATTCAAATCCGTACCTATAATTATATTAGAAATGTCTTTCTACATCCTTTTCAACATTATGTCCCACGCAATATAAAAATTACCGATATAAGACAATTTTTCTGACTCCATGCTGCTACTGAGAATTTTTAGATCAAAGTTTCAACGACACTAAAGGACTCGAATCAAACATAGAACGTTATTTAATTCCGCGCAATAAATGTAACAATACATTCTGTGTGCTGAGTTCCATAATTTGCATAGTCAACTTGTAACTTAGCGTTTTAAGTAGGTATTCTGTTAAGTCGGCGCTTCGTCTTACAGTTATTGTGTTACAGAACAAATTATAGTACTAATGTGGCAATTTGTTCTACTCAAACTTCGCTCAAGTTTATATTGAATTTTTTTGATTGATGTACAAAATGTCTCTAGATTTACATGTTTCGAATGCTTTTGGAGTATTTTGTTATCAAATGTTTGAAGTTAGTTATTGTTTAATGATAAAAATATAAATTTTATTACACTTATGTATTGAAAAAGAAACTTTTTAGACGATTAAAGTGTAGGTGTTTTTATCTAAAAAAAATGTGTAGCCATTCAAAATTTTTCTAGTTTTATATATTCAATCATAATTTGCTTACATTTAAGAACAAATCAACGTATTTTTTAAGACATGTTTTTACCTTTCTCCAACAAACTATACCTACAGTGTTCTGTCCATAACCATATATGGTATTTAAAACAAATGACGAATACTAAACGAAAAACTCAATATAAAATCTTTCATGTTACCCATTCATACGTATTCTCTGCACCAGCCGTGCGCTGGCAAATAAAAAAGGATTCTCCATTATGTGGGACCGTTTCCAGCGGTACTAAACCCGGTAACGCGCGGTAGCCATAACCCCAGCTCTGAAACGGACTTTGCTAACTTTCAACACTTCACAATGTTGCAGCTGCAAGAAATTAAAAAGTCCACTCGACGACCGGTTCGCAGAATTCAACTCTTGTTCAAGTTTCAAAGTATTTGGCTATTGAGGGAATTTATGCGAAATATATAAAGTTTTTAATTAGATTTTTTTTGTTATATGTGTCTCAGGAGTGTATAGTGTGTTGCATTTATTTTATATGGTAGTCTAAATACAAAAAAATCTACGAAAAGTCAAGAGTGTTTTAGAATTTAACCCTGCAGCATTCTCGAAAATCTTCTCTTGTTTTTTTAGTTAGCTATCTAAGTATGCATTTAGTCACTACGAGGCATGTAGATACTAGCAAAAATCGTAAAAAAGGCAAGTTAATTTTACGGGTCACTTATATTGAAAAGTGTGTGCGATAAAAATCAGAATTTATAGCGTGACCCTTTTATGATGCCACTAAACGGCAAAAGTTGTCATTCCCTAACGCTATTACTGATTTAATGTGACATGTAGCCTGTATTTATCAGGCTTGTAGCTATAATATACAGAAATTCTCCCAATATCTATGATACGGCAATGAAATGGAGTCGGAAAGAGCCGATTTAGTATGTAAGTACATATACTTAGGTATAAATATTTTTATGTTGTTATATTATCTTACATTAACAGCCAATAGAAGACAAACTTATGATCATTCATTGGCCGATTTCTTAATTCTAAGAATTCGGCCGGATCTTAAACTCTGACCGTTAGATCAACTATGCACTGCCATTTTAATAAATAAATACACCCAACAGTCACATACATATGTACATGCATTGTTCTGACCCAACACTTATCTGGTGTCGTGAGGATCCGACACTATTAGAGGCTTTCCATTCTCTAAAACACCCAACCACCCGAAACAAATATTTGGGATCGCAAAAAAAATCTCGGTGCAGGTATCGAACCCACGGCCTTTTATTCGTAATCCAAACTGCGCCACAGAGCTTTCAGTCTATTAATACATTTTTCCTTCATGAAAATATTGCAAACTCAACCAGAATATCCATCGAAGATTCCTATTGTTATTTATCATTCGAGAGACCTTCGTAATCTACTTTACCTGAACGTGACTAGATAAAAGTTGTGAAATATTGCAATCCATTAAAATAATAGACCCGTGGAAAAAATATGGCGCCTCTTTACTGTATTATAGGAGATGAATGTTTCTACCACTACGTTTTAAAAGTATTAGAACCGGCTAAACTTAAAAATATATCATTGACTATGATTCTTGGCTTAAAAATCTCCTTGCGTTTTTTTACATTGAGATAATACAAAGTATCTTTTTTTCGTATTTTCTGGTATTTTCTGGCATTCATGTTTTCGTACCTACATACATAATTAAGGTACCCTTAGGATTTAAAATTGTGTTAAACAATCCCGCAATAATATCTGAAAGTAATAATATGCGTCATTCATTATTTCATTCATTCATCTTACGTCATCTTGCGTCATCCATGAAATGGATTTGTAAATCCTAAAACCAAAATCGTTTCGACAGATTTGTACTACGATTTAAATTCATTCTATGTTGGAACTTAATTGTCCACTAAACGCGAGAATACTTAACACGACGATAATTAAAGGCAAGTCGTTTCAAAGGCCGAATTATTAGAACGACCTTGCCTGGTTAGTTCGCAGTGAAACAGTTCCATTTTGTGCCAATACGATTTTCCAGTCCAGTTATTTCAAATACGTATTATGATTTCCTACGAATTCCAGAAACCTAACACTAGTGGGTGTGATGGAAACATTCACCTAATCAAGTCTTTATAATACTGATACCACGAAATTAATATGCAAGGTCTGCTTGTAACTTTTTCTGCGATTCAAAATTCATCCAAAAAGAAAAAATCATAGTAAAGACACTATTTACGCATTTTTATTCATTTGGTAGAAAGGATTTTTTAAAACTTATTTAAAAAACATATATATTTTTTTTTAGTTTCGTGTTTTGATGCGATAAAATTGTAATTGTTTTTCTAACAAATCTTTTCCAAACATTAGCATCCAAAGGTCTAGAAGTAGTTTAAATGTAAATTTGTTGTATTTCTTATCAGATCTAAATGCTGATCCCTTGTCACTCACACTCATGACAGTGATAGCAGCCTGGGGCGATCTATTTTGTCCCTACATTTTGTAGGAAGGATTATAATACGATTAAAATAGTGTATGACGTAATGTAAACAGAGATATATTAAAGTTGAAGAAAGCGAGCCGATCGGCGTTTTAGAATACTTTTAAAACTTGCCGTTACTAAATGTTTCTTGATAGACTTACTCATTAATATTATTTCCGAGCCGGGAGCCGAAACCCGGACCTCTAGATCGCAAGCGCACAATTATGCCGCCAGACCAACAAATTATGAATACACAAGAATTTTATTCCCGGTATTTTCATACGAATTCCGAAGTGGAATTCATTAAGTACATATCTTTAAAACATGTGCGTGGATCATGTCGGTCTCGTTTTCGCGTTTCATTCGGGTATTTTATTAACAGCTACCTTCGCGCAACTGGTGACTTGCCAGCTTATAAAATTAGAAGCCGCGGGTTTGTTACTCGATCTTGCGATTAATGATACCAAAAAGACTGCATTTCATTCTGATATACGATTACTTTAGAGTAAGGACAGAAGTATATGAAGTTGAAGAAAAACTTTCTCTAAAAGTACTGAGGCTGTACTCTGTTCCTGAAAAAGTCCCGTTGTATCGAAACCCAATGAGGATCTCGTTATTTCAATTTGAGGTCTCTATACAAAGTGAGGTTGCCCAGTTCTCTAAAGGCGCTCGTACTGGTAACAATTATGACTTTTAAACATTCACCTATTTCAATAAAGCCGTAATAGTATTTCAGAACTGCAGTTCTATATCTGTTGAATTTGTTACTTAACTATTCATTATGATTAATTTCCATAGATTAACAAAAGCAATAATGAAAGCTAAATGAAATATCCATGTGTTGTATATAGTATAAGTAAATAAATTTATCAATATCGCAGATTAGTATTTGAGGTTTATTGTCGGAGAGCTAATCGAAATTGCTTAATAAGAAACTCAATTTGTGATTAAAAGTTATTAGAAACAGGTAAATCTTAGCTTTGGATAACAAATTAATCCTGTAAACTTGTGCGTAATTAAGATTTTCATCTTCATAAATCTGGGTAACGATATACGCCTGCTTTTCGCGTAGATACTCTAAACTTTTCTCATAAATTGTTAGATAATTATTTTTTACGAAGCAAACTGCGAACTGACCTGTCATAATCAAATTACATCTGTCCTATTTACGCAGTTTTCAGACCCTTTGTCTTACTTTTTTATTTATATTTTACGTTTTAAAATTACCTACTCTTTAGTAGTTAATAAAAAATATGTGCCCAATTACTTGAAATATAATTACTGTTTATAAATATACGTAACGTAAAGAATAACTTTTGACAAAATTAACAACCATAATACAAACAAAAGGCACACTTTACAACAACAGTGTTTTAAGCTGAGAATCTCGTCACTCAATAAATTTATTAACAAAACGCCGAACACTAGTGAAATTGGCTGTGATGATACTGGGCAAAAAAAGGTCTTTGTGCCCCCAACATTGTGGTAATCCGCGTGCATAGAATGCGCCTAACTCCTCCCGTGGGAAACATTTAATGGACAACGAACGGGATTACTGGGTCGTCGGGATTTACTTTTAAATCTCGCTTTGTTACTTGTGGCTGTATTTTTTTCATTCCGCCGGACAAGCAAACTCCTTATTTTTTGTAAAGTGTGGAAGTTGTAAGAAATGCTACTTTATTATACCGAAACCGGAACTATGTAAGTGTCTATTTTACCTCCAACTTGTTTTTTTGTCTAATCTACAAGTAGGTAAAGCTTATGTAATAATATTTATTTTCATCGATACGATAACTAACAGGCGTAATTTACTGTGACATTCATATTTATATTTTCCTTCATACCATCAACTAGTCATGTACAGGCTGATGATGATAATTAAATTTCTAGCCGTCTATTGAATTGTTCTAAGAATACTACTTACTGCAAGTCCCAGGTTCTTCATCGGACCCGTCAGAGCAATCTTTCTCATTGTCACATCGCCACGACATCGGTATACACCTCCCAGTCTTGCAGCGGAATTCAGACGACGTACACGTGCGCGTTTCTGTAAACAAACAAAACAAATCCTCATTAATTAAAGCAAAGTAGACGAAAATGAAACCACTGGAAACGAATGAATGATAAAACAAAGGAATCCAACAATGTCTTTAAGAGTTTAGTTACACAGGTCGCACCAAGGGTAAATTTTTCATTACTTCCCAACCAACCACAATTTTGCGGATAAATATTTTCGGTAAGACGGTATGTCACAGCAAAACGGGTCGTAGTCTTATTGTCATAAATACGAAATTTGCAAAACCTTCAAACAAAGTTCTCCTATTCCTTTTTTTAATTTGTTTGAAAGATGTGACAGGGCACGTTGACGCTACAGTCTTCAATCTTTATTTGTATATTGCATGACAATAGTCACGAGGCTTATTAATTGTGTTGCGACTTGCTATGACATAACTTAGTTCTTACGTTCGATTCGAGATAAGAAATATTTTTTTTCTTTGTCAGAAAAAATCCCTTTCGCAAATATATAATTACGACCTCTGTGCCTTTTCTAAAACACATAAAATTTAAGAAATACCATCCCTTCGCTGTCCTTTGCAAACAATGTAGTCCCGAAAATGAAAAACTTGATTTTACAAGAGGGCCTGTGAAGAAAAATAAAAAAAAGATCTTTTTCTGTCCTATTACTCGGGACGATACTCTTTATCAAATTACGCTCCACTTTTAGGCTCTTTGAAATACACTTTCATTTTGTAAAATATGACATTTTAAATATTACAACGGGCCGTGTGGCCTGTGGAATTTTACTGACTTTGCGTTGAAGTGGAGTCATAAACCGAATCAATCCATTTGCGTGTAAAATCACCGTTGAGAGAGCGCATAAAACAAGCTCGGAGAAAATTATCGGCGGTTTGCAGGCGGCTTTATCTGCGGGTGATTCAAGCTGGGGCACGCACAACCCGACAATTTGTAAACAAAAAGCAACCCCGAATAACTACGGCCTACAAGTACCAAGACCTTTCAATGTTACCCACGCGATAAATTCAAATGTAACTTCAAACATTTATAAAGAAAGGTGTTATGTATAGACCTTTTATGTTTTCTACAAAAAACAATGTCATTTTTTGTTCTAAATGTATGTAGTCTAAACAGTAAGGTAGACGTCAAATACTAAATGGAAATAATTGTGATAAAATTAGAAAAGGCATTTTTTTTATTGTGTAACTTTATTTCTCTTTATACTCGACATTTGGTGGCTTAATTCGATTGTATAGGTATTATAGTAGGTATGTACATTGTACATAAGTATAATTCCTTTGTCCTCTGTAATGAGGCTTCATATATACAGAGCTTGTAAAGAAAGGTCATCAACCCTTTGCTAACAACGCAATTAATATTAAGGTAACGAAGTGTATTACTTCCAAAAGGTCCTAAACGGTTTTCGTTTCGCATAATCTAGGATTACGGACGACCTTTTCGCAGTCGCCGATTCAAGAGTCTCAACAAGACAGTCTAAGAGTTGATGTTCACAAACAACTACGAAGCAAATACTTAGTTCCGAGGCGGTGTCGTTTGCTTAAGCGAAACGCTCATCTACATTACTACCGCCTCCGCTAAAGAATGCTAATGCCTCACAATCCCGCTGCAGTTCGTGTTTAAACCGCTTATTGAGTCGAGTCTCTTATTAACGTTTCACACGGGATTCCTATTCAGATTCTTAAGCCATTGGAAAGTTTACATTAGTCACATAACCTATTTAAACTTAGGACGCCTTGTTAAATTAATAATGGGCAATTATAGTCGCTAATATTAATCCGAGCCTCTAGAGCTAGTTGAACAAAGAGATTATTCAAAGAGCGTAGTTAATTAATCCCTTAGACATGGTCGTATTAACCGACTGTGCAGTGCTATATACGGTACTATGGGTTCGTGAATCAGTAATCAACTTTTAGAGAACAACCTATAGCTGTCAACGCTGATCCACAGACAGTCTCAATCGGAGATAGGCGAGGCTGCTCCCGTCCGATAAGCTAGTTCGATGGATATGTCTTTTGTAGAAAGGAATCACTCTGACATGAAATGGTGACGAAAATCGTCGTCCGCGAAATTGGTTTCGAGGCCTCACATTCTCTATCTTAGTTTGTGACGTGCCCATTCAGAATTGTTCGAGTTTTATTGTAACGTCCCACTATCTCTTCGAGTATATAAATTCGAGTGTATAAATTGGCGAGTTTAATTAGGATTTTAATGCTTTCATTATTACTGTGGAACTGACGATTACAAACGTCGACGAAGGTTTGACAAACAAAGCCCATTGAGAAAACTTCAAACGTATTAATTAACCCCATCCAGACATTAACTTGTATTTATTCAGCTCTAGGGCTGCATTAAACGAGACCTTATGTAAATGTATTGTATAACGCGCCATTAAGGTACCTTTAAACCTCAGTTACGCTAAACACTGCCAATTTGACTCTTAAACGGATAAAGGTTTATTGCTTTTGCTAATCCATTTGACCGTTATTTTTAAATAAGCCGAATATCGTATACGTTTTAAACGTATATAAGAACTTACTCTTTACAAATATACCTTTTTAAGAACCTTCAGTTTATCGCATGAAACAATAAGAACATTAGAAATTTAATTGAGCAAATAAATAATTATGCAAATTTGTTTTTTTTTTTGAAAAAAATCTTAATTTTTTGTAGCAGTCTACAAAAGCCCTATAATTAACTTTCGAGCTTTTTTATTTGCAATGTTACTGTTTAATACTGTGTGTGATTAAACTACTCAATAATCAGAATATAGGTACTGTTAGAAACAATTATGACATGAAAATACACAGCTTATAGTGTGCGTTTGTAAACCACCTATGAATATGTAGAATCGATTTCACATCATTAATGCGTTACCATGGAAACCATTGTAGTTGTACCTCGTGCTATACAGGAGTATATCAGGCTTTTTTACCGGTTATCTTCAAAGAATAAACGCGACGGAAAAGGGTTTTGTATTTCAAAAGAGCTTTGTAACGATCCGTGCGTGTCGTATTCAAAACGTACGGCACTTATTTTATCTACTTTATGCGATTACTTTCGCATATTATTTTTGGAATCGTCGTGGGGTAATTGTGTCGATACTTTGATGGTGGATTCTATAAATCAAATACTCTGTGCTCTAAATGGTCTTAGTAGATATTCGTTAAGTGAACTACTAGAGTATCTACTATATTGATTTACATAGGTTTCTAGTTTTCGAGTATAGTCAGACCTAACATTGAAGATAAGTAAGAGATAGTCTAAAAACTGTTTTCTTATTAGGCGCCCTATGTGCATTGCCTTTACTATTAGGGACAAGCTACACAGAATTTCAACGTTCAAAATCTTTTTTAAATTCTTGATCAAATCTAGATTGGTTAAAACAGAACATCTATACAACCCCAATGCAATTTAGCTGAAGCACTACTGCCCATATGCACTAAATATTTAAACAATGTTCGTTGAAAATGCAAGATGCACAAGCATTAGACCAAATTGTCCCCAAGATGGCAGTAGTAGAGTACCGGGAAATTGTATTACCCGCCTTACTTCCAGTGAGCGCGATGAGTGCATTCGTTACCGACGTAACTGCACTTCGAGCCCACTTGCACACGTTACCAGCCCAAGAGTTCCACGCCATTGCAACTGGATTTATTAATGATGTGATCGTTAATTAAAACCTTACCTCTGTCGATATTATATTTGAAATCGGAATTCATATTGAAGTTTCTTATTACATCATGCATTACAGCCAGCTTTCGTTCAATTAAGAACGTTTACAATAACATCACAGGAATTAATGAGAATATATGAATTGTTTTTATTGCTTTTGCTCGTGAATTCGTCTGCGTGAATAACAAAATTTTGTTTTAACAACTTATTTTTCTTAACAAAATATTATTTCCAAAATTTCTTATCTACATACACATAAAACAATTTCGGTATTATTATTCGCTACTTTTTAGCATTTAGACTAATCACTTCTAACATCTACACTGCGTTTTTATTTATTCAACTAAAATTACCTCTTCATACGGCTTTTACGCTAAACTGTTTTCAACGTGGAATACCTCTTTCGTATCTGTTTCATTGAAGTAAGATGCTGTTATCGACACCTTGTGCCCGTTCCATTTCTAAATGAAAATTGAGTTTACTCGAGTAACAAATAGCAGGATGGAACACGTTGATTACATATTCTGTTGCAACGCTCTGCAATCATAGTCGAGAGAATGAGATTTCAAGCTATTAAGTTTTCATTATCTATTTCCTACTGCACTGTATATATTAAATGTTTAGTTTAGTAATAGGTTTAAACATAAAGAAATTAGAATTTAAATTAGGTTTTTGAACATTTAGTAAATCATTTACCTACTGAATGATGATAAATACCTAGTTGTTATTCAAGTGTAAGACGCGAAGACTTTATATCTAAATTCAAAACACCTTAGATTTAAAGAAAAGACAATTATGTAGACAAATATCTTAACATTATTGTATCATCAGAGTTTACTATCAGTAAAGAATATAGATATTTTCATTAAACTTGCAATAGCCTCAAGGCAGTGGCGTGCCTAGGGTGTCAAACTAAGGCAAGCCCAAATGTTTATTTAGTAGCAGCATATTTTTTTTGGTACGTAGGACTAATAAATACCTACCGGTTAGT
Source organism: Cephonodes hylas (assembly GCA_030295005.1). NCBI lineage: Eukaryota > Metazoa > Arthropoda > Insecta > Lepidoptera > Sphingidae > Cephonodes > Cephonodes hylas. Next base: position 10,338,556 of record AP025362.1, on the reverse strand, counting down.
ACTCACATTCACGTTTATAGCGTTATTTTATAAATAAACAATCGTTAAGTTCGTTATTCGGAACTATGTAAGGCAAGTCGGGCTTTCGGGCTTCTATGGAAGTACCGCCACTGCCTCAAGGCATGCCTCGGAACCGAAACTAGTATTCCTCAATTGGATTGATTCTATGAATTTTAAAATACAAGCATATGGAACAATAGATAATTTTAAAACAAAACAAGGTTTGTAGAATACGAGCCGTGCCGTCAGAACAAAGTTAGCTCCAAGCCAGTCTCTTTAAGCACTAACAAAAATCTAGTTTCGAGGACCGGCTACCATTGCCTTGAAGGCTTCGTTACAAAACTCAATTTGGCAGGGATGCCACTCGCCTCACTCCAAAGGCATAACGTTGGGAATCAAATTGGCGAGATAATAAATTTGGAACGTTAATAAAATGGTTTGCTGTAAATTTTACCTGCACTCTTGTAGTCGTAGGGTTTGGTGTAGGTGTCGTAATCATCGTCATAAACAGAGGCTTCGGCACAGACCAGTAGCGCGAGGCTCAGGTAACAAATCCATTGGAACCCCATTATTGATACGCTTCCTTACGTCACTTGTTATCACCGCACTACATTAGCGTCTTTAGCTAAAAGAAAACAGCTGGAATGTCGTCAATTGTTTCGTCGATTACAATTGTGATTTTTATGGATCTTTTCCTGCATCGAATAGTTTGTTGACGAAAGACACAGTTTGCATTAGCGTCAACATCAAAATTAGTTTCGACATTATAGTTTCGGTACGTTCAATATGATATTCGATTAAAATTCAATTAACTCTTGTGTGTGTATTCGAAATTGTCACCCGGACGCAATTTGCCGCAACGTTGGACAGAAAACCGCTACGAATTAAAGATACAATAGAAATTTGAAGCTAGTAATGAACGAAATGGTTAGTGTATTAGTTGACCGAAGTTAAATTATGAATCCACTGGGATAGCCCTGTATTAAGCAGGTAGAATGCGGGATTATCCCGAATCTCGGTCAGAGGTCACGCAAAACTTTCATAATAGCTAGTATCACTGGGATATCTTTGCGTACATTTTAATGAATGTTTAAATATTAAAATCGTAAAAAACATGCAAAAAAATAATGGGGAAATTTTGTTACCACACCATGTGGTCTACATGAAACAATTTTAAGAGGGTTAATATAAATATTTGACAGTTGTTGTATACAATCGACAAGAACAAAGGTTTTATATATACACTTTAGAAATACTAATAATACGATACAATTATTCTAAGAAGGTTAGGTAAGGAGGGCGTTGCTTTATAGCCTCGCCCTTTGTGTATTGTCACGAAATCATCGATATACATAACTAGCCTCTACAGAAAATTCTTCGTAACAGTTTCTAGGGCACTTTCTTTCTATAAAACTGAGATGGTTTAGTCCTTGGGTTTAGCCCTTCACCACGCTATGAAAGCCTAGTGCGGATCGTCGGACTACATGGCCAAGAAATTCCTAAGAACTTTTTAGATTCTATATTTATACATTGTTAATTTACCAAAACAAAAATGATAATGATTATGACAATATAAATACAAAGCAGGCTCGTTTTCTTCCCCTTCCAAGTATGTACTAATTTTCCTTTATCTGGCTGCTATAAATTTCTCTACTCACCCCATGATACAAGCCACGTGATACCCCGTAATTTATGATTTGGGGGATCGTACCTTAAATGGGTCAGTGATTATGTCCACAATAGTTATACCGTGTGAAGTGACTTATCGACTATCGTCCACAATTTATGTTCAAATTTTATGTCTATATAACTTGATATTATTTTTATTAAATAGCCAATTAACAAATATGGGATCTAAAGTTATGTTTGCAGTTGTTTTATTGACATAGATATTTGTGTAGTAATTTATTTGTAAGTTCATTATGTATGTATGTATCTTTCGATATAATAACAGTTGTGTTATCAAACAAGGTCTTTGGCGGACACGGCCCATTTCTGCGATAGAAACAAGGCCAGCTTAAAATCCACAACTCTGACCTCGGTCCGGGTAGACAGAATTAACATACCTAAGACATTTCAGGTATGTAGGTTTCTCTGTGCCGGTATTCGGAACCTTTGAAATGCGACATAATTTAACAGACACGTATTTTGAATATTCATAAGTATCAAGCAGCTCTTTTCTCTTTGTCTTACACGGAAAATTATATATGAATCTGTTTTTATACAGTAAAGACGCAATACTAATTAATATCATAGTTGTTCAATATCATTGTTCGTATTTAGTCGTGTACAATCTTTTTTTGTTTAACATGTGCACAAAACCTGAAACCTGCAGATACACATATTGAGAAATAAAAACAGATGAACGCTCACTTCTTTCAGAAATACTTTTAAAAATGGACACAGTTTTCTTAGCACAATATCACAAAGCTGTACAAGAAGCACGCAATGTGCATAGTTTCCCAGCACTTCTTGAAGCAACGTTTTGAAAAATATATAGAAAATTCTAGAAACATTTCACCAATATGCAGCTGCTGCCATAACACGGGATGCTCAACATCGTGTCTAATGCAAGAAGTTTAATACTACTTCGTGGGTTCTACATTTCGATGCTTAACATTAGAGTGGATGACTGAAATCGCTTTGCATAATAACAATAAGGAATAACTTTCAAGATATCCTAATTTATCGTCGATTTACAATAGAATTATCAAATATTAGACTGTCTGTACAACTTAGAAAAGATTGCATGATTTGAAAAAAACTTTCAATATCTGGTGCATTGCTTGTAAAATTAAGGCAAACTAGAGTGTGTAATTTTAAAATTATTATTTATTTATAAAGCTTCATATACACAACAGTATATAGGCGGACTTATTATTGTCCTCCTAGAGACCACAATTTTGAGATGTAATCTCGAGAATACTCATGAATATACAGAACTTCAACTCATTTCGAGATTCGAACCACATTAATATGTACATGAATCAAAATGATTCATGTGCAATTTATGGACGAAACAACGGCAGTTATCACATTCGGGATCCATCTTGGAAGTGTATATTACCCCCTCGTGTGCACTTACGAATGCTAGGGCATAAACAGTTAATCTTCAAATACATACAGAACAATAAACTATGCAAAGCAACTTCAATAAAGCAATCAAAAGGAATCAAGAAAATTTAGAACCATTGCAATTTGTCGACAACTAGATTTCGGGACAGATCAATAATTGCGATATATAAAAGCCAGATAAATTTAGATCAAACAACGAAGAAACACTAGAGGATAATCTTGTTTCTTAAGAATAATATTGATTTAGCAACAATAAAGCGATGCTTTTGAACAAAACGCTGCGGTTACGTGAGGTTTGCAAGAACCACATTTATTTGCTGAATTTTCCTTCTTCCTCCATTATTCCAACAGCTTTTATTAAAATAACAAAACTACCACAAACGTGTTTGTCAAAGTCAGCAACGGTTACGGCACGCTTTGATCTAATACAACTCAATATAGATTATTGTAAATTGTTTTAAGTGTTGTTCTTGGCAAAAGGTTCTTAAAAGGAAATTGTGTATCGAAATACAATCATACTTTTTGTTTCAGCAAAATTTATGACTAAATAACAAAATGAAATTTAGGACACAATTTTCTTGTTTCGTGTTTTCGCGAGCCGTGCGACCAGCTTAAGAGAAAAGTAAGGTAAATCTGTTGAAATATCTCCAAAAGGTAAAATTAATTACGCCTTACAGAATTCAATCGAATTTACATTTATTTAATATTTACAGCTTCGAACAAACTTTTGGGAAGAAATATTTTAAATACGTTCATAACCAAAATAAAATCCATTACATACTCTTGAAGAAATATGCAAAAAGCCAATGAATGTGGAAACCTATGGAGTGCTTATTAAAAAAAATAGGTGTAGAAATTAATCTCCTTATATTTAAACTTAAAACCGAATTGTTGAATGAGGAGAAAATTTATCAACAAAAATCTTTATGCTAAACCTTTAACGAGATGCTCAATCAACGGAATAACATCGTAGCGGCTGAAATACTTAAGGCAAAGCGTGTAACAGCACAATTGGGGCGAACAGTACGTCAATTTGCTCGGAAAATCGAAAGTGGAGAGCGGGCCTCGTGTGTTGCCACCACAAATCGGGGATTCGCCTTTTAAACTGTCACGTCGTGCCTGATTCAATTTAGATTGTGATTTAGATAGGCGTATAAAATGGACTTTACTTTTTTGTCTACAGGGATAGGTAACTGTGAGGGCAGCTTATGTTTGCAGTGAAAAACACAAATTTGAAAGTCTGAGAATAAATCATTATTAGCAATTAAATATTTTAATGTAGTAATTACAATATTTCTTATTGAGAAACTAAATTAGTTACAACATTATAAGGGATTATAGAATAAAGGAACTACGGGGAGTCCGTCACATTAAACCTTATAATGCATGTTGACGGTAATATCAATCCATATTCAACATAATTTTTGATTAGTAGGTGCACGATGACTTTATGGATAAGAAAAGGGTGTTTCGTAAATTTTAGCATAACTTTATTATGGTCTTTTTTATATATGGCAGATCAACTCTGAGCTTAGTTCATAATGTTCATCCCGAAGCAAACGTATAACACAAAGCCAGAAGGTTACAGATTAAATTGGCGTGGATCGTAACGAGGGTTCACGTATTAGTTTCTAGCTGAGACAATTGTTGGCACGACCCATCTATATTTGTCCCCAGGCAGCATTTTGTGTAACAATTCCTAATTTTCTCGCGTTATAATAAAAGGAACTCTTTCTGAATATACACTCAATTCTTCAGATCACAAATTTAAGCCTTACACAAAGTCGCAAAATAAAAATCGTAAGCTTGACACAATTACCTACTAAATATTAAAAAAAAATGAAGATCAACACAAAATTGCTATCGATCAATAAAGAAACACGGTGTAAGAATTTAATGAATGGCAGTGAATGACAAAACAACAGCATAGTACTCGCATCATTCCAAATAATAGATTCAATACGCGGATATTCCGTAGGCATTGATACAATCTAGGTCATTGCAGTATGGATGCGGCACGTTCTTTCTGCAAGAACATGATCTGATAAATCAATAAAAACATCTCCAAGGACCTCGGCGAAATTATTTAATGCCTTGTAAATTCCGACCGGGGCGAGTCGGAAATTAATTAGTACAAGAACTTTGGGACCCGTCAATTACAACGCCATTATTTTACTCGGACAATCTGACGTTTGAAGGGTAAGGCGTTGAATAAGTCATTTCGTCTTATATTCATTGGCGATGATACTATATCGATCGTCCAGGAGCAGACAGTAGGTAATTTGAAAGAGTTTATTAGGAAGCTGTATGGTTCATAGTTTCGCCTATGCTTTAATATGAGTTTGTTAGAAAATGATTAAGGTATGGTAGGGATGAAGGATATATATAGCTACGCAAGAACTAAAGCTGCGTGAAGAAGTTCTATTGTTGAATTAAGCTTGGGATTTGTGACGATAGCCTCGAAACCTTTAAAGCCGTAGAGTACCGAAGTGTTTGCTGTATAGTGTGATCTAAAATGCCGGAGTTCTTTAAGAGTTTTTCATAGTAGATCTAAATGATTTTTTACTTCAATTTCATCGTGTTTTAGAACGTTAGTTGGTGTTGATTCAGTTACCATGTTATTATTACACTAAATCATCTGATCCTTGTCAGCATTGGTATTTCTCACAAAACTTGTAGCAAGTGTAATGCGTGTGTGAATAATAAATATCGCAAAGTATAATCGAAGGTGACGTGAATTGGAATCGGCTGATCCAAATATAGATCTAATTTTCTGCACGCCCTCTAAACTTGAAGATGTTAGACAAGTTCATAAAGAATTAAAAATGTGGATTCGCTGTAGCGTTGTATAAATGTTAGAACAAACGTGTAACGTTGAAACTGTTCAACTAAACTCATTAATTTGAACTTTTCAGACGACGATTGTCATTAGACCTACATGTATCTATACAGACATATATAATCGTTTTCTTTAAGTGTGCAGTTTCTTTTTGAAGTTGGTCTTAAAATAAATGTCTACTAAAATGCACAGAGCAGTAAGACCAATCTCTAAGTACTAAGGATTTTACTTCTTTATGACTTGTGACACCAGGATTAAGCAATGCACATCAAGGTATGAACCATCAATATCTGCTTTCGAACTAGTTATCTCAACAAATACGATGGAAAATATAATTTCATAAAATTATATCAACATATAGATTTTTGTGTTTAAGCCGAAAGCTTTACATTTATTAAAGTCATAAGACACGAGTTTTAACAAAAGAAGCAACCCATATCACCTGTATTATCATAAAACATGAACTCGGCAAACCGAATGTGCCACATCGATGCGAAAATGAGAATAAATTAGCTGAGAGTAAGAATTTTCCATTCCAACCTTCGAAATTTCTTTTTACGACATTAAATTGAGCTCGAGTTAAACGAGGCATGGGCTGTCGTAATTTTCCTTCGGGCCACAATTCTACGATCGCAGACAATAATATTATTAACAATTGGTATTCACAGCCATTCTTCTTATATTAGTCCATATTCGTTTAAGTTGTGGCTATGATTGTCTCGTGCTTTTGAGAAGATGGGCTTAGTTTATTACGCAAATCTAATTAAGATTTACAGATATAATTAAACGTCGATATTATTATGAGAAATTACCAGACACAGTATGCGTTTAAGTGATGTCATGGAAAACTGCTCAAAAAAATACTTTGCCTAACCCAGGAATTGAACCCAAGATCCGATCACAAATCTTAATTTATCTCACGTAACATAGAAACATTGAGTATACCAGTTACGTCAGTATTTTGGTGTATCTTTAACGCTAGTGTTACTTGAGCAAATGCATACAGAATCATGTATATATTATACACGCTATTCCCCGAACGTAACACTGGGATTACTACAGCGGGCTTTTGCACCTACGTATGTATGTTGCTTCGTATCAGAATATTCTACTACCAAACTTGGCGTCATCCAATATGTATAACCGAGCCTTATCAAGATGTTCCTCAGACCGAAGTCTAAGTTCTCGAGCGATGGACACTGAACCGTGAAATTCGTATTAAATTTTCTATAATGAATCAAAAGTTTAAATGAATGGTCATGGATTGCGCAGTCCTATTAATATTCCTTTAGCAATTCTATATCTGGGGTGCGAAGGAAGTTTGACGACCGATTTTCCGCCCGGCAAACCGTAACTAGGGAATAACTGCTATGAAATCGACACGCTTGAGATACAAGAATCGTTATCTCCCTGAACGAATCATGTGTAATGCCTGTTTCCTGGAGTCCTCATTTATAAAGCGTCTTATTTATTTGTACCCACGTATTGTACGTCTAATGATTAATAAGTGTTGATAAAAGAAGTTGACGTGTGTGATACGATAATTCAAAAGCGATGGACATAAGCGTTCCCTTGAAGGTTTAAATATTATTCTACATCCAATCATTTTAAGCATTTCAAGCAGTGATGGCCTCGAGGTTTGGGCGCGCGGTCGAGAATCTCGGCGGTCGCGGGTTCGAACCCCAGGCACACACCTCTGACTTTTCGAAGTTATGTGTGTATTCACATTGAATTATCACTTGCTTTAACGGTGAAGGAAAACATCGTGATAAAACCTGCACACCTAAGAGTTCTTAGGAATTTCTTAGGTGTGTAGTCCGCCAACCCGCACTAGGCCAGCGTGGCGGACTATGGCCTAAAACCCTCTCAATGGTAGAGGAGACCCGTGCTCAGCAGTGGGCGTATATGGGTTGATGAAGAAGAATCATTTTAACGTTACTTTTAGCCAATTATATTAACGGGATTTGTAAATGAAGCGTAAATGTATTTATTACATGAGCATTATAGGAAACCTCTTGTATAAGCTATTTTTTGTTTACTTATTCAAGTTTTAGTACAAATATTAGAATTTGTGCAAAATTTTTCAACATAACTCTGTATGTTACAAATTTCTCATTTATTTTCCAACCACAACTGGTTGGAAGGCAAATAAGAATTGAATTGGAGTGAAACCGATTTGTTCTGACCCTGGGTTTTAAGCTTCGCTGGTATTATATAAAAAGTCCCTCGCCAACCACAATGATTCAATAATTTCACAGTGTCGGACGCTAAAGGGGATTCAAATGAATAAATTAATTAGACCGTTACGGTACAATTTGTTTTTCTTAATAAACAATTGAATGTTTTATCTTGCTAGGTACACTCACGATTGTATCCCAGGTGTAAAGGCTTAAAGGGTAGGGTAGGTACTTCTGACTAGAAGTACATATATTCTGGTTCACAACGCTGAGTCTCGAAATATATATTTACTAATTTATAGTTTTTCTAACAAAAAATTAAGAAGCAATTTTACAAAATATTCCGACGATTTATTTTATATTCTGTGACAAGATTATTATAAAAACACTAACAAACTGTATCTTACAGTTGGCGCAAACGACCCCTCTAATAAATGTTTCATCATCATCATCATCAACAGCCAATATTCGTCCACTGCTGGACATAGGCCTCCCCCAATGACTTCCACCGGGAACGGTCGGAAGCCTCCTGCAGCCAGCGACGTCCCGCGATCTTGACAAGGTCATCGGACCACCTTGTCGGGGGACGTCCCACGCTGCGCTTTCCTGTACGTGGCCTCCACTGGAGAACTTTCTGGCCCCATCGGCCATCAGTTCTCCGCGCCATGTGGCCGGCCCATCGCCACTTCAACGAGCTGATCCGTTAGGCTATGTCGGTTACATTAGTTCTCCTACGGATCTCTTCATTTCTGATTGGATCACGTAGATATAAATGTTTAATCTATGAAATATTAGCGACATAGCCCCACTGACCATTTTCTGTCCGAAATTCCTTATAAACTATGACAGATAAGGTCGAGAGGGCAATTAATCAGTAATAAGAACTTCGGAGGGCCGTTACGTCATCAATCTGCAGGTTAGCCTCGCACGTGATTGTAACCCCGTGGGATTTAAAACTATGCCGATTCAATTACCGACTCAGCTACGAGTATACAGTAAGTCAACTTCGACTGAATATTATCGGAATATTGATCAAGTAAACAAAAGACTGTCTAGGTATATTTTTTTCATAGAATGTGTTTTATTTCTTGCCAGTTGATAATATTGGGTAAATAATATCGGTATTACTAGTCGACCCGTACGAGCATAGCTTTGTAAAAAAATATATCAAAGTTAACGTATACGCAGTATATAATACCTCAATCTATTTGTTAAAGCAAATACATTACATTACACAACCAATATAGAAAGAAGGTGATATGTTTGGGAGGAAATTCTTAAAACAAAACAGTCTAAAGTTCTCATCGATTACTATTTTTATTACCAAGATAGATTACTTGAAGACTTTGTGTGTAACAAAATCATCGTAGTAAAGATTTATTACATTTTCCGAACACACATCTGGAATAGTTTAACGCGACCCGTGTGAGCCATTCCATACCTTTATAATATGCAAATCATTCGTGCATAGATTTGCATCCGATAGCATATTGGACACCAGTAGACGATTCGGTTTGTTTTTGTAGGGGATACATATATGCAATATAATTGTGAAGTATTTGCTTTAAAACGTAAATCCCACTTTTATGGTACCTATGTTTTTATGAAGGAATAAATTTAATGCTTCAACTAAAACTCGAATGTTTTAGTGTTGTTTTTAACTCACTAGTACCACGGTCAAGGTGGCCTTAACGAAGTAAATAACTTATTCGAACTCTATTGTAAAACTTAAGCATGTAAATTACTAAGTTACGAGACCCTAATCATGAACACACAAATTAGATACAACAAGCACTTATTTTAGTGTGGGAATTTAAATCACTAGCCTTATTTATTATTATAACAAGGTGTGACAAAGGCGCTGAGAGTAAAAATCCAGATTGGATTAACGGTAAAATTCTATTCGATACCATTGGTGCAACTTGTAATCGAAACTTTTGTACGTTCTTTTATTAGAAAATTTCAATTACGGGCGATTCTGGAAGCGGCTATCGAGTGGCGTTCGACTGTGGACCAAAACAAAGGTTCCATTATAGCCTCCCCCTTCGTTAAGTTTAATTGAGCCTGTGAGAGTTAATTATTACTAAGTAAGGTGCATTCTATTGTGCTTGTGTAGATTTGGCGGTGAATCATTAACGTCGAACATGAAACAATTTGATATTGCAGAAAATTATTTTGACTGAGGTTTGATACCATTATGTAGAGCATACTATGGAAGAAAGTAAGGATTCGACAATGTAGAAAGAAGATATCTTTCAAACATTTTTAATATAAGATATTAGAGAATTAAAGTAAAAAAAAACTACGAATGACCAGCTTTTTTCAATCAAGAAATTAATGGACTTATATTCTTGAGGACGAGTAATATTACTGACGCCAAATTTACTTACAAATTATAATCTAAATTCGAAATACTCAATTATTGTTCTCAATAACAATTACAATAACATCACGATTAAAGTTTACAATGTAATATAATGAAAAACCAATGACCGCCTAGTTATGACAAAACCACTATAGATTTAACTTGAAATATTCATAGCGATATTGCAGACGCAAAACCTTCGATATTATATGAAAAATTCATAAAAACTATTGACATTCGGGGAGGATTTTACGCCCTCAAGGGATTCGTGTAGACGAGCACGTCGAGCGGTAATCGCTTCTTAACAAAATGCCTTTATTTGAAATCTACCTTCGTTGTAGGCATATTTTACGAAGTGTTTCATTGAGTTTCGATATTTTTTTACCAGTGACTGTTGATTCCAAGACAAATAAATGTTGAGAAAAACTAGGTTTGATTGCCGTGTCAGGTAGAGCATTATTGACTTTTTCAGCAATTGTCAAAAGCATTATAGCATGTTCGTCTTCCGGAGTATAAGATGTAAACATTTCTAGAACTTTTAACTTTCTATCAGGAACACTGAGGTCAGTATATGTATGTACACAGGTATTATATCTGCATGACTTTTAAATTTATTCTCACTATATACAATCCGTTTCGTCAAATAATAAAAGCGACGATAAAAGTATTCAATAAAACAAAAGCTGGAAATGTGGAATGTGATGTTGCATTCCATGAATGAGCTTCGCAAAATTTTATATTTCGAACGAAACAAGGAACTTACATTCCTTCCCGTTCCGTTTCAAGCAATATATTTCCTGCGGCGTGTGTTGTTAAAAAAGTTCCGTACAGAAGGCGGTAAATTGTAATTACGGTCGATCCCACCCGTCAGTATATCTTGATGATGTGATATTAGTAAACGCCGTTCTGATTTGAAATAACATTCAACTGAGCTTAGTAATATATTCTTGTTGCCGTGGAAATTTGACCGACTGGTGTATTGGGGTAGGCGTGATTAGCGAATCAGTTTGTGTATGGTATTAAAGTCACCGATTCTCTCTCTTTAACTTTGAGTGTCGTTCATTAAGAACATAACCGACTTAAAAAAAAATAAGCTTGTTCTGAGACATTATTAATTGGATCTATGAATGTTTGGGCTGTCATCAGATCTAATTTTATAGTTGAAATTAAATTTTCATAAATAAAGCTTTAATTTTAGTTTAAGCACCTAAATGTAGAACCCATACCTACTGTCCATAAACTTAAAATGAACATTACATTTTAAAGTTTTGTTACTTCTATAGTTTAAACTCTCTTAAGTGAAATTAAAGTTCCTAGTATCAACAAATGACTCGGCCGTCACTAAGCAAAAAAATTCAAGCAAACAAAGTACCCTGACACGACCTACATTTGATTAAAATTTAATATATCTCCAGGCGTAGAAAATCGTTGATAGGAAACGCCAATAGATGGCGTTGATTGCGTCGGACTGTCGTAGGCCTGTCGGATACCCCGATAATTGCGAGAAGTGATAGAGCCAATCTGCTAGCTTTCGAAAAGATTGTCATTTGAAACGGCTTGGTGTTAATAGCTTGTTCATAAGAGGCAGATATTTCTACATGGATGGCGTTGGTGACATTATGGAATGTTAAAAAAGTTTCAGGGTTTAATATAGGCGCCGAGATAATTTTCTTGCATTTACAAAATGACAATTCTAATTTTTGTGTTAGTTATTTACAAATGAAAAGTCTGTCGAATATTTCGATGTTTTGTTTTAATACGTCTATTGCGTATATTAATCTGTAAATATAGACTGGAGATAATGCTATATAAATTGACTTCAGGATTCAACCGATAGTTACTTAATGCCAGTTTATAAGAACATTGAATATGAATGAAAATCCATATCACAGGTTTTCATTTCATTCAGTTAAAAAACTACGAAAACATAGTTTATTTTACACATATATTACAACCGCAAAATTTAAACTAGGCGAAGACTTGTAAGAAACAAAGAGTGAAAGAATACAATAACTTCACGAATAATAAATGTTTCCGTAAGATTTGAAAAGGCGTTCGCGTAGAATCACGTCACAAGAATAGTATTTTTGTGTTTTGTTGAATATTTTTAAGTATTGTTTTTAAATTACCATACCGTGTTAAGACATGTAAATATTCTCGTTAGTGTGATTATAAGTTTAATCGCGGAATTATGTTTGATTTATTATAAACGTTCTACTCCTGGGAACATTTTATCAGGATTCAGACTTTAACGGTGTTATTATTATGCCCACTTGTACTCGAATTTATTACGAACAAAGCCATTTTGACGTCTCCGAGTATAAACTGATTTTTACTATCGAGACATGTTAAATACAATGTTATTGAATTTTTCTGTTAAGAAATTATCACTACTGAGTCGGAAAATTTGCATGAAAAAGGGTATTAGGGTCTCCTTCAACTGCAACATACTATAGATACACCGTACAGGTAACGTGAGCACTGAGCATAGTATACGTACCTACGTCCCTGCTAGACCTAGATCTGAGAGAATGTGCAAGCACAAGATTAATGGATTCATTTTCTAACGTAATTAGATGTTGTTCCGCGCAATAAGGATGTATCAAGAGAGTAGCAGATCAAGTTTATTTCAACGTTTGCGTTCACAGAAGCACTTTCCTCGGTAATAATCATGTTTATTCTATGGATGGGTACAGTCGCGATGGAAAATTAATGTATCATCGGATTTTAATTAGAATAGATCCGAAACTTGAAAGGTTTATCAATTTTCCCGTGTCTCTTTGATCTGTCGCTTTTCATAAGTGATTGAATTCTGTACCTATAAATAATTTATTTTAGGCACGGATCCCGGTTTAATAATTTTATGCCGCCATTTTGAAACTAGTTATTGAATATAAATTCATTACCTTATATACCTACAGTCACATATCTTAATATGGATTCGACTTGCTGCTAGTGTCCATATTTTATACATAAAGTCGGAATACTGTTAGCGCCACTATGTTCTAATAAATCTTTTGTTGTGAACAGATCATCCTTACTCACAAAATGAAATCAATGCAAAACAATAAAATGCATTTGCAAATCTGCGAGCAGCTGAAAACCTTTTCTTATTTGCGCAAGATAAATTCTAGAAATATTTGAATAAATTGAACACTGAAATCAGGTTTGTAGACAAAGGCAGCGAGTTTTCCGAACAACTGTACGCGAACATCATCGCAGATAGAATCTCGACGGAGTCCGGATCGAAAGCGCGGTTTTATCGTTTTACGGTGTGTATGAGGCCACATTGCGAACACCCGACAAGTAAAGTGGGACAGGGAATGCCCAAGTGGCTTCGCTTATGGCCACAATAAAAGACGCCAGCCGAACCTGTATTTACATGTATTCATTTGGATTTTTTTATTGAAATTATTTGTTGACAAAACATGTGATTTGATATTCCTATTTAGCGCACGCTTGTCTAAATTTGGTGCTATTAAAAAAAAACATCATTTTTTCTCCCCTAGGAATTGACACAATAGAAGGCGATTGCATTACTGACAACTTTTAATTTAAATTCATTACTTGTAGTGGAGTTGAAGTTTACAAATTGAAATAGTGAAAACCAAATATTTCTAACAGTCCACTTGAATACCGAAACATTTCTGAACATATAAATTTAACACACTGGAAGTGGGTCATATCAATCATAGCTCCAATCTTAAAGTTACTATTTTCTGCTCTAAAGAGGAAATGTACTGGAAATTGAATTACGAATGTTTTCAACAGACAGTAAAGCAATATGGGTGAATCGCTCATGTGAACGATGTATTAATTTTGTATTATATTCACGGATGGCCGTTAAGCTCGTCAATCAGATTTTGTATCGGCTTAATTTCAATATTAGGTTAAGGGGTCGCGTGTCGGTTCATTGTTAATGTTTATTACCATAAATTACGAAATCAGGTCGATTGATTATATCGAAAGAATTGTTAACTATACAATTTTAATACTTGGAATGAACGGCTAAAAAAGGGTAACGAGTAAAAATTCCCTCGAGAAAAAATTGCATCATTAAATATTAATTGAGTTTAGACAGCTTTTAGAGCTCAAACAAAAGAGTCGTTGTCTGAAAAGTGTTAGGGTTGTCTCACATTCATTGAAGGTTAACTATAAAGAATACTGAAGTGTTTATAAATAGAAGGATCGATTAAGGAAGGCCTTTGACTTAGCGAAGACTGACCGAGTCGGATTTAGTGGGATAAGCAAGTTAGGTCAGATTAGACGGCCTTCCGACGCTAAGTAATCATCAACCTTTGGAATCGGATACTTGTGTTAAACACTTGTAAATACATGTTTCTAATCATAGATATAATATTAGTTATCATCTTACCCGAATTAATTCACTGTTATAAATAAATATACTTATTTATAAATATATACAACAAAATTAACAATTATTAAAAAATCAATTATTTTCGTCGATCAATCGCAATTATTTACGCAGTAAAGAACCATAAAAATCACGACACTGTCAAGCACAACAAACCTCCGAGCACAAAGTCCGAAAAATCTTGCAAATGGAAAATAAAATGCGACGCGTAAATAATCGGTAGAGAGCGCGGGGCGGCACGACCGAGTGCGCCGAGCGACTGAACGCAAGTGTTTCCAACGCGGGGGAGGGACCCACATCCAGCTTTTCTATCCCCTCCCAACCCCCAACCCCGCGCCCCCACGTCTGATAACCTGCTACTTCGGAAGTCACTAAACTCCATGTTACCAACGCATCAACACTTGACTTGTGAAAGAAAATGTGAAAGGGTTAGCTGATCTCGCTTTAGAAAAATCTATAACGTTTGAGCAGAACGAAATTTTCGCTCATATCGCGAATGTGCGCCGAACTAAAAGCTTTGTAATAGTAAGCCTGCGTTAAAAAGATGTAAAGCCTTTTTGCGTGCACTAGATGTGAAATCCATTACTAAATGTATTCTTTACTTCAAAGTGTGGAAGATATATTACAACAAAAACAGGCCTATTTGGGTAATTATTCTAAAATGCGTACTCTACTAAGTGTTTAAAACCTAAATAATAAACGATATTTTTCGTAAGATAAGTAAGGTTATTATTAAACTAACACAAAGAAACTCTTGCTTTTAGTTTAAATACGCTCCGCATATGTAATTGTACTTTATTTATATGTAAAAATACATATTTATATGATTTTTAAAAGCCCTTATAATGTATATAAAAGGGATAATTTTCCGATCTTCAACTGTCCTACTTACAGTCTCATTGCTTCGTAGATTTTCATTATTATTTTCTTATGTTTTGAATTCAGAACGTATTTGTTGACAGATGATAAATTATTCATTATTATAATATTTATAAAAGGGGTTTTAAGCTACTATATCCATAAATATTTCTTGTGTGTATGAACAAAAAATATCTGAACGGAGCGCTTTGTATTCACATCTTTACTCGGCTCGTCCTCATCAATCTTCCATAGGTACGTTGGGGCCGTTTTCTCGCAACATTTATCTAATATCGCGAGTGATACGTCCATCTTGTTTCCCACCTTTATCTAACTAAAAAATACTATAGGTATATAAAAGGTATTTTAAGTGCGCTTTAATGTTACTGGGTGTAACTGTCATTAATCGTTTTAATTTCATTTCAGTCCTTGTTAGTTGGTGTACCAAACTATTTTTCGGCTCACTAGAGAAACTAGGATCGTGAGTCGTGACCTCACATTAACGATCCATCCTTTTGAAAATGAAAGTATCTCTGTCTTTATTTTTTTTATGGAATCCTTAACCATGCATTTGTTCATGAGATGACCTTTAGCAAAGTTTTTGGGCACGATCCACAACACAAAACACAATTGGACTAGGTAGGTGGCGCTGCTGTCGGCATATCGCTTAAAGCTTTTCCGGGCAGGACGACGCCTGCCGGGACAGCTAGTAATTAATAAATAATTATATTTACCCAAAGCAACGGCTCTACTAGTATAACGCAATTTCCTTGGAAAATTAAATCACAATAATTTCTTTACCTGGAGTCATACATGTGAAAACAATAAATTATTGCGTCAGTAATTCCAGTCCCTGTTAATAATTACATGTTACTTTGCACATGAGAAAGCTCAGTCATTTCTTGCGCCAGACGACATTGCATCAGACAGAACATAATAATGCACTTACAACATAGTGAAGGCTTGTTATAAGATCTATGCGTGACGAATTTTTAAACCTTTTCACTACGTTTATATGGGCAAAATTTATAATATAAATTAAAATTTAATAATCGTATTAGACAGTTGTTAATTATTAAACATGTGGAAGGTAAAAAGAACAACTGTATGTAATAATGTATATAAGTAACTGCTGAGCAACAGTAACATATATTTATTTATATATAATTTCGAGAAATTATAGCTATTATATAGTCCACCCGCTCTAGGCCAGCGTGGTGGACTATGGCCTAAACCCTCTCAATGGTAGAGGAGACCCGTGCCCAGAAGTGGGACGTATATGGGTTGATGATGATATTTAGTTCATGGTAAATATATCTGAGTTTCTATGCTACTAAATATAACACAGAATTCCATTTGAAACTTCATCCCTAACATCGTACAGTGATTACCAATAGTTCAGAGCTTCAGTTCAGAGACAAATTAAAACTTTCATGTTCCCCTCACAATGGTTGCATAACTCGATTTTCTATAACACGATATCCCGCGTCGTCAGAGACAGCACATCTAATAGCACTATGTTACCATACTATCTATAGATAGATACGTTTCTGACACAAATCGCCTAATGTCCATGTATGACATTCTGCAGTGTATCGAATTATCTCCCCACGCTTGTCTGCGATCTGGTATTGATCCTTACTTGATTAATCGTGAAATGTGCCAGCATTTTGCTTGTTTGTGGTTGTATGGTATAGGGAATCAATTTTAGATACCTATCCATGGTTTTCAGGCGTTAAAATCATTCTTTTTTTAATAAAATGTGAACTTCTAAATGCATCTTACTAAAAATTATATATGAGCTATAAGATTCGATTACAAATTCTTCTAAAGTAAATCGTGTGAGATTTAAAGGTTCGATTACCAGATCGGGTAAAGAGTTATTGGGTGTTTCGATTAGGAAATTCCTAGTGATAACACCTAGTCTATAAATGTGCTCGAAGAAGGCTCGCCCCCAATTAAGTGGGACTAAAACATTCTCTCCTGCCTACTCCTTCGACAAACACGAACCATAGGTTATGTATGTAAATCATGCTTGTTTTTGAAAGGTGTAGTAGTAGATACACGTATGATAACATAAAACAAACAGGGTTATCATAATACCAACACTTAAAGACCACACGCCCACGCGACAAACCCAGCAAAACCACAAGAGACGGTAACCCTGCCTGCGTGTTACTACTAATTATCCCTTATCAACATCGATGCGAAATTGCATCAGGGATATTACTTGAACGAGTCTGGCACGCATAACACAATTACCCGCGACGCAAAAACATCAAGCTTTTCAACTGACCGGTTTTATAAAACATTTTTCATCGATAAACTAATAAACTAGCATTCGATATTTTCACCGCTTTGCCGAAGCCAAAATAACTAGAGGAACAAATTGACTGGTTGATGAAGTAAAGTAAAGGGAGGTCAATGGAATAGATGATGATGATGATAAAATAGATCATTACTGAGGTCCAAATAAAATGAAACGAAATAATATCTATAGAATCTAAAAATTAATTCAACCAAGTCAATTAAAAAATTAGATTTTTGGGACTAAACATTACGTCGATATGTCAATACCCTAATGAATATTTTTTTTATAATATTTAATAATAATCGATTTATCTAAACGATTTAACATTTGACAGTATGATCCTAATTACACACATTTAGGGAAACTCATCAGTCGCTGGACTGTCCATAAATTACATAAAGTGAGATATAATCATGTATAAATTGCTGGAAATGCCAATCAGTTTATATAATTCCAAATAAAAGCGATAAAAGATTTATCAGAGACTAAACTCCCTGCAGTAGGATATCCGCCAAATTATTTGAAAATAATTTCAACTTCACATACATTGCTTTAGCTTGTTAATTATAATTGGCTTTGTCCTAACGTCTATTATAAAGAACAAAGGGTATTATAATTTGAATAATGTTAATCCAATTACGGGTAATCATGAGTCCTAAAGAGGTGGATTAAAGGACAGACAAAATACAATGAACAACGTTGATTTACAGGACAATTAAGTGTTGTGAAATATCAAGGTTATATGTAAACTTCATCAAAAACATTATCAACTTCACTTCAAGGTTTTGTGCTTGAAGTTAGGTCATTTTCCAATTGCATTATAGTTATATATTATAGTAGTTTAGCAGAAATATATCGTGATTAGTAATGAATCCACGATTTCGCTTGTATCAAATTTGAGTTTCTGAGGTAAAAGCTGCCTTAGTTCTATTGACGTCAGAAGTCAAAATACTATTAATGCAAATAGTTTCAATTAAATTACTTTTAAAAAATTATTCAAAGATAAATAAAACCCAAAAAAATATGAATATAATAATAGCATACATGTTAGTAATATAAATTTATTATTACAATTAAAAATTTTTTTTTTTCAATGACATAAAATTTGTTATGCTTTAACTACCACTAATATACCTAAATTGTATGTGATGAATTTACGGCTGTTTCCAGAAATAACATCAACATACGAGTGCGTAATAGAAATAAAGATTTCATTAGCATTTTCTATGACCGCCCAACCATACTGTTCACTGTACTTCTATACCGTAATGCTCATTCAAAATTGTTGCGTCCGTGGTATTTTCTAACAGGGTAAGGGCATGTGCATGCTGGTGAATGCGCCAACGCTCACGTTTCAGGAGTGCACACGGTCAGTTCACACGCATTATGCTGTGCGATGTGCACATCCTTAGCATGCCTTGTGAAGTGCACTCAAGTTTTATAAGTGGCGTTCGTGTCGCACCTTTCCTCTTTAATTACAAGTTAGAAATTGCGGAGCTCATTTTGTACATGTAACTAATTATGTTTTTTGCACTAATTATGTCTTATAAAAAGGTTTTGCTTGAGAGGTACGGCTGTAGATAAAGTAGTGGATGCAGTTGGAAAATAATTTGTGAATGGCTGTATTCGTATTGAGCCACAGGCAACGATTATATGTCTGGCATCATACATATTCGACGTACGCTGACAGTACATTGCAAAAGTGCACCGATTAGAAATATTAGTAGATAAAAATTGTTAAAATTGGATCTCAATCTGCTCAAATAAAGGTCATTGTATTAACTGGTGGCTTATGTAAAATGCTGTGATACATGTTTAACGTGTATTTCTCCGAAAAAAAAACAAGTCTTGATAACTATTTTATTTAACGAGAAACTATTTTATCGAATAGACCAAGTGTGAATAAAATGAAAAATAAATTATTTATTAGTAAATTTGGTTTCATTTGAAATCCATCAAACAATAAACGGCTGTAACTATTAGGCATGTATGATTGCCAGTTTATTAACAAAGCCACGCAATCCATTTAAAAGACGTTAAATACCGTAATATATTCACGAATCCAGAGAATTAATTTAAATAACTCCTTAATATAAATCACATGTAAAATAAACGAGGTGTTTGCTTGCTAAGGAGTTGTCAGTAGTTAGTCTTCAAGCGTCAGCCACATACTCGAGGCACAGTGGAGCAATGAGCCCGACATGACACTTGACTGACTGCCTCGTTAATTTGTAACAGAAATCCTATATATTCCCGACGGCGAATTTGTTGAACCGCAATCCAAGGACTAACGCCAGTGAAATTGCGACGCACAATTCTAAAACCAGGGTGCGGTTATTGCTCTGTGTTTACATTCCAGATAAAAACGTCTAGTATGACGGTAACGCAGATTTATTTCAACGGGATGAGACACGAATTTTGAAATTACTGTTTTTGTTCCTCGTTGTAGGTTGGTGAATGAAACACGATTTCTTTAAAATTGCTTTGGTATTCGTAGTTTGTAATCTCATCAAAACTTTTTTATGTCAAATAAAAATGCAATATTGTTATTTTATACATAAACGCGAGAAAAAATCTCTAACCCTTCGCCAATGTAATTGAATTAAGTTTTCCCTCGTCAAAATGAGAAAATTCATAAAAACGTCAAACTAATATATTAAGAAGATGTAATATTTAAATGAGCACTGAGTTTGCATCGTAAAACGTCTGAAAAATATTCTGCAAAGGCGTTGACATGATTAAAGACATCGCATCTAGTAACGTTTCGATATTGCGGCACACTTGGCGCGTCGGCGCGAAGCTTTACTAAGGTTTACTCAAGCGCCCCCGAAGATTGTCAACTATTAAAGAAAGGGCGTCGCTATCTGCTCAGAACGTGATAATTATTTTTTCTATAACGATGTACAGATAAAATATTTTATTTCTCTTTTGAGGCTTTGAACAGAACGATCAATACATTGTGTCACTCACATTCAAAGAATTCAATTGCGTAAAGAAATAACATATTTAGAAATACTCTTACTACATATTAGTAATAGTTTTTTCTTGAAAATTTGTGTTCATGAGATATGATTGAGTAACTAATAATAAAAATTCAAACTGATTACATGATATAAGGTCGTTACCTTACCTAAGTTTTACCCTGTGCTTTTTCATCATCATCTTCAACAGCATTTGTCACGTCTTCTGCTGGACATAGACTTCTCCTATTGCACGCCGCTTTTACTAGCGTATATTGAATGTTCCCAGTTTAGACTCGTATCGACTAGTAAGGTATCACCATAACGATTTTTAAGTTACCTATACCTACACTGTCTGCCTCGTATATGTCAGTTGCCAGTCTCTTTTGCTTTCTCGTATTAAAGAAAAATACACACAGTTTCACATCTACGTGCTACATAGCGAGTCATTGAGCGTCAACGTGGGTAATGCAAATGCTGTTTCATTAATTAAGTAGATTAGTCTGAGTACTTTTGGATACTATTATCGTGTTTACTTTTTCATTTGCGGTTCATCTGTCATTAATGCAATTTTAAACAAACTCTTCTCGTAGTTTAGTTTTTAATTTATACTAGTTAGTGGTACACAATTTAACCCCTCGAATATTTTTTATTTAGGATTTCAGTCGCAAAAAATCTTTTTACTTTTATGAGTAATTTATAAATTCGTAGAATGGTTTGCTTTTCACCAGCCCTTACCATTCCAGCTTTCATGTTATTACTGAGAATATCCAAATAAGATCAGCCAAAACACAACTCGGAAATAGAACTTAGTACATGTAGGTCGTATGGAACACATTTATTTGGTACTATCGAAACGAGATTACTTTTACACTTTACCAAGATTTACACAACTATCAAAATATAAATTTGCTCTTTACTTTCAGAAATGAAGCATAATATCAAGGTTTGTGAAGTTTCAGATTTGTACATCAAACAGTCAACATTAGCAGCATAGCCTAAGCCAACGTTTCGAGAGGTTGTTCTGTGTACTATCTTGGGACAGCAGTTTGCTATACAGACACTTCTAACGAGGGTCTTTGACGGACTGTTGGGTCTAAATAAATACCTAAGATTCTAGCTTCTGAATGGCTAGTTTATTCGCGTGATTTGAACTTGGCTTGAAGTAGGGGCTTGGCTTGTATTTCTTGCAGTGGTAGGTATGCGTGCATTTCTGCATCCACATTTCGATAGGTATCTTTTTCGAGTACATTTCCATTCTTCGTACTATTTAAGTATTTCCTAAAGAAAAACCCAGTAACACTTTGTCCAACCTACAAATCTAACCCTCCGGATCGCAAGGCATATACTATTGTACATAATTAAAAAGGTTAACAATAGACATTTACGCCTGGATAGGGTATTTCTTAAGAATTGTGTCTCGAGGTATTTGCTTGAGTGGAGAAGGAGAATATATGTTTATAATGTTCTTTACTGATACCTCATCAACTTTTCACCCACAAACTGCAGGTGTTCATAGGCAGTATTTACTACAAGGAGTCCACTGGTTCTTTAACCGATCAAAGTACTATTAAAAGAAAATAAAACTATACTTTTTCAATGAGTTTTTACTATTAGATTTTATGCTAGTGCTAGTTTAGTGTTCTTAGAATTGTAAATCCATGTTACTCGGAATCACTTTGCCGGCATTTCTTATTCAGTTTATGTTATTAACCTGTACGCTTGTTTATTTACACTAACTGTTGAACTTCCAGTTTGCGATAACTTTGCCGTATTATAAACAAGAATGAACTAAATATTATTACATCGGCTGTTCATAATATTTTCGTTACAATTATGTTCACGTCACTTTTATGTAAATACTGTTTGTTTGTTGCACAACTTTACGTCAATTGGAAATATATTTTTAAACTATATGTACTAACTAGGTATACATATATTACTGTTGGATTTGACGGCGTCAGGCCAAGCAGAGAAATCGAAAAATTCGGATCGGGCAACCCGCATTACTACTAAGGCTGTAAGTGGACTAAGGCATAGAATCCTCTCAGTTGTAGAGGTAGGCTCGTGCTCAGCAGTGACAGCAAGGATTCCCCATACTGGTAAAAAAATTAACCCTACCAGCTCTTTACAGACATGTATAAGTGCGACTGTATGTATTTCTTTTAACTTACTTCCTTATGTCCTTAATACGATTACGACTAAGTGTCTGACAGCGACTGGCGCCTGATAAGTGGGTGCAGTGAGTTTTAAATGGACTATTGACTGGGAAAAAACATTATTTCACGCCATTTACACATTTCACACATTATTATGCAAGACTTGTTTAAACTACGAGTAAAACTATAATATCATGTTGACGTCGTCAAGAGTAAAGCTTTTTAGTCATAATGTAATATTTGGGTTCATAGTGATAGGTGTATTTGGGTACCACGTTCCCACCGTAGTATTTTTCATGTTGTTCACACAGACACATTAAAAACCGATCATACCAGCTTCTCTCCCTAACCGACTTTTGTGTTCAATATTTATTAATTCCGTCCCAAAAACACGTGATACAAAGGAGTATTACTACGAATTTTAACATAAAGTTGTTTTCAATACTCAGAAACGTCACTTAATAACTTAAACAGACATCCTTTGATGTAAAACTTTAATATATTTAAAAATGTTCCAAACTGTAACTACGTCAGGAATAACTCAACGTATACATACAAGGTATGCGATTTGGTTAACCTTCGACCACAGCTGACATCCTGAAGTGGAGACGTACCTGAAACAAATGAATTTCTAACATTATTTCTGCTGTATTAACATAACTTACTATGTCATAAGATGCTTTTACTTTGGGAGTCTGAGTCGCAGAAAATGCAGGCTTTTTTAAATAGATAAATACTGTTGGGTGTAACACACATAGTTCTGACCCCAAAACTTGTGTTATATTGTGGGTGACTTTTCGGTGTCACAAGAACCTAAACCGAAACAAATGTTTTTGTGTGAAACAATATAAATACCAAAAGCTAGTATTAAGACAACTAAACTAGACATCACAATCCAAAGTAGTCCTGGAGCGATGCGTATTCAGCGGTGCATATTAACAATATGACTTTTAACTTACTTCTCTCTTCTCTTCATCAACCCATATATGCCCACTGCTGAGCACGGGTCTCCTCTACCATTGAGAGGGTTTTAGGCCATAGTCCGCCACGCTGGCCTAGTGCGGGTTGGCGGACTACACACCTAAGAAATTCCTAAGAACTTTTAGGTGAGCAGGTTTCATCACGATGTTTTCCTTCACCGTTAAAGCAAGTGATAATTCAGTTTGAATACACACATAACTTCGAAAAGTCAGAGGTGTGTGCCTGGGTTTCGAACCCGCGACCGCCGAGATTCTCGACCGCGCGCCTAAACCTCGAGGCCATCACTGCTTTAACTTACGCTTTCTACTAACTACTAACTACTCTAAATCCGATTTATCCAGAAAACAACGACTCTACATACAAGATTTCAGACTAAAACCATCTTTTACATAAGTGATAGTGTGACAACTAGCGTTAACATCGATTAAACCGTCTACAGCGTGTGCAATAATAGTAACCGTTTAATGCACTTATAGTGATAGCGGCAGATAGCGAACCCTCCGGATACGCACGACCCACATACACGCAGATACGCATTAGTCCTGCCATGCAAGTGCTCGGTTGACCGACTTTCGATGCAGACTTTGAATTCTGTCTTTTTTGCTGATAAAATTCAAACGCAATAACGCAGACATGTGGCGAGGACTGGGGGTCACGTAATGGGTACGTGTCTCGGTGTTACGGAATGCTAGGTTTTTTGTTTGTAAGTTTGACTGAAGGGTGTTCTGTAGGTATTTAAAACGTTGTTATTAAATTAATTTTTAAACAATTATCTTATAGATCTATTTTATCACAGAAAATTAATCACAACAAAAAACCAATTGTCATTTATAAGCTAAAATAAGAAGATAAATTCGTAAGAAAATATAACTCCAATCTTATTAACAAGAATCTATTATTAATAAGATTTTTATACTCCGCCATTACAGAGACCCCCAGAGAATATTAACAATGCAACTAGCATTGAAGCTGTAGAAAAGTTATTCAGAGTTACGGCTAATGAAACGCGATGCGCCGGCGAGACGGAGAGCGAACTAGTTGTTGAGATTAATTCACATGAATCCGATAACTTGGAGCAGCCAATAAATTCTTACCGCCGCGCTCCCGAATGGAAATGAGTTCGAAAAACTCGTGTCACCGAGGGGAATATTGTTTGTTTGTTGACGTGATACGATCCGGTGGAAGTTGACAAACGTGATGAAAAAAATATTGGAAAAGTTTCCCCTCCGTGCTCTTTAAGCGGAGCCTCCACTTCGGCAAAATTTTCGGGAATGACCTTCTACCACCGGGTCTTGTATCGCTGTATTATAGCCAAATATTTTTCCACGGCATTGAGTTATCAGCCCTGTTAGATTACGATACTGAATGTCTTTTGGTCTTATTGTTATAACATTACATCTATTATTTACAGTACAGTTACTTTATGAATTCCAATAAGCTCTTTGTAGTCTCTATTTGTTTGTCTCGTTTCTTAACCCCTGACAAGCACACTGGGCACAAAGTACCCACCCCAAAATTTTATTTCGTTATATTTCTTCTTGTATATTTAAAAAACGGCTTTTTCTTCCAGTGATGTTTTGTTGGGACCTTGAGGAAGAATGTTTAATAGCCGTTGGTTAGATTCGGTTTATACAACGCAGTGGGCGCAGAACATTGTGGGTACTTTTAACCCAGTGTGCCAGTTAAGTGTAGTCAGTTAAATGTTCAAGAGTGCTTTCTCGGATCATATCAGTGTTTTTTTTCTCATTTACGGTAAGTAATAATTTATGATTACAATTTTAAAACAACACATTTAAAAACTTATGTAAATTTATGTATTTATATGCATGTATAAGTCATATTTTCATTTATTTTGAAATATAAAATATTTTTAGAAACATTTTAAATATTTATCTCATTTGAATAGTTTTGTAAATTGTGATATTTGTTTTAAATCATTAAACGAAGAACAAATTCTAATGTGCTGATTAACGACGAAACAATTGATGAAGAAATTACTGATGAAGACCATGGGGACAGTGAATGTGAAAATGATAAAATTTCATCTTTGTCACAAAGTGAGGATGATGACGACTTGGATCACGATACTTACCAGCCATCTACCAGTAATCTATGCCATATTTGAAAGAGACGTCGGATTAATCAACCATGATGTGTCCGCAGTGGGAAAATCTATGTGTAAAAGACATCGACGCCCTATGTGTGTAAAGTGTTGTAACAAAAATTCTATTTATAAAATATAATATATTTTATGTTTATTTGTATTTTCGTGCTTGAAAATAAAGATTACAATAAATAATAGACCTCTTATTTCTTCAAAAACCCGCCCTGTACTTACTTTCTGGCGCACGCTATTGTAATGCATTCAAATAGCAAAATAACTATACTTTTTGAAACAGACCAAAAAACGAATCTTGCCGTTTCGTAGAGCGCTTTCTAAGCTTTCCAAAACACTATAACTTTTTATAGTTTACTTCATTAGAATCAAAGATACGGCTCAAAAACAAAAAAATCTCAAAAACTCACTTTTTTAAGCTTCGATACCATTTTTATCTATTTTAATTGACACTAAATAATTTAATATTGTATCTATTTTATAGAGAATTGTTTGAGCTTTAATTTAAAAAAAAGAAGAATTCTCTAACTTTTTTAGGGACGAAGATATTTGAAAATGAAATATACTGGGTACTTTTCACCCTCAATGCTTAAAGAGGTATACCGTTTAGATGTGTGCTTGTCAGGGGTTAAGTTATTACTTTTTCTGTTATTGGCATATAAATTTCGATCAGGTAATCTTTAGCCTGGTTACATATGTATGAAATAATTTTGAGGGATGTTTTCTTAGTAGAAATATGGAATATGTTTATATATTAATTTGTTTTTTTTCTCTGCAATATCAATGTCAAAAACATAATGATTATTGGTTATACACTTAAACACAACAAAACTGTTAAGAATTGATTAAAGATGTTAAAATTGCGTCGATTAGTAAGTATGCCAGTAAAGGTTAGTACATACTACGCCTGGTAAAACGACAAAATTTAGTGTTTAAATAAAACCTACTTAAATATAATATTAGGGGAACATCGTCTATTAAAACTAATTCAGTTTTTTCAATTTTTGTTTCAATTTTGTTTCTCGCACAACAGTCTAACTAAATATAATTTTATGTAATACATGTTGAACACATGAAATTGAAGCTCTACAGTAAAGAAGGGTGGGAGGGGGAAAGTTTATTGTGCCAAAGAATACTTTATATTTGGTTATGACGATGTTTTCTTATGCTTAGCGCTTCTTGAACATTTAAATTTAAGTGATAGATAGCAGGCCTGTTGCCATTTCAGAAATCAATTTTGGGCTGCAATCTGAGAATTTCCTGATGGACTTATCCATGTACACATTTTCCTACACGGGAATCCAATCTATACTCTTGATCTCTCAGCTTATTTACATGAATAATTTACTCGAATTGTAATATTTTTATATTCATACGGGATAAACGCAATAAACTTTCTTACTGAAGCAACATGCGTATGCTGCATGTGCGTCTAATCGAAATTCCCGCTACAGATATGGTATCTGTGTTACTGCGACACAACATACTTATTTCCGACACCCGAACATTGTGTAGGGAGATACATATGTTCTCTATACGCACACGATTAAACAGTACATTCAACAATTCCCAGGTAGTAAATCTAATAGAAAATATTTTTAATTTTTTGCAGGAGGGATATCTGTATCCGCCCATATGTGTACCGTTTATACATAGGATATAACATTTATTAACTGTAATTTTGATTTCACTCTAGTATGTACCTTTGTCGTGGAGATTAAGAATTATGCGAGACTTATATCTACGTAGTAATTATACTAGTTTCTTTGTAGATAGAGATTTTTTTTTATCCTGATAATATTATAATTAGAGAATAATTGTTCCATAGGACATCAGCTTCCGAAACACAAAATTAAAAACGTGTAAACTTATTCTACAAAACCTTTGTGCATTTAAAATGGCTTAAAAATGGGAACATTCCACCGAATTTCTGAAGCGATATTTTTTATAAAATTGACGCTGTTACTGATTTTCAGACTTTTCAACAAGCCTTGCAGGTAATGGAACAAAAGCGAGTCACTTAGTGCCTTATAATGATACTCATGGCCGGGTTGCTGAACGAAAATTAATTTATACTGCCCCTTCGGTGGAAAAATTACAAAAGGGTAATTAAGTACGGCGTCTTTCTTCATTAGGCAAGCTTGGACGCCCTTTGTTACTCTAATGAATTTATGTTTGTCCCACATTAAGTTATTCTTTATGATTCACATAACGATGTCTTGCGAATATTGTTTTAGACGGATTTTGTATTCCTTCATAATGGTTATGATTATTTTACTCGTTGTTCTTTTTTAAATATAATGAATTGCATTTTGCTTTCATATCACGCATCCCTTACCACATAATGTAAAGCAATTGATAAATCGATATAATATTTCAATTTGTCGTATTGTTTATTATTGCACCCATTTACATACCCTAAGCAGAGGTGAATTTCTGAATCGTGAAATGAGAATCCGTGGCCTTTCAATTGCACTGCACACACTTCACCCCTTTTTGTAAGGCAGACTGATGGGATATTTAAACAACATTCTTCCATGGAAATAATAAAAATGTAACATACATGATTGGTATTTTACAGCCGCGCTACTCGACTCAATCATTCTACGTTTCAAATTAAGAGAATTATTGTTCGTTGAAAATTGGAGTCAAGGGCGGAGTCGTAAAGTAGGTGGCGCAATTTCACTGTGAAATTTATGGCGCGCTGTTCAACGAGCGATAACATAAAGGGTGTAAGCATCGTCTGCTCTTCAATCTTTTGTCATCAAAATCTGTATGAGCGTGGGCAAAGCTGCAATTTCTACACACACACGCTTTTTTTCGTCAAAGGAAAGGCAGATGTGTATTTCTACGGGTAATTTAATTCTCATAAAATAGAAGACAAGTCTTTTGCTGTTTTTTGGGAAAATATCCGGACCCCATACTACTGACAATTTCCTACTAAAAATATATCATTTTGTACCCCCAAATTCGTCCCCGGAACCTCTTTGTTGCTCGCCATACGTTTGTGCCGTGGTACGAAGCATTATTTTAGATTATTTTCCAGAAATTTACGTCCTTTATACTGCATATCCTATACTAGCTTATAAAACGCAAAATGTGTGCCACTGTACAAGAGATATTCAACACTGACGCTTATGACGTGGCGTGGCCGAAAACCATAAAATCCGGGTCAAATTCAAATCATTTTTCACGAGTGAACCGAAAATTTGCTACGAGTAGATTTCCTGGCTTTCTATCGAAAGGTAAAATTCAAATATAAAAACAATATTTTTACACCCAAAAAATAATATTTTGCAACAGCCACGCGTAGTTTTGTTGTTAAGACAAATGAAAAAAAAAACTTATACATATAATTCTACAGGGTACAAATGTTTGTGGAATAAAGTAGTCTTTGGTCTTATCTAAACCTTACTGACCCTATGAAGATTAACTGGCATGAAAAAACCTAGTATGGAAGAAGTAAAAATAGTCTCGTCAAAGCGTATTGATGCTAACATTTTTCTTCCCAAATTATCGTCACATTTATATAAATTGCTTCCAATCACGCTTTGCGTCGCCGTCTCGTTCGATTTGTTTCCAGGTATTGCCCCTAATGACAGCTTCATTACTGCCTTGTCTTATAAAATAATGTTTACTCGGCAGGATAAAGTATTTCATACACGTCAGCGGGGGTATCGAGATAATTCCAAAAATAGAGTGTATAGGTACTATAATTCTGAAATAAATTGTTTTACAGTTCCTGCTTTTCTATGTAGTCTATAATCAAAAAAATAACCTACTCTATTCCGATCTACGGCTGCACCAAAGACATGCATACAGAAGGAACTTTTATGTCTGCACCGATATTCCGCCAATTGTGTATAGTTCTCACGTATGAGGGAGTGAGCCTGTTGCCTTTTTACGAGCACTATTCTAGACTTCGATGCTACTGAGAATTTCCTAATGGAAAAACTAATAACACTTTACCCGACTCGGGAATCGAACTCGGAACATCTAATCGCACGGCAAATAATTGTACCGCGGGATCACAAGACAGTCTTTACGTAATTAATTACATGAGAGTGTACTACATAAGCAACTGACTTTGACACATAAGCGATAAGATACACTCAGAAATGTTACGGTCACTTAGAATTTGTGTTGCTCGAATTAGGGACATAACTATCTAATAAGGCCACTGCGAGAATAGTAATTAATGATACACAAATGAACTTGAGGTCAGACGTCGATAGAACAGAATAGTTTATGTGATGTGGATTATGGTTACATATATTTAGAACTATTAAATACGAGGTCTTCTTTGGTTTTACAGCCTGATGGATCTTGCTTAGGGCGCTACAATTTTTTTTTTAAAACCTAACAAATCTATACGTCTCCATGATGTGGTATCTACCCTATTTAATATTTGAGTTATAATCATAGTTCTTACTCCATCCACAACAATAGTCTCATAACATCAGATCACACTTTTAAGAACATACTTTGATTCCAAAGTTCATGGATCCCACGAATATTTCATGACGAATCATCGCATCCACTTAAATTACCACTACGTTCTCAACTAACTGCGCTACGAAACCTATCATTCTAACAAAGTTATAAGACAGTATTACAAGTAAATATAGGGCAAGGGAAACAGAAGATTCTCAAGAACTTCGTATCAAGAATAGCGTTCAAAAATAGCAACTGTGTCACTCGTAAACAACAGGTAAGCGTCTATTTATGTTGTCAATCGATCAGATTTTCCGATCACGAAACTTCATAGTGTGAAGGACGCCCTTATTGAATGTAAAAGAGTTATTCCATACATATGCGGCTTGCGTTCAAACTATTAAACTGCGATTATATGCATATCCAGCCCTTATTATGATTCTATTAATACAGCTGATGTCAGCGTATTAGTTTGCGTAAAACTGAGATTTTGCATAATTTTTCCGCGATCGTTATCTTTTTAAGAAATAAACAGGTTACACAAAAACACACAAAAATTATTGGCAACTGATTAGGAACTCTCCAAAGTCATATGGAGGAAAGATAACCTAAATCTTCAGTAGAAACGTAAATTTTGACAAACTACGCTTCACCAAGCAAGCACATAATTCAATAATAATTTCTTAAAGTAGTTTTGTTGTAAGGCGATAATCCACGTACGGCTTCAAAAGCTGAAAGAAATGCTTAATTTATTCGTGACAATTGTAATCGCATTATACGAATTCTCGTCGGGACGAGCGCCACTGTAATCACTATTGATTTATGCAAACTATTATTTTTTATTACAAACGTTATGAGGCATCGGTACTCGTATCTTTACGTAGCATTATTACAGAATATGGAGATAAAATATTGCATTAATGAGCCAATATGCAATAAAATATTATGACATTATTATCTGTTACTTAAATGAGTAATAAAGCAGTGTCTTCGACTTTTTGCTTACCTTGTTTATGAAACGAATACATTGGAGTACAGATGAGATTTTTTTGCAAAATACTTTTTGTTGACAATATTATTTTACAATGTGCAGTAATTAATAACTCTTTTTACACATGTGCATAACTTTATAAATTCCCATTTCACGTAGCAAACATACTTTAAGGCTGCGTTGTATGCATTTGACTAACACTTGTTGGTTAATAGAAGGAAAGTCTGGTACAGTTTTTCAAGACTCTGTGTGATTTAGGGGTTCGATTCCAAAGTCACGCAAAAATGTTTTGACGTTTTATGGTGGGAAATTTTCTGAAGAGCATCACGGAATTTAAGAATATGACTTTAAACATAAATCGGCTCGCTCTTTATTACGTTGGACATTTAAAATGCTGGCGTCGAGGGTGTAAATAAGCATAATAATACAAACGTTCTCCTCGTAGGTAACAGACACTCGTGTATCTTTAAAAATTCACAATTTTCACACTCTACAGCATACAAAAATTCACTTGAAAATATACCAAAGAATAATATATTTCGATCACAGAGGACACGTTACCGATCGTTTTTGTATCCCCGATTCCGAATGAAAGCACAGAGAGACAGCACGTTTGTCTTCTACTTGTAAGGATTTATTTGCAGCCGTCTGGTGCAAGTGGGTGGAAGCGCTGCGACATCGAACACTCCACAAGAACAACTGCTACGTATTGTACCATGTTCTGTGCATTCAAAACTGTTTTGTTACAAAAAAATGGCTTTTTTTAAATATTTTATTAAGTAATCTCAACATCATTAATGTCTTTAAAACAAACTTTCTAGAAGTACAATTCTTTATTAATATAACTTTTACAATCAAATACTGACCATTTATTCTACAACTGCAGTTGGACATTTAGTAAATATACGTAAGTAAGTGAATACATTTCATTTATCTTACACAATTTGCAAATAAATATTGTTTAGTATAGTTATGGACCAGGACCGCGATGGTTGGCGCTTACTTGGGGAGGCCTACGTTCAGCAGTGGACGGCGATAGGCTGAGTACGAGTATAGTTATTTATACCTAAGTCTTCCTTTGAGTAGTAAAATAAATGTAGAGTTTTCATTATCCAATGCCAATATAAAAATAGGCTTTTTTATAATTTCCTTAAATGTCCATATAGGCGTCTACTTCTTACTAAACATGTCACAAACGATTCTGTAATAAGATGATTTTGGACCGAGCTAAACGCACATACTAAACGTGAGCGACAAAGTATATTTATTTAAGAGGCTTTATGTGTGGACAATTGTGAGTTGAGAGCCCTTCACATGTAAGGAAAATATACGTGAAATTGCTTGTAGCCCTTTAAGAAATACATTAGATATTTTAGGGATATAAAATAATTACATTTACTAGCTACTGTTGTACTAGGTGGCATATGTTCTACAACATGACACGAGCCTTCTCTACAGTTTAGATTACTTGGCCTCAGTCCAACTACTGGACTGTTGCGGGTTCATAGACTTAACGTGCGGTAAAGTAGGTGTAATATGATTTTTTTATGTATTAAAGGCTTTATTAAGAAACAGAAGAATTAAGATACAGAAGGAAATATGTACATAAGAAAACGAGTTCCATCTGAATGTCATGTCAATTTTATCCGATAATTGAAATTAATTTAAGAATTTAACACAGAAACTTAGCCCAATTTCAAACTTACTGCACTGATAAAATACAAAAAAAACTTAAAAAGAAATCTAAAAGCTCACATAGTTTTGATTCCACAACACGAAAACTCACTCATAAAACACTATGACTAGGGTTTGCAATCCCGCATTCCGCATTCCCGCATTCCCGCGGGATCCCGCATATTTTTGAGTGCTGCGGAATTCCCGCATTTGTGCGGGAATTCCGCGCGGAAAGTTTTTGATTTCGTTAGGTAATAAATTCAGTACTTCAGCTATCACTGAAGGCCTATTAGCTCCACACAACAGCGCGGGCGCGTCAGTCAGCATTGATTAACCGATCAAGCGAAGTAAAGTATTAGAATTGGCGGCGCTTTGGTTATTCCAGTAGAAAAAAGTGAGACGTTACAATCAAAGTGACACTTACAGTCTGTTTGACAAGAGCGTGTACGGCAAAACTTTTTTTTAGGTACCGCTAGAAGCTTGGTTGTAAATTTGGCAGGTAGCTAGCCCCTTCCCCTCAGATGCTTTGTGTATAGAGTTTCAGTTGTCGTTCGATCTTTGTCAGAGGAGGACGCATTTCGTCATGAGTGCTACGTACGCATCACGTTATTTTATTTTATTTTATTAGGAAAACAAACAGTCACTTAAAATCTAATTAAACTAATACACAATTTGCTTAAAGACTAATAATATGTTTTCGCATATATATATCTATAACACGAGTTGCATAACAATCTTAAGCTAAATACTACGTACACAAGTAACAAAAAGAAAACTGGAATAAGAAATGGAAAAAATAATAATAAGTAAATACAATGGCATTTGAATTAATTAAATTAGAGAACCGATTGGAACCAATGCTTTAAAAGTTTTCTTTTTACATCAGTTGTATTAAAAAGGTCAATATCGATAACGTCAGCCAGTTCATTATATAAGTGCGGTGTCCTCGAGAAGAACGAGTGCCGCCTGTACTTTGAGGCACTAGAAGGAATGTGTAATAGACATGGTTGTCTTATCCTTGAAGGAATTCGCAAATGTATTAGAGAGAGAAGATGAGGCGCATCAATTTTAGACTGAGCTAACTTCATTAAAAATGAAATATCTGCAATTTTTCTTCTCTCTTGTAATGGCAATATATGATGTCTCTTACATCTATGGTCATAGTTGTCGTCGCGTTTATTACATTTGTATTCTAAGAATTTCAAGAATTTTCGTTGAATTGATTCTATTCTATTAATATAAACATGGTACTGTGGACTCCAAATCTGAGAACAATACTCGAGGATACTGCGAACGTAAGTACAATAAATAATTTTTATAGTTTTAATATTGCTAAATTCAGAGCAGGCCCTTTTTAAAAACCCCAGTGCCTTATTGGCTTTGGTACACATGTAATCTATGTGTTTTTCATAGGATAGTTTTGTGTCGTGTATAACACCTAGATCATTAATATCTTCGACTCGTACAAGTTCATTATCTTTAAGTTGGTAACTATATTCAATTATATTAAATTTGCGGGTAAATGATATAAAATTGCATTTGGACGTATTAAGGTCAAGTTTATTGTTATAACAATAAGATTGAAATCTAGAAAGATCTTCTTGTAATAATGAACAATCCTCAGGCTTGCAAATTTGCCTAAAAATCTTCATGTCATCAGCATAAAGGAGAAAATTTGAATGAAGAAAACAGTTACTCACATCATTAATAAATATATTAAATAATAAAGGCCCGAGTAAGGAACCCTGCGGAACTCCAGAGGGTATATCATAACTCCTGGAACTTATGAAGCAGTGTTCTTGTGTTTGCATCCAAAAGGACCCAAAATGTCATACGCAGCCGCTGCAAAATACATGAAAAAGTCAAAGACATTTGTTAGTAAGTGGGTGAAACGCTATTCTGAAGTAAAAAATGTCGACGATCTGCCTAATCGTGGCTCTACGCAAAAAACAACGAAAAAGGAGGACAAAATGATTTTACGGGTATTCGAGAAGAATTCTCGCCTATCGTTACGTGGTGGTCAAGCGGTTTTGCTTAAAAAAGGCCTTAATGTGTCATGTGATACTATAAGAAGACGTTTACTGGCTCATGATGTAAAATTTCGTAGCATAATAAAGAAACCGCTACTGTCGGAAAATCATGTTAAAAAGAGACTCACTTGGGCGCAGGAACATTTGGACCGGGATTGGGACAATGTAATTTTTTCGGACGAAGCTTCTTTTTGGGCACGTTCTTCTATCACTCATACCTGGTGTACCCACGCCAATAAATTCATCCAGCGGACCGTTAAACATCCGGTGAAGGTGCACGTTTGGGGTTGTTTTTCAAAACAGGGATTTGGTACCTTGCACATATTTACAGGTAATTTAAATGCAGCTAAAATGGTCAAAATATATCAAATGGCTTTATTACCATCTGCTCAAAAGTGGTTTAAAAGGAAAAACATATATTGGCTATTGCAAGAAGACAATGACCCGAAACATCGGATTCGTCTTTGTACAGCGTGGAAACAAGAGAATGACGTTGAAGTACTAGATTGGCCATCACAGTCGCCGGATGCAAATCCAATAGAAAATGTTTGGGCACTCATGAAGTTGAAGCTTCGAGGCAAGAAAATCTGGACTTTAAAACGATTAGTTCGTGAAATTAGACTTATTTGGAGGTCTTTGTCCCTGGATTATGCAATAAAATTAGTAGAAAGTATGCCTCGAAGACTCCAGTCAATTATTGATAATGGAGGCGACTGGACAAGTTATTAATAATAAAGCATCATTGTCTATATCATGTATAATGAGTGTATTTTTTTTCTATTTTTTATCCCAATTCATTCCCGAGTTTTGCCGTACACGCTCTTGTCAAACAGACTGTAGTTGTAGGTTGCTCAATGTTGTTTCTTCTAAAGTAATAGCGAAATGATAGTAACAATTACACTGGTCTGCAAAAAAAAAAATTTTTTTGCTCCTTCTTGTTTCCATGCATGAATTCATCATATTTTGTGCTCTAAACATGGAATCTGACATACAATTAAGTACCACACATAGATTTCCAATATAATATTTATTTAGTTAACAAACAATACTATGAAAATATCAAACATCTATCTTATATTTATTGGCTCTGCTCATAAAAAATATATAAACTACATATAAAATACTCAAAACCAATATAGAGAATATGACCTTTATGCAAAACTTACCAAAATATTTGATACAAAATGTGAAGTCACAGCGAATACTGCGCATGCGCCTATGTACCTACTACCATAAAAATCACCTTCGCCATACCATAAAAAGCACATTCATTCTTTCTCTTACAACTCGCTAAAACATATTTTGTACATACAATGTTTGTATATACTCTTTTTGTAACAATGACGGGCAAAAAAATTGTAAAGAAAACTCAAATTTTTGAAATTTTAAAAATTCATATAAAAAAATCTAGACGTGATGGAAAAAATCGACCAACGGGGATAGATTCAGGACATTGGAATCTTAATATTTATGACAATTTTTTTTAAAGGAGGATTTCACTGCAGACCAGTGTTATTAATTAAATAATTGAATTAAGAGATGGCCTCGAGGTAGGCGCACGGTAGAGAATCTTGGTGGTCGCGGGTTCATACCCCAGGCACACACCTCTTACTCTTCAAAGTAATGTGTGTATTGAAAATAAATTATCACTTGCTTTAACGGTGAAGAAAAACATCCTGAGAAAATATACACACCTAAAAGTACTTAGGAATTTCTAAGGGGTGTAGTCCGCCAAACCCCACTAGGCAAGCGCCGTAGGCTAAGGCCTAAACCCTCTCAGTGGTAGAGGAGGCCCGTGCCCAGAGTGAGACGTATATAGGCTGATAATGAGTAACAGTTATTGAGGTTAGTTTCATCACCATCAGCCATATCATCAGTTTAGGGCCTAGTCCACCAAGATGACATAGCTTACAAACCGTAAGTTAGCGGACTACACACCTTAAAAATTCCTAAGATTTTTTTCTATACCGTTCAAGCAAGTGATAATTCTTTGTGAATACACACATAACTTGTAAAAGTCAGTGGTTTATCCCTGGGGTTCGGACCCGCAGCCGCCCAGATACTCCATCGCTCTTCAAAATCTCGAGGCCATGATTGCTGTTTAGGTCAGATTGGACCATATTAACACGCAGGAAACTGTTGGAATGAAGGAACACGGATTGCGGGATTGCAAATCCCCTACTTTACCTCATAATAACTATGGGAAAGTAGGTACTTCTTCTATTAGTTAAATTGTATGAATGTTTTTTTTTATTACTTTGTAAACAGTGTTACTAACCTACAGGTAATATAGCATTATTATATGTATATTTTTGCATTTTTAAATTTTTGCGGGAATTCCCGCGGGATCCCGCGGGAAAGGCAAATTTCCCGCAGGAAAAAAATGACTGCGGGATTGCAAACCCTAACTATGACATATGATTTAGCAGCTAAGAAACTTTTCTTTCGAAAATTGCGAAATATAAAATCATAATTTATGAAACGTCGTACCTTTATCACAGTACATGACATTTGCATTACTCTCCCTACCAAATACTAAGGAACCCTCTATTAAGATATTCTTAGATATTGGTAAATCTTATACCGTTGTTTCATCCTTTGAGACCTAAGTTGACAAGTAAGGAATAAATTAGATTAACTTTGTTATTTTTGCATGGAAACCAATCCGGGTTAAATATTAATGCAATGTAAACTTCTATATTTTTATACCGTAACATCCTGGATTCAGAGATATAATGTACGATTATCTATTTTTACAAATACCACGATGATTTTTGACGCTTAACACACAAATAAACTATCTTTATAAATTCTAAGAAAATTTAACACAAATAGCAATATGTAGTACCAACTGCTATATTAACCGCATCCTATTGTCAAACATTGGCTAAGTACTTATCATGTTTGTGTCATTGTGGCCTGTTTCAAAATACGCGTTACCTAGTAAAACCACAAAACTATTTTAAACTATCAAACGCGGCAGACCTATTCATACCCTAAAGCACATTTACTAGTTGGAAGCGGCTTGGTATAAATAACAAAATCTTTGATTAAGGCCATAATGGCATTCGGTGTATGAATAGAAATTTTAAGTACTTTGAACATCTCCGTGTCTATTTTTAGACAGGATAAAATATTGGCTTTGTCATAGTTTAAGTTAAGCAACAAAAGGGGAGAAATGTTAATCTGATCACACGGATATCTATCTATAAAATTAAGCCACCAAGAGACTTTATCAAAAACATGTGATATTCAACACATTCAACAACTCCGACAGAAATAAAACTCATACCCGGGAATATTAGTTTCATGGTCCCTACTAAGTAGGCTTAGAAAATATGGCGATACGCGGCCCGAGATTAAGGACGGTCATTTAGCGAGCCCGGCCTGTTTATTATAAGCTTACGCAGCCGACATCTCAGTAGTTGAAACTTAGGCACGATTAACAAAAGATACGACACACATCGCATAGTATACATGTTTATATTTACTTTGTTTGTAAATTTAAGCGTGCTATACGGCAAAGTTTGCTTGCAGAGGTCGCAGCGCTGTTGTTAAAGATTTGCCGAGCAGAAAGTAAACAACCCAGGTGCATGGTCTTATAATATGAATTATGATAACATTTTGTTCGAAATCGTTGCAGCGTTTAACGTTGTTTGTCTTCTTTTAAAAGAGAATAGCAGTCATGCGCAAATTTTGTACATAAAGTGCTTTAATTTTGTTATTTTAAACTACTTGTTTAATACCTGGCCAGTGAGATCAAATGCCAATTTGCCTGATATCAAATAATTTAATATAGCTTTAAAAAAAGCCAGATATATATTTAAAACTGTCATTGTCCACTTCGTCATTTGGTTGTGTCCATGGAAAACCATTTTCGTAAGTTTCGCTAATGTGAGCTCGACAAAGTCAGCTAAGTTTTTGAATTTACAGTACGTAACTGTCAAAAGCACTCCCATCTCGCATGGCAACAAGAAATAATGACATAAAGGAATTACCCGAAGGCATAAACCACAAAAATACACCATGGATAAGTCTATTCGCTGGAAGACCGCCCGAGGCCAACTGACGTCAATGGATCGGACTAAAAAACTCTATTTTCCTTTTGGCTTTGCCGGGGCAGAATTACGGCGTATTGGAAAAGTATGCCTTCATTTTTTTATTATCTTTCATTATTAGCCGTATTATTTTCAGTCAGGCCAGTAAAGACTTTCATAAATGGGAAAGAACTTTCCTAATTATGATTTTTTTTTAATATTACTTTGTGGCCAGTACATAAACCGCTTCACATAAAATGATTAGTAATTTAATACTTTAAACCAACTCTGTCGCGTTTATTCTTACGTAATGGGCAATCTCCAAAATAGGCCAAAGGATGTATTGAGATATGTAAATAAGGCCGTTAATTAGTTTTGAGCAGATAGAAAATATTCATATTTTATCAAACATACGTGTACACTTCAACTTATAGTAAGTCAGGTAAAAATGCTTATAGTAAGTCACGCCCAGACATGTTAAGCAGCTGTCTTATAGAAAATAGATCCATCGATACAGCTCAATTTTGTAAGACACAATATTTTTTCCAGTACTCTCTTCTACTTTACGTCTCCTTATTTAACTTTAAAAATCATAATGATTTTCTTGTTTTGACAAAGATTTTAAATCCTAAAACCATAAAATGCAGACACCACAATGTTTCATCAAACTAGAGTATAAATAAACCATATCCTTTTCCGAGACATTTCTTGTAGCATTAATAAAACGTTATTAATAAAGATAACTCATTTCTCCGTTTAATTATATAAGAAACACGTCGGGATTAACGTCCCAAAGTAAACCAAGTCAAAAGGTAAGCAAACGTAATAACTGCCGAGCGCTAATGAGCGTGAAATAACACTACTGTTTGCCAAATATTACTTTTACTGTTGTGTTCATGCAATTTAATGAAATATATTCTTATGGGCCAAGTTTTTAGTTTGTGAATAAAGTCGGAGTAGAAAAATGTAATTGTTGTTATTAAGGAAATAAAGGTGTATTTTTTTAGACAAAAAAGCTGCAATAATATCTCGTAGTTTCTGAACATTTAGTTTCGCACAACGAAGGCACTTTATAGGGACAGAATTGAACATGTGTATAACTTTAAATGTCTACGTATAAGCTTTTAAAATTTCATAACACACAATTTTTTTATTAATGAATTTGTTCAAAGACACATCGTATTATATCTACAAGTGAACATGGGATTGTTCGACCTAGAGAAATGATTGTAAAACCATAATATACTCGTATAAATATAATAAAATATATCTATTATAAATGCGCATATGCATTCGTTCACGGCCTAATTCTGATAAAATGTTCATATTGATCATTGGGTAATGTGTGTAATCAAACAGTCCAATATTTGCGGAAATAGGCATTTGTGTAAAAGCTGGGACGTTACAAATAATATATTTTTGGTGACAATTAATAGAAAATGATTAATTCACAATCACTGATTTCGGAATAAGTGATGAGGTGGTAACTAAGATATAAAAAGGGATAATGTTTAAAAATGTGAAAAGGATGGATAAAAGATGATTTCCAAAAAGATTTTATTGAACACTAAATTTTATTGAACACTATAGTCATCGAAATTAAGAATATGTATGGATGTAGAAGAAAACAAAAGAGGTGTGTCAAGATAGAAAATTAGCTTACTTGGCTTTGTGTAAATCTGGGGTAGAGTCATATATAAACACGTTATGCTTCGTTTCATTCATCAAAATAATCTGCACAGAACATTTCAAAAGCTATACACATAATGAAAAACTTAATGACGACAGAACAAACAGAGAAAGAATCCAACAAAAGTCACACAGAATAGCAAACATACACTGTAATATTTACATTCCAGTGAAAAACATTCAAAAGCAACTAGCATCTGTCCGAGCGGGGGAATAAAGAAAAACATAGAGCGAACGCTACAAACAAATATAAAACGAAGAGGGGAACCTGTAAACTGGGTTCGACGTGAAATTGGCTCCTAAACAAGTCCGATTTCACAGCGAGGACGCTAATCTCGACTGAGCAGCTCGACTTTCATTAGCATTTGTGTAATTTCATCTGCGGATCTCAGTGAACTCAGCGATCCAAATAAAAAGAGCTGCAGAAGGCTTAAAATATTACGTGCTGTGCAAAAAAGGTTAATTACGGCCTCATTTTCGTAAAAGTGGAAATTATGTGAGCATTGAGAGCCGAAATGTACAGCCCGCTGTTTCAGAGGTCTGGGTACAGACAAACATAGATAATTTGTATGAAAAGTTATTGAATTTTCGCTAGTTCCACAATATGTATTTCTATTTTTTCGTAGTCAATCATAACGATAATATGGATCCTAACCAAAGGTGACAAATAAAATGCTAGCTTTACTAAGCTGTAGTTGTGTTTAAAAAAAATCATTTACTTACAGAAGGATATTGAGACATAAATTTCACGAATTGAAATACATTGTCGAATTATGTAGCGTTTAACATTTTAAATTTGCAACCATCAAAATAATATATAATGTTGAGTTATCTGAATCTCAATTTGTTGTATGAATAATGCGTATTACGCTTCCCGGTACAGAGCACTACCCGCTTCATTTGTCTTCAATCTTGTTTATATAACTATCTAGTAGAATTCTTCAGAAATGTTTATTCTACTTGAATGAACTTCCTTATTAAGATGGAAAGTAATTGAATTATCCCAACTCTCGAAGCGGAAGGATATTTAATAAAAAGGTGTCAATCTTAAGTAATTTATTTTTTGATCGAGCTTGAATGTTGAATTTTAAACTGATTAATCTTCTTTTTTTATACTTTTTTAGTATTTCTTATTGTTGTAAATTACTACAACTAGATATTTAACAATTTAGGCGTCAAGAGCTTGTTATTATTAAGCACCAATAATGATTTTTGAATGAAAACTAGTCACTATCACACTCATTGGAGTGTTCTCCTCCACGGAAATCTTTAGTAAAAGGCGAAATATTTATACGTATTAAAGGGAAACCAGAGTAGTCACTATTACACTATTCAGTAATTTAAATGTAATTACAGGCCTCGTAGTAAATACCTTCAAATGAAGCGACCTATCACTTCACAGCCTCTACAGTTACACAAACGACTTTGAGCTGGCCATCATCGTGATATCCTTAGGACTGGAAAGAGGATTATAATGATTGCATCACCACTGTGCAGTACATCACTGAGGAAGGATTTCCTAATTAAGCTCTAGTCCCGCTCCGCCCAGTTTTCAGATTACCTCACACAATCACTGCCATTCAACAACCCTAGCTCAATCTAACACAAATTTGCTGCCAATTGTAAAGATATTTACCCAAAGCTGAACGTTTACTTTGAAAATTTTCGGACATGTAGTTATAAATTGTACGACAAAGTGTTGTTTCGCTCACTTAATTTTCAATTAGGATCCAAAAACTTGTCGCGTATTTCATGTAAAAGGGTGTAATTTACAAAATGTCGCGGTCGGTAATGTCCTGGAAGTTAGCGAAATTAATTAAACGCAAAACAATGCGGAGAAACAAATAAAAATTAGCTTCTCCGTAAAATTTTTGTTTGAAAAAAATACTCGGAGTATTCGGGGAGTGGACGGTGATTATTATGTTAGGTAATAATAATTATTATTTATCTTACATTCATTACCCTTTTCTCTTTCAAATGTGTGGAAAGAAAAAAGTAAAAATAGAAACGATATGGCTTATGAATAGGAAACGAAAAGTTATTTTCAATTGGTAACTGTATAATCTGATCTTAAGTCCAACAGTGACGAAACTCGTAAAAGTTGCCCAACTTTTCTTCGTAAGCATTTTCAACACGGGGCAGAATTTACGGCGGACGAATCGTCAAAAATGTAAATTATAAAGCAAATATTCGCTACAAATTCAGTAATTCTGCGAAGGATTTTACTATCGCGCTATAAAACAAGCGTTGGAAGCGCTGAGGAGCTTAAAAATATTTCGGCACTATCCTAAGCCGCTGGGGAGAATGCCTGCTTACTCGTCAAAGTTACGTAAATGGAGTGGGGCTGTAGACTTTATGTGTTACTGACAGACTCAAGCCGAGGGCAGACCGCATTGAATAGCGATTCTCCGTCCAAAGTGCTCCCTGGAGCCAAGCGCGGACCTTTGCAGAGGATATAAGGAAAAGTGGGGCTCGGTATGACGTCAGAGTCATTACAATTTTCGCACAGCCCCCAGAACAATCGTTTATGCGTCGATTTGAAAACGTAATGAAAATCTTGTCGTTTATTTTATGTACCTAATGTAGGGACTTGTATACAATGTAACTTAATAGAGCCTGTTGCAACAGTTATAGCGCTGAAAAAAATGAAATAAATAAAGTTGAAGTTTGAGTTCGGAACTATGTATGGGTTTGTTGTATTTATTTATTTTATTAAACGCCATTGCCATAAAATACTGTGTTGTATGTTTTAAAGTGTACCACCACATTCAACTAATAATACCAACATTTCATTTATTCCCACGAATAAAGACTGCTCATCTTTCACAACAATGACGCGCTCGTCAGACAAAACCGCAACACTTCAAACATCCATTTTATTGGATCAGAGTGACCAATACAACTATTCGTTCAAAAATGTTTCCAATTTTCCCACTCAATTTTGAACAATTTGACAAGCAATTTTATTGTGTTCAATCCAGCAAAATATACAGTTATTATTAGCACACTAAAGAATAAAAATATTAACGGAAAAACATCATTTTCAGATGTCAAACAAAATTAAAAAGTTTTAATTAATTACCTTAAAAATGTCGTT
Organism: Cephonodes hylas; assembly: GCA_030295005.1. Lineage (NCBI taxonomy): Eukaryota > Metazoa > Arthropoda > Insecta > Lepidoptera > Sphingidae > Cephonodes > Cephonodes hylas. The sequence goes on along the minus strand of AP025362.1, from coordinate 10,294,388 downwards.
GCCGTCTTTTGCCTCTACGACTCATTAACCTTTTCAGAGCTATTTTCAGGCTTGAAGTTAGTTTTTTTTAATTCAAGCTACTTTCACTTACGTCTTATACTACTTTTACTTATTATGGCAGTATTTGTGTATACAATATAGTTCATGTAGGTACTGCTTTATGAATTTTGTCTCATCGAGTGTGTAATATGAAGAAGCATTTTCACAGTAAGGTTTACATTTCATAATCCGTTAGAGCACCTACCAATACTTAGGGGTACCTAAAGTATGCTTACCTATTCACTTACCATAAAATTAGCCTTGTCAGCTTACTTGCGAACGTTTTAACCAAAAAATAAGGTTTAATCGTCAAAAGTGCTCATTATAACATTACTATAAACTATAGGAAATAGATCATAGTTAATGTAATGAAAATGATCCATTTACAAGAAATAAATAAATAGAAGTGTTGATCATTTAATTTCGCCGAGGAAAAATGAGATGACAAGTCAATAAAAAAAATAAATTAAAATACCTGATTTTTTTTTCGGAGCTTTTAATTTACAATCTAAAGAATATCAGTAATTCTTTTACTGAAAGCATTTGAAGGATAGGTACAATAGCTGGCACATAATAAAAAAATAGCAGGCAATAAAAATACTGTCGTTGGGCGGATTTATCACAACGAAGATTACAATAGCCGGTCATCATTCGTAATATATGCGCCGTAAAAGGTGTAATGACCTCTGCATTCTCGTCATAAAGTGGCATAAGTAAAATATTACTGTTATTTAAAAATACAGAACGTCAATAAAACAGTTATGTGTCATCGAAATTATTTGGACGTTCACTGCTTGTTCGTAGTCTAGGGCTTTTTACCGCTTTTTTGAAAACGTCTTAAGTCCAGCGATTACCATACATAATATACATACTTACAGAAATACTCACGCCTGTAATCTTCAAAAGATAAGAAGTTGTCTTCTTACTGAAATTACGTTTGCTCATTATGTTTTATGTCCTACATATGTAATAGAAAAAATTGGATGATTATTTTGTTGTTTTCAAGGGCCCGTATTGCTACAGAGAATTTCTAAATGAAAAGATCCCCGAAACCGATCCGATTGAACCGATAATTCACCCAGAAAGCCATATAGCTATTTACTATTATCATATAAACAGCAAAAAATAACAATAATATAAGAGAAGCGAAATTCTCGGATCAAGTAAACGAAGCACTTGCCTCGGTGCCGAGGAATAGCATGCCTCTGAGGTGTTTACTAGGAGGAGTTAATTGCACGCGTTATTTGTACTACCAAATATTTTATCACCAGACGCCAGCTTAGCCGACATGACTGCAAGCTTACACTTAATGGTAAATGCAACACAGTGTTTGCACAACAAAGATGTTTGGCTTATGGTTTCTGCAATACCTGTAAAGGACTTATGGAGAACGAAATGGCAATATAAAATTGAAGTTTAAGCTTAGAAACTCTCAAAATACCTTTTAAAAATGACTTACTGGAAAATAATACACTAAGTTTTGTTGAGATATTTGTATCGGAAGTTTCTCTAATATTTATGTGTAATTTATCTACCCTTTTAAAACTTTTACCTAAGCGCAGTCTTCTATATAGCTACTCCATTGGATAAATTTAACGCAACTTCACTTACACTTACGATTTATAAGCGTCCATACTAACGCAACCACGGTGCCATATAGCAATACAAGTTGTGACAAACTAATCTGTGTTCTTGCTCGTCCAGTTACCCGGAATGGTCAGAATATCACCCAAAACAAGTTTAGTGCACACGGTGGGCGAATTATAAAACATTAATTACAAAGTTTGAGATGCAAAGTTGCGCTGCAGTAATATTGTGTTAGCGTGCACGCGCATAAATACAGACGTTAACACCCACCATTAACACTGCACACCCAGTTTTTATCACCCACATGTAATAAGAAAAAACTGCATCTTTAAACTCTTATTTAGTTTTGCAATTTGTGTTTATTTAGCTCCGTTTGTAGGTGTTAATTCGTGTTTGTTTTTACCTTTATTCTGGGTTTTAAGGTTTTAGTTGCATTTTGGATTTGTTTGAAATTATTATAGGTATTTAGATTTTATTTAAGGTCTGGAATGGTTGAGTATACCCAGAGAAGAGGAGCGATATTGACGCCTCGGTCAAAAGGATTAAGAGTCATTGATACAGTTGTCTGTAATATTTGCGAAATGTTTCGAGTTGGCAGTTGGTAACTCAGAAAAAAGGGAATAAAAATCCTAAAAAGCTGTAACTGCGTAATAGATAATGCAATCTGCTTCTGCTCAAATAACCGTGTAACTTTTTTAATCTATTATTTTGACTTAGCAACAAGGCAAAGCACAGTTTTCGAACTCCTTTGTGGCAGTTACATAAGCACAACAAACTGATAACTACAACATGGAGCGAAGTAGGTTATTTGATAAAAGAATCGCGAGTGGAACAGACGTGGAATACGAAAGCACTTTCTTTCCGAACAGAAGGCAGGTGCGGGGTGCCGTGAAACGCGGTGTTTGCTAGCCGATTGCTTGATTGGACCGCAGCGTTGCTCCCAAGAAACATTCTTATCCACTAACGAGTCTGCTCATCCACGTTGTTTATTTTCCCAAAACATTTCACACGGCCCTGTAATTATTTACCGAAACTCATCGGACCCGACGTCAAAACAATTAGCCCATTTTTTAATCAAACTTTTACCCTTCAGTAATTTTTCTGCCAATTAACATCACGGCTCATGGAGGGCGATTTTTTGATTTTATTTAATTCACCCCGTTACGGTTTTAAGGCTGTAACATAAAGGAAATTTTTTCGCTTTACCGGTCCGGTTTACGATGATGATAAAAAAGGCCATAAGAGGACATATTGGAGCCAGGACTGAAGGCGTGCCTTTTATTATCACATCAAGTGACAAATCTAAGCCGCTATTGTCTAGTACATTACGTCCGCAGGTCGGACTATAAACCTCGGACTAAGGAAATAAATAGCAGACAGCTTTCGTCGGTGTAAGCATGGGCCATTTGAGAAATTTATTGTGTGCACTTAACCACAAATAAATTGGCCGGTACCACGTGAACTGCGCTATTAGGATCCGCTCCTTTCACTGCAATGTTTTTATGTCATCATTTGTTCGCTACAAAAATGCCTTTGTTACATTTACACGGGGGTTAACGAACAGGTTCATCACATAATACATTATTTCTACGAGTAATATTTCTATTGACTCCTGTTTTGTTTTCAGAACTAGTGTAGCAATAGTCGAGTCTTTGCCTTTATAATTCGTCATAATATTTTATGAGGTAATAACAATTTACAATATCGATTATATTTAATGTATTTATTTACGGCGCTCCGTAATATAAGCTATCTTTTTAAAAACAACTCCGACAATTAATCACAATTACTTTTTATTAATTTGAAAAATGGACGGCTAGATATGCATAATATGCGACATTGTTTTGTTTTTATTTGTATTTGAGTCAATCAACTTTTATCTGTCCTATCAGTACTATGTAAATTTGTCCCCCAGTAGGTTAGTACAATGAAACATTAATTTTTCCAAAAAAATTATATATGGCAATCCATTACAATGAAACATAATTATTAATTACAATATCTACTATGATGCTAGTAAATAGATTTTGTTTGCTTTAAAACCTTAACGACCTTTTTGCATGTTTATTTTAGTCCCTATTATATTTTATTATTCTGACTTCCACCGGACAACGGTAAAAAAGTTCCAAAATCCAAACATTTATGGCGTGACTACTGCCTGGAACTCAAGTCGATTTATTTCGTGACAACATTCATCCAGCCCCGATTTTGATTTCATCTTTTCCGCGGCGCCAGTCGACCGAGTGTATTTTGAAAAAGAGCGTGGCTTTATTGTGTGTCCACTGGACAACCAGCACAAAAACTTTTGTATTTTATATATTGTAGTAAATTAAAGTGGAATATATTCAATTTAATGTATATTTTTTACTGTGCGTAAGACCTAATTCAAAATATTATTATTTATTACCAGGGAGCGGAAAGACTAATAAATATCACCACCAGTCCCTTGGACATCCAAGATCGTTGTCTGAATTATTCAATATTTTCTCTTCTAATACTGATAATTATTTTCAAATAGTTGTTTTTTTATTACATAAAAGAAGAAATACATGCGATTTTCATCATAGAGTCCCCTTTGGACACCCGAGTATTTCCTATGGACAAACGTCTATGTCCACTGGACAACCACTTTTTTCTTATCTCCTAAAGACACATTATCGTCATTTTTACTTTAAAAGAACAGTAAGGTTTTTCAAATATGATTCTAATATCTAAAAGTAAATTAACAATTTGACTGAATTTTTAAATGTCCAAGGGACTATCTTAACTACAGTCATGTGAATTTTTGAGTAAAATTTACCATAAATTGTTCTGCTCTATTTGAATTCCTTAAATATAAATAATTATCAACAACAAATACGTATAAAATATACAAATTTAAGAAAAAAAAATTGATATATAAAATCTATCATTGATGGTACATTTAAAAGTTGATTGACCCATTTATACTTATAGAGATTTATGTTTAACTTTAAATCATGTTCGCTACTCACAGATGCTAACAACGAGACAAAAACGGTATGAAGAATAATAAATGTACCAAAAAAATCTTTTCTACATTTTAAACATAATGCAAATGTGAGTCTTTTGTCTAAGTTGACTTACGTACCAGATAAATGCTAATGTCTTTCGTATTGTAAATGTTAGATTCATTACATTTAATTGTTGCGAAAACCATTTAAATCACACGTTTTATAAAAATAAAACATTATTTAAAATTTTGTAAACGTATTTTCTGAAAAAGTAAAGCGAAATGAAATATTTATGTTATCCTTGACACGGTGAAGCGTGAACACAAATCAGACATCAATCCGTCCTCTGAACCTCGATAAGAAATCATGATACCAACCCGATTTATTACGATTGCAATTCATCTACATTAAAAATCTCATCGCATGTAAAACGTTTCGCCGCAGACAAGGGGAGGGTCGTACAAGTTCAATCCAAATAAATCCGTACCTAAAGCACGTAACACGTAAAATAATATCGTGTAGGATAAGCGCGGGATAAGACAAATTGAGTTTTGTTTCGGTTTAACCGAATCAATCAATAAATTCGCCGCAAAATTGACAACGCAGCGGCTGATCGACACGCGAGTAGAAAATACGAACCGTAATTCCATTTTCATATTAATGAAAACAGAATGAGCTGACATTTACAAAGTGCTTCATTGTAAAATAACAAAATCGGGGGTTCGTTTCAGTGGTATTGTTATGAACAACCGTTCACGTGGCGAGTAAAACAACAAAACTTTTCCTGAAGCGAAACAACACCGGAACACGGCACGTCACCGGATTGAATTGATTATAAACTTTCCCTGGACGCTGTTGTGTTTTTGATACAATTCGCATGTGTTCCCACGATTTTGAACCGGCTAACGAGTAATCTTGAAAGCAAAACATAGTTTCCATAGTAAACTGCGTTGAAATTTCGTTCGAAAAACTCTTGAACTAAGTTTCCTTTAAATTAATTGAGAGCTAGTCGCAAACAAGCAAGTATCTGTTTGAATAAAGCGTACACGCGTCCTTTGTCTCACTGAGAGGATAATTAGTACTATAGTTTACACTTAATTAATACTAGAGCGGAATTTAAAAGAGCCCTCGGGAGAAGGGTCGCTGTCTCCTTAATGTATATCAAAGGCGGAATGTCCAGTGCATGAGGATGGCACTTAAACAAACTTACTGTTGTTTCTCCTTCTAAAATGCCGTCTTGAAAAATAATTGCATATTTATTCTTCATTTGAAAACTTTTTCTCCTGTTCAGTTTTAATATTAAACAGCTTCTTTTCTCCGACGTTACACAGACATTTTTCACCGAACCACTCGTTTCTAGTGCGCAATAATAAACGTAATAGAAGTTTGTAAATAGCAGCCACATTAATGTAACACTGAATTAACAAACAAACGATAACGAGTTGTTTGATTTAAATTAAACGCAAATTTAAATGGAAACAGCATCGCTCGTTGCAATTTAATCTATGGAGACTTGTTGGAAAAAATAAAAGCAGCTTTTACAAGAGATTACCGTTTTTTGTTCTGGCTTGGAAAACAAAACCACTTTTCCTAATCTTTGATGTAGTGGCAATTTAATTCGTATTTGTTTGCCATTTTCCATATAATCGTGCTAGTTTGCTTAGTCGTAATAACAGGTTAATAGACTCAAGAGAAGAGAACACAGGTAGAATACATGAGCCAGCAAATTGTTCTGCAGCTCGATGATGCGGCAAAATGCAATCTTGTTAGGTTTAATATAATTCTTCAGCGTGATTGGCTAATGCTTTCCTTCATATATCGTAGGAAGACCATGTCTAAGATGCATACGAGTTAATATAAAATTAACGAAAACATAGTGACGTCGCACAACGGATAAAAATTACGTCAGTTCCAATATTTGCTGAAAATAGAAATGTCGCACCACATGGACGCGAACGTTGAAATCAATTTGATTTCTAATATTTCGAGCTCATCGCAAACGCAAGTCACAGTGTGCGCTACAATCTTGTAAGAAAATTAAGTTAGCGCGGAGCAGAAAATAGTGATATGACAAAGTGGAACGTGGCGTCGCGTCGTCCTGACCATTTGTCGTTCATACGTATGCCTAAGCCGTGCAAGGCTCTGCCGGCTGCTCCTAGTCTAGACTAAGCGCGGACTGGCTCGGTGAAACTCATTGTTCCGAACAAAGGAAACTTCGGCTCCGAGCCTCGCAATTATGTTGCTACTTCGTTATAACATTGAGGTTGCTGGCTCGTCTACTTTTTCTCAGTTTACCTAATTATGTTGAAGTTTGTACCAGAAAAATGCGGTTGCACTTGATGTGGATTCGGTTTATATTCTTTGCACAAAAAGTAATTCGTATTTCTAAATAAAGAGGAATAAAAGAGTACTAAGAAAGACAATACAACATACGCTGGTAACTACGAGTCTACAATGCACGCTTGCATTATTTATGTTACTGATAATCAGGTTGTTCAAATACACATTAATTTAAATGTTCATTTGTTCTGTTTACTTATGAATGCAGCTGGGTTAATCCGGGATTGTATAAAAGTGGCAAACAAAGATATATTCACGTGCGACTACATTAACCCATTCTTGACCGCCGTGCCAATTTGGGAACACTTACTTTTTGAGGGTACATGAAAAAAGTATTTATGTAAGTTAATAAATTCTCACATTATTGGGTAGTTGAAAGTGTGGTGATTACATATAATATTAAACAATTTAGTTATATATTATAGATTTATTACAATAATTGGTCGAATTTTGCTTTTGAAGGACCTGTCGAGGTACTTGACTGTTTGCAATTATTATATTTTGCATATTAAGTTTATCATCGTAAATAGTTATTATTATTCAAATACGATAAATTGTCTATCTTATAAACAGAATTTAAAAAATAATGATTCATTTTTTACCATTTTATAGCACCTTAAACATTGCTGTGCCAATTTGGGTACACTGGCCACAAGTGTTATTTTTGCATATTATAAGGAGAAACTGCTAACGACGTTATAGTGTCAGTAACAATTGCCGTGGATAAGAGGAAGAGGTAAATACAATCCTCGAAGATTGTGACGACGGCTTGGACTATGATTTGGCTATAATTCCATTGAAACTTTTTATTGATACTGACGAAGGAGATGGTTCTGATAATGAACAAATGTCTTCAATATTGCCAATTCATGTTCTAGGAGAAATCGAGGTATTTAGATGTTCATAATGTAGATACTCTTTCTGAGTATGAGGATAGCAGTGATAGTGAACTGCCAATGGAAACGAACATAAGACCGCAAATATTAAACCACCGCTAGTGCACCTGATGTACCTGCGATTGGACGAAATTGGTCAGTGCTGATTGTGCCTCCTTTTTTTTGTTCTCGAGGGGAAAGCTGTTTATGGCTCTACTTCCCGCCAGCCCGGGGGCAGTGGGGGGCGGGAAGCGTATATCAGGGTCACAGGCCTTCCAGTCCGGCGCGCGGCGACGTCATATTTGCGCAGTTGTTACTGACGGGCTGAGTCCTTAATACAGTCTCTAAACCGGCATACCGGCCAAAACCCCCCGGTGGCCATCTTCGTGCCGAGTTGGGCGACCATGGTACGTGAGCGAGAGGCGGCCACCGTTGTCCACAGGCGCCCGGTGCGCCTCCGAGACGTACTTGTCTCGGTCGCCTCGGAGTCAAAGGGAACGCAGTTAAGCAACCTCTACCTTGTTTCGGGCGCCCCGGTTGTGGGTGGGGGCCCCGCGATGTACAGAGGCCAAAGTGCCGCCACCTCTCTTGGAGTCACTTGAGGACGCCCTGCCCCCGCAGCACGTCCAGCGACCCCAAGGGAACAATTTCGCCTTTTACGACATGCAGGGGATACCGTGCTGGGATTCAAAGCCCCCTTTACCTCAGGGCAGGCTGATTGTTCCTCCTTGGCTCCTTCTTATCCTTAGACTTATCCATCATCGATTGACCAATTACTTAACGAGAGTAGTATGAAAGAAACGTTGAAAGAACAGAGATCGAGTATAAATTTGATACAAATAATGAGATACTTTAGGTTCGCTGAAAATGGCCCAATCAATATCGTTGTATGGAGTTGAAGTCCATGGCAAACAAATGGAGGTGGGTTCCCTTCAAACACATGATAGATGTGGCATTACCAAATGCGTGACCATTACAGCTACGTCTAAAGAAGATGTAATGGATCAGTTATATTTTCGCTGAAGTATAGCTACATTTTGTCTTGGAAAATCACCTCATCATCATGTTACTCGTCAGATATCATTGTCATCGAATGGTTACAACTGGACGGCAGCGAATATGTTAAAGAAAAAGTTTCCAAAGCGTTTTGGTGGACTTATCCGTTATAATAGGATCCGATAGACTGGCACACTATTTTACCCTTAAGTGGCCATTGTGCCAATTTGGGCACACCCCTATAATTTCAAAATTATAAATAATTTTTATTTTTTTTTTCATTTTTATACTTATTTGTATCCCCAACTATGATTAAATAAAGAAATTTCTGAATTTGTTCTTGTAGTTTCTGCTTGGCCACAAATGGGTTAATGACAATCAAATATAATTGAGCAATTTTAACGCGCCCTCAAATGTAATTGGGAGGAAGCGAACGTGGCCATTGTAGTGATTTACAATTGCAAGAGTGGGTGGTGGTCGGTCAAACGTCTATTACGCTAATTGTTAGGCCCGGTGGGCACGAACATTTCCCGAAGCTTTGTGCCCCACTGCGGCACGCCGCAGCCTCGCTCGCAATCTGTAAATGCTTTGTATAGGTCACGTTATGGGCTTACGTGGTTACTACTACCGTGTTGTTACACATACGGCGCTAAGTGGTAGCCAGAACAATAGCCACTGCTAATGCCTAATATGCAGATGAATACAACGAACTTCACCATAAATTTACTCGGCGTCTGGCGTCACAGCCGAGGGGTTATTGTCGCAGTGCATTAACATTTAGATTTCGACCACATCTCTAGCGGCGACAGACTCGATGACTATTGCAGCTCGCACACCGCGATTCAAATTTGTCAATTGTGGCGCAGTAGCGAGCTCCACAAACGTATCGCTTTAGAGCACAATGCGGATATCATTCTGTAAGGTAACATCAACATCTGAAACGAGATGCGATATAGCCAATGCATTTGAATACGCTGAATTAATCTAGAAGGGTATGTGTTCGATAAACGAGACCGGCTTTCTGTACATTCTGAATCTAAATTGTTAGCGTTTCCAATGTAACGCATAATCAAACACGTTTGTTTTTAAAATTATAACTTTTCCGTTGAGTCATTCATTCGTAACCGAATACGAAATTAGTAGAATTCCCGTTCAAGTGGAAACTCGACGATCAAAATTTTGATGAAGTTCGAAATTCTACGAACATAGTAAAAATAAAGTTCACTTGAGTTTGCCTAATTTCCAGGCTTAGAACAACATAACAGTCGATAACGAGTTAGGAACAGAAATCAGCGGAGCTTGCAGATAGAAGTCATTCAATCAGTTGGACAAAGGGTCGCCGTGGCGCGATTGGAAAGTCCGCACTAGTGGCTGCACGTTCGGCCACCGCGACTAATCCAAGCAGATTCGGACAAACCCCCATTACTCTGATTGATTCTCGGCGCTCTGGCCCTGGTTACAAATACAAAGGTCTACAGCAATTTGAGAGCGCGTTCAATTTGCACTGAGCCGCTCGCCTCTCAATTTGCGGCGCTCGGAGTGATCGGCCCTCGCCGCGTCATAGCTCTGCCGCCGTACTGGCTACTCGCTCCGGACTTCAGCTATATACAAATTACTCCCAGATTGATTCCCATATTTCCATATAGCTGGGAAAGTACTTGGGGAAATCAAACATTTTATGCGCATCTAATTGAAGTAGAAACTAGCTAGTTATACCTCATTCACGATAAGTTGATTCTTTTGGCAGATGTCAATTTTTCTGAGACATGACTTTGAAAAATAAAACGTATTATTTTATTATTTTAATGATTTGATAAATATAAAAAAATACATACAACACAAAAGTCCCTAAAGATATAAGCGTTATCCGAAAATTTTGAGACTTTATTGCTTCAAAGTAAAATTAAAATAGGAACACTGAAACTAATTGACGTTTGTATAATGTTACATCGGTCGGACGGAAAGGAACGTAACATCGTTCATATCGATTTCCACGTCGATAATTTTATTGAACACTATGATGATCATGGCTGTGCTCCAGTTTCTTAATAAAAACTGTTTTAAAGATAAAACTATATAATTTTTCAACCTTAATTTTTACATACTGCGTTATTTTTGGACCTCCTGTCAACTTAAAATAGGTTGTTTAGACCATGAAACTAAACAACTTTTCTAAAGAAACATGGGTCGAAACGTGGTAAATAATTCGACCCTCCCATAGAAAACTGCTCACGTGGTCGATTTCATGTAGAGGGTCTGAATTTTTTTTCACTTTTCGACCCTTGTTTCTTTGGGGAAGTTGTTTACTTTCGTGGTCTAAAACACCTATTTAAATTTGGCGGGAGGTCTAAAAATAACCCTGTTATATTAAATAGGTACTTATTATGAATTTTGACCCACCATCGCTTATCTGCATAATGTTTTACATGTCGAAAGTAATAAAGAATTTCACACATAATGCAGTTTTTTAAAACGCAATATTTTTGAACTACTCGATATTTTCTGTTTCCCATCATTAGTCGATATGCCAAAAGAATCAACTTATCGTGAATGAGGTATAATAAGTACGTTTCAAGTATAATGAACGCATGGAATGATATGCGAGGACGTGCCAATTAAATTCTAACTGAAGTATGGATTTACAGCGCGGAATAGTAGTTGAAAATCACGAGATAACCTCCTCGTCACTCAAATGGAATTTCTAATATGCGAATTACATATTGGCCTCAATATTGTAGACAGCATTTTAACGTTCAGAATAAAATAAAAGTGGCACACTGAAAAGGTTTTCACATATAATTCTGCATCCGCAAAGGTGCATAGCTAACAATGAATACGAAGGACTATAAAGTTGTATGATTCTTTAGTTATTCAACAAGTTCTCATATGGGGATTACAATGTCTAAAATACAGACATTGTTGATGCAGAGGAAAATATTATGGGGCAGAAAAAACTCATAATGTAAGTTACACAGGTGGATATATTACAGCGGGTCCACATAAACTGGTAGAAATTGTAGCGACAGATAGGGGTGAATATTGCAGGATCTGCCTACTGTGAAATTCATGACGTGTGCCGGGACTTCTGACTGATTGAGCATGTATATATTCTGAGAGCCTAAGCTATAGATGAGCCGCGGGATAAAGGTATATTTTGGTTTTAATTTTGGAATTATTCTTTTTTATTGACTGCCAAAAAATGTCCTGTAATTTCAAACTCAGCCGTTCGTTTAACAAGCCTGATGTTAGATATACCTTCCTAATCACAGCTCAATAGCATGGCAAACGAATTTATCAAAATTGACAGGAAACGTTTAAATTTCATTAAATTGGTAACTCAAAGGAAATCATAATAAATACCGTCTCGATTTATAATTATTGTCTATGTATTCGAAAGGAATTTGGTTGAAATTTTCGGCCTTATTAGCCAATAACGTTGAAAGCTCACCGGTATTCACGCGATCCATTCATCTCGGGCGGGATCGCGGCGTTGCGCTCGGATTCACCTAATTTTCGCGTCGACTGAAAATTAAAGAAGTCCCACGCGAATCCAATTTCACGGGAACGGTAATCTCATTAGAGACATCAGACGTCTGACTTTCATTAACATTTATACGATTTTCGCGAGAGAAAACTTTGAGAGATGGCCGCTTTCCTGTAAAGTTGGGATGCACGAAACTGAATTCGCAGATCTGAGCGCAGGTGCCCTGATAGAGTTGAAGGCGCCTTCATACTATTCCGCAATTTATGCTGAAACTTGCATTGCCAACTTTCTGATTCTGTTACATTCTTCTTTTGTTTTGTTCAAATTAACTATTGAAGCGAAAATCTCGAATAGCAGTTACAGGAACTCGTTTAAGTGTATAACTTAAATGCTAAAGCTGAATGTCTTATATGTTCCAAAGATTCTTCTTCTTTGTATTTGCTACTGAAATATTTTCTTTATTTAAATCATTAAAAATTCTCAGCGTCTACAACAGATAAGAATCTAAAGCATTGAAATAAATGGTTTGAAATAGATCCGACACGTTTGTCGTATCATTCCGTGTTGCGGGCGGTGCTCCTATATTCTATACACGAGCCATGCATATTCAAGTCAAAGGCATCCACAAAAACAGGACAAATGAACGGAGTATGCACCATATGAAATAGCAATTCCTGTGAAATTGCGCGAGACTGGTATTGCAATATTTTTCTTTGAACACAATACAATATTGCGTTTCTCGCGCAACGTTCGCAGCTGTAATTTTTAAATATAAGGAAATATGAAATATATCTTCTTCTATGTCAACGCTTTTGAACATTTTGCAAAGTAGAGCAAAGGGCGCCATTTCACTCTGTCTACCACGGTTACATTATTAACTAGCAATGGGTCATGTAGATACCTAATAACAATGACCTGCATGGTTTTTCCCTCGAGGATTATAAGTGAGATCAAATAGAAGTTCCGAGCGTATTCTTCTTAAATTAACGGACACAGAAAAGTTGTTTGAATCACATGTACAAGCCTTGAATTATTTGATAATCACAATTTCGCATTTGAGTTTGGGGTCGAAGGTATACGTTATACTTTTCGACGTGTTCATTATTTTTTATCTCAGACCCAATTCTACATTTTCATCAAATTGAAACGTGACATACTTTCGATGCCCCAAATAATATAATATTAAGTGGGATTATGTTCATGAATGCTTATTATATTTATTAAAATGGAAAGTAAATAATTGCAAAGTGAAATCAATTATAACAGAAAGATTTTTAAGCAATGTTATAATAAGCCTTATTTTCTGTCATTCACAACCTAGGCAAAAATTGTCTTCTGTTTCTTCTTATTTCTTTCTATAGCCTGAGGTCATACTTGACCATAAACTTGGCACACTATTTTATTATCTGTAGCCACCATTACGTCTTAGTTTATAAGGCTGAAATCGGCACATAACCCACGAAATTCGTGCTCACTAATAACCTAAGACTAAAGCAGAACATCATCAGCCCACATACGTTCCACTGCTAGGCACGGGTCCACTCTATCCTTGAGAGTTTAGACCATCTACCACGCTGGCTTAGTGCTGGCGGACTAAACATCTACGATCCATTTAAGTGTGCAGTTTTCCTCACGATGTTTTCCTTCACCGATAAAGTGATATTTCATTCTGAACACACATAACTTCAAAGTCATAGGTTTGCCTGGTGCTTAAACTCGCGACGACTGAAATTCTCGACCGCGCGTCTAAACCTCGAGCCCATCACTACTTAAGTTAAAGCAAATGGTCAATCTAATTCTGCTGCAGTAGGTATTAAATCAATATTGAATTGACCGATGACCGGCGGACCGGGCGGCACCAATGGACCATATTTATCGAACGGAGATGCGATACCGTCATTTAGCCCGATAATTGTCTGCTAGTTTGTTGACATGACGCACGACGCCGACAATGTTGGCAATTACGGGATGCATTAACAGGATTACCTAAACCCACATTGCCTACTTAATTAGTCACTAGAGTATCGATGAGTTGTCCTAGGAGTGATGGCGCAATAGCTTGGAACAGGCTCCTAAGTCCTATGAAATGATAGATGATTTTGGTAGACCAAAATTTATATAAAAAAAAACAACTGCATTTATAATTCAGCTAGTACATCCACAGTCTCTGTAAATCACAAAGCATTTGAACTTAGTCCAAAAAATATAGATGTATGTATATTAATCTATGTACCTACACAAAGGCATTTCAAGTCTTACATTCTGCGGTAATGTATGAGGCCGCGAAATGAACTCTCAATCGGCCAGCATCCCACTTAACTAAGACAAAGCCGACGGGAAGCAAGTTTCCTCATTTATCGCTGCGGAGATCCCACAGGATAACGCGGTGCAATCCGCCGGAAATAGAAAGTCAAGTGCGGAATGGTTTAAGAACAAGATGTATTCTTGAACAAATGTAATAATAGTGAACAAGATGGAAAAGCTATTTAACATTGTCTTGAAGTCATTGTTCAAAATTTTTACTCAAATTCGTATAATTATAAAATGTCTGGAAATGTGCCCCAAAAATGGTTTTACCTTTTCTATTATTAGACTCAATATACCAGTGGAGCATCACCTTTGTATGTATTTATTTATAGTTCATACTAAAAAATATGTATCCCGTAAAACAAACAGAAAAAAAGATTAAATATGTGGAGTGCGCCCGACACAAAATAAATAAATAGTCCCTGATATGCAAATGAATGTATTTCTAATATTTCGGATTGTCTCTATACCGTAATAATTTGATAGGAGAAGAATGACTTTGAGACGGTCTATGTTGTCTTATAGATTAGACATGTCCATTAGATACTAACGGGAAGTTACAGAAGCATTACAGTCACCGATGCAAGACGAGTTACATATTTCCATGTTATGTCTGCCAAATGTGCAAACGAAACACGTTTTACTTATCTACGTCGGCTCTAGACGGGACTGATAACAGCTCTGTGTCCCGTCATATGACTATGTACGTTTGCAGGAAAGCGCATTATATTTCGAGCACAGTCCAATGTTAGTAAATGAGTGCTAGAGTTGTTAGTTAGGGTTTTGTAAAGCTTAAAGCTGTTGGTGGACTTTAAAAATAAAAATTTAAATATTTGCATACTTGTTGTATGATACCTAAGTAAATTCGTCAAATAAAAATTACTTTGGGGATTAAAATAAAATTTCAGAAAATCTAATTTACATATGTACACTGTGATGTGATGTACGAGTACATATTTTTATCGTACTATAAATAATTGCACTCAAATCATTTAAATTTTCAATCATTTATTCTCCTCAGAGATTTTACAATATTTTTGCGTTTTTCTTCCAAATGTCTTAAGACAGTTTTTTTTAAACTACTGACATTAGTTTCGCCGGAAAGTACAATATGGCAAACAGACACAATATACTCCTTTAAATTCAACTTATCGACACTTAATAATTATATAAAAATAATAATGTAAACACAAAATGCGCAATTGTTTGATATACATTTTAAGTATACACTTTCAATTAGCAATAAATAATTTAGCGGAAATAACATCAAATTAATACATGTACCGACATTATAAGACAACCCTAACAATATACTACAAAAAAATTACGAATATTTTTGATTCAGAAATAACATCCAATTAAATTTTGATCAATTAAGTAAAGCCCGTATTCAATTCTAAAACGATTTGCTCCTTTCAATCTTGATCGGTGATCGGTTTACTGATTACTGATACAGGTACATGGCTAATGAAATTTGCTTAGGACGCACTTTGCTTAATTACATGTTCACGCACGTTCAGGGCATCGATATTTCTAACAATTTAGTGACGTCATTGCTGAGCACGAAAACATTCTGGTAAATTCAATCTTTTACTAATTTAAATATAGTAGTTATCTAGTTGACATTTATATATGTTATGGGCAATGTGATAAATTTGGCATTATTCATAGTGCCCGGGCAATATGAATAATGCCCAATAAGAGCGGGCAATGTGATTATAAACAATCAATTTATCAAATTGCCCGGGCATTACGGATAATGCTATGTGCCTATTGGGCAGAGTGATGTAAAGCATGTTTAATACTTTCAAATGATATCAATTATCGGGTAGAGTAATAATAAAAACATGTTTTGTAGTTTAGTATTTATTTTTAAAACTTAAATAATTAGACTTCGGTTTACCATGGATCAATTAACGAAGGGCTACATTTAGAAACTGTAGTCTATAGTAATGCAGTTTGGAAGTATTTCGCACTCGCTTTCACTCACATGTAGGTAGATATTGCGAGTAAGCTGCAGCGAGGAATTAGAATACAATACTTCTCGTCGTGAGTAAGTTAAATTATAAATCTAACAATCTAAATGGAACTAAATGGTAATCACATCTCCGATTATTTAACTTAAAATTTACTCTAAAGTTAAAAGAGTCTTAGTAATCAGTTTCATAGGTAATAATAAATAATATAAAAAATAACGTTGGAAAAAAAAAGAACTACCTATGAGTAATTTAGTACTTTTAACTTAGTAATCAAATTGGTCTCAATATCTGAATAAAAAAAAATACTGGCTAGTTTTCAGCAGATACTTCAAATTTAACAATGAAATAAAACTTTAACAATAAAATTTAAACCACACACGGATCGATCTGTGATCATGAAACTTAAAATCAATTCGCAAGTTTAATGTACAAAAAGTTTTTTACGCTTAAGTTAAAAAGCTTCAAATTATATAAAAATTAAAATAATTTAAGTCATCAGCTTCGTTTAAATAATCAAAAATAGGTTTGTAAAAAAAAAATAAGTTGATCTATTTATATCAACTGCTGCTGTGATTGCATGTTAAGCACCACGTAAAAATTTACATTTTAATCACATTGCCCGATCATCATGAAGCCATATTCATAATGCCGGGCAATGGGATAAATAGGTGAGTTTAGATTGTAATTAATCACATTGCCCATTCTTATTAAGCATTATTTATTTTGCCCGGGCATTATGAATACTGCTCGCATTAATCACTTTGCCCATAACATATACATTCTTAAATATTAGTCTAATAATAATCAATATATTACAAAAGAAGAAGGTAGGCTGTGGTTGTTTAGACTTTGAAGCGGAGAAGATTTAAATTTGATGAAGGATTAAATACTCTTTGCTCATAAAATAAGGTAATTTGAACGCGTGCCAAAAGATGTCATTATGTTTGAAATGTAAAACATAATTATACCTCATTCACGATAAGTTGATTCTTTTGGCATATCGACTAATGATGGGAAACAGAAAATATCGAGAAGTTCAAAAATATTGCGTTTTAAAATACTGCATTATGTGTGAAATTCTTTATTACTTTCGACATATAAAACATTATTTAGATAAGCGGTGGTGGGTCATAATAAGTACCTATTTAATATTTAAACAGGATTATTTTTAGACCTCCCGCCAAATTTAAATAGGTGTTTTAGACCACGGAAGTAAACAACTTCCCCAAAGAAACACGGGTCGAAAAGTAAAAAAAAAATTCAGACCTTCTACACGAAATCGACCACGTGAGCAGTTTTCTATGGGAGGGTCGAATTATTTATCACGTTTCGACCCATGTTTCTTTGGAAAAGTTGTTTAGTTTCATGGTCTAAACAACCTATTTTAAGTTGACAGGAGGTCCAAAAATAACGCAGTATGTAAAAACTAAGGTTGAAAAATTAAATAGTTTTATCTTTAAAACAGTTTTTATTAAGAAACTGGAGCACAGCCATGATCATCATAGCGTTCAATAAAATTATCGACGTGGCAATCGATATGAACGATGTTACGTCCCTTTCCGTCCGAACGATGTAACATTATACAAACGTCAATTAGTTTCAGTATTCCTATTTTAATTTTACTTTGAAGCAATAAAGTCTCAAAATTTTTGGATAACGCTTATATCTTTAGGGACTTTTGTATTGTATTTATTTTTTTTTTTATTTATCAAATCATTAAAATAATAAAATAATACGTTTTTTATTTCAAAGTCATGTCTCAGAAAAATTGACATCTGCCAAAAGAATCAACTTATCGTGAATGAAGTATAAGATTTATATAAATCGGTTCCATTAGGGGATAAGATTATGAATTAATTATACCATTAAACTCATTATTTTCTATAATAAATCTCAATATGTCATTGAATATTTCTTGAATTTTGATTTTTTAAATTAAAATGCATTGATTTGTTTTTAAAATGGCCCCCTCTGTGTATACAAGATTTGATTGTACTATAAATTATTACAATAAGCCCGCTCATATTTACCAGGTACGTACAGACTAACTTTATGCACCTTAATTACAATAACTGCTATTCAAAGATATTTACCATGAGCACTTCGCTTCATACCATAAATCACTCCGTAATTTAGTAGGCAGGCTCACAAATCAGCATTCAAACAATAAACTCCATAGGTGTGGAAAATTAGCTCATCAGTTGTCCCATCTAGCCATCAATAACTCCCTGGCGATATCCGTCGTGTGACGCCACGCGACGGGTTATCGCCACTGATCGCTCTGACCACACTTGACCCACGACTGACCTAATTACTTATCATGTGCGTTATACACTCGTCTACATCTCTTTGTTTTGGAGTCTTTGAAGAAATTCAACCTTGGCATACATACTTACATTTAGAATTGGATTTCAAAGTCCACGTGATTAGTTTACCTGAAACAAAATATTGAAGAATTAATTTTAAGTAATACATTAGCAAGAATCTTCGAGATGATACCAGTACTAGATGATTATAAGATCTAAAAAAGGTTGGGTATCCTTTGTGTGTCTTCTTCGCTTCTTCATCAACCCATATACGCCCACTGTTGAGCACGGGTCTCCTCTATAATTAAGAGGGTTTAGGCCATAGTCCACCAAGCTGGCCTAGTGCGGGTTGGCGGACTACACACCTAAGAAATTCCTAAGAACTCTTAGGTGTGCAGATTTCATCACGATGTTTTCCTTCACCGTTAAAGCAAGTGATAATTAAATGTGAATACACACATAACTTCGAAAAGTCAGAGGTGTGTGCCTGGGGTTTGAACCCGCGACCGCTGAGATTCTCGATCGCGCACCCAAACCTCGAGGCCGTCATGTGTGTGTGTGTGTGTGTGTGTGTGTATTAGAAATGGAATCGTAAACAAAAACATAAAACTAAGATACGGTCGTTTATGGATAATGAAGAAAAATAATTTAAACTTAGATCACTAAACATCTCGCACGTACTAGGTGTGTAGTGACCTACTACGAGTAGGTACTCGTAATTTAAAAATTATCATCAAAATTACGTGGTCGATAAATTGAACAAACTCTGATCTCCGAGCTTAGTAATGCGGTCTTACTTGGTCCACGTATAAATAAAGCTCAGCGACTTTCATTGAAAACTCTTTAAAACTACGGTATCCTAACTTCGTCCACACCATTTCGCTTTAGTGAAATGGTTTCAAAGCCTTGATAGAGGTATTACCACGCTTAATTGCTGGATAGAAATCTTGAGCGTATTTTTTTTTTGAAGCTATAAAGTACTGGCTGCATCGGTAATTCGCGGTATACGCGGCGAGCATGTAACAATTCTTAAAGTTAGTGGGTGGGCATAAGCGGGTAAACGAACTTATCATCTAAGAAATAATGAAGTTTACCTTCTTTGATGTCACAACTCGGTTGACATGATTTGGGCATTATTGGTGCACTATTTATTTTTATAGAAAGACAACTTTTAAAAGGAAGACTAAATTAAGTACATTTTTGTTCAGCAACAAGTTACAGTCTGACAAATATCGTGTGTAAATCAACAAACGATTTTTTGCAATATACGAGTAAATAGAAAGAATAAATGACTAATGACAAGCTCGTTAGTCGGGCTGCATAAAATGGTGTTCAATTTCTGTGTTAAGTTATTTTTAGAAAAATTCTCAATAGCACCACGGTAGATGGTTCGTCACCTCTACAGAGGGACGTATGAAAATATCGGCCGAAACGTGTGCACGTATAATACCGTAGGTGAATAAAACCACTGCCTCAGTGAATGAAAATATGTACTACAGTTTTTTGGATGCGAAAATTTAAATTCGGTCATTTTTTTACATTCGTGCTAACAAACTGCGCAACGGAAGCAAATTTTTTTTTTACGACGTTGTTAATAATCTAGATTTAAAATTAAAACCTAGCAGATAGAAAAGCAAAAATTAAGAAAGCTACAAACTCTTCGTAATTACAGTGTTTAAATTAGAACATAAACCCTTCCCTGAAACCACAAAGTCAAGTGCTGTCTGCTTGAATTTTTTCCCGCCGTTTTTAATACTCGTTAATTATAAAATTAAAACGTGATACTCGCGAATAAAATATGGATGGTGAATTTTTTACATTATAAAAGTCAGTGGGCATCCCTGAGCCCATTATTCACTTGGAAAACCACCCACTTGGCTGTTTGTGGGCAGCTACCACTAATTTATTGCCCTTTAAGTGCCCCTGACACCAGAGTGCGCGGCAATTTAGCCAAAAGCTAGAAACAATTCGACCTTACATAACAATGATTTGAGGTACAATCTTTGAACTCCCATGAATAGGCATCTAGCTAAGTTTAAAGTCAGACTAACTTAATAAAGACAGAAGATTATTTTATTTGTTTAACTTATAACAGCTAGTAAGCCTCTATTATAAACTTTTAGAATAGGTAACAACAAAAGGTTGCGTTGTTATATTTTTACGTGTGATATGGTTCTGGACTCAAAGCATTTTTGACTTCTTACAATCGAAAATTTCAATGGTCCGAGCTACGAGTCATGTCTCGTGAACTACAGTAAGTTATGAGATTAAGCGTGGGGCAAACTTTATACCTATTTGTTAATAAATACGTCATGGCCTTTTCAGAGCTAAGCCAATATGAAATCAAGAATAAGACTGAACAACAGTGTAGAAACTATAAATATGCAGGCTCTTTAATGATTAACATTGCATAGATGCGGGGAACATAAAGGGTAATTCTTCTTCTGCAGTGTAAGCAAGAACAGAAATGAAGCCTTGAAAGTGTATGTAGATAATATCATATAAATTACGAATAGTGCTCCTACTTACAAGGATTAATTATCTATTACTACAGAAGATCATATTAGGTTCCTCGCAACATACCTTGTAAATTCTAGCGTTGATTAAATTATTAAACACGAAACGTGTTCGCCGTAAAATCCCGAAGCTTCGAAGCCATCAAATTGTATAGGAACACTCAGGATAAGGATTTTTCTTTGGGAATTCTCAGAAATACGCTAAAACCCTCGTCATTTGTACTAATATAAGGCTATTATTCACGCAGAAGCCCACCTCGACGACGCGCGGTCGATGGCCGCTAATTTATGAGTTTTTAAGTGCCTCGTACACGATGCTCTGATCCCGATATCACTCATGACTGGAATCTATTCAGGTTACGGCTGATCGGCGCCGACTCGCGGTCCATTTGAAATTGGAATGTGTTTAAAAATAAATTGAAAGGGCAAAGGGCGAAAATTTCGACCGTAATCGATTAACCTTTTTCTCATGAAATGCCTTTGTTCTGTAAGAGGGAACCGAAGAAATTTGATTTATACAAATAAATTTTATTTTATTGCCAAATGAAATTTTAAGATCTAAGACAGTAGATGTTTTAAGTTATAACTCTAGGAGAGTCAAAATCGAGGATAAGTTGGCGATGTCCTTCGAAGTAGAGAAACTACTTCGTGAACTGTTTTGAAGTGAGCAAACTGAGCTGCTACATTCACTACTTGAGAGTTTCCGCACCGATTCGAATACCTGTGAATACCAAGGAAAGGATTTAGTGCGTTCACACCTTAAGCGTTCGTCATTCATACAAATGCAAGTATCTTCAGAAAATTTCCCAGCTTACTTAGTGAATGAAATAAACGCTGCCCGGTGCGCTTTCTTTCTGATTAATTCTGTAGCTGGCTAAGTACGAGCTAGGGGCCCTTAGGGAAACCGCCGAGCCACGAAACTCGATGTCTCTTCGTTGCGTGTCACGAGCGATCGCAGTTTACAGAGGAGGTAGTACGACAGTATAATAAGTTACTGTGACGCTGTTGGTGCAAATAATGATGCAAATTTATCAACCTAAGTAAATCATTCGTGTAATCCTCATTGTTTGCTTCGGGTTAAGGTCGTTATGCTTTCTTTTCTTACATGTGATTGTTGGAATAAGTTGGGCCATAAAGGGTTCTTAGTAGGACTACTGTAGATTTCTCGTGCAATTCCAGACCTACAATGTCTACTGAGAATTTCCTTATGTACAAACTGTCATTAGTTTTTTTTTGTTTGTGCTCATGCACAAACAAGTCCCACTCGGAAATTGACCATTGCCTACTTCTGGCGCAGGACGTAGGGGGTAATTTTTTTCTTGACTTTTGTTTCAATTAATACTCCTATCTTATTATCGGCAGGGTTCACGGCTGAACTTGTTCATGTTATATTAGCATTCGTTTGATTGTTTGCTTATTTCATTTTCCCATAAAATAGAATAAAACTTATAGCATGGTTGCTTGCACACTACAGTACATATAAATAAAAGACTACAACATATATCAACCGCGGACGCGTGACGACATATTGGCTGTCAAAATCTGATCGCTGCCAAATAAATAGATCACGAAGCATCGACAATACGGAAACTATGTAGCTGTCATGTCCGAATGCGGATTAAAAG
The DNA here is from genome assembly GCA_030295005.1 of Cephonodes hylas. Lineage (NCBI taxonomy): Eukaryota > Metazoa > Arthropoda > Insecta > Lepidoptera > Sphingidae > Cephonodes > Cephonodes hylas. Next base: position 10,271,362 of record AP025362.1, on the reverse strand, counting down.
GGCCACGTCGATTTTGTGTCTAGTTAGTTTATCATCTTTAACGGAATTAAATCTGGTGCAAATTGATTCGATAGGTTTAACTTTGGGGTTGCTTTAAATCACTTTGTCCCTAGAAATGTATGGGATATGGTGAAGGACGTTTTGTTTTGATCCATTCCCGTCATACTATACCTTACGGAACGTATAAAATTTAATTAACTTTCAAGCCTAGAAATGGTTGATAATTTCGTCTTAATTTTTTGGTTTATTTGGTCATGATAACAGCTTAGTGTGTACAATGAAATTATTATTATTGAAACCATTTTTAACATCTTATTTTAAATTACTCTAATACCTATGGTAGTCACAAGGTTTGGTGTTATAAAACATAGATTACAGATAGGATCTACAGTTACAAATAAGTGTCAATGGATCTAGTATAAAAAATCTATCAATACTTGCCATTCTAACATTCTTCAATGTTACAATGTTACTTCCTCACCTGACGTCAAATTGGCTCGGCCCCAGATTAAAATTACACAGTCAGATCGTACGTCAAAGTTGCTATAATTGTTTTGCGGTGAGTGAACATGGCCTGCTGATTGTGGCCATCGATTACAGTGGCGAGTGGTCGGAGCATATTTGGGCTCAGTTTTGTGATTTAGAACGGATCGTGTCAAATCTCGTCAGATTAACTGAAGCGTGGCTTGATGCGAGTCACAAGCATGTTTCCAAATGTGTGCGAAGGGGATCGAACGGGATTTAGGCACTGGCTTTGTATAGTTCGATAAATAGCGTACTCGCCCGTTGTGATAGCAAAATATTATAAATGTGAATAATCTGAATGGATCGGGGATATTCACAGAATTCGGTTTTTGGTCATGAATACGTTAGTTTTTTTAGTGTGCGTTGAATGATATACAAATACATGTTGGAACCGATGCGTCTGTGACACCGCAGTGTATTATGCAAAGCCTTATTGGTGCATTAATATGGATATTCACTGCCGGCTTTCATGGCAGGATGGACAATGCTATAAACCTATATCCAGGCTATGTAACGTTAGAATCTATTATTCTATTCAGCGATAGACAATTTGATACCGGTCTATTGGTCATACAAACCAGTCTTGATAAAGCTCAGGATATTTTAAATTTGAAAGTCATTTTGTCTGTTAGGAAATTACGCATACATTTCAGACCAATTTTGATAGCTTTTGTATAAACGGAGGTAGAAACTTTGAGAAAGAAATTTTGCTATTCAAATACATTTCTAATTACATAATTTCCTTCATGATTTAAAAGAATTGTTATTTCAGATAATTAAGTTCTGAAATATTGTTTTAATATAAATTAAAAAATCTAACTGTAAAAAATATTTTATGACAAACGAGTAGAAAATTCAGTAAAATTTCAATTAAGCTCGTATCTCTCTTTACCTATACTCGCCAAAAACAAATTATTAGTGTTCAGCATAAATTAAGCCTACAGGTAATACTCGTGACATGTTTGACCACATAAGCTTTGTGCTATTATACAATTTACCAGCAATCCAAACATCATGTGACAGATGAATCCGCACATAATATATTAACGCAGACATTCGAAAACTAATTTCCAATGCATCAATATTTAATCTCACAGACCGAGAGCTGGGAATATTACAAAACACAAAGTATTGCGGAGCTCTCACCTATAAAATTTATAAAGATAGAAACGGAAGCGAGTTGAGGAAAGAAAACGAACATCCGTGAAAAAAATGGCTCTTCGCTAAGAAATTTTATCCTTCCAGCTGTGGAATATAAAATTACAGAGGGCGATTGGAGCTGTGTATACCTGTGTAGCTTTATAAAGCGAAACTTCAGGAAAGGATTTGGCCTTGTATAAAGATTCAAACCGACCGCTGAGCTTCAACAGGGCGATCTCATGTATTTTTATACCAAACCCGGTAGGTTAGGGACAAGTGGATCTAACTGACGTTTAGTGATAACACCCATAAACACCCCTATGACTGGAGAAATGTTGCCGACTTTTAAACAAGTCTTGGCTTTTTTATGGTAAAGAGGTTGAAATATGTAAATAGGTTTAGTTGTTAGTCAGTTGGTAGGACATATGATTTGAATTTGTAAGTGTAAAGTAGATAAAAGAAAAAAAATCATTTAAATGAATAATTACATTTTATAGATATTAATATCTTGTCTATTGTATGAAGCTAAGATATTATTTATGTTATAGTTTCGATTGTGGCAAATTATTTTCGAACCAAAGTCCAATATGTCGATTTTATTTTATTTTAAAGTAAATAGCACAGGAATATAATACATTATCACTGTATTTGAATATTATTCTTGAATTGCACCAGGTGTGTTGTTGCTATAATTAATTTCGGGATCAAATATCCAATTTGTATTTGTGCATTCATTTATGCGTTTAATTAAAATGGAGTATTGCTCATTATTGCGAGCGGTCAATGACGTTTTATTCAGGACCTTTTTAATAATTTTTAATAATATAATGTTAAACACGCGAGCAAAAAAATTTCATGTTAATAGACTCTAAAAAAGGCAAAGAATTCTTAGGCTAAAAATGGCTTTTGCGTAATAAATTTAAACAGATTTAGATTGATTATAAGTCTTATAAAACTACACTGTAAAACATTTTGGGAAATTGTGTCTATTTATTTATGATAAAAAAAATACGTTTGGTGATGAAACCCAACAGTATTTTTGTATGACGTAGACAAAAGCAAGAAAAACTTATTTCAAAATTAAAAGCGTAAAACGAGGCAAATAAATGGATCGACAATTTATAATTAATATTTTACATTACATATTGAATTCAGGCAAGTAATAACCTACATTTTGCTTTCGCTTTTGATGCTCAATTCCATAAATAATTTTACGTTCAGCTTTGAAATACCATGTTTATGAAGGTATATGAAGAAAATTTAATTAATTGAGCTATGCAGTTTTAATTCAAATACTTTCTATTGTTTGTTATAGGAAGGCTTGAGTAATATAAACGGGCGATTCTTTATGTAAGCAGCTAAAAAAAATACCCAACTTAATTGTCTTGGCAGATAATAATATAAATAATACAATGTGAGTGTAAAAATGCAGTTTTACATCTTTAAAGATACACGCATAAGACTATGTACGTAGAATATCAATTACTAATAGTGAGATAAAAAAAACAGTCCAAAAGAAATAGAAAAATATCTTGTGATCAACTTCCGATTTGCCGTACACAGTATATTTCCCGTTGACTAAACTGATACCATCAATTGCAGGTTTCCTTCCAATCTTTCGAGGAACGCCCTCAGGAAAATATTCAGTGAACTGGAAACTGTGACAACTAAACATCCCCAACAAGTACATTATGCGGAATTTTATTCCAACTTCATTATTTGTTTTTTTTTTCGGAGATTTGTTTGAACGGTTATAGAGACGGTTTTTATATGATTAGATAGTAATCGGGAAAAAAAATACACTTAATTCGCAAACATTTCTATTCCCACACTAAAATATATGTTATATAAAAAAAACATACATAATATGTCGGACCTGTATATTAAAATGCGCAAATATAAATTTATTTTTTAACAAAATTTTGCCATTTCAATCAGCTTTACGCATTGTAGCTGGAAATTCTCCGAGAAATAAATTTCCTGTCCTCGCCTTTTTTTTATTTTAATGATATAAAAATAAAAAAGTATGTTTCATCAGAGCAGAGAATAAGAAATAAACCGTATCTTTATCAGAGCCTCACCATACCTAATAAGGTTCACAAACGCTGCTATTTTTTTAAGATCACAAGAAAGTCCAGGGCGTATAGAAGTCAATTACCTAATTGAACCCTTGTCTTTAATTTATGGGTAGTAAACGATAGACCTCTTCTTGAGAAATACCAGTATATACACTATCTAAGGCTCGGGTTTTTATTGCTCAATCAAACCGTAACGTTTGTATCGATTCAAATAAAATTTTGTATAGAACAACTTCACATCCTGAATTAACGCGAAGGGTGAAACATAAAACTGTTTGAGTGGTGTTTCAGATGGAAGTGATGAATTCCGACTAAGCTCGTATAGTTTATTACTCGGTGGTATATGTAAATTGCTTAATACCAAAAGTTATTTTAGTTTACTGTTTTATTTCTTAAATGAAATGAGATTATATATTTTTACATTTTATTTTAAAGCCTCCATGCATAAATGAATAAATGCATAAATGTAGAGGTGTTCGTCACCTCTGTGGCTCGGAAGGATAAGATGCTCGTCCACCATACTAGCCGATTTGAAATACTCTTAAAATGACATTACAAATTATGTACAAATGTAGTTAGGTATGGTTAAAACTTCTTCGGTGTTATAGTCAACGTTCTCGCAATTCCGATCTTTATAAAACAAAACTATCTCTTACCTATTTCCGAGGAGGGGCATAATCAAAGGAATCGAATATACAAACTCGTACTAATTAGCGTGCTTATTCATCAATAAGTTTCTGTGTGATTTTTAAACATTTTTTAATATGCATCAACGATTTTATTTCCAGGAAGAGACGATTTTAACAAATCTATGGACGTGATATTAACGAAGTTGGATTCTCGAATTTTCTTCCAACGACTTCCACATACGTTAATATTCAGATGCAAGCTCAGAATCCACGTCATAAAGCACCTCGGAAACACGAACTAAAGTTGCATCACTGAACCCTTGTAAATTCATGATAATAGAGCAAAAATACACACCGAATAGTTTTTAAAGCTGATTAAAAATTTATAAAGTTTCACAAGAAAACTTTACACAGACGTCTTCGACAAACTAGGAGTAAAAAAAGAAGAGAATTATATCCCGATGTCATATGTATTAGAAAAAGAGGATGAAAGTTGCAAGAATTTAATTCAATTAGAAACGCTTCGATGCAGTTGTTACTGGGAAAATCATTTACGACAGTGAAAACTAAAATTCCCAGAGATTTTGTTACCTCTTCTTATTACTTTTATGCTTGTTAGAAACACGTGACTTATAACGATTACTGTTTAAGTTTTGTAAGTTAAACTTTCGTTTTTAATTTTGCTAAATCTAAATCATTTGATGTTAGGTAAAGTCGGAATTATATGAACAAAGAAACTTTGAAAATAGTGGCTAGAGATGTCTTATAAAATATGAGAACGAGGCAACGCTGCACCTTATTTTCAATGTCTGTGTGCCCAATTTTTTTATGGTTTTTAGAATAAGAATTATCTACTAATAAAATGCTGTATCTTGCTTTAAGATAAGAATTTTAAATTTAACTATTGTTAATTAACCCATTTTCAGACGACCAATAAATGACGCCTGAATAAAAATTGTGACTAAAGTGATGACAGTATGTGATCTAAGATGTATCGTATTATAGTATTAAACAGCGGGGCATTGATATTCCCTCTCTCAAAGTTAAAGAAGTCTTCTTTACAGAGAATGCATTTCTCGCCCTATTAAAGATCAAAGGAATAAACTGTAGTAAAAATGAATTCTAATAGAGAGAAGGTTTCATATTAAAGCCTCTGGACTGGAAAGCCGGCTGATAATCATTGCAGCGCTATAAATATTTGTTTCATTCTTCAATATTCGACCAATGCATGTTTTCATCGAAGATATCGAGACTAGCTCTTGTCTCGATATTATTAGCACTTGTCTTTTGACTGGAAAGTTTATTCTTGCTATTAAGTAAGAAACAATTTCCAATAGTTTTTTTTATTGCATGTTAAAGGTATTAAAATATAAATATTATAAGTTGAACGAATGTGAAAATTTACATCCTTCAAAAATAAATGTGCTACTAGCTAGCTTTTAAAACTCCTTGCACTACATTATCTTTGTACTGTTGTCATATTAAAATACAACATTGTCACGATAAAACGTACGTTTGGCGGTTAGTGGTAAATAACAAGAAATGCTTTGAAATATCCGCCAATAGTTGAATAATTTAGACATCATATTAGTAGCTTTTCATAAAATTTCACCATATAAAACATTTCGCCTCATTTCCCTTAATTTCCTACCTCATTCAACATAGCAAGTCAAACAAACATGATACTTTGATATAAATCATCATCTTAACATCAGGTGGCTCACTAGCTCGTTTGCTTCCTTTCGCATAAAAAATAAAAAAAAAATAAGTCGTGTCTTTTGCATAAATACATACACTATTTCTAAGAAGTGAATGGAGCTAGTTAACATAGAAATCCACGTTTGGCGGCATGTTAAAAACCTTGTACGAACTCGCGCTCTGACGTTTATAAAATCATCTCTCTTTCGCGCAACTGCGTCTCCATCTAAAATGCATTTCTACGGAATACTGGGCCGCTGTTACCCTCGTTCGCTGCTTGTTCCCGTTGAAATACAACGGTAATCCAAGACTTTTATGGATCAACAGATATTTGCACATCGGCGGTAATTTAATAGATCAAATGGTTGTTTATGAGAAATAATTTTTGATATGCAAAATTACGTGAGGTTCAGGTTTTTGTGCCCTATCTGTTCTTTAAGTAGGGTTAAAAATAAAATGGAACTATTTCATAGGAAAAAATCATGAGCTCCTCTATCAAGGAGATCATAGGTAATAGTTAAACGGATAGATAAATAAGGTATGAGATTGTTCGTGGAGGATTCGCTAAATATTTTTTCCCCATGTCTGATAAGACAGGACTTCAAAGATATTAATAGATAAATATTCACTTGCTTTAAAAACAGTACAGAACTTACAATAGGGTGCATATTTTACAAATGTGCTTTCAATTCCATTCACTCGCGCACAACCGTGGAAATTCCGGTCCTTTCGTTTTATATCTACAATAAATATTCCATTAAAAATAATTCAATTCATATATTGAGTGCTTTGCGTACGCAAAAACACGCCATTAACATTCTGAATACGCATCGCGTTCTGAATTGGCGATGGCGCGTCCAAAAGCGTAGTCAATTTTCTCCTATTTGTAAAGGAATTACAAAAGACTCAAATACATTATACACTTCTTGTTATTATCATATATTTGTTTGACTTATAACTTATAATGTATATTCAATATTCATACATAATCTCACGATTGTATTTCTCGATGTGGTAAGCAGAGAAACATTTGAACACCCACATAACGGTAGGTATGTATCAGTACCACGTAATAGGATACTGACAATTTCCTTATATATAAAACCCAATGACACTTTTCACGACCTGAGAATCCAACCCGAAAGGTCTGGATCGCACGGCACATATCTAAGCTGAGTGACTATCCAATAGTTGCAAATTGGATCCCAAAAAATTAAATATTATGTACGTGTAAGTCTTAACAATAATTCTCGGGCCTTATTGACCGTTAACAGCACATACTTCCATTTCACGTTAGCTTATATGACACAGTGGATCTATTGAAATCAAGTTAATCTATTCCACGTTTATATGTAATTTAGAACAATACGAATGTTACAAGGTGATGCATACTGATTGCTCTCCTATATTAACTATTTCGCCCAACGTCGAAATCTCATTCGCCGTTCTACAGCCGCGGGGTACTAATATAATTCGCCACTAAAGAAAATAATTTTCGACCTTTTACTTCAATTCCATTAAGCCAACAGACTAATAACAACAAAATGCTTCTGGGAATACCGACGTCTGGAATTTACCTCGCGCATACACGGCCGTAAGGAAAGCAATTTTAGTGTATACCTGTGCTATTGCCAGTACCCCCCCCCCCTCCCACCGCGCCGCAGTATCAGATCGCCCTCCACTGAATTATTTATGTCGCATTTTCAGTGATGCGTTCTCCTATCGGAAACGCAAATGTTCACGGAGGGAACGCTTTGAGAAACATAAAAAAGCACTTTGTGTAGACCGCAGCTTTGTACGATGCGTGCTAATCCCGAATTCATAAGGTAAATACATATTCATAAGTATATGAAATTCTGAGAAAAATGACGTGTATTCTATTCAAAGCGATTGCTGTGCAATGCGGATTTAAGTAAAGGTTCCGGCTTAGAAGGGCTTTGTATAGATTTGTTTTAAGATATTTACTCAAGCTACCATCCTGACAAGTCTCCTTGAAGTAAACGAGTACATCGGTTAGTTGTCATCCTAACTTGAGTTTTAATTTTACTTAGTCTCTGCCTGTCCTGTGTATGTATTAGTTATTCTTTCATCTCTCATCAGCCCATATAACGTCTCACGGCGGTGCACAGGCATCCTCTCTGATCGATGATTATGATATCGGTATTGTTTCATTTTTTACCCTTTTTAAGGTTGAAATTACTTAGACAAATACATTGAGGGCCTCATTCCTTTTTGAATTCTCTTATGACATTCTAGATGCGGGGTAAGTTTCTTAACACAATAGCTGCATTGCGCTACGCTTTTCGCATTTAAATTGCAAACCACAACGCTACTTCTCTCTGTGATTATATCCTTGTTTTTTCTCGCTTAAGCTGTTGGAATAACGTTCTTAGAATAGCTTATTTAATTTTAAATCCAAAATCATTTGTCATTTTCCTCTGTTGTCGTTCGACGCTGGGATTGAACGATTTTCCCGGCAGTACGTTGCGGCTCCGACTTGGGGTATTGTGTTAAGCGCGGCAATCGTTTGTCGGAAGTAATTTCGATACCCCTCGAGCGAAGGTTGGCCGCCTTGACATCGTATATCCGGGGAACATTTCCAGATCGTCAGAGTGGGCTAAATCTCCCGGGAAAGAGCAGTGGTCAGAGCAACCCCTGGACAGGAAATTGTATGTCGACCTACGTCACTGTTGCCGCGACGTCGATTCGAGCCACAACAAAAATAAATACTCCGGAGCTTGGGAGAAATAATTCACGTTTTTAAGCGAAATTTATTTTTTCTGTAAGGAATAATGTCGGGACACAATTTCTGTGTGAACGCCTTGTACCGTTCCATCATCAGTTTTTCGAGGAGCGGCAAAAACTAGCGTTCGGGAGTACAATAAAAAGTAATTTCGGGCAGAGTCGCTGTTTGGACTAACTTCAATCCTCCGCTGGGGTTTAATTTTATTTAATTTTCATGACAGGTTATGATTTTTTTGTTAAAAAGTAGATGCCCACTGGGTTTAGTTTTTTATAAAGGTATAGAGACTTTTTTAACTGGTTGTTTCACAAACCTTTTTTAACGTTAAATGACAATAGAATGCGAAGTCCACTTTCGCGAGGCCACCATTATAAATTAAAACTTAATTTCTCTCAGATGAAGGACGAGCGAATATAGGCTAATGTGTGTACTGGGTATCCCTATACTCTATATGGATGGAAGCGTAATGGTCCATTTATCGTTAATTTTTAATTTCATGTATAGTCTGTCCCTCTTACGCAACCACGACGAGTCTGCACCGACAAATCCTCTTTGTATAAACTGTTTAATTCAAAGGCTTTTCTCAAGTACAGGTAGATTATACTAAGTTGCCTAAATACTAAATAACACCTCAGTTGCTGAGAGAACCTCTTAAGCTAATATGTATGATAATATTCACATTACTATGATAACTTATTGTAATTTATTTATTAAAGGTAAACATAATGTTTATTGCAATTTGCAAGTTTTTTTAATGTTATTACATTACGAAAAAAATTACCCAATACTGCGTAAGGCTAGTTATTATTATTGAACACTGAACGATCATTGCGAACTGATTCATAGCGGTAACCCATTTATCCCAAATGTAAGATGTAACTTAAAGGAAGCAATGGCATGACAAGTAAACTACACATTGCCATTGAAAAATCGCAAAATAATTGTTATAAACAATATCTAAGACATTTTTCAATCATTATTGCTTCTGTTCACAAACTTTATCGAAGATAGTACATAAGAACCTACCTATTGCAAGTGCAATCCCGAACCAAAAATTCTAGCCTATAAATCATACCGCTTCATTTACGTAGCCGACAATACACCCGATGTGAGACATTAAAAACCTGCGAACTAAAAGCAGCTGAAGCGCTTAAAGCGAAGGGGGTTTAATACAGCGCTTTTTGCGAGTTTACGCGTGTGATCACTATATCGGCAGATGTTTTGGCCAGCCGCCAGCAGCCCGGCGTACCACTCCTGGCTCTACCGTAGTTTACCTGGACAAACTTCACGGGTATGCTATCTATAATTCGTTTACTTTGGAGTTTCAACACTGGCTCATCGTATCTACATATTGGGAAGCTTATGATGATCGTTCTGTTATGCCAGTTAGTTTTGGATCTGAATTCATGGTAGCGTGTAGTTTATTTGTTTTTACGTATTTTTAAAGAAACAATAATATCAATTATGAATTAGGTTATAGGGATATCGCTGATATTTTTAATCTCAATCACATATCGCGAAAGGTTCATGTTTGTGTTACCAACAAATAATTGTTTCTGATACCTATAACACAAGACTTGTATACTAGTTTAAGGTCAGAACTATATGACTGTTGGGTGTAATGTATTTTTTTTATGTAAAAATACATAACGTGACATATTTTTTAGCACGTACAGACAAGTTTCCTTGGTAGGAAGTACATGCTACATACACTTAGTAACTGTATAGGTAGTACTACGGAAACTGACTTAAAAAAAAAAACATTTAAAAATATCACTAGTGGCAAAACTGTCAACAGCGAAACGCTACACGGATCATAATAATTGCAATATAATTCGAAGCTACACTTACCTACAACTTAATACGGTAAGCAAATTAAAATTATGCAAATGTTTCACAGTGAGCGGTTTAAACGGAGCATTTTCAACGGAACGACGCATCGTAATAAGCAAACAATATTACCCTGAGTTCGTAAAATTTATGAGGCGGTTATTTTGTAAGACGTAAACGGGGCTCCATGGCTGTAACAGCCAACAGCCACGGGTTAGTACGCACTAGCTCGGCTCCGGAAAAAATTACGAAAATTCTTAAACAACGTTCAGACACTTAACATAAACGCTTTAAGGGTTAGTGGTTGTTAGCGAGGTTACTGTTGATGCGTGCGTGATAGAAAGTTTTGAAATAAGAATTAATATGCCAAAGGATAATTAACCTAAGTATTATTTTATACTTACGCCAGTATTCCCTAGAGGGTCATAAGTGAGTTTTTGTCATTTTGTATTCAATATAAATTAGCTACGGCGTAGCAACTTTTCAAGTCTCATGTAATCATAGACAAACTACAGCCGTTTATCGGGTAAATTTACAAATAATAATAATTTAAAAAGGTACAAAATATGTAATGGGAATCACATCATGGACTTGTTAACAGACCCGTGACGCAGTTGACTAGACATCAGATTATGAAACGAGAGCGTTTCACAATGTTCATGCCGCAAGTTCATCCGAGACAAATGTTTGTGTTATCCACAAGTGTTTCTTTCGGACCTAGATATCTGTGTAAAAAAACGATAAAATCATGTACACAAAAATTATGTAATATTGATTTTATTACAATATTTCTTATCCGTTAGGTGTTTATCTAATAACTTGCTTCGAAATCAAAGGCTTACGCTATGAGGACAAAGTGGCAATAGAATTTCGGAAATTTTAGGTTCGAATACACGTTAATATCGGATGCCTAAGTTGACTAATTAATGTAACGATGTAATTTGTGTAATGTCCCATTATAACAATTTATTTTATTGTATAGAAATCCAGCCAATATTAAAAATAATATTGCATTTAGTATAATATGAAAGAGTGCTAGGACAAACAGAAGCAGAGATAATAATTATTATTCAACCCAATATCAATTATCGGCATGGATTAATAATGAGAGTGCCTGCTATTGCAAATGTATCCAGTTAATGTTTATCTAAATAACCAATAAAGCAAGTATTTGCAAATAATTGAACAATAGAACGCGTCGCCTATTGCAGTTTAGTTTAAATTATATTGTTGTTCGTCTATTAATTATACGAACAACGTACTTTTTGTTCGGTATTATTAATGGATGTAGCTTCTGAATTAATAAATAGCCTCTTCATATCTATAAATGGGGATTTATATTGTGAATTGCATTATTAAAATACTTTTTCGTGAATTTACTTGTAAGTATCATTTAAATAATATTATAAATTCATTTTTTTAAGAAGAATGAACTGAATTCGAAGATTACAGTTTCAAAGTTATCCCACAAAACCTCGATGGTTTTAGTACAATCAATTTTATACGCGACATCCTCTGGTTCTTTAAGAACACAGACGTAATGAATTAATTTAATTAAAACTAATATTTTACTCTAAGGAACCTGATCTAGCAATTTAAGTTGAACATTTTAAAATAATCGAGCGTATAGAGCATGCGAGCTCAACTTGGCTTCCTTTTACAAACAACTTCGGACTGCAGCGGGCATTAGTGTAACTCCGACGGGAAAATTATGTTGTATTTGACAACTTACGTTTGTGTTGGATATTTCATATTTCGCCGTGTTTCATACATTCACAAAACATTGCTTAATTGCAAACTGCATGTAAGTAGGAATAGTAGTGCGTTGTTTTTGGAATGACTTTTCATCGGTTTCTTTTTATTTTGGTAGTTCTTTTTATTGAGAGTATTATTGAATTTCACATATTAAAATCAATGTCGAAACGATTGACCTAACTAAAGTCACGTTGTTACTCTTGCACGGCTAAATGGCTAAACCGCTTTTGATGTATTATATTCATTAAAAAATCATATAAGCAATCTCCAATACAAAGGCAACAAGAAAAGGCTTGCGAGCGACAATTAGTTATAATATTATTTATTTATAATAGAATATTCTTAATTTGTATTTCAAATTTAAATACAGATCAAAACAGATGTACGAAAACGATGTAGGTGTAAGTGGGCCGGCAGAGCTCACATTTCGCCAGCAATGCCGTCGCTTGATAATCACGACAAAATTGGCACAGCGGGCACATATCCAACTCCTGGCAAATTTTCCAGTTTACAGGCGGATGTTTCGCTACCATATTAGGTGTTGTAGCGAAGATACAATTGAGCAGATCTAGATGTATTCTGCCATCTACTGAAATCTATGATATAAAGTAGGGCTTTCTTTATATCATAGACTTCAGTAACAGTGGGACGTGTAGATTTCTATTATATGATCCATATACATAATATGGATCATATAATAGAAATCTATTTAATTTGTCGTTCCTTAACACATACAATTTGAATAATCTAAGCTGTATTATAAATACAAAAGTTACTTCATGTATATAACATATTTTAATTCTTCACTGCGTAACAAACTTTAACCAAGTTTGGTTTAAAAGGACATTCTTTTTCTTCCTTCTTTTGGCGAAACCAACAAATATTTTCGGATCACATAAACGTTTGTCTTCGAATGGATAAGAGAATTTAATGTGCACTTCTTGCTCCACTTTGAGTTTAATTAGAATCCGTCCTATTTATACTGCAATGTCTCTACATTACAAGCAACGTTGTTCTACCACATTAAGTCTTGTAAGCTAGCGTAACAAAATATATGACCACTAGAAGACGAAGCGAATTAAACCCTTCCATTTATTCCAAATTCGAAGCGACAATTTAAACATTACGTTTCCATGCAAAATCTGATTAATTAGAAGAGTCTTAAGATAATACCCACCATGAACAACGTAAAGCCTTAGATAAATAGCGCTGGTCACTCTTGTTTGCCGTGTATTTTGCAGGAAGCTGCCCGGATTTTACAGACTCTTGTGTGAAATCTTCAAGTACTTTATACAACAGTGTTCGATGTTAAACTGCGCCATTTGTTTTCTATTTGATGGAGTGCTTCTTGAATCTAGAAGATTTTAATTTCAAATACTTGCTAAAAGTAGAAGCTATTAACATATAAATCATGACACTGTAGGTACTGAGATAATTAAGATTGAGCCTATTTATTTTACCATGTCTCTGTAACTATACCGTGTACCTGATGACACTAGAAAGCTTTCTTTAAGATAAATAAGTTTTAAGTAACTATGTCGCTTTTATTCACAAAATGCAAGAGAAAACCGGAAAATATTTATCAAGCTGCAAAGCTTACAATAGTGTAGAGTAAAGAAATTAAGCCACTGTGAAGAACATCCCTTGTCTAATTTGAAAGACAAAGAGCTCCACCGCTACTTGTTGCAGATGTAGTTAATCAGGTGATTCTGTTCCCCAATATAAATGCAAAATAGCCAACGAAATTAACTCTAAAAGCCGCGTACAGAAACAAAATAAATTATAATCACCCTGGCCGACCGAGCAACATAAAATATTCAACGAATTATCATTTTCGTATAAAATAGTTATTTGCATCACTGCTTTTATGTACTCAGATGGAGTTTTAAAATATATATCAAACAAAATGCAAAAGTTAAACTTCAATATTTTTACGGTCTGATTTATATGGATGGGATATCTGAGCACATACATTTAAAATATCACATTTATATTCTATCCACGTTCTGCCAAAATGCGAACAGTCGTAGGAAATAAAATGAACATGTAAATGAAACTTGGAGTCCATGTATCCCTACCACGAATCTTGTTTAACTAACGCGTTGCAATGAGGATAGTTTGTCACTGTCTTGCTCGCTTTATAATTTATCCAACCATAATTTGTCATTATATTCATTAAGAGGTTCGCAGAACCGCGCAAAAGTATGTAAGCACTTTGTATTGTCTTTTGAAAATGTAATTAACGCTAGAATAAAATAATATTACAGTACTGAGAATTATTTTTAAGTAAATTATTATAATGACTCCCGTAGCGCGTACATTAAAATGTATAAACGTAAAAAAAAGAAAGTTGTATTAGAAAATATATTTCATTGTGGTAGCTATATACACAAAAAGAGTTAATTACCTGAAAGCATATTTCGAATTAATACAATGTGATTCGTTTAGTCATACTTTATTTATTTTACATGCATAAAAATCGCTGGATAAACCACTAAGCCCTAACTCCCGATCGATTTATTTACAAAGCTTAAACCCTATTTATTGCACCGGCGGAACACACGACCAGTTCAACTGTTCCATATGCAAAAACTCATAGTTAGGGTTGGATACTGTTTTCGTTCCTCGACAGAAACGATATATCTCCCACATGACACGCGAAAACAATAACTTCTCAAGTGCTCTCCCCTAGCCGACATGCGAAACAAAGCAGCGCTTACCCTGCGTGCGTTATAAATTTTGGATGCCGGCGTTTGACTTGACGTGACCTTTTTTGTGCATGAGTTTAAGAGTAGCCCTCCGGAAAGTTTATTTATCAGAGAATGTTTGAATACGATTTAATTTTATAACTTACGTACGTTTAATGTTTTAATGTACTCGACAAAAGTACAAGTTATACAACTGTTATTTAAAATTCTACTTCTTAATATAAACAAAAATATTTTTCAGAAGTCACGTACTTGCAAGCATCACTTTGGATAGCCATGTATTTCGTAGATATCTTCGTCAAATTCCGCTTAAATTTCAAGATAGACAATGAGTGAGTCTAGGGCTACTAAACTTTATCATCGCTCAGTAAACATATATATAAGAAAAAGAAAAAAACTGTTAGTTGATGTACAAAAATATTCAAATGGAAAGGAAGAAAAACATCATGGTACACAAGTCGTGAGTGTAATTCTGCAGGGTTGGTAAGTGGTCCGTGGTGTTGACGCGATAAGCCCAAAGCGAATATTAAAGCGAAGCTAGTGCAAATTTTATTATTTCATGGATTATGTAAATGTTGAGGTGGAAATTAACATAATCTAAAAAAAGCAGCTACATTATCAACTGTAACGTTGTTTGTGATTAAGTCTCTCTGTTAACTGCCACGTGGTCTCGCGGTACAAGTGTGTGCCGTGCGATTGACAGGTCATGGGTTCGATTCCCGGGTCGGGCAAAAGTGTTGGGTTTTCCATTAGGAAATTCTCAGTAGCAGCACGGAGTCTGAAAATGTGCCCAAAAAACGGCAATAGGCTCGCCCCCTATTACGTGGGACTGATACATATCTACCTGGCGAAATGTGTGTGCCTACCGTTATACCGTTATTACCGTAATATTTACAGCTGAGCAAATATGACTACATATACAATACATAGATACGAGTAGGTATATGTACATATAGGAGGGATAGTCTTATATTAATAATATTATTATAAGTATTATATTAGTCACTAATAGTAGTTTCCGTAATGAATATACAAGTTCTATGTCGTAACAGAATATGTTTAAGACGTCGACTAAACATCTACTACAGATCGGCAACTTCAGCATCTTCATCATCAGGCCATATAGGCCGCTCTCCTGGGCACGGGCCTCTAGTACAAGCGCGAAAGTTTAGGCCTAGCTCGGCTTGACGGACTACACGCCTAAGAAATTTTTATTACTTTATAAATAAAATAAAATATTTATTGGTGTCCCAACATAAGTATGGCGCAGGATCGAAAAGTATAAGGAAGACTTTGTAATATGTCGAAAAGCCAAATGGTTCCCTGTCTACTCCTTGACGCTGTCGTCTCTACAGGCGTGACAGTAAGAATATATAAAACGGAATAAACAAAGGAAAAGAAACAAACATTAACATCAATACGTCCGCATTAACGACGCGTAAAAGCCATCGTTTCGTGCAAAATTACACGAAAACCAAGAAATAAAGCGGTGGGTACACGAGACATGTTCCGCCTCGCGGGACCATTGTTATGGCCGAATAAAACTAGTTTACAACGCGGCCTTCTCGCTTAGCAACTTTATCTCCGAAGCCGAAACACCCGCACACGCTCCAAATGCATTCAGAAAGAGCCCGCCTATATTTTCTTCATGCATGCTTAAGTGAGAATTCAACCGTGATACACTTGCGCGGATTGAACTGAAATAATGGGATTTATGACGTCACAACCTGCATCCTTTGTAAAATGTGGAAACGCGCTGTTGGAATACGCTCAAAAGGCATGTCATTTTGGGTGAAATCTTTTTAAACCTGTAGAATTTTGTTTGTGGTGAGGCATACTAGAATTTGAGCTTTAGAATTTTTGTCTCATACAAAATCGAAGGCTTAATGATGTGTTTTCTACTACGATGAAATACATACTCTCACGTCTTTTGTTAAAAGTAAATTTTTAAATTAGATTCGCTTACTGTTATAAATTCCCCACACATGACTATTATGAGTTGCTATTGGGAATTTCCGGTTGGAAAAGCTTAATACGTACTCTTAAGAAGGCGGTCATTGGGTAAGATGCCTTCTTTTTATATTTTATTGAAATAAAACAGCACACATAATGTCACTTGCCACCAGCTAAGAAAATTATTATTTAACCAGATCTATATAATTATTGCATGACCACAATAGAAGTACAAAGTTTATCGTCAAGTAAATCATCAAATGAAAGCTTAAACCTTTAGGGAAACAAAAGTTGAATTCTTTTTCATTAAAATATATCATCGTCATAATTCTCTTCACGTATGTACACATCGCTCTTTTTCACCTTTTTTCCTCCCTTATAATCTAGGAACATATTTTAGTGGTCGGCTAAATTCGGGCTTTCAATGTGTTCGCGGCTTTATCTTCACTCGTGAGTTATTGCCTTAACGCTACATACATATAACGGTGTAAATAAAGATGTATGGGATTCTTTTTCCATTCTAGCAAATCTTGCCAACATTACCGTCATTGATGTAGCATTACTGCCACACAGTGGTACAGCAACCTTTTTTGAAGTTAAAATACGAAACAGGAACTTGAGTCGGTGTGTCACCGTGAAGATTATTTATATGCTTTCACCACAAATCAGTTGATTAAGACTAGAAAAAAATGTCAGCATGCCGAGCATGCGGAATCCACAATCAGTCTATCATATGTCTGACACTGGCGCTTCTTAGTAATCAATGTGTGTCAACCAATAGCAGTCCTTCTTTTTTGTTTGGAATTTTTATCGTTTGATGAGTGATCGTATTAGAATGAACAAGTAGTTGACAGACAAGTCGCGACACTCGTCCCTATAATACAAGTAAACTGTCTATATCCCTTTTATCCTGGCCCAGAACAGAGATGAATGGCATGCAACAAGAGAGGCCTATGCCCAGCAGTGGGTCGAAAAAGGGCTGTAAATGATGATGATGATGATCCCTTTTAATCTTATTCAGCTGTTCTGTGTTTTTCACCTCGCTTTACCACCTTGAAAGTTCAGATCCAATGGCATTAAATCTGTAATATTCAGCCTTTCAACCTGTCTCGAATCTGTATCAACAACTTATCTTTATAACCATTCTTAATAATTATAATCTAAGGATCCAGAACTTCACAGTCAGTAACCTCGGCGAGATACCTCTAAACTAAACATTTAAGTAAAGACAGTAATTTCAAAAACGATAGGAACCAACAAGCATATCAGTAGCACGCTCTAGAATTTCAAAGGCACTGTTGCACGAGTTTCCGAGTGGGATATTTATAGTTCCCCAGGTACTTTACGTTATGTAAATTATGAGCGTTTTTATTTGGCAAACCGTGTCAGATTGTATGAGCAGATTGTTACAATTATTTCTGCGTAGAATAAAATGGTGGGTGCTAATTTTTACCGGTTACATATCTACTTCTCGTGGGATGCGAGCAAAAGTAATAATACCGCTTTCATTTTTCGCCGTTGAAATTTTGACATGTAAACAAACCTGTACAGCTTCGCTTGGTCTGAATGTTACAAAAAGACGGCTCTTTACCTTTTCTTTTTTTTGGCACTATATATGCCTACAAACAAATTGGTTAAAATTTTGGCAGTGAGTCGTTTAGCAATTAGTAAGGGACATTCTTACGTTTGTCATTATTAATTAGACAGGAGACTGATCCCTTTGTCATTTTGCTAGCATTTACCTCCATAACATAATAATTGCACCAATACCCTGAATGATGTTTAGAACCGCGAAAAAGGCATATGTATAAGTCCAGTTATATGTTTAAGTAAAACCCAAGATATCTATCTTGGCAATATGTTCCGCTTTTAAAATCTTTGCGGTTCATTTTAAAACGAAACACTGAAATTATGAGTGTACATTTGGTAACAGCGTGGTGTATAAAGTAAATTGGATTTATGGTAGCTATATATTTTTAACATTATTTCATAAGCCGCGTGGCCGTACAACGAACGCATCAACGTTTTCAGTACGGCTCATGTTTTTACATGAAGCCCGCGATTGAAATGTAAATTGGATTCGAATTGGTCGGCAAAGCCAATGTATTATCAAAAAAAGTTAAAATGAAACCGCTCGGTACTCCTGCGGATTGGATTGCCAACTTCAGAGCTTGTTATGTAGACCTAGATAAAATATTTTTATGTTGCAAATAGCGATTCCATCTTCACAACCTTACCTTGGTAATCAACCACAATTTTAAAGAGAGTTATATACGGAGAATATTATCATAGTTATGAAGGACATGGTCAGATTTTCCCAATCATTTTATGTTTTAGTTCTATAGGAGGGTTTTTTACTCTTTCTGCAACGTCCAGGCTCTCCGGATAAGGTTCAGTGAGAAAAATCTTACAACCCGTCGCACGAACCAATAATTGAGCCTGATACATCAACAAGGGAGTCCTTTTAACAAAAAAAAAATATATGGTGAGTAATTATAATGCAAGACAACAAGAAAGCACCAAACTAGGCACCAAATCCGTACTACATTAGTTACTCAAATATAGACCCGGTGTAGTGAATTGTCTCATGGGTGTGCCGCCATAAATAAAGCGGTGTTATTGCAGTGTTGTTAAGGTAATTCCGGCCTAGTACAATCTCATAACAGCATTGTCTGTCGTTGGCGACGATCCAGCGTCCGCAAAAAGCCGTCGCCGCGGACTTTACACTAACGTTTTTATGCGTTCATACTTCGCCCTTAACAAAATAGGTAAAGTTGCCAGTTTTTATGTTGTTTTGTTTACTTAAGTTATGTTTTGTCACGTTCTTTCTTTTTAGAGAGTTAGGTAGGGATGTGTGAAGATTGTTGTCGCGCTCTAAGAAGTTTACTGTGTACAAACCGGACGTAGCGTCATACATTCACGTCATGAGCATGACTAAGAAGTGTTTCTTTACTAAATTTCGTTTAGTTACGTTTTAAAAAAAATATTTTTGTGTTCGCGTAAAAGGTCTTCCTTTTATTTCTATTAATTTCAATTTACCAGGTAAACGAAATGAATGAACATGATTCTGAATTGAACTTGAAAACTCTTCCCAGTAATCTGTTTGATGGTGGCATTCAACATGTTACAAAAATTATTAATGACGTTGATTTATGAGTTAATACTCTAAGGCATTGGTTATGCGTTACAAACATGAATGTTGCAGAAAAAACAAGGCTTATATTCAACTTTTGAATTCGTTCTCTCAACCCAGCTTCTGCCTTACATATCGGGGTTTAAATACAAAATAGTATTATGGTTACTATAATTGGTATAAAATTATACAATTTCTTTTAAACTCACCAAGAACCTTTAGTAATTTTTGATGTCACTCACCAACTCGTATCTCTAATTAGTAATGCCAAAAGCGAAAGTATTACCTGAAACCAAAAAGTAAATATACAATACAACTCTAAAGCCTTTTCAAATATTAATTACCACACATACGTTTGAAGAGAATAAAATGGAAAAGAATAAATCAGAGCCGGAACGGGAATAATTTGCACTTCGTTAGCGAGTTGCATAGCGCGAAATGTTTTGTCTAAAACGTACATAGCAATGTTTTCATGATACCACGATGTTTGCACATAGTAAATAACGGTATTGTTGGTCATGATTGAAATGTATGGCAGGAATGCAACGCTTTTAAACCTGTTTTAAATTTAATTACTGAATATAACAGCTTGCAAAGAGGAAGTGAGATAGTACATAGAATAAAAAACTGTTTTTATTTCATATGATACTAAGATAATATTTTCCCGTAGATACGTAGACGTTTACGTACGTAGACGTTTGAATATTAATATATGGACATGACAATAACTATACTGTTCTATTTCTGGAAGAAAATAATTGATAAGACTTGCATTTGACACTTTTTACTGTATTTTGCGTAGGTTTTTGTTTCAGTTTGCTGGTCTATAAACTGTAGTCAACCATTCATTTTTTTTCATTATGATTAAATATGAAGACATTTACAATATTTAAACCTACTAAAACGTCAAATATGACATATTTTAGTCTACAAAACATGTCTATCTCCAATTTTTATCCTTCTATAAAACTAAATCGTTGGGTTATCCACGAAACCAGGGATGGACAAAATACACTCAAAGCTCATTAGGAATTTAGGTCGCCTCATCTAGTTACTTAGCGTAATTTTATATAAATAGTACTTTTCTTTTTGAAGCTTGCGAGAGAAACGCTAATCTTGTAAAGAAGCCAGAAAGTATTAAGATTATTGTTGCTCGTGGCTCGGGGACTTCGCCGCTCGTTCTGCTGTCTCAGTAATTGGCTCATTGAGCAACATCATTTCTATCTAATTACGTGTCCTGAACTTATTTCGAGTCCACAATTCTATTGAAACATGTAACGTGTTAATATGATGGTAGTGTACTTTCTTTTCTGTTATCTATTTTAAAAGGTCCCTTGAAGCGTTTAAGTTTTTTAACCAGTAAGTAATTATTCTTGTAAAATTCACACATATTTAAACTATGATAGTTTAATTTATATCTAATTAAGGATGTCTTCGTCAGTTTAATCTGTTTAATTTACTTTTGACGATAGAATTCTATAAATTATTTCTTCTGTGATACCTATAAGTTTCATATTTTCTAGAAATTCGTTTCATCTTTTTTCTTCAACAAGTAATCTACCATCAATCAGCCCTAACATCCCTGAAATTCGCGGGGCATCAGCTTCCTGGCTTCCCTTCAAATACGCCCAGATCAGAGCCACGAAATAAAAGCCTTTCAGAATCTCTCGGAAATTGCTCGGATCCCCGAAATACCGCGGTGGAGTGGAATGTAGGTGCGTAATATCTCAGGGCACACATTTAAACACAATTTGGGATATGATGAGGGCGAATAAAATTACTTTTGCATTCGTTGTTTGCCAGTGATTACACCCGCCCGACATTACAACGTTTTGTATTTTTACGGAAGTAATTTCTCGCAGCAATTATTTAAATATTTGGGAACAATGTGGAGTATAAAAAGGATTTTCTCTTTATGTTTTTTGCTCCTTGTAATGCAATATAAAATAATTCTCGTTCTAATAAAAGTAATCTATCTTGAATCTCGCCGAATGAAACTTTCGTCTATATTAAACTAATTAAGATGAAACTGTAGATGACTTTTACAAATTTTTAAAAAGGATACAATTTAAGGATACCAGATTTTTGGTAAACTGAACTTCATCATACAACAATGTAACTATAGTTATAGACTAATGTACCTATTGCATATTTTTTTTGTTATTATATATCTACTATCATGACGACTATTATAATAGGATTCTACAAGGATATGCACATACATTTAAAACACAAAACAGAAAAGTCCAAAAGTCTCCGTGTAAATATCCGTTAATATCTTCAAGCAAACACATCCAACTCTCCCACGTAGCCGTCAGTATAAACACCAGTCCAATCTAGTTCAACTCAGGTATAGCATTCTATACATAGAACTTCAAACATGCAGTTCTCATGTTTGTTTTACGGCAGAGCGCTTGGCTTAGGAGACCTGTATATGGCACGCAAAACTTGTTTAACAACACTTGTTGCTAATCAGAAGCTGTAGGAGCTCGTCTTCGGTGTCTGTCTTGCGAACATTATATACAAGGGCTTTATATTAAACTGAAGCAAGCCACGCTAAACTTCTACTAATAGGGTAAACAATCGATATTCCTATGTTAAGTTGCCTAAGAGTTCTATCATGTTTTGGCTATTAACACAACAGAAAGCAATCGTTGAAGCCCATTTACTGGGACCGTGGAAATTGGTCAACAATATTGTTCTTCTATAATAACGATAAAAGCGAAGTAGTGCTGATACTGCTATCTTTTTCCCGCTGATGTAGTGTGTACCATGCAATTTAGAGTTCTGAATTCGATTTACGGTTTGGAAAAAAATATTAAGTTAATAATTGATTTTATTTTTTCTCAGATAATTCCGATCAGGAGCAAGAGTTGGGATATGTTACCGAAAACCTAACAAAAAAAAAACTCTGATGGCAGTGATACGTGGATTCCGAAATTAACCTCATTTCCTTTGGGAAGCATCGACGCTGTGTCAGTGAATCACAATCACATTTTCGCGGGTAAGATTTCGAAATACATGAATAAAGCCAAAAAAACCATCCTATAGCAAAAATAAAAAATATTTCTCGTAAACAATGTTTCGTACATTTACGTTCGTTTACAAATCCAATAATGCTCAGTCTGTGTGACGTCCAGCGCTGTCAGCTCCAATGAGTCGCGCCGCTGTTACTTTATCCGAACGTACTGTGTCCAGACCACTCGCACTGAAAATACGCATTTTGATATCTCTTATGCCAATTGCGGGTTGACTCGCAAATAAACATTCGAGTGCGTAATAGGATTGCGCAATTTAATCTGTTGCCATGGGAGTTGCCATGGAGACGTTAAAGAGACTTGATCCCCTTTACCTGCCAGTGCTACTTACAATAGAAATAAAATATCATAAATAGAATATGGGTTAATATGGCTGTTCTCTCTTTGTTTTTTAGTACGCGAAGTAGGTCAACGAGGTCTAATTGTAAGTATTGGGTACGTTTGTATGATACTATGAACCATAAAACTACTAATGTATCGTCTACAATCCAGGATCGACATTAGCACACTTAGTCACTAAGCAGCGAAGCTTTGATAGATTCTATAAAAATCCAACTTTATCAGGTAAGTCCGGTAGAGATATCAAAACTTGTCCTAGTTCAAACTATAAACTTTAAAATCATCCTATCTAAAATGAACAGTAGGTAACTTGAAATGGCTAAATTATTGAACAGAGTAACAAAGTTTTTCTTTATCACGACAAAAGGCAACTTGTTTAAACTTAAGTTGTACATTAACCCAACAGGTTGGGCGCGGATAGTAAAACTTAGGACAAAATAAATTACAAGTTTGCAACTCACCCTAATGGACTCGATTTAGTAAGTTATCACGGCATTTATCATAGTAGCTCTGCGGAATTGGCGCAGTGTAATTTTTGACGAAAAATTTAGAAGCGAGTCAAATATTTGAACTTAATTAACGTGCAAATAAATCCCTGACGTCTGCACCCCACTTTCTTAAGGGATAATAAAAGAAAACGAAACTTGGCCGTTGTAATAATACACTAAGTTTAATTTGAGTTAAGACATTATTTTAAATAAAATGAAAAGTTCGGGGTATAGACTTTTATATGAAACGAGAAAAGAAATTTTATATTTTTCGACATCATCATTTCTGTTTGTATTTTAACTTGAAATATGTTCATGATGGGATAATATTAAATGAAATGTGTTTCGTGTTTTAAATTACATGTATTCGTAATGTGTAAATTTAATAATATTCTTTTTAAGCCTTGTCAGATTTTCGTACTGACATGGATATTCAAGAGGCCGACGTATATATTATGCTGTACACGTTTGCAATAAAAACAGGAAGTATAGTGTACTTTAGGTTGGTCATGGTGATGCATCCAATAAAATAACAAAATTTGAATTAATTAGACCAACCCAATTAGGCCAACCCGCTCTAGAACAGCGTGGGGAACTAAGGCTTAAAACTTAAATAGTAGAGGAGGCCCGTACTCAGCAGTGGAACGTATATGAGCTACTGAAGATAACGAAGATGATGGATTAATTCCCTAATTTCAATGCAGCACCACAAACAAAAGATATCGAAGCTACTCTTAGCGAGACATTTCTAAAAACATCGGGAAAACTTAGTTAAGCGTCGAACAATATCTATTGTGGTGTGCGCCGCTGTATTCAGTTCGCTTCGAGTGTAGACCAAGCGTTCCAGTCCATATTAATAGCATTCTCGAAACAGACAAGATATCCCGAGCTGTTCAGACGGTAACTATTTTGTACACAAACAATAGTACCAGGAGAAATTCTACCCGTTTCCTTGGAGATTCGGTTTCCATTCATTCGTGAAGGATGAGAAAAGCATTCGAGCGTAATTGCGACTTGATGAAAATCTCGAACAATATCGGGAAATTAATAATTATTCACTTTATTACACTTCAAAGTTGTAATTCGTAGCTATAGATATTGAGGATTATTCTGAGTGGAATGGAATACACTTCTATAGTGTATTTTCGGCTTGTAATCTGTGGGTCACGGCGGTGGGACGTATGCATATCGGCTTATAATGAACAAATGTGACAAGGCGTATTGATATAAAATAAAAAAAAATGATTGTATAATTTCACATTAATCCTTCTTATGTTCGTAATTTAATTAATGGCTATCACTGGTAAATCTCCAACAAACATAACATAATGATGAATACTTAAAGTCTACAATACAATAGCATCAAAACACAAAACAAATTTAATAAATACCGAGTAGCCCATCTCATTATTAAATTTACAATAAGAAAGGATGAATTGTGCATAACAGGAAGAACTCCACAAACTTTAATATAACTCGTTCAGCAAAATATTTCCGCTGTTGGTTTAAGCGAAAATAATTCAGTAATAAACGTTAGTTTTGGGAAAATTATGTGAAGAACGAAAGAATTTGTCGAAAAGGAGCGTTTTTTTCATAGCAACACGATGTATATTTATGTTTAAATTATTCATACATGTTTTTTAAACTTATTAAAATTTTAAACTTTCAGTTGATAACTTGCAAGCTAGAGGTTTTGCGTTTGTTTTTCGGGGGGGAAAGGGAAAAAAAGGAAAATTGGCAACAGGCTCGCAATTTATAGAAGGGGCTTTAACACACAATAACCGGATTGTGTATAAAGAGTACACTCTTTTGACGACACAGGCCTGATAGAGGTGTCCACGAAATAATTAAATTAAAAATAAATAAATATTTTTTTGAACATTCATAATTCACGCAAACAGTTTGTTTGCATTAAATAACGTATTTTTGAGCCTAACAGACATTCACCTCAATGTGTCAACATATATTATAATTAATTCTATCAATCATATCATTAATGAACTAAACGACAACTAATAATACAGACATTCATTTACAAAACCGAATCGAGTTTATTGATTTCTTTAATTTCATAGAGAACATACCGCGAGGGAAATCAAAGGAAAACATTACGACGGGTCCCGCGAGTCTGACCATGTATCGTTATTTATGTCTGGCTCCATACGTAAATGCGATTTTTAATAACTTCTTTTACCACCAAAAATCTTATTTTACTATGCTGCGTGTTACTCTTATCTATATCTATACTTTTCAAGTTACATTAGGCGAACATGTTTGGTATTCAAACTATTTTAAAAATTAGTTTCTATTAGTAGGTAGTTAATAGAATTCGCGAATAAAATTTTGGAATAAACTCGTAATGGTCACCAAGATTTTTTTGATTTTTAGTTGAAAGACATAAAATAGCATACATTATACCGCACAAAGAATTTCTATTTTTTATAAAATACCCAGACCTAAACCTAACCTTAAAAAAATTTACTACTAATGTTGTTTTGGTCTGACTTTTGCTCACTTAATACTGGTAAAAATTATTCTACAGCTGTTGCGGCCTCTTTAATAGCTTTTGTCTGTATTTTATTTTAATAAAAATAGTCTACTTCCAGTCATACGAAGACAGCTTGTGTGTAAACATCAACAAAATGTAAACCGAAAACGATTAATTCAAAAAATTCTCATTAGCCTTGTGTTTTAATAAATTAATTTATGACCCTTCTGACCTTGTGCTATGTTAAGGGATTAGACAGGAGCATTCGTAAATTTCATTTTGTTTTCCTAAAAACCATTATTCATGTAATTGATCATAGTATTATGAGTATTATCATTTCATAATATTTAATAGCAAGAACTTTTTTTTTCTTTTTCCTAACCGTTATCTTATAAAAGGAATAAAATCAAAATGCTCAAGTAAATGCAACATGTAATTCATGGTACACCTAACCTAAACATACAAAAAGATTTGAAACATTCGATTTTCAAAATTTCAATTTGTCAAAAGCAATGCTAAAACAAACAAAGAGGTAACTACACAAAACCCGAAAAACAAGCTGCATATTAAAATGTTAATTCCGTGCTAAATTGAGCCCTAAAGTCAGGCGCTCTCGTATATTTCTATGAATTTAATAGCATGCACAGTGCGACCGCAGTTTAATTTAGCCACCTACACGCTCAAAACAATAATTAATCAAAGTGGCTGAGTACAGTCTGTCGCAATGATATCGTATGAAACAACTCCGTATTAACTGGGACGTTTGTTATGCTTGAATTTATCATCACTGAAGTTTAGGAGTGTTTTAGCAGAGTTTGTCATCATGACTAATATTTGAAAATTTTAAGTCTATAAATATAAAATTAAAAACGGTTTAAAACCCGTGTATTGTTACGAGTTCTATCATAAGTTTTACTCTTTTTATTTTTGGAATATTATAAAGCAATTATATATTTCAAAAGTATTTGAATGATAAATACATAGTCATATCACTATTTGGGTAGTTACTAGGTAAGTAATTTCCACCGATTTTTTAAAGCATTCAATATATGTTTGAATAAGATTAAAAAATTATTTATAGAGGTATTGCTGTATAACAACTAAACGGATAGATACTCGTGTTTATTTCTCTGGTCATTTATCTATTGTGCCGCACTGCACTTTTCATGCCAGATCGGTCACTATAATGCCAGAGTCAAATAAACAAAAACGAAGTATAAATTATAGTAATAAAAAATTTAATACAGCAAAGCACTGAAAGATATTTAGGATATAGAAGCGAATATATTTTGGAATATACGCAGCGGTAATAACAAAATTTATGACGCGAGCCTTAATAACCACGTTGTTTATTATATCAATAACTTGCATGATAAAGAAAATATAATATTTGCTGAGTAAATTTTCAGCAACGAATTTTTAACTGTAATTCTCTGCGATACTCCGAGAAAGTTCCCGTAAGCACTGCCTTCATAGAGGACACAGCTTATATTTAAATTAGTTTGTAAACTAATTTTGAAGTTTAAATCATAGATTCGCACGAAGTTTTAATACTAATCATATTAATAAAACAAAAAAAGTCAGCAAGTATAGCTCCACATGTACGTCGAATATAAATTTTATATTTTGGTTATATTTTTATTGTTCTGGCTGAAAAGTTGTGAAATTGATTTTTTATGGCTGCCTCGATCTGAATTGATATGAATAGAAGATATATTCGACTTTAAAATCGAGTTTTAAATTGTTTAGTACATTAAAATTTCAAAAGGCTGGTTGGTAAATCATTATGCAACCAAATTAATAAAGATGTTGTTTTGTTTAAAGTTAAACATAACGCTTATCAGTATGGAATGAAACAAAAAAGTTACTACCTGAAATGGCTCTCATTACAAAAGATTATTAAAATATTTTGCATAATATACTGTAACAATGTCGTAACCATCTTATTTACCTACAACTTACAGAAAAAAATTACCAAATACGGGGTGAAAACAAAGTGGAATTGACACAACATTATCTTATTGGTACAAATTGATTACATACGACTCGGACCAATTCCTGAATGGGGTGCTCCAAGTTTCAGTACTCGACCTACGAAGTTTAAGCACATTTATACAAAACAACCAATTACGTGATTACAACACGTTTTCAAATAATCAAACGCTATTGAAACTAGAATTCCCGGATAAACAGACGCTGAGAGTAGAATCGAGTAGATATTTGCAAGTCTCCTTGCTCGCAGAATTCTGTACAGATTGTCGGCGAATACCGATTCCTAAAATATGCACGACTCATTCAGTTCGTTATGTATGTGCACTGTGCCGACTGCATCTCAAACATTTGTTTATATGCCATCCGGGAATATGCATTGTATTCGACAGAAATTACTATACGGATTTCGTTGAGTTTCATTCGAGTATATTTATTCCGCTTTGTATTGTGTGCGAATGCAGTACATAAAACCTTATTTCTTTGTGGCTGCAGTCCACTGGTACAATTTATTATAAAATTTCTTTGTTGTTTCTTAGGAATATGACCGCGAATTAAACATACATGTGGCCTAGTTTTAGAGCATACGGCTATATGCGAGTCATTATGAAATTTTAAAATTATAAAATCATTTTTAGCAACACTACAAAAACACAATTTCCTCAAAAACTCAAGATTTTATATTATAATTCTTCTTCGTCACTTATTGTAAGATTGTGCTGTTACTTTTGAGAGTAAATCGAAGCTGCAATTAATGCAGAAATCGATTTGTGTATAGAAGTTTACTTATGTTCGAAAATTATATATTAACAATTATTACTTGCATGCTTTTAACTCTAAGGCTTCGCATTTCTTCCAAATATCTACTTTTACATGCGAAAAATCCAGCGCTTGTATACATGTCTAACGTGCATGGAAAAACAACATCCGTACCGACCTCTTTAATAAAGACTGTTTAAAGGAACACAAATGATAAATTGACCGACTTACCATACATGTTTAATTTGTATTAATTACATTTTAGTAAGATTTTTGTTAAGGTTTTTGCTATCAACAAGCTCATAATTCAAGAAAATCGGAGAAATTTGCCTATGATTTTAATCTGTGACTGATCGGATGGCGCCTGGTCAGACCTTCGGTCTAATAGGCAATCGTGACTGTACAGTAGCTGTATGTATTAATACGACCACAGTGAGTGGATCGAAGCCCGAATACATGGAAACACCATCCTAAGATCTAAAATCTTAATGTGCGGTTACTGTCTGGGCCGGTCTTAAAGGATTGAAGAGGATTATTATGTTACTTTGTAAAATCATGCCTCTTTATAACATTATTGCATTCAAACTTGTCTTCAGCGTAAGTTTGATATTAGGTAATAATTTTTAAATAATTGACATGTTCTATGAGCTATGGATCAAATCCACCATCCCGAGTTTGATAATCCTAGGCTGTGTCGATATTTCATGAATATTTGAACACCCATAAAATAATAATAGTTAAGCGTTTCATCGAAATTAAAATGAACTCTCATCTATCTAGCCAAAGCTTCGAGTCTAAGTAAACTAAAACTGATACCAATAACTGTATGAAATGTGTCAACAGTGGTCAAGGATAGAAAGTCGATAGTTCAAGAGGTGCTTTTACGTTCACGAAAACATCCCAATATCAAATTCCTTTATTGAATAGTACTACCCCAGTTCTCAATATAACCAATAAAACCTTGGTCCCGTATCAGACAATTCAAACAAAGCATAGCGAATCACATACTTTTATGACCACTTGACAAATCCTCGTACATATATTAATAAAGTTTGGCAATATTAAAATTGCGAAACAAATAGTGAAGCTTGTAGACGTCTCTTATATTATTCTGGACGTTAACAACAGGGAATATGGTTAACGAAGCCACATAAGTTTTAAGTGGCCTCCGGGGCTCCAAGTTTGCCCCGTCCGTTTATCCTCCAAAACAAAGTTATTTGTTAGACTCTGCCTAAACGCTGTTGCTGTCTACTTCAACATCAAGTGAAGTGAGATTTAAAAAAACAAATTCGGGGAACGACGACGAAATTGACGACGAGATCTAATTCCCTGACAACCGGAGCAACTTTTTGTGGAAAAACATTGTTTTTGAATAATGTAATAAAGCTCACAAACGGAAATTGCCGCCCCACGTACAGCTAAGTTCATATTAATGAGTGGTCCGCCACGAAGGTTGCGTGAGCTCCGAAAACGTCGACTCGAGCACATTTCTAATTAATTACGGAGGTAGACATTCTCCCACATACAATGTTGTATTATTGGGTACCGTGGAACATTCTGGGAAATAATGTTTCTGGGGAAAAATACATAAACTCACGTCTAAATTGAATAAAATATGGGCAGAGAATTATTTCTACTTTACTCTTTTGTCTGGAATTTTTAATCCCCTAGAAGGTAAGGTGCAAATATTGCTAAGCTGGCGCATTTTTAATTTCCATGTTGGAACTGAGAACTACTGCATGGAAAAACCCAAAAGCGCTCTTTGCCGAACCGGAAATGAATCGGAGTCCACTTGAATGAGGCTCTAAATTATACCACGACATCAACGAGTGTCGCAAAAACATTATTATATAATATGAGGACAAAACCTGCATGCTAATGTGAAACAACTTACGGGAAAATGGCCTTCAAAGAAAAATTACAAGAACCTTTTCGGGTATTAAACTTCCTCAATCGCATACTGAAGAGACAACGCGTTATTAATTTTGGAGAGGTTGGGAAATGTCAGAATTTTTATTGGAGGTCGGAATAATTTAAATTCTTGTTGTCCTGCAAGATTAATAAGCGTCAGATTTTCTAATGAAAAATTTATTAATATATCAGGTTTCTGATTATTCTTTCACTTTTTGATCCTTTCTTAATATATTCTCGTAGATATTAAATTCATAATGGATTACTATATCCTGACTGTCACATTGGTGGCCCTATACGCATCACACCGTAACACACCTCACGATTTTCCGTGTATATTTATGTACATGTTTCAGGTACATTAAAACTTACAAATATAAGCAACTTTGCTGATCGCCCACGTAATATTTGGAACTGCCAAAAAGGGTTTGTCATCAAAATTTTCTAAGTGTCAGCACACATGCAAAAACTGCACTTGCTATCGCGCCAGTTTCCACACAATACAACCGCTCATCGATTCGACATCCACAGCTCGCAGCCAATATTTAAACTAGTAATGGCACGTTACGGAGCGTCGTACACAAGCAATATTCAAGCTGAGCTCAGTTCAAAATGACTTGGAATCGTACTTGCACAGTTTGTTACGTAGTTGCCAGCCTTCAATTCTCAACTAGTTTTAGTTCCACCTATCAGTAACAGGGAAACAGACTTTCATGACAACCGAGGCAGTTATCCGCTGTTTGTTGCCTCGCCGCAGGTTACACATTCAAAGCGTGTTCTCAGCAAAGGAGTTTGGAACGTGAGCGATCCGGACTTTTGACGGTTCGGTTGGTTCCGTGGTTGCATCGGCTTTCATACCATCGGATACGGTGGTTTCAATTATGTTTGCCCATGTACAGAACCATATACAACATACGTATATATATCAAACACCCGTACATGTATCTTTGTTATTGTATAAGGCATCACATTATTTAAAACGATATAAAAATGCAAGACCATTTAAAATACCATTTAACTGGAGCGATTATAATAGACAAGCAGTGATGGCCTCGCGCCAGTGAAGGCTTGGGCGCGCGGTCGAGAATCTCGGCGGTCGCGGGTTCGAACACCAGGCACACACCTCTGACTTTTAGAAGTTTTGTGTGTATTCACATTGAATTATCACTTGCTTTAACGGTGAAGGAAAACATCGTGATGAAACCTGCACACCTAAGAGTTCTTAGGAATTTCTTAGGTGTGAAGTCCGCCAACTCGCACTAGGCCAGCGTGGTGGACTATGGCCTAAACCCTCTCAATGGTAGAGGAGACCCGTGCTCAGCAGTGGGCGTTTATGGACTGATGAAGAAGAAGAAGATTATAACAGAAAAGTCAGGTTTCCATAGCACCGAAATGTATCATCACAAGAATATTGCCCATTCCGTTTAAATATGCCTACTAGTCTTAATTCAAAACTCACGCAAAAGATCGATGAAAATAATCCAAAAGCGTATTTTATTATGCATCTTCAAATATTTATATGGCAAAAAGCAAAGGGATATTTCCATATTGGGTTGAACGGCGACATGGGAACAAAATCCTTTAGAGAAGCGTATAAAAGACGACCTCCGTCGGTTGTTGTCATCCAACCCTTCTCAAGATCGTTAAGACGCGCACAGCTTATAAAATGTTAAAGAAATGTTCTTTGTACAACAGCCACGATATTCCGAATGGTGACAAAGACAAACGTTGTGACTGGAAACGTTTAATCATAGATGCGAGCCATCGTTAAGGGTGTCTCGGCTATTCACAACGTGGCTATGTGCCAAACGGTACTGCACTTTGACAGAGTTTTAGAATTTTATAATTGCTGGACATAAGCCGCCATGGATATACACTGATCTTCTAGTCTTTGTTGTACTCTGATATAAGGTTTATAAATATCAAAATTCATCAATGATAGTGTAGCAAATTCTGCCTTATGGTATCCCATGAAAAACTTTTATAATAAAGCAAAAGTATTGCTATAGTTTTTAAATACAGACGTGGTTAAAAGTTTCTTTATTTCATAAAAGTATGGGTTTCGTTTAGAACACAGCTCTAATATTGATTTTTAGAATATATCCTAATGCAGACCAAGTCGCGGAGTAGGTCCTCAGAATGTAAGCATACTCAACTTTTGAATCGTAAAATACAGTATGGTCAATGCGTCATAAAAAAATAAAGTTGTTACGTCACTACTCTACGAAATTCTACATCGAATCAAATTCAATGTATGACGTCAATGGTAAACATACACAACACAAACACACAACCCTAATAGAAATTAATGATCATGCAAAATGATCATTCCCAGCGCTGAATATTAAAATGTCAAATGGCAAACGTGAACCGGCGAATGCTCGATGCGACGAAACGGACCGGAAAATTGATTTCCTGCAGAACATATCATTTTCATTTATGAAGATTAATAGCGTCATCGACAATACCGCATCAATCCTAGCGTTGTTAAATTTCGAGCCCTCGGTTATGTAACTTTTATTACGCTTTTTATTGGTGGGTGTACTATCATAGTGTTCTTATTAAAATATGTGAAAATCCGAAACGAAACGGATTTCGCAATTGAAACCTATTTATATATATTTTGTTTCATTTCCTTAGGCACTTACGACTACCTTTCATTTCCATTCCTACATCTCCATCCTTGGTTGTCTGTAAGAAATCTCCTTGTGCGTTAATACTATCTTATCTACTTATTAAAGCAACTGAACTCAATAGTTTTTATCTTAAATTTTTAAATTATTGTTTAGGTTAATAAATAACTGCAAGATAAACAAAACGTCAAAACAAATTATGAAACACCCCATGACCCTTCGACAACAGTCAAACAAATTAGCAAATAAAATAAGCACAGCCCCAACAGATTGACCCGTATCGGAGCTGTCAGAATCTTTCTCATCAGGGCTAAAGTTGGGCATGTAACAGACAAATGGGCCAACTTGGACAGCCCGTAAGACGCTTAAACTTGCCCAATCTTGTCCGCACTGTAATCGATTAATCCTAAACTTTGTGAATTTTCAACACTACGCACTTGCGAGCATTGGAAACGTACTTCCGTGTTCAATTCAATCAATTTGCTTGAGAGTTAACGTTGTGGTAAATGGTAACAAGATCAAGTCGAGTACGCAACATTGCTTAGTTTCTAATTTGTATAATGGTAGGTATTAAAAGGCAATATATAGTTACAATAATGCTTATATCTTTTTATTTAGAATAGCTGATGAGATCTTAAGTCGGGTCCCTGACTTTTGTAATAATGATTTTACAAGGAAATTTTTTTAGATACTTTTAATCCCCAACCCTGAAACGTTTGTATCAATAGTTTGCTAGCAGATAACCACGCAAATGACGTCATAAACAAGCCCTAAAACAGGAATACGTAAACCGTAAACCAAGTGTTTTTAAAACCCATTTCAATATAATTTTATTGGCGCGTCGTCTGACAAGAAACGCGACGTAAGAAGGACCACAAAACCGTTGGTAAATGGTTTTAGTTTTTGTACGGGAGCAGGCGGGCGCCATCTAGCGGTAGCCAGTGACAAGTGACAGGCCACGTACCCGCCGTTCGACAGACTACGCATATTGCGCCGGTAATCATGCTGTCAATTGTCTACCATGCGAGTTTAGAATGGATGGTACGTCAGGGCTGATTTTGTTTTGTTATTACTGGATATTTGTAGTGGTTTCTTACTGCTGATCCCGCTGCCTATGATTGAGAGGTCCTGGATTCGATTTTATAGTTGGAGAAAATTCTGTAAGATTATGTAGAAAATTCTTAGTCGCTAGTAATATTCTCGACATTTCCAGGCCCCGTGGAAGTATAAAAGGCTTTATTAAATTTATTTTCAAATGAACACTGACTGCATGCGAACAAATATTTTATAGCTATAACATCGATTATCCCCTTAAATGATTGACAGAATTGATATTGAATGCAAACATTTACTAACGGCATTCATTCCAAACCTAGACACTTCTTATGGTACCTATTACATAAGGTATGTTACATTAATGGTAAAACGAAAACTTTTCAGAGAAACGTATAAGAGATCGGTCTCCGAGTGAAGCAAAAGTAATATGTCAGAATCGATCAAAGTAAAGATCTGTAGTTTCTGTCTACCTGTTAAAGGTACAGGTTTAGCAATATGTGAAGTATAAAAAGTGTACCACATTTCCAGCCCAAATAAACAAATTTTATTCCATACATTATAACGCCACCTAAACTTCGTACACCATTAATACGTAGAACAATTCTTTTTCCTTATACCTCATTGGATTGTAGTAACGGAGAAAGAAAAAGCAACTCTAAACCAATAACATAAAACACATTTTCGTGGGCGCTCATATGCGGATATATGGAACGAAGGAGGAAAAAACAAGCGGATCCAAACGTCTTATGTTCGAAAAAGAGAAAACTCAGATCGTAAGGCTTCATTCGCATGGCGGTTAAAACAGTGTTTATTAACGTAAGCCTAAATACGGTACCTGTAAAATTTTATAGACTAATTTCATAAAGCGCGAAAGTAACTTATTGCTTTTAAATTATGTTTGTACTAGTGTAGTCCATAGTCCACCAACTTTGGTAAAAAGTTATAAATTTAATAGTCTGATACATAGTGTAGACTTTAATGAAACACATTAAACAACGACCGAAATTTCTAAATGGCTAGGAAACTTTCTTCAACATTGCACACCTGAAGTTTAACTGCGTCCCTACTGGTACTATAAGTCGTCCGCCTAACATAAACATCATGATGCTACTATTTTTTTTCACAGGCATATAATATTAAGTGAACGAACTTATAGCGATTAAAAATAATAACAGACAAGGAAATTAACATTGCAAGAAAATATAGATAGAATCAAGTCATTTCAATTTTATTCACAGTTGAATAAAACCGCCCATATAACACGAAGCTTTGTTAAAAAAATGGAATGACTTTTCCCGTGTTACGAGCATAATTCATTCAGATGAAGCAATAATACATCCAGCCAAGCAAAACCATTATATTCTTCCGCGAAAATGATGTTGCCGCGATGTTTTATTTTAAGCGATTCTCTGAAGCATAGAAATTCGAAGCGGGCGGAAAAAACAATCGATCCTACGTTGCTAAAATTACGCCTGGAAATAATTATTTATTGGTTTAGAAATAATTTTGTTACCATCATACAGAAGATGCAAGACGGCAAGTTAACGTTCCCCAGACCAGGAAATTTAAGAAGACAGTCCAGTCCATTAATATAAGAGGGTTCACGGTGCAACACTAAGAAATAGAAACAAAAAAAACATTAGATTCAGAAAAAGAAAAATCAAAAGTTTATTTTTTTATAGCGTAATAGGTAAAAACCTAAGAACTTCTAGTATTCTCTATATAAGAACAAAATACTTTTAAACGCATCGTTTCACTTTAAATAATACTGAATGCAATCGGCAGAGTTTGGAGATTTTATTATAAAAAATCAGATAACCAAACACTCATTTGGTAATAACTCATTACAAAATAACGCTGAGAAGAGAAATTCTCATTGCGTTGACTGATAAAGGTTAACCAAAGATCGCAACCATAGAACACAAAAAACACTTTCCAACTTTACCGCAAATACGAAATCTATGGAATAGTAATACCGCACTACATATTGGAAGCTGCGAACGAAAACGCGGTTTTTTCACCCAACATTCAGCTTTTAAAACATCCGCAAAATATTCCGACTGGGAACCATTCAATTGAGTTTGATTTTTATCGATACACACATGAGCGATGGTGATACATGGCTTTGCAGGTCAAAGAAAAAAGTCGACCGCCCACCGAGCCCATACGGCTATCCATTTGACCAGAAAATTGAATCGTGTTGTTATATCGAGCAGCCAGATTAATTAAAACGGTACCGGCGCCACGTTGTAAATCAAACGTGGCCGTTCTTACAATGTGTAATTTATGCCTAAAATAATGATAGGGAATCTATCGGGATTAAACACTGAAATAGGTCAGCTTCGCGTAATGCGTTTGGTAATGTCATATTGTTCTTCGTGGAATAATTTGAAATTAGCTCAGCTGAATATGTTCTGAAGCTGAACGTAAAGCAAGATTAAACCTAGCTTATATAATAAGTGCAGTGTGTGTGAAGACCTACTTAGGTATGAAGTTTCGTAAATTTATTCATTTTGCTTTATGAACCACAGAATTGTAAAGTAACTTTACACAAAAAAGGTCTTAACTGGAAACAGATAACATCCAATTTCATGGAAGTATAATAACAAAAAGAAACAAGGTCTAGAAAACTGTTGACATTTACGATGTCCTCTAAATTCAACAATTGTAGAATTGCCTTTAACAATAACAATAAAGAAAGGCAATATCTTTAGCAAATGCCTTTTAATAATTAGAGAACCCCATTATCCAACGGAAACAACAGAATGTATCCCGTCGAACGATATTGTAGTAAATTCCATTTAATTAAGACAGGATAAAGCGGTACGATAAAAACCCTATCCCTTATCGTAACGAATAAACTTGATATAAAAACAAACACAATGGGGGGCTATAAATGAGACAGTGAAATTTCATTGGAGTCTACGTCACAACTCGAGGAGGCTTTGACTCGCATGCTGGCAGAACAAAAGGCGCCCATGGAAGCGAGCCCTACGAATGGCAAAACAAGGACAAGGAATTTTAATAAAATCCTTATTATCTATTCACGGAGGCAGTTACGTTCTTTTACGAGCTAAACGGCACCGGCTAAGTTCGGTGGCGGGATCGCTTCACGCTTTCTTGTCGCAACTTCGCTAATATCTTTAGGAACGTTCAACCGGTCTTAATTGTCGAAGAGAACAAGTTTATAGCATAACGTGTGCAGCATAGCGCTTTCATACCGTCGATAAGGCTTCCGACTCAAGTCATTTACACGTAGACTTTAGTTTTATGTTTCAAGAGTTTGTTACGTCTAACTTATTCAAATAATATATAATAATATTCCTATCTCATTAAAAGCCCGATTCGTTAACAAGTTAGCCTTTTTTGTGTCATCAAAAAAACATCTCTTACGTCGTCCCAGTTTATACTTTTAGCCTAATTAGCCTTTGGTGTGGTTTCAGTGATGAAATAATTAGGTTATTTTTACGACTTTTATATTTTATAAAATAATTAATTAGTAATGCAAATGTTGTGGACGCTGTGCTCACTTTGTAATCTATCCTTTCTACTAAAAATATATGAACATTTATTTCAACACATTTAGATTCGTAGTTTATTTACATTTTAATACGAAAGGTTGTCATTAAATTTAATTGCTACAAGGAGGATATAATACTAGAAAGTACATATAATTGTCAGATATATAAATACATTTGGAAGTGCTGCATTCAAATTCTTGCGTTAGTAATCGAAATTTTCTCTGTGAAGATTTCAGATTCATTCTGTCAAAGGCTTACCACGTTGGAGCATGTCTGTAAAAGATATACGGACTTTACATCACGAAACATAAAACGGCTTCCGTGATTAGACTACTTTCAAAGTTAAATCCGGATTCTGCGAAGCGACCACTAATAACAAGTAATAGCTGCTGCAGCAAAGGGGAAAACATCGTCTGAACGGTAATCAGGTCCGTAGAGCACTTTTCTGAATGATTTTCTAGGATACAGCATAGTTTTCCGTACAAAATTTTCAATAGATAATAATGGATAGCCCCGTGACGCAGTTGGTAAGATTCCAGTTTGCAAAACGAGATGGGGTTTTATCCCTACACGGAAACGAATGTTTATGTGTTTATATCTCAATTATTTGTACACTAGTCCCGTGCAGAACATTTATAAGTACATATGTATCTGTATGTCAACTGAGTTTTGGTGCGGAGAATGCAACATCTGACACATAGTAACAGTACTAAGCGAATGTAAGCAGCTGCAAGATTTAGGAGCTATTATGGAACAAATACAAAAGGGAAAGCAGAATACAAGTATTCATGAACGCCCACTAAAATGTAAACAAGGTGGGGAAGCAAAACACGATAAATGTGAATTTGTGGCGCTAAATTCGTACCGCGTTTGCCCGGATGTCCTCCATTTGTCATTGTCATAATATTCCCCCAAAAATAAACACATTTCACGCATAAAACCAATTTTGGTGTCAAAAGCTAAAAAATAAAAAAATAAGTGTTCAAATTCGAACAAGCCTTTCGGAAGTCGGTGAGTGTTTAGCAGCTTCGCGTTGAGGTTATTAATCAAAATGAACGATTTTCTATTGTTTGGCATGAAACATATTTTTAACTAAAGGAAATTCAAATTTATTTAAATAATATTAATTCTAATTCGGAATATTAAATCATTAAACCGATATCAGAAACATTTACTGTATAGAAAACATTTTTTCTAAATAAGATTGTTTCTAAGACTTTCCTTTGTAACTGTTATAATAATGTTATGAATTGCGTTAGCCGGTCTGTATTGATGTATCAAAGGCCAGCATGAATGATACTATCAGAACTGCTTCTATACACGGAACTCCACAAAAATCGGCCTTGTTAATTTAAAATTGACATTTCAGTCCAATTATCTATACTAATATTATAAAGCTGAAGAGTTTGTTTCTTTGTTTGTTTGTTTGTTTGTTTGAACGCTAGGATCTCAGGAACTACTGGTCCGATTTGAAAAATTCTTTCACTGTTAGATAGCACATTTATCGAGGAAGGCTATAGGCTATATAACATCACGCTACGACGAATAGGAGCGGAGCAGCAATAAAGAATGTTTCGAAATCGGGGACATTTTTTCCTTTTTGTGAGCTTCCGCGGCGTGCGCTGCGAAAACGGTTAAAGTTTCGCTAAAATAATGTTTGAGAGAAATGTTCCTCTTTAAAAGTTCTAAAAAAAAGTCCGCGACAGCATATGTCTATTTTTTAAGGTTGGCTCACTATAACGTTTTTTATCCTAACCAAATTTATTTAAAATAAAGTTTTATTTGTGAAGGTGTTTTTATAAATATGATATTAATCCTTATCCAAA
Source organism: Cephonodes hylas (assembly GCA_030295005.1). Taxonomy (NCBI): domain Eukaryota; kingdom Metazoa; phylum Arthropoda; class Insecta; order Lepidoptera; family Sphingidae; genus Cephonodes; species Cephonodes hylas. The sequence goes on along the minus strand of AP025362.1, from coordinate 10,231,122 downwards.
TAAATACGTTATTCATTACAAGTATTTAATTTTAAATAAAATTGCCCTTTACATAATTTGATTTCACTGAGTATCTACTATCTTAGAAGATATTGCAAATTTAAAATATTGATCAAGCGCGCAGTAATGATGCACAAGGCGCCGATCGACGCGTAACGGTTTCACGTTTGAACAATTTGACCGAATTGTATGAATTTTGGTATGGACATAAATAGGACTCTGAGAAGTAAAATAGACTACAACTTATTTTCCTTCTGATATCAACCCTGTAGTCTACGCGGACGGAGTCGCGAGCAAAAGCTAGTTCATAACATAAAATTAGACAGAATATCTAACGATGGCATGTATGGTAGACTAATTTAGATCACATTATAAAAAAACACAAATCTTAAACACAAAAAAGGTTACAATATATATTACATCCATTTACAAATGAGAGGTAAAAAATAAAACCGTGAAAATTCCAATTCCAAAAATGTCAGAGATAAACTTATGAAAAGAAATTTAAGGTACGTACATCGACCTGTGCTCTCGGAATAAATTTTTGATTACGGCCCTCGGTTCATTGGTATTCTTCGCAGGCACAGCCGATACGACCTTCGAGCCCGGGTCTGTACTTAGTGGTAATTTACAGTTTAATTACTGGTTCCCGGGTGCTTCATGGGGGAGCCGCATCTTAGAATACATAAGCCATATTATTAACAACTACTTATCGCGAAGAATCACGTCGTGAGACTTTAGAACCTCTTTGAATGTACGTTGAATAAAAGCTAATAACTGACTGTTTATGTATGTAGCGATGTAATTAGGTTTTGTGTAATAAATTATATATGTAATGTTGGGTTAATTTTGTCGAGCTTTTGTTATGTAATTTTTGATTCTTTTAATGTCGAAATTTCAACGGGATTTTTTCTCGATTAAAGGTATACTGAAGAAACATATAAAGATTATTATTCTTTTTTAAACCAAGAGCTAGTTATACATTCACTTTACGATGTGAAATTCAACATTTTCAATCCACAAATGAAATTACGATTGTCATTTCATTTCGATTATTTTTGCGCTTCTCGCTGCAAAACACAAGAATATAATATTAAAAGTCATAACCCCCACATTTAAAGGCCAAGGATTATAAAACATTTCTACAAATAAAGGAGTGTTCCACCGGAATGCCCCATTGCTACCTGTGTGCTGAAATTTACAGTGAACATGCGACGTCTTCGGGCAATAAAACTCGCCGTCCCGGTGATAGCAAGTTTATGTCGTCCGCAGCAGAGTAAAACCCCGTAAAACCCACATCCAGACCAGGAATACACAAACACTTGTTATTTCTAACGTTATCAAGTATACAAAAATGTTTAGAGAGCTATTGCTGAAGCTATATTGACTTTCGATAAAAATCCAGTATTTGTTTTGAGGATACTACAGGCTAAAGATTTACGAGAGAATAATACTGATGTGTTTCCTTACACAACAATAATTTGTTCTCAATACGATTTCTATTGACTTTTATAGCTTTCAGTTCAATCGTTTTCGTAAATATCTTCCGTACAGTTTAGTTTCAAAACAGTATCTTTGGAATCAGTTGTGTATTGTACGACTAAGAAAATCTTCTTTTCAAAATATCAAACTAATAACGATTTTATATCATTCTAAGTATAAGATTAATTACGATCTAATTATATCTAAATATTGAAAAGATACAAAAACATGTAGGTACCATCAATGAACTTTGCATAAGTTTGTGTACAATTATAGTAATTTCTAATCATTTATTTCTACAAAGGATGATTCAAAAGCAAATTATTTACTTACTATTTACTAGCGCTACCGTAAACAACACTTACGATTACGGTTCTTAGCACGAAGCAATACATTCCGTTCTTTTTCTATAATTTTCGTATCTAAAACCTTTAAAAGTCATCTAGGTACTTTAGAGAGTTCCTAATAATCATATGGCTAGTCTGGCCAAATGCACTTTAATGCCAAATCCCATGATTTTAAAGGCATGCAGAACATATGGTTCTCCTTTAAGACCAACGAGAACTCAAAGCTACGCAAGTTAGTAGTCTGCTTGAATATGCCTTAAAATAGTCCGAGGTGTGAATCGCTTTAAATTCCTAATACTGAGCGTATTACCTCTAGGGCGACTATTCTCTGTGTTGTAATACCATTTGTCTGTTTTAATAGTTCTATTATAATACTTGATATAATTTATTTTAGAATACAATTTGTGTCTATTTCGGCCTTATTATCTTATATGCACGAACGTAATACATTCGGCGTCATTTGTCCCTTTGTATTAGTAGCATGTTATTATTGAGTTACTGAGTTGAAAATATGACAACATGACTGAAGGTATCTAATTCTAGCTACCCCTTTAACCTCGAGAGGTGAAAGGCGTGAATGTTTTCGAACCTCCTATATTGCGTATAACTCATAATAATACAAAATACATAAAACCCGATAGCCAGATTAACAGACTATTCACTGTGGTGTAAATTTACAGAATTAGCACCTCATTAAGCTACAATGAAGCCACATAAATAATTCTCCGTGGTAGATTGAAGGGCGAGCGTAAATGAAGAAAACTTGCTAAACTAGTTAAATGAGGAAGCGATCCGAGGCGTGTTGGGGTGACTTTGAAAAATCGTCACCAATAAGTCTCTGTGCGCAGTCGCTTCGATCGTTCGTCACTGTCTGTGACGGTCGCCTGTCCGTCGGAGCCAATAAACGCCAGTCGGGATACGTGCATCCAATTGCCACATTATCTCACAGTCCAATATGTGTGCGGGAATTCAAACAAAACTTATTGAAAAGCGTTGCAGACGTATTTTGCATTAGCTCATCCATTGCGCGTTTAAATCTATTTTTCATCTGTAATGTATACAGTGGAGAGTCGTTGGATGCAGAACTCTGCCAAAAGATTTAGGAAATGTTGGTGAGAACGCGGCATATATGTATGATATTAATGAGGTAATGGAAGTAAATTTTTTTATATCATCTGTTGACAAAATGTAAATGAACGCTAAACAAAGCTCAGATAAAATATACTAAAGGTAACAATATGCAATATTGAAATAAATAAAATGCCCCCCTTAAAAATTTGCTTCCTTTTCAACTACTCGACATTTAACATAGTCATAGTAATGCAAATAAACAGTATTACCAAAACAGTTTAATGCGCGATTACCAAAATGTTACAGCAAGCACGCAAGATATTAGTGTGGATAATTGCACAAGATAAGTTCAAGATTAGCTCCAGACAAGAATTAAGAGTAACGTCATTAAAGTTCTGGCGAGAAATTGTGAAACAAAAAGGGGCGGGCGAGTTATGCAATATTCTGGAAATGTAAACTTTTACCACAATTCGTTTACGCGCTGGATGGCTTACATTAAGCGTATGATTTTATTTTGAAAAGTGGACGAAAGTGGTTAATTTTTAGTTAAATTAAGAATTATAATCTTTGAAAAAGTGTGGTGGTTTGAGAACATTTACGAGAGTGATGTTTGGTCTCACACTCGTTATCAATAAGGTTAAACAAAAAATATATATGTATATTATCTCACCACATAAGGTTTGTTTTAGTGTATGTGTAAATAAATGTTATCTGCCAAGAAAAGTTGTAAAATCACAATTAACCTTTTTTTCGAGTATTTCGCAAACAAGGGCGAAAAAGCTACTATTTTACAAGCATTAATTTCAAATATTAATTTACAGCTCGGTACATTTAAAATAATAAGATTCTCAAAGGTCAAAGAGCAGAATGAATACTAAAGTAATGAAAATCTTACTTCGATGAAATTGTATGAGCATTGAAGAATCGAAAATTAAATTACACTCGGCATCCATTCATATATTTGACAATCCATTTATCGAATTCTAAAAGTCATTGTATTTCTATCGGCGTACGCTGTTGTGAATTTATTTTGCAGTGAAACTCAATGAAATGCGACTGATTTACGGTACATAGTTAAGAAAAGGACTTTTAGAAAAGATCTTCTCTTATTTCTTCACGAGCCGCTAGAAAATATAGTTTTCTTTTAATCTTGCATTGGAAATACGAAAATGTAACATGTTTATATTTCAAGGCATACTCTTTACAAAAGGCTTAACATCAGGCGTATAACTGGTCAAGTCACGACACAAGCACTACAAATTCATGAACAAAAAGCGACGACAGCATGTAAAAGAACCGACAGAACACTAAGACCCGAATGAAATATAAAAACTCGCGCACCCGTCCTCATAAAGGGACATAATAAAACCTTTATAAAGTCAAGTTCCAGAGGTCTTCAGTTACGAGACAATGGCATTTCAGCAAAAGCTAGGAATTGCCGGAGTTAGCATACATAATGTGCTTGGACAAAGCAAGATTTATTTGAGGTGCCGGCAAGCTGGGTACAACGATCCGTGCTGCTGGGCGCTCGCTACGTGGCTTAGTTACTATAGATATAGCCGGGTAATTTGCGTAATAAAACGTTGCAGGAAGCTGAGATTACGTTGTTTATTTGTCTGCCGGGTGAATCACGCCGCAAAGGCATTTGGTGCAATGCAAAAAATGTAGATGAATCCCGCGGCTTACTCGAGGGTTGAGAGGTGTTCCTCCGGCAAAATATTCACTGTGTCCTTTGTTTTGGTATGTGAGGTTTTTTAGCACCGCACGACCGTACAATGCGGCACATTAATTTCAAAGATGTGGCGTTTAACTTCCTTAATTGTACACAATGTGGTTAAAAGGAATTACAAGAATGTCACATTTTTCTACTCTAAACAGGGTATAAAAAACATCGAAAGAGGTCAACACGAAGAATTTTAAGGCATGTTACGAATTTTATAGGTTCTACAAGAAATTTTTGAACGCTTAAGTTTTAACGTGGTCGAATAGTTTTAACTCCCTGAACCCGAGAATGCGCATACCTATCAATAGCACATATACAAGTGATATACATATAAACTACGGATAATAAGTAAATAATTTCCACAAATATGTGGTAATTTATACTAAAAAAGGTATTATACACCGATTTTTTTTATAAATATTTGCCCGTCCTACTAGGAACACAACCGTGATAGTGTTCGAGTTCATAAATATTAAAAGTGGCTGATTGAATTTTAACGCTGTATACAATGGCTATGCCATCCGAATTATTAATTACGATGAAATGAAATTGTACACTATTTTAACAATAAAACAACAACAGCATTCACTGATTACATTTGAATAAGCGGACAGTACATTTAATAAATTGTTTATTACAAGTTTAATATTAATGAGGAGCCATTCTTGCTTACTTCCTATTTTTGTTTATATGTCATAAGTTAAAAGCCCTGCATAATGGAACAATCCTTTGTAAATCGAGAGTAAAAATTCGAATCCTTACTTTTGTTAGGAAGAAAACGTAATAGCATTTATTTCGAACCTGGAATAAAAAATGAAATTTCTCAATTGCACGTCTTTAAAATTAATTAATGTAGAATCGCATCTTCTACATTTAGACGAGGGTCTGAATATGGCATTATATTTAACTGAACAAAAGAGTCCATCCCCTTATTGTTATCGTGGCTAAAAATAGTTTGTCAAATAAACGATCAATAATTTCAGTTTCAGATTTATAACATGGTAGGTAGGTTGGCTAGTCGGCGTGGGTAGAAGTCTTAGTAAACAAAGCGAGACAAAGCTCTTATTCAAACACGCCCGTTCTATCGCTGCTAGTATACGATATTGCAGTACCGAAAAAATAGAACGACAAAACGCTTAGGTGCCGTACGCGATTGAAAACGAAGTAAATGGTGCAAAACTTTAGGTTGCAGATTTTTGATGTGATGAAGTAAAAACTGTAAACTATGGACAAAAAATCCTGTTTTGCATGTGTTTGTCTTTACTTAGAATTCATCTTAATTAACCCATTCTTGACCGCCGTGCCAATTTGGGAACACTTACTTTTTGAGGGTACATGAAAAAAGTATTTATGTAAGTTAATAAATTCTCACATTATTGGATAGTTGAATGTGTGGTTATTACATATAATATTAAACAATTTAGTTATATATTATAGATTTATTACAATAATTGGTCGAATTTTGCTTTTGAAGGACCTGTCGAGGTACTTGATTGTTTGCAATTATTATATTTTGCATATTAAATTTATCATCGTAAATAGTTATTATTATTCAAATACGATAAATTGTCTATCTTATAAACAGAATTTAAAAAATAATGATTCATTTTTTACCATTTTATAGCATCTTAAACATTGCTGTGCCAATTTGGGTACACTGGCCACAAGTGTTATTTTTGCACATCATAAGGAGAAACTGCTAACGACGTTATAGTGTCAGTAACAATTGCCGTGGATAAGAGGAAGAGGTAAATACAATCCTCGAAGATTGTGACGATGGCTTGGACTATGATTTGGCTATAATTCCATTGGAACTTTTTATTTATACTGACGAAGGAGATGGTTTTGATAATGAACAAATGTCTTCAATATTGCCAATTCATGTTCTAGGAGAAATCGAGGTATTAAGGTGTTCATAATGTAGATACTCTTTCTGAGTATGAGGATAGCAGTGATAGTGAACCGCCAATGGAAACGAACATAAGACCGCAAATATTAAACCACCGCTAGTGCACCTGATGTACCTGCGATTGGACGAAATTGGTCAGTGCTGATTGTGCCTCCTTTTTTTTGTTCTCGAGGGGAACGCTGTTGATGGCTCTACTTCCCGCCAGCCCGGGCGCAGTGGGGGGCGGGAAGCGTATATCAGGGTCACAGGCCTTCCAACCCGGCGCGCGGCGACGTCATATTTGCGCAGTTGTTAGTGACGGCCTGAGTCCTTAATACAGTCTCTAAACCGGCATACCGGCCAAAACCCCCCGGTGGCTATCTTCGTGCCGAGTTGGGCGACCATGGTACGTGAGCGAGAGGCGGCCACCGTTGTCCACAGGCGCCCGGTGCGCCTCCGAGACGTACTTGTCTCGGCCGCCTCGGAGTCAAAGGGAACGCAGTTAAGCACCTCTACCTTGTTTCGGGCGCCCCGGTTGTGGGTGGGGGGCCCGCGATGTACAGAGGCCAAAGTGCCGCCACCTCTCTTGGAGTCACTTGAGGACGCCCTGCCCCCGCAGCACGTCCAGCGACCCCAAGAGATCAATTGAGTCGCCTTTTACGACATGCAGGGGATACCGTGCTGGGATTCAAAGCCCCCTTTACCTCAGGGCAGGCTGATTGTTCCTCCTTGGCTCCTTCTTATCCTTAGACTTATCCATCATCGATTGACCAATTACTAAACGAGAGTAGTATGAAAGAAACGTTGAAAGAACAGAGATCGAGTATAAATTTGATACAAATAATGAGATACTTTAGGTTCGCTGAAAATGGCCCAATCAATATCGTTGTATGGAGTTGAAGTCCATGGCAAACAAATGGAGGTGGGTTCCCTTCAAACACATGATAGATGGTGGCATTACCGAACGCGTGACCATTACAGTTACGTTTAAAGAAGATGTGATGGATCAGTTATATTTTCGCTGAAGTATAGCTACATTTTATCTTGGACAGTCACCTCATCATCATGTTACTCGTCAGATATCATTGTCATCGAATGGTTACAACTGGACGGCAGCGAATATGTTAAAGAAAAAGTTTCCAAAGCGTTTTGGTGGACTTATCCGTTATATTAGGATCCGATAGACTTGCACACTATTTTACCCTTAAGTGGCCATTGTGCCAATTTGGGCACACCCCTATAATTTCAAAATTATAAATAATTTTTATTTTTTTTTTCATTTTTATACTTATTTGTATCCCCAACTATGATTAAATAAAGAAATTTCTGAATTTGTTCTTGTAGTTTCTGCTTGGCCACAAATGGGTTAATCTTAGTGAGTGTATAAGGTTCACCTTAATGGAATTCATTCCATTCATATAAATCCTAAGCGTTGTGAGAGACTGAAGTAATTATTTTTTTCACCTTTCGTCATCAGCATTTATACGTCCCACTGCCAGGCAAGGCCCAAGCCTTAATCGACCTCGCTGCACTAGGCCGGTTGACGGAATACACACCCAAAAATTTATAGGCTCAAAAATGTGATGTGTCATGTGATACATTAACTTTACTACAAAGACCTTTCAGTTACATGGGTGTTTATAGTCGATGGTGCTAAGGTTTTTACCCAACCCATTCCATAAAAAATACGAGCAATTCTCTATTTTACTCCCTCCAACCATCACTCTCCATTATATCAAAAACATTACACGGCAAAAATATAAGTGATCTCTCGACTACAAGGCATAAAATATTAAATTTCTTTTCTTTGTTATTCTTTAAGCAGCTGCCTTTGTTTTCCGCGTCGGTTTCATCCCAAAGTCTTCGCTTCCTGAAGTTTTTGATTTATGGAGTTCACCCTCGTTTCACACATTCGCTAGTCCGCCATTTGGTAACAATGGCGAGATAATGCATTAAAACTTTAAAACGTGGTTCCGATTGTGATTTACATGCAAGTTTGCTCGAATCAGGAAGTAAGGTTATTTATAGAGAAGCTAATATCGGTAATATGCATACCTTATTCGTATATTATTTTCATGACAGTAAGTACTTAAATAATATGATTTCTACAGCTGGTGGATCATTTCTTTGCGATTCTATCAACTCTCATTAGTTTAGCGTGGTGTGCTACGGACAAATCAGTATAATTTGTAGAGGTAGCCCGTATCTAAGTATAAAAAATCATTAACTAATATAAGGAAATATAGCGCTGATATATAACGTCTTTTAAAATTCACTTGTAGTTTGAATTCTATCATTGGACCCGCTTTCTGGAGTGCCGGCCTATATAGGCATGAAACAAAACAGCTACAGGAAAAAAGCAATATCACAATGAAATATCTTTTACTCTACACTTATAAAACCGAGAACACAAACGATAAACAACTTGTACCACTATCCCGAATTCGGTTCGCTCATTCCGACATTATTTAGGGATAATCTAAACAAATGCGTAGTATATTTGATCGGGAGCCGCTCAATCAGACTTTAAGGCGATATAACTCGCTCCAGTATCGTAACTTTATATTCGCTGTGGAGAAATTCCTTCGAGTTTACATATTATGCATGCAAAGGCAGATCTTGGGGTCCACAAAACCCCATATATAAACTGGGGGATAAACTAGATGCCAATATCGATACGTCATGCGAAATTTGTTTGATGAGAATTTTATAACAGTAAACTTTATGAAATATATTTATATTTGAATATTTTCTAATACATTTGGTCAATTTATTTTTGAAAGTCAGAATTTAGACTTGATATTTTTCTTATGAAATCCTAGAAACTGATTAACAGACAATTCAAAACCAAGAAGTTGTCTTACTGTAGATCGAGATCAGTGACTGATACTAAGAATCTTATTCATAAGTTATTCAAAACCGCCCGCTAGTTAATTTATATTTTAAGTCAGAAACGCTTTTTGTTTCTAAAAAGTCTACACGTGGCTGATATATAAAAACATACAAATTATGTATGAAAAATAAATGATGTGCTTCTTCCCTATAAAATCCTAAAATAAATGTTCTACGAATCGGAAAGTGCTCCATTTTGATTCAAAAATCTTTTATTACATTATGTAAGGATCACTTACTCTGTCCCTTTAAGATTGTAACTCTGTTTATGGTAATACTTTGCAGTACTTTACTTTAGTACAGTCGCGCATAATAGTGCACATTTATGACGTCGGCAGCTTTGTGAAGTTTTAAAACGGCAGTTTGGTTAATTAACGCTACGTTTATCTAAGCTTGTTCTTTTAAAATGCTTACTTTGACGGTGCTGCTTATATTAACCACACATTATATTAATACTTAAAAAATGTTTATCTTGTATGATTTACTGGTTTGGTTTCTGCTAAAGATATTAAATTATTTATATTAGTGAGATTCGTTTAAAGAAAAAATACTACTGAAAAATTTTACCAAACTGTAGAAGGTAGATCACATCAAAATCATTCAACAAACCAATTCTTTTACAAGGCTGTATTGCAAAATGTATGTAGTTATAATTGTAGATTCAGTGCCGAGACATTTGGGAGATGGCGGAGGTCGAATGCTTACGATCTCAAGGGGCATTCCAATAATACCACCGGTGACCCACAGAATGCCGACGTCCCTTCGGTTACTAATCACGAACGGCTAAATGCCGGACTTGGCCAAATTAGAGAACAAAAGACAATTAAGTCCGCATAAACCTTTGATTAATTAAACCAGAAATGAAATGTTTGCATTGCTAAATAGTCGATAGTATTTTCATGTGTTTAACAAAGAAAACCATCGTGAAAGAATAAATACAAAGAAAGAAACAGTAAGAGATATATCTAACACAAAGTACCAGGACCACAGAGTGTACTTAGAAAAAATTCCGCTGTAGATGAGGCCTTTTAGCAAAGTCACGTATACGACTTTTTTACTTTTATTATAAAGTACCATTATATGTTCCTAGATGTTGCTCTCTAAATATATGTAGTATGAAGTAGGTACTGTCCATCTCCAGACAGATGATATAATTACACTTACTCGGTGAGGATTTTCTATTCGTGACGAATTTATAAAACTACTTATTTAGGCTTGGCTTAGCCATTTGGTACCAATAAAAGGTGTAGTAGAATATTAATACAATTGTCTTTGAGTTTAGAGTCTACTAGCAATTTAAAAATGTACATACGAAAAATACTGGTTAAATTATAGCAAAGAATATTTAAAAACAGAACACATTTTATCCCACTAAAAAGGTTTAATAAAACAAAACCTTATTTAACTAATTATATTCACGACGTTAAAAAACAATATTAGGCTAATGTTAAATAGGCTCTCAATTCAAAATTTAATTTAATAAAATTCCAATTGGCTAGAAATCCACTCGGTTAATGCCAGAGTCTACTTTCTCGGATAAAACTTAATTACGCAGATTAGCCTAATCGATTCCGCCGAAATATTCTGTTAAACTGTTCAAAGCATTTTACAGATCAAAGAGATATTTTCAGTTTTAATTAGTTAAAATATCAAATTACATTGAAATCAGAAGTGGAGGCAGTATAAAGGTTTTAGCCTAAACCCAGTTCTGCGAACATTTTAATGAAGACATGGGCATGGCTTTGTTTTAAATTGCCTATTATCTAGTGCAACTTTTAGTATTATAACTTTTATATTTTATGCGATGGAATTGTATTTACATTACTAAATATACCATTAACTAAGGGAGACACACTTTCCGTTTTAAAGTAAGTCTAAATGTGAAATATGTTTTACGGTAGCTTTTTTCAATCCTTGTTGATTTCATCTCGTAAAATTGCGGTATAGTATCGAGAAAACCAAAGGTCGATTCTTGTCTGGCAGTTATATTATATTTCCTATTAGTAATTTCTAAATATCAGCAGGGATCTGGAAATGTATCCGTCACAATAAGCTCGTCTCTTTTATCACTTTGAACAGTTGGTGCAATACGGTTGTCTGAAACACGTTTGTCTACCCTTTTGGGAATTCAGGCGAGAGTATCTTTCAGCATAGCGATACTGCAGTAGCCCACCGAGCCAAGATAAAGCATACCAAACACTGAATACACAAATTTTGAATACGTGTTTCCAACAGCGGTGTTATAAATAAGTAGCGGTGTGCCGCGGAGTTTCAGCTTAGTTGAACCACTTAAAGTGCGAACTTTGAACTGACCACAGAAGAATTCAGTGAATGCGGCGCCGCGGTCAGCTTCCAACCCAACCGGTAATAATATTACCGATGGAAATGTATTTTATGCTCTCGTATTTAATTTAATGTTCTCGAAACCGCTGCTTTGTGAAAACGCTTCTTATCTACGGACGGTTATTTAGCTAAATGAAAATTTTATCAGTAGTAGAACGGTATTCATTTTCATAACGGGGAATTGGAATTTAATGCTTTGAATCTATTCTCAACTTGGATTGGTTCTTAATTGTTTTAACGCCGAATTGCCTTACGAGATGAGAGAACGTTTCATAATTTTATAGTCATATTTGTGGTCATTTTATTACTACCTCTGCAAAATACGTTGACAAAATGGACTCTCATTTTATCTACATTACAAACTTAGATGATAAACTTAACCGCAATTTCCTTAATTAAAAGAAAGTACTTATATAACTCAAATTAACATACCGCTCAATACAAAATGTGCCTCAATGCCGTAACATTATAACATAAAATAAATACACATTTATTAAAATGAACTCAACACCACTTAGCTTGTAAATATTTTGTTTCAAACTCTTGTATTTCATCATCTCGAGAAATAGATAAGAACTTCGCGAGAACGTCATTTCATTTCAAATTACTTTTCCAGCGACTTTTCATGAGCAATTTTGTGAGAAAAATAAAAAAGTAAAACTCACTCGCAAACAAATTTAATTCTGATAACGCAACTTTGAGACACTCATCCTTATTCTACAGGCTAAGGCAACATCTGCCGTTAAATTTACACCGAAAATGTGGCACGTACACGTATCGAAAGGAAATATACTGGTTTTCTTTCACAGAATAGGTTTTATAGCAACACATGGATGTTATGCAACCTGACATGGATTTATACACGGTGTATTCAGACTGTGATCGGAAACTTAGGCAGCTAATAGCCATGGTGACCACAAACCCATTGTCGTTAAAAAAAATCCTAATAAAAAAAAATATATGACGTTTTCCATACAACCATCGTTATTAAAAGGGTGTGGTTTGTATGGAAACGGTCATAACTTTTTGTTATGACATAATTGTCGCGATTTTTTTCCGCTCTTGGCTTTGTGATCACCGTGGCTATTAGCTGCCTAAGTTTCCGATCACGTTGCCTTGGTTATATTGTAATTGTTCATGTGAATTTGTTTCACTTATAAGCCTTTACGAATTAACTAATTGTGAGCCTATTTTCTTAATCAATAAAATAACTTTTCGGGGTTTAAAATAATCAACGGCTACCAATTCTATCCATATTTTCTCTTACGACTCAATTCTAAATTCCACGCAAAGAAAGTCACAAGACAAAAAATTGTGTATTCATAAAAAAACAAAAACATTAAAACTACAGCTGAATGCCTTTTATGGGAAAAGAGTCATACAAGCACGTGAAGCACCTGGTATTAAGCGGTCAACACCGCCCATAAACACTGACAATACCAGAAGAGTCATAAAAAAAGTGAATGTTCCCTCTGATGCTACCAAATACATCAATTCAGAAGCGTGCACATAAAAAGAGATTAAAAACTGCGCACCACATTCCGTATTTACGTATACGGTATTGAAAATAAACAGTACACAGTGAATTACCGCAGTAATTGGATAGCTTCAGTAAGCAAAAGCGGTTTAGAAAGTGACGCGCCGACTCAGTTCCTCGCTAAGCGTAAAACGTGTGTGTGATCTACAAATATTTGTACCCTCGGCGTTTTCAGATTAAAATTTTAATGCAGTAATCTGACAGTCATTAAGTTACCTCAAAATGGGAAACGGCAGATACGATACAGATGTAGAGGTCTGTTATTCAATAATTATAATTATTTAACATATGTGGACAGATGATTATAATTATCATCATCTGCCCATATACGTTCTACTGCTGGTCAAAGACCTCCACTACAGCTATTATTATAATGGTTGGTATTGTCAAATAACCTTTTTCGACATTTATGTTTGTTCCATGTGTGACCATATTTAATACGGCCCATATAGACATAAACAGCGAAAAAGGGAAAGATAGATTCGTCGTAATATCAACAGACATTCGGAGTCACAAAATGAAGGCGATCTGTCTCTGTCAGCGCGTAACGCAATTGAATCATGTGTCTAGTTCACCTGTTCTTCGCTATTTATATTGGAGTAATATATAGTTCTTTCCTACGATTTACTAAAAATCATAAGCTTTTAAATGCTATACTTGTGCTCATGGGCGGCGCCTATGGTTGAATAGAGGCCTTGGCTCTATATGCATTTTGTATTGTATTGTTATTTATGTATGTTAGTATGTATATACTTTCTGTATAGAAACTTGCATAGTGTAAATAAAGTGTGTAAATTATAGTGCAAATAAAAAAAAGTACGATAGAATATATATTGTGACTAGTTATTTCTCCTCATGTTCTTAATTTTTTAAAGCTAGGTTATAGTCTTTTTAGACCTGGATGACACTAATAATTCACGAATGTGTTTGTGGACGGTTAATTTATTCAAAAGTTCCGGGCACTCTCGGTGCCGCCGCCACAAGTTGTTCGCAGGCCACCGGTTCAAAACCACGAAGCTAATATTGAAATCGTGATGCAGCAAATTGAAATACCTGTAGCAGGTAATTTGGTTTCGCCAGTATTGCACTTGTTTCGATACATACCAGCAAAATAGCTAATGCAACTAATCTTTGTTGCGCGTAAATAAGAAGTAAAGATTTTTTTTCTTTATTTAGTTTTTACAATTAAATATCTCGTAGTTTATTTTTGGTTTAAAATCTTTATTTGCACGATAATGTAATAAAGAGCCGAAATATGCCACATAATATCTTATTTTAAATAGACTGCTTACTCGCGGGCCAAGTATTTGCTGTGCGATCTAGAGGTTCAATTCCAAGTCGAGCAGTGTAAGAGAGTTTTTCCTCCACGAAATTTCGAGTAACAGCTCAAACGAGTGGATTTATTTTTCTAAAAACCGCAATAGGCTCCCCCATATTAAATGGGATTTACACATGCCTGGGCGAAATGTGGGTGCAGAAATGCACATTAGTTCACCCCATCGAGGAATGGAAACGAGATGTTATTCATCTATGTCTATAAGTACAAAATTTATATTTAAGACTACTGCTAGACTTTCTCTCAACAAAATTCTTTGTTCCATACTCAAATAGCTTCAAACACTGAGCTTAAAATAGACATTGGTTGAATGCGAACCTCAAGAGACTTAATTAGTGCTTACCAAACCAATATTTTGTACGCGTGGGATGCGGCTTTCAGACCTTATTTAAATGTCAATTTCAAGTGTTTAGAGGGAAATTTAATACGTCACGTAATATTAACCTTTGTACGCACGCTGTGGAGTTTCTAAATGAGTGGCGATGTGGGATTAACGTTAATCCTATTATTTTATTACATTAAGTCCTATATGGAGAGAATAGCGTCAGTTAAGATATTGAAATAAATGTGCTTGGAAGATATTAAATATTTTTTTTTGTTTTTGTACGGTCCTAATTAATTAATACGAAACTACTTCGACTAATCTCAATGATTAAAATTTTCACAATTTAGGAATTACGTAATTTCTTACACGTAGTAACTCAATCTTACTACAATCTGGCTACCATATAAGCTGTATAGATTCTAAGAAAATTGAACAATACCTGCAACGAGGAAATGGCAAAATTCACCTACACAAAACCTCCTTAAACCTATATGGGAAAAATCGATTGCCTTCATAACACGCGTGGCTCACCTTAATCCATTTTTTTGGAGGTGAATATTTACGTGGGCCGTAATAAAGGCTGCTAAGAGGTCTTCCGAATGGCAAGTGGGTGGATTTAGAAAGCTATTAATATGAAATCGGATTTCGCATTTCACTAAGTGGTTTCACGTGTACAAAGATTTCGGAAATATATTAAACGTTTTCACCTATTGTTATATCGCATTAATATTCTATTATAAATACACGTAGATTGGATCACAATTTTTTGTTTTTAATTTAACCATACTTACATAAAAATAGATTGAAACAATATGCATGGATTCAATTTAATTAAAGATAATTTTGTATCCCCAAATACAATAACGCAAGAAATGTACTTGGTAACAAAACACAATCCAAACCCAGTCAACAAACGAGAAACCCTTGGCAAGACAAACTATATCAAGATACGTAATGTGAGCGGAATTAATAGGAGGGTCGAATCATTTACCACAAAGGCTTTCTGTACGGTTAATCCAACACACAGCCTCTATAATAAGAAGACAAACAAACGGAACGCACTAATCCTTATTACTCGATCAATCGAGAGGAGTTCGGTCACAGTGGCCGCTGTTTGTTAAGTCGAAGGTTGCGAGGTCGCATTCAAAATACGTGATCGGAATCCAAGAGTTGTGGACAAAAACCATGTATAATTAAACTTCATGAATCCCTATTTATAGCGTGGGTTAATCCCTTCCGTTCTTATTAATTCTATTATTACTGGGCACGTGAGCCGAATAAATTTATAAATATTCTTGTATTTATTTAGAGGTCTCAAGGACTATTCCAAATATTTATTGGTACGTGAAATATTTATTTATTACAGTGTCATGTGTTAAATAATAATCATGTTTATAAATGCATTAAATTATTTCAAACGGCATGGTAATATACTAGAACACTCTTTACGAGGTCAAAGTCAAAAATAACTTCATTCATAATTTTTTTTATCCATCGTAGAAGTTCATCATTGTGAAAATGATAGAAAATAATCTGTAAATGTACGATTAATTATAATATGATATTACACTATATTACTTTGGACATCTAGCTACTTTAAAAAAATATTATAGCAACATTAAAAAAGAAAGGTACTTCATTCTAGTCTTTGTTCAGTAATTTAAATATCCAAATAGATCTAAAAAACCAATATATTATTTCCATTACACAGAACTATTGGCAACAAAACATATTGGCGATGTATATTGAAACAAGGCCGTCGGGGACCGTTGTTTGCGCTGAAAATTCGAAAGTTAACTCCAACTGATTTACAATAACTTTTGCCCCCTCGATTTGTAAACAAACAATAGAAATAAATTTTGAAGGGCGATCGTGCGCACTGTATTCGTCCCGGGTGGGTACTCTCGCCGCGCCGGCCCACTTTGTTCTAGCTGTTCGCACATTATTTACAACCACTTAAATTTTCAATGTTAATGAAAAAACTGTCAAATAAAATACATTCCCATTACTTAACATTATTAAAGTTTGAGCGTGTTTTTGAAATATATTTTACGTTATAATTTACTTTAAGTATGTTTTTTGTCAAAAAAGTAAAAGACACATTTAATTTAAAAATGAAAAACAAAAAAATCAAATTAAAAACAAAACAAAAATTCTTAAGTACTTAAACTATATTTTTTTATGTAAAAAGGAACCGCCTTCAAAAAACCAACTGAAAAGAAAAAAATAATTTTTATTATGAACACCTGTATTTCAATTTTGCATAAGCAAAATCATGTATATAATCAATCAATCAACAAATAAGAATATAAATTAATAATTAACGGTTATATGTAAGTATTACTTCTACTTTTTGAAATCGGTGCCAAACAAATTTTCATGACAAAGAAGAACGCTGGTTTATTATTATTAATGGCTCCGCCCGGGTGGAGTACGCCCCCCCCCCCACCAGCATATGTCATACTTACCTATAAATATTTTGGTTTTGTTGGTTTGGCACCGACTTCAAAAAGTAGAAGTAATACTTACATATAACCGTTAATTATTAATTTATATTCTTATTTGTTGATTGATTGATTATATACATGATTTTGCTTATGCAAAATTGAAATACAGGTGTTCATAATAAAAATTATTTTTTTCTTTTCAGTTGGTTTTTTGAAGGCGGTTCCTTTTTACATAAAAAAATATAGTTTAAGTACTTAAGAATTTTTGTTTTGTTTTTAATTTGATTTTTTTGTTTTTCATTTTTTTTAAATTTGATTTTTTTGTATTTCATTTTTTATTTCATACTTTTTAGTGATTTAAGTTCTTTTAGTTGGAATAGGAATTTACTTTAAGTTTTTTTAGTGAATAGTGATATACTATGTAGTGATACACAATTTTTAGTAACCTTTCCTTGTTTTGATATTTAATGATATATTGTTTGTTTTATATTAATTATAATTAAACTAGCGACCCGCCCCGGCTTTGCACGGGTGCAATGCTGATATTTAATTAATGGATGTTATTATACATAGCTTTTGCCCGCAACTCCGTCTGTGTGGACTACAGGTTTGTGTTCAGATAGAACATACATAAGTTGTAGTATTTTACTCCACAGAGTCCCATTTACTTAAATATACAAAAATCATACAAATCGGTCAAATTGTTTAAACGTGAAACCGTAACACGCCGGTCGGCGCCTTGTGCATCATTATTGCGCGCTTGATAATTATTTTAAAACTGCGATATCTTCTAAGATACTAATTGAAATCAAATGATGTAAAGGGCAAATTTCTTTTAAATCAAATACTTATAATAAATAACGCATTTATTTGGATAAGGATTAATATAATCTTTATAAAAACAACTTCATAAACAATGCTTTATTTTAGGACAAATTTGGTTAGCATAAAAGAGGTTACAGTGAACCAATCTTAAAAGATAGGCATATGCTGTCGCGGACTTCTTTTTAGAACACTTAAAGGAGAACAATTCTGTCATACATTATTTTAGCGTAACTTTAACCGTTTCGGCAGCGCACGCGGCGGAAGCTTTCAAAAGGAAAAAAATATCCCCGATTTTGAAACATTCTTTATTGCTGCTCCGCTCCTATTGGTCGTAGCGTGATGTTATATAGCCTATAACCTTCCTATTGAATCACTCTATCTATTAAAAAAAACCGCATCCAAATAGCTTTAGCCAAACGCGAGATAATCGCGGACAAACATACATACATACATACAAAACAATCGAACTGAGAACCTCCTTTTTTGAAGTCGGTTAAAAAAAAATATTAGTGGTGTATTTGTGTTAACGCCTTAGTCAACCACGCTGAGGTAGTGAGGGTTGGCGGACTATATCATGATCATCAAATCTCGCGGCCATCACCAGTTTTACAACAAAGCGACAAACTTCTGCACACTGCTGAAAGTTAGTAATAACAGTTTCGGGCCACAGCCCATGAAAAAACATTCAGTTTTAGCTAAAATTCTACGCGTATTTTTGTAACTATTAATTGGTGTAGTGCTCGTAAGTCGATACGAGCGTTTTATAGTCAAAGCCGATGCTTTGATTAAGTTTGTTGTGCAGGGTACAACGACGCAGCAATATTAATCTCCATACAGGTAAACGGTAAGGATTTTACTTTATATTACCTAACAATTAGAGGTGCAAGATAAAAAATTAATAATTTGCATTAATTTAGTATAATATTTAATACCACTAATAAGCATGTAGCATTTTATCAAGAAATATTGTAAAACATGTTACTCAGGGATCTTTTTTGTTTTTTATTTATAAAATAGGTATCACATCAGATTCTCACATTATGATCAACTTCATACTTAAGTTTATATTTTTAAATTAATCTTAAAATACAACACAACATAGTCGCTACATAAAGAAGCAAATTAATATAGAGTAATCAAACTGGACTGTTGTCATAACTTTAATTAAAATGGAAATATGTCAAATAAATTTTTGAAAGCGTTGACTTTGCCCTCGGCTATTTTGGAGGTACAACGAGTGTTCAAAAGTTTTGAAAACCTCTTTCAGCCTTTTGAATTGAGAGCAAGCTGAGCGAATGTTTGGTAAGTATTAGAACAGCGCTATAGCTTGGACTACTGTATGAATGACCCGAATTGACCGGGTTTCCACTACAGCCGAAATCATAAAAGACACACACGTAACAGCGAAGAGGTATGCATAGATTTACTGTATGAAGTAATGTCGAGTATTTTAAGTACATTTCAGCTTTGCTTCTAAGAATTTATTATAGTAAAAAAACAAGACTTTTCACGCCCTGGTTCCTTTAGATCGCACTGCACACGATTTTACCACGTCTTCACTTAGCATAGCGTATCGTGACTGTTTAAAAGCCATCCAACGCATCAAATTTGCCTTGACGAATTTACATCTAAATCAACGGATCCATACTACAACCCTTTCCCTTTCCTGTCATAATAGGAACCAGGATTGTATTGATGGTGTCAAATTTTATTACTACACTTTTATTACTAAGTATTGTGCCCCGTTTGAAAATTACTTAATATACATATATTTTCTAAAACTGGGCTTACTAAAATGAAATAGCACAATCCAATATTGTCCATAAAACTGTAGGCGACACAAAAACGCCATCGAACACGTACATAAATAATTAATAAAATTCGAACAGGAGATTTGAAAATGCGGCTCCGTACTCGAGAATGAATGAAACGTTTATCACTGTCGGGTTTAAAGCCACCCGCCGACCCGCCTTTACATCAACGGCTTTGAACAATAACCCTCATCCGAGTACATGCACAAATAAATACAAACATAGAACGCACACACACAACTCGAACATAAATACTAAAGCGAAAATAATGGCGCATACGAATGGAACGATATCACATATGTTTGCTTAAACACATGTCAGTTCTTCCACTAGATTTAAAGTTTCAATTGCGTGGAAACGAGGACAAAGAATCCTATGAAATTGCTAGAATTCAACATGGCGTATGCGTCGACTTTAGTTGTAAGTCCTCGCTGGCACTCAAGTCTGATAGTAATACCATAATGGGGCTCCAAGATACGACTAAAAAGTCTCGTACTCTTCTGTTATGATAACCTTTGCAAGAAATCAATGTGTCGAAAATTCTTGTAGGACAAGACAAGGTAATTTTATATTTTATATTTATAATTTATATATTGTATAATTAGTCCATTTATTTATGGCATATTCTATATCAAGATCCTTTTTATATTATTGATAACAAGGCTGGTTAATTTAGTTCTTTTATTTGTCACAGAATTTCAGCGGTGGCGCGGTTTAGTCAGGGGGCATACATCTTGGAGTTACTAGTCACTTATTAAATTAATGATGAGACTATACATCATTGGTAATGCACTTACTTCACTCAGTCGTACACCGTCTTTTAGTACGACATGCTACCCCAACTATGTACTTCTTAGCTCCATCTTAATGCAAGATGATCAATGAAACCGTTGCATCTGTGCTAGTAACTTTTATTACTTTACCTGTGAACAAAACAATTCTTGTTTAAAACTTAATTTATACAACTTCTGTAAGACTCAAAAGCTCTGCTATTTATGTGATAACTTATATCCCTTGCCGATACTAATTCATTAGTCCATAAATAATTAATGGTAAACACAATGGCAAAATAATGTAAAGTTCAGTTTAAGGTAGTAAGTTAAAAGTAAGCCCTGTTTCAAAGAAAATCAACGAGAAAAAATTGCTTTTCAATAGCATTATCGTGTTCCACTTTATACCAATTAGCGCTATCTTTGTCAGACCAAAGTAACAAAAAATAAAAGGAAATGACTTTTACTTAACCGAATGTTCTCCCTAATCTAAAAATATTGTCGCACAGAAAGGTTGTTAACCTATTTGCAGAAGACTCGCGAAAATAAACGCAATAAACTTAGTAAATCTCACTCAAAAACCGCTCGCGTTAAAAACGATTAAATAAAACATAAATAAATTATCATCCTAAAAGGCTTAAAAGAATAAAACGTTCTGTAATCCTCAAGTAAAATATATTTTTGGATTTTGTTAATGCTGAAAAATTCATTTCGGTTTGTTCCATTCGTACAATAAATTCGGCGTACTCTCTAAATGTAATTCAATTACGTCAGAGCAAAATTTCGCGTATTTATTTTAAATTCCAAATAGGTCTGACTCCTCTCAACCGCAGAGAAGGCCTTTGTACATAACTGGAAAAATGTATATAGACTGATGCTATATTTAAACATCACAATGGATAATTAGCATTTGATGTCATATGAGATTAAAATGTGTCGTAAATATGAAATTTGTATCTGTATATAATAGCAGATCAAAAAAGTAAAAAGGCAAATTTAAAGATCAATCATTAAGTCAACTTATATAGTAAAATATTTTAACTAAGTAAATAATAATATCATCCAATAACAATATTTACGAATAGCATATTCCCTTTAGAATAAAAACACATTAGTTGCGCCTAATTAACTTAGAACATCCACGAGAATACATGAATAAGTTATGAGAGAATACGTAGGAAATAAGACAAGGAACGAATGTCACTTATCCTCGTTGGGAGTGAGAACTGAAACAATTAATTGAATAAGTGATAATATTACCATCATGAATATTCTACGTATATCTTATGGTGGATATTTCACGAAGCGACGGTCATATTATATGGGAATTATGTATTTTTGTTATTTCGTTTAAGTAAATTCTACGATGACTAATAATAAAGGTACCTTATTAAAAAAAGTTATTAGTAACCTGTTGAAGTTGAAGACAAAGTTGCACATTTATAGAGTTTTATTGATTTGTTTTTACCATAAGAACAATCTTGTAAAGAAAGAACTTCATTCTAAGAACCTGCACAGACATAAAAAGCATAACATTTATTTTTTTAGAAGATACGCATAATATTTCCAGACACAAAGTAAAAATTCATCACTAAACCACGTAAGAATGTGTATATAATTCTCGCAGTTTTCATAAGTAGGTAAACAGTTTTTATATTCGACAGTCATTACATGTTCCTACTGTAACCGATATGTCGCACAACATCCGACCTCCCCCGTAGCTCCCAAGCCATTCTTTGGCAAAACTCCGGAGTAACATTATCGTAAGTGTGGCATAATAGAAAAGAGGGGCAAATATTTAAATGTATTCGTAGTGGGGCGGCCATGGTAAGTAATCGGGGTATTTTATAAATAAAATCCCACAAAACCTTAAGGAAAGTTCCCCTCGCGTCGTGGGAAACACAAACGTAAGCAGGTTACCATAAAGTTTATTACTCGCTCGTATTTTAACACTAGCAGGTACGACTCCGTGCATGAATAAAAAACATGTTGACATACTTTAATGTTACTTTTGCGCGTAATGTTTTTTTTCCAGAACGTTCCATCTTTGTGTGACAGAATATTGGTTCAATATTCATGACGTAACACAAAAAACAAATGGAAATGAGCGTCATTCCGCGGTGGAACTGTTATTGCTCTATTTGAAGGAAACTCAACTACGTTTTTGTGAACATGGGTAAAATATTTTAGACCCGTGAATAGCATCGTAATAAATAATAACAATATATTTTCTATGATAAGTTTCTATATTTTCTTTTTATTTTTATATACAGATCCATACGTGCATATCAGGTAATCTTACAGTCTCTGTATAGCATTACAGCTGAATACACTTATAAGATCTTACATTGTAGTCTATGAATCGTTGTAATAATGACTAGTTGTTGCAGGCAACTCTATTTGCGAAACATCTGCATCTGCATCTATTGGGTGCAGCGTGTTGACATATAGCCTTCCTGGATATTTATCCAGTCTATCCAGTCAGTCTATATATACCTATATATATGCAAGTCTTTGTTATTTTTACAGATGTTATAAATTAAAAGAGTTACACACGAACAAACTCTTGAACTTTATAACATCTATATAGATAACAACGACTTGCATAGACTGACCGCTAGTCTAGTAAAAATCTCATGTATAATCAACACACAAAGAACAAGTAATTGTAAATATTATTCATAATTCGTAATGCGTTCGTAAAATATAATAATAAACAAAAAAAGACCTTACATCTTAACAGTAAACTTCGTAGAAATCTTACGAACAAAATTAATATCTTGTTTCAAATTTCAAATCCGTACACAAAGGTGATCTTTCATTTTGCTTATAAGACGGCTATAAATTTTCCCAATACAACAGAGATAGTACAAGACCGGCCATTTTGATTAAAGATGGACGGAGCCCTCGTCCCGATGAGCTCAACAGAAGCTTTATAATAAACAAGACGCGAAGCCAACGATGTTAGAGTATTGATCTAATTTATTATGCAGACGATGAGCTAATATCTAAGAGAGTCCAGTGGCTGGAGAATCGCCTCTATTCCACCAAACAAACTGTAGCTAAATCATAATAAATGGAACATCCGTGCGCAACTAAATGTCAGACATTTCGTGCCATTTTATGGTTATAACATGACGTTACGGTTAGAAAATTTCATTCTTGGACTTTGCTTGTGCTTACGTTCTTTGTCACTATTATGTAGACGAATGTTCATTTGTTATTTCTGCACAAGTTTCAGCGAGATCTTTTAAAAGTATTAAATGTTTCTCCTTTCCTTTTGTCTCCCACATTCTTTTGAATGTTTTGACGTAATGGTAAGGTTCTAGCGCATCTTAGAATATGTTTGAGGTTACGAAAATCCTTTCAACATCTAGAATACATATGATTTTACAGTGATTAATTATTATTATTAAATATTGGAAAGGGTTTTATCTCCCTTAAAAACAACCGTAAATTACATAAATTACTACATTTTTTTACGCGTATTTTATACAGAAATAAAAAATGTTACCCCATTTATAACAAGTAAATACAGCTTTTACGAAAATAACGTTTCATTTCGCATATAAAAAACTTTAAGCTATTTATAATGAAAGTGACAAAACAAGCGAAAAATTAAAAGTAATATTAAGAAGCAAATGTTTATAATGTAAGTTAAAGAACAACGCAGTTTGCAAGAAATGTTTAAAGTCGGAAACTCATTTCCCTCTTCAGCGAAGTAAAACAAGCTAGTAAATCCAGGTTTCCGTGTCATATTCTATAACAATGTCGAAAGTCCTTTTAAAAAACTTTATATCGTTAAACAAAAACATGTTTAGGTGAATTTCTTCTCAGTAAATAGGCGTTTTGGGTATTTCATACTAATTTCCTCGTAGAATACTTGTTAAGATAAATTGCTTTAGTTTTCAATTATTGCGTATTATGTATGCTTTTGTATAGATCAGTGGCGTGGAAAATTCTCAATAATTGACTTACACACATCACTGAACAAAACAGTAATTATAAATTTTATCAATCGGAAAGAAACTTTCAAATAAATTTGGAAACAAAATTCTGTTAGTGAGCATACGTGCTCAGTAAGCATAATATATTATGTGTTAGACTAATCGCCACTGCCACTACTTTGTACCCCGAGTAGCCAACAGAATACGGCGACAGCTAGACCATTATTATTTGTAAAACGTTTAATTTTATTCATGTCTTCAAGACCACAGACGTCTGTTTTCGTATTTTTCAATTTATATTGTATAAAGAAACTTAGTCTTATAAAATGCAATATTTATTAGAATGTATGGACATTTCTTATACACTTTTTTCTAGCAATAATCTGCTACAAATATCGTTAATACCTATTTC
Source organism: Cephonodes hylas (assembly GCA_030295005.1). Classification (NCBI taxonomy): domain Eukaryota; kingdom Metazoa; phylum Arthropoda; class Insecta; order Lepidoptera; family Sphingidae; genus Cephonodes; species Cephonodes hylas. Next base: position 10,205,966 of record AP025362.1, on the reverse strand, counting down.
AACTTCAACTAAATAGATTATAACCTTTGTAATTATATATTTTAAAAAATGTTATTAATATCACTGTGCCTCTTATTGAAAAATCTTCGACTTTATATCTATTACTTCATGTAATTTTTTATGTAGCCAAAACAGATCGTAGTGTAGTTTAAACTTGCAAAAAAATGTGCTAGATATCACTGTCTTTTTCTCCACCAATTCAGTTCGCAACTAAACATACTTCAAACCTCAATTTACATAGCGTTGGACTCATATGACATATAAATACTCCGTAAAAGATCAGAAAGCCTTTTAGCTTTACAAAGGCATAACACGCGACGTAACATTAATATAAAACAAAGAAGCTTTATTTTCTAAGACACTTCACACGGGCATTAAACTCTTATAACCTTTTTAGTTGGAGACGTATCGCAATACTTGTTCGTTCTCTTAGGAGACAACCTATGTGGGCTACATTGATGAGGTCAAAGCACGACATTACGTGGGTTCAGAAACGTGATATTTACACACGGTTGGCTTTGTGGCTGCTTTTATTACCCTTGATGTTAAGATGACTTCTTTTGTTTTGCTTTTATTGTATTTTTTTATTTATTTTCTCGCTAGGTTACACTCTTGTAAAATGTCAAGCAATGATATAAGAAAGCAGTCTTAGGGACCCGCATGCATGTCTTTACGTTAAAAAAAAACACGTTTGCGGTTAATAAGTTACGATGTGCACTAAAAAGTGTTAATAATTATACATTAGTTCACGCTTGCTTCCTCTACATCTAAAAGAAAATCGTATAAGCACGAAGTAAAATCGAGCAACTGAATCTCTTAGTAATTAATCTTAAGCAATTTTACAGTCAACTCCAGCAACTGATTCCTTTTCTGAACATGGCATAACGTAACATTCTTAACGTACGCGATACGTAAAGTTAACCCTTAAGAATCTCGCAAACGACATCAAAGCGAAATTACCCGGTGAGCAGTAAAACTGTGAGAAATAAGATACAGCCGAAGCAGCGATGAGGAACATGGGAGTTATTATGTAAATTCCACGGCATTAAAACAAGGGACAAAGCCAGTGCCAGTTACATAAAACGTCTCTCATACACTATGATAACACGAGCTGTATCTCTGAATCTAATCCGACTTTATGTAGAGGTTCGTATTATTTATGCAGAGCTTGACATCGCCATAAAACTACCTTTCGCGGTTTGTTTAGCAAAATTATTTTGCTGTTTTAAAGTATTATGGGTTTCTGAGCTTTCAGAGCTTTTTTCTTTAGAAAAAGTTTTTTTTCCGAGGACCCTTCTATGCCTTCATATGTTTATACTGCTTAAACCGCATTTGATGAATCCAAAAACTCCGAATTCAAGATTTTGAATAAAAAATGAAATTTAAAAAATCGTGCCAAATTCTTTACTTCAAGTCAACAACCAACAAGGCTTACTGCAGTACAACGAGCTCACCTACATTCGCTAGCGAAGCATTATTGTGACACAGCGCGGTGTTAATTACAACTGTGTAACACATGAGTCAACTTAATGGGATTAAATAGAGGTTCTGCGTTTGCTCATGCAAATTACGAAATCCAAATGAGATTTGACGCGATAGGTGGGTGCTGGTTGGAGAGCGGTGCATCAGAGGTTTTCCCTCGCGCTAAACATGCTTAACTCAGCTATGATTTTATTTGGGTTAATGAACATTTGTTTAGTGAACACGATGTTGCAGAAAACCTTGTGCTTAAGGAATGTGAGAGAAGAAATCAGTACAAGATATATCCGATAAGAAGATCTTATCTCTCATCAGCCCATATACGACCCATTGCAGGGCACGGGCCTCCTCTACCATTGAGAGGGTTTAGGCCTTAGTCCACCACGCTGGCCTAAGAAGTTGGTTGGGTTGGTGGTCTAAGAAGTTATCATAAGAAGATATTCTATGGATATTTAGGTTTGGTTAAATTTTATTTCAAATGCGAGCACATTTAACCTACTTGATGACAAATTTGCTCACCGTTTTAATTTTAATTTGTGGAATTAAATTAAAATATTTTTAATGTAATAAAATTAGTAATTACGTCCAGCTGTTTTTCGTTTAGAAATTTACTGCGTTTCATTCGCATTACTTCTAACACTAATTACTCAAATATATCACTCTAATTAAATAACTACTTTTTTTTTCAATTCTAACTGTTTTTGACGCGTAAATGTATAGTAAAATGCTATTTAACACGTAGAGGTCAAACAGTGGTTTATCCGCCGAGGCCATTGGAAAATAAACCTTAATGTCATAATTATACAGTTTCATACATTTTAATGATAAGAGCATCATCACAAACAAAGTAAAATCCAACGAGGCTTAATTTTGCTTAATTGTTGCACAGAACCAAGTAAGAATTTTAAGTCTTACTTTATGCCAAAGTACACTATTAGTGGCAATAGCCACTAATAGTGTACTTTCTTTATAGTCAATTTACTTTTATTGTTACGTGAAGGTTGCGTTACACATGTAAGTGATTCAGAAACGCTAATGATCGCTCATAACTGTTCGGAACTACGCTGTAACCCTACATAAAGTGCTACGGCTACGGGTGCTACGCCGTAGCTCCCATGTAGCCGTAGCACTCGAAAAGGTTGCAAATTTTACAAACCATTACTTTTGGTTAATAAAGGCAGTTTAAGATGGTTTTCAACAAGGCTGTTTATTTTCAACGCTTTCATTAGGATTAAAGTTAGTGATTTATGGAATACAAGTTGATCCAAAAGATAAACGAGCTTAATTTAGATCTTTTTTTTTTTAAATAGGGACGGATTAAAACCTCTCCAAGAAACACACATTTACAATAGTTTCGAATGAAAATAAATACTTTATGCTAAGAAAACACAAATTACATTCTAAAATTAAACTGTCCACTGTCCTATCCATATCCGCAGTATCCTGTATTTACCTGGTATTCCTTCCCCAATTCCCAGTATATCCCTTCTGATGGCCCTGCTTCCCTTCCTATTATCCATTTCCTTCTATCCCCCATATTAAAATAAAATGAAACGATGAGGGAATTTCTAACGTTATTACCCCAGGAGGGTACCGGTGTTGCCGGAGAATCCCTCCCTGAGCTTATGCCAGGCAGCCCTTTCGTTTCTGGGGAGGGCAAAATTCCCAACGGCGACGCGACTTGCCACCCGTCACGTGTTGTCTCCCCTAAAGGCAAAAAGCGGGCTATGGAGTGCTCATATGCTACTTTGAATGTGTGTGGAGCAGTAGATGAAAAAATGAATGAAATTTGTGAGATGATGGATACGAGAAGATTGCATGTTTTGGGGCTGACTGAAACTAAGAAGAAAGGTTGTACTCAAACAACTTATGGTCAATACGCAGCTTATTGGTCAGGTGTTGCGGATCATGAAAGAGGAAGTCAAGGTGTGGGTATATTGCTAAATGAAAAGATGAATGAATGTTTGGTTGGGTATGAAGCGGTTAGTCCAAGACTCCTATGGGTCCGACTAAAAGTGGGCTTGATTCGTATTTTTATGGTATGCGTTTACGCTCCCGATATGTCCAAGCCACTGAAAGTCAGGGAGGAGTTTTGGGATAGTGTGAGAGATCTATTAAGTAATTGTAAACAGAATGAAAGAATTATAATGCTTGGAGACTTTAATAGCTGGGTGGGTGTACGTCGGGATGGATATGAGAAGATTTTAGGAAGGCATGGAGATGATAGAATAAATGACAATGGAGTGAAATTGCTAGAGGTATGTCTGGAGAGGAGTCTGATTGTCACTAACACAATATTTGCCCATAAAAAAATTCATATGTACACGTGGCAAAGACAATCAGATAAAAGCGTAATAGATTTTATAATTGTAGATGAAAGGCTTAGAAAGAATGTAGTGGATACGAGAGTGTACCGTGGGATTAATGTCGGCACTGATCACCACCTTGTGGTTATGAGACTAACAGGGTTGCTGAAAAAGTGGCGACATTATAAAAACCCAAATACGAAAGGTTTAGATAGAATAAAAGTAGAGAGGCTGGAAGACGAGGATGTTCGAGTCCAATACACAAATAAGCTGCGTAATAGGTTCCGAGACCTGTTAGAAAGTCAGCCAGGAGAGATAGAGGAAGTATGGAAGGAGTTTAAGAATGGTATTATTGAATGTGCTGAACAGGTATGCGGGGTTAATAGAAAGAAGAATGCTAAGAACCCAAGAAATGAATGGTGGGATGAGGAAGTGAAACGTGTGGTAGATGAAAAACGTAAAGCATGGGTGGACTTATTAGCTGCAAAGGCTAAAAGTAGAATGCGAGGTTGTATGGATGATACTGAACGCATGGCTAAAAATAAGTATTATTCCTGCAAGAAGATTGTGAAAGAAGTTGTGGAAAGAAAGAAAAATGTATGCAAGGAGAAGTATGATAGAAGATTCTCTGCTAACTTTCGGACGAATGTAAAGCTATTTTGGAACATGGTCCGAAAAGTTCGAGGTAAAGCAGGAGAATCGGTTGTGGAAGTTATAAGAGATGAGAATGGTAAGGTGATAAGAGATCAGAAGGAAATATTGAATGAATGGAAGAAGTATTTCGAAAGTTTATTTAAGGATGGGGAGGAAATTGCATGTGTCGCGAACGAGTACACGATCGATGAAAGAATGAACATGAATGATGAAAGTGAAAGTGATATTAGTATGGATACATGGATGAGTGAGATAAAAAGTGTGATCAAGTGCGCGAAAGCTGGAAAGGCAGCGGGATTGGATAAGATATCGGCAGAAATGCTGAAGGGAGGTGGTGATACTATAGTCAGACTGCTGTGTCTTCTCTTCGATAAATGTTGGCGGTATGGCCAAGTGCCAAGTGATTGGTGCAAGGCTGTTATCGTACCAATATTTAAAGGGAAGGGATCACCGCAGCAGTGCAAGAACTATCGTGGTATCAGCCTCCTTAGCGTGGTAGGAAAATTGTATGCGAGAATTTTGATTGAAAGAGTTATTCGGGTGACAGAAGATAAGATTTGGGATGTGCAAGGTGGTTTCCGAAAGGGAAGAGGATGCGTGGATCAAGTCTTTTCTTTACGGTGCATAGCAGAGAAGGCCTTAGCAAAACATCAAAAGGTCTTCTGCGCCTTTATCGACTTAGAAAAGGCTTATGATCGTGTGGTGAGGGATGAACTGTGGTCAACACTGTCTATGTATGGGGTGAACGACAGTCTGATACGGGCATTGAGGTCGTTTTATACGGAATCAAGTGCCTGTGTTAGACTAAATGGTGCCTGCACGAGCTGGTTTGACATCAAACGTGGTGTCAGACAGGGCTGTGTGGCGTCACCGTGGTTGTTTAACCTCTTCATGGATAGTTGTCTGACTGACTTGAAAGAAGCGAATTATGGTCTTAGGATGAATGAGTCACTGTTTAAATGTCTCTTATACGCTGATGATCAAGTCCTTCTTGCTTCATCGGAGTATGAGTTACAACAAATGGTGAATATTATGAATGCGGCATTTACAAGGAAAGGTATGAAAGTGAATGTAGGAAAAACGAAAGTAATGATTTTAGAAAGGAGTGAACCCAGAACCGAATGCAGCATAATGATAGGGGATGAAAAACTGGAGCAAGTGGATGAATTTGTATATCTGGGTTCTGTGATTACAAGGGATGGTAAGTGTGAAGGAGATATTGAAAGAAGGGTAAAGTTGGGCAACAGTGTTAATGGTGCCTTGTACTCCATCGCGGCAAGCAAAAACATATCGGACCGCGCTAAATTAGCGATACACCAAGGAGTCCTGGTGCCAACACTAATGTATGGAAGTGAGTCTTGGGTATGGCAGAAGAAGCACGAAAGTAAAATTAATGCAGTTGAGATGAGAGCGCTAAGAAGCATGTGTGGAGTGAAATTGGTAGATAGAGTGAGGAATAGTGTGATAAGGGAAAAATGTGGATTGAAAGTCGACGTAGTGACCAAAATTGAAAAGGGGATGCTTAAATGGTTTGGCCACATTGAAAGGATGAATGGTTCCAGAGTTACGAAAGAGATTTACTGCGCGGGAATGAGTGGTGAAGTCGGTCGAGGACGGCCCAGGTGCACCTATAAAGACCACATAGGTAATTTATTCAGAAAGGGTAATATAAAGAGTCCTCGAAACCGACGTGCATGCATGAAGAGGATAATGTCAGTGGAGGAAGCGAAAGAGGTGTGTCTGGACCGTGACATTTGGCGCTCTATAGTCTCTGCCTACCCTAACGGGAGACAGGCGTGAGTTTATGTATGTATGTATGTAATTAAACTTTCGATACCACTTTAAATCTCCGTTTTTATCGTCTCAACAAGAGTCTGATCCGGATTTCAATCAATCGCTTAAAATGGCGGAATAAACGGTTTTGTAGGAACTAATTTCCTCCAGCTTCTCAGGATTTAATTTCCGTCAAACACTTTATTATTTTTAGCGATGTTGAAAAAATATTTTCGAAATCTTCGGATTATAAAGAGCAAAATTTATCATGTGAAACCATTTATTTATTATAAAATTTAAATAAAGCCCATTCACAAAGTAGTTTACAACTTAACAAACGACTAATGAAAGTCACCTCGTAAAATTTATGCCAAAAATATCAGCTAACAAATTGTTAGTACAACACAAAGGAAGACTTATTATCACCTGTTTTAGTTCACAGCTTCGCGCTTTTGTCGGGCTAGAAACCTCGGTGAACACATAAAATATCTTTGTCAAATTTCTATACAACGACAAAAGCATTCAACGGCGGGCTCACAAAATTTTGTCAATTAACAAGCCTCCACAGCCTGGCTCATGTCGAACATTTGTTCAAATTTGTTTAGAATTGCAGAACACTAATTCAAATTCAATACGTTATTATTGAGTTACAGCGAATTCGCAATGGTGAACAAATTGAGAGTAATTGAACCGAAACTACGATCCAATAATGGAATACAATTTGCACTGTCTACATTTGAAACAAATATTTATGATAGCGTGATGAATAAGACATTGTCGGCCTGTTTGGATGTCAATAGATCAAATTCGTTTGTTCGGTATGCCTAGCGACAGAGTATCGAATATTTCGTAGTCTTTTTTGGTCGTGATGTAATATATATTGGAAATATTTTTTATAGATCCAATTTTCAAATTAGTCAAGATTTTAACAGTGTCTGTGGTTTACTAACGAAGTTATTAGTAAACTAATTTGCAAGTTTGATATCACAGTGTCTCCTTTCTTGAAAAAAATCTTTATATCGAACTTGAGTTTTGATGACAGAAAGTCTCTCGTTGCGTATTTAAAATCCTTAGCTCTTTGAGCAAACAACATTTTTCACTCACATTTTATTATTAACCATTATAAGAGTAGTTATTAAAGCTATAAAATGCTAACATCATCAGGAAATTTTCACAAAATTGTAAAATTTAATTTCATAAAATCTCTAACAAGGTCAGGAACTTAAGCTAGAGAGGCCAAGAATCTCTAAAGTGGCTCTTCTTAAAAGTGTAAAAAATTAACAAGACAAAGTTGCTCTCATTACAGCGTGATCTAAACTAGAGTACTCATTTACATGATGACACACTAAAGTTGACATTTAACTTTGTAAATGATGACAAAAATGAAAACAAAAAATTCTAATCGTCACAATAGTCGTTTCGTTGCCCATAATACATACAACAAATTCAGGAGTGTGGCCTAATCCTAAGAATAGAAAGCAGCACTATTTGCACGAACCATTAACCACAATAACAGGCAACGAAGACTGATTAGCCCACTAAACCTGCCCCAGTGCCTACTTCAAGTAGTACTTCAATTATCCCTAGAAGGCTACTAACAAGCTAGGGGGCTTAAACCTGAAGTACGCGTGCGGAAAAAATAAAAATGTGTTTAGATTACGCTCACTTTTTAATTGGTGTCAATAAAAAGTTAGACGAAGTTTTTACTAGCAAATTTCATATTGAAAGTTGTTAGAATTTTTTTCAAACTTTTCTTGATCGCAAAATATTATGTTTTTAAAAGGAATTCCTAAGAAACGGGAGATAAAGGTAATTTGTAGTACATTGACTTGAAGTTTAATGAGGCTTGTATTTTGTTCAGGTTTCTTCTTCAGGCTAAAACGACTCAAATTGGACGTAATTTGTGGGTGTAACATTATAATTTTTATTTTTATGTTGTACTAATAGGTATCAAGCTTTACATATTATCAACAACGATAAACCACACATTTCAGAAAATCCTCGGCATCTTAATAAAACAAACTGGATGGTGCGCATTAAAAACTTTTATGGACCAAGAAATAAATTTACCCGTACTTCCTAGAGCGAAATTTGGATCGTTAGAATGAACTATTTTACACAGTTGCAACGAAAAAGTCTTTCGCTAACCAATATTACAATAATAAGTAGGTAATGAATTCATATACTAACAATTAATTAGTGCAAATTTTAGTACAAAGTACTACCTTCTATGTTATTTTTCGCACCTTTAAATGCTATATTCCCATTATAGGTACATTAGAACCGCTAGGATCTATTAAATTAACCGGCTGAATATAATTTATTAGACCCGATGATATCTACGTTAATTAATCTCTGAGGTAGGACAACAGTCAAGTTAGATGACTATTTCCATAGAATGGCTTCATGCCGCTTATCGGCCATTGGGATAGCTGAGGTAAATAGCGATTAAGATATCATAGCCTGTGAATCTGTTGGGCGTAAATTACGTATATTGGAAACTTGTGTATAAACGTATATTGGAAAATTGGAGTATTCCAATTGGTGATTTCAATCGGGGACTGTTTGTCAACGAGGATAGAAACTTGTTACGTAATGAAACATTTAGTTGAAAGTGCTTGTGAGTTTGCTCATCAAGTTTAATTTACTACTTTGACCTTAAAAATTGTAGCTTTGAGTATGGAATAACAAATAGTGTCGCGTCAGACCTAAGTCATCGATGAAATAAATGGTGCGATTAAAAGTTATTCGTTTTTGTACAAAAACTCACTTTTTGGTCTGTGTTGCTGCTGATTTTCAAAAGAAACCCAATTAAGATCCAAAAAATGCAATGTGACCAAAACAAAGGCCTTTAAGAATTATCTTTCATAAAGCCAGATGTCAATGTATAATCTTCTTAATTTTACTCAAGCATGTCCTGTCTGTATATTCTTGTCTTCATTACATACTTATATCGACGTACGGAACACAAAAACACAACATTACATTACATTTCCTCCATGTCTTGTTTTATGCCATTTGTTACCGAATTCAGACGCATTATCTTTATCTTAACATTTATTTTCGCAGGAAGCAATAAAATAGGAGGGTATAAAGAAGATAGAGACGTTTGACATTTATATTTTTTTATTGTGCCATTATTGTACACATAGGTAGTTCACTAGCACAAGAGTTTGTTAAAAAATATTTTGAATGGACAATTGGTCGTGGTGAGACATGTGAAAAAATATGTCTTTCGGAAATATAGCTCACCAAGTAAAATATAAGAACGGAACTATTTTTGTTGTATGCTGTATGTAAGAGAGAAGACAATTTTAAACGATAGCTTGTAAACTGGGATAAACTTAATTAATCAATAAACTAATGTAAAATATACAAAAGCAAGACGTTATTTAAGTCAACGCACGGATTTCTCACGCGTTTACATAAAAAATATATTCAACAGTATGTCAAAAACAAACAGTATAAAAACTTAATAAGAAAGGGTTAATCTACGCGGAATACGACCTGCAACATTAGAACCTCCTTTTCTACTTTTACAAACGAAATAATTTCACGTTTTAATAGTGTGCTCCTGCGAGCTCGCTGCGTTATTTTTACATAATATTTACCGCCTCTCCAAGAGGATAAAAAATTACAGCCAGTTTCAATTAAAATAAGTGGACGAGCCGGTAACAGTGTTCAGTTTGAACTATTGTTAGAATTTAAAAATTTTGAAATGGAACAATGTTTAAAGCCTTTTTAGTATCTCTATAGACAGTTAATTAATTGAAAGTAGGTCAATGGATTAAAAAAAATCTTGCATCTCAAATATAACAAATATTCATATGCACTAGAAACAATGAACACAGAAGTAATTATGGAAAACATAAAAATTGCATTACAAAGAGTTTTGATATTTCTAGATGTCCTATCCCATTATCATTTTTGATACTTTGTTGTATTCACACTTATATAATAATACCATTATTTAAACATATAGATAGCATTAAATAATTTTAAGGTATATTAAATTTTTTGAAATGTCGGTAAAGACCTGTAGATTCACGAATTTCATACGAAATAGGGCCGTTTAATTTAAATGGTAGATTACATAAAACTACTTTTAGTAATTAACAGCCTCGAAGTGGGAGATTTCTACTTTAAGATTATGCAGTGAGTTTTGAGTCCACATCTCTGATAATGTTGGAAAATGTCTGCTTTAGGTGCAATGTACGGAAGACTAATATCCTAATGAGGGGTCTGCTATATGTGTGTTCATGTGCTGTAAAGGGAATTTCTTTTGCCTTATTTTCTCTTCATCTAGAATTCCAAAGCCGTGTAATATAAAGTTACTATTCACTTGTATAAAGACTAGTAAGAAAAATAGAATTACATATCATACTCCTTATACGATTATCTTGTAATTCGAAACAGAACATTCATCATGATTAAGTAAAGAAAATTGAGTTATAACTAAGATTAATAATATTTCATAAATGGATACTAGTGCTTTATTAGTAAACTAGCGACCCGCCCCGGTTTCGCACGGGTGCAATGCTGATATTTAATGGATGTTATCATACATATAAACCTTCCTATTCAATCACTCTATCTATTAAAAAAAAACGCATCAAAATCCGTTGCGTAGTTTCAAAGATTTAAGCATACAAAGAGACATAGGGACAGAGAAAGCGACTTTGTTTTATACTATGTAGTGATAAGTAATTATGGAAACCAAAAAATTATTATAAAACTAATAGACAATCAAGTTAACATTCGACAAATTTTAGAGTTATAATATTAATTGTATTTTTGGTACGATATACACACACACTTCTATAACCCGAATAGATAGGTAGATAAAGAGAAAAATTGTACACTTACATTTTGCTGAATTCTCCGACGTAATAAAAAAATGTTGATCTTATTTAATTATTCTATGTCGTTATTATATTAAAAATTTCATACAACATAGCTATATCATAAAATAAACTGCAGTATTAAATAAGGCCAAGTAATTTAGCCGGGATTTTCACTCAAAATTCCATACTATTTTTGTTACGGCCCACTGAACGACCTGAATAGTTTATTTTTAACAGCTTTTATGATCGTAACTGGTTGGGGCGTATGTCGTTATTTTTAAGAGGATATCAAAGGTCAAACTTTTATGCAGAATACATATACTTATAGTTAGTATTATAGAACGACTCTATTACCGAAGTGCTGACGGATAAATGTCCATTCTATTTTCTTATTCTTCTTTAAATTATGTATGTATTACAACAGTCTTACAAACTACACTTACTACTTATTATATTAAATTTACATAAGGAATATTAGGGTACCGCTCCATACTGAAGTAGTCGTTTATAGAAATCTTTTAAAAATAGATGAAAATATTTATAGGTAATACGAATGACTAATTTTCAAACATAAATCGCAATTCCCTTAAACATACATCAAATACCGCACATACTTAACTTACTCCTACGCTTACTTATTCAAGGCATACTTCGGTAGGTAGCAGCGAGGCTCATAACTTATTTAATATACCAGGCACAAAATTGAACAAATGTCATACGATCGACATATTTCACGAGCTACTCCCGAATTGAGCGGGGACTAGGAAACGGTAGTTAATAACGATTTATGGAACCCTTTTGTTCCTCGTCCCTTATCTCCGCAGTGTGAGCTATTCACGGTTGATTTATTGTGTCACCACGTCACGAAAGGAACGCGCCTATATCTATTATTCTCGTAAATTTGATCATGTCCCGGGAAATTTTCAACGTTATTACTCCCAAAGGTAACCCTGCGAAGGGAACAAATGCACCTATTAATGTAACATAGTTCTCCGCTCCAATTTGTGACAATAACATTAATCTCTAAATAAAGCGCGTAATGCTCAGGGTGTAAGGTTAAATGTAATTTAATCTAAGCGCGGTGGTGCGGTAACTCGGTTTGGGACGCCATCCGCTTCACTCACTTGTGGCTCGAAAAGAAACATTCTATAAAGAAAGCCATTTGGATGGCACATAAAAGAAATACGTATAAATCAGAGACGTCGGCCATTACGGCATGGCCTACCCGTTATTGTGCTCGCTCCGTCACGTTTATGCGACGCGAATGTGACAAAATAAGCGCTATTACACGACAAACATCGCTTACTCCACTTTCGGGTTCACTGCCGTAATATCTCTCATTCATATCTTCGACCGCAGCGTGAACACCCTCCGACCTCATAATTATATCATTTATTTATTTATCAAATGTTGGTCCAATCTTATCAATACCTTACATTTTTCGTGTAATTTATTGCAATTTGAGAACCTAAATAAGTTTTTTTTAAATGTGAAGGTACTAACATATTCTTATACCCTTTTGAGTTCGCGATTTATTAAAACATATTATCAATACACAGAACTGTAACCCATTTTATTGAAACATAATAAATTAATATCGTGCGCGAGTCAATAACAATTTGAGCCAGTTATATTCGCCATGTTTACAATGCGCACACAGATAGAAACATTTGCTAGTACATAGTAGTATGACAATGTTACATTCAATTAGGTACAACACGCAATACGCGACAGTTGTTAGAAATGCTCCATTCCGCTTTGTTAGTTAAGTTCTGGCTGTATTGTGAACAGAAGAGATCTCAGACAGTACGATTAACGGCAGGGAACCCTTTAGGTACAAGTCATTATAAAGTCTCCATTACAATTGCTCAAATTGTACACATTAAGGGCGGCTGCGGTGAGGTGGGGAGTGATTAAAGTGCGGTTTCGAACCATATTGTTTGTCAGCCGCGCACAATGGATCAGTCCTCGGCAGTTCGGAAACGCCTTGTTACTACGTCACTGATTACCTAACACTTCTTCTGTACTGGCTGAATACTGTTCCTATTTCAAATAAAAACTATTACAATATATTATCCGTAATTTAGGTCAATGATATAGACCTCGAGTGAGTAGTCATAAAATAGTGCTAATTGCAATGCTAATTTTAGCGATGCTTTGACCGATTTAACCGACCGATGTCAATTAAATTCTGTTATTATACGTACAACGCAGTCTAATTTCGATTCAGCTGGGAGGAAAAAATGTTCTTTCAAGTTTTACGCCGCTCGCCGAGGGGCTTATTAGCATACGATAGCGTTCTGAAAGCTGAAAAATACGGATCGTGAAAAGCCCGACGCTGGCCGCCATTGAAACACGAGCGCAGAACTCATCCGCTTATAAATTATGTAGCGAATACTGAATGAGATCACAAATTTCATGGTTGCTGCAAACATTTTGGCGCACCTTACAAAAATTTATACATGGATGAAAAGCATTCACGGGCAACCGTTCAACATCGCTAACGATATGAAAAGCACTCGAACCCGAAGTAAATGTTCGGAAAGATTGATGAATGGGTAGAAAACGAATGTTTGAGATGAATCAATTTGCCCCGTTTTAATCGTCGAATTTGCGTTCGACATAGCTACTGGAAAAATGTCGTTTAAATGATGGTTAAACTTAGAAGCAGTGCTCCTATTCTGTTTATAAATAATGCTGGACGAAAACTTTGTCTCAGGTAAATGTAACTTAATTTATACGGCGGACGTTCGAAGCCAATCGCGGCGAGCGGTATTTGCCGGAAATTTGTTCTCAGACAAGCGATTTTTTAAGAGCCCCGGGAATTTCTACGGACGTGAGTCGAAAATCATCGTGTAAACTTGCCTTTGCTCGCAGTAATGAACTAAAGAAATCTCAAATATTTACAGTGTTTCACATAAAATATGTTTAAAATTTTTAAACGTGAAAATTTTCCTCGCTATACTATTTTATCTTATAATTTCATTTTCGCAGCGTTTATTTAAGCCCTGTTAATAAGTGGGAACCGTGTAACATCATAAACAAAATACACGCGAAACATTACACAAAAATAACTTAAAATTTTCTCACCCGTATTTCCTTTACAAATGTTCGTTTTATACTGTCGCACCGCAACCCGTAAAACACGAACAGGTGTATTAATTTAACATCAAATTACGAAACAAAATGTGGCAAGTTTTGTTTTGTTGTGTTGGCAACACGTCCCGCCAGGCGCCGGTTAATGACGCAGAAAATTTAGGGGCTCAATGTACCGCGGTTACCGAAACTCTGGATTATGCAGCGTAACATTATTACAACTCAAGTTAACGCTTCCTGACTTTGAATTACGACCGAACGTGTTCCTTTAACTGCATTGTATACCCACATAAAATACAGACACCAGTTTGCGCTGAGGGATTGATTCAGGTTGAAGTTACACTTTTAGAAGTTATACATCCTATTTAAATAATTTTTGATACTATCATGGCATAGTTATTAGCTTCGTGATACTAGGCCGTGGATCCGATCACCGCACCGAGACAAATGTTAGAGTGATCTATAAACATTTACGTTTTTAGACGGAAAAGTCTTACTTAATTTTATATCCACGACACAAGACTCGTTTCTTAATGTGGGATGCGATATGTATGTAAGTGATTGCCGTGTGTACTTTTTCGTTATTATTTTATTATTAAGACATTTAGACATAACCCTATTCTCCAATCGGGAGTTGTGCCTAGGACTTCTCGATCACACGACACACACTTTTGCCACAACGCCACTGAGATGGTTTTCGTTGCCAAAAATGAAAGCAAATTATGTGTAATTACGAAGAACATATCTCAATGTCGTCTGACTGTGAATTCTGTCAAACGTTTTTACTTTAAAAGTAATTGTTTTACTTTAGTTTCTAATTAGCGGCCAGTACATAAAACTGTCCGCTTAATTTAAAGACATCTCTTTTTACAGAAACGGTTTTTCTGTTTTATTTTTTTGCTATATATTTATAAGGGTACAGTTAATCAAAATAAAAAAGACGTTAATATTATATAATTTTGTATTTCTCAGCCAATTGCTATGAATATACTCAGTCAATTGATTTTTATTACGACTCATATCATGTTTAACTTACTGTATTCGGGTTTTGTTGAATTATCACTTATATACAAAAAACAGTTTTCTTGCAACTCGTTACAAGGGACTTGCTGTTTTAAAGTTTTGAAAATACATTCTTCAAGAATTCACTGAACAACTGATAATAATATATTGGGAACCAAACTTTCTCTTGAAATCAGCGTGGTTATTAATGTTGTACACTACTAATACACTTACTACGAGTACATGATGTGAATTATACAAATTTTCGAACTTTCCGCCAATTAATAGTATCGTAAATGAATGCAGATGACCGACCAGCATCCCACTAATAGATTACAGAGTAAAATTAAACGCTTACTGAATTAACGAATTACATCCACTGTACGCTTTAATTAGTGTCATTTTAATATATGGGACGTGTGACTAATTGAAAATTCGATACGGACGCATCAAATATTATTTCCCCATCAATCACATTGATGCCAATTATTAAAATTAACAAGAATTGAGGTGCTTCCAATTAATTATGTGGGCAGTAATGTATGCATACCCTACTTTATTGAAAAATCATTGTTTAGACTCTTTTGAAGCATCCGAATACTTCATCAATATAGTAAATAGATACATATTATATATATACAAACATGTATTCCCTGTAGCCAAAGGGGTATTTCGGCACCTGTATATCGCCACGTACCTATGTTCTACGTAATAAGGCACGAGCCTGTTGCCGTTTTTTGAGCACAATAATTAAAATAAATGATTACCATAGTCTTACATACTCATCCCCTTTCATAATATATAAAGGAGCGATGCCCGACAAAGTAAGACCAAATGCAAGACATGAATTAATTACTATTTTAGCACATCGCAGCCTTCCTACGTGTTACGAACCACAACTAAATTAATACCAATGTTCGTTCATTAGTCACACAATATAACAAGGGGAAAATCTAATCTGGCTGCGAAATTCACAAACCGGCCCTCATTACCATTCGAAAGCGCACGGGAAAGAAAGAAATATTCTCCATGAAGGAAATTCCATGTAAATTGGGGCGGCTGCTTGGGACTTTTGCTTTCTTAAATTTTCATTGCAACGCGGTGTTGGCAATTTTATGCGTCAGTGCAGACACCGCGATCTGTCGCTCAAAGTTAATTTGATCCCGACCCTTCTTCATTCGCGAGAATTATTTTAATAAAGGCAAAGTTCGATATACCATGACGCACGGATGTTACTTACACGAGTGTCAGTCACACATTTCCCTAGAAGTATATGTACATTGTTATTTTCTCATTATCAGCCTATATACATCCCACTGCTGGGAACGGACTTTAAATTTGAGGTGGTTTAAGCCATAGTTCACTACGCTTGCCTAGTGCGGATTAGTGGACTATACGAACTTTAAGGTATGCAGGTTTCATCACGCATGTTTTCTTTCAACGTTAAAGTACGTGTTAAGTCATTCTAAATATACACATAACATTCAAAAGACAGAAGTGGGTGCCTAGGGTTTAAACCCAGGACCGAAGAAATCCTCAGCCGCGTGGCTAACCCTCGAGACCAATCACGACTTCATCATGTTATCATCTCATCATCCAAAAATCACAAGTACCTAAATCTTCAACGATTTTCATCCCGAGTAATACTCCTCTCAATAAATTTCGGTGGCGATTCGATATCGCCATTTCGGTTTATAGACTCCTTGCTTTCTGTGGTATAATAATCGGCACAATGAAATGGGGCGGCGTTTGTATCCGATTGAAATTGGGCCGGTATTGTACCAGCTGCGCACAATTTTACAGCGGTGCAGCCCTCTCATGGCACGTGACTGGGCTCGTAATGAACAGAGCACCAGTTTCCAGCGAGCACTCGTCTACAAGCTCAGAACATGTGTCTTAGACGCCTCACTACTCATAACTTATCATATAAACGCCTTCAGGGTTGAACTCCTATGAAAGTACAAATATTTTGTAATAGTTTTTGTTAAGGATGATTGCTCTTCTTATATTACTGCTCTTAACTAAAATGAGAAATATGTGGAAATTTATCGCCTTTTTCATTACAATTCAATCTATATTTTAGTTGCTGTTGAATAAAATATGAAACAATTAGCCTTAGCCTGATGTCGAAAACCTAATCTCATAAAATATTTATAAACGAAATTAACTTACGAGAAAATATTTGAGATAAACGCGATTAAGCATATAGATCATGATTAGAGTGGAATTTCAGACTGAATAATTTAGTAACAAAATTAAGGTAAAACCCTTTAATTAATTCCAACTTTCATTCACTTTCGTAAAGTTTGATTAAAATAAACGCAACCAAAAGTGTTAGAAAGTTTACAAAATTAATTAACTTAAGTGTTTTTTTTGCAGGTACCTAAGTGGCAGCTAAATGCGGCACAAGAACAATTTATAAACATTTTAAAGCGAGTAGATATCAAATAAAAATGTTTTAAGGCACGTATTTCAAACGATAAAACGCAATTATAACTGCGGGCCATATTTTTGAAATAAAGTCGTTAATCTGTTTAATAGCCGCGGGCACTCCGAGCAATAGA
Source organism: Cephonodes hylas (assembly GCA_030295005.1). Lineage (NCBI taxonomy): Eukaryota > Metazoa > Arthropoda > Insecta > Lepidoptera > Sphingidae > Cephonodes > Cephonodes hylas. Next base: position 10,188,248 of record AP025362.1, on the reverse strand, counting down.
GTTTAAAAATAAATGAGAGGGACAAAGGAACCGATAAGAGTTTTGAGGCCAAAAACTTGGGCAAGCACTAAAATTTAATATCGACCGTTGGCAGTTCTGGGGACACCACACTTTATGGCGGCAATTACTACCCTTCATCTTGGAATACTTGTAGATTGGTTTTGCGTTTATAGGTTTTCGGGACCGAGGTTATTGCAAACTTTTTGCTTCCATTGTTGAAACTTTACATTTTATACCAACGACAATAATATGAAAAGTTTCGAATGCCGACAGTAGAAATCTAAGACACTTGTCTGTTCCGAGTCAAATTAATGTTCTACTGTTCTTTATAGTTGAGGTGAATTATGGCTATAGTGGATACAGGCGGCTGCACATTGAGTGTGCTTGGGAATTAATACGATACGGATGTAACCTACTAGACTCCTATGAGTTAGATTGTTCTACTAGTACATATAGTACAACTACTGATTATGTGTACTGATTTACGTCAAATAGTGTGCATTGCGAAAGAAAATGTATTAAATTTTTACCAGTCGATCAATGAGTCTTTCTGAGGCGACGGTGATATGCAAGTCTTGTGTCATTGTCACTTTACTAGCTCACAAACATAAATATAAGCCATTAACGAATTGTTTTCTCTGTAGAAAATGTACCGAGAATGCCATTACGTATTACTGTCTTTCGACCATTTCATCACAATGAGAACAGGTCTTCAACTGGCTTGTAACAAGAGATATTTTATCTGGCCGCTATTAGAGCTCCATCAGACGAATATATTTTTTCAGATGTTTCGCGTATTTGTCTTTCGGAGCTGCCGACCCTCCGCTGTTTTCCAAAGAATAGACGTAATAGTTTCAAGTAGGTACTTTGTCAGGACTCAGAATTTTGTTAAATCAGATAAATTTTCCGCTCCGTTTGTTTATGTAGGCTATTTTACTCAATGCTGTAGGGGTTTAATTCTTTAGAACTATCATGTACGTAGGACTGTGCAAAGAAATAAAATTATGTATTTAGTTTTCTGTATGGATATCATTCGGTCAAATTGTCAAATTATAACCAAATTTTGTCATTATGTATTGAATCACCCCTTGTAGTCTGTACATGAACAGTATTTATTTTTTTAAAACTACACATTCTGTCATTCCTGAAGAAGCCGAGCTTAATGAACATTACAAAAGTATCAATGACGGGACGTAAAGTCTCAAGTAAATAAAGATAAAGATGATACAAATATGGAGCTGTTTTACAATAAAAGACGGGATAACAAAATGCACTACAACTTCTAAAGTGAAAACAGATTAATATTGTGTTTTTCCATGTCCCCCACGAGCGCCAATAATAACTAAACAACGCGTGTGTTTCATGAAACGCCGCTTCATTAAAACCGAGTCTATCTTTATTAAACCGAGCAAAGTCCGCAACAACCAATCATTAGCGAGCGTGCCAAGTGGCAAAGAGCACTGCTAACATCGTCCCGGCAATGTTAAATCTATAAACATGGACTTTGCTCTTACAAATGTGTACACGACGTATCATACAAAAGTGCTAACGTTCCTTATTTGTACCTTCAATCGTATCAAAAACACCATATACATCAAATTTCAACATCACGGAGAAAAGGGTTTTATTTTGCTTGCGTTTAAGGGCTAATGTTCCTTGCAAGGCCGCGGAACCCTCTGAAAGGGTTGCTACTTTTATATAAATTTGACGTGGCCGCAAACAACAGTTAATGGCGCATAAAATTCTGAGCAACCCTGATACAGTCGCATAATCATATTTACTAAAGTTTTATTTGCGTAACGAGTTCGCTTACGGCCGCTGTTTTCGGATCTATTAATTCCGGGAGCATGGAGTACGGCTTTAATTTAAATTAAAACTCTTTATCCTTTACTGCCAAAAAGTGGTTAACGAGTCCTTATGTGTGCGGGATTTATTATTTGGTTAATAATATGAATGATGTTATTCCAGTCCTTTAGATTTGTACTTCAGTAGCAGTACAAAAGCACGTTTCATCGCACGTTTAGTCCTACGTAATAAGGAACAAATCTCGTTCTTTCTTCCAATCTTTCCAAATTTATGTATGACTGCATTCTGTGTTGAATATTTCGCTGCATAATATTAGTATGACGCATCTGAAGGTAATACTCTGCCAAAAATCTTCAAAGTCGCGTCGACCATCACATTTCGGTCGCTCCGAGTATCTATTCAAACATTTCAGCAAAATTTGATATTTAAAGCAAGGTTACTTCTTAAACTTAGCTCTTAAATATCTGATCCTAGGTTAAATTTGTAGAAACTTAATTTTGGTAGTAAAGAATTTTGATGTGTTTTTGTGTCGCAGATGTTTTTCTTAACGAAACTCTCAGTAGCAGTGCGGAGTCTAGAAATGTGCCCGAAAAACGGCAGTAGGATCGCCTCCTTTTACGAGGTACTGAAACCTGGCGATATTTGGGTGCGAAAATAGAATTTGAGGCTAGGTAGGTACATATAAATATTTAAAATATGAAGCTTGCAACTTATGATGCCTGATCGTTATTTATTTATTTTATTTTTTATTTTACATACTTTATTGAACACCAAAAAACAACAAAAAAGAAAATAAAAATAACAACAACCCTATCATAAGGTGAGCAATAGGCGGTCTTATCCCTAACTGTGATCTCTTCCAGACAACCTATTTTACAATATGAATATATATAAAAAAGAAATGGTACGGGTAATACATCAACAAATCAAACAATAAATGATGTACTTAAACAAAACAAAGCAAAAAAAAAGAAACAAGAAACAGAGAAAAATAAAATATATAAATACTTAAATTGAAACCTAGAATAAGCCTCATATATCAATTATTTTATAAATTATGTTATAAATGTTATAATAATATTGCTCGTTCCTTTATCATTTGATTTACCAGAGAGAATAACTAAAGTTTGAGTTGTTTTAGGAAGTAGAGCTAGATAGTCGAGGACGACGATTTGAATAAGCCGATTAAATGGCGACACCGCGTCTTACAGAAAATTTATGTAAAGTTAAATTTTTGCTTTTTGGTGAGTTAAGGATCTTGAGAGTACCTCTGATCACATAAAGCTACTTTTACCCACCTTTTTATATAAAAAGCGGATATTTACAAAGGTGTCAATGCACCATGTATTGCGATTTACCTGCATGTAAGCATTACTTTGCTTATTTATTTCATATACCATAGGTGAGCCATAAAATAGTAGAGTTAGATCATGGCTTTACCATTTATAATTCTCGTGAATAATCAGCGTTGTTTGAAGCGCAGTAAATGAAGTCATTCATAATAAGGCAGAATGTATTATTCATTATTTGATTGCTTTTAACGTATTCTCCGGCGCATCGTCAGGGGAATGCACAATTCGCCTCACTACATAGATTATAATCAAAACGTTTATGTTATGATTACATAATCACATACGTTGCACGCTGGCAATGAAGCGGTTCAATATTATAATTTATTACAATATAATTCAATGTGATGCTAAATGTGTAAAAACAATGTAGTTGGTTTAGTTATGACGAACATTTAGGTAGAATTTCAGTTGGGCGGCAACTGTGCCTGATCAGGCGATATATAATTTGTTTTTCTAAGAGGAAAACAAGTTGACATACCTGCTTACGTCCACCTGAACTTAACTTATTAACTTTATACCTACGAGAGGTATATTAGGAGTCTGGTCTATGGCAATCTTAAAGTCTAACAAAATGGAATACTTAAGCTCTTAGATATTGATTGAGGTTTAGATAGAGCAAACATCCCACTTATAGAAGACAAGAGGTAATTCAACTAATAATACTACAGTATATTTTTTAATAATATTTTTAATAGCCCTATATACAATTTGTCAAAATGAAAAGAAATACTTCTCAGTACTCACTCTACCAGGACCGAAACGTTAATATGCGACGACACGAGGTAATAAACAAAACTCACTTGAGCATTTCATACAAATAGAGTTAAGCTGTACATTTGTCTAGCAACAGCGGTGGCGTGTTGGGAGATCAGGCCCGACCGTGCGTTATTCACCACTCCGTAGACGCACAATTTTCCGACGGGAGGCTATTGAGGCCCAAACGTGACCAGATTTCAGAGTCACCGCAACGTTATTACACCTATGTACTTATATAAATAAGATCTTTTTATGACACGCACGCAAGAAGAGAAATCGGCAGGCACCTGGTTGTAGGGTAAATGTTTTTTTTTTCCTTTATATATTTTTGGGATATATATTAATATTAGATCTCAGGGTAAAGGCATATTTTAAGTTCTGTACTTAAACACTGTAAATTCTAAATGCAACATTGGTCGTTTTAGGTTAATATCCAAAAGTGAAGAAAAACATCACGAGGCAGCGTATCTGTTCTCTAAATGTATTTTTGAAGGCAACTGAAAGCTACGTAACCTTACTAAGCAAGTGCAGTTGACACTTAGTCAACTGATCCATTTTAGGTGAAGCAGTTGGTTATAATGTGGCTAAAACACTAATAAAAACCTTTGCACAGAAGCAAATTATAGTACAGTTTAAATTTATTTTTTGAGGAGAGTAATCCTATGAATGAGTCCATATCAACCAAAATTCTACAGCACAAACAGTAATATAGACAAATATGGAATTGTCAGTCAATTGAATCCATTTCATTTACCTTTCTTGTCTTTATCAGCGATTCCGCTTGTACAGTTTTAGCTAGCCTCAGATCTAACGTATTCTCTGATAATACCTAGAATTATAATACTCGTAATATGTGGATTACGGCTGTATGTGACAGTGGGTATATTTGTTTTCTTTAATTCTATTTCGACCTCTATTTCCTAGCCGTAAACACAAAGGAACCGTCGATTCACAGATGTGAAAAGGCACTCCATAATAACTCTTGAAATCTTTTTCCCGTCTTGCAGCGATAAGGTAAATAGTCATTTTTATTTTAATATAAACCGCTTCTTTGTGCCAGTGGAAATAAAATGCCATCTTCAAGCTACTACAATTTATTTCTTGAATATTCCGTGTAATCAGAAGTTGAAGAATTCTACTTTGAGTCCCATTGGAATGTAATCGTTTTGCGTAATAACTTTTTATATGAATTGCTTGTCGTGCTTCAACTGTAAAGAAAAGATTTACCTTAAAGGTATGATTGGCCTGGCATTACGATATAACCAAACAGGTCTCAACGGAGAAGGTAGAACATTAAAGCCCATCGTAACGTGGAACAAAAAAATATTTACCAAATTTGTCACATCTCGTGGCATTAAGCTTTCGTCGAATGTCAACTTCGTTGGTTCAGAAGTAATTTCGTAGAGGACATCACTCAGGTCGGAATGGACGTTAGTGAGTTACAATTACAATATTTCTATTTATAAAATGTTTGCTCGATAAAAGATGTGAGCATTTTCACCCACGAAAATCTACAACTTAACGATGAGAACTTATAGTTTTTGTAACACAGTGGACACGGGCGCAAACACTCACTTTTTTATCAATGGGATAAGCAAAGGTATTTGTACCTACACCAACGTTTCGCTGTCTTTATTTAATTCTATTTCGTCTTTATATCGGCACATTTTGATCTCTTATGACGTTGACAGCAACGTACCATCAGCTCTTATCATCGTCAACTTAGTATAAGAAAAAACTAAATTTCATATAACCTAATCCTATTCAACCTCAAGCCTCTAATTGACTCTTTAAGCCAATGACGCAGTTAAAACAATTGATAGAGCTAAAAAAGAGACAGCATTATTCTCTTTGAAAACAATCCTAGAATTGTTGATTTCAACCATAATACTCAACCACAAAAGCCAAGATAAAAGTATTGTTTTACGTCGAAACCACTAGTTAGTCGAGCTGGAGCATGCGTGTTTATTTTAAGTCTTAGATACTTACGAGCATACTTTAATATAAATTTACATTGTATCTTTAACGAACTGAAATAATAAATCTTTAGTAATAGACATATTTTACCAAAGAAAAAGTAATAAATTTTTGTTCTGTATCCGAGTACTAAAGCATATTTATGTTTAGAAGAATAATAATCGTCCACTTTTCAATATTAAAGGGAAATTAAAAAATATCCAGTGGCGAGACCGCACGGTGCCATATTTTCAAACCGCGTACCGGTTGTTGGTTTTAATTAACGCAATATTTTATTAAATATTTCATTTTGTTGGCCATTGGTAAACGTTTTATTATTAAATTTACAAATATTATCCACTCAAAATTTATTGATAGTGATTAAAAGTGTATATTTACTGCGCAACAAAATGTGATATAAAAAATATACCATGCTATGTAATATATGCTCGCCTTTCCCATTTATAACCTAACTTTATTGTAATTATCATCCCAGTTTATTCTAAAACAAAGCTTATGTGAAAAAATAAATAGGGATATGTTTTCTGACCAATTGCTTTAAATAAAAACAAGTATCAAAATATTTTACACTAAAAAGGTATCATATCGATAACACAATAAATTGCATGGAACTATTCACCGCAAAAATATCGAAATCAAAATTGAAATCGTAAAATCCAGACAGTAAATGTTCAGGATCAAATAAATAATGTACACATAAATACGAAGGTACTATAGAGTAAGACAGTTTGGTAATTTATACAAGACTTGCTTTTCACTCTGTTTGGAAGTTAGTAAATTACTTCAGGGACTAGCTAAGATAGATGAGATAAAACAATATTATTCACTGGAATCGTAAATTAACATCATTGTAAAAAGAAAACTTATGAACAGAATACAAAGAAGGCCTTTCGTAATTGGGACGGCAAAAGTTATATTATACCGAGTAGTGTGTAAGCTAAGCTAAATTTTAGCAAGCAAATAACTTATCCGTAGCTGGAAAAATGAACGCAGACTTCAAAACATCTTAGTAATAATAGAAAGACAGAGACAAACAATTTGAAAGCGTTAGAAGTTTGAACAAAAACTGCTACAGCGGAAAATGTCCAGAAACAGCACTGTACTATACAAAAGAGGAATAAGAAAGTAGCTAATCTAAAAGTATAGTTTGTAAGAAAGTCTGACGACACTAAAGCTAACAAGCTGACAAAAGCCACACGGACAAAAAGGTGTAAAAACAAAGATCCTATTTGCAGTTAGAGGTACGTAATTGTGGATAGAGGGAACAATCTCTAAGAACTGCTTTTCAGACTCCGCAAATGACGGTGTTCGAATAAAGATAATGAGAACGAACGGAGACGGCATGAAGCGAAACCACGGATTTGGAAACTTTTCACACCACGTGCGGCCGAATTTGCCACAATACCTGAACTGCTTCATCTAGTTTTTTGCTCCGAGCAGTAAACGTTAAAATTTGTATTCCTGATAGGTTTTACAAAGTCGCGAATATAATAGTCATCGAATTTTAAAACTAGCGGAGCAGTAGTTTGTTTCAAGATTTATAGTTTGAATGAGTTACAAAAAATATGTATCAGCATTAGGACGTCATAGATTGCTTGAAAGCTTTATGAAACAGTTATATGCATTCGACCGACTTTCTGTATTTTCATTTCTCGTCCTGTTTTTTGTTATGTTTGTGTGTGTGTCTTTTGTTAGTATTTTTCCTAGTATGAGTGTTTGAGTATGTAAATTAAATGAACGAAACGTGGGTATGGACAATACGTAACGTTTTTAGTTATTAAAAGTTTATAAGTTTCGAATAAATATCAGCACTTCCATTTATGCCTGTTAAACATGGTTCACCTCCATTCAAACAAACGTAGCGTTGAGTGTATCAGCAGACCAGCCTAATTCTATCCAATGGCGACATGGATCACCCGCTACTTGAGACTCCACAGCACCAAAAAAAAAATCTCCATCAACGACCTCAATTGCTCAAACTTAAACTTCTACTACAATCAATTTATGGGGAAGATGCAAACGCCCAACCGTTCCCGTCAATCCGTCAACGTCTATCAGATATCAATTTCATGGCAAGGCATATTAATCTTTGACATATCGTTAAAAGGGTCGGCGCATGCGCTGTTGAGCGTAGGTACTTGGCGCCGGCCAGTCGCCTCCTCTCATCTCGCATCAATAAAGGAAGCCAAATAGCAATCAAGTACGAAGCGCATTCAGCCTGTGTCTTCACATAATAGAATCAAGGTCGCAGACCGTAATGAAAGGAAAATATCTTAAGAGGTAATTAAAAGAGACTGCCTATCGCTAGAAAGGACATCAAAGCGTTACTTTGCCGACTATGCGAGCAATATACGCATAGTTTATTAAGGTTTTCACAAGGTTCCTCTTTTATCTCAGCAATATTCATTTTTGCATGAAGTGAAAACTCCGCCTTGAGATGAAATTTTCGTAAATGAAATATTTACACTTTCTTTGTGCTCAGATAAACTACAATTTTGATGTGGTTTAATTTGCTAAAGTATGTCTACATTAAAATTTTAATTAATTTAGTAAATTTCAAGCATTCGTATTTTATTTTACTTTTGAGTATAACGCCTTCCCTCGTTTTCTCCGTATAAGAATAAAACTAGTCTTGTTACACAAAATAATTATAGGGTTGATGACCTAACATTTTCTATAGATCTGATAATTATCCAATTTCGGTTCAACTTACATTGTTTTCTGCTACATCGATCAATATAAGCACATTCATAACAGACGCAAATTAAAACAATTAAATATGATATTGTATAAAATCGGTTCTATCCGCACAATTAATATGCTCATTGAAGCAGAAATTTCCGTATTGTATCGTAATAGCTTCCCATAATTAAATTAATTAAACGTAAAAGCCGAGTCTGTCCAAGAGAGAACAGAAATGGGTCCATCAAGCTACCGTAGTTATTTCCTTTAATAAATATTAATAGGATGTCAATACAAGACGCCTTTGTCGACGCGGAACAAGGCCCTCCTGTTTATTTTATTGATAGCATTTAAGAAATTGTTGAATAGCTATTTGACAAATTTGACCTTTTGCTTTAAACTATATCTTTGTATTTCGCTCGTTAAATAATTTTGAGACTTCATGTATCACGAGAAAATTTTGCAGAGGAATATTTGTCTTTGATATTTGAACTTCGCTTCTTGATAGAGTTTCTCTCGCTGTGTAAACGTTCAAATATGCGGCGTATTATGGGTGTAGTAAAGTTAGACAACGGATAATAATACATAGGTAATATGATAAAATAAATTTAAATGATTATGTAATGTTATATTTATTCCCGTTAAGTAGGATGAAATCCTCTTTACATATTTGTCAGCTTTTCTAAAAAATTTAAAAAAATCCTACAGATGGAAGATAGTTTTTTTTTAGTTCATATTGTTAATGGGTAATTTTTCAATTAAATCAGTATTTTCAGACGGGTACCGTACTGGTGCTCTTTTGGATGTATTTTAATCGCAGGGACCTAAACGTAGGTTGTTCTTAAAAGGCGTTCTAAAAACATCTGCTTAAATAACAAAAGAAATTTAAACTGAAACACGCCATGAAATTTTAATGAGATGGTAAACCGACGGATTTTAAACTTGTTGTTATGATGTTTTTCATACAAATTGTTGTGCTTTTGAACAGTCCTCAACAAAAATTTAAGGAATAACAACACTTGACTGCGGGCTTCGGTAAATAACCGTTTGCGAAATGATCAGTAATTTTGGAAACTTTTACACAAACCTACGGTTGGAAGGAAACTTTTTATTTGCTTTCCAAATATCCATGATTAAACATGGAAACTGGTAGGAGAGTAAAATGGATCCGCAATATTTTCACAACAAATATTCCAATGTAATTTGAAAAAATACGTTTTAAGCTCGATTCTTCCGTATAATAAAGGGCGAATTTAAAAATCGTAAATTAATGAATTATTCTTAAGTCTTAAACTTCTAAGTTTTAAGGTTCTCCTTTGTAAATCTTTGATAGTATCTATGGAACTTACCTTTGCATTCCTCGATGTTTTCGTCGGAGTTGTCGCCGCAATCATTGTCGCCTTCACACACCCACGATATAGGTATGCACCTGCCGTTCGCACATTGGAATTGCTTTAGCGGACACACAGCACCTGGAGCAATACAAGAATGTATTAAATACACCAGTTGCGATAATATATTCCGAACAGATATGGCCCTAAAGCGTGTACGATACGGCCGGGTTAAATGTTCTTGAAATCTTTCGCCACAATAATAATTGACCGCTTATCAAGTCCATTGAAATCAAAGGGGCCCATGGTAGGAAACGGCTACGACTTTTATCATCCCTCATGAAATATGCAGGCGTGTACGCGACACACCTCAAGCTTCTATCCCAGCTTATATAAGAATATACATCGCCATCATACCAAAAGACATTATATCATATTGAACAATTTGGCAACTGATAAAAAATTCTGCAAAAAGTTTATGCATTCTTATAATCATAATATTATACAAGTGTTATCTAGATAGTCCGTAACTTTGACCTAATTCATTTTATCAATATTAATTACCTTTCAGACCCAGACAATCACGAAGGTCTAGACAGTCATTTATCAGAATTTTTACGATACCTAAAAACTAAAGAGCAAGTCACGCGGCTAAAAAGATTCTAATGTTTTCGACTTAAAACAGATTTAATTTGAAGTGATAAGCATTTAATAACTATTATCAAAAAATGATGGATATTGTTGCAAATCCTTGAAATACCGATAACAGTTATATTTGTAAATGAATTATGAGATAAGAAAAATGTATTCGCGATTTGATATATTTTATCAAATTCTGTTTTGTGCGCGATAACTTAGTGACTCAGAACGGGCTATCAACTGGCGGTCGAGGATTTATGTTCAATGTACAATTAGCTCATTTTATTGATGCACAAAATTAATATTTTAATAAAATACTTTTGATTGCATTGGTCTTGTAGCATATGCTACATGTGATCCTCAGTTCCCGCGTTTTATTAAATTTTCCATTTAGCAATTTTCAGTAGCACACAGCGTCTAGAAATGGGTGACTCTTTCCGTGCCCGAAAATGGCAATTTTTATTGCCTGGGATAAAACAGCGCAAAACGTAAGTGTAGTAATATCTCGGAAAACTCCTTCAAGCATACAGGCATCATCGACATATGTAGGTATTTTTGTATTGCTCTTTGGTATCTACATTTAAAGTTTCCTTAAAAACTGGGCGCTATAAAATGAACTTGATTAACTGCTAAATTGCATATAAGTTAATAAACTATTTGTCGAAAGCCTATATATAATTTACTTAAAACATATAAATTTGTTTTTCTCTCCCGCCACTTAAAGACGTAATACGGTAATTTTCTCTAGAACAGTCGGCAACCCTAGTCGTAGTCGTGTATTAGTTATGTCTTTTGGTAACAATATCCCCCAACTTCAGGCAAACAAATGGAACAGATTTGTGAAGCACAATTCGTATCGACGCAATATAAGTACAAAACCAAGTCATAAATCTTTAGCCTCCGAAAAAACTACACATAATCCATAGCATACATTTCAATAATAATAACACAATAGTTGGTAAACAGCCTATCAAAACTTGGCTTATAACTCAAACGAGCCGATATCGAGAAAGAATACGATTGGGCGTACATTACCATGATACTAAACAGGCTTTAGAAGCCCATTATGTAATGGTCACGAGGAGCGGAATGGTCGATACAATCGAAGCAATAGTCTGCTCAAATAGCTTGATTTATATCGCATTTTTTTCGGCATAACAGACTGAGGGTAACTCGGTCGAAGATTTAGACGTAGTATGCAAGATTACTTGACCGTTGCGGTACGTGTTCAGCTGAAGAAGTTTACCTTATAATATGTAGTTTTTGTATGCGAAGCTATTTAGATCTGGTTGACTTTTTATGTGAATAACAAAAAAACACTTTAAACTTCATACAATACTATACAATAGAAAAACAATTGCTATGCATGGACAAAATCTTTAACTATTCCGGGTGTCTTTGAACTTTTTATGACCTGTGTCGTACAGCACAAAATGTGCAGAAATATTTCATCTGCGAATATGCTTATGATCCACTATTAGCGGAATGAAAAAGCAGTAACCAAATTAGGTCGCAAGACATTACTCACGTAATTTTAATAATGGATATTCCAATGATGGAGTCTGAGTGGTCTGTGAGAGGGGCACTAATTTAATTTCATTACTTTAGATCGAGGGTTGTTGTACTAAAAGCGGGCTGTGGCGACTGATGGCCGGCGCTTGTGCCCGCCTGACATCCAATCTCTGTGAAGGGTACTCGTGTCTGTCTCATTGAGAGCAAATCGGGCGGGCCTACGGACACGGCCCGTTGAATTTCGCACATTTACACGACACATATTTTGATGTACGACCACTTCACCTTCATTCGTCAAGTTAAATAACACGCGGTTTTTTGCTGATAGCAATATTTACACGAGTATCGTACTTGAACTCGTAGCGCTTCTAAAACACGCAACGTAATAGCAAAATAAATGGTTGTCTATGTGCGTCATTGCTGGTTTCATTGAAAAATGGTTTTTAAGGTTAAGTAAGGTAATTCTATGCTTAACTAGTATATTCATCCCACTACATTGATCAACATAATTCTGAGAAATTAGCTTTTTATCGGTATATGCTTCTCCATACTAAGGAATTATCAAAACACTAATGTTGATATTTAAAATTAAAACATTTTTCATTTCAGTTCTGCTACTGCTAAGAATAATAATAGCCAGTAAATAAATAAGATTCGACAAAATATGATCTCATGGACATATTCCATTAAAATCACACCGTAGGCGTGTATATAATATGGGTACTGCAGAAATCTTTGCGTGGTCAAAATGTTTTGTTGGCCAGTAATTTACTGTCCCGGGCCGTCACGTAAACCGACCCGCACGGTTATATCTGCCACTGAAAGTTATTGTTTGGGCAGAAATTTCGCTCCGAACTGGGAATGTATGTATTTTCTGTCCATTGACGTGTGGTCAGCGGCGTGTTGCGGTGGTCGGGCCATTAAATCAATTTCCTCTTATTGTCCTGTCTGGGGACGTGACTAATATGTTTTCGGATTTGTGTTTACATTAGGTGCACGACAGCCGCATATTGATGGTTGGATTAGTGCATTGGACGTGCATTGCGTTTTTGGTTTCAAAATTGAATTAGAATAGTAATATTACGGTGTGTAATTTTGGTTGTAATAGAGAAACGGACAATGTGGCAATTTTAACGGCAAATTTGGCAAAACGGGCAATCTAACACAGATTACCCGATGTAGCAAAGACATGCTTAGAAGTGGATATGATCACGAAAGTCTTTGAATCATTTATATGGCACTTATTTCTGTGGTTTAAAATCTTTAAGAGACTCTTTGTCGCAAAAAAAAGATTCATTGCAAGTAGTTTCGAGTGACAAACATTTTACTTAAAGTGGGAACGAAATCGCGCTCTTTCGATTCACAGCCATAACAAAACACGCGGGTTGTTTATTTGACGTATTTTTGTATGTTCATTGTAACGATATTGATCAGAAATAAAACAAAAGAAGAAAATAAAGCGTAAGAGATTTAAAGAGCCGGTTTGTAAATACCAAATTTTGTGTAAACATCAGAAAAATTCTTCAAATAACTAGAAACAGTCTGTGAACATCGCCCACTAATGTTAAGTCAAACTTATATGATGTCATTTTTGTAAAAAAGTTGGACATCTCGTACATAAAGAGAGTTTGTTTTATGTCTTTGCTGCTACTAACTATTAACTACAGTTATAGTTATATCGTCTTCTATCCATGACGAAATTACACACAATCAAATATGAAAGTTATAAAAGTAAGTATAATATTTGTCCTTGATAAGTTTTACATTTGATTAAAGCGTACGTGATACATTTAAAACAGCGTCTTAAAAAGTTGTATTATGAGAAAAATTGAAAAAGATAACAATATTTTTGTTAGAATGCGAAGGAATTTTGAAGATTTCAGAAATATGAATTTATATGGGATGTATACAATTAGATTTTTGGTAATTTTTTTATGTGCCTACTTATCCATGATTGTTTGATGATACTCCATAGGAGTAGGCAAAGACCAAATGCTGTTGTTTTTAAATTTACTTTACTTACTTACTTTGCGGGCCGCTTCCAAGGATAATTTTAAATCAGATCAAGCTAGAAATATATTAATGATATTTATTCATAAAAACCTAAAACAAGTTTTTTTTTAAGATTGTCACGTTAAAAATATACAAGAAACAGTATTATCAAAGGTGAAAGCACTTAAACAAATGAAACTATTAACTGAAAACGCTCCGGTTATACAAAGCAATAATTCTTCCGCCAGAGATTCTGAAGCGAATAAAATTTACGTTTTAGTTTGGCTTAGACTCTATCCTTGTTTATTGCTTTGGTAAACAGGTTTAGCTCGATTGCTTATTCTACTTGAAATATACATTTAATTTTAGACAGCATGTTTTGTGTTGATCCGATAGTTTGCTTAAATATAAACACTTTGAATGTGATCATTCGAAATGTTTACCGCACAAACTGTAATAGATGGTTTGTGATGTCAATATCTATACTATATTCCAACCTGTAACAGTTAAGCCCCTAAGATAGATTTTATAGCCATAGATTTTCGATTTTTATTATAAATGGCAAAAAAATAAATAATATGGAATCAAACACATCACAAGCAACAATATGTACATTGTACACGTACATGAGCTCATTTAAACAATGAGATTTAAATTGAGAATTAAATTATTATTAAACCATTTAAAATAACAATTCAAACAAACCACGGGCTTGAAATTGCAAATTTTCTTAAAGCATTCGCCTTTTCATTACCGGTTTGGTGAAGTTTCACCGCATTTCAGCACAATACTAATCCGCTAAAACTTTCTTATTATTGGCCACATTTCGGAAACAAACTCGTTGCTACGTCTGAAATTTGTTATAAAATATTTTAATTAAAAAACTGTACGGGCATTCTTAATTCTTGGGCTTCATTTAAGAAAGTCTTGTTAAATTATAGCGTAATTAAAGCGAGTTACGATGACTGAAAGTGTTACCGAAGGCGATGTGTGTGCGAGTGACTCGACGTCTCAACTTCTCGACAAATTTATCTCGCGCCCCAGTTTTGAAAAGTTCCGAAGTTTACTGCAACAGTTTTGATTATTTTCTTAATCTAATCACATTTGATCGGTATCTACTGTGAGTGTGAGTATACCGTATATCTGAATGTGTTTGTTAATGCATATCTTATCTGACAGGTGTGTCATGTAAATTACGCGGTATTTGTTGTTTTTCACAAATGTGTTATTCAATTGCAGCGTTTAATTTTTTTTTTATATTTCTTTTACTTGTTATAACGTCTTCGTCGCGGTATGCAATGAACTTATTAATCTGTAATTTAAAGTTAATAAATATATACCAAAGAATACATTTTATGTTCAAGTACATTTGTGAATTCGATAAAAATCAATCGGCAATATATTTGATAACCTTCCCTCTTTCTAATTACAATTGGTTGAGACGATGCTTTTAACGTATATTACAATCATAATAAAAATCTTCTTCATCAACCCATATATACGCCCACTGCTGAGCACGGGTCTCCTCTACCATTGAGAGGGTTTTTGGCCATAGTCCACCACGCTGGCCTAGTGCGGGTTGGCGGACTACACACCTAAGAAATTTTTTAAAACTTTTTAGGTGCGCAGGTTTTATCACGATGTTTTCCTTCACCGTTAAAGCAAGTGATAATTCAATTTGAATACACACATAACTTCGAAAAGTCATAGGTGTGTGCCTGGGGTTCGAACCCGCGACCGCCGAGATTCTCGACCGCGTGCCTAAACCTCGAGGCCATCACTGCAATATAAAAATGCATAATAGAAATCAATGTTAGATAATAATACAACAGAAAATATTTAACGGTACAACAACAATATTTGGCATCTCTCAATCAATTAGAGCGTTCCATTAATTTGTATTGCAGTTCGAACTCTGACCGAGCAATGTTTAATGTAACTTTAAATTTTCCACTTTCGCCGCAAGTTTATTCAACTAATTAACTTGAGTTTATTTGTGTTAACATTGGCCGGAACTACGGTACGGTTAAAACCTATGCAAACATCGGAGCATTATTGCCTTTTTAATAAATTCTTATTTTACATTTATATCTTAAACTTTTTATTTTTAACGGACTGTGACTAGTATCGTAAAAATTTGTGCCATATTATCGAGAAGTCGCGATTTGCGGTCCAGGATTTTATTTATATACCTTTAGAAAATGAGATTCGCTATTAGAGAATGCCATAGAATCTATGGCAGACTTAATATCTATGGCATAGATATTAAGTCTGCCTTTAAACTTATCTGTATAAAAAGCGTAATAAATAAATAACTAAATTTGTGAGTATCATGACGGATTCTATTATTTTCTATTAAGATTTGCATACAATGCGGAACTTAATACAAGAGACATACAGTAATTTATATTTTTATACGGGAATTCTTTTATGTGATATAAATAGCCTACGTGTTATTCCTGATTACACATATGTCTTATACGCCAAATTTTACCCAAATCCGTATAGCCGTTTTGAAATCCATACATTTTCAAAATACGAAATCAGAATTTTCCTAACTTAATTGAAATCTACTGTATGTTCGTAAAAATACTCAGTATTCGCAAACAAATAAACTGCTGCTTAACATAACAGCTTTGTTATATTGGCTAAGGATCGACCAAGTCATGTAACACGAAAATAAAACAAGTCTTTTCGCCTCAGAACAGATAGTAAAAGGCAATTGACAACAATTTTACAGAAAGATTTCCACAGCAACATTGAGGGCTATAAAAGCTACTTCAGATATAACTGTTGCGTCTCCTACAATCCTAACAATAACCTTTTGTGATAGATTTCCAACGCTTTATGTTACAGGATTTAAAAGCCATCGTTTTTAGTACATGATGTTTTATTATTCCTCATGTATTTATTTTATTTTTTACATTTTTAAATATAAAGTTTTATAAAAAAAATACATTTAAAAATATAAAAATTAAACCCGCAGATGGCGGGGTCTACGACCCAAGCCACCGGTGGTTAGGGTCCAAGAGTTAGAAACCGTCTCACGATACGTGCCGTGTCTAATAACACTGCTTTTTGTATCTGGGTTTTGACCCAACAACCGATTGAGAGCCGCCGAAGATGTTGGTCGAGACTCTTTGGTATCAGCCCATTGGCAGTAACGACTATCGGAACAATGACGGTTGAGTCAACATCCCACATATCAGTAACCTCGTGCGCCAAATCTAAATATTTAGACATCTTGTCTTTTTCGGCTTTCACAAGGTTATCATCATACATGATGTTACTATTATGAAAAGACGGGTTAAAAATGTTCATCGTTAATCAGACCAGTAAAGTATTAATAATTTTGTGCATATTTGATCAACACAAGAAACTGATTGTATTAACGCTGTAAGAGATTTTTATTAAGCTAGATCATTTAATTCAAAAATCTACTATCAAAGTAAACAAATGAATGGAATGTGTCATAAAGCAGGCGTTGTAAAACCTGCAAAACCGGAAAACAATTCCGCTTTTAAAGTCAATACTAAAGATACAATTCCTTTATTTATTTAAATAAAAAATAATATTGGCATTTTTTCACTATTCATGAGGGCGATGCATATACATTGCTTTAAAATCAAAACCTTCCTGTTTTAGAATTTTCACAACAGCTAAAGTACCTATGTACATTTATTATATTTTAGGGAATTTTATCAAATCTACTTCGATAAATGGCCAAAAAAACACAACTACCCCATTCACTACTTTATTCCTGCACACTTTGTTATGAATGCAAGTATATCAATTGTTACGACATAATACACAATGTCCATTAGGCGAGCAATCTCACAAAGCGATTCCCGTTGGTAGAATGCACGTATCCAAATTGGTCTATTTTCGCGTCCCCTCGTCCACGCGTTTGGCCGTCTCTGCAGTCGTGTCATTCACCTTTGCATGACCATTCACATCAGCTTTAAGTATGTAACAGTCTGCCATTGTCTCCACACAACACATCATTCATTGAACCTTCTCCAGTAGCATGATATACTGCTTGACAACAGACATCAATTATGAGATAAGGTGATAACATGTTGAAATACTTAAGCTTTATATAATTAAGTTACCAAAAGGTACTTTAATAAAATGAAGAATTTGTTTCAAGTGTGTCATAATAAATTATCACGTGCTTTAACGGTAAAGAAAAACATCTACAGAAAACTTGCAGAGCTAAAAGGTCTGAGGAAGTCCGCCAACGGGGGTTGGGACAGCATGGTGACATACACCTAAACCTTAAAGAAGGCCCGTCCCCAGCTGCATTTATATCGGCTGATAATAATAATGAAAAAAATGCGGTAAAATCGTACAGAATATTCGGAATTGATGCTCAGTACAATGTTGCTTTATCCTTCA
The DNA here is from genome assembly GCA_030295005.1 of Cephonodes hylas. Lineage (NCBI taxonomy): Eukaryota > Metazoa > Arthropoda > Insecta > Lepidoptera > Sphingidae > Cephonodes > Cephonodes hylas. The sequence continues at coordinate 10,169,803 of AP025362.1, read as the reverse complement.
AGGAACGTGAGAAGATAAACGCACTCTAATTTCAAAAACCATTTTACACAAATTGCTATAGCTACAACGCGTCAATAAATAACCTTCAATTCTAATAAACCTCAACATTTCTAATCCCGCAAGATATTGTGAACCTTATCCCATCGATCATATTTCTCCCGATAATGACGTTCCAATATTGTTTTTCAAATTGAAACCCTGTGAAAATACAAATTGAAAACGTGTGGAATGGAATAGTGATGGAAGTCACAGAAGTGACTGGTATCGATAAGCAGATGATGCCGCGGTCCATTTAAATCCCGAACTGGATAAATGTTCCTCGGCCACTGAGCTGGGCTCCTACGTTTGAATACAAATGGACCGTTTATCCCTGAAAGCCAATCTGTATGCAAATTACAGGCCCGTTTAACTATTCTCGTTAGTTGCTCATTTTCGGAACGTCTGGATATTCCGTTTGTTTAAAAACTAAACCTTTCCATTTCACATCCATGACAATTTTCGTCGTATACGGTGTTACGACTATCTCTAACTTTTTAATCGACCACATGCATGCTAACTCTAACATTAGCTTTAAAAGTTAAGACACCGGCAATATTTGGGTACAACTTGTAATTGTGCAGGTTCACTTGGCATTTTAAATATTGTAATACAAAAAACAAGCAACACACATGGCAATACAAAAATAGTTTTTAATAAAGGTGCCAACTGTTGTATTAATGTTGGATGAAAGAACGTCGTCCACAACAATGCTGTTAACGTGATTAATTTTTGACTAAGCGTTTCGCAAGTACTGATCCCGCTTTAGTGTTTTAACACAAAGTTTCCTTTAACTTTTTTATCCCCTTGTTCCGGTGTCGCTAATGCGCAAACTTTCCGCCTCAGATACGGCAACGCGTCTCGCGAGAAGCCCCGCTCAAAATTTCATGAAAGTCCATGAAACGGTATATAACTTCTTATATTGTACGACAGGGTTGATAAAGAGTTTATTGCTAACAAAAACACTGCGAAGCAGGTACAATAAGAACAACTTCATGCGTTAAAATCTTTGTCTCAAGCTATTATTCTTTTTTTATTATGTTTATTTTGTACTAAGAGTCAAACATTTCGGAAGACTGTTCCTTAATGTGTAACAAAAAAACGATTAAAGCAAAGAAGCAGGCAAAATATAATATAAACTTTACAAATCCTTCTTGAGAATTTATTGTATTTTTTTTACTTTTCTAAATTTCTGTAGTTTTTAAAGTAATTACTGGGGGCAGTAATTCTTAGTGTTGGGATAGTTTTCACATTAGAACTACGCAAAATCCTTTAAAGCATACATGGATAGACATTTACAGCCGCATACATCACGAACGCTTTGACCAACTTATAAAAATAAATGATACAACAAACGAACTGTTCAATAAATATAAGTCACGGGCTTGAGATCGTAAGAGACAGGTTGACCTTCCAATAGTCAAGTTCGTGTGAATGTGCGTACATATACAATTTTGACGTACACCTATGTATTAGTGTTAATATTATTCATTTACTACCTCGTACTTATAGCGTACTTTAACACGAATTCTAACAGGAATATGAAGTTTTATCAGTATAGTGTACCGGAGTACAAAAAGATACTTATAAAACAAACCCTGTGATGTAATACTAAGGAGAAAAGCGGAAATATAAGAAATGACTTAAATTGCGATAGACCAAGATAAATATACTAACAAACACCTATGCATATCTAAATTAGTTATTAAATATCCACGACAATCATCGTCACGTTTTACGTCAAGACCAAGAGATGCATATTGGCTTCTGACAATAAGCTTCCATTTATTATTTTAGAGCGGCCCGACGTATTCTTATACTATATCTCGCCTATACTATTAAGAGCTAAAGGCCTCAGCCTTCAGTCCATCACGCTAGCTTAGTTCGAAATTCACATCTAAGGCATCCCTTATTGAAAACTCGTAGGAATGCAGATTTCTTCACGAAGTGTTCTGACCCGTTGATATATGTTCGGTATATAATTCACTCACTTCTGAAGTAATGGTTTAATTTAGATAATGTAAACTGTTGAGAAGCAAGAAATATTAGGGAAGGACCTAAGCTATTGTTTTCTGATGGAATTACGTTCAGGCGAAGTTGGGAAAGCCCATTAACCCATTTGTGGCCAAGCAGAAACTACAAGAACAAATTCAGAAATTTCTTTATTTAATCATAGTTGGGGATACAAATAAGTATAAAAATGAAAAAAAAAAAAAATTATTTATAATTTTGAAATTATAGGGGTGTGCCCAAATTGGCACAATGGCCACTTAAGGGTAAAATAGTGTGCAAGTCTATCGGATCCTATTATAACGGATAAGTCCACCAAAACGCTTTGGAAACTTTTTCTTTAACATATTCGCTGCCGTCCAGTTGTAACCATTCGATGACAATGATATCTGACGAGTAACATGATGATGAGGTGATTGTCCAAGACAAAATGTAGCTATACTTCAGCGAAAATATAACTGATCCATTATATCTTTTTTAGACGTAGCTGTAATGGTCACGCATTTGGTAATGCCACATCTATCATGTGTTTGAAGGGAACCCACCTCCATTTGTTTGCCATGGACTTCAACTCCATACAACGATATTGATTGGGCCATTTTCAGCGAACCTAAAGTATCTCATTATTTGTATCAAATTTATACTCGATCTCTGTTCTTTCAACGTTTCTTTCATACTACTCTCGTTTAGTAATTGGTCAATCGATGATGGATAAGTCTAAGGATAAGAAGGAGCCAAGGAGGAACGATCAGCCTGCCCTGAGGTAAAGGGGGCTTTGAATCCCAGCACGGTATCCCCTGCATGTCGTAAAAGGCGACTCAATTGTTCCCTTGGGGTCGCTGGACGTGCTGCGGGGGCAGGGCGTCCTCAAGTGACTCCAAGAGAGGTGGCGGCACTTTGGCCTCTGTACATCGCGGGGCCCCCCCCCACAACCGGGGCGCCCGAAACAAGGTAGAGGTTGCATAACTACGTTCCCTTTGACTCCGAGGCGGCCGAGACAAGTACGTCTCGGAGGCGCACCGGGCGCCTGTGGACAACGGTGGCGGCCTCTCGCTCACGTACCATGGTCGCCCAACTCGGCACGAAGATGGCCACCGGGGGGTTTTGGCCGGTATGCCGGTTTAGAGACTGTATTAAGGACTCAGCCCGTCACTAACAACTGCGCAAATATGACGTCGCCGCGCGCCGGGCTGGAAGGCCTGTGACCCTGATATACGCTTCCCGCCCCCCACTGCCCCCGGGCTGGCGGGAAGTAGAGCCATAAACAGCTTTCCCCTCGAGAACAAAAAAAAAAAGGAGGCACAATCAGCACTGACCAATGTCGTCCAATCGCAGGTACATCAGGTGCACTAGCGGTGGTTTAATATTTGCGGTCTTATGTTCGTTGCCATTGGCAGTTCACTATCACTGCCATCCTCATACTCAGAAAGAGTATCTACATTATGAACACCTAAATACCTCGATTTCTCCTAGAACATGAATTGGCAATATTGAAGACATTTGTTCATTATCAAAACCATCTCCTTCGTCAGTATCAATAAAAAGTTCCAATGGAATTATAGCCAAATCATAGTTCAAGCCGTCGTCACAATCTTCGAGGATTGTATTTACCTCTTCCTCTTATCCACGGCAATTGTTACTGACACTATAACGTCGTTAGCAGTTTCTCCTTATGATATGCAAAAATAACACTTGTGGCCAGTGTACCCAAATTGGCACAGCAATGTTTAAGGTGCTATAAAATGGTAAAAAATGAATCATTATTTTTTAAATTCTGTTTATAAGATAGACAATTTATCGTATTTGAATAATAATAACTATTTACGATGATAAACTTAATATGCAAAATATAATAATTGCAAACAGTCAAGTACCTCGACAGGTCCTTCAAAACCAAAATTCGACCAATTATTGTAATAAATCTATTATATATAACTAAATTGTTTAATATTATATGTAATCACCACACTTTCAACTATCCAATAATGTGAGAATTTATTAACTTACATAAATACTTTTTTCATGTACCCTCAAAAAGTAAGTGTTCCCAAATTGGCACGGCGGTCAAGAATGGGTTAACTTAAAATAATTTAGGCGGCATTATTTATTTATTAAGCACAACCAGATCACAGATACTAATACATTTATAACAAAGTAACATGTTCTAAGATACTACGTTATGCATACAAGACACTTATCGTGTGTAAAGCATTCACCGAAATTATTCAACTTAGTTAGTACATCTATACAACTTGAAATTTGTACATCAAAGTACCAATTTTCAAATGTCTGTATAGAGACAATATTTAATGAATGGCACGCAGTGAACGTTTCGACCGAGCTGCGGCCACGCATCATGCGACGTGCGGTTGGTTAGGCAATGTTGACGAGACCACCCTATGGATATTTGTTCGTTATATCTCGCGAACAACTAATACAAACCACGTTTTGTATGGAATTTATTTGATAGTTATTTTTATTAGGTGCTTCATTTTTATTTATTGCAAAACGTGGTTGGAAATTGCGATTACTTTTTGCACGTGACAGACAAATGCAAGGATATTAAACTATAAGTAAATATCGGTGTACGCATTCACGTTTACTAATAAATCAAAATAAATGATTGATCTCTACAACGTGACCATTCATGTAAAAATGAAGAACTGAAACGACACAAACAAGGAAAAACTACCATTTTATGCAATTTTACTACTCAAACACCTGTTTAATATTAATGTTTGCTATGACTGCTAATATGTATGGCAAGTTATTATTTTGCCAATATCTAATGTTATCCACATAACTTCTCAAATCAATCATTTAATAACCGATCATTTTGTTATAAAAATTTAAGCTTTTGATTTTGACGAATCTCTGATCAAGACATGGGTTAATAAAATATTTGTCTAAAAATGTATTTAAGATGCGACAACAACTGGTTTTTGCTTCATGGAAAAGAGAATTCACAGATACCTCAATCCCCAAACTGTAGTAGATGTGTTGGCTTCAAAAAATTGTATTGGAAGAGGATTGGATATGGCTCCGACAATCACTCTCGACAAAAGAATGGCAAATCAAAGCCAAAATTCAGGAATGTATTCAAGAGAAACAATGGTATCACACAATTCAAATCGGCTGACTTCTTCATTGTCCCATATGGCAAAGCTATTTCTTACCAATAATACTTAACCCTTAATTCAAAACACTAATTTTGAACTTTATTTGTAAGATCATCACAAAGTTTATTACTTAGCTTGTGAACAGTCCTAGAGATAATATACGAAATCAGATATCTATTTCCGTAATCTGAAAATTTTACATTCATTATAATAGATATTTTCCATTCTAATTCTTACTTTACTTTCGGTCTTTACTTGACTTGACTTTCGGTCGTGCATTTATAACTAATACTCGCAGATGTGATTGGTGGAACAATACCTTAGTCCACCTTCGTCAACTATTTCGTCGAGCGCGTAGGAGGTTCAATTCGCTTAGGAAAAAGTGTAATAATAGTAACTTACTTGAAAGTGCGTTTAACTGTTTAAAAATAGCCAGATCGCGTTATAGAGCCGCGATTATTAAAGCAAAAGGCGATTTGTTGCGAAGAGTAGTTGACCGTCTTAATACTGAGGGTCCCTGGTCCCCCCTTTACCATGAGTTTAAAGCTAATAAATCAATTGATTCAGCATATATTGAAAATATAAAGGTTAATGGAACATACACTACTGGTATTGAGGAGACCACGGAAACCTTATTAAACTCACTTATCCCGGACGATAGCCTTGATAACGATTCCGCATATCATAGTCAAGTACGACTATGGGCCTCCGTTTCACCATCCACTCCTGATTCGGATAGCCCATCTCTTCGCGAATTTCTAGAAGTAGTTAGCTCCCTGCCGCTTAATAAAGCTTCTGGAGATGACAAAATTTCCAACAGGATGATAAAGGAAGCGTGTAAACTGTCCGGTGTCGCTATAATGTGCGTTTTTAATCGATGTATAGCTGAGGGTGTTTTTCCGCGAATTTGGCGGTGTGGTCTCATTAAACTTATACCAAAAGGAGGCAATAAGCCTCCTGAAGACCCAAAATCCTATCGTCCTATAACGTTGTTACCGTCGTTAGGCAAGCTACTTGAACGCCTTATTGTGCCTCGCTTACTACCAGGCGGACCGAAATTCCACGATAATCAATTCGGTTTTACGATTGGTAAGTCAACCGTGGACGCAGCTTTATCGGTTAGAAGAGCGGTTAACAAATCGGAGCATAAGTATGTGTTAGGGATATTTTTAGATATCTCTGGTGCATTCGACAATGCCTGGTGGCCTATGTTACTTCTAAAATTAAAATCTCGCGGTTGCCCAAGGAATATATATTCTATGATCAACTTTTATTTTATCTATGGATCAACTAAATTGCGCTTAGGTCACCACGCAGTGTCGAAGTCACTGACAATGGGTTGCCCCCAGGGCTCTGTTGTCGGCACTTACTTATGGAATCTAGGCTTTGATGACTTTCTCGCGATTCCTTTACCACCGTGTTGTTCTTTAATAGGATATGCGGATGACGGACTCTTACTCATACACGCGAATAGTAGGCCCGGTCTAGAAAAGTTAGCAGACACGTGTCTACGTTTAATTACTCACTGGGGTGAAAGAAACCGTCTCTCGTTCGCTCCCCAAAAATCATTTCACTTGCTGCTGAAAGGCAACTTGAAAACCCCGCCGCGTATAAAATTTAATAACGTCCTTATCAAAAGTAAACAATCGGTTTGTTACCTAGGGCTTGTTCTAGAACGAAATTTCTCTTTTATTGAACATATAAAAAGCGTCGGTGAAAAAGCTAAAAACAACTTTTATGCCTTAACAAGGATATCAAAGTCAACCTGGGGTCTATCGTTTAATACCTTAAAAGTAATTTATGGAGCTACATATTTGGGTTGTATTTGTTACGCTTCCCCTGTGTGGGCCGATAGGGCAACTGTCGGCGCAGTCAGAAGGAAGTTGCTCCAGAGTCAGCGTTTGGCGTTGATATTTTTGTGTAAGGCGTACAGAACCGTTAGTACTGAGGCTTTACCTGTTCTTGCGGGTGTGCTTCCAGTCGACCTGGAAGTACAGCGTCGCGCCGCGTTATATTTTGCTGACAGGCAAAGTATTGATAGAGATTTCCTTCCATCGCGCGACTTTTCAAAAATAACTCGATTATTTAAACCATACGCCGAGACTTACTCGGAATTAATAGAAGAATGGCAAAACCGATGGAAGCTGTCTGTAAAGGGCCGTCATCTTTATCAATATTTTCCTTCGGTTAGCGATCGCTTGGCAAAAACTTGGCTTGAGATTGATCATTACGTGTCGCAATTTCTAACGGGTCACGGCAATTTTCGTAGTAAATTATTCTCATTTAGGTTGGTTGATTCTCCTATGTGCCAATGCTCAACGCATGATTGCGAATATGAACAGTCCGCACATCATATCCTTTGGGAGTGTAATCTTTGGTCGGATGAGCGTAACAGTATGCTCAATAGTATGCACGTAACGTCTGGTGTTGTTTATTATACAGACCTCGTTGAATCTAGGAGGAATTTCCGTGCCTTTCAGCGATTTTGCCATGCCTATTATTGGAAGTCTGTATAACAGTTCGCACGTTAGGTCCAATTTAAGCAATAGTTAACTATCCGTGGTGCGTTACTTGCGTCAAATTTTTTGGTAATTGTAATTGTCTTTCTTTATGTGAGGTTAAACCTCATAGCTCAATGTTTTGTCACCCGCTTTGCTGTGGAGGGAAGTGGACAACTCTTTGTTTTTCCAACTCCTCCTTTACATTGCTTTTCTGATTAACTTCGTTGCGGGATTATGACAATTTAGGTCCCCTTAGATTCGCTGAGCTTCATTGCTCGGCGCCAATACTGTGCGTGCCGCTGTTGATCCTGGAATACAGGAGTTGCAGTGGCGGGTGTGTGGTGGGATAGGGCCAAAAAATTCTAATTCTTAATATGTTGACGAGAAATACACTGCAAAAATGTCTGGTTAAGGGTGAAAATCAAAATTCAATCGTCCCAAATACCACGACTAAGTCTAAATTAGCATTAATCACTTCTAACAAGAACGACGATGAACGATGAACATACAATTCAGTGAATAACTACAACAACGTAATGAAACCCACATTGGGTACAATTGAATTGGTGTAATGGCGAACATAGAACCACGAGGAGAACTTCCCTCGTAAGTACATTATGAATAACTTGTGCAGAACTTTATTAACAATAACTTTGGAACACGATCTTGTGTAGACGTCTGAGGTTGGGTTTGTAGGCCAGCGTTCGTGAAATTATCCAGCACTTCGCAATATATTGATGCTAGAATGTTCATTCGTCACATTTTGAATTTGTCGCAAATTGAGTGTTCATCAGCATTTGCTTTAGAGACAATATTAAAGGAATGGTTTTGGAAGAAGAAAATCAAGTTCCTTATATTGAAAATAAATGATTATCGCTTATAAACTCACCTATTTTGCAGCTAAGTAATACACGAGAACATCATTAAGTTTGTCTCTATTTAATTTTGATTGATTTATATTTTTAATACTTTATTTATTACTACCATTACATAAATAAATTTGTGACTCTAAAAATTATCGTCATTAGGCTCAAGGCAATAAATACTCGACGGTAAAGGTCAAAACAGAACCATTTGAAAAAAAGTTTTTAACTTCAATGACGTGAAATTTATCTATAAATTAGAGTATATGTAAACGATCATAAAATTATTTCGTATAAAGACTTTGATGTTCGTTGATGTGGAATGTGCAGTTTAGGTCATTACAGTTGACAGCGTCAGTTGCGTGCTAGCCATGGCAGATGGTGGAACAAATGGCGCAGATTCGATAATACCTTACGTTTGACTTGTGGCTAATGGGTTGATAGAGATAATTACCCTCCACTTAACTATAAACAATTTATTAAAACGCCTTTTATATTTTAAAACTAGCTGTTGCCCACTACTTGGTGCATTATCATTATTCCTATAATTATGATGATTGCATTTATGTCCAATGATGAATTAAAATCATCATGATCAGCTCTTATACGTCCTATTGCTGAACATCTGCGACTAAAAGTGTTAACGCCTTAATCTACACGAGAAATTCCTGAGAGATTTTAATAATGCTTATTCACATAGATACAATACAGTTATCAATCAATTTCAAGCCTATTTATGTACGATTGGAAACCGCATTTCAGACTCCAAAATTTTTTAAAATATGCGTTGGGATATGGGCTCATTCAATCTTTTTTTTTAAGTGCTATTTTAGTATGCATACATTCGTGTATGAATTAAGTCAACGCCTTTACTACGATATTCATCAAACGAAATATTAATTTTTTACTCCTGATGCAAAAACTGAATTTCAAAAGCATTTTATTTTATCAACATGTTGAACTAAAATACACGAAACTGAAATGCCATGAAAATTACTCACACAAATAGACGTAAATATTACCTATATGTACACAGTAAATTTCTAAAATACCCAGAATTGAACTAAAAACTGTTAAACAGACAATGGCAAAAATAATTCTTACTAAGCATTTAATTTTGAGTTTCATCATGAAAATCTTAAAAATAACACTTCAAAATAATATCGAGATAACTTAGAGAAATATGCCAAAAACTTTTTCCTATGAAACCTCGAAATATTCCGAAATTGAAACTGGCCAATCGAATATCTGGAGCAATTAATGCACTCTTCTAATAAAAGTTCAACTACGAAACATCCCAAGTACAAATCTTGTTCGAAGTATTACGAAACTTATAATGAAAGGCGAAGGGTTTAACTTTGAATGTCAAACGCAAAGCGGCTTCCGGAACACTCGAACTAACCCTCGTTTATGTGGAGCCCGTATCTATATCAACGTAGTATGGGACAGCAGTAAGGTTTAATGACAACAGTCCAATACAGGATCGAGGTCAGCATTAAGTGTTGCATTGGATTTGGCAGCGGACCTTAATTGAGCTGTTATCGTGCGCGTATGTCGAACTGGCAGACAATAAATATTGCCCTTTTTAATCTGCTCCGACTTTTATTCGATCTTTGAAACACAGTTGAAAATGCCACACGTTTATCGATTTTCATCGCATGAAACATTATCGAATGTGACTGAACATCGATGATGGAAAAATTCAAAGCAACCAAAAATTAACCACAATCGATTAAAAAAATTGCAAGTATCTATTTTATTTTAATATACTCGTATGTAGTCTTCGATTTCCATCAGTACGCCTGCCTTCCCATTTATAAAGACGATAAAATTAAAGCAGAAATTCTGTTCAGTATATTCTAAACGTGGACACAATTGTTAAATATTCAAACCATTATTATTTTTATTCGGAAGCGGAAACAGATACATTGAAGATAAACGTTCTAAATTTGATAACTGACTAACCACAGTATTTATAATCCTCGGAATAGGTTTGCAAACGCTCGTGCATGAGTCACTTAATACTCTAAGAGCTAGAAGTGCTTCCATAGCGGCTGGTATAGAGTTTGAGTATCTGTCGGGGCAAACATTGGGGCTGCAAATGTTTGATCTTGAGGTTCCAATGTTTGTGGTGTCTTGTACCGCGTATGTGCAGACGCCACAAGAGCATCAAGCATTTATGGACAGCCAGCTGTCCCAAACAACGCTATTTATTAATAAGCTAGCCGTTGCAAATTGAGTTATGTATATGGAATTTGAATGACATACAGCTTAAATCCAAACTGTCTGCCTTAAAATCCTGCCTTAAAATCAGCGCAATCAAAAACATTATTTTTTCATAGAGGCATACCTATAGCTTTTTTTGACATATGTAAGTAAAGTACACGTAAGCGATAAGGCATACATTTTACAGTCAACTATTTCTTCAACTATAAAAGCCATATGTCTTGTAGCGGCTAAATTAACAGCCAACCACTACCATATCCATTGTTCTCATTAACGTTTCTCCATAAAGATCAGTACAAACCATCCATACCATAGTTTATGTATCGAAATGCACATTACGAACAATTTCATCCATGGAGATTTCCACGCCAACTATGATCTCATTAGACATGATGCATTCGTAAATTAATCGCCATTGGCTCAGTCCCAAGACGTCAGTAGGCCACTTACAATCAGTAGTGCACTTACGTGGAGTATTGCGGTGTTCTAATGAACAAAGCTGCCTCCACTTGATCACTCCCGATGTTAAGTGATGTGGAATTCAGAACTATATTGTCGATGTATATTATGTACTTTCTATACATCCAGCTCAGTGTTGCTTTTGGAGCTTTTTACAGATCTGTAGTTATGAGGACTATCTTATGTTCATTTAATTTATATGATTATTTATAATATTAATCATTTAATTTATAATATTAATCATTTATAATCTTAGGAAATAAAAAGAGATAGAAGCTGAAATAATAACAAAAATATTGCGATTCAGTTTTTTTATACTTGCTCAACCCCGAAAAACTAGAGGATGTTATGTGTGTGCTTATTTCTAAACCAATGGTTTTCCATTTATTGTTTCCGTCCATTTACTGTGAATCGGTATTTTTTCAGATGCCATACTGCTATTGAAAACTTTCTATCTAAAATTTCTATAAAAATGTTGTCGACCCAGAAATGAAACCTAAGACCTCCCAATCGCAACAGAATGTTCAATTGAATTAAATACTGGGAAAGAAACTAATTAATAAAATTCTGGTGCAATTAAAATATTGAAACAAAATGTATGAATTATGTCTAGATTGTATCACTACATATCACTACATAGTATAAAACAAAGTGGCTTTCTCTGTCCCTATGTCCCTTTGTATGCTTAAATCTTTGAAACTACGCAACGGATTTTGATGCGCTTTTTTTTTAATAGATAGAGTGATTGAAGAGGAAGGTTTATATGTATGATAACATCCATTAAATATCAGCATTGCACCCGTGCGAAGCCGGGGCGGGTCGCTAGTATAATTATATAACTTACAGCAACAAACAATTTTAATCCAACAAATAACAACAAATATAATAATACAGAACGGAATTAAAATGTAACAAATTCCTGGGAATCGTGCCACGGTCAAGACAAATACGAATTTAATTACAGACGCTAAATTTATCCGTCTAATTAAAACTATGTCAACAAACTATAACAGTCTGCATATTATCTTTATTTCCTTTTCCGCTTGAACTAGTGAACCAACTTTAAACAGTTTTGGTAATTATATAATTATTGAGATTATGATGAGAGTTATGGAGTATATTTAGGTTAAAAAAATCGAAAGTTTACTTTTGTATTATAATACGAGTATTTTTAGACAGAATGGATCTTGAAGTAAAAATAAAACACGTAACAGTCGAATACCTACATAGTCTTAGTTCCACACCACATGTTAGCCTTATGATGGTAGTTACAAGAGATTGTTTGGTCTTATAAAAACCTAATTAGGAAACAAATATCTGTCTCAGTGCGGACACCAGACGCGGTTTCCGATATAGTCAAAACTGCGTCCGTAAATCGTAGCTTTGAATAATTTGAAAATAAAGAACAAACAACAAAAGTATTAAAGTCGGCAAAATGGGAAATATGGAACTCGGATTCCCTTTTCCTTCCTTTCTTCAAAATGACACTATTTTTTCGTAAAAGCGTTCAACTAAGCCTCTCTACAGACGCAAAAGCCACGATGGCAGCTGTAGTCTCCAAAAAAATACAAAGCAGCATTGCAGACGGTACGGTAACTTTATAAATATGTAAAGACTAGACATTATAAGGTCCTCATCAAATTTTAAAGTGGAGTCAACTATTTATCAAATAGGAAAGCTTTCCTCATTAAAATTTAGCAATTATTTATATTCCTCTTGATTTGTCTAAATACTAAAATACCAAGTAATACAACACAGGTGAAATTAACGATTTGATGAAATGCTTGATGAAAAGTTTATCGAGTAAGGAATGGCGAAATTTGTAACATTATTTTTAGTGCAATACGAACTAAATCGATCGGAATGATAAAAAGATCGGATTAACTTGGTTTAGTTTAGTAGTTTTTAGTTTTTTAAAACGCAGGAGAAAAAGAGATAAAAGTTTCGCATTTATAATCTGCATCTGAAGCATTTAGGTATTGAAATGTTGCACAATGTGGTTGATTCCCAATCCGGCGGCTTGTTGATTTGTCGCTATCTAGTAGTTGAAGCAACTTGGGCGAGTTCCGCACGCCGTTCCACACTCACACGCTTAAACACCAGCTAAACTTTGAGTACAACTTGCTTGCAATTAATTGCGGAGTGGAGACTAACTAAATTATAACCATGTTCTAACAGTTGTGCTATTTACTGTGAACTCTTAACTCATATAGTCGGTAAATGAAGCTATGCTCATGAATATGTGCTGGTAAATTTGTGGTTACTTATTTATCCTCGTTCGTAATTGGAGTGTAAAACTCAAATCTAGGTATGCTTATGTAAAACAAACAAATATTGTTCTATTTTTAAATGTTTTGCGAAATCATTACAAAATACTTTTGGATTTATTCGCAATACGTAACTGATAACCCAAAAATTTGAATTAACACATTTGCAGCTTGATAAACCTTTAACATATCCGAATCCCACAGTGAGTCAGTTATGAGTGCGTTTATAATTTTATTCCTTACTTTTACGTCATATAATAGTTAAATAATATACAATCATAGCGGAGTCTCTATTTGAAAAAAAAACAATGAAAATTTAATAGAACTATTTCACTTATTCATTTTGAGCGAATTTAGGAATACTGACATTTTATATGAATTAGTTACTCATAAAATGAAGTTAGTTAAGAAAAAACCAGTTAAATTTAAACTAGACCCTATGCATCTTCATCATCCAAAATTTTATCCCTAAGCGCCACCAGGACGCAGAGTTAAAAAATGAAATCAAAAATGTCACTTGCGCATGTCGACCGGGAGGGAAGAAACTTTTTATTCCGTTTGCTGAAATGCTAGCAGTGTGAAATTGTGACGGTAGTAAGTAAAAATGAAATATGTAGCGGCCATTACTCATAGTTGAGGCTTAGTTGGTTAAGCGACGCTGATTTTTCAAAGTTGCGCGTGCATTCATAATGAATCGCGTGACAAGCTGAGCTGAACTCTAAGATTGAAGAAGATTTTTCTGAGTATGGAAATTTGCCTGAGAGACCGCAAATATAGAAGTATAATATGACTCGAAAACACAACTGGCAAAACGCGAGTTTAGAAATATACCAAACATACTCGTACATACATTCATACATAATGTTGAGAGCACCTACAGGCGTGCCAGTGTACTACTATGCATAAAAAGCTCAAAATATTTTTTTAATTGCAGGCCATAGGTCTACATAGAATCGGAAAATAGTGAATAAAGAAAATACACTTTGGCATAAATTTCATCGATACAACCACATTAATGATAGTAGCAGCATATTGTATAATTAAAGGCAGATTATTTCGGAACTGAATTCTAATCACTGATTAATGGCAAACTAAACCCGATAAATGACAATAGCATACATATAATGTTCCCGCAAAGCCTGACAACAAAGAACGTATCAAATGTTTGATATTGCATTTCAAATAATAATATTGAAACAAAACACAATTATTTTCATGTCAGATATTAATAAGCTACGATCCGATATACATAATTAGACACTACATAGGAAGCAAAAGGTTGCAACTTTATAAAAAAACGAAGCAAATAGAAAACATACAATCTAAGGTACAACTTTCAAGGAGTCCAAGTTTCAATGGAACTTGTATATGTTAGATTGCGGGTTCTACCTCAGAATCATACTAGAAAGGTCTTAAAATGCCTCTTAGATTCTAAGACCTATGATATCTTAATGAGGTCTTAGATAAGTTCACAAATACGTCTAGAAGACAGTCATATTTTATGTGTATATTTATGAACTCAATTAAAACTGTTATTCATAGAAAATTCGTTATTCACGGAAAAAGTAACTCCCTAACTCAAACCTTAACCTAGTTGGCTTTGTGACAAACCTGTTTCTAGGAACCCTTTGAACCGATTTACTGCCTTCCCTTTTACTTCAGCGAATTCTATTACGAGAAAAGCACTGCAAGTGATTCCCCCATTTCGAAAAATGCTAACAACAGCTTTGAAATAAAGAGTTGAACACTCGTATTTTTCCGCTGCATTCTTTTCAAACGGGAACATGACAATTTTCACACAATGTTTGCGACAGTAAGATGTAGGTGCAAGCATGCGGGTATATCGTTTCGGACAATCCCACGTTAATCGAAACATTGTGTGACATAGATAACCTTTTTGTTTTGATTTAATCCTATCATACAACTCTTGTTAAGTAAAACATTTATTGCACCGATTGATATTGAATAAGGCAAAAAATATTTTCTACGGGCAACACACATCGTTCAAATTGACATCTGGTAAATTTTGCAGCGAATATCAACCCTATCTCTCAATGAAGATTTAATCTGTCATTTTCACACTTTTATCCGTATTTATCCGTAACAAATATGAACAGGCTTATTCAGATATCACAATCATTCCACCAAATTTATTAACCAATACAGCTACAGCAACCAATATAGCTGAGGCTAGGTTATATCCAAGACAAAACCTACCACAAAACAACTCATCTATAAGCAGTAAAGACCGCGTCTCAGTAACCTTGCAAATTGTCTTTAAACGGCGCAGTGTTCTCGACGTGGTATAGGAAGCCAGGGAAACGTCTTCAATACCAAACTTCTGTCACAATAAACTGAATATCCCCAAAATTCAGCACTCTCGTTATCTAAACCCATCAGCAAAGCCCCGCCAAAGCGTTACGCAACCGCTAAAATAGCCAATTTGGAAACTCATCGCAAGTCACCTAGTAATGGATAGCGTTCCCCGACTGTAATGATATATGACGAAAAAATATACTTTTTGCCCCCAACACGTACGATATTTACTGCCTCTCGCCACGTCTTATATTTCGCAAAATTTTCGAACGAAATATTGCCGCGGTTGTAGCAAAAAGAGGAGATATTATATCGTCTAATCTAGCCTTAATGAGTTATGGTTTATATTTTTCTTAGATGTTTTTGACACAGCATTAATATTATAGTAGAAAGTTGTTTCAAATTCTACATAATAAACAACCAAACTCATATTTATAAGACAAGTATTTGATATATCGAATCACCGTATAACTATGATTATGTTAATATATTGTTTTATTTTTTACTTTATTTAATTAACAATGACTTTAAATAATGACTTTATCAACAGTGATAGTGATGAGTTCCTATCAGCATGTAGCGATGACAGTTTTGTAAGTGTTCCAACAGTTGCTGATACTCTCGCATCTCAGTTTTCTGATGTACCCAGGTGTTTCAATGTGGTTCATCTCAATGCTCAGAGTATTCCGGCTCATTTCCCAGATATGCTGGCGAGTTTTGACTGTACTCACTTACATGCTATTCTTGTATCGGAATCTTGGTTAAAACCGTGTCTTTCAACTTCTGCTTACTCACTACCCGGGTTCCATCTCATTAGAAATGATCGCACAGCGCGTGGTGGTGGTGGTGTGGCAATCTATCTACGAACGTACATTCCGTACTCTGTAGTCAGTATGTCACCCCAGCCTCCATCGCCGGATGCTGGCGAGCATCTCTTCCTCGAAGTGGAATTCTCGTCTTCTAAACTTTTACTTGGTGTCTACTACTGTCCCTCGCTTCATATAGACTTTTTTTCTTCCTTTGAAATTATCGTTGAAAATTTAGTTCCCTTATACAGTCAAACAATAATCATGGGTGACTTTAATACCTGCCTACTTAAGAACGACCGACGTTCTTCCTCTCTTCAGAACACTGTCCAATCCTGCAACCTCTCCATTCTCCCTCTTTCTGCTACTCACCATTCTCCTAACTGTATTCCTTCGCTACTTGACCTCATCTTTGTCTCTTCTTTAGATCATGTGGTCAAACACGGTCAATGTTCCGCTGATGCCTTTTCCTATCATGACATCCTTTTTATATCTTTTCGTATACGTCCTCCGAAAGCTTCATCTAAAATCCTTCTATTGCGCAATTTTCGGGGTATAGATTACGCTAATCTGCGCGAGGATGCTGCTAAAATTGTTTGGGATTCGTTATACAATGCGGAGTGCATTGATGACAAAGTCAACATTTTTAATAATAGTCTAATACAACTTTTCGACAAACATGCACCGATCCGATCAGTTAAGGTAAAACATCTTCCTGCCCCATGGCTTACCGATGAAATTAAAGTGCTGCTGTCGAAAAAAGCGCTGGCGAAATCCAAATATAAACGTCGTCCTAATGATTCGAACTGGCAGAAATATGTGGCAATTCGGAATCACTGCAGCAAGGTGTGTAGATCAGCTCAACGCCGACATATTCATTCCTCAGTAGAAAATGGTGATCCAGCCAAAGTTTGGAAATTTCTTAAGTCGTTGGGAGTAGGTAAATCTCGGCATGACTCTCCTCCAAAAAATATAGATTTAAATGCTCTAAATTCCCATTTTTCTTCTTCGTTTACTTTTGATAGATCAATCAAAAATAGTACATTAAAACATCTTTCAACCTTGAAGACTCCCAATTGCTCCACCTTTAACTTCAAGCAATTCGCTGTTTGTGATGTTAGGAAAACCATTATGCTTATTTCATCGAATGCTATGGGTAGCGATTGTGTCCGTCGTGATATGATTATTCCCATCCTTGATGAAATCCTTCCTTGCCTTTGCCACATCCTCAATTACTCTATTTCTAGGGTTACCTTTCCTACCCTTTGGAAAGAAGCCCAAATTATTCCCATACCGAAAAAATCCAATCCCGCTTCCTTCTCTGAATTTCGGCCTATATCAATCCTACCATTCCTCTCGAAAGTCCTTGAGCGCCTAATTCATGTCCAACTAAGCGATTTCCTATCCAAAAATCACCTTTTCAATCCTTTCCAGTCTGGATTTCGTCCAGGCCACAGTACTACTTCCACCCTTATTCAGGTCACTGACGGCATAAGAGCTGGCATGGAGGAAGGCAAACTGACGGTGTTAGCTTTACTAGATTTCAGTAATGCTTTTAATACTGTCGATTTTGATGTTCTCCTCGGCATACTGCGTTCTCTTAACATATCTCCATCAGCGGTTGACTGGTTTCGTAGTTACCTGTTCGGACGCCGGCAACGCATTTGCACAGAAGACATGAAATCGTCTTGGTGTAATTTGAACGCCGGCGTTCCTAAGGGCGGCGTGCTGTCTCCTTTACTTTTTGCAATTTTTATTAATTCTATTACACATAATCTTCGTTCTTCCTACCACCTTTATGCAGATGATCTCCAAATTTACACACAAGCACATCTGCATGAGATGAAGGATGCGATATCGACCATCAATGGAGATATGGATCTCATTTGTGGATGGAGTAGAGCCCACGGTTTAAAAATCAACCCTAGCAAAACTCAGATCATTATTATCGGCAGCGCAAGGATGGTTTCAAAAATAAACTACCTTGACTTACCTAAAGTTTCTTGCGACGGTGTAAATGTCGGTTACAGTGACACGGTAAGAAATCTAGGTTTGTTTCTTGATAAGTCTTTCACTTGGGGTCCACAGATCCGTGAAGTAAGCCGGAAGGTGTTTGCCTCCGCTAAATCCTTGCAACGATTGCGTAATCTATTACCTACTGCTACAAAAATCTCCTTAGCCCAAACACTCCTTCTCCCCATCCTTGATTATGCTGACGTCAGCTATCTAGATCTCACCGAAGACCAACTTAACAAACTTGAGCGTCTTCAAAATTTTTGCATCAGGTTTATATTTGGTTTACGCAAATATGAACATATTTCTAAGTACCGCGCTATGCTCAAGTGGTTGCCCATTAGACTTCGCCGGGATACACACGTTCTTTTCCTTCTATACAATGTTTTGTATAATCCTCTCACTCCTTCATATCTTAAAGTCCGATTCCAATTTCTTCATGAATCACATGAACGATCCTTGAGGTCATCAGAAAATCTAAAACTGAGAATGCCCGTGCATTCCACAACTTTCATGGACAATTCTTTTACCGTTAAAGCTGTTCGGTTGTGGAATGCACTTCCAGTCCAAGTACGACGTGCTCAAACACTGTCTCAATTCAAAAGACTTGTGAAAGATCATTACTTCTGTCAGGTATTTCAAGAAAAATAATTTTATGTATGTACGTATGTATATCTATATATATATACATGTATGTATGTATGTATGTATGTATTGTATGTATGTATGTAAGTATGTATATGCCTAATATATATATATATATATATATATATATATTTAATTGTACACACTTCTACCCTCCCTTCTATCACTTCTTCTTGTCCATCTAATGGTTGTCTCTAAAAAATCGCCTTGCGCGATAAGACCGCCAATTGTACTTCTTTCTCTTTGTTAGTTTTGTATATTATTTCTTTGTGTGCAATAAAGAGTTTATAAATAAATATAAATAAATAAATGTTAGCTAATCCGATTCGAATAGAATACCTGTTATTCCACGACTACCTTTTTCAGTTCAATTTAGTTTAGTTCTCAAAACTCTTTTAAAACTAAAACGCTATTCGAACAAAAAAAACATTGTGCTATAATTAAGGCATGCATTTCAACGTTCCGAAATGAAAACTAATACTCATGAAAACATTTCTAAAGCCAGAATTTTCTAGTTGAATGTTCTTGCATTCAAAAAATTTTAGTATTAGCATTGTTATTGGGCCGTTGCCCAATCCACTTTAAACAGGGAACTTTCAGACCGACCCGATTCAATATAAAGCCGATACCAAGTCAATTCGAGCCTTTTTGGTCCTAGAAAAAAGAGGTTTGTTACCGGCATATCATCAGCAGTAGCACGATGTATGAAAATGTTCCCGAAAAACGATATTAGGCTCGCCTCCTGTTACATGGTAGTTGGCATAGTATTTGGCAAAGTCTGTAGTTATACATCTGCCTACACCTTCGAAGATATAGACATAAGTGTAAAGATGCAAACAGGGAAAAAGTAAAGGCAGGAAGAAGTGTCACTCAGATTCAATCACCCTAGAATAAGAATCTGCTACAGCCGAGTAGTGTCTTTTCAGAACGCGGTCCTCCTCTAATTCAACACGCGCTTATTGTACTCTACCTTTATTGAAATTAATTAAAATGTTCATGGAGTCGACATGTACCCACGTATGTGTGTACTTTGAAGTTTTATTGCGCGGCCTGACGATCTATCTCCGTAACACGCAATTCACGGCCCATAAACGTCGTCAGTTAGATCAATAAAGCAAAGTCAAATATAACGTTAATAAAAAGCAGACCATTTTATTGTGAAATCTGGATAGCGCAGCAGAATGAGAAGAAATAATTTCGTTGGTACTAGAATTATGATTAGTCGAAAAAGGTCGAAGGTTCATTACCAAAGGTAGTTCTTTCTCATTGTTTTGTGCTTGCGCTTAATATAGATTGACTATTATCGCCAAAACAAAACTATCACTCACAACTCAGTATAATTATGCCGGATTTTTGTTATTGATGGTAGCTTGCTTGGAAGTCAGATTACACGAGAAAATATTCACTGTCCCTAGTTCCTAATCCCTCGCAGGCGGAGACGTAGCTACAAACAAGTGATAACACATCTCTATAGCATATAAGAAGCCCTATTTAGATTTCTAACCTTGACAATGGCGGTCTTTGACTTCCTCGTGTGACGTGTAAGCGCTAAAAAAATATATTTTGACACCTCATTTGTCAAGTCCATCAACTGTTTTCCTGAGAAACATAATTTTGACTATCGCACTCTTTAAGAAGTACTGTTTTCAAACACTTTAAACTATGTTAGGCAACAATGTTATTAACATCTCTTGAATATATTATTAATTTTAAAATTGATTAACACTTAAAGAGAACTACGCAGGTTCAGTACAGCCGACGTAAACTAATATCCTCAAATGAACAGTCTAAAAGTCATACATGAATTACTGATGTATTTTGTTGAGAAATCTAATTCTAGTAGCCCCATTGTAAAATTAATACTATTGCCGGGGAGGAACATATACTATTCTTATTCTTATACTACTACTATAGTTTAAATTCCAACTAATTTAATTCGTAACTCCGTAAAGATTTGTATTCCTGCCCATGTTTTGTATTGATCCCAAGGCAAACTGTAAATCCAAAGTCATGGGTCGGTTTTCTGGGTCAGGTGGAACAAAAATTAACAGCATGAAGATAGGTAACGTGTTTGAAGAAAGCAGGTATTACGTAGCTGCCATTATGTAGGTTCAAAAATATATCTCTATCTATTCCTATGGCAGTACATTCTTAGTGTATGGAGCCTAGTGTAACATAAGAAGTGCAGGGGCGTAAATTTCCTGTTTCCTTTACTGTCAAGCAATATATAGGAGATAAGAAGCCATTTGACTCAGGTTTGAACACACGATAACAATATCGCATCGCACACTCGAAAGAATGCTATCTATTACTTTTAAACAGCTTATTCGACATATTTGCTGTGTAGGTATGTTACTATAGGTATGAATCATTTCGCATAATTGTATGTGCGCTTGTCTACCATGATCACGTTTCTATTAACATATTGCAATCAGGTAAGGTAAATAATAAAGGTAAATAGTTATACCTAATGTTCAAGCGAACACGTTTCGCCGCTTTTGTTCCAGGCTCCGGTCTATTTTTAAACAATTCGCAACTCAATCCTCGAAGAGCTATATGCTCGTTAGAAATAGTTAGAATTGTTAGCCGAAAATAACTTTTCACTTCTATAACGGGACGCCGAATTTCCCAAGTTCCGGCCTTCATTAAATCGTGAAGCAAAAACTCCGAACCCTTATCTGACTTGCAGCTGGTCACCCGTCCTTCGCATTTAACCCTTATTTTGCTTACTATCACTCCCTTTAAATAAAACATCGTTCTCAACCCAATATCTACAAATATAAGTAGACATAGTAACAGCGAGTTCAAAGGTAACCTTTGTCACAGAAAATGCCGTTCATCTTCAGTGCTCGAACATCTTAGACAAAAAAGATCCCCGGAGACAAATGAGTGTAAATTCTTTAGATCAATTTGACAAATTCACAAAGAACGGCTGTGGCTCAAATAAAATTGGGCTGAATATGACAAGTGCGATTCGTTTTTCATTTTTCACATAATGACGCCTCCTCCGGGCACAAAGACCGTTTTATAGCCATCACAATGGAATTGTGCTCTTTCATCAGCGGGACTTTTATGGTCGTCGCGTCAGCTGGTTAGGGGACGCCGAAATTGAGTCAGTATAAGTGGCTACTGTCACTCCACTGACCCTCGACACACTATTAACTAATTAACAACAGAATGGGAAGAAATCTGCGCGTCGTACACCGAATATTACTTGGGGGAAAATAGTAAACAGTGCTTCAATAATATCCGATTCAAATATTGGCTTTACGCCACAACAATTGAACTTTGTACTGATTCAGGAAAATATCGTGTCTTCAGCCGCTTTCGGCTGTTTGTTTCTCTATTTCGGTCTCTTGGCACATCCCGCTTCTGCATGAATACATATTATTACTTATGTTATATTGAAATTCCATGGCTTGTGTACGATACCATGGCGTTATTTGCAAGGCAATAAAATTTATTACTTAACGTAATGTATTGGTATTTATTTCTCTATGAATATTAAATAATAATTGATCAGAAAGGCGGTGCTGACGCTGTTTGCAAATATTTGAGACACTAATGACGACGACGAAGATAGTATCAGATTCATGATTGCCGACAGTTATTTGATGTGCCAAGTCAAATATGGGCGGGGAATTTAGTTACTAACCAAGTATTGATGAGAGACCACACAGAGCGCCTTGTAATGTTATATTAATTTACAATCCTTTCGATTTGAGGTCGGTTATCAAAATGTTCTAATCATAGTTTGCGGTGTTAGGCAAGCTACTCTTTATTGAGATCTTACATTACCTTAATTCAAATAGAATAACAATGTAAAACACGCGGATTAACTATAATATGCATATTTTTTTTAATTATAGACAATACATGATAAACCGAGATATTTAATTCGGCAGACCAATGAATCACCCATCAATGCTTCACGTTATCATATAATAGTCTAAATTTAAAAGTATTTACGTTATTTAGATTCACGCTTGTATGTCTTGAATTTTTGTTTACATTTAAAAACAAAAACAATCCTATTTTCGGAGCCCATTTGGTCCAACTTATTGAAATAGACAAGGATCCTTAGCAAAAATACAAAAATCTGTACAAACTCGCTTTTTGTAAGGAGCTTTTTAGTTATCTAACTTGACTTTTACCTTAATCTTTTTGCGTGTCTGATTCTATATCGTTTTCTTATCTTTTCTAGACACAGTTCATTTAAAAAATTATGTAAAACACCCTCCACTGTATACAATAACGAAATATAAGCATTTATGAAAGTCGCCTTGTTTTTATAAAACGAGTTGCTATTATTAGTTTGACCATGTATTGATTGGTAACCAGCGTAGTGTTGGCTATGCTGTAGTTACAAGCAAGACAGATATATCCGTCTGATTTTCATTAATTTGTCAATGAAGAATTGTACTTTAATGTATTAAACTTCTTGCGTCCCAATCAAGTTCGTCACATTCCGAGATCAGCCTATACATACTGCATAGTGCATATGCATAACTAATGAGAATTGGTTGTGATAATGAGAGATCTTCATATTCGTTAATAATGGGAATGGGTACTATAATAAGAGATACAAGTTTTTACCAATGGGAACTCTGTTTAATCCGAAATACACTCATCGCTACGTGCAAGGTTTTGTAAATTTGTCGTGCAAGTATGAAGAAAATAGTTAAGAGTTGTATTTGATGATGATAACCATTACAAATAGAAAGCTGTCTAAAAACCTGTTCAAAACATCGAGTCATTTGAAAACAATATCAAAAGTTCCCATTTAACAACAGTACAACTATTTGATACTACTAAAACAGATGTTACCTAAAACTTCAGGGTTTTATTTAAGGAAAAATGCTCCCATTATTTTTCTCTAAATCATTTATTTATCTAAAACGTCGCGACGCAATTTCCAAAGCAAATATTATGCTACATGACAATCTATTGTAAAGCAAACAATAATTACAAAGTGTTACCAACACATTTTACCTACGTCGAATACCTAACCAGTGAATAGTATCGGGTGATGTAATTGTGAGCGTATCAAATTCACATGCAAAGGGTCCCAGATTTGGTTCGATTAGTGGGACTACGATAATCGATTTTGCTTCGAAGCCGAGTTGTACTAGATTACAATCGTTTGTTGTTCTTCAATCGATACTTTGTACTTCTACTGATAAATGTTACAAAGCTTTTTCTTGTTGTACTGAGGACAAGACGTCTCAATGTTAAAGCCAGCGTTTTGAAGAAGTCCCTTTGACGATGAAGAATTGTAATTGTTTGGTTATTATATAATAAACTAGCGGCCCGCCCCGGCTTCGCACGGGTACAATGCTGATATTTAATGGATGTTATCATACATATAAACCTTCCTCTTCAATCACTCTATCTATTAAAAAAACCGCATCAAAATCCGTTGCGTAGTTTCAAAGATTTAAGCATACAAAGGGACATAGGGACAGAGAAAGCGACTTTGTTTTATACTATGTAGTGATTTATGAACTCTAGTTTAGCACAGGTAAAAGGCACAAAAACATATTATATTATCCTCAATAAAAATTCTTGTAGGGTCTTCCTCTTGCAGAAATGTAAATGCCGATAGATGTAATCTGTCACTACTATCTTATCAGATGGCGGATATGATTTATTATTGGATATAAACGTAAACAATATCAATAGAACCATGTGCGACCGCTAGATCATGCGTACGTAACAAACTTGTTCTCCGTATAAATAAATCCGTATAAATAAGCAATCAGGTGTTCCCAGCTGTTAAAAATATTGTACAACCAAAATTAACAGTTACCACCTTTGTTTACATCCTGTAAAGCGCAATTAAAACCATAAAAAATAAAAATAAGTGAATGGTTTATAAAAAATACACAATGTAATTTTTTCATTAATAGAAAAACCTGTTTAATTAACATAAACAATGAGTACTCACTGTCGGATATCGCCCCACTGCTGTTGGACGCAGTCACACCAAGCGTTTTAACATTAAGTACACACATAAATAAAAACCACCACATATTGGCACTAATTTTGAGGGCTGCCAGACGACAGCCCACCAAAAGGAACATTCGTCCTCTGGAAACTTTCGTATTTGCCAAATTCACTAGTATTGAGCACTGTGCAGGCTAATCCACTACGAAGCCGCTGTTACGTCCCGTTCATAACACTATTGTACGTATTTGCACTCAATGTCACTGTTATTTATGTGTGGAAGGATAATATTTTGGTGATTGGGCAGTGCGCGATGAGCGTTTTAGGTTATTTCTACGTGCACTGGTGCGAGCGCGACGGAGAAATGTCGCGGCGGGTGGCGCGATCGCGCGAGGCAGGTGATGCGGCGAGTTCGCGCCGCGCCGATAGATGGCAGCAGGGACGTTCGAATGACGTACCCGCGGTTTAGTTTCGGCGACCGAACCGCGGCGCTGCGCTACTGATTCTAGCTACAGATTTTTTCAACGCAACTCACCGACGACACTGACTTAAGGCAAGGCCACACGTCATCACTAAATTACGTCATGCATTAAAATACGATGACGTCGACACATGTCAAAAACCATGACTATGAAACTTTTTATAATTGTTCATCTTTTACTTTCAAAATTTGAATATTTTTTAAATACCATGAAACAAGAACAGGAAACTCAAATTGCTACTTCCTTATAATACAACTAATATAAAAATCTTTTATTAATAAAAAAAATCCAACACTCCCCTTTGTTTTTTGCATACCAACAAGTTACGCTACATTTTAACTTTCAACCCGTCTGAGCACATTTAGGCGAAAGGATCAATCGGTGTGATCTCACCCTTAGGCAAACGTGGGAATGCGCGCGCATCTTTAATAGTCGACACAGTGAGAAGAAGCCGAGGGGGGCGTGGCGTGAACTGTACGCATATCCACTACGCAACCGAGAGATAAGATAGCAACAAACCCGACTGACTTAAGAACACTTCTTTGCAACACGAGACGCAGGAAAGACTGTTTCACTTTTCCGTATTATATGATGTTCCATTTTCAAAATAAAAGCGGTTTTAATGTCGAGAGTACAACACATCAATATTTGTATGTTTGACAATTGAATAATTATGTAGATATAATAAGTCGTGAAAATAAGCATAGTAGCGATAAAACAATAACGAGCTTTATCGGGTCATTAATTATGAAAGATATGGCGCAAAGGCACACTAATTAATTTTTAACATATTTACATAATATAATCAGAATGGGCATAAAAGCTTGCATTAGCCTATTGTACTGATTGATTGATAAGATATTGCCTATAAAAAAAAATCATACAAAAAGTTTTAACTATTAAAAAATGCGCACATTATCATCAGAGTTAGGTCATCTACAGACTACAACGCGCATTGAATAAGCTCGACAATAGCGGCACAGTATCAAGCGGTGACTCAACAATGCAATCATGACCATAACCTTACTGTGTGAGTAACACAGATTGATAATATTGCGAAGCCCGAGAATAAACACAATACAAATATTCTAAATACTAAAATGTTTGTCATTAACTTTTTCCCGTCGATTTTTCTGGAGAAATGCCTTAATAGTCTCGGGGCGAAGTGTGTGCCGTGCTAAACTAATTTCTAGAGAGCCGAGATTCGATTACCTGTATAATTTAATATATTGTTATAATATCATTTAAGTTGAATTTTTCCACGATCAAAGTATGACTAAACTTTCAAGGATGACTATCCTCCATAGATTAGGTACATAGGGAAACTATTCTTCTAATTAATTTAGGAACCTATCAACCTTCAGAATTACTGGATGGGGATTGTGCCCTTGGAAGTTTATTCAGCAATAAACACAAACACACAGTTGGTATGTGACAGACCGCACAGGAAGGAAAATATAAACAACGAACCATTATTAATAGCGTTTAATTCATCGTAATTTATCATTAAAGTAGGCAAATGAGCAAAGAGCATAATCACTAACGCATATCAGGCATTCATAAATCCAAGAGTCCTGACTGTCGTAAACCTTTCAAGAACGATATTGCTTTTTTTTCACAAGTTAACTATTATATGTCTTACTGCGGTAGACAACTGCTTTTATAACACGGTCGTGTACATAGGAAATTGTGCTAAATTATACTGCAACATACCGTGATTCATTGAAGTGTTGCAATTTTAATTTTGATCGTCTTTTGCTTTATACTGGTACGAATAGCAGACAGTCCTGCATCTAATGGCAAGTGTGCTGTTCTTAAACATAGTTGGCTTACAAGAAAATAATACGATTATTGCTTCCTACTCGCTTCAAGTACGACGGCCTAATGCTAATAACTTAAACGAGTATATATACAACCTGATTCAAAAGGGACAGTTTCAAGGTCTTAGGACACAACTGAACACCTTGCGAATTGCAATCTAGAGGTCTAAAGCTCGATTCACTTTTCCGTCATAGCTTTATTGTTTATTCCCATTATAAAATTCAGCACAGAATCTGAAAATTTGTCCGTAAAACTATAATAGTCTTCCTACTACGTGATACTTAAATTACTGCAAGAAAAGCTTGGGTGTAGAAACGTACTGGCCTGCATATACCTTCACACAAACAGCACATCCCAAGACGAATAATTACATAAACGAATGATTTTAAAATTATAATTCGTGATCACGATGATTCAGCAGTTAGATTTTACCCTGATTTGGGCTCCATAAATCTTGTTAACTCCATTATTGCCCGCTGGTAACCTCATCCGACAGGCGACCGGTTAATTATTCATTCCCCAAAATTCCTAATGCTTTTAAAATATTCAATATTTTCTTAAGTATCTTAAATATTTAAAATATATGAATTTGTTGAGGAATGGATAATCTGATGGAAATTGACATATTTTTAGTGAATAAATTTGTTTTTTCTTTCTTAGTTTAGATGGTACTTAATCAAATTGTTTACTTAGAATTCCTGCAGATAGCTGTTGTTAAAATCGAGTAGACAAAATTTTTTATCAATGTAGAATCGATTTTATTCGCTTTTTCTTATATTAATGAAATTAGTTTACGAAAAAACTGTTATTTTTATTCAGTATCTACCACTAGCGCCATCTATTGATTAGTGTTAAAACTTAATTCATTAAAGATTTTTGATACTATTTGGGAATCCATCTCAAAAAAAGTAAGTAGACAATGACTAATTAAGATGTTTATCATTAGAAATGTGTACTTTTTTCTATAGATTTTCATTTCTTTAATGATGATAGTTAACATTACATTATAAAATACCGATTACCTGTAAACTTTCTATTAAAACTTGATAATACAGTTTATATAACGGCTGTTACCGAAAACTAAAACAGGCAATAGGCTCGGTGATTTCAAACACCATGACATTTAAAAAAATCTTTACAAAAAATACGTATTCCTAACAACCACATCCATTTAATATTCGTAGTTGTTAGAAAAACGTATGTTTTTATAATCTTTTGTCGCGTTTTTTTCTAAAGAACCAAGAGTTTTAAAAAGTAAATAATACACAAAAATATATTTTTTAAGTGATTCACACTAAGCTATGTATTTAACTCTTACATAAAGGGCCGTAACCTGCCTCGTTTTCGACATGCGAGTTGTTAATATAAAGAGAAAGGCGAAAGCAAATAGAAAGCCCATAAATTAATATTTGCATTTGAAAATTTATAACTAACAGTAACGTAGCTTGTGAGAAAACAAATCATAAAACCATGTAAATCGACGGGAATGAACAAAGATTTATGAGGGTTAAATGCAAGCGCGCAGGCCTCGCTACTTAAAATCGGTCACGGCTTGGGATATGTTAGAAAATACAGCAGAAATATTCAAGCTCAAACAAAACTCTCAACTTCCACTTCCCATATTCGTAGAAGAATATGAGATGATGTTCTGTAATTTGCTGGAGAATAAAGCTATTTCTTCCACTCACAATTAGACTGACTTCCAAGTTCTAATCATTTAAACTAGCAGGCATTAATAGATTTGAATGCAAAGCAGGGGAGATCTGTTTATTTATGTCATCACCAAGCAGCCACATGTTGTAAACATTGTAATACAAGAACCGTGAGCCAAATCAACGACAAACACTTTTATGGCCCGTAAGCACATTTATGTGCACAATAACTTGGTGTGAAATATAAATGGTGGTATGATACTCTTGATTTTGTTTTGTAGATATAACGGATGAAATTATAAACTCTTTTGGCGATTTGTTATAACAGCTAGGTACACCAATGTTTAGAGTCAAGTATCAAAGAAAGTTATAAAAGAATAAACACCTAATAAAAAAATGAAACATTCTAAACTTAAAAAACCATCTCTGTATGATCATAAACAGACCTAAAAATACAATATTAAAGCCTTCTCTTAATAACAAGATAAAGACAAGTTTGATTTACTATAGGAAACAGCGCAACCAACTTTAACTACTTTTAGATAATCGGTAAAAATCTTACAAATGTTCTGTATTCAGTCTCGCAACACTGCAAGGAGATCGATTTCTGCCAATCTTCGAAGTCACAACACCCTGAGGTGCTAATGAGGGAATAACTTAACCCTGCCTCTACTACAGGTATTGTTTATTCATTGCATTAACCGCTCACCTCTTTCCTTAGTCAGTTTCGACAAAACGGATTGATAAGGGTTTACTTCCATTATTCAATCTAAGAAACTATCCGCTTCTATGATTGCTAAGTGGAATATTAAAATGAAAACTGGCATCTCATTCGATGCCTTATTATTAATTATAATTTAGCCTAATGCAACATGTGTGTAAGCGTAAACTTCCAGGAATATTTTTTTAATAAATTGAAGTTTTATAAATTCACGATAGATCAGCGTGATTCTTCTTCGTAGAAGGACCTATGACCGATATCGGTAAATATATGCGACGAATCTAATGAAAGATTGATGTTAATGCAGCTATGAATTAGGCATATTTAGAACTCACAATAGACATATAAACCTCAAGCCTCTATTTCTCGAGGGGTATACAAAGATTAATTTCAGCAGCTAGATTTCGTCAGGTAATGTAATCGCAAGTGTTCTACGGTTGATAACTACTTTTCAAAAAAAAAAAATGTGTAAATTTTTCAAATTATTATCATTTAATTAACCACCTAACATGTGACGTAATGTGCAAAACTAGGGTAGATCAAACCGAAGCACCACAGACATGTGGTCGCATTAAAATGCAGTTCCGGTGCTCCATAAACTGACGCGCCGTAATTTATTGCCCACCAGCTTTTATTTTGTTTGGGACGCGAAAAGGCTTTTATTTACTCATTTCACCAATCACTAATCTACAGTATAAAAATCGCAGTAAATGGATATACAAATCCATTTATTAAAACTTAAACGCCATTGGATAGTGTTCAATACCACCCGTTCCAACAAACCATACTTGAAGGCTGGCGACTGGCGAGCCCTTTGAAGTGACAATAACGTGATAATTATGGCAATTTTATTCATCTAATTGAAGGCAACATCAAAGTAACACATTATATAAAGAAACTAGGAAAAAAAAATATTGTGTAGGTATTGGAATAGAAATCACAATTGAGTAAACGATAATATTCTTCTCAGTCACCGTCTTAAACTAGCAATCTATGACGTACTGAAACCCTATGTCAGTAATATTTGTATGATTAAAGCAACTCTAGTAATTACTTAATAATTACAAGTTATTATTGCATATTCTGTTAATACCGATGTATTAATTAATACATAATTACGTTTAATTACGCAAAGGGTGTTAAACTTAGATAAGCTTTAGTTAGAACAAGCAGATTAATATGCTGGCAGTATTTCATATACTACTGAGTACTAAGCACTATTCACACGGAAGGATTTAATGATGATCACAATAATGTATACGCATGAACATCTTTTAGTGTAGTTATTAAAATTAAAAAGACTTTCGATAAACATGGTGTTTCCTAAGTCTATGGTTGTGTTCATCACGAGTGGACAAAATTGCGTATATTTGGTGGATATTTAAAGAACAGGCATTGAACCTGGAAGTGAAAATCTCTTTGTTTTACAACTCCCCCTTGCATTGTTTCGTTGCGGGAATATGACAAATAGGTTCCCTTTGATTTCCTGAGCTTCATTGCTGGGGGTCAGTACTGTGCGTGCCACTATTGATTAGTTTGCATCCAGGCGATGCAATATTTAGATCGTAGTGCATTTGCCTTATTAGACAAATAACTGCCTACAAAATCCGTTCCCAAATCTTTGACCAATGGAACATTAAGCCTTAGATCAATAGCCTGGATATTAAATCATTTTAAAAAGTCAACAGAGATTGCTCATAATTCATGTACCACAGCTAAAATAGGAGTATAAATTCTTGTAGAACTGAGTAATGGTACGATGCGGTGTTCCAGACAGTCATAATGCCCTCAGCTAATGCTGATTTAGTCACCGCAGAACAAGCTCTTGCCAGCCAATACATCAATTAGACGTACGCTAAAAGCCCTGTGGTTCCACATGCAGGAGATTAATGGAATATTCTCGATTTTTTTGAGTTTGAAGTGTGCCCACTGGCTTATGTCTCAGGCTTGGTAAAAATTGGCATTAAAGTCAATCCAAATAGAGTTTTGGACGATCATCAACAAGGTGGATGAAATCACTAAGGTTTCTGGATGGCGCTGGATGCAGGCTCCAGGAAATATTTAAAAAATGACTATATCTAGGAATAGACTATGATGATATCTGGCGTATAAATTCTTTAATCTTTTTCCATTTTGTAAAATGATGTATAAGAATACTTTACGACTTTTTGCGATAGTAACTATTTATTGTATTTACATTATTTTCTGGCTCTCCCCGAAGCGTACAAGTTTTTGTTTTAATTTTGATTACATCTTTTCTTTTAAAACTCCTTTTAGGCGCCATTACATATTTTATGCAAAATCTTCCAAACAAGTCTCAGTCTCTCTCTGGTATCATGAGCATATAAAATAAGTTACCAGTGTTGTCAATAATTAATTCTACTAGCGAAACTTAGAAGACCAACAACAACAGGAGTTCCAAGAAGTGTGTTACTAAATTAAAACCATTAACTGCATTCTGTGCTTGAACAAAAGAGGAGTGGCGAAAAAGGACAAAAGACTAAACTCTGGCGAGAATAATTATAAGAATCACAAAGACTAACCCGCAACTAATTCTACAGTTTTATTGTATGGCGCCGCTGTATTTATAATTCATACTTATACCTGAGCTTTTGAAGTTTTTTCTCAAATCTTTTTTATGTGTTAGCTGGTAGCAATATTTTTTTAAAAAGTGAATAAACGAATTTGGTGCCTCAATGTCAATTACCCGGTTAAAGCCTTTTTTCTCATAAAAATAAAAAAAAAATTGTTATCAGCTTATTTATGCAAAGAGTTACTAGAAGAACGGTATTGTTAGTACATGTTTATAAAAAGCTGTAGAACTAATTAAACACAATCATATGGGCATGGCATTAGGGACAGTGGCAATTATCACGACATCATTATACTGGCATAGATTAAATAAACAACTCAAGTATAAGTACGTGTCGTGCCACCTAGAGGTCCCGGGTTCGATTCTAATTGAAATCGGGTCTTCTATCAGAATAGAGTCTGGCAATATGATCGAAAACGGCAATAGGCTCGGCCTCTTTTACATGGAATAGATATATATCCCGCGAAGTGTGGATACAGAAATGCACTCGTTAGGAAAATAAAGGCGTTTGTGTATGTATGTCGAAAAAAATGCTCATAAATAACAATAAAACAATAAAAAACCGCCAGTCCCCTGCAGTTGGCTTAACAGCAATACTGGCTGGCAATATTTTTCACCTGTATTTACCACGTCCCGCAGTAAAGAAGTTAGAGATACAATAAGAAAGTTTCATAAGAATACGCCGTCGCTTTTGTTGCATTATACGAATGTGACTTGGAAACAAAAGCTTATCGATCAACGCCAAGTCCAACACTCAGGTATTTGGTACATTAATTGTATGTGGTAAGAAAATATATATTGTGAGGTAAAGCGCGGTAAAATTTTATTTTGTTAAAATTTTATTCATTTGTTTTTCTGGAAATGTTGACTGCAGTTGACTACAAAGAAATGCGGATAGAACGTTAAAGGATGAACAATGACAGTCTTTTGTCATTGGATACAATTAAATTGGCCTTAAAAGTTACTGCATTGCGTGTCGCTTGGTCTGTGTTATAATATTTAAATATAAGATCGGAAGCCGAGGGGCTCGAATCCCAGGTACCAATGTAAATAAATATTTTCGATAGAAAATTCTTAGTACAGCGACAGTTAGTAGTCTGAAAATGTGCCCTATAATAAGCGTTTTTTCTATTATGGAAAATCTTGGAAAGTACGTAATAGTGAAGGAGTATACAAGTGCATATACATAACCCAATGTGAAGAGTCCTCGTAACCGACGTACATGCATAAATAGGATAATATAGGTTGAGGAAGCGAAAGAAGTGTGTCTGAACCGTGGCATTTGGCCCTCATAGTCTCTGCATATTCTCATAGGAGACGGGGGGAAATGTATGTATGTACAATAATGTACCCAAAACAATTTTCCCCAATCTTTCTATTAAACTGGTAGTTTTAACTCGCCGCACGTTTGATTTCTAACTATGTCGGTAATAAACAGTGGAGGTAACTGTGTCTCCGGAAATGTAATTCTAGTTCGATTTCGAAAGACTGACTCCACAGGAGGCTGCAACTACGGAATTCGTGGGGTGACTGGATAATTGTCAGTTTACAACTGCACGAAAGATCAGTAAATTAGGATTACCTATGTGTTGAGCAAGCACAATCTAGAAGCAAAGCAAGATTTTTGCAGCGGACTGGGATGCAAGACTTTTAAAATCGACCTGTTAAAACGTATATATGAAGATTCATTTTACTTATACAATATGTATCTACATACGTAGGAATTTGTATATTTAACCTTACCTTTACACCTTATTAACGGCGAAGTGATTCAGCGAAAGGTAGCCATCGCAAAAATATTTTTTATTGGTTTTGGTACAAAGATAGATATAGGAAAATGAAAGACTACATTTTTAGTAATATTTTAATTTGAATTTTACTTATTATAATAGAACTGGCTAGTGGAAGTAGGTGCTTATATACAGCTAAACACTTAGCTTAATTTAATTAATTTGTGAAAAAAAATATGAAAACTCTTAACACATTTATTAAAATAATTTAGTTATTTAAAAAAAAGAGTGTCATAACAATTCTCGTATAACGTGTGTTTTGACTGTGTGTAATAAATTATAATTTATTTGGCTTTTACTTTATCACTTGGCATTAAGTACGTTAAAACATTATAGCCTCATTATAATTTGTTTCTTAAAAATATAGGTATGTTCAATACAGCTTCTATTGTATTTATAGAATAGAATTGTCCGAATCAACCAGGGGAAGTTTCGGAGACTAAATTAACTAAATCAGCAGTCGTTTGTATTTTGACTGTGTTCGTGAAACAGGGAACTACGCTAGTTGACTAAACTTGAAATTATGCTAGTCAAACACACAACACTATATTTTGACAGTTTGTAATTTATCTAAGGTAGTTTATTTAGATAAACGTATTCAAAACAAATAAATTCGCTTTTGATCTTATTTTGTAAATCTATTTGAAAATCTTTTATTTCTAATGTTATTTTTCATTTCTAAATCTACATAATTTTGGACTTCTTCAAAAAATAATAAGTACACCCAATAGTCACATACATAGTTCTACTTCTAACCCAACACGACGAGCCCTTTATTGTAGCTATCAGAAACTATGAAAGTTTTCTTTCTCACAAACATCCAAACACGAAACAAATATTTGGGTACCCCATAACCAAATATCTCGGTGCAGAGATCGATCGATCGAAACCGAAACCTCTCGTTTCGCAAACTAGTATCTAGCCAACTGCACCACAGGGCTATTAAAAAATCTTAGACGTCTCATGCAAAACGTTTTTATGAACGCCTGTTGTTTTTATACGAGCAATCGTTATATAGTACAAATTGCTCAAAGCATCTGTTAAGTCATAGAGATTGCCCATAACAGTATTACGTGTGGTGCTAAATATTTCAAGGTATATAGAAGCGCCCTGAGGCCATCGATATAGCAATACCAGCCGTCGTATCGCACAGACAACTTTATAGCTGCGATGTAAATCCTCATAAGGCATTGCACAGTCTCATAAATCCGGTATTTCTATTGGATTTGCAAGACGTATTGAGTAAAAGGAATGCATTACGACTGAAAATCTGGTGACGTAATGGATGTAAACTATTCAAATTCTTAAAAATTCATATTTGCCACCAATTTTTAATTAACAAGCCACAGTACAATGATTAAATTATATTGCGAACATCGTATTAATATGATTATCATAATGTATTAAAAATTCATTAGCATAGCTATTGAAATAATATTTATAATATAATTATAATATTATTATATTTATAATTACAATTCATATTTTAAACGTATTGAAAGTCATTGCATTGATATTTAACAGTTATCTGTAAAATATTTTAAATTTCATTATGTAATCATGGATAATTATGATACGATTGCAAAATGTTTATATCTATTGAACTAATTATAGTTATTCATAAAGCCTTGTTTTGGAAAAATATTCGTATATTATTCGGATTTCGGAATAATACTTGTCAACTTGACTTGGTATACACAGGCACTTGTTGAAACACAATTGACTACCGAGCGAACAAAAGTAGTCCAATTATTCTTGTGTCTGAAAAATGGCAATCGGTTTCCCCCCTATTAGGTGGAATAAAAACACAAACGCACATTCTGTGCGTGAAGAAATGCATCTCTGCCAACCTCTTATTGTGAATCACTTACTTGCATATCACAGTGACACTTGGTCTATAGTATACACACTTAATAACAAGAATTCCAGGACATTAATTAGCTTATGCAAACAAAAGAACGGGTTGTTGAGCCAATTCGGTGGTTTAAATGTGTACATTTCAATTTCCCGCCATGAAAAATACGTATTTTCATTACCGAGCCTTGCAAAGAGGAGGAAAATATTTACTTTAATTCAAAAGCACTCGTTGCTCTACAATAATGGAAATTGCAATAATATTACATCTTTATGTGTCAATGTTTAAATGGTTGTTTTATGCCTTATAAGTATATAGAAATTGTAGTATTTTATATTGAATACCTTTTATAAAGATACCGTGATACAAACAAAGGACTAGCTAATTAGTGGACCAAATGATATGAGCTAGTTTAAAAATTGCTCGTAAAACTTCCCACGACGCCAAAAACTAAAGTTAGAAAAGACTAAAGTTTTGGCCTTTTAACTTTACAAATATAAAAATCTAAATACTACGTGTCTTATGTACGGTAAATCACATATGTTTATGATTGCACATGGGGCGTTAGAAATATGTAGAAGTGATTGCTTGGAAGTCGAACCTACGATCTATTCGTAAAAAATATCGTAAGGAATAGTTATAAAGATTACCGCGAAAAATTATATTTAATAGCCGCAGAGTACTTTTAAGCTCCGAGAACTTTTATTGTTTGCACTAATGAAACGCTATCTTTTATGAACTATACGTTTCTTAGTTCGCTTACTTAGTTTCTTAATTTTCAACAAATGTCATAAAAAAACAGATCTCCTCTTTTTCAGCAGGTCTCCGCTCTGGAGCTAAAACTTGAGAACATCAAAAGTTATGGGTTAAAAATGAGATAGAAATAAAAGGCAAAAAGCTAGTTCAAACATTACTGACCCTTAACTAAATTCAAGCATAGAACGTGGCACAACAATGTTGTCAGTTTGAAACCTCTATCACAAAGTTCTAACGATACATCTAGTTGGGTCATACATTGGGTCAACATATATAACAACAATTTCCACCCACGTGGGAACGAAACAAACAACAAACATCGCAGAAGCTATCTACTAAAATCACCAACACTTAGCGTTAACCCACGAGTTCAGAGCCTTTGGTAAAATACTGAATACTTTCTAATGACGTGTTTTCCTTTCAATATTTTCGCTTTATATTTTGTTAGCAAAATAGTATTAAGGTCGGCTGACCGCTGATCCGAAGCGACTTCCTCAGTGTCGCTGGCAACAAAAGCTTTATGAAAAATTAAACGCCGTCGCGGCGCTAGACCTGGCCGCGACCGTAACTAAAAAATATGAGGTATTAAAGCTTTGTTAGCGCAAAAATCTAGCTCACATAGGCGACTGTACATTAATCGCAATCTGGTTTATTACTTAGTATAATAGATTAAGTATCTTGCTTTCACATTAATGTATACTGCGTACCTACTTGAGTTTTGGTAAACAGGTATATCTACATACATCATTGACTTGTCTAATGAACGGTTTTAAAAAACTGTAATGGATTTGCACTTACTGTTTACAATAAAAGAAATCAAATATTATGCATAAAACGTGATGTTCATTAATGTCAAAATCACTAGAGTACTTATATCATGGTCTACTTAAAGTCCAAATTTTCCTAGGATAAAAGTCGGAATTCAGTTTTAATAATAATAATGTGGTAAAAGCATAAACATGAGAATCCTCCTTCAACTTCATTCTATCCACAACTGTTGTTGATGCAGTCTCGTTTATTCTTGGAAACTTATTAGAAGCGAGCAGATAAAAACAGATTAAATTATTTGTTGGAATATGTTAAAGTTTGCATCCACCACATGGTAGGAAGTTATAACAAACCCGTCAGGTTTCCGTAACTTTATACTCCCGGGAAATCAAAGAAGGCGCCGGTGAGCGCCGCGTCTTTAAAATTAATCTCATTTATAATACTATTTATTTTTTGATAATTCAAAAAAATCGAACTGAATATATTGATTGATAATTCAGTCATGCTTACAGGTAAAATTACGTGCTACAACTGACAAAGCAAGATTTTAAAAATCATTGCAAAAGCTTTTATATTATTTCAAATGGTTATCAGTTCTAAGTTCGACATTTCATTAATTTATATTTTTCTTGTAACAGTGAAGCATAACAGTGAAGCAAATGTTATGAATGTCAACGATATATGAAAGTGCATGAGAGGGTGACTAAAATACTTTATTATGATTGTAGAAAATTGTATAAGCTTCTAATACCTTTGCCTCCGACAAATATCCCAAAAGTATAAACAATTCACTGTTCATTTAGCGAAATATAATTAAACATAAATTAATATGTACATAATTCATAATTCTTCCCTTGTTTATATTCCGAATCGCCTTTAATATTACGTCATTCTAGTCACAAAGTCACAGAGCGAGAAGTCGAAAAGTAAACCCTTTTAGTATTGGATCTTGTCTCTTAACTAAGTTGCTACTTAAAGAGAGTTGTTTGAACTGAATTTCGTTCAGAGAGATTAGAGAAGATAAACTCCCGACGAATTAAGAGTTTCGCTATTTTACATTTTCAAGTTACTTTGTCACATCCTTTGACTGTGCTCATATCTGGTGTGTAATTTAATTTAAAATTATATTAATCAGAATTATGAAACGAAATTTAATGAATGAATGGGATCGGTAAATGAAAAGTATATATATATATAATATATATATTTTAAGATGTTGCCATCTCAAAGCTCATCTATAGGATTATGACATCTGCGTTAGTCGCAAACGCTAAAATACGTGCCATCGAAAAGAATCGAGTTCAGTACTCGAATAAAATGTTCCTAGGTATGAAGTAATGGACTTGCTCCTGTGGGACATAGTAACTTACGAAACGTGGGAGTGAAAATGTAACTTCCCCTTCGATCATATTTAAGCATTTTCTATCTTTTTTAACAAGTTATTGCAATTAACTATTAGCATGTGAATATAATTGCATTTTATTCTAAATAAGAAGTCGGTTGGTGCAAAACACAAAGGAATCCAATTGTGGCGTCCTATAAGCATCATCTGTACAAAAGTATTCACAGACAAACAAAAGAAAGAAAAATTGAAAGTTAATGTTTATAATACGTTGAACTATGCTGAAACTCACCAGACTGTACAAATCGAGGTGAAAATTCATTAAACCCTTTTCAAGAGCTTAAATATTTAAACTTGTATCTTTGTTAGCAATTCTTCCAATTGATTTGGTAGATACTAAAAAGCAAACACTTGATAGAACATCATTTATTGTCCATTATTATTTTTACTAACTTTCATTCTGTTTAAAATAAATTCAATTTAATTTCAGTTAATTTTATTTTATGCTTGGTGGTCGTAAAGGTCTTGTGTATAAATAACCGACCCTCGACGTTAGTTTTCTGCGATGTTAGTTTTTTAATGGCTATCATTGTATTTGTAAAAATAATTGATATAAAAAAATATTAAAGGTTTTTTCCAATAGAAGCTTACGGTATCTAAAAGGTATGGTTGTTGGTCCTTTCTGTATTCATTTGATTAAATGTATAATTGGGTCAAGCTTCCAACCATCTTCTCTATGATAATCGAAATATTGGTTAGTTTCCTTCGCATCTAACATATTCCTTAAGGTAAATTCTACTAGGTAATTTTCCTTCATCCAAATTAACTGGTAATTAAAGTTTTCTATCCTCAATTTTACAATTCATCCTAATTCATATAACAATCCATGAAATATAAAATACAGTAATAGAAATTAAAACCAGCACAGCCCCTTGTCTACTTTAAAACAGGAAAATATAATCCTCGGCAGAGTAAACGACATAATGGTTGTACCAAACACAATATTCAGAGATGCGAAGCGTAAAATATTAAGCTGTGAAAATCCCCATATAAATAATGCTTTATGACAAAAAATCTGTTTTACCTCACTGGTCTGAAACATTGTCAAAGAAGAGGGGGAAATATAATGCAGGATGGTGCCGGTAAATCCTAATTTGTTTCAAAGAGAAACTTATGAATCAAATTGAACAGTATTGAAGCTTTACCTCCGTTATTCATAGTAGGTAGTGATGTAAATGTGTTCTATTTACAACATTTTATGCTTAAATTATAATAAATCAATTTCTTTATTAATTATATACAATATACATAGATATGTTACTGTTAGTTTTTTTTTATATAAAAGGGATTATTCAAATAATATATTTTAACGGTCATACATATTTTTATTAGAAATTCACGTTTCTTGTGTGTAGCTATAACGCATTAACAGAATAAATCACCATCTTCATATAGTACTGTCGGACGCAGGCTGAGATGGTTTAGGTTCTAGTCCACCACGCTTGGTATAATTAAACAGAGCAATATTTTATTGCACTTACATAAATGTAAAGTCAACTCTACGCAGAATATCTAAAATTAAAATTAGCTGTCAGTTTGAAATTATTACATTCGAGTAATACATTTTAAGAACAAGGATTGACTACGCTGTTTTAATTTGAAAAAGTTTTCTAGAACTATGGCGTGGAGCAAGGCGCCTCGCAGCTGACAGTTGAATCTTGCGACTCTATAAACTTATTTCCTCTAGTATTGATTATGACGGCTCTCGTTCGAAGCCAATGAGTACTGGAATTTAATTTCATTGCGACGCTTGAGGCCAGGAACTTACTCCGATAATTTGAAATAACATTGCTATATTGCGCTGTTTGTCTTTCACTACAGCAAATTACTTGTAGGCATGTTATAATTACTCTTCAGTATTGTAATTTGATGTTTATTTTATAGGTGGGTTTATGTTATACATTGTATTAATATTATATATTAACCTAGAAATAATATAACGTCATGATATGTATTATGATGACTTGAAAAGTGAATTTTTCGCTCGATCAGAGACAGAAGTAAAGCATGAGCGGAAGGTAAGTAGTTTTAAAACCCAGCCAAAGACCCAATGTTGTTTAATTCACCTTTTCTTTATCAACACCTTTCTCTCAAATTACTTACTCTCAGAACTTCTCTTCACGGGATAAGCATCGTCCTAAGCTACGCGTAAATAGCTTAAATGTAATTAAAATAAATCTAACTTTGACAGCCCACAACAAGCAGAACAGTATACTAAACATACAAGAACAATCACGCATAGTCTTGTCCTCACCGCTCCTGACGTAGTCAGAACAAACACTATTGTTGCCAAATGAAAATCATGAAACCTGTTTGCAGCGAACCCACTTACACCTGCAGGACACAAGGGCATTCGAGTTCCGAACTTCAACAATGTATTTTCTAAAACAAGTTTAGTTAGGACGGTGCTGTATTCATCCAAACTTCGGCTTTCAGGTTTGCAGACCGCTGAGCAACAAAAACACTGGGCAGCGCGAGACGGCGCAGTAGATCGTTCACAATGCATTTCAGGCATTTCCCAACACTGGATTCACTCTCATCTATAGCCCGCGTTGTAAAACTGGCGGTAATAAAAGGAACTTTATCTTCCCGATCTTTGAGTCGTAAAAGCGTAAGCATCGCTTTACTATGTAATTCCTTTTTACGCTCATTCGTATGACGTTCGCAAAAAGGGAATTCGTGTCCACAGCAAATGTTTTTGAACACGACCGTTGCGTGACATTTAAATTGGCTTGTTACGCTAGAATTTTTACCAGCTCTTGTTTCTAGTACGAATCACCTAGTGGATATAGTTGGACTGATACTTCAACTTACAGTTCTATCTTCATATTTGTGTTTATACTAACTTAAAGTTCCGCTACAATAACTTTGAAACTCGCATCTCGAGCTTCGTACTTCACTAGAAAAACTTTGATATTTTTATAATCCTCTTCCATTAACCGCTGCAGAAATATGATACAGATGGTATTGACTTTATCCCGAGTTTATTTAGCACTTTGTAAAAATATATTTTGCTTAGTTCAAGAGCTGAAATATACTATTGTAGGTTACGGAAAAAAGTAAATTTCAAGATTTATTGCGTAAAGTTCATTTAGAAAACAGTCTTTTGTTCAATGCGGTCCGGTCTTTAGTAGAAATAAAAAGCTCTACTGTGTAGAAGGAACGGTCCACGCATTATTTGTACCATGTGCGTGTCTTTTATTAAGTATAAAACTTTATAAGACTGAAAGGAATATCAATGAGTTCAATCACATAACTCGGGAAAAAAGGTAGCCCTTTGGAAGTTGGCCGCTGAAGCTCCGATGTAGGACACATGCAAATTGATTGGACACGGATTGAATCGCCGTTTCTCGTTTAAAATACGAAAAATGTATGAAAATAGGAAAAAATGCAAATAGTGCATGATTTTATTTCGTTACATCACGGTGAGTTTGCGTTTTTATTGTAAATGTATTTTTCCTAAATATTTTTTGTTACAACATAATTAAGTGACCAGATATAACCTACAAGGAATCT
The DNA here is from genome assembly GCA_030295005.1 of Cephonodes hylas. Taxonomy (NCBI): domain Eukaryota; kingdom Metazoa; phylum Arthropoda; class Insecta; order Lepidoptera; family Sphingidae; genus Cephonodes; species Cephonodes hylas. Next base: position 10,127,240 of record AP025362.1, on the reverse strand, counting down.
TTTTAAGACTCACAAGGTTACCACGATTAAAACCTAAAGCGATTCTAATCACAAAAATGACGAAATGAATAAAATGAAAATAATATAACTACATACTTAAAGAAATCTAAGTAATGACAATAGGTCTTCCTCCCCACATCCTAATTAAACAAACTTACAAATAAAATACTAGCGGTACTGGACATTTTAAACAAAAAAAAAAAAAAAACAAAATAAAAAATTTATATTTAAAACTAGATAGCTAACGATACTCGAGTGGACTCAACGGAACCATCTACATTCCGCCCGACAGCACGTTTACGTTAAAGGGTTGTACTAACTAAAAGCAGAGGTCCGAACCCTCAGAAGGGTACTTGAGCAAATTGCATAATTTTATTCTGGCAAGAACACCGAAACCGCCCGCAAACTTGTTTGATGCACCTGTAAGAGCTTAAGACTAACGGTTATGTTCTGTTGATTTAATAAATAAAAAGCTTTTTTTGGTTGTATTATATATTGAATTTACGTCTTCTTACTCTTGAAATGGATTTCGCTAGCTGTATATTATGTATACCTCAAATCAGAGGTCAAGTTTTCGATCGATTTAAGGGACGTTCTAGATTCCGTGTTACCACTGAAAATTTGAAAATTCTGGACCTTTCGGTCTTCCGCTGATTGGCCAATTTTATTTTACAGCTGTCCTTTGAGTTTATTTTACGACATTGTATGAATAAATTTAAAACAATTGATCGAAAGATGTACATGTAATTTACATTTCGACCTTAACATAAAGCAGTGAATTATTTCCTATTAATTTACAGGAAATTTAATGCTTAACGCTTTTTTCGAACCAAGCTATATTCAAAAAAATATATTACGGACCTAATGAAACGCCTATATCAGTACCAAACTTAAAGGATAAAGTCTGGACAAAACATAATTATACATCATTTTGTAATCCTACAAATTCCAGTTCTTACTTACTACCACCAATTTAATATTTAACCCTAATATAAATGTATTGTACATAAAAGAAGCGTTAAAAATTAATAGATACCCGTTGTTAGGTACTCGCATTGAATAATGAGCGATGGCTTATTGATTCTTTCCACTAGCTTCTCGTGGCTTCGTAACTAGTTGAATATTTCACCAGCGGACGCAACATAAAACTTTTCCTATAAAGTCTGCAACTACCGACTCGGTTTCCTCCTAAGAAGTCGAAAATACTTAAGTATTCTTCGTGTTGTTTGGCACGAAGATGTACGGCCACTGTTCGCTCGCACCAATCAATATTGACTATGAACTCGCCTTTTATCTTGATGAGATTGCTGTAATCTTTAAATCATGAATTGAGGTTGATTTTTTCTGATGGAGACCAACATAAAATATTCCAACTAAACAGTAATTGCAAATTAATTTCAGTGTTCATGTTATTCGAGGGTGTACCCAGGGGAGGGTCATGGGGGACATGGCCCTTCCCTGGGCTGGGTATAGGACCTAATTACTAATTCAAATTGTTCCACCACTAATTCAAATTGTTAAACATAGTATTTTTTTGCAGACACATTATTCGCCCGTATTTATTATTATCAAAATTAAATAATAAATTCTTGTGAATTGATCTTCAACTGGAGCCAAAGCTGGATCCGCTCTTGGTGTTATTGTTTATTTCTATAAACTTAGCAACATAGTATGATTATTCAATTTCGTAATCATCATAATTCATATTAATTGAAGCAACAAAAGTTTTTTTTTTTAATTTTAATAAACTAATACTTAATAATAATAAAATATCGAAATATAGCACGTTTCACTCATTCATTAGATTGTAATTTGCGCGACGTCCAATACACAAATTAAACTACAGGGATGCAGCACTTGTCATTTCCAAAAGAACAATTAAAACTTGTAAAGGGAAATTTGCCCAACAAAAGTAAAAGACGGATAATAATTGCGCTTGAAGGCACTTAAAGCAAAACTCGTTAAAATCTAGTGCTCTTGACGTTGGCAGACGCGCAGACGGCAAACGATGGGTGAGCGAATCAAATGAAATCGATGGATTTTTATATGAACCCAGTATGATGTTCCTCTGTATGTCGCAAGCTTCACCAACACGAGTGAATTAACTCTGAATGCTGTCTGTTTCAGAACTAATATTGCATTAATTATTTTAGTCACGGAAACAAATGAAAATCAATAATTGGGTACTAACTTACCCATGTAGTTAGTCCGATGCTAACTAATCGTGATCTAGACGAATATTGTGATACAAGTATTATGCGAAAATACATAACTTTGTAAGTAAATTCGTTACTGTCTCAGTTTTTATTGACTTAGGTACAAATCATGATGAAAATGTCATCAGAGAAGACATGAACTCTTTTGTGTCGTTAATGCTATTATATGACATTGCTTCTTATAACTATGAAATAACGGTACCACTGCAATACTAATAGGTCTGTATTGTGGTAGAACATTTGCAACATTTATGAAATCCTTAAACCCAGGAACAAAATGTAAATTATAAACTAAAAATACAAAAGTCTGGTTCGAAATAGAATATAATAAATTCAACACAGACTAAAAATATAATTCACAATGTGAAAAGCGGCAACAGCGATAACATAAAAATATTTTATTTCAAAAGCGCTGTGTAAAAGCAGAAGGTACAAAAAGTCGAGTTTCGAAGTAATCTCGCGACAGGCCATCGATCATCTATAAACTAACTTATCGTGACTTTAAAGGGTTGATTCTGAATTTTTCATCATTTTTTTCACTTCAAAAAGGTTTAATGAACCCGTCTGGACAGCAGAAATTTATTATAAATTACATCTTATTTTCAACGCTACATTTTGACTGTAATGAAATTCAGCTGTGTAAAAATCGTGTTTCAGTATTAGGCAGTAGCGATTTATAAATGAAATCTACATACATACATAACCGCATGTCTGTATTCCAGGAGGGTAGGCAGATATGCATTTTTGCACGCAGAATTTGGCTAGGCGATGAGCCTATAATTTTTCAATCAGTATTTCAGAAAAATTCCAGACCCTGCTGATGCTGAGAATTTCTTAATGGCAAAACTCTTTCTCCGACCGTGGAATCGAACCAGGGCTGCCAGCAAATAAATCGCAGTTATACGGTTTAGTATTTGCAATTATACAAAATTAGATCGCATTATACTTAACCATTGCACCATTATTATGCAGCTCTTGTTTTTTTTTTATGGGCCCTCCAAAATAGTTCTTGTTTTTTTAGGATGATAAATGCACAAATTATTGATAAAATGTGAACATATGCCTTTGTATCGTATTATACAAAGTGGTCATGGATACAATACCCCATCCGATTATACAAGATTTGTATCCAATTATACAATCTGGCAGCCCTGAATCGAACCCGAGACATACTTAATTCGTGAGACAATGCCGCTGTCTCTGGTCGATGTTGTGGCGAAGACTGGTCGTATATACAACATATCATATATTCCCTCAAATAGAATATTGAGTCTTTGCACGTGTAAAAAAGCCAAGAAAATATTATCAGCATCGATCTCGTTCACCCATTTTAAAGACTTAGTTGTTTGCCGAAGAATTATGAAAAAGGGGAGAGGTATAATGAAGAAAAGAGAGAGATTAAAATAAATAATTATACAGGCAGATGACTATTAAAAGAAATTATACAAGTATTTGCAGAATTACTATAAAAGAACGATGGGTTAGGGGTAATATAAAGAAAGGCGAAGTAGTATTACTAGACGACCTAGATTTTATTCCACGAAGAAGCACTACAGTTAATTTATCGCTTATCGTTAGAGTTCTATGAAAAAATCTTTAGATTTCAATAAATTCAGTCTAAAATTATAAACTGTGTAATGTAAATTGATTGCTGGTTTTCTTTTTAATTAATTGATTTTCGGGCGTATTTTCATACTCCTTTTAAAATGCTAAATACCTCTTGATGGAACCAAACTTCAGACCTAAGACTTCTTGACCGCTACATACTAATGCTATAGACACTAATCAAATACATCCATAAATCTGGAATATTAAAAATTAAGATAATTCAGAGCAAAATGTATAGTTGCATTTTCACTTGAGCCAATTAATTCATTTTGCTCAACTTTTATGCGGTTTTACCATTGTGTCGTAGATTGAAAAATATGGAATGAAAAAAGTATTACATTGTTATAATAACAACCCTTCGTAAGCCTGAAAACTTTCAGTTCACAAAGATTGGATAGCAAGCTAATTGGATTCTTATAGGTCAATTAAAATGCTGCCTTTTTTCTCCCTTGAATTACTGAGAATATTTTCTTCCCTCTTGTTTTTAATGAAAGATTTTCCAGTTTTAATTGGCTTGTTCTGAGGACACAACATTATTGAAACTACAAGTCTCGATATATTTAATTGGCTTATGTCATAGACCTGGCCACAAGCAGAACATGCATTCGGAATTTTTGTAACAAAAAAATTCTGTGCATGTTTTTTCTTAAATTGAAGAAAACTTCACAAAAATTTAACAAATACAGTAAGTAGGTATTATGTGTGTACAAAGCCTCGAGTCCCAGAACTATTTCTAATCATTTTACGTGAAATTATTATTGACAATTGACCAATTAAGGCACATATACCGGCGTGATGGACAAGTTACAAAATCCTAAATAATTGAGTGAAATAACCAAACCGTCAATTTCACGCACTTAGAGACGCCAACGTCAACTCCTTATTAAAGTCTATTTAAATTTGGAACTAGGTATTGAAAAAAAATGAACAAGGGCCACTGACTGGTTTTGTTTAGGGACGAAACATTAGTATTAACCAAATAAGATTTAAAAAATCATCGGTTAACTCATCACATTTGATTCTACCATGCTCGTAAATCGTGATGAAAATGATGTTGATATGCGGTACTCATATGCCCGAGGGACGAGCGATCGCTTGCCACCCAGTCGGGCAACGTTCACTAACTTTTGATTTACGATGCTACCTTTTTCTGTCCTCAATTCTGCGGCTCTGTAAGCATTACGGTGTTATTTTATAGACACCTGCTTCCATGCGGGGATCGGACGTTGAATTGAGACCACAAACCGAATTGCGCCGTACGATAAACCTGATGACGCACTCTTTATACCTCTGACTTTTACTGTACACCCTTATTATCCCTTTGTTTCGTTTTGTGATTCGAAGAAATTTATTGTAATATATTTTCCTGTTCAGCTTATTATTTATTATTCTGGTGGTGTATAAAAAACTTTTGATTAAGATTTTTTTTAATGTGATTCAAATATGTTTAAATCTAAATGTTATCTGTATTCTCTGCTTCACTATTTACTCCTTTCTTCCAACCTCTTTCAGCTTTAAATTCTATAAATGTATAGCCGCGTGAATACTACAGAGACAAAGACTACTATTTATGAGGAGATGTATGGGTGTTGAAGAAATAAAAAAGATGTAAGGATTATATCTGGTAGCACTCAGTAATCTATACTTCTAGATATAAAAGATAATAAACATGATATTTTACAACATTGAAGTTCTCTTCCAATTAATTATTTTAAGTTTTTTGAAATTTAAAATATTTTTTATTTACATATTTGAAACCATATTTTATTTGAGTCCGACGGTGTTAGATGTTACAAGGCAATTGTTTTTAATTATAAGTACATCAAGCTTCCTACCTAGCTCCTTGTTCTTGTCCATCTTGCTCGAGAATGTCATTTTCTTATTGCCCATGAGAGGTACAAGTTAAGAATCCAAAACATCTCTCAAAGTAGAGTACAGGGTAAATGGTGCTAAACAGGAGAGGGAAATTTACAGAATTCGCTTTGTAATTTACATTTGTGACGTAGATGGCATGCTTTTGAATACACACAATGTATTTGTCACACGACCCTGCATTAGTTTTGTAGTGAAGCGTAAATAACATTAATAGTTTTGTTTCATCAAAGTCTTTTGAAATGAAAACCTTGGCTAAAGTAGAAAGATCTTAAGAAAGAAATTATGAAACATATTCGAGGACATATTTGGAAATTGTTGTTTATTAATAGAAAAAATCAGTTATCTAGACACTTTAGATTTAAAGTGTCTTAAGCATTTCTACAACTTTCATGTATCATCTCTAAACGCTCGTTAAAAAATAATCAATACTAATAAGAAAGATGATTCATTCAAATTCCATACCAAAGCATTACGCGTCAAGCATTAAAATTCTATGGCAAAAATTACATGAAAGTTTGGTGGAGTAAGGACTACTTAATACCTTACAAAAGAGGAGGCCAATACCTAGCAGAAAGTGTATATCAGATGATATATTAACACAATGCCCAATGAACATCGATATTCATTTTGATCTAAGAATTTAATTTGTTAATTGTCTTACATTCATTAAATTCTGACTTGATAGTAAGCTGATAAGTTTCAAACTGAAAGCCCTCAATGAAACTGAAACCATAATTTGCCTATTCAAACTGGTATTACATTTGTAAATTTATACTATTTAAATTTCTTATTTGATTATTAACAGTCTCGAGGACAATCCATTAAACGAATCAATTTTGCATACATTTAAATAGCCGAATATTTAATCTTGATTGAGTCTTTTCCCAAGTTCAATATTCTGTGATTTGCTTCATAAATATTAATTCACTTATCAAAATTCAAAAGAAGCTTTCTGCGAGGTTTATAAATATAGATAGCTATGTCACTCCTTTTTCAAAGGAGTTATGTATTAAGGTGTCAAAGGTTATTTATTTCAAAGAGCACCTGCCGCTTGGTAAAAAGTTTCTTACATATACAAAATATGAATGAGATTAAAGTTATTTTAATATTAATGACTTTTTGTAGCTATAGTATTAATTAACTCTTGAAATTTATTCATCAAGAATTGATTCCTATTCTGTGGCTCTTATTAAATAGAAATATATCAAATAGATATAAAATGGTGTAGAATTATTCCATCGGTGATACAGACGTCAATATGTATATTGTTTCGTCATCATGGAGGGTTCAACACCACATTTATTTCGGTCGCAATCGGGACGGACAAAAATAAATTGAATTATCATTATATCAACCGCTTTACCCAACCTGAGCTATAAAACGTCAAACACCATTACATCAACAAGTTTTTAAGTCGCTCCATAATAAACTAGGTACAAAAATATCCCCGTCCCTCGTGAATGTTATGCTTTATTTTCTTTGTGTTACAACAAAGGGCCCATGATAACCCACATTCATTACTTCGAGAGGCTGCTTTAATATACTTAACGTTGGGTCATATGAAAATGTAAACAGAGTTTATGAAGGAGCAAAGAATACAACAATGTTTTGTTTTTGTATAATCTCGGATAGGATTTTCATAGTTAGCAGACAACTATGTTATATATCTGTTATGTATTAAGTAAGTTACGTTTTAAAGAAACGCTTTCTCATGGCGCTTATTAAGATTAACCATTAGAAAATTCTTCATAGCAGTTTAAAGAGTGTATTTTTTTAATATAGCAGGCAAGTCGTATGACTATAACTATACCTGATGGAAAAATCAAAAACCATTGGCGTTAAAAAATAAAAATTTTGACGTTTTGCATACAAACCACGTATATTTAATACCGATGGTTCTATGGAACACGTTAATATTTTTATATTCTGTAGGGAGTTTTTTAACGCCAATGGGTTTGTGATCACCGTATATGTATGTTACCTACTCAGTTTCCGATCACAGTTTGAATACACTCTGTATGTGTAATGTTGGATGTGTTTATTTTTAATTTTTATTGCATAAAAAAGGGTCTTTTATTAGTAATGTCTGGTCGTAATGCAGCAAAGTTATTGCGCTTCATTTGACAAGCTTATCACGGCGGCAACAGCTGATGTGGAACATAGTTGACAGCTTGCGGCGCCCATATATCAAACTTACATCCTTTAAAGTCCGCTGAAACAAATGACTAGATAACTCTGGGGATCGCTTCCTAACTTAAATTTCCTCCGGTTACATAAATGTATAAGTCTAGCTTTTGCAAGCCGATAAAACTGTGTAAAATAAATGTAAACTTTGTGAAAAATGAATATAGAAATTCTCTCAAGAACACTCTAGCTATGTATGTGACATAGCTCTTACCTCACATTAGGTTACAACTCCTGTGTCGTGGGTATCAAAGACTAACTAAATACTAACTAACTAAATATGAAATAAAATCGGGCTAACCGACAGTTTACCCGCCAATTTAAGAAACGACGAAATGAAACAAGTTAAAAAGATTAATGATTTAGTTCGGAAAACTAATTCTAACTTTACTGGCAGTACTCAAGTCAATTGCAAGTTTTAATGGATATTTCCTATGCGCATGCAAACTAGCCGAGACGATACGTTACTTCCACACTGCAAGAGACATCTAGCGTGTAACTTTACCAACCACTAAAACACTACGTTTCCAAAGATTAAACTACTGAATGCTGTTTGAAAAACTTTGTTGTACCTACTTCTGTACGCTACTCGTACATCGTGTCCTTATAAAGCAATTTCAAAAGCGTCGTGGTTTTAAAGATTCGGTTAGCGGCCTATTGAGACGGTTGGTTTGGCCGTGAGTTTGAATCCTTGGTATGCATTTTAGTTTTATCTTAGAAATGTAATGATTACTATGTCAACGCTGTAACATGATGGCACCTTCAAAAATTATATTGCAGTTTTTAAATATATTTTTTTTATTTATTAGGATCTTCTAACACCGGATAGATTTTAAAACAAATACACGAACGTAAGGAAAACCATCAATAAAATATATATTTTTATGAGAGGTAAAGCCTCATTTGCTTTTGAAACTTCATCTGTTATTAGATATAATGTACCTACATAGTAGTTACGTACATAATCTTTTATCCAACCTTGAATGGTGATAATTAAACTAACTACTGCCCAACGTAAATCTCAGAATACTTCAGTGCTACTAATTATCAGTTATTACATAACCACAAATTGGCTGATGCATAATGCTAGATTTTTATCGTATTAGCTTATTCGCCGGTTAGTTCGGTAAATAAGAATCCAACATATATTTTTGTTCTTTCAATACAAAAGTAATTTTTTGCCATAAATCCTGGAAAATCTTGCAAAAACTATCATGTAACAATAACTATTTACCTCCTCAGACATATTTTATTGGTATTTTATTCCACAATTTTGAAGTATGAACGAATAAATATGTCCTAAAACTTTGCAGAAGGCATTCATTTCCTCTTTTAAGTGTGCCTGGTACTTGAACTCATAGTATGTTTTAGACTGGGAAATATTTTAAGCCACCTATCATTCCCTAGTGCCTTAATTGAAATTGTAGATATTTTTATTGTCAGATAATCTACTTTAAACGATCTTATGACAAAAAGGAAAACTAGTATTATAAGACAATGCAACGCTGCATGGGCAACAAAAAAGCAGTATATTTCAAATATTACTAAGTAAAAACTTTTCACTCGGCACTTAATAAACATCGTCCTTAATAGTGAGACGAGCGTCAAAAATTTCTCCGCGAGCGTTTAAGTTATTTTTATGTAGCACGAACTATTCATATCGTTTACCAAGTAGAGTTACTGCGCCCGCACGGAAATGTAAAATGAAAAGTTGCTCGGCGTCCGGCGGTGGTAGCAGGGCGCCTGCGCTGCAGGAAGGAAGCCGTCCACTCTCCACCGCGAAATTTATGACGAGCCTTTCCTACTGCAGTCCTTACAGATTATCCTTTAGCCTCTAGTGAACTATGCAACTTTAGAGACAAAACTGTACCCTGTATTCTTCGGTATATAGTCACGCGCATAAAAACGCGCGTAAAAACGTTAGGTTCTTCAGCTACTATAAGTAGCAAAGTAAATGCAAAAGTTGTATTTTTCCAACGTCCCGATTAGATTGCTCAGCTCGAGAATACAGAACGCACAGGATACCTAGGAATAAATCAATATTTTACAACACCGATTATGATCCTACAAATAAACCCGATTAAAATTCTATAAACAGCAAATTGAGTCTATTGATAAAAACACTAACAGGACAAAACGGAACTATGTTCTCTTCAGTGATTTTATGCAGCCACTCAACCTTATTATTTCATAATATTCATATAGAAAATTATAAACAATAATAATTGGTGACTTCCGCAGCTGAGTTAAAATGAACTCAGCGCTTCGGTTAAAGTAACTATACTGCTTTAATTGACTTCACTTGGAAATGAAAAAGCCCCGTGTACTCTGTAATACGACAGGTACTCCATCTAACATGGTTAAATTGCGGAAAATGGATGATCCTAATTGAAGTGCACTTCTCCTCGCCGTCTTGCGGGATATAAGGACAGAAAATACATTTTACCTTTACGTATAATATTAATTTTAGGAGAAAAATGTGTATGTACCTTATAAATAATATTACTATAAAGTACATGCTTATACATTGGTTTAAATTCGTAATATACAACTGTTAATGTCTTTTGTCTGTTACACCTAAACCTAAACCTAATTGTATGGTTTTCGTTTTGAATTTTGGACTATATCGTGTCACCCTCAAATCAATAATTTTAAATAAATAATACATTTTATGTGAGTTTTAAATATTATAAGTCATACAGCAAGAAAAACATTTTCTGTGCGAAAATCAAACCTCCTTGCTCTGATTTGTCGCTTGACCATCTATAACACGTACGAAGCCATGTAATTGTATAAATTTATAGAATACTAGCTGTCCCGGAAAACTTCGTATCGCCCTACCAGTCAATGAATGCCTTGTTACCTATCAACAGAATTTAATTTTTAATTACTTAGGTATATCATCTTCCCCCTGCTCTGGTCCCAATTAATTACTTGGGGTCGGCGCAGTATCTTTCCTTCTTCAACACATCTCTGTCAGCCGTCATGTGTCCATTCACCCCTTTCTTTTTCATATCTTCAGTCACGCACTCCATCCATCTCTTTTTTGGCCATCCTCGGCTCGCCCATCCATCCACTTTCATATTCATCACCTTTTTTCCTACAAATGATTCATTCCTTCTCATAATGTGCCCATACCACGACAGACGGTTTCCTTTTATCTTTTCTATCACAGGAGCTACTTTCAGACTTACCCTAACGTATTCATTTCTCACTCTGTCACTCCGTGGTACACCACACATCCACCGCAACATTCGCATCTTTGCTGCATGCAGTCGTCTTTCGTAAGTCTTCTTCGTTGACCATTTTTTTTTCTTTTTCAGCACAGCTGCTAGCTCCCTTGACCTACCATTCATCGTACCTACATTCCAACTTGCATACCTCAATCTCATTTCCTGGGCTAAATTGGCTATTAAAAAATAAGGGTTGATCTTAGAAGAGTGAAAATTAAGGATTGTATGTACTTTTGTATGTTGTATCATAAAAAAATAGAAACTAAAAACTTTGTCTAAAAAATGTTAAAAATACATTTAGGGGGATGAAAAATAGATGTTGGCCGATTCTTAGACCTACTCAATACGCTCACAAAATTTCATGAGAATTGGTCAAGCCGTTTCGGAGGAGTATGGGAACGAAAACTGTGACACGAGAATTTTATATATAAGATTTCTAGTAAAGTATAATTTATAAATTACGGGACTCAATCGCAATGCAAAATAATTTTAGCTCACATTTATTTTTTAAACTTATCTTCATAAATTTTTAAAAATATGTCAATTATCCTAGCACGTCATACTTACTCTTAAATGATTGAAGGATCGAAATTGACTGAGCACTCCACAAGATGGACCTTTAATTACGCACGCCAAGTATCGCACTTGACCGAATTTTAATTTAAGGCCCTCGACTGGTGTTCAAATTGCCTTATTTTTTAATCAAACTCTCGTATATTAATAATTGGATTTTTCAATAAAGTTTTATTTTTACCTAGACATAGAATTATTATTAGCGAAGCATTTCTATTAAGTTCGAATAACACGATTTTCAAACGTGTTCCGCACCGATGTTTACGACGGCAAATGAAAAGAAATATCTAGAAAAGATGTCGCAATAAACGTCATCTTTGGCGACGATCCAACTTCCGCAGTACTATTTTAATCAGTCGAGATATAAAACGATTTCTGGGTATTGCAAAAATTGATTATTTTCCTTGTCAGTTTCCCCTCTGTTGCAGTTTTAAATTTCATATGCATTTTAAATCACGGACATTTAACTGCCGCGAATAAATTAAGAACATATAAATTGAGCAAATAAATTTTGTACACTGAAAATCATTTACACAGTTTATTTTATGGACAAAACGTAAATTGGCTTGCGGTGGTACATTGGACCGAAACAGTTGCGTCGGTCATTAGGCAGGCCGCAACCACCGACCCCGCACTTTTCCACCAACAAATTACATTGTTAATTCATTGCATTATCCGAGGACTTCTAAAGGACCTTTATGTCTTTTATGAGGGGCTTTAACGCATTCCTTTGAAATGCGGATGGCGTGATGAAAGCGGCAACAGTGTATCTTATGTGTATTGTTATTTGTTACTGTCTCGCTCAATTAGTTCCGATACCTAAAATCTATTGTTTACATGTTTTTGTTTAAAAACAGAAAAAAAATATTTTCCTGTCAAAACAAGTAAAGATCTGTTTATACATTAAAATTTACGTCATGAAAATCATAAGGCAGTGACTTTGTCACTTTTATATATTCGTGGAACAATTATTTAATTAAGAACCTTTCTGAAGTTGTTATGGTCCCGTTTCTACCAATGAATGGCTTAATTGAAAGTAAGCACCTTAATTGAATGTAATGAACGTATGATCAACGCTAATAAGGGACGACAAAAACTAAGTTACGTAATAATTTTTCTTTTACGTTTGTGAATTCGGATAATTATATCTCGCGTCGTGTTTTGATAACAAAAAACAATCGCATTCATAATGAAGTTTTTCCAAGTCTGCTTATATTTTTTTATTTATATGTATAGTTTCTAGAAATGTCTTCGGGGTTTTATTTTTTTTAAGCGTATTATAAAATAATTAAAAATGAATTTAAATAAAATTAAATCTTAAGACTTCTAATATCTCATTTTAACATTTTATTAGTGATAGATCCGCTATATCGTCTTGACGAAAGTAGGCACGTATGAAGAATTCATCACTACATTGAAAAGCAAAAGGCTACCCCCTAGTGTGTGGGGAGGGGGGACATTATTACCTAGAACCGTGGGTGCATAAATACACTTCTAACTAGACTTTCAAGGACTCCACCAACAGAAGCTTAAACAAAAGCCCTAAGTTTAATTATCGTACCGATACAAATATTTGAGTCAATCATCATTCTAATCAAACATTTTTTCAAGTCCGGGTGTTTTAAGAACCCTAAGTCTTTCGTAGCTTCTGTTACCCCCAACTCAAGACTTTTATGTATCGTGTTCTGGAGTCACTATGTATATGATTGTGGAGTGTATTTATTTATAAAGTAGTTATGTGAACGAGACTCATGTTTCGGATTACCAAACAAAAATAACAGGTTACAAGTCTATGTATTGAATAAGATAAAACTTACGTGTATTATCTTTCCGAATAGGAATAGATTAGTCACAGGCGGTGTTACAAAATCTCTTTTACAATTAACTATTCACAATGTTGATTGACTGTAGTGTACTTTACAATGTTCAATTTGTTTCTTTATTCTATGTGCTAAGTTAGGCTTCTGTAGTTGTCTTTATGAAGTGATGTTGTCATATTATGGTTAAACCAAATTTTATTCCTCTAATAAATGATGTTAAGGCTTCTTCCCAAAGCATATCTCATTACTTTTTAGGATACTTTTCGTAGTTTCTATAATATTTGTGAAAGTATATCTAACCATAGATTCGAGTACGTTTCAATAATTTTGATGAAAGTACGTCAGCTCAGAAAATACAATACAATTTTGAATTTATATATCCCGTAAAATATATAACGGTGAAGGAAAACATCGTGATGAAACCTGCACACCTAAGAGTTCTTAGGAATTTCTTAGGTGTGTAGTCCGCCAACCCGCACTAGGCCAGCGTGGCGGACTATGGCCTAAACCCTCTCAGTGGTAGAGGAGACCCGTGCTCAGCAGTGGGCGAATATGGGTTGATGAAGAAGAAGAAGAAGAAGAAGTAAAATATATTACTTATGCCATGAATGCTTATTAAACTAGATCATAACTATTCAACCCGAATAACATTAAAGTTGCCTCGTGGTCTCTTGGCAGAAGAAGTAGAGAGAAGAAGAATGAGTTATCGGGTTTTCCATTAGGAATTCTAAGTAGCACCAAGGAGTCTGGAAGAATGGCCGAAAAATGGCAAGAGGCTGGCCCTTTATTACGCGGAATGTAAACAAAATAGGCGGAATAGAGGTGCTGTAATGTAACTCTGCTTACCGCTTCGAAGAGCAGGCATTAGTGTATGCATGATAAATAATAATTAATTATACATAGAACATAAACTTTAAAAAACTTATCACCGGCTATTCCGTAGAATAACCACTATTACATCTATTAAAGGAGATTAAAGGTTATCTACATTAATTAGGAAGTAGTATGCATTGGGGTTAATCTGGGAGTAACCCGGCATTAAATGCTGCATATAAATAGACTGCCTCGTCGGTCTTGTGACGTAAGTGTAAAGCATGCGATCGAGAGGTCTGGGGTGTGATTTCCAGATCGGGGATAGTTGGATTGTTGCGTTTTTTCATTTAGAATTTTTGACTAGCGTCGTCAGGTGTTAAAGAACGTACATTATAAGTATTTTTCAAACCCATTTCCAGACTCTGTGCTATTATTCAGAGTTTACTTACGAAAAAAAATTCCAAAAGCTGGGCAAGTCGGGCAAAGTGTTATTGGGTTTGAATTCCCGAATTGAACCAGGAATCACTAAATCGCATGCCACGTACTTACCTCGCGATACCACAACTCTGTTTAGACTGAGAACATTCTGGAAAACTTTTATGGGATCGCCTCTCATTTCATTCGACTTAAAATTAAACAGAGTTGACAAAACCTAGAAGTATATATCTCTACTGAACCTCTTATAAAGATAAAGACGTGACAATATTCTCACAATTAATAACAATAAATTGAACATATCCTAATGCAGCAAGTAATCACTGTATTTATCCTAAGCTAAATTGAGCGTGTAGTGGAAATGGGCCTCTCCGCCGTTGAAACTAGTTAGTTAGCCTTTGTCAATTCGGACAGGTTTATGCTAATATCCCTTGATTACAATATGCGTGTATGTACAAGCACTAATATCGTCAATTAAACGATGGATGTGCGTGGATGCAATGAGCTCGGAACAAGCACGGTAATGAATCTACGTTTAGGACTACAATTTATATACGTATAAATTATCTTATTTTGAAAAAATAGTTCTAATATAAATTAAACATCCCTCACTGAAAATTTTCACACGCTATTAAAATGCTTTCATTTTTTCATTTATATTTAATGTAAGAGACAAGACACTCTTAGCATCTAGATAAATTGAATAATAAGTTTTAATTGTTTGTTTCGAGTCTCATCTCGATCTCAAAAAAATCCCCAGATGTTTTTGAGATCAAAGTCTCTCGTAGTTTCCGATACTCATGACACATGAGTCGTATGTTAGAATGGACTATGTACGTGACTGTTGCAAAATTCTCAAAAACGGCAATTACCAAAGCTATGCAGAAAACATACACCTACTAACAGAGATGAAAAAAAACACATATTTTAATTTTTTTCTTTCATTAGTCAATACGATTTTACTACACAATGTAAGGCTAAGGGACTTGCTAAATGAATTGACACGTTTTTACTTTATACATACACAATGGTGCTATCGGGGTTGACACGACTACCTCTTTGACGCCTCACGATAATAATTTACCGTGTAATTAAACCAGCTGAACAAACGAATTCTTCATTAAGAATGCTTTCTTTTATGACGAATAAAGTGACACGGAGAGGTAGCTGTAAAGACAAATTTACGAAGCGCTATGTAAAATTCTTATTCGCTTCTGAATAGTAATTTTATTGCTCACTTACTGAAGACACTTGTAATATACAGTAAATTACATTAAATTGACATTTTTAAGATGTTTTGGCTGATGATAATAATGATGACAGACGATTTGGTCCTCATCTAGCGGAGAACAGAAACAATAAACAAAAAGCAGTTTGTTATAGAAACTGCATCAATTCGAGTACTTTTTTGTGTATAAATTACCATAATCTCAATTGGAATGCAGTTAAATTCTGACACATTTATTGTTTTATTCATACATATCGGAACTGCAATTCCGATTGATAAGAGTACTGTCTTGTGCAGTATTACTGGACCGAGCCGAAGTCCGGTGAGTTAAATTGAATTCAGTTCGAGCGGGAATAAAATCTGATATGTATTCTGAATATTGCATTGCCTACTTATATTGAAGAGAGTAAAGAGTTGTACTTTAATATTTTTGTTTGTACGTAATAAGCTTACAAACTGTTGGAATGATTTTAAATATATGAGTTTTAATATAAACAGATAGCACCTTGGAGAAGTATACCTATAGAGTATTTTTTTAAAAGCTTGTGTCCGGGCAAAAGGATTCGGCAACTATTTTTAATTTAGAAGGCTTCGCATAGTGACGGTCATCTGGTAGTTATTGCAGAATAGTCCGAATAAAGCTGAACCAGTGGAAAAGTTTTCAATAGTCGACATTAATATGCCTGCTTTTTATCACCATTCATAAAGCATGCAATAATAAGGGAAGCGTCAACATAATATTATACTTCTTGATAATATTTAATTGAAATCAGAGACCAAATACTTTAATGATCATTAAATCTGGAACTTTATCAAACTAGGCTGTTAACATAATGTGCGTCAATCATAATGCAACATTTAAAAAATTAATACTTAAACCGTTAGCTTTAAGACGAAATTTTTATAGCAAAGAATGAAAATTACACCCGGCAATAAACACCGATCCATTACTTACAGTTTCTTCGTAGGAATGTTTGAGTCCCATTTTCCTTATTCATTCTCTTGCGAATTGTCCCAGTGATAAATAAGTAAGGGAAGATTTATTATTTGCATTTAATCAGTTTTTTTAATAACTTTCGGCTGTAAGAGCAAAGAAACAAAATGAAAGGGAATGTGTCATTTGACTTTGTTATTGGGGACTAAATATTATAAAAGGCATTCAATATATAAGTTTCTTTCGTGTTTTATAATGATTTTGAAACTTACTAAATCACTGTGTGATGTGATCACAGATTAGATAATAGATTTAAAGTTGCGTACTCAGTAATATTGGTTTACATTTAATATTGCTGTGGTTTCATTCAACTAATCTTTAATACATAAAAATATAATTATGTACTCTGTGATAAAGCTTTTATGCATATTGTTATAAATCTTTATATACCTTATCAATGTCTAAATGCAATCCATCGCTTCTTTCGAGAGAACTACATAACACTATTTACAACTCATGATATTCGACATTTAACAGCGCTTTAAAGCAGTTGGTTAGCCACCAGGTGGAACGTGAGGGCGCGGGTTCGATCACCGCACCGAGACGAATATTTATTTGATTTACACTTATATTTGTTTCGTACCTGGGCTTTTATAAGACCGAAAAGTCTCTCTTAGGTTCTGATACCCTAGACACAATGCTTGTATTTTTGTTTTAGGTGTATTTCTGTATTTATCTTCTGAGTCTAATAAAACCTCCTTGGGAGGTTATAATCTAAATTAGAAGGAAAGTGTCTGTGACAGATAAATAGACAGGAATGATCTAGTAAAATGGAAACAGTGGAAGTAAATTGGAAGAATATATTTACATCTTTGATTTCTAAATAAGGCAAGTTTCAAATAGCTTCCATGGGTTTTCTCAGTCGTCAATCATGATCATTTGGTTTTTTCCAGAGCAGTTGACGTCAGACACAGTAGGTAAATAATCATAATCGGTTTGGGCAAAATACTTACAAAAAATGTAGAGGGTGCGTCTACATTATGTAGTTGCATAGTGTCCGATTGACACGATCATACACGATGGAATTATTTTGGACAGACTTTACGGCATGGTATTTTTTTTGAAACCTATGCATTATAATAGATAGTGTATCTCATATATATATGGGTACAGAACAAAATGTGAGTGAGAATTTTTAATGGAAAAATACAATTACTTTATTTGAATGTCATGAAATATATATTTTAACTCCACAAAAAACCTCACTTTTGTACTGAATCAAGACAAAATTTTCAAAATGAATTCATGCCTTATAGTTTAACCTTTTACTACGTCAATATACGTTCATTGACATCGAGTACAATCTCATTAAGAGAGCTAAGGCAATTAGTCGCAAGAGAACAAGCATCTCTCCTTTCGATAAAATACTAACGTAGAAACCAATTCTCACAAACAAATTGCCTTAACTTCGCACTGGAGTTAAAGGAGCCCGAAAGGTTTTATTTATATTAGTGAGTGAAATCGTTTTTGTAACTCAAGTAATGCTTCGGCTGCATCAGTTTTTCAGGATTATGGAAGAAAAACGGCGGCATTATCGGGCATTTGAGGAGTAATCGCGAGTCCTCTGTTCTCTCATTACCATTCCACTCTGCTACGTCACTAAAATTCGGCTTTGGCAAACTAACGGCTACAGTTAATGGCATTTGGGTACAAAGTAAATGGCAGGCTCAGAATGCCAGATTTGTCGACGTCCAAAACATTTGTTCGCGTAATTCCAACGGGCTGTACGCAGTACTAACTGAATGCCTACGTAATCAAGATAGCCAGACTAAGTAGTTGGTGCAAACACAGGCTTATGTGAAAATGTATTTTGTTTTAGATTTATCTCTGCCTCAATGTTTTCAATATATTGTATCAAAATAAAAAGTCATAAAATTAACGTAAATTAGCGGCAAAAAAAACATCTAGTCTCGAACCAGGTTTTTTATATTGGTATGGTTTTCAGCGGTTTCCGTTAGAAATACGTACTTTAGTATTGGACCGAATTCTACTAATATTTATTATCGTATATATAATGTGTGTAAACATAAAAACCTGAAACTAGTTCACCAGGTAAAAACACATTAACAGATGCAAACATTTGCTTTTATAATAATTATACATATTATACCGGCTGCGTATGTCCCAATAAGTCTTCAAATATGACGTTCACAAATGAATCGAGAAATGTGTACAGAGGCCATAATCTGTAATAACCGCGTGTTAACCGAATTAACGCTTGGATATTACAGAGGAGTGGAATTTCCTGTAGAATATCGTAAAATCTTTACTGGTCGAATTTACAAGTACTTTGTTTATTAAATGAATTTTCAAGATTTTAAATCAATATGACATCATTTATCTTACATAAAAAGTTGTACACTTTTATTAGAAACAGTGAACGTGGGGCATGTCACTGATGACAGAATTTTGGGGTCTACTTACAATATCTTACGAAATTTAATTTGGGCATATTGTACCTGTATCTCAAAACAATTTAAAATAAATTGCAAAAAGGGTTTCGTTACAGCTGTGCATCCATATTATCATTATCAAAGCTGGAAAAAGCCGTAAAAAAGATAATACATTAAAATCTTTCCAAAACAAATGGGGTCCGGCGAATTATCGCTTATGTAATGGGTCATAAAACGCGAAATTTACGAGAGAGGCCAACGCGGCCGCCGAGCACTTCCCAATTATCTGATCACACGAACAATATAACGCCGTCGCATTTAGATACGTTTGATTCCCTAATGAATACTCCAACCGACTAGTAACACTTTCTGTTCATTACTAATCTTTACTGGAAAATTGCTAGTAATACATTACAGTACTATGGTATAATTCCTCTATATCGTAATCTTTAGAATGGTCATTAAAGATAATATAAAAAGTTTAGTATGATAACTCACACATGACAACAAGGCCGGATAGTGATTATATAATAATTAAAAAAATGTCCTTTATAGCATAACATTATACTCGAGTGACGTAAAGTAATCTAGCATTTTTAATTACATATGTATTTCCTATAAACGCATGTATTATTTATCCATTACAAAACGTAATCATAGTTTAATAATAATTCCTCATACAACAATAAAAATACTATTTAGCTATAACACTACAATATAAATAGCCTCAAATAAAGAATTCCTTGCATAATCTAAGGCACTTACTGAACTCCGACACGGCATTTCAAATTAGTTGGACAAGTTTAAAGCAGTTTGCGGACAGGTGGCGCCTTTGTTCCACTGCGACTAACCTGATAATAACACAACTATGTTCATCTGCCGCTTAAACTCACCGTGAACTAAGTTCCAACCAGACTGATAACTTGCTTTGCCGTGCACGTGTGCCCCGTGCAGAATGTCGAGATGTTGCGAGATAACAAACGTAGTTTTGACACCAGAAGTCCTTGTTAGGGTTGACCACTGTATCAAAAATGATTAGGTCTTTCGGCATAGTCTAAAATATATAGGGTTATTGATAGCCGTGTTCCAGCAGCCGGGAAATCCTATTTTGATAAACAATTTATTATTGTTTTTAAACGTTTTAGTACTATTTTTATGTTCATCCAGATTCCACATGGTTGTATCGCCTCTATTGCTACTGAGAATTTTCTAATGATAAACCCGACTAAAATAAACTTTGCTCGACCGGGAAATCGATCACGTAACAATTCGATGGTCCTCCAAACTTTTACGGGGCAAAAGCAACACGACAGTACTGTTTGTGGACACAAGGTGTCCATCAAATACCTTCAAGTTCCCTATTCAGCCGCTAACGTTTTGAAGTGAAACACGATTTGAATCTTTTCAAATTTCGTTGACTGCCCGTGTACCAGAGAAGGGAATAAAGTTTACGCTTCACGCGATGGAAATAGGATTGGCGACTGGCAAGGCTATTCAGAATAGTAGTCCCAGCGTTACGGGGAGAGATAAATTGTGAGAATAACTCCCTGGGGTGACGGAATGGACGGTCGGTGGAATGCACGTTACACAGACCCGACGTATAGACGGCCTTCTAAGGAGACGTATTGCAATATGTATGACGTAAACACACTGTACACAAGCTTTATTTTCTTCTTTAGAATTACGTCACAGTTTTAATGTTAAGGCAATGTCTGCAAAGATCTCTTTGTAAATTTACTATTTACAGACCTTCAAAGAGGACTGACGATCTCATAAAGATCGCTTGAAGCCGTGGAAGACTTATATCAAGTGGTGGACGTTTTTTGACCCGTGATGCCTAAAAACCTGCCACTTGACATGTTATACGATCCAGTTTTCAAATATTTTTTAAAATTTTCCAACTTCCCCCGAAAAGTGACCCCCTATATACAGATTTCATCCCGTTTTCATATTCCCGTTACATCTCTGCGTTTGGGTCACAGAATTTTACTGTAAACGACGGACAAACGGACACACGAGTAATCCTATGAGGGTTCCGTTTTCTCATTCGGACGTACGCAACGTTAAAAACAATGAAAATAATAGTGAAGAATACATTAGGTCAACCTATTAGTATTAGAAGCTTTCTAATCTTTTGAAGGCTAAGATTATGGACCAGAGTAACCTCACTCAAAATTAAAAAAGGCTAATAAACTTTCTTCAATCATACCACCTACCGCGTTTCATTTAATTCTTTTATTCCCAAAAGTGTTGCGGCAGGATCTGAACATTTTGTAAGTCAATGACAACGGCTCCACGAACCCACGAAGGTCATAATATTCCGAGCACATACGCGCACAACGGAAACTTCCTACTTCATAACGTTAACAATATTATGCAAATAAGTTAGCTGCTCCATTTTATTAAGAAGTATCACGTGCAAAAATGTTCCTATAGGAAATCTGTGCTGTATTTTTCTGTAGTATGGTGAAGGTTTTTGAATAAATTGTATATGGTAACTGTAATGAATCCTTATCATCATCATCCCATATAGTAAGTACGTCCCACTGTTAGGCAGGCGCCTCCATTGAGAGGGTTGTCTTGTATGTATGTAGGTATCGTTACCCCATTTACTAATACTAAATACTTAATACACCCAACAGTCACATACATAGACCCCACATTAAGATACAAGTCTTGTGTCGTGGGTATCAGAAACTACGAGAGACTTTTCGGTCTCACAAACACCCAGACCCGAAACAAATATTTGCGGATCACACAAACATTTGCCTCGGTGCGGGGATCGAACCCGCGGCCGCTCGTTTCGCAAGCTGGTGTCTAGCCAACTGCGCCACGGGGCTGTCTATTTACGCTCCCTCAATCCCATGATATTGTTCCTACTTCCCAATGGGATTTATAAAATACTTGAATATAAAGTAATCAGCCAGATCCTGTCAATGTATCGAGAAACCTGCTTATTAAAGTAGTCGATGTTCAAAATTTCAAACCAAATAGCTTTCTATTGACATGAATGCAGTTGAAACGTTTTATTTCATCCATTTGAAGCTACTGAAACGGGGCGTGTCAAAAGGAAGCTGTTTGCCTTTTCATTCCTTTGGAGTAAAACGCTATAAGATTTCAAAATGATTTATCGGATCCGAGCCATTGGCCGCGCATTTGCTCAATTAAAAACTGATTTTGTCAATAAATGTAAGAAGGTTGTGCTAATTTAACATCGGGTCCAGTAATTTTTCTTTAACTAATTGGGTAAGAAAAGTCTTTCTAATAATCACACTTGGTTAGAAGGCTAGTACTACAACTTGTCTCGTTTTAAACCGCCAGCTAAATACTATATAACTTGGACGAAATTATAAAGTTAGCAACGCATAGATTGATAAAGTTTGTTGCAAGCCAACCGCTATGTGGAATTAACAAACTTAGAGTCCCCATCCTTTGGATGAAGTACAAGTTCCCCTTGTGTCGGATTGCATATAAATTTTGCCAAGTCCATAATTGATGAACCGGTCGTGATTAAAATTTTGCAAATTTAATAACTTCCGCGTGTTTCACATTCATAACTGTTGTGTAAGTCAATGTAATATAAAATAAGCAAGTGTCAAACTTTGTCAAATAAATTTCTTCACTCCTAGAGACTACCAATTACTGTAATCAAAGACTTTGAGAAACAATATTATTAATTTACTTTTCATGTTACGTATGTAATCACAAAAAATATAAATTCTAGAAACAGATAATATGTTAATGTTTCTATTATGTATTTAATGCATGTTTCAATTAAATTAATAGTTTATACCTTGCCACCATTAACATCATGCAGCTTGGACTATGGAACAAATTGATTAGGGCTGCTTCAATACCTACCTACTACAAGACGCAACGTCAATGTAGTGTACTGCGAACCGTCCCTTTAGAGATACAGTATAGTCCGCTTATAATGACATCGAAGGGAATTGACAAACACGTCATAATAAGCGGACGTCATACAAAGCGTTTTATATAATAAAACACCTTTTTTATGTAAATATGTATGTAATTAAATATTTCAATAAAGAAACATAGTTATTATATATGTTTATGTACACATACATGTTAAATCAAAATTGCACACATTTCCGGTGGTGCTAAAAAATCTGAATTTAGGTTTCGTGACCACAAAGATAAAGGAATGTCGTCTTCTTCATCAAATTCATGTTCTGATATTTGAATAGGTAAACCGTCGTGGCTTTCAAAGAATCCTGTATGTTTGAAACAGTTATGAATGGTATTTTTGGTACCGAAGGTGTAATGAATCATGTCGGTCATTATAACTGGACATAATTTATTAAAAATGGGTCATAATAAGCGACATGTCACTGTAAGGGAAGTCATTATATGCGACTTTTTATAAAGAACTTTATATGATAACCAAACTTTGTAGTGTAATTACGTCATAATAACCGGTTGGTCAATATAGGCGGAGTCATAATAAACGGATTCTACTGTAGCTATATTAGGATTTATTAAAAACAAAACGAATTTCTGTATACTGCCGTCTGACATCAATGTTAGACATAACAAAAAGAAATGACAATTTCTGCACGCTATTGATCACGTGATCAAAGTACTGAGAGCACAATACCTCGGAAATGTTAATGCTCACAGTACTGAATGACGAAGATTTATGACGTCATATAGCTCCCTAGAATGCTGCGACAAGATACTGTCAGCCCATAACGGAACGAATTGCTTTCCAGTATAAATAATGCAAAGTTATCGCAGTCTGTTGTGGAACACAACTCAAATCGTTAGTTGTTAGCATAAGCCCCCATCATAATATGCGTCTAATTCCCAAAGTCATCACGCCTTTTTTTAATGAGAACGGACATATAACTATTTACTTAAAATTCTTTCATTCATAAAATATGCGAACAATAAACTCTTAAAGTTAACAGAAAGAGTGCTTCAAGACGTGGCTTGTAATGAAGTTAAAGAACATTAAAAAAGCAATGAATATTCGTATAGTAAAGTTAGTAGATTTGCAAACCAAGTGGAGAGCCGAGTAGGCAAAGACTTCTCGGTCGGAGTGTTTGCTCAAACTAAGTTAGCTGTCGAAAGCGATGTTGGAGCGTGGAGCGCGTCTTGCATTTATTCTCACATATTGGATTTGTATCGCATCATAGCCTCTGAAGAACAACGTACAGTCTATAAACAACAATAAAACTCCTTTGTACAAGAAGCATAGCGTCCGAAGCCACCAGAACTTTATTGGAAATATATTACAACTGGGTGCAAAGTCTATTAAAGTGTGTTATACAAACTGGTTGTACGTGCGTAAAAAGATCAAAGATGTATCTAGATATATCTATGGTTATGCCCTTCTGTGTAGGGTTAGTATTTTAGTAGGTTTTTTATTTCGTAGCTCTGACTCGAGTCTGTTTCAAAGTCAACCGCACCGATGTAAAATCTGACATATAAATAATACATACAGATGAGTCGGGGCACGTTATTTTTAAAAAAGAAGACAAAGTGGCGAAGAAAATAAGTCCACAACAATATTCGTCATCAATGCAAAAGCAAACGTAAATATTTTATAACTAATTTTATTAGCTACTACAGATTAAAATCCAATCTGCTTAATGTGAAATTGAAGCTTGCCTCAGAATAGCTCTATCATTATTAAAACACCTTTTATTAGCAAGCACACTTTTAATGCTTTCATCTTTTGTGTTCTGTGCCTCTCAACAATATGAACGGAAATGTACAATCAAACAAAAACAGATAAATCGGCACCTCTCTTTTGTACACACAAAATTCTGCCAACAGAAGTCTATTGTGTACACAGAATAAGGTACACATTGTACTTTAAAAACAACACAAAGGTACAACAAAATACAAACACAAACAACGCTCTCGCCGGCTTTGCAACCGTGATTTGCAAACCTCGAATTTCTGTTCATTATATTAACGAACGAACTTTGTCAGTCGCGCCTTAGAGAAGAACCTTTTCGTAACAATGCAATATTTTAACAACATTTAATATGCATACAAAGCGTCATTAAAGAAAGTAATTTCATTTGCTAATCTGATCTCTCTATATTTTTTAACAACATTTTGATATGACCACTAGATCAACTAGTGAATGAAGGTCTAGCCCGGCTTGCAGATACGTGATTTCCATACTCTTTACTGCTTCATTAGGTATCTGTGTACTACGTTCCTTTCAATATTATCATGCTAAGTTACTGGATTATGTCGGTAAATTTCCCATACAAGGAACATCGAAAGTGCCATAGCTGAATGACTGTCAACACTTGTAAAGGGGACTTCTATATTAGTTTTCTAATCAGCTACACCACGTATCAAATCAAACTTGTAATTTAATCCAATAGGGTTTCTGAAGGCAGGAACTTGATTTAATTCCAGGACTTCCGCGGTGTTCATTATCACCCTGTGACAGACTCAAATAATGAGGGGCCGGAAATGTATCAAATTGTAATTATAAGGCCATTATGTAATGTCTATGGTGTCGCCCTAATAACGCATTAGGCTATAATTAATTCCTTATTATACTGTCGCGAATAATCTGCCACCTTTGTATTCGCAGACGCTCTCCTATTTCAATTGAATTTATAATTATTATATGTCAAATTTACACAAATTTGAGTTATCCCAGAGCTATATTTATTTGATGCAAACGATATGTAATATATGAATATTTCTCTTATTGTTTTACCCGATATCGCCTTCCCGAAAAATTGAAATTTAAATAATGTTTTTCGACCCAAGTCAGAAACATTAAGTATCTTTCCAAAAATAGCGCGACTGAGTTTTTTACGTGTTTGAACATTTATAGACATTAAAATGTCGGTGTCCCAAATTTTTATTGGTCCCTTAAATGCCACATCTAAATACATATCATCAAAGACTGTCACTAAATAAAAACAGATGTGGATAATCCAAGACGGATTCGAGATGTAATACTTAAAAAATTAATACGAACAACTTTGTGTGTGGATTTTCTAGATTTCGTAGACTCTCAAATAACAATAATACGCCACCAATTTAAAATCTAAACTATGTTTATCATCAGCCCACATACGTCCCACTGCTATCGATGGGCTTCTACAACCGAGCGGGTTTTAAATAATCAAAATAATTTAAAATACAAACATATTAATATTCTAATCTTATTCTTATACACAAAGTATTACGCAGTGTTACACAATGCACAAAAAAGTTGTATATGTATTTTTTGTGATTGTTCGCCAGTCGCTGTATGCATTAACATATTTAACTTGAACTGTAGGTAGGTGGCTCCAAAATAGATTTTGGCGTCGTAAAAAAAAGTCTGTGTACCAGATCTTATTGTGCGTACTATTGACAACCTTCGGAAGTGATTTGTTAAAGGCTGTTTGAAAAATGAGGTTTTATATTTAAGCCTTACATAGAGACGATTGGATGGGGCTCTGTTATTATTAGTAAACGTGTCTATGCACTTAGTATCCATTCGTTGATTTTACGCAACAAAATGCTAAGAATTTTTTGCCATTATTATGTTTTGCCAAACCTATGAGGGGTGAACTTATGACCCTTTTTCAACAAGTTTCAATTATATCTAAACCTAAAGTTAAATAACGATATAAAAATATAAACAAGTAGATACTTGCATACAGGATTTTGCTGCGCAGCATACAATCTTATCGGGTATTTCTATATCCGCGTTCCTGCAGGTACCAAATGGAGAGCAAGCGAAAACGTTTGTAGCGTCAGACGCTTTTGCGAAAATGGGAGTGCGATAGTATAAGAATGCTTCGAAAATATTATGGCATTTGTTACATCTAAAGATAACATTACATCACTCGTAGTCTCGCGGTACAAATATGTGCCGTGCGATCTAGAGGTCCTGGGTTCGATTCCCGGGTCGGGCAAAGTGTTATTGGGTTTTTCCATTAGGAAATTCTCAGTAGCAGCACGGAGTCTGGAAATGTGCCCGAAAAACGGCAATAGGCTCGCCCCCTATTACGTGGGACTGATACATACCTGGCGAATTGTGGGTGCAGAAATGCATCTCTGCCTACCCCTTAGGGGAATATAGGCGTGAGGTATGTACCTACATATGTATATTCACTTTCCTATTGTTATGCTCAAGGCTATTAAATGCCCGATTAGTTGCCGCTACTGTTAGATTAGCGTTGCTTCTTAATATTTGATTACATAATTGGCTATCAAATTATGTATTTATAATTATTTAATTTAATAATAACCGTGTGTTACTAGCCAGGATGGAATTATATTTATCATACATGATATGTACAATGTACATTACACATAATAAATATTCCATGGCTTGATTTGATGTATTTATCTCAGATGCAAAAGTATAATTAACACTATTTTAATATCAATTCCCTTTGCACTACTATCATTGATTTAAAGTTAACCCTCGTAAAACAGTCAAATATAAGAGAACTAGTTTTAACATTTTGATGAAAGTTTAAGTAAGTTTCTTTTTTATAATTTTCTTAAACGAAAGAATTTTCTTATGTTTTCATCGAAATAGAGCGCAAAGCAGCCAAAAGTTTATTACTTAGCAACATCATCTTATATGTAATTCGTATAAAAACAACGAATATCGAACACAAAAATATTAAAGGGTTTAGGGGTTATTTAAATCGAAATAATAGTGTTTCTTTTGTTATACGTTCGGTTTTCAATAAACCGTCACAATCGACGTTTGATGTCTATAAAGAAAATAAGTAACAAAATCTCTTTGTGAAATACTACGGCATTTGGTTTCTATGTTGCTAAGGAAGCACAAAAGTCATAATTGTTTACTAAAATAAGCATTGTTTTTCAAGCGTATTTTATCACTCTTGTGAGATTTCATTCTTTATCGAATGCTGTTGTCATGTTCCGTTCTTCTGCATAATTGACTCTACTGTCTACGTTGAAGTTTCTACCGTTTAATTTTCGAATGCATAAGGCATAAAACTACATTTTATATATCAACCAGTTATACATTTTTTTTCTTAAGATTTATGTCATCCATTGGTGACGGTAGTCATCTGTCTAATTTTATGATTCTAAAGTTATCCCTTGAAAAAGGTTGGAATCTATCGTCGCCGTGCCCATTTTCCACAACAGAAAAAAAATCTTAACGAATTTATTCTGGCATAACAGATGATACAGTTACAAAAATTATCATCATATACCTGTTTTAATTCTAAGAGATTTGGGGATTCAACCGAAAGTAGCACATGGCAAACATTGTTATCGAAATATCTACGATTATCCCTTTGACCAGCATAAAGGAGTCAGCAATAATTGCGTGTATACAGAAAAAACTTAATTAAAATTTTGTCCAGTCCGTTCAAAATAGAATGAGTGCAAAGGTCGTACTCCCACCGAAAGATGCGGTCGCTTAGCACTTTAATTAAAGTACGTAACGGTACCGTAAAAATCATAATTTGCATAAATGCAGCAACCGACCAACAAAAGTCAGCAGCTTTTAATAAACACAATTTCGTTGTCGCACAACTTCATACTTTGCTAACATTTACACTTTGTTGCTTCGTCGCAAATTATTCGGTAACATTTTGTACTAACACTATTTAAAGCACCCGAGGCGTTTCAACAAAACACTTATGAGGTGGATGTATTTTTATTTGGTAATTTTTTTATTGGATCATAAAATAAACTTGATGCAAGTTGATTTCAATATTCATTTTGTTGAAGACACATTTAATAGCGATAATATATACCAAATCCAAAAAACATATTTGAGTTCTTTTTTAAAATTACCACCATATTAAAGGCAGTGACGGCATCGAGGTTTAGAGCTCTTAGAGCTCAGTCCAAAATGCCGACTTAGTGGCCAGATTAACAATAATACACACCTAAAAAT
Source organism: Cephonodes hylas (assembly GCA_030295005.1). Classification (NCBI taxonomy): domain Eukaryota; kingdom Metazoa; phylum Arthropoda; class Insecta; order Lepidoptera; family Sphingidae; genus Cephonodes; species Cephonodes hylas. The sequence goes on along the minus strand of AP025362.1, from coordinate 10,097,985 downwards.
TTATTATAAATTTTCGGTTGTAAGGATTTCATCACAATTTTTTCTTTACCGATAAAATAGTTTCGTATTAATTCATTGCGACAACACACATAATCTAGGAAAGTTATTGTATGCCTAAAGTTTAAACTTCAAAAATGTTGTACCGCGCGCCAGAACCTCGAAGCTACTACTTTCTATTAAACTTAAATATAATAATAACATTGGTAACTGGTCTCGTAGATTATACTAAATTTTAATTAAAGCCACAATAATATTAATTAATTGATGATGTTAAATAATAACAAGAAGCACTTGTACCAATTCAATAGTAGGTAACAAATATTTTTCAATTTTCATTCACGTTATCCATCATTACGTTTTGTAACACTAGTTTCATAAAGATACAGTCATGTTATCTACAAGTTAATTTGCTTGCCCTACAAACTATGGAAGCATCAATCCTAAATTAAACATTCCTTGGTTTCCGAGACTCAAGGCGAACCTTAGTTAACTTATTCATTTGATGCAGCATAACGTTTATTACTAAATAAATCAAAAATATTTTATTTATTTTTTATTTATTGGTATTGAAACAAATGTACCTTCCGTTTCTGCATTATTCATTACATCTTTACTAACAATTTTAAGACAAACTTTCCATACAGGAATAACAGAATAGTAATACATTTGGCAAATAGTATTTTCGCCCCACGCAATAACTGCCGAATCTATTGCCGTTTCTTAGATAATTCCTGACTCTTTTCTGTCACTAGAATACTTCGTACCGCGAGATCACGACTCCGTCTTACATAAAATGGGTAACCTTCTAGCGATAATGCACTAAACACCTCAATATTTCCTTCATTAAAAAAATGTATGTAAAATAAATTACCATGAAATAAATTTTAAAAAGGCTTTTATTAAACACTTCAGAAAGAAGCACTGCGAATTGTAATGGTTTCCTCGCGAGATTTATCGTGGGCTGAAACATCGCGACCTCTTTGCTGAGAAAACTCCCGGTAGAAAATCACAATATTTTCTCTGTACAAGAACAAGAACACTTTGTGACCGTGTTGTTTGCAGAATGTTGAAAACTGCACGCAGCTATTTATTTTCCGCTTTTAGAAATCAAACCCCTGCAGTCTAGAAACGAGAAACTACTAGTTTTTCAATGCTACTGGTTCTAAAGATTTAATTCTTGGAAAAATACCAGTATATTTTATGTTTAAAAAAATCTTTTTTTTTCTCATTAGTTCCATGGCATAATTCTTAGCGTATAATCGAAACATCTTGTGTTCGATTTCTGGGTGGAACAAAAATTATTGGGTTTTTCCTCGTCGAAAATATTTGCAGCACGTGACCCAAAAAGATAATTACGCATAATAAATATTTGGATGGCTGGCATTTAATTCCTATTTAAAATGCATCACGATACGTCTAATTAAAATAACACAATATTTATAAGCTGACTCAGCACTTTTTGTCAAAAATAAATCACTGTTTTTGATAACCGGAATGTGACATCGAATCTAAGTACATGTAGGTACAAATGTGTGTGTATGAATTATCGTAGCTTTAATCCTAAATGGTGTTAATGACCCGAATTTGCTGCAATTCACGTTTTGATTTCGATAACAATAGTGATTAAGATTATAGACACCATGAAGGATAAAGCTATCAACGTTATATGAACTAAGATATATTTAACGCTGAACTTGGAAAAGCTGTATTGGGTTCTTCGACCAAGCAACGTGAGTAGGGTATATGCGTACTATCTGGCTCACTATTTCGGGCCATATTTGAGTGAACCGACTCGCTCGCCTAAAAAAAAAAAAAAAAAAAAAAAAAAAAAAAAAGTTTGGTGTCTAATTGGGGGTTTTAGGGGACGCCCGTTCGATCTGTGCTATCCGTTTTCTTGTATCTGCAACCGTTACGATTTTAGCTAATGTACTGCAACAGCCCCACTACCCCTAATTACCTCATTACGGTACTCATTACCTGCTCTTAATTACGGTCACCCATTGTGTTACGACTCGACACTAATCACCCTTAATCACCCTGTTCCTCATCAATAACAACACATTATTTCAATTGTTTATGCTTTATTCATCCAAAAATTGACTTAAACATTATATCCACTAACATGTCATTTTTTAAGGTATCCATATTGAATTGGTTGAAAAAGTCAGTGTTGGACATCCCATTAAACTTATAAAATATGTACAATATACAGTACTCTCCACAAACTGAAGTCCAATCATTTTGTATCCGGTTACTACAAAATTTCCATTGCTTTGAATTTCTATTCAAGAACATTTTGTGATAGCCAGTAGGACAACGACCATATGAATCGAAATATTCTCCAACACCGCGACTGTCTATATGTATAGCTATCCAGTGAGATCCTGGCTTTGTGTCCGGGTCCAAATTGCTTATAAGATACATAGGAACTTGTACATTCATTGGCAATCTGTTTGCAGCATATACATTGTACTGTAGACTTGGATGAATTTTTACTAAGCATTGTTGAATTTCATTAGTATTCATGGCTGCATTTAATTTTGATATGACTGAATAATTTGCTGGATCACAGCTAAGTGAAAAGATGAAGACATGGTACACATATATAAGAGGTAAAGAAGGTGTAAATAAAAGGTAAGGATAATGTTATAAGAAGCTTTATTTTAATCATAAACTTAGCACTAAGTAATACAATATTTACTATACTAGTCTTAGCTGCTATAATCAACAGTTACATTCCGATTTTTATCTATTTCGATAATGTTATCAAACTCGGCATATACCACACAGTTTATTGTTTGAGTAAGTGTGGATTCAAAACGAACTTCTAATCTTACGCTACCGTGCTTTATAAGATTCCAATGACTCGACGAGTTGGCTGATAAATCAGGGGTAAGATCAAAAGCTAACAAGCAATATCCATTGGAATATTTATCACGAGATATCCCATTACCTTCATTTAGAAAATGTATTCCCGTTCCTGAGAATAAGGTATGATAAGTTGTAGTAAACAATTTATTCTCAAACGATGGTTGCAAAGCTTTTGAGGGTATTTGTTGCCCATCTATGTACAAACAAAATGAGCTCATATCATAGTTTTCAAAGTTCAATGGATTTTTAGTTAGACTACCATTGAACGCTGCATTATTAACAAACCCAACTATACATCTTTTAGGTACTTGGCCGAGAAAAATATTATCAAGTGTTTTTCCTTGAACTCCTGATGGTATTGTTAACACTTTAACTTCAGCTCGAGTTATGGGATATTTTGCAGTAGTAGATGCTAGAACTTTTTGATGAGCAAGTAAAACTGATGGATTAATTTTTGTTCTTCTTACAACGAGAGTTGCATCTGTTATGCTAACTTTAAATTTCATGTCATTCGATGAAGCCATAAGATTAAACGATTCGCGAGATCTGACTAACTTTACACTCATTTCGACACCATTGATTAAAAACTTTTCCTGATTGAATATATCACCGTGCAGATGACCAATCATTTCTATTTCCTTACTCTCAGATACTAATTCTTGTCTTTTAGTAAAACCAATATTTGTCTCATCAGTTGCGTTCATTTTTCCTTCTGTATCTTCATACCAAAGACTACATGTTAGATGTGATTCTTTTGCAGCAGGGGAGTAGTTAAGGAGTGTTTCTATGTAGGCGCGATAGGGATATGTGTTGTTGGGCGGTGAAACTAATTTTTGGTTCAAGTAAACATCGAGTTGACTAAAAAGTGAGTGTAACCAATTATTAACAGGGGCGACTACAGTTGACGCACTCAGTTTTGATGAGTCTTGAGTTAATATCTTCGCTTTTACATGAATTAGAGTATGTGACAAATCTATATAATCATCTCCAGTACCAGGCACTTGAAATTCTATGGGACCATCATCGGCTAAAGACGATATGGGTTTGTAGTGTATCCACAATCCACTTTCTATACTTGTTTGAGTCGACGGTAAAGCAAATAAATCTAATTCTGATTTGATACACTCACAAGAATGACTATGCAAAAACGACATTTTATTTTATGAAAAAATATCTTTGTATTTTAGAGGTATTTGTGTTTTTATTCCTTTCACCTTCGCAGCTGATGGTGTAATGAATGGAGATAATCTTTTTCTTTTTGATATATATCCTGAACCAGACATTATTTTATCTATTTTGTCATCAGCCTTTCTCTTTAAATTTGAACTAGCTTCTTTAAGTCTCGTTTTGATTGACTCTTCCATTGGTCGTGCGCTGACCATATCTGATAGAAGCCCTACACCTGTATTTAAAGCTTCTTTCCCTATGGTCCGTGCCCCACTTGATAATAACGGTAAAACTGAACGAAACAATCCTCCTAAGAAACTACCAATTCCATGTCCACGTTGATAAGGGGCTCCCTTGTAGATTACTCCTATTCCTGAACCAGCTTGGTGAGTATAGTAATGTTCATATGGACAGGTTATATTAGTTCGGGGATACATTATAATTTTATAAAATGTAGTTTAACACACACCGTTCCAAATTGGAATGGTATTTTTTGTCCTGTGCTTGATCTTATATCTATTTCAATCGTGTCAAATTCTCTGCGCATGACAGGTATGTAGTGAGGAGGTGAAAAGACATGCATTTTATTGGCACCATATACATACTTAGCGGGATCAAGAGGAATAATTCTTAATAGTGGGGTGATCACGTCTCCAACAATCTGAGGTTCAACTATATCACAGTAAACGAATAGTTGAGATGGTAATCCTAAATGTAAATTTGCAGGGCGTTTGCCAATCCCTTTTTCTACAAGATTTCTATTGGGTTCAAATCCTAATTGAACTGACAATTTTGGCGATAAATTCAATGATACAATTGAAGCGTCCATAACTGCCACGGAAACAAATTTAGATATTTCATCATATCGAAATTTTATCTTTTCTTTAACATTATTTAGGGCTGACAGAATATGATTTATATTGTCATAATTTGTAGCTGGAATATGGGTTTTATAGTAAACCAACGATGGTGTTTCTTCATTTGGCATTAACATTCTTTTAGTTATATATAAAACATTTTCATGTTCCTGAACAGTAAACATAGTACACGGATATTGAAATTCTATCAGTCCAACAACCCATTCCCCCTCTAACTTTATGGGTTTTGGTAGTTTTGTAGAAAACATAGTTGTCTTATTTTCCGGAAAGTATTCCATAGAGCTGTTACTTGGTAATGTTAAATAAAAATTGTGTTTTATCATATTGTTTTTAAATCTGAAGCTAATATCCAACTATTGAACTTGTCGGGATAACCTTTCCACTTAACTAGCAATTGCTTATTGGGACCTGAATAACGAGTCCGGACTATTTTATCTATTTTATAACTTGAAGTGGGGTTATAATTTACTTTTTGTAGTTCTTTTTCATAAAAAGTACCTTCAATTACTTCATGCTTCAAATCTTTCAAAGTGTAGACAACCCAAGGAGATCTATCTATAATAGAAGATATTACAAATATTTCATCACTCCAGTTAGACTCATACCCCTTTTGAAATACATGTTTATATTTTGTTATGCGTACATGATCACCAACATGAAACTTTGGTAATGGGCTATCTTTAGATGTTCTTACGGTTTCCCTATCATACAAATTATTCCAAACAGTCATTATATTGTTAGAATTTACATCACATGGAGCCATTTTAATACTTGAATGATAACCATGGTTATAAGCATATAATAGATCTTGTAAAATATCAATGTATTTATAAGTATTTTTATGAGTAAAATACCGCCACATTTTTGTTTTGAGAGTTCTCTGAAATCTTTCAACAATACTAGCTTTAATATCAAGATTATTTGTAGTATAATAATTAATCTTTTTTGTTTTAAAGTATGTTTTAACATCTTTAGAAGCGAATTCGGTACCTTTGTCAGATTGTATATGGGTCGGAGTAGTACATGCTTCATTGAATATACTTTCAAAACTTTGTTTTATTGTAAATGAACTTTTGGTTTTTAGAGCTCTAGCATAAGCATACTTACTAAAAACATCAATAACACACAATATATAGTTGTAACCATCATTATATTTACTATAAGTTCTCATGTCACTCAAATCTGCTTGCCATAATTCATTTAAATTAGATAAAATATATTTATTTCGAGGAAATTTCTTATGAATTGGTTTATGAAGAGTATACGTATCTTGAGACTGCAACCAATCTTTTACTTCCTTTGCAGTCATTTTACCTTTCATAGCTTTAGTTAGTTTCATAATACTACTATAACCAGCAGGGTTTGATGCATCATAATAAATATTTTTAATTTCTAATAAGGGGTCCATTTTTCCCAATCTATTTTATTTTTTACTTTTCTACTGTACTTTTCAGCAGATACCGGAGTAGTAAATTCCTCATCAGATTTTTCTCCAAGATCTTTTAGCTGTAATTGATTAATATATTTACTTCTTTTCGAATTACCAACGTAACTCAGAGGCACTTTAAGGTCTTTCAATGCCTTTGCAAATTTTTCCCATCCAATAGGATCATTCGTTTTTAGTGGTCTTAATGTATCATTAATTAAATCTACAATATTGCTTCCAGTTACCTCGTTTTTACCAATAAAAACTGTACCTTCATCATTCCAATTAATTTTGTGTCTGTTCAATGAGAGCAAATTTAATAAGAGTTCACCCTTTTTCGAATAAGTCTTTGGTATAAGGCTTAAAATTTGTTTTAATGAGTAAACATGTTCTGTTTGTATAGTGTTTCTCTCTTGGTGAGTATCTTCTTGGTTTGACGTCTGATTAACAACTGGATCTGGGACATCTGTTTTAATACTTTTATCATTAGGCTGATTTTTGATGATTGTTTCGGATGAATTGGGTGAAGTTATTATTGGGAGTTCAATTGGCTGACGATCTTCACCGGTAAAGTGTAAGTATCTCTGTAAAACTTGTAAGTACAAAATACATTTATGTCTATCATCTTCTTTGCTTTTTAAAATATTTTGCATTTCAAAATCTAATCGTGATTTTGGATTATCCATAGAATCTCTTTGTGATATTTTTTCAATCAAACTCGGCTCGACAAGTACCATTCTCTTAGCATGTTCCATTTTAAACAAGACCACTTATTAATCCACTAAGTATAGAACCCAATATAATAGGTAGAAAGGCTCCTCCTTTTTGAATTATTATATTTTTTCTTACTTTATTTGTAGTTTTATGTACAAGTTTGCGGAGTAAAGATTTATGTTTTTTGAGAGACTTTTTCTCCTTTTCTTTTAATTGAACTTTACCCTGTAAAACGTTGTGAACACACTCACAAATACAATTTATTTCATCTTCATCACATGATTTTAACAATGCTTTTTGATATTTTGGTTTCAACGTATGTAATGCAGTGAGTAAATCTTTATGCGTCTTTAAGCTTCCCTGCATTATTTATAAATGATGGAAATTTGTTGATTCTTGTCGTATTTAAAGCCCTTCTTCGGTATGTAAATAGAACAAAATCCGGCATTAGGAAATATCCTTGTTTTAATACGACACTGGTCATTAGTATTTTGTTTAAGATCTATCATTAGATATCCATGAGCGTCTTTAGTAGAATCTTTGTACGCTTCTTCGATGAACTTGGTATTTTCTGGTGATACTTGTCGTGCTAAATAGCGAATTTGTGTTTTATCACGAGGATTTTTAAAATAAATAATATAACTCGAATTTAAAGAAATATCCCTCTGTCCTTTTCCCTGATGAAACAAGTTTTGAGTTATATAAAAAACACTTAAATTTCTATGATGACTACCTTTTGTGAATATGTCAACTATGCGTCCATCAGATTCCCTCATGAGATCGTCTATTATGATAAGATTGGGCTCTTTACCATCAAACATGTTCAGATCGGGTAATCCTTGAAAGTAGTTTACATTTTTTAGGTTATATAGATGTTGCATTTCATCAAAACACCAAGTTATTTGAACGAAATCTACGTTGCATACTTTACTCTTGTATTTGATGAAATTTGTTACAAATTGTGATTTTCCACATCCACTAGGCCCTGCAATTATTGCAGTAAAGGGATGGATAAAATGATACATGTTGTTCACGTGAGGCATATACGAAGTCTTACAATAAAATGAAACAATTTCTATATAAAACACAATTTTATTTATTTCTCTTTAGTAATTAGCTAATTGTTGTTGTGTTTAAACAAGTATTTTTTACACGTTTCACTGGTCGTTATTTCTTTTGTTATAGTGTATATTAATTTTTCAACATTTTCGAATTGTTTCGTTCGTTTCGTCGTGTACAATTTCAATCTCATTTCACTGTTTTTCCAGTGTTCTTGGGGTTCAATTTTTGCGATTTTGTTGAGATCGTACACCTCGATTTTTATGAGGTGTGTAGAATTTTTCTCATCATCTTTGTTTGTAGTTATAAAGGCAGTGCCTCCACTCTGTGTTCGAGACACAGTGCTTGATGTCTTTTTCTTCTTATTTTTCGGTGATATTTGAAAAAGATCATCGATCTCTTGTTTTTCTGGTTCTTTTCTTTTGTTCGATTGTTGTGGTGCAGTTATCTCCAACTCAGTTTCGGAATCCGAGAGTGTACTGTAATAGAAGCCTTTGCTGGTATTCCCTTCCTTCATATAACTGAATGAGTTCTGTAACAATATAACAAATACGCAATGAAACTCTACTAACAATCCAGTATCAATAAGTTTCAAAATTAATAAAAATGTGTCTTACCTCCATAATATCGTTGCACACTGTAATTCACTGTTGTTAACTTAATTCACCGTACCACTACTACTAGGGACTGTATCATTTCAATATCATTGTGGGTTTATATACTAGCGTAATCGACATTCTTCAAATAAATCATTAAATATCTAGTTTCAATAAATAACAACATTAAAAATCAATTACATTATCTCTATTTCACAATATTTGCATACCATTTAAGTAATAGTTTCTCAAATATGAACTGATATGAGCTCATTTTGTTTGATCAATGGTGTCGAAATGAGTGTAAAGTTAGTCAGATCTCGCGAATCGTTTAATCTTATGGCTTCATCGAATGACATGAAATTTAAAGTTAGCATAACAGATGCAACTCTCGTTGTAAGAAGAACAAAAATTAATCCATCAGTTTTACTTGCTCATCAAAAAGTTCTAGCATCTACTACTGCAAAATATCCCATAACTCGAGCTGAAGTTAAAGTGTTAACAATACCATCAGGAGTTCAAGGAAAAACACTTGATAATATTTTTCTCGGCCAAGTACCTAAAAGATGTATAGTTGGGTTTGTTAATAATGCAGCGTTCAATGGTAGTCTAACTAAAAATCCATTGAACTTTGAAAACTATGATATGAGCTCATTTTGTTTGTACATAGATGGGCAACAAATACCCTCAAAAGCTTTGCAACCATCGTTTGAGAATAAATTGTTTACTACAACTTATCATACCTTATTCTCAGGAACGGGAATACATTTTCTAAATGAAGGTAATGGGATATCTCGTGATAAATATTCCAATGGATATTGCTTGTTAGCTTTTGATCTTACCCCTGATTTATCAGCCAACTCGTCGAGTCATTGGAATCTTATAAAGCACGGTAGCGTAAGATTAGAAGTTCGTTTTGAATCCACACTTACTCAAACAATAAACTGTGTGGTATATGCCGAGTTTGATAACATTATCGAAATAGATAAAAATCGGAATGTAACTGTTGATTATAGCAGCTAAGACTAGTATAGTAAATATTGTATTACTTAGTGCTAAGTTTATGATTAAAATAAAGCTTCTTATAACATTATCCTTACCTTTTATTTACACCTTCTTTACCTCTTATATATGTGTACCATGTCTTCATCTTTTCACTTAGCTGTGATCCAGCAAATTATTCAGTCATATCAAAATTAAATGCAGCCATGAATACTAATGAAATTCAACAATGCTTAGTAAAAATTCATCCAAGTCTACAGTACAATGTATATGCTGCAAACAGATTGCCAATGAATGTACAAGTTCCTATGTATCTTATAAGCAATTTGGACCCGGACACAAAGCCAGGATCTCACTGGATAGCTATACATATAGACAGTCGCGGTGTTGGAGAATATTTCGATTCATATGGTCGTTGTCCTACTGGCTATCACAAAATGTTCTTGAATAGAAATTCAAAGCAATGGAAATTTTGTAGTAACCGGATACAAAATGATTGGACTTCAGTTTGTGGAGAGTACTGTATATTGTACATATTTTATAAGTTTAATGGGATGTCCAACACTGACTTTTTCAACCAATTCAATATGGATACCTTAAAAAATGACATGTTAGTGGATATAATGTTTAAGTCAATTTTTGGATGAATAAAGCATAAACAATTGAAATAATGTGTTGTTATTGATGAGGAACAGGGTGATTAAGGGTGATTAGTGTCGAGTCGTAACACAATGGGTGACCGTAATTAAGAGCAGGTAATGAGTACCGTAATGAGGTAATTAGGGGTAGTGGGGCTGTTGCAGTACATTAGCTAAAATCGTAACGGTTGCAGATACAAGAAAACGGATAGCACAGATCGAACGGGCGTCCCCTAAAACCCCCAATTAGACACCAAACTTTTTTTTTTTTTTTTTTTTTTTTTTTTTTTTTTTTAGGCGAGCGAGTCGGTTCACTCAAATATGGCCCGAAATAGTGAGCCAGATAGTACGCATATACCCTACTAACGTGTTAGAGTTTGTTCCATCACCTGTAGCCTAAATTATAGAAAGTACTAAGTCTGATAACAGGAAATATGAAACCTAATATAGATGAGATAAAATATTCAATTCTTCTTCTCAAGTCGTCGGGCCATCGTGCCGCAGGTCTTTTTTATTGTAAATATTATGTAATATAATTTTATTATAAATACATTTTTCACAAATTAAATTGAACTTACAGACAATGGTAACACTTATAAATTACTACATAGTTATCATTTATATATAACTAATAATAAAAAAACTACATTAAAAAGGAATATTATGTTGAATTTTTTTAATAACAAATATTTTTTTTGAAAGAAAATATTAATTTTATTTCCGTAATACTAAATTTAGTTCTAGGAATTCTCGGCATCCTACACAACATCAGCCCTTATACCTGTCACTTCTGGGCTTGGGCCTCCTCTGCAACTGAGAGGGTTTAGGCCGTAGTCCACCACACTGGATTAGAGCGGGTAGACGGATTACAAACCTAAGAAATTTCCAAGAACTTTCTAGCAGTACAGGTGTCCTCACGATGTTTTTCTTCATCGTTAAAAAAAGTGAAAATATGTTTTTTAAACCTAGGACATTTCAGAGTAGTTAGCGATGCTGCCTCTGCATATTTATAGAATCGGAACATTTAGCGCCTGTTCCCGATGTATTTGCTGGTATTCTTTTTACCATAGACTTAAGACACATGTAAAACCTATTTAATCCACTTGAATTCAATATTACTTACATTTAAATGCTATAAATGCTCTCTAACACAAGCTCTTTGTAAGACCACGAAATAAGGAATTCCGCGTCAATACACATGTTTACACATTTGTGTCTTGAAACTGATAACGTGGGAATAACTAGAACTATTTATGATAACAAAAGACTGTTTATCTGTAACTACACGGTATGTTAACCATTCACGAACGTGTAAAATCATGGTATTGGAATGAACCATGAGCGTATTTCCGTAATAAAATAAAATGAAACAGTTTGTTAAATCCATAAAATGATCAATCTTCAAACAAGTATATTTAAATGGTTTGGCAATTCAGCCTATATACTTCTTATACTATCAATACTGGGCACAGGTTCCATCTAGAACTGAGACGGTTTAAGCCTTATTCCCCCAGGCTGCCCTAATGCGGGTTGGCGGACTGCACACCTAATTAATTCCTCAGAACTTTTAGGAGCGCAGATGTCACCACGATGTTTTCCTTCACCGTTGGAGAGTCAGAAATTTGAACCCGCTACTGCCGACATTCTCGGCCGCTTGCTTTCGACTTACTTTGGTTATTAAACAGAGCGAAGGGTAAATAGCAATTTACTAAAAGGCTTGGAGTTAACATTTTGACTTCCTTCAAATTTCAATTTCACGTGAAAGTTTATTTAAGTTCAGAACAAATGAGCAGACGACGCGCCTGACTGCATAAAAGTATGCTATATACCATCGAGCAGTGATGGCCTCGAGGTTTAGGCGCGCGGTCGAGAATCTCGGCGGTCGCGGGTTCGAACCCCAGGCACACACCTCTGACTTTTCGAAGTTATGTGTGTATTCATATTGAATTATCACTTGCTTTAACGGTGAAGGAAAACATCTTCTTAGGAATTTCTTAAGTGTGTAGTCCGCCAACCCGCACTAGGCCAGCGTGGCGGACTATGGCCTAAACCCTCTCAATGGTAGAGGAGACCCGTGCTCAGCAGTGGGCGTATATGGGTTGATGAAGAAGAAGAAGAAGAAGATACTATATGCCTACTCTGTAGAAAGGTTATTTTATGAAGTTCGTTTCTTAAGATAATAAGAAGAGATACACAAACGCTTATAAATATTATGCTGATCCCATAGAAGATACTAGTTTAAACTCGTAGATCGAAAAGTACCGTAAAAATTTAATGATACAATTAGAAAAAACTTTCACGAAAATGAATGATGAAAAGCATTTTACATCAAAATTTCCAGGCGTAATTTTAGTAGTAGATATCTGTATTTTTTTTCAAATTAAATATAAAAAAATAAATTAAATTATAATATTATAATCAATTAAACAATGACTTTTGAGTTTAGTAAATAAGTTATAAAAATTATACTTGATTTGAAATATATTATGATTTAATGATGTAAACTAAACACTAAATAATAATAATGACTCAAACATTATTTAAGATAACTTTTTGGAAATAACTATTTCCCACATCACTTTTTATACTTTTTACCCATTACCAATGTAGAAGTATTGTATTGTTTAATTAAAAGTCATTTTTAATTAATAATAGTCTGGACAGGATTTTTTACCAATTTACTCGAAATACGTTAATCTATATATATAAAAATCAATGCCACTTTTCGTTGTAATTCCATAACTCAAGAACGGGCTCACCTATCCAAACCAAATGCTTAGGATTTGGTCGGCATATTTAGTAGATGGTTTATGTGAAGTTTGCACAAAATCGGTCGAGCGGTTCCTCATTTGTCACATTTTTTGTAATAAATGAATTCAATAGAAACTTTTTTCACAGAAACTTTTTTGAAGTTTTGTTGACAGGACAAGCACGTTGTTATGTCATTCATGCCGTCAGTTCATTTTGGACGTGGTTCGATTAAAGCATATTATCAGCGATAAATTTCTTTGTGTTTATTATTTTAGTCGAGCGGTTCCTCATTTGTCACATTTTTTGTCATAAATGAATTCAATAGAAACTTTTTTCACAGAAACTTTTTTGAAGTTTTGTTGACAGGACAAGCACGTTGTTATGTCATTCATGCCGTCAATTCATTTTGGACGTGGTTTGATTAAATCATATTATCAGCGATAAATTTCTTTTCACATAATTGCATTTGCAGTGCATTCATACAAACGGTGAGTCCTGAATTTATGTGTACTTTTCTAAGTTGCCGTATATGATTTCACATGGCATCATATGCGACAGCTTCTTGGGAATTTGTTTTTTTTTTGTTCTAATTTTTTTTTTCGATTTTTAAGCGAAAAAGGCCATCAACAAGGCCCAAGGTCAAACACTTCACGTTTGTGGTGTGAATTTGGAGGAACATTGTTTTTCACATGGCCAGTTATATGTTGCCTGTTCCAGAGTCGGTACCCCCAGCCGTTTGTTTATTTATGCTCAAAATGGAAAAACAAAAAATATTGTTTATCCAAATGTTTTGGATTAAGTGTGTTGTAAATAGCTAGCAATTGATTTCGATTTTAAATAAAATATTTTTTTGATTAAATAAATGAATTTGATGTTCCCATTTGTTTATTTTATTTCACTTTATACGTAGCGAAGCACGTACCGGGCCGCTAGTCAGATATATAATACGATTCATCCATTAAACAGATGGGTAAGATCACTCTGATTCGGATCTTAGACTATCACTTTTAGGTATTTTATCTACCAAAACGTATTTCACGAGGACGATAACGATCGCCAATATCTATCTATTGGAATGTTTTCAATCTTTATTGCCTTAGATGTATGTCGAAGATAAAAAGCTACGCAATAGCAATTTCGTCCTGCTTTAAATTTGAAACGTGCCCTCGCAGACAAACGAAAACAATACAGTTTCTATTCTAGACATATATAAATTATGTAATGTTTCAATTTTCTTTGCCTAGACACTTAATAGAAGTATTACGGAAAATTTATATTAGCTAATATAAATATTTGTTGTTACTCTGATTAAAAACATTTAAACTTCAATAAAAGTTTTTTTCCACGTTTTTTCCACATTTCGTAATGGTGCTCAAATTGCTAAAATTACGAACAAAAATCAGATGTGCAACAGCAAGATATCAATACATTTAAGCACAGTTACTAAATTTAACTCCATTAAGTTAAAAATAAATAAAATAATACAAAATGAAAGTGCCCAAAAATTCACGAGCAAGGTCGCACTTATATGTATAAATTAATGTGCTTAAAGATCGACCGCGACTGCTTTACTCCTTATAAAACAATAAGAGAATTTGCAGATGTCTGCTGATGTCATCCCATTGAAATCCTTGAATTTCAATGATGTGTTTCACAGACAGCTTAATAAATATTACCACTCGCCATTACGCCATTGTATCAATTTCAAAAGATTACTTCGAAACGTCTAATTGCTGGAATAAATGACACTCGAGTGCATTTAAAGTAATTCAAGCTTAACACAACATGTCGCCATTAACTCTGGCTCTCGTAATATAATTGTACAGCAGTTTATTTTTCACATTTTTTCCTTTTAAAATCCTTGCATTCAATGCGAAGTAACACGAGCAATTTAACGCATTAAAACGCTCGTTCGTAATGGCTATTTACAAAAAAGGATATTTGCAAAATCATAATGTGCATTAAGTCGCAATGTGGATCGATATTTTTTAAAAATTCAATGAAAATTATTAATAATGGCATTCATTAAACCCAACCTCGCCGTACCATTGACCGTGTCACCGATCATAAAACATGCGAAATTCTCTTCCTGTATGTTTAAAAAGATGTCCTTTATTTGTCTCGTGTGTTTCCTATATTGTCTTGCGATCAGGGTTAACGCCATAATCAAAGAGTCGTTGCTGCGCCTGCTCAATGCACACTCGACGATTTAATTGATGCAATATGTTACGGCATCCGACAATTAAGGTAGTTGTTCGTCATTCAGCGTAATATATTATTGGTCATGCCGACTTTTTGTAAAGCCGAAAGACACGCTTTTGAAACTGATGTGCCTTCTGAAAATAAATAATTGTTGTAATTAACCCGCGGAGAATATTGATGTGCCGTTTTAACTTCGAAATAAAATATTATCCCTGTAAACTTTTACAAATGTTTGTTTTGGATTAATAAAACTCTGCATGGTAAGTTCAGAAAGGATAATAAATAATTATAATCGCATTCGATACTAAATATTTAAAAAATATACAAACAGTTAAACTAGTCCTATCCTAACAAAAAATGGTTGTATTCGTTCAATCGTATTTAGATTAGATTCGGGTGACCTTATAAAAAATCTAATATACTTTTTGGATCGTTCCCCCAAATGTTCAATAATGCGGGTATATGCAAAAAATACATTGTCATTCACTACAAAGGAAAGTGGGACAAGATTTTTTATCAGATCACTTCAGATGTTCCACAGCGTTGGAACTGTCACAAGTCCGCCGCGCTTACCGATGTCATCGATTTATTAAGCCATGCTTGTACCTACTTCTCCCGGCTCTCATCGGGCCCCTGTGCAATGAAAATAATCTTAAAGTGCCGCCATGTTCGATAACTGCAAATATTTCCACTCAGGACTCCATTACCTGGTAGTAACGAGGGTCCAAAGTCCGCATCGATCGGGCTAACTTCCGCACCGATAAACATTTATAAAACCATTTTATCAATCATATACAGTACAGCGCGGAACTTTGTCTAACTCGATCGCGGGTGATTATTTGCTTATTTTAGAATAAAATTATATACGGTCATGGTGTTGTTAGCATTACAAAAAATATGATTGCGACGTGTAAACTTTACATAGAACAGCGTCCAGCAAATTAAACGCTCTGAAGTTTACACGAAACAAAGTTATGACGTTATCATCGCCGTCGACGCACACCAGCGAATGATAAAGCAAATAACAGCATTATCTGCAGCGGTGTGGAGTGTTGGTAGTGTTCGCGTAGTGTACTGTGTCGACAGCAGACAGAGACAAGTCGGTGGCCGCGGCTCCCCGCAGCGGCCGAGCGCTCGTCTGCCCGCCGCCAGCGCGCATTGACAGCTGAAACAGTCAACAAAACGGGAACATTATTATCTACTCGAACTCGTCCGACTCACCATTCACGCTTACGACGAAACGCGGGCAGCACGTGGCCGACTAATATTAGAGCATGCCACATCGCGCGTCTCGCCTTCACAACACAACGCACAGCAAAACACGGTGCACACACATGTACACACGCCGGCACTGAGCATAAATGTTAATACGGAAAGTGCGTGAGAACAAC
The DNA here is from genome assembly GCA_030295005.1 of Cephonodes hylas. Classification (NCBI taxonomy): domain Eukaryota; kingdom Metazoa; phylum Arthropoda; class Insecta; order Lepidoptera; family Sphingidae; genus Cephonodes; species Cephonodes hylas. The sequence continues at coordinate 10,081,290 of AP025362.1, read as the reverse complement.
AGCCATGAGCACCGGCCACAAGTGGAGGGAATACGTCGCCGCACTCAGTGGTGAGTCTTTATAAATACATTTGTTTACATTTCACCATTTTTATTCATAAAATATTGTGAACGCATCGGGCCTCGGAAACGGCGAGCCGGCGTTTTGGTTGTGTGCGTTACCGCGCATGCTTCGATCGTTGTTTAGCCCCACCAAACACCAAACCCTATAATCGGAACCTAACCATTTCATAAATTTATTTAACTTGTTGCACATTTTATTTTATTATTACCAGCGTTCGCGTACTTTTATCGAGTCATAAAAAATACGTATTATGATTAAATGTTTCCTGTGTGATTTATTATCGTGGTATAGTTATTTTTATTTACTTATAGCTTATTAGTATGATAATAAAATCAATAAATTATTGGGTCATATTTGAGCCAAATTTACTCTCGCATTAAGTTTTCAGATAATGAGTAGACGTGTTATATTTATTATTCGGAATCGAACCGGAACTGTACTTAATCTCCGTATCTTGTTGACATTCAGTCGCTGATTTTGCGTATGACCACATATAGAATGACTTAAATTTACTTTACTAACATAGCAACAGCAATTTATTCATTGTTGACATATGCACCTGTTGAATACTATATTTGCGAAACGCATTAGATTACGTGGGTAGATTTTAAATATGAATGCTATTTGTAATGGAAATTAATAATTATAAAAAATCAATAATGATTGCAATTATGTAAGTTTTTTTTTTCATGGCTGATTAAATTGCAATTATTTATCTTTTATAATCCCAGCATCATTGAATATTTTTTTTAAATTTATAACGATTTAGCTTAATTAATATGAGTAGTGACGAAGTCGATAGGTCGCTATATGGATCTGTGAGTGATCCACAAATATTTGTTTCAGTTGTAAACAAAAGTCCCTCGTAGTTTCTACAAACACAGTGTGATCCACAGTCGCATAAAATTAAATATATGTTGGAACAAATTTTTGTGTGACTGAAAATAATAATTGTATATCGTTACATGTATTGTTTAAAATTTAATGTCTGCGACATCCAACCTTAAAGAAGTATACTTGTGCATAAGATCGATTTATGGAAACGGCTGTCATTTGTCTAATAAACTAAGATCTTAAGAGGTCACAATAATACATATTCATCTATGTCAATAAGGAGGAAAAACCATATTATGTTATGCAAGATACAATTACTGAAGTTTCCGGCATATATCTCGTAGGAAGCACTTAAACTGATTTAACAGACACTTTTCAATAATAAATCCTATAAAAACTAATAACATAATACTAATAATTATTCTTTTCAACCAGCTAGGTATTCCAGTTGTAGGAAAGGTCATAATAATATTGACGTTTGTAACCTTAGTGATGCCAAATTTAGCATAGCTGAAAATATTGATTATTCCACACCAATCGTCGCAATTTTAGCATATCAAAGATTGATCTGAGCAAATAATTTCACTGATTTTCCAACTATTGGTGTAATTTAAACATTTAGAGGCAAAAATATGTACAAAGAATATTTATAATCTAATATAATCTTCCACCTTCTTATCCCAATTTAACATTTATATAAATCCTGTCTTAACAAATCAAGAACACAATCTAAAGTAGCACCTCAAGCAATTTATATACTGATCAAATAATCACAGTCCATAAATGTCAATTTTTCCACGACTTCCTCAGTTGGCTAATTGCTCCAGCAGAATAATTGGGTTAATTTCAACCGGATTAACTTCGTAATTGATCCCAGATATTTCTAGTCCTATCTAGGCTTTAAGGTCAGTGTGTGAGGCCGTGGACCTTGAAAAGGCGCTTAAGGTCTTGGTCAGAATAACCTAGAAGCAATGAAAATGTTTAATTCAATTAACTTGGTAACTAATAACGTTTTTGCTGCTATGTAGACGTCGTGTCAACAATTTTTTATACAAATTGAATATACATGTCAATTAATTATCTTACATAGGTAGAGTACCTATAATTATTAATTAAGATTTATTTTATAAAAAAAAAACCTTTGTCTCATAGATAGATCGATTTATGTAAACTGTTAAAACTTGATCTTCAGATTATACTTTTTGGTATAAAAATTAATATTTTTTTATTCAAAACATTTAGATTTTCCACATGTCACCAAATTATCAGCCCATACACATACCCGTACAGACGAACTACAATTGGATATGAACCCTTAGTAAATAAATGGATTGGACCTCAAACTGTTTCGCTGTACATAAACTTCATAACATTCTTTAGAAAACTCACATGCATACAAGTTATTTTCGCCTTACCATACACTACTGATATCGCAGAATCACGTTCGTCTCAGCGTTGTGTATTAATATTGCTCTATCTATTGTCGTTAAAGTTTTATTAGGGATTCCGTTTGTATCACGCACGACCAGATTGCCTAATGAAGCGTAATATTTCACAATGTAAGATCACCGCAACACTAAACTAAATATAGAAATGTACTTCTCAAATTTACAACTCCGAGCATTTTATGGAAAGTTTTGTAGTTTTACAACGCCAGAATGTACTTTATCGTTTACAGATGTATGTTAATTACGAGAAAATTGGGTCAAAATCCTCACATTCTTTTACCCAAGTATGGATGGCTCCTCTTAATACTTCATGTGAGTCACTTCTGTCTAGACAACTGAATCTGGGAATATAGTTGTATGAACGAACGGTAAACGCTTCTTTGTACACGGAACTCCTTTATTCTCTTGAGGACACTAAATAGAGATCATTAGATACAAAATCATGTAACAGAATATGTGTATTAAAAATAATTATATATTATTTAAAAAACACAAGTCAGCTTCGAGGCGTAAAAGTACGTTTACCGCTAGCAAATCACGGTTAGGTTAGGTACTTAATGAAAACATTATTAATTTTATGGTTCATTGATTGAAATTAATTAATAGGCAGTGAATCGCGAATACAGTTCCAAGGTGTGCCATTTGGCGTAAATTTTAGTGAGGTTATGAAGATCTCTAGTAACTATGATGCAGTCATGTGAAAAAACATTACATAAATATTCCTCATTTCTTTAACTCTGATTAGTGATTTTTATCTTATTAAGATTTTAGACCTGTAAAACATTGCTATTTACAGATTTCAGCAATATCTAACCACCACCCAGCCCAGGAAGTTTTGTAATTTCTAATCACTAACCTTAATATAAGTAACTGGTGCCTACTATGGAAATTGACGTAATTTATTCCCAATTTTCGGGGCCTCCATTTGTTGCATGATTTAATGGCCATTATCATAATGATCTTACTATCTTCCCTCGCGGTAAAACCACAAATACTTATTAAACTTTACGTTATTCCTTGAATATATTATAGTAAGACTTTGACCTTATTCATAAGCCTTGATTACGCCTCCCTTAAATAGGTATATCATTTTATTGTCGTTGTCATTTAACAGAATAATACCCCAATGTGGAACCATTATTTTAAAGTACACTTAATCAATATTCATACTGTAGCTATGAATTAACTACATGAAGTAGGTATTGCAAAATTGTTTTAGCTACTATTATTTTTTAATATTATCTCTCGTTATTTTTACCCTTTGAAAACATGACATGACAAAAACAACTAACTAACCCTAAAATTTCCGTAAGAATTCGAAAGTATTAATAACAAATTGTATTATCAGCGTAACAGTCTAGGCCCAGCCAACAAAAAACCCCACTCTAAAACGTGCTCGAGTGACGCGTCAACTCAATAAACATTAATTAAATTTCAATTATGTCGTGACATCACAGTGATATTATGTCAGCAAAAATGTACTTCGCTTGTATATTGTGTACACTACTGTACAGACATATCCACATCTTCAGCTGTCAACCATTAAATGAAAAGGGAGAAAACTATATAATTCTCTATCGTTTCTTTTGTTTTTTTTGTTTTAGAGTAATCTAACATATATTGTGTTTCAACTTTTTTTATTGGGTAAGCAAAACTGATATCATCTATTTGAAATCACCACAGAATTATCAAATTTAATTTGCGTATGAATAATCACCTAGAAAATGAAAAAAACAGTGCGAGGAAATAGACTAAGAATCATAGTAACGAGGCCATGACACATAGTAAGCTTACTGGTTTTATAGCAGAGAGTAATTATTGTTGTATTATTAATTTTATGGATTACACCTTTGACCTCCTCAGTATACTCCGACTAATCTGCATGTTTTATTGTGTCATCAAAGTAATCTGTTCTTTTTTTATTCTACCCAAAGATTCGACAATTCAAAAGGGTGTTTTCAGCACGATAGTCGCGTTTTAACAAGTTAATGCCTAGTCAAAATTGAATATAAGAATCATAATACTTGTACATAAAATAATTAGCTAAATTGTCAAACCCCTTATTTGTCCGATCTGTGTAGTTAATTATTATGTAGAATACATACAAATTATTCCGTATAAAGCGATACAATCTAGAGCATATAATTTGAATAATTTATTCGAATTTTGGTATTACATAATATATCAATATGTACATATTCCAAGGTTTGCCAAAGAAAATATTTATTTGTGGAGAGCTGACCACATTAAAACAGTAACTGACCGTATACAGTAATATAAAGAAATATATTAAGACCTGTTTATCAATTCAGCATTCTCGTTTAATGAATATTTTAATATTAAAAAAAACCTATAAATAGTAACTAAAATATACATTTATGTTAGTATTATTAATTGCAGTAAAAAAATTGTATTCGACAATCTTTGCAGATAGTGTTATCAATGATCTAAATTCATTTGATTTAATGCAGTCATGTTTGATATTAAGTAGGTACTTTTAATAGAGATGAGACGCTGAGTCTATCTTCGTTCTATTATGCAGTAGCCAGCTATGGAACTGATTCCTTGATAACATTTTTATATATTTTTTTGTATTGAGGGAAAATACACTATTTCTATAGTGTGAACTATTGTCCACTGTCGAGATATTCTATTGAGGTGAAAGTGAATGACCACATCATGACAAACAGAGTAGGTAGACAGTTATAGTAGACGTCTATTGAAAGACTTGCATGTTGCTCCCAACCAGAATAGTTGTCGCATGCTTGAGAGTTGAGACGTTACATTTATCAAAGGCTAGCAGTATCATTATATAGGCCTAATCAATAAATAATTCGATCCTGCCTGCAATTAATTTTTTGCTGCACTGTTTTTTCTACGAATTTAAATCTATAATAGATACCTATTGTTGCTCATGGGAACGCTCGATAAAATAAAAAGTGTAATTTTTATGTAATAAACATACGCATATTTTTAAATATAGAACTTTCTGGAACTATTTAATTATCCCGTGCACTATTTCTCTCGAGGCGCCACTCTTGCATCTTATTCACATTTCCCTTGAACTTCAATATGACGCGCGCGCTAATACTTTTTGCATGACATCTTCTGTTATAACACCGTAATTTGCTTTTTATTGTCAGCTTAATGCCAGCTGGCTTCACTAAAAACCTTTTATATGAACATTGCTTTTTTTTAATGGAATAAAAAGGAATATAATGGAACCTGTTTCGTCATACCATATTGGTTATGCAATATCACCCGCTACTTTTCCACTCCTCAACTAAGGATTAATGTTAAAAAAGATTAGGTAATTAATTTATGGAAATCATAAATAACAAAAGTATTTTTTTTATTGTTGCTATTTAGCATGTTATAGTCAATATTCTATATGTTCAGTATAAAAATATAAAGAAAAAGATTTTACTAAATTCAGTTTAAATAACATAATAGGTAATACTTTTACGCACTTCAATTTAGTAGAATATGAGAAAATATTGGTATAAAAACCAATTAAGGTCTAGTCAAAAAATTTTGAACGAGACCTGCATCGAACCAAGTAATTTATTTTAAAATTTTACCACAGTTTTCGTTTTCTTTACTCCATCGATGCTGAAATGCGAAACACGTCAGTTTAAAAACAGCAGCATAATATTTATTTTCAGGTGAATCCATTCAAGTCAGCTTAACATAAATTTATATTCTGCGAAACGGTTTCTTGCTTTTCGTCTATTTATAGAACAGATTTAATATGTGAATCACTAAGAATAATAGTAACCGTTATATGTATCCTATTTATGATTTCTTAATCTATCACGTTTACTCATATCAGAGGTGTTAAACGAAATATATTTTATCTTAAGCCGAATAGATTTGTGCATTTATATCAGAAGTGATGGCCTCGAGGTTTAGGCGTGCAGTCGAGTCAAGTCTCGGCGGTCGCGGGTTCAACACCCAGGCATACACCTTTAAGTTTTTGAAGCTGTGTATATTCACGATAAACTATCGTATACTTAAACGGTAAAGAAAAACATCGTGAGGATCTGCACATCTAAAATTCTTAGGATTCGCACTAAGTCAGCATTGTAGTCTAAAGCCCAACACCTTTCAGCTTTAGAGGAGGCCCGTGCCCAGCAGTGGGACGTATATGGGCTGATGATGATTTGTAAGTGATATGACTACTTATTACCTGATGGAGATTAACTTGCTAAATATGAAATGGCTAAATATGATTTTTTTTGGTGGTGGTCAAGTCTGGAGCAGCCGCGCATAGTGGACTAACATGTCTTTGGAATTATTTAAAGAGAAAATGTCGAGACAGAATTTTTTAAAAATAAATACAAAACACCTCTTTAAACAGTAGGTATAAATTTGCTAAATTTTATTCTTAACTTTCTTCTTGATGTTTTAGTTTGTTCAGTTGTTATTTAAAATTATACGAGATGTTATTTCCATGTAGCGTAAAATTTATTTTTTCATAATTTCAGCGTTGGATGTTTTACTTCTTATCCACCAAAGCCAATCAATGCTTTGATTGTTTCTTATTTAAATCTTTTTTAACTTTTATAAAAATATTAATAAGTTTATTCGATAGTTTTCCCCTATGTTAAATCGGCTATTGATGTAAAAATATAGTTTTTTAGATACTCGGCTTAGCATACGAGTACAACTTGTGGCGGTTATATGGGGACAGTGTCATATTTAGGCTTTTAAAATATGTGACTTAATATAGATATGTGACATATCACAATCAAGTGAATTATTTATCAACTTAAAACATCAAGGGTTTTTTTTATTTAACAGGCGGAAAATTTTACTGCAGTATTAATAGAACTGTAAAAGATCATAACTATAAAGAATGTCTAAGTAATTGATTTCGATAAGGCAACCATTAAAATTACCCGCCATATCTTATCTTAAATTAATAAATTTATAACTTAAGCCGTCATTGGAATTAATCCTAAAAGACTGGTTTGGAAACATGCTGTATAGTCATTCGAAATCTTTGACTTTTTGAATAACTTCTCATTCTATAATAATAACACTCAAAGTTTAAGAGGAAACCTGTGCCAAGCTGTGGAACATACACGGGCTGATGGTAATTGTGATGACATGTTGTCCCTCGCTATAATTAATAGATTATGTTGAGGAGTGTCATCAAAAAACAAGAATTACGTCAAAAAATCGCTGTACTGGAACCATTTTTATCACATTTTTATTTTTTCCACAAGGATTCGTAATCTTAAAGTAGGACAATGTACTCAGCGCTTAGTAACATTAAAACCTACACATTAATCCTAAATAAATATCGTTTGTACATCGCTCCAAAAATGAGAACTTAATTTACATAATGAGTAACTTTTGAAATATTTTTTCATTATCATGGAGTGTGTGACATCACATAGTTAAGTGAATCAGACACGCACGTAATAAGGCCGTATTAAATAGAACAAGTGTATGAAACTATTTTTACATAGACCGCGTAAGTGATGAAATAATAAAATCGACATTTACCGTTTTAACTGTGATGAAACGAATTGATTCGTGCCTGCCCTGTTATTACTTATGTGTTAATCATCGACATCAAACCCTAAAAAGAGTTTGTCATAAACTTCCGCCATTTAATTTAATCACAGCCTCGATATTCATAATTTCGAGTAAAACAAGTTAAATAGTGGAACTGGTCTACCGTCACTGTTTTAAATTCTACGGGCTTTTTGTAATTATAACGTAATAATAAATATACCCAACAGTCACATACAAGTATATAGCTCTGACTGCACACTAAGATCTTGTGTCGTGGGTATCAAAAATTAAGAAAGACTTTTCGGTCTCACCAACACCCAGACCTTGAAGCAAATATTTGTGGATAACACAAACGTTTGTCTCGGCACGGGATCGCAACCCTGGCCTCCCGTATCGCAAGCTGCTGTCTAGCCGACTGCGCACGAGGCTGTCAATTTGTTGTATTATATTTATAAACAGTTTCATATTCTCGATTTTCGTTGCGTAATAAATAAACTATGAATTATTTTGATTTTTTATTACAGCCCACTTTTTCTATTTATTAAAAATTCCATTTTCGAATCGTTTGTTTATTATCGTAATTCGAATATTCACTGTATTAAGATTTTTTAACAAAGCATAAAATGTCCAGTCATTATTTTAGTATCAAAATGTCAACAAAACATATGTCGGTCAGTGTCACCCGTTATGGTTTATATCTTTAAAAGAAATAGTTATTATAGACAAATACGACATACATGATATTGACATTTACCTTTACACGATTTTATGCAATATTATTAACCATTTAGTCGCGAATTACCATATTAATACATGTTAATAAGACCTTGACAATGCCGCAGCTGAATATTAATGAGTAAATGTTTTTACCTTTTTCAAACGATAGATTTTATCACGGGATTAAAATACTTATGCACAGATATTGCTCAATATTACTTAATTTTTCAAGGATTTACCTTTTATTATTGTTTCGTCTTTGGGTGCAGATCGAATAGAAGAAAAATATTCTATTTATAATCTAATTAGTGCTATGTTTTTATGTTCACTGCGTCATTTTGAATGTTACATTAAAAAATTTTGTGATGGTATTTTATAACAAGAAGCTAAAAAGGCAGGGCTATGGGTGGACTGAACGGAGTTTGTCGGTGTCCGGTCTTTAAGGTTCATCTCATAATTAGGAGATGTGTATAATAAAATTTCACCGACGTAAATATTTATCCCTGGTTGCTCATTCCTGTCGCCCAACGCACGTTCATTTGGAGTCCTGCTATGACTATGACATATTATTTATCAGTTATAAAAGTGGGAATAAAGGGCGGCATATGTAAATTCCTTTTTCATACAACATGATTCTAATTAACCATACAAAGGAGGAAATAGCCTTTATCAGTACTTCATTAAAAAATATGCTTATTGTATAAAAAAATGATATTTCTTTCTAATAAATAAAAAAAATGAGTCTCTGATAAATAGCAAAGCAAAACCTTACGTTTACTTTAGTTTTTTTTTAAAGAAAGCTTACGAAAAGAACGACTCATAGCGGGTTCATGTGTGGTAGGTTTAGCTTCTAATACTTATATATACATTTATTCGGCTTATTGTGTGTTATTGCTTGTAAAGTTGCCTAAAATCCAGGATAAACAATAATACGTAACAAACCTTGTAAATTGATTTACATAGACAGACTAGGGATTGAATTTATAGGTAACTAATATTATTAAGAAAATTAAGGTGTGTTAACACCCGAAATGTGTCATGGTTTTCATTAAAGGAACCGTTGAATGAAATTTTCCGTTGATTTATTTACAAATTGGTATATTTTTATTCCGCAAGTTGCGCGTAAACAGCTTGCTAATCGGAAAAAGACATTACCCACATCATAGGAAGCACATAATTTACATTATTTACGCATACTGAACGCCGCTTGAATCATAATAATTTCGATTGTGCGTTGTTTGAAATTTCTTTGTGTCATCTTCCTTTTGTGGGACATAAATCGTGACAATTGTTGCTTGTCATTTGGCAAAGGTGGTGTTGCAGTGGCGCGAATCGCAAGCTGCATTATATTCTAATTGCCTTTGTATTTCACGGTGGCTCGTCACAAACTTATTTACACAATGTGAATGCGTCTTTTTATATAAACACAATGTTCGTATCATATTACAAGTTCAAGCCAACATTACGTGTTTGCGTTGCTTTTGTGTTGTAAGAGAAAAGATTTGTCACCATTGTTGCCGAGGTCTGTTCGATACAAAGCGGTGTCATACATACACTGACAAACATAACTTCAAATAAACAGTAAACAATGATTCATATCAATTAAATTTCACTTACGTTATATGATAGCCGTTGTCTTCGTTTATTTGTTCACAACAGGCGTTACAATCACCAATTGATATTCTATTAAAGGTCCGATAGTAATCTGGTCCTTAATAGATTGTGTATAGATGATTAAAAAAAGGTTCGGTTATAAATTGACCTTAATTGATATAATTATAGTAACTGGTCTATGTGTGACGATATCACATGGAAAACACACCAAAGATTAAAACACACGTATATGTGAAACGACAAGCTCTTTACTTCCACATAAATAGGTATTGACAGATTACACGCTCGTGTTGTCGGGGCTAATTAATAAACGTGTGTTTATTATTTAATACCTCGTATTTTCACTACGAAGATGATTTTCAACATGAAATGAGCTTAAATTTTAATGAGATGAGCAAATTAGCGAGCATATATATATGATAATATTACATCGCAAAACAGCGAACAGAAACCTCGTTTCTATAATGCTATTATAACCTAAGTACAACAATAAAAACATCTACTGGTTTTACGCGCCTTACAATATTTATAAGAAATCCATATTTTTATTAACTTCGATTGTATAATGAAATGCAATCTGTCAATACATAGCCAACACATAATATACTGGAAAACAGAACAGATCAAAATAAAACATTTTGCAATTATTTTTGTAAACAAATTGGTCTATTTCTAATGAAGAAAGAAGGTGCCCCACAATTGCAAAACAAAAACAACAAGAAAAAGTAAAAAAATAACTGGAGTGGAGAAACTCGTGTATTGTATTATAGCACTTACAAATTAGCACATATGTTGGTATATAGCTTTTCTTCATTTAATCCTTTCCAACCTTTTAGAGGTCTAGTAAAGCACCTAAGTTATTCAAGTGATAATGGTAAATATGGTAACGTGGTAAAGTCATTAAATAAAAAATCGTGGTAGTTATCGTAGTTGTCATTTGTTTTCCTAATAAAAAGCTTAATCAATATTATCAAATTAGCTATAAGCACAGTGCAAATATATGAGGAAAATGGTTCTTTATCGTTCCAATCAATAAGGACACACATAACTTCTTCAAAGGCCTATTAATATTCTTTGTATAAGTACTTCAACAAAAGGCGTTGTAATAAGAACTAAACAGAAAAACATGGTTTCTATGGAGAAACATATACATGGAAAACAATTCAATGATTTCCTCGTTCAACAAACTATACTTCGACTGTTTAACTATTTAATATATTTCATCTTTTAAACATTTTTGATCAAGAATAAAGAGTTTTTTGCCATTCTATTTAATAATATTACTAAGATATGTAAATGTATTTCTATAAAAAGCAGTACATTTTATTCGTAAATATTGCGGCTTAATTATATTGCAGTTAGTTCAGGATGCCCCGACGCCAATGGGACATAGTTTGTCATCATTGAGTTTACTTTAGACTGGTAAGCTGTGTGATTAAATTAATTGAATTGATTAACTCAGTACAATTATTAATCTATAAGCCATGTGCAGGATGGATCAGCTTCCCTTCATTTAAATCAATGATTCATAATGACACTAATGCCTCTATCAATTAAATTAAATTGAAATAATGACATTTAGATATGGCCCATTGACCTAAACGATATTTGTATATGAACCCCGGCTTATCCCACAATAAATAGTATTTCTTGGAAAATAACAAACATTGCGGTAACAATAAGCGATAGACCTCGATTTATCGCAGACCGCAACTATGTTGCAAACATTCATGTCAAAAGACTAATTAATAGAGGCAATGAAAGATAATCTTATTACGTCACGACTCATGAAGAATGATAGTTATAATGGTTTATGAGAAGTCGCTGGGAGTCACCTCTACCCACGCTGTGATAAGAAGTCGTTCGAAATATGAATACTATCACGGTATCCCCTGACGTAGTATTAGGTCATCAGGGTCACCTAGACGTACTCACTAGATAATTGCCGGAGTCAGTAACTTCATACTCGCTGACACTTATTTCACCGTGGGAATAGAGCGTCCTAAAAACTTACTTCATATTAAATTTCAGTGGTTTCTATTGAGAAGATAGAGTGAGAGCTGTATATTCAAATGGGCAGTAAGAGATGATCAAATACCCGAATTCGAGCAACGTGTAAAGAAACGTTTTTTCAATGAAAGTAAACGATGATCTCATAATAAGCGTCAGAGAACCTCTTTACTAAACTACAAACATTATCTCACATGTCATGCTAAAATGCGGAAGAGTTATCTCGTGTCTGACAAACCCCATTTGGACATAAGTTGGGAAATGTAACAGTTTTCCTTCAGTGAATCAGAAATAAACCAAACGATATTTAATAATATTTGCTAGCGTAAATACCTTGATAATAGTGTTTTATTGCGCTAACGCATACACGATCCTAAAACAAATATAATAAACCTTAACAAATTTATGAAAAACTGGTTTCAGGCAGTACTTATGTGTGCATTTTCGGCACGTCATACATTTGTATCCCAGAATTCTATGACTAAGAAGATAAGTTTAACACTATTCCAAAAAAATATGATTCAATTGGTTCACACGATATCTTTAAATTAACAAATTTCCGAAGCAGCATGAAATCTTGTCATAATATAGGGACAAGAGAGACATATCGATGAGAAATTAAGTATGAGTCTCCAGGTTAATTGTGTGCTGTGATAATTTTCACAATTAAGGCAATGCTATTCTGGTTCATTACTTCAATACAAAATACAAAACTGATACGAAGCAAATAAGCGAAGTGTGACTAAAGAGATATTGAACGAAATCTCCCTTTTTGGCGTAAGCCAGATGCTTCTAAAGAAGGTCTAAAATGATTTTGTACATTGCGATATGTTTGAATTATACGTAATTATTAATAGCTGTAGAATAGGTCTTCTCAATAACTACCTTTTTATATATTCCTGCTGTATATCAATGATTCGCAAACTGCAAGTCACTTGTATAAATAAAACTCAGTAACGTTGATTCAAGACTTTCTTTTGTTAACTAAATGTGGAAATTTAAATACATCTCAAACTTACTGATAAAAACGCAAATATGCTAAATGCTAATGACTAAATGAAAGTGTAAAAACATTAACATATGAATATCTTCACATTAAAACAATATTTTCTTAACAAATAGCATCATCTTGTATACATTAATAATTCAAAGAAACGTTTAATTTCTTCTGCTGCTGCTACAGTCATTTTAGTTCGTTAGATAAATGAAATATCTACTTCAAGTGAAGCAATTTATGTTGAACGCTAAAGAGATAGATTAATTGCTTTAATCTCTGACATGACTTAAAAATCTTTGAAATATTTTTGCTTTAGAGTCATCTTTGTGGATTATTATACCTACCTAATTCATTACAATTTTTGGAGTGTTTTGATGATCTGGTGCTACTGACAGAAGCATCTGGGGCGTATTTTATTATGTAAACTATAGCCACTAAATAACTACAAAAAGGGATTTAAAGAAAGAAACCTAACATTATTAAAACAAATGACACAAGGTATTTTAAACTAACAACCCACTTATCGTGTATTGGTCTAAGCGAGCATAACTTCATTACGCTCCAGGGAAAACACGTTCATTCCATCCTTATCAGTATAAAAATAAATTATTATTTAGCGATGAGTGAAGGAATAACAAGCAAGTCACGGCTCCTTGTCGTGGACACAACGATATTAGCGTTGTCATAAACGAGGGTAGATAATGGGTCTTCCCGCGAAAAAGCTGACGTTTCTGTCACGCCGCTTCATTAGGGCCGATAGTACTATAATTCCGAATGACTTTTAAAAGCGCTTGGATCGACAACTGAGTTCTAAAAGTATTTTTGCACAATATTGCTAGTGTAAGCAACTTTTTCTATCCTTTAATGTTCATCTTGTTATCAACATTAACATCTTGTGTAGCTGATTTTACAAAATGTAAATAAATTAGATTATTACCTAATAAATAATTAACCTAAAGTCAGCGACAAACCTGTTGCTTTTTCGGTTTTCTGTAACAGCGGAAGCGCTTCGGTTTGTTTGATCCATTTATGTTGTTGACCACAGCCAAGCCCACCAATAAAGTTGTCTTGTATTGTTAAAGCTAAACTTGTTATATTGAAAAAACTAAACTTGTGTAAAAATCTAGTAGCGCATAATCTAGCAAAAAAAAGTATCTATTTATCTATAGCCATATCGCTCTTATCCGACTTAAACACGATATCACCTCATTTTTGCCCCTACAAATTAGAGCAGCCTCATATTGTCTACTGTTCATTCTGACAAAATAGAGTAGCATAGATTCCTTCTTTTAAAATTTAGTAAACGTTCAAATTGAACTGAATTGACACTTAACTTTTATTAAATTATTTCGCAGTGTTTCGAATTTAAACATAGTTTTCAAGCTTCATCAACCTGTTCCACTTTTAACTAACTGAACAAAATTAATATGCAAATAAGCGATGGAAATGTATGCTTGTTCAATATTTAAATACAAGAATATGTGCAACGCAACGGCTTCGGCTATGCTATCCTTGAATTTAAATTTAGAATTATTATTACACTGTTTTTGAATAAAAATACTCCTACTGCTTTTAGAATACCCACCGGTTTCACTCGTATGCACTATAATAAATAGGTCAGTAACAGTAAGAGCTTTACGATTGCCGTAAAACAACCAGGCTACGCGCTAGTATTGGTTGATACGCCGGCATTACTCTTGAACATTGTAAACGCAGTCCCTTCGTGCTAGCGTGTAAATCAGTGGCTTCCTTTAATTCTACAATCCAATAGTTAGACAGAAAAGTAATTAAAAAATGTAATAAAAAAGTATTATATCTATGTAGGCGATTCTATCTGATATAAGAACTTCTTTCTGATTAAGTGATAACTTACTAAATTAGATTAAGTATCGAACGCTCTAGATCGTATTTAAATCTTAAAATTCGAAATATTGGCTTGAAAATTGTAATGAAACTTTGTATACTTAGCGTTGTGTATTAGTACTGGAATAATAAATAAAACAATTTCAATTCTAACAAAACTATTTTCAAAATATTTGTAATATACTCTGGAGAATACCGTGAAAGTATTTTCACAGTTGGCAACGACCCACACCTTGTGTTTTCTTTACGATCGAATGGTATCGATTGGAACACTCGAAGGTACGAACGAAACTAAAAAACACAATACATTATTTGCTATTGCCAAAAAGCAATATTGCATTACAAACTTCTTAGTTTAATGTATTAGTTTGATAACTATATATTGCAACACTATTTCGTATGCAAGCTGCGGAAAATTGTATAATGAGAACCCGTACAACTTATACCTTAATTATGTACGCAAATATTATTGTCCGAATTTAAAGCAGCTTCGCAAATATAACATTCGTGAGCAACTGTTTTTAGTAAGTCCATATGCTGTATATCATTAATAGTTAGTTAAATTTATGAAGTTATTTAAAATATTGTTGAAGTTTTTAGGAGTTTATGATTTAAGGTACATTTTTTATATGGACAGTAATCGAGGCTGTAGGCCTACGAGAGATATAAAAAAGTAAACGATATCTTACGAGTCATCTAGTTGGTACATTATCATATAATTATGTTCACACGGTTGGCTGAAAACTGTCTGGTCACTTCCTCGTGACAAGATGACAGCATATACCTACTTTGTGAGATTAATAACGTGTACATAGAGACCATGAAATATTATAGGTACTGAGAATATAATTCGAATTATTTTTTAATATAATATAAACTGGTATGTTTTAAAAAAAAGTATGTTTATTTAACTATAAACTTTAGAGTAATTTCGAGGACAATGCTATTTTAATAGCACCTTCTTCGTCAGACGGATTCTTTATTCGATTTTTTTACAGAAAACTTTCGTTCGTATATTTTAAAGGACTAAATAATTCATTCTTATCTTCGATTGTGTATGTCATGTCTTTAAACTTGATATCCTTGCACAGTGACGATTGACGAGTTACAGGTTTTTTACCGCACCAGGCGAACTCTTTTTTAACAAGACTTATTCTAATCCAATATAAAATGTCATTTAAATAATTCGGGTCACACCAATACCCTAGAAACAAAAAATGATGTCACTTAGTGCTCAATCATTGTGTCAATATTAGCAATGATTGATTATCCGCACGTATTTAAAATTCTCGATATTCAAGATAACTATGAAGCGACATATTTTATCTGCCGTGCGTAGGGGAAAGTGGTCACCCTTCGTACGCGGGGCACATCCGTACAGTTAAAATAACAGAAAAACTAAACGGCACATAAACACGCCTTTGCTTGTATACATAGACATACTGGTCCCCATGTTCCTAGTGGAGTGTCACGCCAGTCGCCTCACCATGTATTGGTTGACAAGACGGAAAGTGTTTTCGCGCGCGGTAAGTAAATTTTTTTAGTTAAGTTTGATTCGTAATTTTGAGTAAAATTGTTATGTTTTTGAAAAAATGACGATGATTAATTAATGTTAACATTGTTAATTTTGAGCTTTAATTGTTATATTCCTCAAACTAAATAAGAATTTGTATAAAGTTGCATTTTAATTTTTTTGCGAGGTGTGGGGTGCAATCGGACAGCCTAACAGGGGGCACATTCGTACGCGTACGAATGCTCCCTTTTAAATTTTATCATTTACCTGAACATCTAAATTAGATTTTTATGAAAGAAAATATAGTTAGTAACATTTTAAAATGACCGTGCAGCCAGCAGTAAAATATTTTTACTTTTATAAAGTATTCTACTTCTAACAAAATGAAAGATTTATGTTAAGTAAACCTTATAATTAATATTTTATTGCAGAATCATGGTAAGAAAATATAAAAAAAGGGTACGCGTACTCAGGAGGTGGATGAAGAATCCATGAAATTAGCAATTGATGACGTTATTCAAAAACGGTTGTCGTATATGAAAGCCGCGTTGAAATATAACTTCAAGACATCAACGTTGAAAGCGGAGTCAAGAAATTCAACGACAGCTTTAACACCGATGGACCCCGAAAACCGGAAAATACAAACGCAGCTAGATCGTTCGTCTTTAATAAGATTGCAGTCCAAGAGTTCTATAATAATTTGGCTGATGTGTTTGTTACAAAGGCATAATTTTGCTGCCGACAGGACATTTATCTTTGACGAGTCTGGCGTGTCTACAGTTTTAGAAACTCCTAAAATTTTTGTTCCTAAATCACAGAAACAAGTGAGACAAATCGTGTCAGCGGAAAGAGGCGAATTGATGACATTTGATGCAATTATTTCTGCAAGCGGAAATACTATCCCTTCGCTATTTACATTTTCACGTGTACAATTTGAAAAATCTGAAATTTGTAAGATATAAAATAGGTTTCATCAAATAAACATCTCGGTGAAGGTCGTTGTATAGCGGCATCTTAGACTGATTGTAAAGCTTAAAATTATCAATAAGTAAACTAAGGATAAATGATTTATTTTTTTGTAATTTTTCTAATGAAAGATTTATCGACCGAGTCATGTCAAATATTACCTATTAAGTTAGTTTTTTGATATATTCATATTTTTATAATAATTAATAAATTTAACGACTTTAATAGGCTTCTTAATTTACCCTGTATCAATCTAACCCATGGCGTATGAAAGTGCCCCACCTACTGTACGAATGTACCCCGTACGTGGGGTACGTTCGTACGAATATCTTATCGTAGAAAAATTAATATAACTTTTTAATCTTTTGATATAATAGTTTCAAACTTTTTTGGAACAAACTACAATATATTTGTTACACTTAGGTACATAAACTGGGTAAATGCGACAATTAATCACAAATTTAAAAAATAAAATCTAAAATGTGTACGAAGGGTGACCACTTTCCCCTACGTTGTTTTGTACTCGTAAACAATCATGTTTGGACATACTTTTTTCACGAACTCTAAGTTCCAACAATATCTTAGAAATGTAGGTCACGATCCCGTCTGAGTTCTATATGGACTTACTATTTGCTTCGTGCAAATATTCGAGCCTAAAGTAAACATCGTCGTCTAAAATGTGCTCTTAAGCGCCTGCCAATACTTGAAGGGCCTGTTTCATCAGTCTTTTAGATCGTTATAACAGCAAATTTAAATTTGTTTCAGTAACATTCATGTTATCACTATCATAAATATTAATAAAATGTACGCGTATAAACATTGGTCTTCTATTAGAAACTTAATTGGAGCTGCAAGAAACGGCCTATATCCATATTTTTACGACTGAAAATTAATATTTTATTACAACATTCTTCCTGTGCCTGCTACGATCTTGTCTATGTGTGGCGCTCCTATTCCATATTTATCTAGCTTCAGCCTTTAGTAATCCGCCAATATTCTTCCCAATACTGGATACAAACCTCCTCTAAACTGAGAAGGATTAGATCTTACTGCCACAATGCAGTTCTACATAACTTTTATGTATGCAGGTTTCCTCGCGATATGGTGTCATAAGTAGCAAATTGCAGTTTATAAAAAATCTATACAGGTTTTTATGGCGAACAATTGTCTTGTTAACAAATCTCATTCTATATGCTATTCATACAAATTGATATAGATCTAAAAACACAAACAAAAGTCATACAATTACTCCACGTACCACATAGACCATTAATATTCAAACCAAACAGAAGCCCACGATTCATTTTGCATATTTTATTACTGTATACATATCATAATTTATAAATTTATATTCAACTACGTACATTATACGTTGAAAGTAAAGTAATTTTATAAAACTTAAATATCTTATTTTTATTATAAAATTATTATAAAAACTAGAAGAATTTTAACACAAAGATATTTCAAAGCGCTGTCTCGACACTGCAAGCTGTACTGAAAACCGACAACACAGCAATGTCAATAGCCAAGCTCAAAGGGAAAATGAAACGCTTCCTGAAATTGGCTGGAAAAACAATATTATAAAATTATTTCAAACAAAAATACGTTGGAAAACAAATTGTGCCAACATATTTTGAATAGATAACGACAATAGTAAAACAAACAGTACGGTTAGATAGATATCCATTGTATAAATGTTTATTTTAGTTTGTTTACCTTAACTCAACTGTATTTCCTACAGTAGTACGTTATTCGTATATGAGGGACGTAACATTCGCCACGGTACGTCAACTTTAATACGTTCGAGAGTATTTGTCGCACCAAGCGTAAGAACTAGGGATGTAGCTGAGAAAATTGTTATATAGTTTATTGATAAATATCCTATTATATCTTGGATTACAATTTTTTTTAAGAAAATTATCTTTATTCAATACTCTGTTTAAGTATCAATGCATTTAATCTTAGTTAAAAAGAGGTCACTTTGCCGTAGGCACTATTACAAAATAGTACCTAGATTTCCACAGTTAAATGGTCATATGTAGAACAGCTTTTAATTGTATTTTTTTTTTATTAAACCTCAAGCTCTTATACAGAATATGTTAATATTTTTTTAAGTCTAAGCACGCAAGCTAGGTTTTTTCTGTACCCTACATTATGAAAATTACCTGATAAAATAATGCTAGAATATAACACATGTTATAGTGGCGTGCCATAGGAGAGGCCTATGTCCAACAGTGGACAAAATAAAGGCTGATGATGATGATGATGATAACACATGTTCATTCACCTCACTAACAACGACCACTTTAAGCTCTCTAATATAATAGGTGGTTAGGAATAACAGTCTATAAAAAGACTAAAATACTGGGAGAAAAATATTGAAGAACAAAGGGTCATATTTTTTTGTTCGCGAGATGAATGAACCTTCTGTTCGAGTTGAATATTGTTATTCTAACACGCTAGACCATATTTCCTACCCTATTCAGCCAAGATTTATAGCACAATGACGACGTTTATTCACATAAAGGTGACTTGAATGATTTAGATTCAGTTTGAAACTAGATGTTAACCTAGTCCAATAGCCTTTCTTTACGATGTAATGATTCAAAATGTGAAGACGCGCAGTGCTCAATTAGGCGCGGTAATTTTTTTAAAAAAGTATACATCGATTTTCGAACAAACTAATATTTTTTAACTAAAGAGACGGTGCATAGTACGACAATATCCGCAATGTCGCTGGCTGGATTAGGAAGGCCGAAGATCAGGCCAGTGGCGTGCCATAGTAGAGGCTTATGTCCCGCAGTAAACATTAAAAAGACTGTTGATGATGAAGATGATGATGTGTAAATAAATCTTTAAAATCATGAATGTCTTAATTTCCAGCTACCTTGATCACGGCGGCGGCAGGGACCACAGTAGGATGGACTTCGCCTACCTTGCCGATACTTCTAGCTCCAGATTCACCTATAGAAACCTCAGCAGACCAGAGCTCATGGATCACTTCAATTATGATACTTTGTTCAGGTAACCACTTATTTATTTAAACTTTATATATACTATTATATATATTCTCTGCCAGTGTACCTTTGGACGATGCAGTGATGAAATCTGGTAGGTGTATACTACAGAAGCTTATGATGTATGATTGAATGTACCCTTCTAGCCAAGTAGTGCAGACTCAAAAATATTTATTTTATGTCAAAATTTTTATGAAATAATTCATAGCCTGTAACTATGTATTTACAACAACGAGAATTAAAAAAGCAAAGACACAGCATAATAGAATGACTTACGTTATTTATAATTATAGTTTTTTTTTTTAATGAAGGAGGTCATTGTTATTTTTAAGTGCACAAAATGGTTGCACTTATCATAAAAAAAAACTACACAATGTTGTTACTAGAATAAATAAAAAAAATATGCTTGTATCTTTACAAAGATACTAGATCCTCCTTCTTGGTACTGTTTCAGTAAAAATAACATACATTATGTAAACAAGAACCGTTTAAAAAACGTTTATATGCTATTTTTAATTTGATCCATGAAAATAGTAATGTTTAGAAAATTCATAATAAAATTCAAGACGCTAACGAAAGCTTTTTCGCACAAAGAGTCACGACTTATCCATCGCGATCCTATTACATTTCATTTAAATACATATATTCTTACAAACTCCCCTGTTTTCGCAGTAAAAGTAACAAAGTTCTTTTTTAACATATTTCATTTCACGCGGTTTCTATAAAGTATGTCTTCTAAGAAATACACAGTTATTTTAATGGTAGATTAAAACGGTTAAACTGGGTTAAAAATTTATAATAGTATCACAATAACGCGGATTATTTTTTATTGCCACACCTGCTATGTACTTTTCTCAGCCTTTAATAAACAACATTGAACAAATACGTGTAACCATGGCATTTTTTTACTTCTAAGAATTATTTCCAGCCACACTATTAAATGTAAGTTATTTCATAATTTCAAGGGAGAATACGTATACTGCATCTTTGTGTGACCATCTGCTCTACTTTCGTCCTTACTGTGTTAATAGCAAAGGGAATCGCATGTACCAATTATCAAAAATTGCGATTATCTTGTAATTTAATGGATTTTAAAATTAGGAATTGTTACGTTTCAGCTGCCAGCCCTATCCCTGCCTCATATCTCTCAGATAGGATCGGGAGGAAGAAAACACTTCTTCTAGCTTCGGTGCCCTACATCATTGGATGGATTCTTGTGATGCTTGCTGGAAATGTTCCCACGATCTACGCGTCCCGTTTAATCTCCGGCTTGGGATACGGCATAGCCTACACAGCAGCGCCCATGTACCTCGGAGAAATAGCCTCAGACGAAGTGAGAGGTGCCATGGCCACCCTTATCACCGTGATGTCGAAGGTCAGTCTTATCAAAATTCGTTA
This sequence comes from Cephonodes hylas, assembly GCA_030295005.1. Classification (NCBI taxonomy): domain Eukaryota; kingdom Metazoa; phylum Arthropoda; class Insecta; order Lepidoptera; family Sphingidae; genus Cephonodes; species Cephonodes hylas. Next base: position 10,059,324 of record AP025362.1, on the reverse strand, counting down.
CACATATTGTTTACCCACACAATTGGGTCAATTACCTTAATTATTAAAGCAGTCGTATTTTGTATCCACGAGACATTTCGTTTTGATAGCAAAATATCTGATTAATATTCAAGTCGCTGACATTGAAACTCAGACTATATCTGATAAAACAAACGACTGTAATTAAAAAAGCAAAATGAAAAACAACACAAAGCCGTCATGAGAATGTTCCAGTCTATTTTCATATAAATCGAGTTTGATATTATAATTCGTATTTTTATTAGCCACACGTGTTTACCGATAGGGTAATAATTAAATGTCACCTTTATCCAAATTAACAGCTTCGTGATAATAATAAAAAACATAGCAAAGAATTGTGTGAATCTATTTGGATATCAGTAACATAGAATATCTCGAAACTTCTAATTATGTAGTTTGTTGACATCTGGAGGTGACAGTTATGCATTTTTATGTAATGAGGTTACCAAACTTAGAAACGGGAAACAACAAATAGTAGATTCTAGAATTATGAATATATCAACCACATCTACAAAGAGAACGCATTTTCCGCCAAATCTATTTTAGTCACACTCGTAGTAAGAGACATACTTGTATCACAATTCACGGTACGTCTTTCACTACTATTACATAAATATTTATTTCATAATATTATACACATTTGTATTAAGTGTAGAAATGTTATTTTCAATTTATATATATATTTTTTAAAAACATTTACGACTCACTATTTAACCTAATGAAATCCCTCAAACCGTAGAATCGTTTGTAATTCCAATGTTTATATTTTCAGTTGGGCATCCTGTCTCAGTATTGCATCGGGCCATACGTGTCGATGTTGGGCCTCGCCAGTTTCAATATCGCCATTCCGATTCTATTTGTCGTCACATTCAGCACCATGCCGGAGTCTCCATACTACTACATCAAGTCGGGACAAAAAGATGAAGCGGAAGCATCGCTGAAGAAACTTCGCGGCAAGGGATACGTCAGGGAAGAATTAGAAAGCATGACCAACTTAGTTACGGAAAATATGAAAGAGAAGAGTAGATGGAGAGATTTAGTTGTGGTTGGAGGGAACAAAAGAGGACTGATTATATTAATGGTTATTTACTTCACTCAGCAATTCTGCGGCAGTACGGCAATCATATCGTACGCGCAGCAAATATTCGGCGCTGCTGAAGGAGGTTTGGGGGCCAAGGAGTCGTGCATACTGTTCGGCTCCGTGCAACTGCTAACATCTGCGATATCTTCACAACTAGTTGATAGGTTAGGACGTAAGCCGTTATTGTTAATATCCTCCTGCGGTGTTGGCCTAGCCAACGTTATTATAGGTGCTTATTTTTTCATGAAACATGAAAACAGTGAATATGTTGTAAGTTTAAAATTCATTCCTATTGTTGTGATACCTATATTTATATTTTCGTACACTATAGGATTAGCAACTGTGCCTTTCGCTATAACCTCAGAGATATTCCCAACGAATATCAAATCCAAAGCTACGTGCGTGATACAAATATTTGCGGCTTTGATGACATTCGCAGTGACCAAACTGTACCAGGTGGTCGCCGATAATTTAGGACATTACGTCGCATTCTGGGGTTTCGGCGTATTGTCCGTCGCTGGTGTAGTATTTATTCTTATACTGCTTCCAGAAACAAAAGGCCAATCCTTCGCGTCCATACAAGAAAAACTGTACACAAGCAAAAAAGTTGTGTACGAAAAGGACGATGATCAAATGGCGAGAGTGAAAATAACTCTGTGACAGAATCATTCGCGTGTATAATTATTTATACAAAGTAAAAAACGTTACACAAAGTATTTAAATACAGCTTTACTCATCATTGCGTGAAACGTCGTTCACCTACTTAATTTTTCCGTCCTTACGATTTTACTGACATTCCGTGTGATATTGGAGGGAGGATTTACAAATTCCTAGAATGTCGTAGAACTTTTATTACAGTGGTATTCGATGATTGTTGAATTCGCTCTCTTCTCAATGTGTTGTAATGGATGTGGACGTAATGGCAATATTACTATGTTGATAAACACTTGTTCAATGCACTCCAAGTTCTTGGCACTGGGTGACGGGAATTGAATTTGGAATGAGTATGCGTGCGTAGTTATATATCTTTGTATCACAGCCGGATAACGCTTTCTATGCAGCGCCGTATTTTCCCCGCCAAGTGATTATATAAATAATATTGCATAGACAATTGGTTTTCAGCAACAGACCAGGGTAATAATACGTCTTTATACGATTTTTAAGGCATTGTCACCAAGTCTGCAAAGAAAAAGTTAGAAATATTTTACTACGGTTCTGTATATTTATGAAATACATCATCAATTCAAGAAGTTTGTAACTGGCTGATGAATATTTAGAATTTTCATCGTAAAATTCTGCACTCGAATTTAAATTCCAAATAAGTATGTGGTAGATAACGCTAGTATTTCTTTATATGAAACAATTACCTTTATTGAACTCTTTTTTAATATAAACAGTTTGTGGTGAATTAATAATACGTCGCTACTTAGATATAAAATCGTAACATTTATATGGGATTTTGCGACATATTGTCAATGACCCAGAATAAGATTTCGAATTTAACTAAACTAATTCCATTAGTATTTCTAGTATGTATATACGACACTCGTGAATCAATTCAATTCATCATTGGTTTAGCGTTATCTTCAAAATATTAGCCCACACTCTCCAAGTGTTTGTTAAAAAAAATCCGAGGTGTTATTTTAAGACCTCGGGCCTGTTGTATAAGTTCAACCCTTAACATAATTGCGTGTCACTTTATCGAGTCTTAAGCCGTATTTCCTAAGGTAATGAAAACAATGGAACCAGCAAATTCTTTTCACAGTCAAATTATATTTTTTTTACTACTTAATGTAGTCGTAGTGAAATTTCTCTAATAATCTCGAAATAGTTCTTAGCACGGGTGCCATATACATACATCTAATAATGTTTTACATAGCTTTCCATTTCATTATGTTTTCAAAGAGTACCTAACAGTAAAAGTTCTCCCCCAGTATCTTAAATATTTAATTTCGATCTTTCATATCGACCCTTGTCTCTCATTCACGCTGCTGGAAAGAGCGTTGTAAACTTAGGCAATGTTAGGTTTTAGTCTACAACTTCAGCCATTCATCCGACATTTTTTTTTACTTCTTTCGACGGTCTGTCAAGGCCTTCAAAGCACGTTACACAAAAAAAAATTACAAGATGTCCAATTAATTCCTGTTCGATCAGGAAGTAATTAAAAACTGGTTTGATAGTTTTATAATTTTTTATCACTTGATACACGTCTGCGAAGATATTAGTTTTCGATAGTGCAATTAGCTGTAAGAATTTTAAAGTATTTAAGTACAAAGACTATCTTATAAGTTATAGGCGATACTTAAGTTGAATTTATAATCACCCTTTTTACTGCGGATTCGAGTTTAATCTTTAACTACGGAATGCACTTTGCGGAAAAATACGTTTTAGCAGTTGCTTTAATGTTAAGTTGACTTCAGGTCAACAGGTGTTTTTCTGTCCTTTAATATAGTGGAAGTCGACAAGATTTTAATAGTAATCAGAACATTTGTTTAATTCCAAATGATAATTTAAATTTTAATCATAAATTGTAACTAAACATTTGCTAAAGCGGAATTCTCTGTAATATATTTGAAAATTATTAATTGCAACCTTACTAAATCATTGTGAATACACATTGCTTTTATTACTATGACCATACAACTATTTAGATTATAATGGTGCTTCCACACAACGAATTAAAGTGTCCTTTAAAAAATTTGGAAAATTTACCATATATATATTTTTTAAATATGTACAGATTTAATAATAAAAGAATATAAAATGAATCTCTTAGCGAGAGTACATGTGATTGCACGTTATACTTAAAAAGTACTTACTTGTTATTAATTAATGTTAAATATTTATATGAACAGGTAAATCGTGAGTTTTGTAATATGTTTTATACAGGGTTATTCATTTTGAAGTATCGACGAGCGTGTACAATTCGCAAACAAGGGCGATATTGGCGTTGCTCTATTAACACCGAGGAGTCAATAACCTCAGTTTTGGTTATTGGTTCCCACTTAAGGTCGGCCAAAGTTCACAATAAAATAGAAGAACAATATTTCCAATTGAGACTTCGCTCTCGTCGGACTGGCTTTAATAAATGTTTGCAATTATTGCCCAATGTAATGGTAAAAAATTGGTAGTACATATTGTAATTTATATTTATCTACCTCACTAGCCCAATCACCATGACTTTGCCAGTTACTGTATCAACATTGCTCGATCCTCAGCAGGGTCTTTTATTCAGTGAACTTTGAAGAAGCAAAAATATTTATTTGGCTAAGTTTGAAGTAGTGGTGCGTTTAAATAACCCTGTATATAAAGAATGAGACCAGATACTGCATTTAATGAGTTGTGATGTTGTTACATTCCTAATACCCGTGGATTTACGTGATTTGTGAATAAATTTTACAAATACGTCCTCAATAACAATGCAATGTTGTACCACAACACGAATGTAATTAACATGCCAGTTATTAAATAATATTTGTTTAAAAGACTGTTTTATTTGATCCACCTTTTTCTAATGAAAACTTAAATGAAATAGTACAATTTTTGGCGTACTGTCGTCGTTCTCGTTTATCATTTAACATTCAATTCTCCCACAAAAACGAGTCATTTTTAGTCTCTTCTTCGGGCTCTACTTCGTAATATATTTTTGTATTTTTATTATTGACCTGAAAAATTTTCATTTTTAGGTTGAAAAATTCTTAGTCCTCATTCAATCCATTCAAGTGTTGGACGTCCACCCACAAGGTGGACCGACCATTTGATAAAGGTCGCGGGAAGCCGCTGGATGCAGGCCGCTTCCAATAGAGCGCTTTGGAAGTCTCTGGGGGAGGCCTATGTCCAGCAGTGGACGTCCTTTGGCTGATGATGATGATGATGATGATGATGATGATTCAATCCCTAATTTGTATATTTGATCAATTTACGTGTTCTTCGATAAACAACCATTCTTCTAGTATGGTGTTTCAGTGAAACACCAATAATAATAATACGATTCGATAGTCAAGCGCAGGCCTGTGAAGTTATAAAAAAATGATTAAAATAGTTAGGTACAACACATAAAAGTTGAGCCATTTAATAAATAATAATAAATACACCCAAGAGTCACATACATAGCTCTGACCCCACACTAGGTTACAAGACCTGTGTCGTGGGTATCAGACACTACGAGAGACTTTTTCGGTCTCACAAACACCCAGACCCGAAACAAATATTTGTGGTTCACACAAACATTTGTCTCGGTGCGGGGATCGAACCCGCGGCCTCTCGTTTCGCAAGCTGGTGTCTAGCCAACTGCGCTACGGGGGCTGTCAAACATATTAGTTTAATCTATGCTTGGAAAAAATAATAAATACTATAATTTTCATCAGTTCCATCGTACTATTTACTACATAAAAAGGCGGATTACTTCCCGCAAAAAAAATCACAGATTTTTTAGGCCTAGAACGAATATTTAGTTCGTGGAAGGTAACAATACCAGCGAACGTTGGAGCAATTTTCGTTCCATGCAAATAAATTCGACGTCGCGGCCATAGCTGTATTGTCATGTTGATATTTTGTTACGCCCGAACCGTTTGTATGCAAACCGTACCTGATTTGGAGATCCGGCCACAGGCTAAATCTCTGATGGAAATAAAACCAATAAAAACAGTAAACAAGCTTAATAAAATATCAATCCACATAGTATAAACAACTTTCAATTTCATTGTTCATTCTGAATTTGCGGTAAATTGGCTATAAACATAACCACAGGCGCCTTAAATTGAAAAACTTTGATAACTAATACATTTTTATTCGTCCATATCCCTGTTTGTGTCTGGTGTTTCTTACACCTGGGGAGGCTTTGTTTTGTTTTACCTTTTTAATCTTAAAATTTCAAGTTTAAAAGCAAATTATTTTATTTGTAACATTTATTAATTTTCATCGTATTGCATGTAAGTTTGGTTGATTGGATTATTTTCTGGCGGTTAGTATATCATCTGATGTGTCAGTGAGATCACAATTTCTCATGTAGACAAGATATCTATTATATTTAATTATAATTTAAGTCCTTTATAAGAATCTTTTTAATCATGCAAGAGGCTGCTGATTCGAAAAGTCCCCACAGTCTTCGATACGAAAGAAGCACTTTTTACTAATATTTAAGTATGGGTCCAGTACTTCAAGTATGTACTTAGATATTATGTCATCATTCGGGGCTATTTGCTTATTTATAAATTTATCAATTTTCATCGACAGAAAGCAAGTCATACAAACTCGCTTTAGCAAACGGTTTTTAAAAAATCAACAGAGGCGTAGGAAAATTCTTGAAAGCTGTTCTTACACGACTTATCTCTGCGATGTTTGTTGTTTACATGTAAGTGATAAATTTAAATAAACACAAATATTTAATAATGCGTCATAAGGTTTATCAAAATGCAAGCCACTTTATATTGTTAGTAATAAGTATTTTATATTTCAGTTGAGGCGAGCACAGAAATTGCTTAATCCGCTAAACGGTGGCAGACTGAATTCTAAAACAGCAATACTCAAAACTTAATGAATAGTGTCAACTTATTGCTGCGACGTTTCTATTAAAATTCTGATAATTTAATCAGCAGTTACGAAATTTCAATGCCTTTTTGAATTTTTAGATGCTATCCTAATAGGATTTTCAATTGAAATTCTATATTGTAGAGCCAAATTAGATTTTCAAATATTGGCTTCTATCAATGAACATAGAAACCCACTGCTACAGTTATCTTGTCAGGTTTCATACACTCAATAAATGCGGGTTTAATTAAAAATTGTGATTCAAACAAAAATGTATTTTTATACCTAAGTAATTTTTAATATGGAATAGAAACGTAAAAAAATCTCCCCTTTGTGGCCACATAAGATACAATAAAAAAGGATTACAAAAGGAGAAATTACTAACTTAAGTTGTATTATACAGAGTGTATTTAGACCGTTATCGAAAACTGAGGCAGGTAATAGCGACAGTGATTACAAACCCCTTGGCATTAAAGAAAATCCCGACAAAAAATAAAAATTTTGAGGTTTTCCATACAAACCACATACTAATAACACCAATGGTTGTATGGAAAACGTCAAAATTTTTATTGTTTGTCGGGGTTTTTAATATCGGCACTGGGTTTGTGATCACCTTTGCTATTACCTGCCTCAGTTTTCGATCATGGTCTAAATACACCCTGTATATTATTATAATTATGAAAATAGATACTAAACTAACAAAACTGACAAAAATGATCGTTTCAAACGAGATCATACCATAAATTTCATGTAATTATTTGATTGATTCTTCCAAAGATCTACATCGTACCGTTGCTGCTGATTTTCAGATTCTTATTATATTGACAACGTTTTTAATTAATTGTAACCCATTTACAAATATCAATATTGTGATAGTTTCAACAGATATCGCTTGCAACACATTCTTGACCCCCGTGCCAAGTATTTAGACGCAGTATTTTTATCGTCTTGACCAAATCCAAACGGTGCAATGACATCAAGTCTAATCAAGTTATTTAAATGATTGATTTATCCATACGGCACTTCTGATATTGTAATTTGGTATAGGAATAGTTTGAACAAAGAAAAAAACGAATTCGTATGGGACTCATGCCCCAAGTTTAAACGTAATAGAAGTTTACACCATCTGTTATAAAAATGATCATTCAATTAATTTCTCTTGGCATAAGCACATAGGTTCATTAGACATAAAAAATCGGACGTGTGTTAAATATATTTCAAAACAATAACACTCAGTAATTAAACGTCAAATGGTCAATAATTATAATCAAATTCATTAAACATAACAGCATAAAGAAAACATTTCCTTTACTATTACTATTGCTCGTGTTGCGTAAAAAGGAAAAAAAACATTATATTAGTCATCTTATTAACACAATCAGGAACTGCCAATTAGCTGGGAAGCTACAAAAGTATGACAGTATTTATTTATGCTTATTTTGTTGTTGTGGTTTGACTAATGAGGGATGATTGTGTTCGTCCCTTGCCAATTGGCATTCTATTTCGAATGCACTGCACTTTCCGTCAGATGTAGTGTTGAAACTTTGCCGTGCCGGAATAAAGGAGTTAACCAATAAAAAAATATTGAGATCAACAAAAAATTGCTTTTTATTAGGGCCGTAGGTACCTTCCACTCTAGCTAATTTTTATTTTTAATCATAATTGATTACATTTATATAAGTTACTATGCTCATAACACGTGGTCTTATTTGAAGCCATATCGTTCCGAAGGTAAAAGGTTGCGCAGTTCTGCACTAACCATTGTAAACATTAATTGAATAGGTAATGTTACACTAATGCACTGTTTACATCAAACATCCTCGTTAAATACGCTTTTGGCGAATTAAAACAATAAACTACAATGTTCAGCTCAAACATTAACTTGTTTACAAAAAAAACTGCATTGATATGTGCATTTCATGTAAAATCTCCAGTGATGAGAAATATTAAAATTATTACCAATCTAAAAAGTGGTGGAATATGTTGTTAAATACCTAAAAATTGTGAAATTGACTTAACTCTAACAGAGCTGGTCCATTTAAAAGGACTGTTCGGCTAGGAATTTTGAAGAAAAGGAAGTGCATCATTTACAATAGTGTGATTATAGGTGTTTTGCTAAAGTCATTTGCTATCGTTATGTAAATATTTTTTTATTTAACCAATAAAAAAATTGTCCTGCGGTACAAGTATGTGCCACGCGATCTAGAGCTTCTGGGTCTGGCAAAGAGCTCTTGAATTTTTTCATTGGAAAATTCCCGATAACAGTACGGAGTTAGAAAATGTACCGTAAAATAGTAATGGGTTCGCCCACTACCTGGCCATATTATCGATGCAGAAAAGCAACCCAGCTATTCCCATGAGGAACACAGACGTGAGGTTTTATAAGCGTATGTTTATACAAGAAATAGATATTAAAATTTACCAAATTCCTGTATAAAATTAAATAGCCTTGTGAGTTTTGTGTCATTACCAGAACAGTACTATATATCCGCTACCACGTGTAGGACTTGAATTAACCTTTGACTGCTGCTTCTCAGATTAACAGTTACTAAGGTTTTGAGGTGGCTACACCCTGATAGTGGTAGCGGAAAGAGGAGGACGATTAGGGACGGAATCGGGCGTGCTGCCAAGGCGGCAAATTGTCACCAAAAGCGATCATCTAAACGACTGCATCTTTCTTACGACCCTGAGCGGCCGATTTTTATATTAAAACGATACAATGACCATTCTAGCACCTGATACGTCGAAAAACCATTTGACCCCTAAGAAAATGTCATCGCGTGATATAGTTGCGTTCATGAACTTAAAAATTAGAGTGGAGTTAACACAATATGAATGAAAGGATATCATGAATTAAACCATTGAACGATAAAATTGGTTTCTATTTAATAATTTTATTTATGACATTTGTTTCGTAGTAAGCCACTTGTAACAAACTGAAACTAATTTAAACTAATTTATTATTTTCCTTGTACAAGTTGAACATCAAATATTCGTCAATGACGCCGTCGACGAAAAATCATGCATTTAATTATTGTCATTAATCTGTGGAAATAGACTTAATCTAGTTTTATCAATGTCGAAATTTGATGATATAATAATTGTGTCCAACAGTGCCAGTGAAGGTAATAAGTGGTGGCACTATGAAAAAGGGCTTCAACCAATTGTTCCATCGGCTAATATGAAGCTTACTCTCGACTAACCGATTGATACCCTACCCTCGTGCCTATTATCAGCAGTATGATAAAAGAAAAATACTCATCATAGTTACCGCGAAATGCCTGTGAAAAACAAGACACAAATGATATCTATTGTAATTGCTTTAGATTTTTCTTTACAGGTCTAGAAACCTAAAAAAAATGATATTTTAGACGTAAATCATGATGCCCTACATTAATATGAGAATGACATTTATATCAAAAACCCTTATCTGGGTATTATCATGAAATCAATTTTTTTTTCTTTTCTTGTTTTGTCTTGTGTGTGTACAATAAAGTTTATTTCTATTCTATTTCTATTCAGATTTAACTTTATGATACAATATCCTTTCGCAATAGGACAGAATTATTGCATTTGCGTTAGTAATGTTTTCTACCTAGCCAGCTATGTTGCAGTTTCATTAAAGGCTTGATTAAATAACCTACGACTATGGACGATAACAATGTGTGATCATTATTATTTTGCATTATCTTTGTGGGCGTGTAGGATTACGTCACAGAATTAACTCATATATCTAAGCAAATATTTCAAACAATGAACTCCACACATATGTACACACAATATCAATATATAGCACACCCCGATAGATACTTTAAGTATACACCTATATCATAAAATACATTGTATTGAAAAATAACGAATCCTTTTCTCCTCGTATTTTTAAATATATTTTCATGATTATACAAAATTTGATAGAGATCATAGCTTAGAGTTGGTTAGCAGAGCAGCCACGCCGTACCTACCAGACAACCATCGTGCTATACTAACAGAGCATCAAGTAATGAGACACCCATCGATTGTCACTTAACTCACTCATGCTATCCAGCACTATTCTTTTGTTTTGGCTTTATGGTAAAATTTAGGCTTCAAAACTAATCTAAAATTTAATTAAAGGGTAAAGAAACCAGTTTTAGTTAGTTCAGAAGTGGTGCAGCTCACGTAGTTCTGTAAGAAAAGCAGAAGGTGGGAAAAGATTGCACAACTGTTCAGAGCATTTGCCATTCAGGCGGTAGAGCACGCTGAGTAATGATTGCTGAGACCAATGACCCTTCCAACTGCAACGATAACTGCTTTAGTATTTATAGGCGAAACCGTAGGCGTGACTTAGTCTTGGAGTTTACTGTAACTATATAAAACACGCACACAAAATATTGTGGTGTGCGTGTGGTCTCATGGCCGTATATGCCCATTACAATTACAGTGTTAGAGGTTTTTATCTTAATTTCGATGACTCATTATGAATATAAGGACGTTGTTCATCTAAATACATCGTCGATCCGAAGACAAACAAATTTGCTTATTTCATATCTATAGCTCCAATTCTTAGTGCTGTATTTCATATAATCAGACTTAGAACGCGAATCAAACCTTTGTTTATATAGATACATACGAGTGGGAGAGTCAGCCATTGCACTGGTAAAGAATTGCTGTCCAGATGAGTAACGAATTCTGTGAAACAAAACCTTTCGCTGTTTTTATAATCCCATAGGCATTCCTTGACAGACTCAAAAACTGATTGAAAGTGAGTGAAAGTTGTTTACATACTGTTAGATACATAAAGTGCATTTTACTATAATAAGTCTGACTCATTGAAGAAAATTAGATAATTATAAGTACTACTATCTACTGACTACTAAAACAGTGCTCACCTCATCGTTCTAAAATTTAACAAAAAACAGATGTACATGACAAAGCACAATTCCAATGATAACATCGTGATTCCAGCTGCCTATAAACAAAGTAACCAATCTATGGCTTAACGTAAGTCGCAAGAATTTGGAAAGCTTTGACGAGGTTTATATAAAGTATTTAAAATCCCACAATTCCACAGGCTAAAATTCACATTATAAACTCGCAAAATCTTTCCGATATGTGAGCTTTTATCCCATAGATTAGGTCAAAGACGATATAAGCCAGTTAACAAGACCTCAATTCAGCATGCATATGTAATAGAATCTCAGCATTGACATAATCAGCGAACAATGCACACCAAAAATCACAAAAGCCCAATTGACAACAATTTTCATATTAACCTAAGCTAAACAAAGTCAACGTAAATAAGTTTGACCCGAATAAAAGTCGCGCGGATTTGAAAATACGTCGCGTGTGCGCTTTTGTGTGCGACCGTATGTGTGTACGTGTGTGTGTGTGCGTGTGTGTGTGTGCGTGTGTGTGTGTGTGTGTGTGTCCAGATGCCAACAATGCGCACATTGGCATTTGGCTCACACTGGCACGGCGCAGGTGGCGTTGCGAAGACTTCACGCGGCGCACGCCTGATCAACGTCAACATTCCGACGTGCTAAGCTCGATACTATACGACTTGTCCACCAAGTCACTAATGCAACGTTGTTTATACATTGGTCACGTGGTGTTTGGTGACTCGACAGATTCATATCGACTATAATATTATAGTGTCGTAGTGACCGCAAATTGTGACTCGACATCACTGCTGAAATCTTTTACTGCATCCGAAATCTTGGACTAAGACCACTACGAAATTGTTGACATGAAGTCTACTTTTACCTCAGTTTAATTCATGTCCACTTACTATCTATACCAGAAAAAGGTGATAGTGTGTTGTTTCTGTATATGACGAAACAACAATCAACAAATCTACTTTTTGGGGCTTCATATTTATAAAACCATTTCGACACACATTCAAATGTTCGCTATTTCGTTTACTGGGCATCATGTCGGTTTCCTGTATGCAACCTTGAGTTTTTGATAGTCATCAATCGCTATTATGTAGGGTGGTCACTATACCGTGTCAGTGTATTTTTTTTATTCATAAACTTAGTAACACGGCAATATAACCTAAAGTAAGTCTTCGCCTTCGGTATTAAATGCATCACTTCGATCTATCCTGCATAATTCTGCCAAACCTTAGCCTGGAAATACCTCAAGTCCTTTTCAATCATTATACCATATGTTTATACTTTCCTTATAATCTTATAGTCATATAATAATATTTTAAAATCATACAGCTTCTTTTAACTCTGAGCAAAACTTCCGTCGATGCTTGAAAGCCGCGTGTTTAGTATCTTCGCTTGACCTGCCACACTAGTTTTAAATATCACTGACATGACAATGCGGCTATCTTTGCGAATATTTCTGTCTTTTACATGGCCGCAGTGCATAGTAAATGCAATATTCTAGGTTGCGTATATATTTCCGCCCGACAGTGTTTTTCCCAGTGGATACAAACTCGTTAACATAATTCGCTTTAAGATATTATAGAAACCACGAAAAATCTGTGATATATTATTGGGAATAAGCTTCCTTAGTTGATTAATAAATTGTCGCCTAGGTCCCTAAATGTGCCATTACTAGGCACGAATCTCTTATAAAATTGTGAAGAGGCCTTATCATTATTAATTTGATTAATATTAATAAGGTCTTATGTGAGTCGCCGGCATTTAGCCACGACACGTATCAATTAATAAGACCTGAAGTTTGTACTTATATTACGTACAGACGCAAACAATCGGACAGCATTTAACACTTTAAATAAAAACACTAATACGTTCGCAACAACCGTGCCAATTATTGTACAGATTAGTCATCTATAGGGTATTTTAAATTGCTTATATAGGAAAACGAGATGTCGCCACAATATAGCTATACCTCAATAAATTCGTCATTATTGACAATGTTTGTCAGCCAGAAAATGTCTAATGTTGGACCTGGGCAACAACTGAGTATGCAGGTCAATAAAGGAGAATATGGTTAATTTTTATGTAAAATAAAATATTTTGTAATACGAATTGGATAAAGTAAATGCATAGTAAATCGGAATCAAAATACATCTATTACACAGCCGGAGGCAGAGTCAGTGGTTCGTCCACTTTCGCCAAAACTCACATAAATCTATGTTGTTGCGTTTTTTCATTGAATGTGATTTCTAAAAATTTATTTTGCATAACAGCATAATACTATAGAAGAGAAGAGAATATAGAAGAGAGCTATACCTAAAAGTATGTATACTGCACCATGGTATCAGTCTGAGTATACATATATACTTAAGATAACTATTAAGATCTTCATAATTGTTTCCTATCAGGTCACGCTCCTGTGACTCTAGCACCAGAGATTCTTCAGGAAACATCTATAACATTCAAAACATTGAAGCATATGTATATACCTATAAAGTTTCAAAGGATTTTCTACGCGTGACCTAAAAAAAGAGCATGCAATGAAAAAAATAGAGTATATTATAATTATAATAACATGTTAATTAAGGTTACGAAAGATTAAGGGATTTGTAGAAAAAATAACTAAAAGGCTTCACATATACTGATGGTACATTAGCAAGCAACTACACTTATCATTTTCTAACATTTATCACGTACCTACATGGTTTGTAACAACGACACAAGCTTCTATTTACACAAATGTTACCCACTGACTCATGTCTGATAAAAGTGGAATAACTTCATACGTTTCACTGCAACTAGAGAAATAAGCACTCTTTTAATGTTTATCTTATACCTATGTTATGTGGTATTAACTCACGGTGTAGAAATTTCTAGGTATTTTCTATACGTTAATAAATATGTTTATGGAGAAAGAAATGTGATGTGCTTGACTAGAAAACCTTGATAATCTTTTTATGTTTAAGTTTAGTAATGATAGCTTTTTTATATTTGTGTAAGAATGTGTTATAGACAAAAAATATGAACGATATAATAGAAGTATTATGTGGCGGTGGAGTTCAAGCTATTGATAAATAAAAAACCTTATAAAAAAAGTCGCCACAATACATATTTTTTTGGGTAGTGGAACATGCCCAATGATTCCAAAATCTTTTGATGACAAGCTTTATAATTATATATTTTACGTGCCAAAAAAAAGATTTTCAGCACATACTAGAATTTAAATAAATTTTAAAAAATAGTAAATATATATTTTATCTAATTTATTGTTACTTACTAGGCAACTCTGTAGAAATTCATATTAGTCTTTCAAAGTTTAAACGATCACTTTGAGAATTTTTAGAAAACTTTATGAAGAAGAATATGCAAGTCATATAAATTTTGGTTTTAGCCAAGAATATATTTTACACAAAAATCGGATATAAAAAATCAAGAGTACACGTAAAAAAGATTTGAAATTTTAAAAATATATTATCAGGTTTAAAAACATAACATTACTCAGGTGTCAATGCTACCGGGGTTTTCAATAGGTCGGTATTACCAAAATATAATATGTACAGACATCATTGAATCTTATCGCTATCAATATCCGAAATCTTTCATCTGAAATGAAAAATAAATATATTTTACGTAAACTAAAAATATATCCCAAATCGTGAATCTTATCTTTTTAAAGAATAAAGTCTATTTTTACTTTTCCAAGAACAACATGAATAATATTTGTCGGAAGGAAGACATTTCATCGCCGTTGACTTTATTTCAAATCCATTATCAGTGACATATTAAAGACGCGGTCTTAGAACAAACTCTAATTCACTTCTTTATCTGTTGTGGCCAATATTTAAAATAAGTTACCTACATTTAAAAATGATTAAAGGTATGTAGATATATAAGTTTAACTAAGCCTGGGTCCATATAAGATCTAATACCCATTCAGCTTTGACCGTTGACGCTAATCAACACGAAAAACCTTTCACAATTGCCATTTTGAGCGAAAAATTATGATTGATTATACTAATATACTCATAAGAGATTTCATTGATTTCGTTGGCTGAATTTAAGAGTTTAAAAAACAAGTTAAACTGCACACCATTAATACTTCAAAACCCTCCATTATTAAACACCTTTTTCTTCCAGTTGACACATGGTAAAATCTACTTCCGTACAACAAAACAACGCTTGCAATTCATTACAATGTTAATTATCTGTATTTATTCATTTAATCTTTAAGATAAGGCATTAAAGCCGTGTTTCCTGAACACCTTTATCAAGCCAGATGATGCAACTCCTCAATCATGAACTGAATTTGTGGTCCACGCGTGCGCGCTGGATGTGCATTTTTACCGATTATGATCATACTATGACTCAACACTTCAACATATTTTCGCTATCTCCTATATCTATTAATTACGCGATAATCGGATCATTAATGTCGCAATAATTAATTTCTTTTTCCCGTGATCCGAAATCGTGAGTACACAAAAAAAGGCATGACATACACATTTCTAGATTTTTATCACTGAGATAAGATTAGATTGCTACTATCTAAACGTCGACACACACCCACTGATTTCTGAAAGTCCCCAAAAACAACTTACGATGCAGTTTTATCAAGTCAATTTTCGGAAAGTATCTGTTTTTTTAATTAAGTTTATTGTGAAATTCTGCGAGACTCTGTTCGTGAGGTACATACAACGCAGCAGCCTTACTGCCTTGACAAACATCCAACATAGCACATCTATGTCCATGATTATTGGGTTTCTCCAATAGAAAATTCTTAGCACCAGCACGTAGCCTAAAGTGTGGTCGATAAACGGTTAAAGACTCGCCATCTCTTTAATAAATATTAATTTCTTCTTCTATTTATTTTCTTTATAAAGATTAATAGTGAGTTTTTTAGAACTGTTAAGAACGAATTTAGAAGTAAATACTAATTATAATGATTTTGAATTGATAGCCATTTTTGCAATTAAACATGAATTTTATTAAAAAATAAAAAACAAATTACTAAATTCCTATTTTTAAGCCTTAGTTAAGATGAGTCATTTGGATGAGTCTTCGTGTACCGTATGAACTTACTAAAATGTGTATTCATAGAGCGAGAACTTAACACACACTTATCATTATGAGCTTGCACTATACCTAATATTAGTTTCAAAGCATAGGTACTAGTTTATTCCCGCGTCTTCTGCGTAGAGTTCTGGTGTTGTTTTTGTCTGATAGTGTTCTTCATAATAATTTCTTGACAATCATGATTCTAAAGCTCACTGAACTTTTGATCGATTGACGCCCCTGTATGCTGGTAAATTCTGATGCCCACGTCTCAACACCTGCATCTCCGTTTGAGGTCAGATCTATTTTTTTTCTGTTATATCTATATGTATCAATATACCATTACAGTCGAGTCGTCTTATTAGTACTGCAATCTTAGTTGCTACGTGACTCTACCTTATGCTTTAAGTCAGGTTAAAAGCGCTAGCTACATATTCTAGTAAATTCTCTGATCAATTTTATCACACCTAAATCGACATACTCTTTAAAATATTATCTTTTGCTCACAACAGCATCTGCAAAGAGTTCAGGACTAAGTCCAGAGGGAAATAAAAAAATCGGGGTAATAAAAAAATTCTGGTAAATATGATTCAAGTTGTAAATCTAGGTATCTTAAGGTTTTATATTTGAGTATTATCAATTTAAATCTATCTATCTATCTTTTATTGAAAGATTGACATCATAATATGATTAATAGTAAAGAATCATTTAAATATCACATAATTAATGTATCTATAGTGGAACAATACGTGTTGCGTGCGCAAATCGTACAGACGACAAGGCCAAAGAAATGTTGCTTCCGCATTCAGAGATGTCTGTTGTCATGTTGCTTCTAATCGGTCCTAGCATCGTCTAACACCACTTGCTTTCATCTCAAAGTACTTTTAGTCTTGTTTCCCATACTATGTCGTACCTTCTTGATCCTCTACACATTTAAATAATTACAGACGTCAGGAAGTGTGCATATAGAAAGCTCCTAAAGAGGTATTTCTCAGAAATGTTAGAAAACTCAGATTAGAGGTGAGACTTGAGAGCAATGTCCGACAGACTTTAAAATTTTGCTGTCTCAACTTAAAGAAAATGTAAAGAACCTTTGAAACACGTTGAACAAATTTACAGTGTCTTAATATAACTTAAATAAAAACATGACAGTTTTGTACACACGATCAGGACACGCTATTCGATAGCATAATGTATGCGAAAACATTTTCATTGATATAAGCATTAAATACGTTACCCCAGTATCAGTATGGGTAAATAATAAACACGCAATATCTATAATTTTCGTGACATTGGCAAAATTACAAATAAAGGCTAAGGCAAAATGATATGCTGAAATTGTCATATTTACCTAAAATTTTATTTTTCAAAGTGACTTTTTGGGAGGCAATTGACTGATATATCAGGTAGCGCTGAAATCATTAGCGCACGTGGCAACGCGACGATCCCGCGACCTAACTGTATACTTATAATTATACGTGCGTTTTATTTTAAGATACAAGATAAATTGCCAAAGAATCAACGACGCCCTTCTGGCTATTGCACTACATAACAATAAAATTGCATGGATATCGTAATCTCTATAACCGTCTTACCAGATATTTCCACAGCTACAATAAAGAAATCGTCTCAGTTATTACCTTTACAATTATACGCTGAACGCAAATTTAAATCCAAACAAAGAATTCCGATAAAAGTCACGGCTAAATTATAAATTGATGGATATAATTTGTGCTCGAAAATACTCTTTTTTATACAGTTAGCTTGATTAAGTGTCCTTGGACAATGCGCACTGAACACGCTTACTCTACCTGTGCCAAACTTTACGCGTTGCAAGAATATGTAAATTTACTATAAGGAAAAATGATTCATAGACAAATACAGAGACTGAAAGTTAAACGGGAGAGCGCATCATCGGGTTAACAGGTCATTCTCACTGATTTCATGTGATGCCAATAAAACTAGTCTCGTGCATAACACGGTTCAAACGATTGTCAGTGTTATTTTGGTCGCATAACGTCTAAAAATACATTTGGTCTGTCCGAATGTTGTGTGTCGCGGCGGTGCGGCGGCGTGGCAGCGGCGAGGCAGTGGCGGCGCGGCGGCGGGACAGTGGCGCGGTCCCTCAGCACGCAGCGGTGCACGCACGCGGCTCTCCATCCACCACTCACCCTCGCGTCTCGCTGCGTTATCGACCTTCTTGTTATCTCAACAAGAGCTACTCGACCGGCCGATAAACAAGGAGCAAAAGCGTGCGCCCGCGCCGTTTTGCCTCATTCCATCCCACTTGTTGGTTCGCGATTAGCTGGTCCGGCTCGCCGCTCGCCGCTCGGTTCCGACTCGTTTCGTTCAGTTGCTCATTCGTCGCCGCCGCGCCGCCACGAAACGCACGCGTTCTTTTCGCATCATGAACCAGCAAGCCAACAACACATAAACCTTCCAAAATGAAGCCCAATCGGTTATAACGTTTCGTTATTAAATCCCCATTTATTATTAGTTCGAATATATTATATTGTGATATTTAGTTAGTTCTCCAATGTTGTTATTATTTATGACCATTACGATGGATTCGAATTATATTGTTTAGTATATTTTTTCTTTTAATATTAAATTCAGTGCTCAAGTTCAATCTCATTCCAAAACGCGCAGTAATTAAAGTAAAAGTAATATTACAAGAATTGCGATGACAGCCAAAACTCGTTCACATGCGAAGGAATACGGAACAGCACTATGTGGTGAGTACAATTTATAACCTATCAATGTATGAGCGGTGTGGAGTGTGAGTGTGGGGCATGTGTCGCCGCCAGCCGCCGGCCGCCGGTGCCCGCACCCGGCTCATTGGAATCCCATTAATTACTTAATTTCACCCATTAGTTGTCTCCATTCCACTAACTAATTATTGAATAACCTCAAAGTCGTTCATTGAATGTTTATCGTCACACCCTAATGTCGCGCCCTTGTTTCTAAATCCGCTTAATTTGTAAACATATCGTATGGACACGTCACTCAGACGCTTCTGCCAATGCCCTGTGTAACGCACTGTAAATATCTCTTAATGCCAATAAATCGTTGGTGATTATATTTTTCGTTTACATTTTAATATTCGGAGCACCACCGAATGTAAGCCACATAGACTATTTCAGCGTCATTTCGTTAGCAATATCAATAAATTTACAGCATAATGTTATCTTTTATGATACACTCATATACATTAATTTCTGTTTTCACCATGCATAATAATATGTACATTTCCGATATAAATGTGAAACCGAACATCAATACGCAAAACCTACATTCATTGAAAATTTTAACACTTTAAATCTATTGTATCGTATTAAGGTAATATTTTATAATTTCAGCGATCATAATCATAAACACAACATTCATTTTCAGTATCAAAATTGCTTATTAAGATCGCAATCATAATTGTACATTCGTAATTAATTTTGTTACCTAACAACATTTTAAAAAATATTTACTTTTTGATGCCTCTATCATCACTAGCCCACTTTCAAACCCTCTTCGTAATCCTTCCACGATGATTCAGAAAACGCTCACTACAAGGATTGTTTGTCCATATACTGCTGCTGCAATAACATTAAGCGGAATAGGTATTTAAATTACGATAATGAATCGAGCAACAATGTAAAAAACATTGATATTACACTAGTGTACACTAACCACTTCCTACCTAAAGATAGTCGGCCTTACTTATAAACGTTAGTTATTATAACTACTACTAAACCATGCTTTTTCGTTTCCTTTAATGTCACGAAAAAAACATTAATTCAGTCGCAGTTCCCCTATATTTCCCTTTCAAGATACTGGCATGTTCTATCATGTTCAAAATACTCACATCTTCCTTCTCTATCATTTAGACAAAGCTGAAACACATCTCTATCATTAAGTACCAATATTTTACGTAGTTCTGATATTAGATCATTAAATAAAATTCGTTTGTGCTATTTTTATATATATGTAGTTGTATTAGTTTCTAAAACGAGGGTTTTGTAATAATAGTTATCAAAAACACGCATGCTAGTTATTAAACTCGATTTTGTATATTATACACATGTTGTATATTATACAAAATCGATTCGATGGTTAAACTTGAAATAAATTCAAATTCGCTTTGATTACGTATTGTTTGAAAATAATAACCGTTCCGTTAATAACTATGGTTTCCTTCGTCATGTTAATTTCCTGCAACTTATTGCAAATATTCAATATTTATCAGAGCGACTATGTTCCTTGTACTGACGTAAGAAGCGAAGAAATTAAACAAGATACGAAAGTAAACGACTTTAACAGAATTTACGTCAATGGAATCGATAATTGTGATTGGCTTAATTATATTTTTTATATGTTTAATTATTGTAATTTACACGTTGAACGGGGCAAAACTCATCAGCTATTAAAATTTGTTTTAAATACATTTGTAAAGATATAAAAGAAAATTGCTGTGACAATAAGCGATGTGCGATTGAAATGTAATAATATTATCAACAGAAACTAAGAAATAACCACTTAAATCATTAAAGACCTAATAATAATAAAATTATACATTCTAATTTAGGCAGTTCTTGAACTAAAGTTGCGGTAAAATAAAAAAAACGAAAAGCTAACTTGCTAAAGATTGCTTAGAAATTTATAAACTAGACGCATTATTTTATAATGGAACATTAATAAACATGAACTTTATTCTTCCTTTCACTTAATTTGCTTATTTAAATATTTTTTTCATAACGACCACTTTTGCTAATCAAACTTGTTGGCAACTACCGAAACACTTCGGCCTTTTCAATATCATCGTTTAGTATTGTACAATATACAACGGACCATCGCGTATCTATGCGTATAAAGACATAGCTTATTCTGTTATAGTTCGAAGATCAGTTAAGCATACAAGGGAGATCTGTTGAGGCTTCGGGTAAAACCCAACCGCATTCACACATTATGCACCCTACAAACAAGGGTGCAAAACCGGACCAACCGTTACACTCCAGCCGTACGATTAACAGCTACGCACTTGACAAATACGGTATTACTTGGAAGTCTTTATAAAAACGGATAAACGTATCACGAACATATTATGAAATAAATAATGTTTGTATGGAAAATTTGAATTGGTTTGTATACCACTAATTTGCTGCTTGTGTCACTTGGACCGAAGGTTATATAGGTTATCAAACGTCTCACATGACATGTACTCTGTTATAGAATCTACAAAGAGGGGCAAAAAATGAATTTCTTTAAAACAGCGATATTGGTTATTATCTATCCTGGAAAATCTGGCCGTACGTTAACTAAGTGGGTTTGTCTATTATTATTACATTACAAACTGATATATCCATTTTCCTTTTATCAGACGAACTAATAGCTTATCTGTAGCAAAAATCAAACAACCTTGTTGTAATAGTTTTATTGAGTTTATCTTTTGTCATTGATGAAAGGATATAATTCTGACGATGATGATACCGATTTGTATTAGGAGGAAATCTATAAATCCAATATACTGATTCACGTTATCAATCATAACAACTCGCAAATTAAAACGATCAAAGTACATGGATTAGTATCACGTGTGAGCCCATGAGATTGAACGAGCGATAAAATGATAATCCATTTAAAAATACTGTCAATTTGTTAACAAACAAGATTGCTTTGAGGTGCGGAGCGGTTTTACCGCAATCACAACGATAGACGTATCACGCAAGCCCTGTCAGTAAACAAACTCTTTCAGAAATCTTCTGTGATAGATCGCCCATACTTTAATACTCACGAGACAGATAATTTCCGATCCTATTTGATTTTTGTTTCTCATTGCAGCTACAGTTTTACTAAAGATTTTGCGCCTTACTGCGCAATATTAAAGTACTACATTCGTCTTTACAACAAAGATAAGCGTATTAGTGTTTCTATTTCAATATAAATACATACAGCAATAAGAAATAAATTATCTCAAAAATGATTTGCTCCATAAACAAATCAAAACAAACCGTTATTGAACTTATCGGTAAATAACAAATGCATGACACTATTGTTGTTTAATAAAAATATTGTATGGTATTTCTCGGTGTGCATTCCGGGAACTCAGAAGCATCAGGTACAAAAGCAGCGGGACAAAAGGAATCCAATGTAGAGAACCCTTATAATACTCAGCGCTAACAATACAAAACTCAACACGGCTATTTCAATACGCGGAATATTTTCTATTGCATTACTTATTGGATATGAAAATTGTTTAAATATGGGACTCAATATTACAAATTGTTTTACGTGTATTAATGTAATATTTTAAAAGGGCCATGTATCCCGAACATACGCAAAACTACGCAATTGCGTCAAAATTGCAAGCACGCGTATTTGTACACTTTTAGCCGAATGTGTACATGCGTAACCACACAATATTCTTTGAAAGATACTGTCGTCACTATACACTTATATATATGTTGTATGTACGTGAAAGCCTATTGTCTGGCTTGGCCAGTATGGAACAAGTGATTGTATTGTAGTAAAACATATTGAGGCTTTACGAACTAACTTCGTAATACTTCTTGGGAGTTCCTATTAATATGGTACGACGAAGATTCTCGGGACCAGTTTATATTTTATAACACGCGTTTTGCGTCATATTAATTTATACTAATATAGGGTGAAAGGTAGTATCGAGGAAATTTCATTACATGCGGCTCTATGTCTCTACCTATTTGATATGTTGAAAACCAGACCGTGGGATTAATTTAAAGAAAAGACGTACTCTTACGATTTATAAATGCAATCATAAATTTATATTCTCTGATATTCATTATTATTTAAGCCAGTGCTTTAGGCGGTCAGAAACAGTGTTCCCTATTGAGGCCCACGCATTAATGCAAACATAATTTAGAGATAATTTCCTGTCAAAAATTGAAATAACAAACATGAACGATCTATAATAATGATAAGCAACGCGGTAGTGATAGGAAAAAACGTGACGAAAGTCGGTCTACAGTCGAGAATTCTAGGACAAATGAGCCGGCAAGACAATAATGGAAACGAATGACAGAATGACATGATATACAGATAGAAATCGTAAGATCTGTTTGATGGACTGGATTTCTCTAATTTTTTCTACAACTCTTGGACAAGTGGTGGACTTTTTATTTCTTTATAAGATTTTGAAAGAGGCCTATGTCTAGCATTAAAAATAATAGTCTGCACTCTGCAGTAATGTTGACGACATAATTTCATTGCCATTAAATAATTTTCTTGGAGGTTTTTTTTTTTGAGGAACTCAACGATTGTCTGAAACAAATTTTTAAAACAATATAGTATTTTATATATAGTATTTTTGTCTCGCCTAGATTAATTTCCAAGACCTTAAATTTGTGTCGGCCGAATTAATGAAATTTAACAATACTTTATTTCCTTATCTTATTTTAACATAATACCATCCCAGCATCGCAACTAATATCGGGTTTTGAATGAGAGACTACTACAACAGAAAAACTTACGGTTATGCAAAAAATATCACAAAGTTAGCTCGGTCACTAAACTAACCTGTGAAATTGGTAGGCCCCATTAGTTAACCAAATGACTCATTGAAATATCCGAAGGTTTGCGGCCATAAATATTTTTGTCTCGTGACTAAGGCTTCGACCTCGTGGAATAGACAAAAAAGCAGCTTTCGGTGCTTTTTGCGCAGTCAACATAATGACTTGGTAATCATCATGCATTTTGTTTCTTGACTTTATATGTTTTTAAATACTGCAAGTTTAGTAGTATAAGTACACGTATATTTTTAACAGTTTGTCTCTTATTCTTATGCGACTAGTTCAATACATGTACCATTCAAAAATCGTACCTTGTTTTTGCATTTGAACTATTAAAACATTCTAATTCTCTAAGCATATTATTATAATGATCCAATTAAACCAATCAATATTAAAAAGTTCCACGACATTTACGAGTCAAGCGAAATCTGTACTAAAACGAGTTTTATCAATAACTACATGTTGTACACAGAATTCTATCTTGTCCGATTGTATAGTAGCTGCAACCAGTTGGCCATGAGATCCCTGACGACATTTTTAAACATTTCTTTAGTTATCATTCAATATAGAAGGATTATTTGACAGTAAAATATATCAGTTTATTGCGATCACGCCGCCAATTCGTGTTTATCTCTCTACACTTAAATTTATTGTTTCATTGTAAGTTTACTTTTATGGCGGCAATAACTAAATGACAGTAGGTAGTGCAATCACACAAAATCTTGTAATTAAATACGCAATATCGATAAGTATTTATTTAAATGACGACAAATAAACAATCTTAATCCCCATACTTATAACACATGTGTTGTAAATTCAACAATTGCGCTTTTATGTTACATTGTTTCTTTAAAACAGTTTCGTCACAATATCGTCACAATAGGATGCTAAGGACAACAATTCTAAACGATGTTCGATACTTTCATGATTAACTGAAGCAAAGAAAATTATAATGTTTATGTTTGTGGAAGGCACATAGAGGTAATGCAAGAATAGGAGTCCCTATTGACTACTTAAATAAATGAAACTATTTGCAAATCTTTGAAATGTAATGAAATCAGAGTTTTGAGCTTAACCTCCCTTAACAATTCCCATCGAATTGACTAGCATCTTTTTTCATTCACGGAATAACTACCAAATAAATGTATAAATAAACTTTATTTTTTATGCCTCAATCAAGTACACCTCGATTTCTTCACAGTTTTCGTTCACGATTGTCAATCGATGTTCTTCAACCCATTTACTTAATATAGATTTTTTTTTAATATTCCCCTGACTCAAGGCGAGAAGTATATATAAAAAAGATTAAAAATATGTCGTATGTGACTAGTCATTCCCCCTTCAGGAATTAGGAGACGTACTGTCCTGAGAATAGTCTATTCACCTTTTACATAGGTGTAATAATAATATATGAATTGCACGACGAAGGATAGGTCTTTGACTCAGTCCAAAATAGATCACGTAAAGTCGACGACTTTGGAGTGTTTTCTGACTGTCCTTACAAAAACATTTCATTAAATTATGAGTTGTTAATATTTCATTCTCATAAGTGCCAAATATAATCCTCCGAATTATCACAATATTTCTCAATTATATGGGCATTAATTGAAAGAATATGTTATTAATGTTCTATTACTTCAATCGTCTTTGTTTCCATTTGTAATATAATATATGGTATTGAAAATACAAATCACCATGACTATCGCATTTATTCTAAATAAAGAAGGTAAATGTAGGTTTCCATAGAAGATTTAATAACTCTGCAAATACCTACTTAGTTGGAAATAATTACGTAAAGACAAGTTTACAAGAAGCAAAATACAGAGAAATAATTGGCTCTTAAATTTGCTTAGCAAAAAAATCGAAATAAAAAAATTCATATAATAGAAACGATTAATTTGAATAAATCCGTAAAAATGTTCTTATCTACGGCTTAAAGTGTGAATATTTAGTACAATGGAAATTAAAGATTTTTCCATGGAATATTCCAAATTCCATCTTAAACGTGTCACGCATTTATCAAACGTAAATGCATTAATAAAATTTATTACGCGTAATTACGAAAGTTTTGATAAATGCCACTATAGGTAAATAGCGTAATCTGATGTGCATATAATTTTATTGACATCACTAATGACGAATATACAACCTATTTTATATGCCAATAATCATGAATTAAATATAGACATATCGCAGATTTAGGTAAGATAATTTAATTAATATTTACATATTCGCAAAACAGTCGGTCATTTCTGAAATTTTAATTAGAAATTTAATTTAGAATACAAAGTTGGGGGTATGTTGAAATTTCGCCATACTTTATAGTACTTGCGGTAAATATCAGTGATTACAGCAATGAGCTTCACTTACCAGCAATAGAACTTCAGAGCTTCCACTCTGCAATCAAAACTAACTTCAAACTCCGCAGGATGTCATTCAAGACACGCTACATAGTTAATGATGCCTAATCAAGCGAAGCATACGTACATGTATAACCGCTTTATACATGTAACTTGTATGTTGTATCTTGTTTTGTACTAGATTTGAAATATACCACGATAAAATATATTAGCTATATAGGATGAAAAATTAAATTACAGTATTTAAAGCGACTAATCCGCAATAGGCGAACGAGGTGGAATAAGAACTAAATTTTCTCAGTTATAGAGGAGACCCGTGCGGCGTGCGACGTGCCCAACAGTTGGACTTGTATGGGCTAAAGATTATGATGAGGCAAGTTAAAACGTTTAAACAATTATTGTTATTTTCTTCCATACCTAAAATATATTCACTAAAAAATTTAGTGAGTGAATGTTTTTAGAATCTTCCAATAATTACTACTTACAAAACCAAACTTTTTCCTCTCGATAAGATTAGTATGTTCCTCCTCGTGTTTACCTTAGTTACGTACGCAATAATGTGCGACGGTCCATTAGCAACAATAAATCACCCAAGCTATCGCTAAGTCGAGGTCAGCACACATAAAAACACGTCGTCACTGGTATCTTTTTGAATTCTATAAACAATTGCAAATTAGGAGCAAGTGACAACCCCGTTGTACCAAGATAAATACGGAGTTAGTTTGAAACTAATGTCAATGACATCGGATAGCTGCGATTTCCTCCGATCCGTTCACTCAGCCCACGAAGAGAGAGTGCCGTCCACACGTTAAATGTTTATAAACAATACTTCTGAATTGCTCGTTCCAATTCAAAGACAATTTCTCGGAAGTAACAAGACAACACGACGCCGTTGTCATTATGCTTTCAAGTACACGGCTATCTGTTTTGCACTAAATATGTGAACGAGGAAAACATTAATGTTTGAGAATAGACTCTATGTCTTATGGGGAATAACAGCTATAAATGACTTGAAATTTACATATGTGATGACATAGTCTATTTTGTTGTTTTAAAGTTTTATGTGGTGGTTTTAAACAGTCTTACCCTATTTACAAAACAAAAATAACGGTCTGGTTATTTATGATTTTTCAAGAACTAAGAAGGCTATAGCAAATTGGAACTGAGAAACACAATTTGATGATACTTTGAAAAGTAGAGCTAGTGAATCTGTTTTGTGGGTAGTAAATGCACGAACATAAGTTATTCATATTAGATATTCACATTTAGTGTTATAAAGAGTTATGTCAATTGGTGGACCTAACAAGCTAATTAAATTTATCACCGAAAATACTCTAAATGACGCAAGCGATAAAGAATAGTATACAGAACAGCACACGTTCGTATGTTTTAACGCTTTTAGTCTGTATTGTTAAAACATTACCTTTTGTTGAGCATTTTGTCTACAAAACTATATACATGTAAAATCTAGTGGTACCAAACCTAACAAAACTCGTAAGTTCGATAAATCCACGCCTTTGCTTAATATGAACTGAAGCTTAATTTATAATGTCATACGCAAAATGAAAGGGAGATACGATTTGCACTGCCTCTACAGTTAAATTTGGTATTATATTTTTCTTAATAACAGAACGGAAAAAATTATAGTAAGTCTATATTTTAATCATATTATTTCTGGTATTTTGGGCTACCACGCCATAAGTCAGAATGTTGTTGTCCTCACTAAAGACAAGGCGGCAATCAGCATTCAATTAAAACTAAAACCAAATGACAAAAAGTGACACTGTTTCTATTTTCAGGCTTTATTGCACACTATGACGTGGATACAGCTATCGAAAATTACATAATGGAAGCACAAATATAAGTGTTTGAAAAGGATTGTGCTTGCCAATTAATATTATCTTAATTATAGTGACAAAATATTAATATGGGCAAAACCAGTCAACAATTTTCCAGTACTTCATAAATATCATAATCACTGGTAATTTCGGCACGAGCGCAAAAATTAGATAAAGATAATTGTTACATAAAAGTTTTCCACTGAGACAATGGGAGATCAAATCAAGCAATTATGAATGCAGCAAAACGAAATGCATTTAATTCCCGTGCACGTTATTAAACGTATAATTGCATTTTATTTCTTACGTTACATCTTACGCATACTTAACTATGTATTATGACGAATTACCCTACGTTTATAGTATATAATTAATAAGTCAATTGAATTTGAAATTAATTAATTTAAAACTTTATAATTTGTATTTTTTTGCCTAAACTCAAAACTCTAGCGGGTAGAGCAATATCTTTCGTTATTTACAACTGCTAACATGAGTTAATCTACTCTATCTTCAAAAACATCTAGCATTCATGTTTATATCCTTATTACCTTTTGTAGAGGCACTTCAAATAATTTTCCTAACCTGCACTTCTATTTAATACTTAAATTGTATATTACTACGCAGTAACTTATAATACATGCAAAAGAATATGCAAGAAAGTCGTCGATGATAATAGTACTAATACAGTTATCTAGTACTGTTGAAAGAGATTTCTCGATGGCGCAAAGGTCTTGAACTCTCATACCGATGATTGCACGTGTTGTTCGCACGTGTTCTATGCTCAAAGTCATGGAATAAAAAGCCTTCCGCCTGTCAATTAGGTAACACCACTATAATTCATAGCGAACAGGTTGACAAAGTACCGAATGTTTACGCGTCAGAAGGAAATGAATGAGTTTATTATATTGACATCGAAATACGTAAACTATTAAAGTGATAAGGGTTTTTTAGGTAGTAAATTGTAATTAAACTATGATAGTGATATTAGGATCTTTAGGATTTCGAAAAAAAAATTATAAAAGCTCATAATAAAATTATAGATCTTATTGAAGCTATATTACAATATATACGCGATTTTATCGCATTAGGCGATTTCTTCCAGACAACATTTAGACTGACAGCAAAGAAATATGAATGTTTAATTGTAGGTACTTTATCGAATTTGTATTTAACTGAATTTATTACTTTATTTATTGGAATACCCAACTTCGGAAATATCTGTGGGTTTTACTAATAAGCCGTATATTGTAATTTATTCTTCATGCCTAAAGCACATTTACGATAAAAAATATTATGTTCCATGTTTGAAAATACCACAAAAATTTGTTAGTATCACAATCGAAACTCTGCGTAGAATTCAATGTAATTATAATTTGGCTGTATTCGGCACACACCCACTGCTCTAGTTTGGCGCATGAACACACACCAAACTGAGTATACATATTAGTCTAACTTCAGCGGTAACGGACTCATTGTCGTACAGTGCGACACAATATCACAATCAGAATATTATTCCAATGTGCTTAATAAGGGCGAGTGCAAACTGTACGACAAATGTTACACAACTTTTTGCATATGCTCGCAATATTATTTTGCGATAGTGTGGCATAATAACTGCATGATCTTGTTTTTGTAAATGTTAGTAAATAAAAAAACGCAAATACTGCTATAAAAGTAGAGCGAAGAATAATTTTAACCCGGCAAAATATTATTACAGCTTTGTTTAGTTCTTAACTACATTGATAGATTAAATTTAAGCTAACATGAAAATTACATTTATATTTTTATTGCATTATCTTTTTCAGCCATGTCTGTTGCGCTATGATAACAAATGTTGTTTTCTATAATGATTATAATATGACAATGATTATGATACGATTTATTTTGAATCGGCTTTTTAAATCAGAAACCTTAAAAGTTACTGTAATGGCTGAAAGTTTGAGTTGAAAACTTTATATTTTAAAGTTGAGCTTTTGAGTACACCTTAGTACTTCAATAAATAAGTAGACGTATTAATAGATCCATCGTACTGACGAGGTTCCCCATAAATTATATTTTCTAAGTATACCAATGATATCAAACTAACTTCATCTAACAAAATTTGCTCCAAGACCCTAGCTACTCCGTCGCTAAATCGAACAATACATCAATGAATAGTTGTAATGATACAGTTTTATAAACAAGTCTTCGAAGACGTAATTTAATAGGAGTCGTGTTGATCCTTTTTCGTGATGTGTGCGAACAGTGCGTGCGTTGTAAAAGTGACCTTATCGTAAACACACGGTGGTGGCTTGCGTCACCCGAGCACCGGCCGCCGCGCCCGCGCCCCCTCCCCCGCCCGCCGCCGGCCCCGCGCCCGCACCGCGCCCGCCCGCGGCGCGACCTCGTGCGCCGCGCGTCACACTAACGTTTCATACATGTCATTTGCAACATTTCATTTAATTAAGAATAAATAACTATCAATAAGAAAATAATTATATTATGTAATAATGCCCCGGTTTAATAGTTTAATGCGGGATCGCGTCCGGATTAAATAACAATGAAAAATGTCAACGGTGGTGCGATGAGCTCGTAAACGTAAACGTGTTGAGCTTCATAAAATTTTCAGCTAATAATTCTCTATATTTTAATTTTTGTAGTTGAAATACAATCATAAAAACTCTTTCATCTTCCATGAGTTGCATAAACAACAAATACTACACTACACTGTCTAAACCCTTATCTCGTATTTAATTAGATTTCAAACTTATCAATGTGACTAATGTAGCGATGACAATAGAAAGCCCCTTTGTGATGGACGTAACGCGCCGATAAGCCAAAAATAATCATGACTTAAACGTTAATAAATATTGAAATCATTACAAAATTAGCATGTTTGATAGCTTTAATCCAGTTTCCTTAACCTCGCTGACCGCGAATGAAAAATTAGCGCCTTGCTTACAGTCCGCACGTGAGCCCACTCGGCTGACGACGGCGCACCAAATCGTCCATTACTATAAATTCACAATTCGCTTATTGTGCCAACTGGCATTCGGCATGCGTGCCCGAACCGACTGTATCTGACGCTTTATAAATTATTCTCGCTTTGATTCAAACAACGTCAGTACATCTTACACGAGTACGGTCCTCGCATTTATTATCCCGATAATGTTTAACTACCTTCCTATGACGTGTTGCCGTCTTGTGTATAAAATGTCTTAAACTGACATCATGATTTCTGGAGGAATTATATGTAGGTCCAATATCTCCCCCACAGTAATAACGAAGCTTGTGTATAAAGGAATAATAATACATGTTTTACACATCACAAAATTTAAGAAAAAATACTATATGCGTGTTTTATTAAAAAAATATTCCTCATTATGACATTATAAAAAAAATATAGCTAAAATGTACTTACATAGCTAGCCAGCTCGCACTAAACGGATAATGATAAGTACGATAAGAGCCATTCACAAAAATTAATCTCCGTACATTTTCATACGGTAATCGTGTTTACAATAATAACAACGGAGCTGGGTTAATGAGAGGCCATTAATTATGTCTATAAACGAATGTTCATGAAAAAAGATTCGAATCTGTAACTAGGTCAACAGACTTTTCGAATCATTTTTACTTTTACTGTCTTTTAAATACAGCTTTTTAAATTTCAATCTTTTTTTAAACTTTACATCATCCCAACCCTAATTAAATACTTATAGTGAGTCAACAATACCTCGTAGAATTAATCCGAAGAAAATTTTTCCCAAACACTTACTATCGTCTGATATGAAAATACTAAAGCCTGTAATACATGGCTTATAATAAGTTGATAAGAACAAGCGTGTAAGAAAACGTGCAATTGTATCGTAAAAATTCCATAAGCCAGTCAACAAAAACACTAACCTCGAATCATACAATTATACTTTACAAACTAACTTTAAAAAAATATTATTGACTTCCATGATCTAGCGGCACAATATGTGCCTTGCGATCTAGAGAGCCTGGGCTCGATTCCCGGGTCGGGCAAAGTGGATCCAGGGTTATTCTCAGTATCAGCACGGAGTCTGGAAATATGCCAAAGATAATTTGCGCGAAATATAGGTAAACCACTACCTATTCCATTAGAAAATGAAGGTGTAAGTGTAAGTTGACAGATATGTGCCCATAAAAAAAATATATTTGACATTACATAAATCTATTTAATAAATGCCAATAGGCTGTCATTTGTCCACATAATTATCAAATACAGGGTCGAGAAACGAGCAGAATGAAGTGGTCACAAGTTTCCATAAGTGCGGCGATAAGGGACGATAGCGCCGTCCGCGTCGCCGCTCCCAAACTAGTTGTTACATTGACAGGAAACCATATAAAATTACTACTCGTCCTCGTATCGTAATCCCAGTACGCGTGTACAAAAGAATTTCTTAGATATACGAGTAAGTCGATCACAAATTTCGATAACGCGTGATTGCGAAAGCGACATAGGAACTTTCCAACTCTACAATGTTTGTCTCCGCGGATCTTTCAACATATTCTAAACTTATCTACCCACTTATAATTCGATTACGTTTCAGTGTTGTTCACGTCTTCGTCCGCTGTGTAGTCGCATGTCTGGCAAAGTTTAATCACTTATGCACCGATGATTCACCTCAACCGCCCACATATCTCTCGCTTACTTAACATTTCCTTCATTAGCGCTAATTATCGCTAGATTAATGTAAGCTAATGCCAATTCTATTGTTCAATTAAAACTCTCTTTATACCATTTAACAGAACAATAGGGCACGACACTCACATCAAGGCTATAGGACAATATACTAAAATTGTGGACAATATCATATTATATGGAATCATAAAAGTTTAACTACGTTGTTATCTGCATAATGCAAACATTTTCATTTCACAACTCAAGGCGCGTACCTATATAAACACCTACGCTCTAACACTTTTCATCGTGGAGGACATTGAACCTCATGCTGTAAATGAATGTAATCATCATCAATTATTATAAAGTATTTAGTTGAGTAATCTAACATCATTAACACTCTATATATAACTGGCCAAATACAGACTTCTCTATTAACACTATTGGCAACTTTGGCAGTCTATTACGCACAACATACGTACAGCTCATACTTATCGATATCACACTTCCCACTTGTTCACGTTCATCTTCCGTTATTCACACTTTAAAAAATCCGTATTTAACGGGTAAGAATATGAATGAAAATCAATTAACATGTTTTTTATTTTGTTTCCAGCTACACTCATCACCGCGACAGCGGGTACCTGCTACGGTTGGCCGTCACCAACACTCCCGTACCTACAGTCAAAAGATAGCTCAATACCCACCTCGTCCGACGAGGGATCATGGATAGTCTCGATAATGATCTTATGCTCCGCTCTGACGCCCATCCCTTCTGCCTACTTAGCCGACCGATTCGGCAGAAAGACCACATTACTCCTGGGAGCTATACCTTTCATCATTGGCTGGGTGCTGGTCATACTCGCCAAGTCCGTGCCCGTGCTGTACGTCGCTCGGATGTTCTCAGGCCTCGGATACGGCGTGGTGTACACAGTCGCCCCCATGTACACGGGGGAGATTGCGACAAATGAAGTCAGAGGCGCTCTCTCTACACTCATCACATTGATGAATAAAGTAAGTATCATCGCGGAATAATAAACGCCATATACATCCATAAGTACTCAAGTAACTGTTTTATAACGTATGGCAACGTTTTTAAACATTGGCTACCTCGAAACACCAAACAGATAACATTCAACTTGCAAGCATTAAAAAACATGAACCACGGCACTCAGGTGGTAATAAATTATTCATCATCCTATACAAAAGTTAGCGTTACTTTTGCTACAGCTATTACGTTCAATTTTCAACAAGGAAATATTAAGCTTAGCAATCACGGCCAGATTGCAATTGCAATTGAAAACGGACATTATCAGTGTAATTGTCCACTCAAAAAGAATTGGTTCGGCAATTGCATATATCCTCTTTGGATACAATACTAGCTTTGAGTGCTCGAGCTGGTTATATCTGGCTCTTGAACTGCTAGGCTTAACAATTCCTCTTGTCAATGTGGACTGTACTCGAGCATTGTCATTGTTCAACCTTTATTGCCTAAGTGTGTGGGTTACAAGAATTTCAAGTAGCACGGCCTACCAGATTGTGTTATTTCCGAGCGTTTCTTTCGTAAGATTCATCACAATGTGCATACTATGTATATATAAACATTTTTACACAACGGGGAACTATTTTCTTTACTCTTTTGCATCATCATACACCCCTTTAGCTTCTCGAATATGTAATAGATATATTACCAATTTAGTAACCGATTATTCACGCAATAATTGAATGTTAGAAATTGTTAGAACACTAAGTCATTGTCTATTTTTCATCTAATTCCACACTAGTTTCACTTAATTGTAGTTTTTTCCAAGATTTTTATCCTGTTGCTTCATTACTTCGCCGAAGTTAAGACGCCATCCTGCGTTTTCCTTTCATAAACAAATAATAATTTATAAACGAACATTTATTTCTCATTGTCAGTAATATCTGCTGTAATTACGTTGACACGAAACAACAGCGTGAAACGTGACTCATTGTCTTAATTATACGTATAAATGTATACGTACTAAGTATCCTAACATGAAACAACCAAATACTCATCATTTGCGCAAACTCATTGCACATAAGTCGCTAGGACTGAGGGGACAGCAGTTCCTTGTAATTAAGATTAGCTATAATAGGATTGAGTCTAGGTAGTTTAAGGTTCAACTTTACTATCCTATTACATAACCGTAAAGATCTAAAATAAAATATTCAACCAGAACGATAAACCATGACGTTAACAAAATCTTTATGGCCGACTTCGCCAGTCGTTAAGATGACCTCACCGCTTTATGGACCTGAATAAACTAGCTAAAATTTGGTATGAAAAATTGAGATTGTGGGTGGGAACACATTACCAACCTAAATGCTTGCCACGTGTCAATCACACGGATAATATAGTTATAAAACCATTTTATCTTTACAAATAATGATGTAATTCAACGTCAAATGCACGGGATCTTGGGTGCCTTATCAATTGCGTATAATATGAGAACACTCATAATAAGGAACTACTTAATTATTTATTATAACCTCTAAAATACCACTGTTTCACTTTAACGTATATGTGATTATATTTTCTTGTTATACGTTCACGTGTGTTTCACATTATTTAAAGAATATGACGCCAACAGCTGCATTAATTACATTGTGAAAATATTACTCGCGACAATTAAACCATATAATTTATCATAGCAATGTGATGGAATTGCACTTGAATATGAAATATACATGCATAGTTTAGTTCGTTCTTTTTGAATTGTAAATCAAAACTAATACAACATTATTGTCTGTTTCAGGTCGGTATTCTTGCCCAGTACTGCATCGGTCCATTTGTTACGATGCGCACATTAGCTGCAATCAACTTGGTCCTGCCCATTATTTTCGTAATAACTTTCATCTTCCTACCGGAATCTCCTTACTACTACTTAAAGTTTGAACGTAGCGAGAGAGCCGAACGTGCCCTCAGAAATTTAAGATATGGTGACATTAGAACTGAACTTAAAAATATAGAATTGAATGTCCAAGAAGACATGAAGAATCGTGGAACGTGGAGTGACTTGGTAACAGAAGCAACAAATAGAAAAGCTATGTGGATAACTCTTGGAGTGTTCACTGTGCAGCAGCTGTGTGGAAGTGCTGCCGTGGTCGCATACGCACAAGTCATATTCAACTGTACGACTGGACAAGGTAGTGTTGTGAACGGGACGTCAGACGCCTCTAAGACCACAGCTCACATACAGCCCTATCAAGAATCTATAATATTAGGATGTGTGCAAGTGGCCACGTGCCTTCTATCAGTAATCCTCGTGGATCGCGTTGGTCGTAAACCGTTGCTCCTACTCTCCGCTCTCGGGGTTGGACTCATGAATGGAACCATCGGAACCTATTTCTACTTCTACAATGTTAACAAGTCAGCGGTTGAAAGTCTTTACTGGCTGCCGCTAGCATCTCTTCTAGTATACATCGTGTGCTACGCCATTGGATTGTCAACGGTGCCTTATGTTACCATCGGAGAAATGTTTCCAACCAACGTCAAATTGTACGCTTCCTGTATCGCTCACATCTACACTGGCATCTCTATGTTCGCTGTTCAGAAACTTTTCCAGGTAATGTGTTTCATCTTTTTTAAGTACTACTGAAATATTTTGCTTAATTGTTAAAAACTTCATAGAAAGACAAAATAGCTACATACAAATATGGTTGAATTGCCAAATAAAACTGAATCAAATAATTTTAAACAAAAAGAGTTAAATACCGGTTCCGTTTAAAATTTTTATTAATCTCTTTATTAAAAATTCTTAACAAAATAAATATATTTAATAATTTCCATCGTGTCTTTCATAATACAATTGTATATTAACAAAATCACAACAATGTATAAAACAAACATTTCCAACATTAATACAATAAAATTTTGCAATATTTCCAGGTGGTGAAAGACGCCTATGAAATCTACACAGTATTCTGGGGCTTCGCCACGTTCTCGTTCCTGGGGCTGGTGTTCATGCTGGCCGTGCTGCCGGAGACGAAGGGCAAGTCCTTCGCCAGCATCCAGGCTCAGTTGCGCCGCGAGGTGGCTCGCGACAACGCCAAGAAACTCGCCACCGTCGAATACTGACACACCGGCCCGCACCAGCCGGACATCTCAACCATGTTTAGCGTTAAGCTTTATTAGGGATCAAGTTGAAATGAAACTTAAGCTATTGCATACTTACTAATTAATAATATTATTATTAAGAGCTACAACGTGCAGTTTTATATACAAAAGTATTTGTACACGGAGACTTTAGACGAATAGTCTATGTAGAGAGAGTAGAGGAAGCAAGGTCGGGGCGAGGAGACCGACGCCGGCGCTCTTGAACGCTGTGAAGTCTTCGGGGTCGTAGTCGTCAGGCAGGCGGCGCGTCGCTATCACGCTAGAGTACAGCTTCGCGGATTGCTTCGCTGTCCTCGTCTTGTTCGGGCTATTGAAATCCACCAGGTACAGACCGAAGCGGGACCTGCAAAATGCATTTACAAACATAACGAGTGAAATTATATGGAGAACGTTCTGACTGATGTTTTGTTTCATTTATAATTATTATCCTATTTCACTATGTATTGTAAGATATGTAATTAGTACATTATGTCAGAGTATTTACAATAAAAATCTTCTTCTAAGATTTACCTCTAAGTTCTTTACACGACAGTAAATATAATATTTGCTAAACATTATCATCAAGTAATTAAAAAATAGAGTATGCAACCAGAACAAAAAGATAACATTCACTTGACCCAATTGATTAATTATTTGCGACGAGGAATACCGTTTCTTTATTTTACTGAAGTTATGTCTGGGCAAAATAAAGTATAATACCTATTGCACGCCACATATTAAGTAGACAAACGTCCCATAATGCAAAAGTATTATTGGGTGCACTTTCATAAATTGTTAGTTGGTAGGTTTCTCTCGCGACTTCATACCTTGGGCAGCAATGTGCTTACAATAAAGAAAAAATATCTGTTACTAGGGATCTTATATAGACGTCGTTAGTGGAGGGTGCAATGATCTCAAGAGCAAGTTGTAAATAATGACATCCATTCATCCAAATTTCAAGGTCGACTGTAGGATGACTTTTGTACCTTGAAATACATGTTTTTTGCGTGTATATTCATGTTTTTTTCTAAACAATTTGTAAAAGACAGACGCATCATGACTTAGATAATATACAACGATAGGATAAAATAAACAAATCGAAAGAGATTGTCACAAAATAGTGTCAGCTTAGCATTGACAAATGTTATCTAGAGCAGATGTCTACCATATCAGTACCCACTTGCATCGTCATCTACCGTTTAATTTTTAAGATAGTACAAAACCGTAAATAAATAAAAAAGCCTTCAATATCACTTCGGCTGGAGTGTGAAGTGTCCTAGATAGCTTATCTCCTCATTGTTTACGTTACTTGTTTATAGTTTCTCTCTTCGCTAAATAGATGGCGCAAGTATGACTCAGCAAAGCTTTAGTAAGTAATTATTAAAAAGTGTTCTACACACGCCTGTGTGTCTGAAGAGCTAAGTAAGGGTATATCTAGATATGCACTCATTTTATCAGCTGTGGCTTAAGCCAAAGAACTGTATAAGTTTGTGCGAGAATAAAACCCACGACACCTTTAGCCTTGGAACCTAACTTCTTAACTTCGTCGCATTTTTTGTTTCATTAAGTTAAAAAAAATCGCTTAATATTGAAGCAATAAATTCTGAATATCCTGGACGGGAAAAGTTAAGGAAAGGACAACAAAAATCCCACCAGTGCATTCTGTGCTCAGCGTGAAATTTTCAATGATACGCCTACCCCCTTTTAACCTAATAATTGGCCCATACCTTCCACAGTGGGTAAGGTTACTAAAAGGAAAAAAATACAACTAAATGTTATAAAATACTTACACATAGCCATCATCCCATTCGAAGTTGTCCATGAGACTCCAAGCGAAATATCCAATGACACTGCTCTTGTCTTCGTAGATGGAGTGAAGAAGAGCGTTCAAGTAGTGTTTGTAGTAAGAGACTCGAGCCGCATCCTCCAGACCATCGAAATCAGCATATCCATTCTCAGTAACAATAATAGGCACGTTGTTATACTTTTTGGTTATCCAATTGAGCAACCTTCGGAAACCGAATGGGACCACCTGAGAAACAATTCAAAAAAAGCGTTAAAAACTTTTTTTAAACAACATCATATACCCCACTCATTCAAATCCATTAGTCTGGCACCGGCCGTATTCATATACAAAAAATTAAAATTAAAATTTTGCTAATTTCAAAAAAGTAGTCAAAGCATTCACGAGAACTGTGCCACGCCTCATTAGCTCATATTTGAATTATAATTAAAAATAAACGAATACGTTAATGTAGTGTAAAACAAAATTTACGTCCAACTTGTCTGACTGGTTCGAACGAAAGGATATTAAGGCTTTTTATCAAGGCGAAATGTTAATTAGATATCAGAACAAGGGACTGGTAGTTAATTTTGCTGTTTTCTTCTAACTTTAGTTTGTTTAATATAATGCATAGTGTTGGTACAAATATCCTTATAATATCCGCCGGACAATTTGGCATCTGAATTATGTATGTATCTTGGTAATGCGCTTAATTTTTTTTTAACTCTATCATCAGCTATGCATCGAAAATTCAGGTTACACCATTTTTCTTGCCTCGTTTATTTTAAGGAAACGGTAAATATAATGCAACAAGCTACGACTTTGTTATTTAAGATATATCTTGGTGATAGAGCTTTGGGTAGAATAAACACCATTATCATAATATCATTCATATCATTCTACCACAGACTAATTGTAATTAATTTTAATGCACATGTCATAAAACTCATTTGGTTTTCATATTATGTAGTGTCTAATAAATTATGCATGCAGTCGATGTCAGAAATATGATAATTACAACTAAAGTAAAAAAGAAGTGTAGTCTAGACTTTACTAATTCATACATTTTTATTTGTTTTTATTTTCTATTTGATTTCTAGTTTATCATTTATTCCGTTTTAAATGATGCCAGGGATTTATGTAAAATAAATACTCAAACGAGTTTACAAAATATAACCCCATATAAGTTTCAATAGATTTTATTGATAGCACTAGTTCTTTATATAACATTACACAAAATAAGAATGAGAACCAAACAGTATTATTCTCGATAATTGTTCATTTTGTTTTTCGAGTAAGCGTTGTATGTGTTAATTTCGAACAAGTTCTATCTGTAAATTCCTAATTTTCTCTTTATATTAAGGAGAAATGTACCCCTGGTGCATTCTCTACCGGTTCGGACCTTGGCTTATACACGGGTGAAGAACAACAAACATCATTAAAAGACATAAAAAAAATAGTTTAAAAAAGTGCAAAACTTTTGCAGGTGTTTATAAAAAAAAAACATTAGTATGAAAGAAAAGTGCCCATTATGAAACTCCTTGATTGTACTACGCAACCCTCCTAATTTATGCAAAAGTTGTACGCGTTGAACCGGATAATCAGATTACGAATGTAGTTTACCTTAAGCCATGCTGAGGATGACTCAGAAGGCCACTTCGGATCCTGGACGCGAACTATGCCGACGTCATTTTCATGCGAAGGTATGGAACCCACTTCTCCATCAGCCATTGTCAACAGATACGTGGTGTAATGATTCAACCCGAAGAAATCTGCAGTTCCTCGTATGTATTCAACCTCCTCGGGAGTGAACTTGGGAAGACGGGATCGTGTGTAGTTTTGCTGCTTGCTCTTAGCGTCTACTAATTTTATCAACTCCTCTGGGTAGTCGCCTTTAGGTGAATATACTGGGTTGGCGTACCAGCCCAACTGTAATCAAATATTGTTGTAGGTTAGATGTTTAGGTTGGTTAAAAATAATCATAAAAACTCAAAATATTTTTTCAGAATAACAAATAAAAAGATCTTCAATTGTGTCTTTCATTTTACACAAATAGATACTTCAAAAGTATCGTTAGCATACATTCTTGCCACTTGCGGAAAATGGGCAGCCCCCTAATGCAATATCGTTCTAAGATCTCTAGGTTCATGTATTTGTCGGATTTTATCCCACGTAAAATAAATTCACTTAGTCAAACATTGACTATCAGATAGTTGTCAATAATTTTGAAGTAGCACCATAAATACTTTCAGTGTTTATTTGACAGTCGGCATTATTTCTTACGATGTATACATATCAATCTATACTTTACTTCATTTTCAAAGACTTGTCTCTTTAAAGACAAGCTTAGTTGAACCATATAAATAAGTTTGCAAAATACTCGTAACGTGTGTATTGTATTAGTACCTACATACATTTCGCCAGTATTAGATCATTGTATTGTTAAATGTTTTACTGGTCTTCGACGTAACTTTTTGTTGAATTATACTGGGTTGTTTTATTTCGTAGCACTCTCATTGTGTACTAGAATACGTGTACGTATGTATATGTATGAAGTTTATTGTTACTTCTCACAAAACTACAATAACACAAGCCACAATACGCTGACCTCGCCAAACAAAACTTGTTTGATTGTTATCGCCATGTGAAATTTACTTACATGCGTATTCAGATATAATTCAGCCGCATCCTTATCTCTCGGACTATCAGTCTTAGGTTCTGCCCAGTTTGAATCCAGAGACATTCCAATTTTGCCTACAAAAAAAAATTACAACCGGTTTAAATATTATACTGGTTATATAAAACATCACTTTAAATTTTTCCAAAGAAAGAAAAATATGGAATAAGAGACACACTTTTGCAGATGTATTTGAATAACCCATCACAACACGTTCAAAACGCATTAAGAAACCGAATCAATGAATCATTTCATCCCGCATTTTCGATTGGAATTGTTTTAATACATATTAATATTAAACTATCAACGTGAGTATGAGTAATACATACCTCCATATTGAGGGCGAAAATGCTCGTTGAATAGGTGATAAACGCTGGCATGAGACTTTAAAAGGTTATGAGTGCAAAGGTATTCAGCAATGCCGTGTCTGTTCAGTGCCGGCGCTCTGTAAGTGCCTCCGTAACCTTCCAAGCAAGTCTGCATGGGCTCATTAAACGTCACCCAATACTTAACCCTGCTTCCAAAATTTTCGAATAATACTCTCGCGTAGTCCGTGTAATAGTCGATGATGTGCGAATTCGTCCATCCTCCCAAGTTCTGCAGACGTTGTGGTAAGTCCCAGTGGTAGATTGTCACCATGGGTGTTACGTTGTGCTTCAACAGTTCATCGATGAGGTTGCTGTAATACTGCAGCCCCAGTGGATTTATTTCGTTCGTCAACCCTGTTGGTAACACTCTTGGCCAGGATATTGAGAATCTGTAGATGTCTACTCCGAGCTCGTGAACCATTTCGGCGTCCCGTTTGTAAAGGTGGTAGGAATCAGCGGCCACGTCCGCGTTCGACCCATCTTTTACGAATTTCGGATTCGTGTGGATCAAATGGTCCCATATGCTCTCAGATTTTCCTGCAATCAGCGTATTAGTTATTTATATCCTTGATTTAACAATTTTTATTTCACTTTCAAGGTCTTGCTAACAATTCCTTACAAGTTTTTCTTCGATAAAACCTAATATTGCTTTGAAACTATTTTAAATAATAATTTAAAAAGATTACAATACAACTACAGCTTACCATCTATGTTCCACGCTCCCTCTATCTGAGCAGCAGCAGTGGATACTCCAAATAGGAAGTCCTTCGGAAACGAGTGGTTGGATTTTGGACCTGCAGCCAAATCACTTATTTCTGCATTTCTGAAAAGAGGAGATTTTATAATAAGTACAAGAATATATTCACATTTAGGTAGTTGTTCTTTTACAGCATCACTTTACATTAAATAAACTATTAAAAGGTCATTTACATTTGCTTGTCTTATTATTTTCGCAGTATAATAAAAAAAACGTTCCACTACGTTTATGTAGTTTTAACCAAAAAGTAATGGACAATATTTTGTTGCATTTGTTTATAATCATAATTTTGTAATATGTTGTTTCATATATTTTTAAACTGGTCTGGAGAGTACAAAACCACTTAATCAACTTACTATTTAACTTTAATTTCTTCTCAAGACTGAATTTAATGCCATTGTCTGAGCTATTTTAACAAGGTGACCGCAGTGACACTTCATGGTAATATCCGCGAACAGTGTCGAGGCAAGAAACAAAAACAATTGACTCTCACCAAACGTCAATATTATATTTTATGAGACACTTTACATAATTATGTCTCTTAAATAAATACTATCAGAAAGGGGTGGAGTCTGGCTACCACGACATGATATGATGGGGTCATATGGTGGTGTTGACGAGGATGGGGAGGCTCATGTGGTAGAGGCACTCACGAACATTCTTGGCTTAGCTCTCGGCTAATTTAAT
The DNA here is from genome assembly GCA_030295005.1 of Cephonodes hylas. Taxonomy (NCBI): domain Eukaryota; kingdom Metazoa; phylum Arthropoda; class Insecta; order Lepidoptera; family Sphingidae; genus Cephonodes; species Cephonodes hylas. The sequence continues at coordinate 10,016,021 of AP025362.1, read as the reverse complement.
ATTCTATTCATTTAGCATTCAATTTGCAATTTTTTTTTTTGTATGTTTTTTTTTATTATTAAATTTACTCTTCGTTCCTAAACATCTGTAAAGAATTTATCAGTCTGTTACCTCTATATTTCAAAACAATAATTATCACACTAACATATACATAGATCTTACAACGCAGTTTTAATCAAACCGGTTAGTGATTGAATAAAGTTATTGAGCAATCTAGCCGCAACAAAACATTCAACTTCCGTATAGTTGTTATTTGCCAAATCACGTGGTATATGGTCTTCGAATGCGACAGTTGAGAAACTGTTGCCGTGATTATGATTTAAGCTGATATCTCAAACCTCCTTTGGCACAGGCCTCAGTTAAGAGAGGTTAGGCGATAGTCCACCTAAGAGGCAGTGCGTCCTGTCTTCGACCAGTGGGTAGACAGGCGCCACGGTGCGGCGACGTTCCGCCTGACGCAGGTGTTGTCGGGGCATGGGTGCTTCGGCCATTTCCTGTGTCGGGTGGCACCGAAGGAGGAGTCGACCGTGTGTCACCACTGTGACAACTGTCTGGACGACACAGCCCAGCACACACTAGAAGAGTGTCCAGCCTGGGAGGTGCAGCGCAGCGCTCTCCGCGCTATTGTTGGTGGAGACCTCTCGCTCCCGGCCGTCGTCTCTTCGATGGTCGGGAGTCGGAGGTCCTGGCGAGCGATGCTCTCCTTCTGCGAGTACGTCATGTCGCAGAAGGAGAGCGCGGATCGGGATCGCGAAAGAAGCGATCCCGCCCGCCAAAGACGTCAGAGAAGGAGGCGCCGGGTCAACAGAGTCAATTAGACCCGGCGCCCTGCCCTGTGGCAAGGGGGCGTTAGAATCTCACCACGGTATCCCCTGCCTGTCGTAAAAGGCGACTCAAAGGGGCCCTCGGGGTCGCTGAGCGCGCTGCGGGGGCGGCGCGTCCTCAATGAAAGTGACCCCGAGCGGGGCGGCGGCACTGTGGCCTGTGTACGTCGCGGGCGCCCATCCACAACCAGGGCGCCCAAACCAAGCTAGTGGGGGCGTAACTGCGCCCCCTTTTAACTCCGAGACGTCCGAGACAATTACGTCTCGGAGGCGCACCGGGCGGCTGTGGTTAACGGTGGGCGCCTCTCGCTCACGTACCATGGTCGCCCAACTTGGCGCGGAGATGGCCACCGGGGGTTTTGGTCGGTATGCCGGTTTAGGGACTTCGTTAGGGACCCAGCCCGGCACTAACATCTGCGCGGACATGACGTCGCCGCGCGCCGGGCTGGAAGACCGGTGACCCCGACATACGCTTCCCGCCCCCCACTGCCCCCGGGCTGGCGGGAAGTAGAGCCATAAACAGCTTTCCCCTCGATAACAAAAAAAAAAAAAAAAAATAGTCCACCTAAGAAATCCGTAAGATATTTTAGCGGTACATGTTTTCTCAAGACGGTCAGAGGTGTGTGCCTGAGATTAAACCGGGGTCCGCAGAGAATCTCAACGGGTCGCCTAATCCTCATGGCCATCACTACCACAATTTCTTAAATAACTCGGTTACAATTGTTTCACACTCAAGCCACATGCCTGTATTGTCGAAAAAATATGGATATATTTTTACACTTGTTGCTTACACAACTAAACAAAAGGTTCAAATCAAATTTTTACAACTATATTACTTTAAAAATTATGAATGGATAGGGCTGCTCAAAATCGTGATGGTTGGCGCTTTCTTCGGGAGGCCTACGATCAGCAGTGGACGGCGATAGGCTGAGTACTATGTTACGTTTATATAAGAGTGCCCAATAGTCTCGCGACACAATTGTCTCAGTACAGCTGAATTTATAAGCATTGTACTAAAAAGAACGACAATAATACTAGTACTTGTAAGTGACATCACCAAACCAAATTTCTACCATACGTTTGCCTTAAACATAACAACGAGGCAAAATTAACTACATAACTTGATACTTGCATGACAAAATCGGCTGTTTCACATGAAACTTTAAGACCCATTTAATATAAGGATCAAAAGAATCTGACGCCTTCGAACTTTCAAATTGAATGCAAAACATTAAGATTTTAATGTATTTTTTATTTTTTTTATAAATCAATTTGCCATAAGCAAAGTTATACCTCTACTCTTAACTTTTTTTTTTAGTAAAGACTACAAACCTTCCAGCTGCTCTTCATGTCGTCAGTCTATCGTTGAGACGTCTCAGATTTTACGTTTTTTTTGCGAAGCTGACGAACTGACGGGAATTAGTACGTGCTTATTAGGTACCAACACTCAATACCCACAATTGATTATTATTATTTAATTGAGCCTCACCGATGGTAGATGTGTAGGATCTATAAGGGCATAAAATGTATAACTTTTTCAAAAAAATACTACTTATTGTTTTTTATACCTACATCATAACATTTGATGAGGTCTCGATTATGACCTTCAATAATGAGATATACTATTTTAAAATAAAATTAATATTTGAAAAATGCAGAATATGAACTGGTTTTTCCTCCTAATCATAAAAATATGTAAAATATATATAAAAATATATATTTTTACTATGAAAATAAAAAATGTTTAACTATCGTCATTGAGTATCTTAAATATTTCTTTTTTGTTTTGGGTGGTAAGGCAAACAGAATATATGTATGTACGTCGTGTAACGTACTCACTGCAATGCGATCTTAAGAAAGCAAAAAGCATTAGTCGTTAATCTCTAGTCATTCAACAAAATCTTGCAGGTCTGCTAAGATACATTTTTACTTTATAACCCAGGATCTGAGTAAGGAGATAACCCATAGACTGGCAAACTATTGCCCATTACATGGGTTTTTCAAAATTCACAGGCATCTATTTACGCCCATAGAATATAAACTGAGGAAAACAGTAGAACATAGGAAAGGAAAATATAATTAAATCTGGGGCATTTACAGACAGAGCTCATTTTCCCGTTGACGATTTAGTTTGTTTGAACTATGAAAGCACGAAATGTACAATTTTCCTTTCCCAAGATATTTTTTTTATACTGTCGTAAGCTATTTTTAGTGCTAAGTATTGCAAATCAAATGCAGGTAGGATATATACGCTTTTATATGATTTGTAAAAATTAGATCATAATTATATTTATCTAATGTGAACAAAATTCAATATATGATATATTGATACAAAGAAAAAATAATTAATAAATTTAGTATCTTGTTAATGGCCTTGTTATATTGTATTTATAGTATTTTGTTTCATTCATATTGTTATTTCAGTAGCTATGTTTTCTGCATCACCCTAAGGTAAAAAAAAAATACAGGTGGACTTTCAGAGAATGCGTAAAATAGTCTCCGTCTTTATAAATATTGTACAAAAATAGTATATGAATAATATCTAAACTGTGGCCTAGTGCTAATTGATCAAAGACATACACTAGCCTAGTATTTGATAAAAATAAATAAATACACCCAACAGTCACGTACTATATAAAAAAATCCGTAGTTTTAAGAAGTAAAATATTTCATTCGATTTAATCCACCCAACGGCCAACACCTACACATCATTATTATAAACTGGTCACAAAAGCTGTTAAAACAGAATGAGACTTTTTTGTTTGGATTGACCTGTTTCAAAGGTAGCAAATCTGTGCACTTTGTCATAAACTTGTTATTATTATGGCAACATAAAATTGTTTGAATATAATGTGTTCCTTTTACTATATATTAACATTTGTTTTCTTTATATAGGCTAACGCTTAAAATCTCCAATCCGAAAATGATTTGATTTTGAAATATTGCACAGTCGATTATTAAAAGAGAGAGCTCAATTACTAATTATTTGTTTATTACGAGATTTTTGTCACTATTTAAGAAAAGCTGTTAAAATATTTTATTAACATTATTAATTAATATTTTGTATAATTCTTAATACTGAATATATAAGAACAAATCTACTGATAGAAAACCAAAGTGATAATTAAACAGAATAAAAAGAATGTTTTAATATAAATATTTCAACTTTTTTGTTTTGTGTTACTAAATGAGTTCCTGCGAGTTTTACATTTTAGGAAAAAATATTTATGTAAAATCAATTTAAAATAAAATAAACCTTTAGAAAACAAACTATGAATGTATGATATAAATGTATGTAACAACTTTATCAAACAGACAACCTATATTAGATACGAGAATTTATCTCTAGGTTACACAATCTACTGCATCCTCTAATCTTAGTACAAAAATACTGTCTCGTCTTATACGAAACACGTACATACGTATATGGTGTCTCTTTATCACTGTTCTGCATAATTAGGTATCACGTAAGGCTCTTTATAAATAGTTGGCGTTATTGAATGATACAAATCTATATGTGTGTCATTGTCAAAGGCGCTATCGCTTGTTTCCGCAAGGAAAACCTTCAAGCCCTACCAAGACACGTTTTTGCGGAAAGCGGAACACATTCCACGACTATTGGCACATTAATCACAATCACTGAACAACGCCTTATGCAATATAAAAATTGCAAGGCCGTGAAAGGAGGCCTACAGGACAAATTGTAATCTTACGATTGCCTACGTTATTACGTTAATGATAAGTCAATAAAATAACTTGTGACTTGTAATAAACCGCAAATTATTGAAATGATATGGTGGTTAAATTATCGCAATAAAGCTACTGCACATAACTGTGCTCCCATTGCGAAATAAGCGCAAAGCGTCCCTAATGTTTTTAATAACTAAAATACCACATATAATAAATAATACAGAAGTCTATGTACATTGTATATGTTTCGCTGGTGACTAGATGTCTGTGAGTTTTATTAATTTTTATTATCATATTTAGAGCGAAAACCAAAAAAACATTTTTATTGCGAATTGACGCAAGCGCACGAAACTTTAGCTTCGAGCTTTGTTATTTTTTTGTACTTTGATTTCATTCAGTCAATTATAAAAACCCGCAGATTACCTTAATGCATATGTGTCGCGCAAATAACATATTTCTGCAAAGCACGAAGGGAATTCCCAGTTCATGGCATGATGAAATGTTAGTACAAATTTCACACGCATCTGAATTTAAATCGACGGCCGTATGCACGAAAATTACACATCTTATTCTCCGTAATGACAGTTAGTCGAACGGAATTCACAAAAAGTCGTGGATGATGAAAACCAATTTAAATGCCATAAAGGTCCAAACAGCGCTTTAGTACGAAAGTTGCCAATTTTGGTGCAATTCTTTTTAAGTAAAAAGTGATAAAGTACTGCGGGATATCGTAAGATTCTGGGCGCGTCCCGACAGTGAAAGTTACTTCCTTTCAGATAATTATATGTCTTAAGCAAATCGGTTAGTATGATATGGGTAAATATGTGGTAATAATAACATTCTACAGTCTTATGATCTTCTTTTCTGGCCACTATCAACGAGACATTCCGAAAAGGGATTAGAAAAAGAAGATACCCAGTAGTATTTACAGTAAAAGCATTTCATATTTCTACCTAAGATTACACTGCAGTATTTTGTGTATACAACAAATCCACCTCGTCCTTTAAAACATAGTGGAGAGATTTTCTTCTATTATCTCGTTAATTATCATATTTACATGAATAAGCCGTTTACCACCTTGCACTACAGAGCGTAATAACAAATGCAACGCAAAAAGTAAAATGCATTCTTGGATTGCTTATCTGTCACTTGATAACGATGATATGCTAACTTCAATAACTTTGTATCTGAACATTCTGATAAAAATACATATTCAAAAGAATAATTTCTTTGCTTCTTGGTACGGCGGCACAAACTGTTCTTAGGTTTTTTCATTTGGAAAGTGTCAGTAGCTGTTGAAAGGCTCGCCCCCTATTACGTGGGAAGTTCAAACACCTAGCGGAAGTGGTGTGGCGACGCACTTCTGCCTGCAGCTTTAGCTATACAAAATTAAATGCTTGTGTAAAAATTATATATTACATTTTCTATCAAATGCGCCACTATTAATTCAAGACGTTGATTAGCTTAACCAAAATAAAAATACATAATTCATTTATGTTTCAAATCGTCAACATTAAATATCATGTGTAGTAAAATATTTTTTGCTAAAGAAATTCACTTCGCACTTAATCATAGCATAAATGACGATGCCTGATGTCGATGTAGTATCATAATTATGTGTCTTATTATGTATATGCATGTCATGTCAATAAAATTGAGTTGTAGGTCAACCCGTGGACCAATAGGCTTTGATTATGTTCCAGAACGACTTAGTATTTCATCCTATTTCTATTTAAATACTGGTATTGCATCAGTCTCATTAGTATAGTAGTGTCTACCGACAGATGAAAATCTGTTTGAAATATTCATTACAGTCCAAAGATTTACTTCCTTACTATAGGTACTATGTAACTTTCTTCCGGAATGCACAGTGATACAAAAAAAAATAGTTTGTCAATACAGTTAGGTGTGTTTACATCTTGTGCAACTTTTATCTTCTACTCAGCTTAATCCCATCATAAAGTAATTGCCTCACAACATCAGCCTCAATCGCCGAACGCAATACAACGCCCATCTTTTCCCTCCCAACGCCTGCTTCTAATAGGTTTCTAGTTAAGCTTTCAAGCATAGAACTTTGGGCTGTGATTTTACAACTTGTTTGCCATATTCGCGATCTGGGTGGATTATGAGTACACATATGATTATGAATCCCTATTACAATACAAGCATGAAGCAGTGATGGCCTCGAGGCTTAATCATGCGGTCGAGAATCTCGGCCCACCCGAACCCCAGAACACACCTTTGACTTTTCGAAGTTATGTGTGTTTGCTTTAACGTTGAAAGAAAACATTGTAAGGAAACCTGCACACCTAAAAGTTCTTAAGAATTTCTTAGTTGTTTAGTCCGCCAATCCGTACTAGGCCAGCGTGGTGGACTATGGCCTAAACCCTCTCAATGCTAGAGGAGACCCGTGCTCAGCAGTGGGATGTATATGGGTTGATGTTGATTAGTTAAGTATTTCACCTTCTAGTTGTTTTTGGAACAACTACACTTGTGACAATAATATCATCTAAAGACAAATGTAAGAGAAAGAAAGAAAGAAAAGAGGGAAGAGCAGTGTTGTCAATTTGTTAGTCGCCTGCCCGCCGATATTGCTGTCGTCTACCCGCCGATATTGCTTGTCGCCTACCCGGCGACATATACATATATATGCATGTGCCCAGTTCGGTGGATACCAGCTTTGCGGAATGAGAGGCCGAGGGTTCGATTCCCGCACCGACCCAAATGTTTGTATGATTCAAAATAGTATTTATTTGTTTTGGTGTTTGTGAGACCGAAACGTCTCTCGTAAATCTTGATACCCATGATAAAACACTTGTATCCTAGTGTGGGGTCAGAAGTATGTATGTATTTAAATGTGTTTAAATTTTAAATGAATGCCACAATTCACAAAACTACTTCTTCTAGACTTAAATAATAATAGATTTATAAAACTTAGTTCAAGCAGTGGCGTGCCTAGGGTGTGAAACTAAGGCAAGCCCAAATGTTTATTTAGTAGCAGCATATTTTTTTTGGTACGTAGGACTAATAAATACCTACCGCTTAGTACTCACATTCACGTTTATAGCGTTATTTTATAAATAAACAATCGTTAAGTTCGTTATTCGGAACTATGTAAGGCAAGTCGGGCTTTCGGGCTTCTATGGAAGTACCGCCACTGAGTTCAAGCTATGTGTAAAATAAGTCGTTCGCAATAGAGCGTAACATCTAGTGATGGTAGGATATTCGTATCCGATCGGATAATAACTGCAGTATGTATTTTATAGAACCGTGGAATAGCTATGAATCTCCGATGTAACATTGGCACGTCATATATAATATTTTAAAAATAAGAATTATTTAAACAGCTAATTAATCTTCTATCTACTTTTCTCTAGGTACCGAGCGTTTAGCGTTAGGAACTTTAGTTCCGGTAATAAAGTAAGAAATAGCAGCAATCTGAACACAATTCGACACATAAAAAATGAAAGTCACGAAAAATTTCCAGTCAGAAATGCATAACACCTAATCACACTAAGTTAAAATAAGGTATTCTGCAGTACCCATCATATAATTATTTGATGCACCTTGATCGTTCGTTTCTCAGTATGCCGTCTATTAAAACATAATTGTAGCCTTCACAACGCAACAATTAAGTAATCTTTAAAAAACAATATCACAATATTTATGTATTTATTAGTATTATAAGTTGTTCGTACAAATCGAAAAAACCCTTGACTGAACGAATTTGAAGAATGTCAACGATATAGCGAAGAAGAACTAAATTAAGACAAATCTGTCGAAACTTTCATAAATGATATATCCAATTGCATTTATTCCTTTTATACGCTAAAAATATATTGACTATCCTTGTTGTTGTATAAATTATTTCAAGATTTACATCGACTCGTAAATTTGGACTATTTGTATGAATGCTAAATTTTCCCGCTAAATTTATATTTTGTCCAAAGTATTGACAAGAAATACTAGTTTGAAATTTAAATTTTGTTTCGCAATCAAAATAAATAATGTAGAAACTGAGTAATCTAAAAATTCATATTTTATGCTTATTTGTTAGGCACAGTCCTCATCTAGAGTTGAAAGGGAGTAAGTCCATCACGTTGGCTTGCAGCGTGATAAACTTGAAATATCTAACAAAAAACTATAAAAGAGCTCTCAGACTTGTTTCCTCAAGACTTCACTATTTATGCAGGAGATAATAAACAGACAAATGTGTAGAAATATGTCACTAACTAACTTAGATAAAAGAATACATTTCAACTAAGATTTGTTACCACTACACTGATAAGTGACCCGATAAATTATTTTTAATAAACAAAGTGATAATATTGGTTTGACATTAGAACACATAATCAATTAAGAGCTAGACCTTAGAAGAACTGGTTGTTAGATTTAAATATAAATTACCACGTGAGATATAAAATACCTACATTACGGCCTTTGTATTAATTTTATTATAATAAACACTAGCAAAAATCAAGCACAATGTTGTAAAGTAATACACACAAAGTGAACGTCAAACCTTATTGGTTCATTACTACCACTATAATACCAGTTAATGTATGAAGTTATTACCACTTATTCCGCAAATCAATCTTTTGAAGTAATTTGCTGCAATTATAATCCACTACTACAAGATCATTAAGCGACGAACAATAAAAACACAAAAATAAATAAAGCAACTTACCCTTCATATAAAATAGCTAACAACAGTACGTATTTGAACATTTTAAATATAAAAATAACACTATAAATATCACTTTAAAATATCACTGGTTGTATTAAATTAATTATAAATTGGCTAATAATTTGTACATTGCTATAGGTGCGCGCATTGAGTTGTCGAGTTTGAAGTCGAATTGAGCGGAGTGGACGTGCACCGCGCAGTCATACACCGCGTTCTGTGCCGCAACCTGCAGTGCAAAACAATGTTACAAGCACGCCAGCCAATTTAAGTGGTGGTGATAAGACACGTGATGTCGTCACAATAGCTCGAATCAGGGACTGTCTGCACGGGATTCTGTAGATTTCAGACGCCATTCAGGTTAGTCATGGACCTATTTTACTACGAATTGTGACTACTGTAGATCATTCATAATAAGCAATGAATAGGAATACTATACGCTATTGTAACGTTTGTAATAAGAGCATTAGAATAGCGATCAGCAAAGTGTTTGTCACGTTTTTAATTTAGGATTCGCATAAAATGCTAAACAGAATTTGAAAGACCTCATAAAGAGTCTTAAAAGGCATTTCATAAATGCAACATAACTTACCCCAATAATTCAAGATTAAAGAACATGCTTACAATGGTATGACGAAAATCAGTTGAACCACTGCAACTTCTATGGTCAGGACCGATAGTAACATGCAAAAAAAATGTCGCTGAAGGGTGGCATTAAGGAGTATCTGTAGGTAAGTCTTATGCCTGAAACGATATTAATCAGAAACAAATAAGATCACTACAGAGATAACTTTATATACTGGATTAAGTATATCAGCCCATATAAAAACTATTTTATTGAAATAATTAAAAGATATTAGTTTTTCTATGTGTTAATCGACTATCGAAATCAGACGTAAAGGTTTCCCATAAATAATTTCGTTTGCGGTTGCAACGAGCTAAAATTACCTACCAGTTAAAATGTTTACTAATGTAAATGTACTTTATAAACTATAATTAAATGAATCACATTCAAGGAAATACTACATTCGTCTTGCTTCAACTGACGCTTACATGCAATTTTGTGTTTGGAACCCCCGGTACCCGAGTCCGGGGACCCTAAGCCACGTACATACATTAGTGTTAAAACACTTTAGATCAGGTAAAAATTTGATTTTGCTAAGGTCTTTTTTTTTTGGACTTATCGAAATGACTAAAGTCAAAGTCCTATTAGCGAAATATTCTATAAGTATCCGTCGTGTTAGAGGTGACCGAGCGCTTGGTCCAATTGTCTTCTGTTTGTGTAACAGGTGATTTTGAATTCCATAGTACTAACAAGTTTGCCTACTTTTAAGGTTCGCTTGTGGCATAACTTTGAAAACGTAGAATTCTTCTTTAACACATAAATCTTGTCCAATACCCAAACTAACACGAGTTAAATGCTGAAAGTTGAAAAATCTTGGACTGTGTGATACAAAGATTATTCGTGAATCACGCCTATCCTTTTTATATTGGCATCGTAAAAACACTGCCATCTGAACGCTCAGTGCTGCCTTGTCGTCTCGCGGTATGTGCCGAGAGATCTAGAAATCGTAAGTTCGATTACGGAGTTGGGCAAAGTATATAAGTTTTTCCATTAGGACATTCTCTAAATGTAGAATGTTCTCCAAAAAACAACGATAGTCTCATCCTTTACTACGTAAGAGAAAAATACAAATGTCGAAAGACGAAACCAGAATTTGTCTCGATAATCCTACGTCTATTTCAATGGTCATTTATTAAAACACTACTTGAGCTCTAACTCTAATATAAAGAGTATACCCAATTACACTCCAATTACTTTTCAAAGGCCTATTTTAATAGCTCCATGTAAATGTTTATCGTTTAAAGGTTCCCCGTCTCTATTTAATATAAGATGTGTCAGTGTCGTAAAATACACCGAAATTCTATTTTTCAAGATGTTTCTGTTAAACTTTTTCTTAATTTGTTTTAGAAAACCATTAAGAATTTTTATTTCCATTGTTTTATTTAACTAGCATTAAAGTACTCATAACTTTACGTAATAAAGTAAATAATTTTAATATAAAAGCTTGAGATGCTGTTATACAGTAATAAAAACAAGTACAGATGTATTCGTTTCCACGCCCATAGCAAAACAATTGGAAATAATTTTACAAATTTTCTGACTACTGTACCAATCATCTATCTTAAGTAATATAATGACAAAGATTTGTACAAAAAATATATTTTCGTATAAACTCCACTGTTATCGTTCTTCATAGTAAGTTATGTATAATGGTAACAATAAATTTCATATAACAACTTAACGATAATGATATTTTTAAAGAAGTAGAAACGAAAAATAATCGATTAAAGTGACCGCAAGAACGAACTCAACCAAAATTCTAAATTACCCAAAGATAATTTATCAAACTGTCATATTCAAAGGTATACAAAGTTTGTATTTATGTATTGATCAAAATAAACGGTACAAAATGTATTTAAATTTTATTCTTCTGTTATTTTAAGATGAGCAAATCAAGCCCTTTATAAGATCTTAAAGCTTTTTTTAAAGTGCTTAGACGATTGCTATAGCACCCTATGGGGTATTACAAAATATTTTAAAAATAAATAATCTTGATACCTAAACTAGACATAATCTCCATATTTCAATGCAGTTTCAAGGTCAAGAAACTATCATATGAATTGCCTGATTGCCACAAAACACAGTAAATTGATAAATTTTTCTAATTTTTATTGCCATTTATTTAGCCTTTATTAGTTTATTTGACACTACAAACGCAATTCTTACATCATGATCGTCAGCCGGATTAAGTACTACTGAACCTATCATAAACAAGGACGAGGTAGATCGTGAATTCGTTAAACATAATTGCAGGGATCTTTGCAGTCGTCGTGTCGTCGCTCCATTCTCGCAATCGCTAAGATTGCTTAAGTCCGGTACTTACTGGACATACCTACATACATATTTTACATGTATACATGCCTGTAGTCCCAGAAGAGGTAGACAAAGGTGCAGTTCTGCACGCATACATTACCAATTGTGTTTTCGTCTCTCACAGTAAAGGGCGAGCCTGTTACCGTTTTTTGGACAAAATTCCAGACACAAGCAGCAGCTTCTAGGAATTTTCTCATAGTTAAATCAAACAACAGACTCGGGAATCGAACTTGAGAACTTTAGATCGCACGGCATAAATGCTAGTAGCACAAGACCACGAAGCGGTTTCTTGATATTTTTTTTACTTGCTTTCTCCACTTGTCATTTATTAACGAATGACATTTGTTTTTGTTATCACGCAACGAAATGCATCTTCAGTATTTGCCTTGATAATTCTTATTTACCTTAAGATAAAAATATACAACCTCCAACTGCGCAAAAAATAATTTCGTATACACAAAAGGCTTAGTAACAACATAGTAATAGCACTTCTCATATCCATGATTAAACCCATATGATACAGAACTGCGAATGGCAGAAAAAGTGACCCCAGCATTGAAGTTTGCCAAGTCTTTATGGAGTCCTAATTTATAACTCAGCGAAATTCGCTGTTTTTTTTTTATTCAAGTAGTCCGTGGCGTTCCAGGAGTTGTAAGCAAATATTCTCTCACATTCAAGCGTAAAAGGAAGCAAATTCTCTAGTTGCTTAAGTACATATTATTTGAAATATTTGTCTGTTCATATAACCAAAGGTTATATTGCCAAAATAGTTGTCATTCTGCGAACACGTCAGAAACATAAACTTACAATTTCTTTCCAAATCAATATGAACTCATTCCATGACACTTTCAACCACAAGTTTACATTTAGTGTATCACTGGTATTCCTTGAATATAGCAGTAAAAATGAATGTTTTAATATGGCATCAATTAAAATCACCCATATGACGCATATGATGTCCAAGCATGGAAAATCCATATGGCTAGATTTTAGCAAGCCCTTGTTACCTTGTGGGAATTTACCTTGCAGTTACAAGCGAAGGGAATATTCAATGAAGGGATTCCAGAGTTGCAACTTTCCTCAACGGGCCATTGAGCACGTCGGCGTCAGCCACACGTGTCCTAACCAGTCTAGCTTGCAATATAAATCATTTGCTGCGTTCTAACGTGAGTTTTTGCACTACCGTATTGACGTCATGTTATTGTGTAAAAACATTATAACAACATAATTGGTTCATTATTTATAAATCTAACTTAAAGAAGCATAGAATTTTAATTATTTTTAAGTAAGATTTATCATAAAAAAATATTCATTTATTGAAAATATTCTTCCTAATTTGTATTGATATCGTTTTTTGTACTGATTAAATTTAATCGAAAATATTTTTTTTTACAAAATACATTTATTGGTACTACGTAGGTACATGTTAATACCTACATATGCGTACGACAATCATGCTACAGAAACGATATAACTAACTCCTTTTAATTATATTGAGTACAAATAACCAATTTCAATTTTTTTTCTCACATAAATGCATTATTAATTGTTGCATGGAAGTTTGTTACGCCTAATTACAGGGTAAATGACATTTGCAAAGTTCTGTTTTTTGTACAGAGGACGTTGAAGTAAAAAATATAATGACACAGTAACGCAATGAATTAAAATCTTTATTAAAATAAAATTAAACAATTCGTCAGTACCAAAACTGAACGTTGGTACAAAAATATAAATTACGAATTCAGAAATATATCTTTCATTTATACAGGGTGTATTCAGACCGTGATCGAAAACTGAGGCAGGTAATAGCGAGGGTGATCACAAACCCAGTGGCGATATTAAAAATCCCGATAAAAAATATTTTTTTTTACGTTTTCCATACAACCATCGGTGTTAAAAGTATGTGGTGTGTATGGAAAACCTCAAAAATTTAATTTTTTGTCGGGATTTTCTTTAATGCCAGGGGGTTTGTAATCACTATCGTTATTACCTGCCTCGGTTATCGATCACGGTCTAAATACACCCTGTATACCAATGGTTCAATCCAGACGACACTTAACAGTGAATTAAAAATAAATTCGAGAGTGCCTTTTCAACGTTCTTTGTGGATGAAAACGTCAATTTATGCTTTTCTTAGGAGTGAAGTCGACAAAAATAAATACTGAAATTGTATTAAAAAAATTAAAATAGAATATTGTATCTATCAGTCAGAAATTTGCGTTTTTGTATATTTGATACAGACAAAGAATAAGATCAAATTAAAAGCCTGGCCATAAAACAGCCTCAAAAATCGGATTTTACTAATACAACATTAATTCCTACTCAAGTTAAAATCCACTTAAAACTAGTATATCATAAGGACAATCACAAATTTTGGGAAGTACCTATAAATAAAAGGGCTCAAAAAAAGTAATATAACTATTAACCTTTTCGAAGGTTTCATTGTAAAACTGCAAATGAGAATGTTAAATACATTAAAAAGATTTGTGTGAAAATTGGCCTCAGACATAATTACGAATTCAATGCCAATTAAAATTTTGCTATAGCAACGAAATCAAAATACAATTCCGTTTGTAATTAATCGAACTTTTATTGTTATAGTCACTCATAATTAGATATTTATGTAATTGACAATTCAAAAACAAGGCAAAAAAATAATATTATACATAGAAACTGAGAGGGCTTTGGCGTAAGTCAACCACGTAGGTATAACTGCGGATCGGCGTAGTAAAAACTATAAAGCTATAATATGTCACCGTATTTATTTTATCACTATGGTCCCTAGATCGTTACCTGAGGGGCGGGCTAAACGCTTTTGAGTTTTCTATTAATAAAATTCCAAAAAACCGACATTACACCAGAGCTTTCAAATAGCTTTTATGTACCTACTATACATTTCGTACTTATACGTAGAACACTTTTATTAAATAAGGAACGTTTTCGTTAGAAGGCGGGCATCTCGCCCTTAAAGGTATGCGTTTGCCGAGGATATTAATGTTAGAGTATATATTTGTATGTTCTTTTTTTATAAATAAACAAATAAAATCATCTCCACCTTCTCTTTAATTAAGCGAAAGTGTTATGTATTTCTTTCTATGACACCAATGGCTTTCTTTCTTCCGTCCATAATATCATATGCAACATTTGGCAGGTCTACTTATATTTTTTATACTTCCAAACTACAATTAATATTCTTCGTCCTTGCTCCGCCAACGACCTCAAACGCCCTCAGATAGGTCAGTGCAAATGCAGCACAAGGAACATGTTTTAATTTATAACTTAGTTTCCTGATTTATTAACCTTTTCATTAATTTATTATCGACTTGTAAATGCATCTAAACCAGCCTATGTAAGAAAAAACTGGCCGTCCAGCTCGGACGGCTCCACAAAAATCCATCGTCCAAACTTTTTCCACTAGTTATATTTTAAATCTCCTTTTAATAAAATACCACCTAATTAAGGACAGTCTTCACTTCCATCTATTTTTAAGAATGTTACTGTTTGTAAATTTATTTAAAAATATCTGTGAATATCAAAATTATCTATACAATAGGAAGTATTGTATGTCTTCCGCCATAATCTTAACATTACGCCTCAATTCAGTTTACTGCAGTCTTGTAACACGATCATAATTTAAAATGACCTTTATGATTCGTTTTTATCTCATACAGTTCCCAGTAGATACCACAGAAGGTGAGTAAAGTATTCATACCTTTCAAGTCCTTCCCATTGAATACAATAAATACATCAAAATATTAGCAAACCTATTTTTATTTCATTTCCGCTTAAAGTAATTATAATCTTTATGACAATATATCAACGTTATATTATGCAACACGCCAGCGTAAACATTGTAACAAAAGGATAATTCTGGAGACTGGATATAAGTCATTTCATTTGCCAGTACCTATCTCAGAAAATCACTATTCCTCTGAAAGACGCTATTAAGTTGCTATTTCCGACACTTGTGGCCTAACGAGCAGCAGTCAAGAAGTCAAGTGCACTGACGGAGTGGGCGTCGATAATATCTTATAATGAAGAATACATTGATTTGTAATAACCATGCACGATATATGACGAGAAAAAGATACATCCTGGATTTTTTCCCCATACGGGCTATTCTATTTTGGAAGTCTTTTTGCAAACGCATACTCATA
Source organism: Cephonodes hylas (assembly GCA_030295005.1). NCBI lineage: Eukaryota > Metazoa > Arthropoda > Insecta > Lepidoptera > Sphingidae > Cephonodes > Cephonodes hylas. The sequence goes on along the minus strand of AP025362.1, from coordinate 9,999,728 downwards.
TAGTGAGGGGCTAGAACTTTGCATGCGACTGCTTAATAACTTTCTATAACCGTTTAAATCAGAGAAGCTGTCACTCTAAAAATAATAAGCCAAATTGTAGCAATACAAATTCACTGTGCCGTTATAAAATACAGAGAGACGTAAATATTTAATGAAGTTAAGATTTGGATAATTTATTTAATAGAAACTGCTTATCGTATGTTGATTTCATAAGATTTTATTGTACAGGTGGAAATAACCTCCACCTACGTAACGACTAGGCCGTTTAGTCATAAATTATTTATTTGTGTAACAACGGTCGTGCATGCTGCGGCTGGAAACCAATATTGCAATTAGTTCCGGATATCGTTATACATAGTCTTGTATTAGAGTGTTTATAGTAAATTATCTGCAATGTAAAACCTATATAAATGACGCTTGGATTGAGCATTAAGTATGTTAATAGTCAAGTCTATGTTATTAAATTTTATATTATACTACACAGAGGTGCATTTCTGGTGCATATTTCGCCAGGGCGAGAAACTAAAAAAAAATATTTCAAGGATTACTATGATGTGAGAAAGTGTTATAATGTGTTGCAGATTACTTATTCTACCTATTTCGAAGAAAGCTATTTTTACCAGGCCCGCTATAACTGCCAGCAGGCTAAAATATATGTATATAATGTACTAGGTATTAATCTGTATGAGACCAAATTATTATGGGTGTAATAATTTGGTTCCCCCCTCAGAGTATCGCAAACTGAAAACGTTTCTTTATAATGCTGCCATCTAGTTAACGTCCAGCTAATTAAATACTATAATGGTAATGATTTTATGGGTCGGAGTAATATTTCATGAGCAAATTTATTTAAGTAGCATCCTGAATAGGAATTAATGAAATGAATAAGAGATAGAAAAGTAATTGCTTTTGAAAATAATTAAAACAATGCCCTTTCGAAACAATGAAATAAAGGAATGAGACAGCATATTAGATGCTACATATTATCAACCATAGTCATGGAACACAACTATTGACATACGTCCAATTTGATATTTTTATTTTACGACTTCGTAGTTCGTACGTTTTGTTGGTGTGTGTGTATGAATTGTATTGACTATTTTTCACGACGGAAAATGGAATCTAAGTTTCAAATGTTCTATATTTAATTGTACTTTTTACTTGATGCTATTTTTATAAAAGATCTGGTATTTGTATTCGGAGATAAGAACATTACTGTGATGTGATATAATTATCTAGTTGAATCAAAGAAAAAATGAATCTTGTCCTGGGTATCGGCTCTTTTCTTTTTTATTTCATAGCAATATGCCAAGGATCAGGCACAGACATCGCGCTGGACGCAAAAGCAACGCTATTACATCGAATAGACAGTTTGAATTTGTTAATATATACTTGTCTTCTAACTCTTACCGTACTTACTATATGGGTATTTAAGCACCGCAGAGTCAGCTGGCTCCACGAAACAGGACTGGCCGTTATTTACGGTACGTATTTTAAAAGTATATTTAAACTCTCGACTAACACTGCTAGAAATACAAGTCATGTGATTCTACATATACTCAGGCCTTGAGAATATTTGTAGTTGTTTTTATTGATGTTCGACAAACACAATGAGTTTGAAAACCAATTTCACTTGGTAATAAACCTAGGGGTAGAGGAGGCCCATGTCCAGCAGTGTATGGGCTAATTATATACATTTATAATTTTTGTTTTAGCTTATACATAACTTGAAAATATATTATATATCCAAAGATTTAATGCATCATTATTATTGCCTTCGTATTTATTTCGCGAAAAAAGAGTAGGACACAAATATGTGATATGAAATGATGCTACTAGTTTTTTACCTAGAAGGTTTTTGTATAAGTATGCAATAATGCAATACGTTCTTAAATTGTAAACATTTTGGAAATGAATATAAAAGCATACTATTAGAGGCATATTTCATCCCATTTGTGCCTTTAACATAAAAAGACTGCCTTCACACATAAACCATAAGCAATAGTTTTTTTAACTTGAAACTCCTCTTTAGTGAAAATTATCAATATGCAATATTAATATATTGTTCACAGGTCTGATAGTAGGAGCAATAATCCGCTATGCAGGCAGTACAAACCATATTACCTACATCAATGTATCCCCTGATGTGGACACAAAGTACAACTTGTCTGTGCCACCAGACATGTTGCGCTTTCACTTTCCTGATAAGATACCAGTATCTCCAGGAGGTATGTTTCTTTTGAAGCTATTTGTGTTTTACTTACCTGTAGAAAAAAATACACTTGCACTATACATTTTAAAAGTGTCATTTTTTTATATTTTGGCAAACAAGGTACCCACACTGAACTTCACTATTTGTTTCATTTCCACATGATGATAAGTACTGTGGGATAGTATCTATAAAGAATAGTTCTATTTAATAGCAATAGCATTACAATAGTTATTTTGGGTAATGCTTAATTACCTTAAGACAACACAGCTCAACTCTTGGTACATTTTACAGCTTCCAGGGCTCAGTCGTTTTAAAGCCCAGTATGTGAATCATAGATTCTGAGTTTAATTCCTATTCATATATCAAGATAAATGTCTTTGTATTTTCGTAAATATTTATCTGGGGTCTTAACATTAATTAGAGTAGCAAAAGTAGTAGTATAAAAGTCTTATGGTACCTAATACCTAATAGTCACAACACAAGATCAGTGATCAACAACTTCGATAAATTCATAATTTTATGTTCTCCTATACAGATGCCCCTGTGCCAAACAAAACTTATGCATACAGCTTCAGAGGTGAAATAGTCAATGTGGAGCAAAATGAAATAGACCTAAAAGCAACATTTGATCCTGAAATATTCTTCAATATTATTCTACCTCCTATTATATTCCATGCGGGATATTGTCTCAAAAGGGTGAGTGGTTTCATTTTTATCATATGTTACACAAAATACATATTGATGTGTATGAGTTTCCTCATCACATGTTCAAAAACAACATATTTTATTGTGATTTTATAAGGAAAATATCTGATATTTTACGATTTTGAGCTGTTCATGTTTAGCCTAGGTTATAAAAAAATATTTGCATTGCATCATAAATACACTTTCTTTAAAACTAAGACCAAAAATTTCATGGTGTTTATTTTTAAAATTTAAATTCTTTTATATTTTAGATAAATTTACTTTATTTAAATAATGCCTCACATAGGATTTTGTGTTATATGAAGTGTAAGCATAGATTTCAATGCAGTAGCTTGAACGCAATCAAACATAATTGCTTGTAGTGAAGGTCACATCTGTACGCCATACAGTCGTTGCCGGAATATGAAAACGCCGACAAACTCAACAATGCCTAACAATTGAAATGTCAAATAAAATTTCTCACTTAGTAATGTATGGGCAGTGAAACTCACAAATGTGTGTCAAGAAAGTGACAACAATAGGCGACGTGTTACCTTTACCATTGACGCTAAATATTTTAGCTAAATGGTTTATGGTAATCGTAATGTAGTTTATTGGCCTTACTTAGTCTCGACTTCCGTAGGAAGGACTTAAAGAAACTCAGTGATTCTATGGAGGATTTGCAAGCTCAAATTTTCGTGCTTCTCATAAGAGGAATACAACGTGAATTAATATGTCTTGTATTCAAACAAAATATTCAAGTAACGCTTACTTTAAACTAAATCACAAATTTATTTTCATTCCAGTCCATTCCAGTGTCTCAAATTAGCATTAATAAAACAAAGATTTCATTAACATGTCACAGATTTTATTATCGTACTATTTCGATTTCTGAATACATAATTTATGACTTCAAAATCAGAATTAAAAAAAACTTTATTTCATTACTTGTCTATTTTTATCAACATAATATGTGCGCGGTAATACTAGCTTTTTTTTATTATTTTTATATTTTGTCTCATCCAAAATAGTCCGAGTCTGTTGATAAACGTCTATCTTTCACACATTGTCGCATATATATTAACTTAGTTGTGTAACTTTTCCATATTGGTGTTTATATTTAAACTAAAAATACATTATGTATTTATATAAATGTATTCACGGTTGATCCGGTCTTTATAGAATATATTACTTCATAACCACGAGAAGTTTACCTTCACTCAATGGTGTTGACGAATACCCGACTTGTCGGAATCCATGTTGAATGAATGTGGGAACGATCGATGTTAACAGACATGTGGGATCGGATTGCCTCGATTGCAAGATAAAACGTTGCCTCTCTGTACATTTTTAGTACGTCCTATGAAGGCTAATATGTTTGATAACTTATTCGGGAAGCGACAGAAGTTTACTTTCATGATATCCAAGATTTTTTTACTTATTTTGGTTCTTTTAAATAGTATTGGTAAACTCTATAAAGACGACTGACATACAGTTTAATGCTAGTAGATTGGAAATACCCACTTATAAAATTGAAGATCTTTTGCAATTTCAAGCTCAGGTCCTTGAGACTTAGAAAAAATTACTTTATAGCGTATGGATTCTATAAAAGTATAATTTTTTTACAGTTATTATTTGGTGAAACCAATTAATCTTTTACTTGAGCCATAAAAGTATAACAAGCCCGCCGTGCTATGATTAAAATCTCTAGATACATTGACTCGTTTTTCAACGGAAATTTATCAGACGAACTGGCATAAATGTTTATGATATGCAAATAAATCCATTACTAATCTTTGGGGTAGACATTTAAAGCATCATAATATCTATTAAGATAAAGCTTAAAGTTAGAATGAATAAAATAATTCCAAAGTTGTGCTACGAAGATGAAAATACCTGCTTTTCTAAAAAAAATAAGAATAATAAAATCTATCTGTTTTTCCTCAGAGTTTCATAATGTATTCTATTTATGTATTATGAATTTCAAAAGCGATATTTAAAGAAATACCAAAAATGTAATGGAAGTGCTGACTGACATAAGGCTTTTTCTGTTTAAGCTCAATACACCCACAGCAGATTAAGTTTATCTCCGTAAAATAATACCTACACCTTGAAAAACCTTTACGTTTGACAGTTCTCCACACTAAATAAGGCTCCCCATACTTCGCAGAACGATGACCTATGTAGTAAATTCTCTAATCTTAAGAGAGGCTTGTGAACAGTCCTGCAAAGCATGTCAGCGGATATATACATATACCTAGATAAAGAAATAAATTACCTAACAGCTAACATGCTTAAATAGTGTTCCACGTTATATTGCAATTTCGTCATTACTCTTTTTTATTTATTGCCACCTTTTTTAAATGTGGTGCACTAATCTTGGTAACCAGAAAAACAAATGAAATTCAGTACTCGCAGTGAGACAATTATTCACGTGATAAACGAATGATATGTTACTGTTCTAGGTAGTGATAGATTGGTCTTTGGTAACAAGTGAAAAAATGTTTGTAATATTGTTTTAATACAGTTTTTTTATAAGTACATATCTGTCATACTAATATCTAAATAGTAATAACAAAATGTTGTTACAGTGTTCATAAGATAAACCATATCGCCGCGATTCTCTATTATAAATGAAATTTATCACGGATTAGTCATTGAACATTAGCGTGTTCAATCAATAATTTCCTCCACTATTAGTCGGATCAGCGTTGGTTATTTATGACCTTTACGTTCCACAGCCAGGGCGTTGTACTAATATTGCACTATCACAATTAGTCATAATATAATCATATTTTCGCTGTATCATGAAATAAAATTGAGGTGATTATCATTGGTTTGTCATTATTTTATTCGCAACTAACAATAATCGGATATTTGAATTCTAAAGGCGCTAGATAGTATACTTCAAATCTATCCAACATTGATAAGATTGGATTCAGATTACTGCCACATGAGGATGCAAGGAGAGATAATAATTCTCAAGTAGACAATGAGATGCTATTGCTGAGACGTAGACAAGCTGAGCTCTAGATGCAGAGACTGTTATAATAACTTAGTTGTGGGCTGACCTATTCCGACCAAGTCGAGATTGAGGCGTGGCTCTGCCACGTGTACAACACTAAATTAGCCTCAATGTGATGCGTGACTGTTAATTGTATAACGTTTCAATTATAATTGTCGAACCCTCAAGTTTCATAACATGTTACATGACTCATAAATTCACAATTTGCTATTTTTAATTAGAAACTCGGATATGCGTCCCTTTTAATTTAAAATCCTTTGATTTAAAGTCCCTTAATTTTATTCTTTTTGTTTTATAGCTCAATTTATTACAAATTATATAGTCGCGGTCATCTGATGCCAATAGTTATTTTAAAAGCTAAGTGCAATTGTAGGATATCGTGTTACAGTAATACGGAGGATCCATTAACATCAATAGATATTTCAATCAATTCTTCGAATTTAGATCATAATGAAGTGTAAATTAACATTTTGAAATGCAGTATATTATAGTTATAAAAAAATTGTTGCTGACTTCAATATCTGTCCTAACGTACATTAAAACCTGCTTATGTCGAATAGATAAGCAAAAGTCTAATTTGCGTAGATAACAAATTCATTTAAGGTAATATATTCCTGAGCACATTTTGTTAAACACTCAAAATTGATATGTACCTATTTATAGATCGTTTTTTGCTCGCTGCTTCAACCAATTTAAATAAAATCTAGGCTATAATATTTTCTTAAAAATTTTATCATAATTGCTTTAGCGGTTTCGGCGTGAAAGCGTAACGAACCAAAGTCTCTTGAACATTTATATCATCAGATATGCTTATTGACTCAGTTCAATAAACTTATTACGTTTTGCAAATGAAGTTTAAATTAATGTGTTTATATTACTTTCTCACGAAAGTAGCGACGTAAGTTTACGTAAGTAACCTATCATAGATCAGATTACGTATCTAGGATTTCCTGAGAAGTGCATATTTCTAATGGCATCCACCGATTAAAACTCGATTCTTGTGGTGTTCTCTGCATGTATCGTACGAAAAACAAGTTCATTTAACACCACAATATCCACTTAAAAGCTACTCTTTATGTAAGTTTTACAAGGAAACACATAAAGTTATACATATTTGGCCTTAAATATAAGATGTGCCACTAATGAATTTTAAAATATTATAGTTTACTATGTTTTTCCTATTTTCAGACAACCATTTTTACTTTTTTACGTCTTCATAAACAAATTTGCAACTCGAATTTAAAGTAAATGACAAGCCATAATCATCTACTAAGAACGCTCTGTTGATAAATTATAATCAATATATTTTTAAGAATTTCATATAGCCTACTAAATGTTTTTCGTAGAGAAGTTTACAACGGTCAAAATTAAACACCATTCGTCACGACTGCCACTTATTTAGCTATAGTACATAGATTTTGCAAATACATACTAATCAGAATGAGGTAGTGAAAAGCTAGTGCCTAGGTTTGTATCCGTGCCCGCCGAGATTCTCGACCGCGCGACTTAATCTCGAGGCCATAACTTTTCAGATACAGTACCTACTAAACACAGCATTGAATAATACTTATAAAAAATAGCAAGTGTACAATATTGTGTATTATTTGTTTTCAGAAATATTTCTTCCGAAACCTGGGAGCTATTTTAACGTTCGCGATGGTTGGCACTGCTTTATCAGCACTTGTTATCGGTTCATTGATGTATGGATGCGTACAACTGATGCCGGAATCTCTCGCATCGAGTTTCACTTTCCTCGACACCTTATACTTTGGTGCATTGATCTCACCCACCGATCCTTTGACTGTTCTTGCCATTTTCTCTCAGCTGAAGGTAAGAATCCGATAGCCATGTTTAATCATATCACGTGAATTTGCTTCGGTCTAGTTACGTATCATACGTGGCTATTTGTGTTACAATAAAATACATTTATTTATAATTCGCCACAGCGCTCAAGCAAAACGCCTTACAATTGTAAAGTAACAATGAAACTGTTGATTTTCAATACTTTTTTACTATACTCGTATATTTTATATACATAATAAGCTTTTGGGAGCGGCTCCGCGTGAACGAATTTTTGATCTTTTCCCTGATCCCACCGGACCAAAATGTTTCCGGGATAAAAAGTACCCTATTTCCTTGTCCAAAGTCGTGTATATCTTACCAAAAATCATTTAAATCGGCCCAATGGTTTAGACATCAACGCGTAACAGGCGAGATTCTGTATAAGTACTTCCTTACTTTCGCATTAAATACAATATTGGTATAGGTTTTTCAATATTATACCTTTATGGTGATAAAATAACATAACTCAATGTAGTCGCCAATTCTCTCATGCCAAGTACTTTATTGCACAAATATTCCATGTTGTTTCAGGTGGATGTCAATTTGTACGCGATGATATTCGGCGAGAGCGTCCTCAATGACGCTGTCGCCTTGGTACTAAGCGGGTAATTATGCAGACTATATGTATTTGTAATGGAAATTTTTATCACAGTTTATCTGGTTTATGTCCAGACACGTTTAAAATATGTATGTCGTTACAATAATATGACAGTATGAGTAGGTTCCCTCAACTGAGTAAACAACACAGAAAATCAATATGAACTTTAGTTATCTATTTTGACTCTTGTGATTTGCCCGCGATCCATACGTTTTTGTGCTGCTCATTATGGAGAAGGATAATCGACTTAATAGTTTGCCAGATGAAATGCACAACTATTTCTTGCAAATCTTCAACCGCACCCGAGTCTGTTATAAACTGTGTTTTCACATTTTAAGAAATTTTTAATTCTTCAACATAGGAGACAAATCATAGAACTAACAAATAATCATGTAGTATTCCTGGAAAATTGATGTAAGTTTTAAGCATCATGAATATTATCTTTTTCCTGTATTATTCTCAGAGTTACACAATATCGTCGTGTAGGAGATTGAAATATAAACGTTAGTTTCCCGCTGTCGTAAAATGATGAAATATCAAGCAATTTGCAAATCTTTAGACATATATTTTCTCAGCTATATTAGCATTAGCTTGAACTAACTCGAGGAATTTCGAACTAATGAAAATAGATGACGAATGATTTTTTATCTTTAATAAAATCAGGGGAATTTTGTAAACAAGATAGGTGTTATCTAAAAGTATAACAGCGACATAAAAGTAAAACCATTATTATGAAGATCGAATCGCACCACAAAATGTTTAACATTAAAATAGTTTTACAAATCCAAAAGGTCGGTGTAACAGGCAAAATATTATAACCACGTTGATTGCCAATTAGGACCAACTTATCGTTATATGAAACAAAAAAATATGCGTAAACAAGTAACTAATTAAATTTTATAAGTACTATGACGTCACTATTTATAGATATGTAATTGTATATATGGAAGGAGATATTTTTTTTTATATCAGACCTTCTTAAATGAAATAATGCGTTTTAGGTAGCAGCAGTTATAACACTTTCCGCTAACTTGTTCTGTAAATTTTAAGTTCGATAAGATTTCCTCCTTTAACCACAATGACCTATAGTTACCTATAGACTTGTGAAACCGTAGTCAGTCGTTATTGTAATTATTTTAAACGACGAAACTCTGGTTTACCATTCTATTTTTATTATTCTTATCACTTTCTGTAACTTACAAATATAAAATTTGATTTAGTCAAGCTATAGCCGACTTCGGTCGAAATAAACGAGACTGGCTATAAAATGATAACATTTCTAAAAGCTAGACAATCAGTTTCCAAACAGTCATTTGTAGTCGCGTGGTAAGTCATTTATTTAACGTTTTCTCAGATAACATATCTTGACGTATTTTTGTTGTTTTTTTCACTAGCGCACCGTAGTGACTGAGTAACTTCTGATGTCAACGTAATAAATCATCATTCAAGTTCAAGGCTAACTCTATGGCTTATTAAAATTAGGTTGAGAAGGTTTAGCCCGGGTACCTACAGTAACGTATGATAATAATTTTGGGTTTAACTGAAGAAGCATGGAAATAGTGTTCCAAGGGAAATATTAGGAAACGAAGACGTAACCAAAATAGATTATAGAAAGCTTAAAACTTTTAGTTATACTAAGGGAAGTATGAATGTAGAATTATGAAATATATTTAATGCGTATATTGGTCCTTGTAGCCGAGGCATATGCAAGAAATAATTGTGCTTTGACTATGACTGACTGATTTTGACTATTGTGTTTGGCGCTCTGAAGTCATTGTAAAAGATAAAGATGAGGTTATGCAAAACTCACACAGGGCGTCTTTAACGGAACTTACCATATCCATAAATAGAAGCCCAACTCTGAAATTAGACTAATATTCAATATCGTTGTTTAACGTTTTGTTTAATTCGCATAAAATTTACAAGGAGTTTTGGTATGGTTATTGCCACCCTTCAACGTACTGAAGTATTTTTATTCTGAATTCCAGAGCCATACAAAACTACGAGACACGATATTCTCACGACGGTGGTTTTGAAATCACTGCGTTCTTGGGTGCCATCGGTGACTTTATAGGAATCTTCAGTCTGTCTCTACTTGTCGGTGCTTTTATGGGCTGCTTGACTGCATTGATATCCTTTTTAAAATATACTAACTTATTTTTTTATACGAAAACTTCTGAAAGAAGCTTACGCTTGACGTACCAACTTAAATTTGATAAGTGACATTAATTCAAGGTCAAGCCTCTAGCACATCTTTAATAAATAGAATATGCTCTCAACGTTATTGGTCTTCAACGCATTTTTGTGATCAAGAAAAGAATAAACCAACAAATCAGTCCTTCAGAAGTTAGTTATCAAATACCACGTGTTATGTCTAAAACAGCTGATGAATAGGTCTTAAGCTACTTTCCTAAGTGTATGGTTAATCAGCAGTGCCACTTAGTATACGAACTCCTTTAGACTTTGCATTAAAAAGTAACATTCATAGTATGTAAATTGTAAGATGTTCCTTAACTCCACTACACATGACGAAGTTCACCCATGTTCGCGAGTGGCCGCTGCTAGAATCTGCTCTCTTCGTGCTCATGTCTTACGCCGCCTTCCTTATCGCTGAAGTTTGCGAACTTACAGGTACGGCTTATTTGTTTCTATTTTTTCGACTTTCGGGAAACATTTTGTATGCACAATATTTGATCGATCAGACATATCAAACGAGAAAATGAACACAACAATAAGAGTTATTCCAGTCAATGTACGTTTTTTCCACTTGCAAATTTTGCTTCTGATATAGATTTGGTCCATCAATGCTTCAACAGTGAGAAAGCTTAAAGAAGTCGGTTACAGAAACGATGTTTTTTAAATTGTCAATATTACTACGAACATAATTGAACTAACACCATTTTACTTCCACCCTCATTGATGACCCCTCTAACCTGTTATTATGCACCTTTGCAGGTGTAGTGGCGGTGTTGTTCTGCGGTATATGCCAGGCGCACTACACCTACAACAACCTGTCGTCGGACTCGCGCAACCGCACCAAGCAGCTGTTCGAACTACTCAACTTCCTCGCAGAAAACTTCATCTTCACATACATCGGCGTCTCCATGTTCACATTCCCCAAACATCACTTCGACCCGTGGTTCATCATCGCTGGATTTGTATCCTTTTAAAAACGTGTCATCGTTATTCAAGTAGACTTTTACATCCTCTCTTGAATCGTCATTTTAAAACTATTGCCGCTTCGATATCAATAATCAATACGCCACCGGTCACATACATAGTTCGGACCCCACACTAGGATGCAAGTCCTTTGTCGTGGCTATTAGAAACTGGGAACCCCAAACCAATATTTGTGGACCACACAAACATTTGTCTCGGTACTGTTCGGAACTGTTCAATGTATATTAAACTAGATTTATAACTTAAATGCTCATATTACAATGTCTACCTGAGTATAAATTGGGAAGTCGAAAATTTTGTGTTAAAGCATTGTTCTAGCAAACATAAATAGACGTCTTCCAAAGATTTCCATAGCGCTTAGTACGAAGCGAGGCCGCTTGGGAGTATGCCAACTAATCTAATAATTTTCCGCGATCTTAGCATAAGAACTTTATTTTATCGAAATTTAAAAGAAATTGTAAAATGATAAAATTAGATAATTTCCAATCGACTAGTAAAATACTATTTCAATAACTTCTCATTTAAATAATTTACCCAAACAGTTAAACCAAGGAATGAATCATAAAATAAAAAACAAACAAACATATCCAATTTTGTGCAATGAATCAGTAGTATCCTCAACGATTCCAATAGATAACCTCGACTCTGGGACGAGCTGTGAACATTTACCCGCTGTCGTTCCTGCTGAACCTCGGACGGAAGCCACCGATACCTATGAACTTCCAACACATGTTGTTCTTCTCAGGTAATATATCATCATGATCAACCCCAAAATACGTCCCACTGCTGGGCACGGGCCTCCTTTATTAATAGGACTAAAACCTAAACCCTGGGTGGGTTTAGGTTCAGGTTTTCTCAACCTCTTGATATATTATACAAGTTAGGGTGTCCCAAAAAAATCAAAGTCTTTTTTTGTCAACGCATACCCTCTAATTATTTTCGAATGGTGTTAAAACACTTATAAATAAAATTTCATGACCTTAGGACCACTGCAACCCGTGCCGACTTGCATTCATGTGTTTCAGTACTTACATACTTTGTATGAACTTCGGCGCGTCGCAATATTCGCATGGAAGTTTCGTGGTTGCTTGTTTATTGTATTGGTAAACGCCTCTTTTTGTTTAATCAATATGTCAGATTAAGATTTCAAAGGCAAATTTGAATAGGGGGTGCAAAACATTAAAATAACGGCTTAAAACTTCTCCGTAAAGAACAAATATTGGCAGTTCTGTTTAATAAAATTCGTGAAGTAAAATTGAATTTTGTTAATCGCAAATCTAACTATTCGAGATTAATTATTTTTTGTTAAAGGGCTTATATGCCTATTTAAGCTTTAATAAACTAATTTTAAGAAATAAGTTGCCTTATACCGACTCTGAAGAGATCAACAAATATTGCGGAAAAATCGCAAGATGTGTTCGTACAGTGTCGTCAAGAGTTTGTTACAAGCTTGGACTACTTTTTGTATATTGCACATGCCAGTACCCTTTAATTGATAAAAATAAATCTAGATAATAAATATAGTTATATAAATAGATATACATTGTTTTACCGGACAGAATTATGAAGGAAATTTAAGGGTTGGCTATCAAGAATTAACAGTTATAGCTATAATCATATTCTTTGGTGGTGATTGACTATTCGACTAAATTGACTATTCGATCTCCAAGTTCTATGTACCAGACACCATGATGGCCGAAGCAATTAATTGAATAAAAATGTCGTAACTTATTTTTTAATTGTAAATTACTAATAAAAAGTCGCACTATTAGACATCTAGATTTGCATCGCTATATACCATGTTAAGGCTTGGATGCATTGTATATTATCAGTGACGGCACCTTACCACGACTTATGTTTGCTTAATACTTTGAAACCTTGGGAAACTGTCAATAAAATTAACTCAGAAATGACTATACAGAATATTTTTCAGCATTTTTGGTCTTTGGTTCATGAAGTAGCTGTCTTGTCTCTATATCACTATGATGGAGACCAGGAACCAAAAATGATAATATTTTAAAGCTTAACTAAAGAGGATCCATCAATTCATATATCCCCTGGGAAGATATCTGCGTGATTTACTTTAAAGAAAGATATAAACGACTTTATTTCGATTAAAAACTAGTCTTGCTTTTATTCAATCGTTTTAAAAATTTTGACACTTTTCTCAATGAGTTGCTTACTTCACAGACTAGTTATACTTCTTTTCAAGCAGTTAAGAAATAAATAATGATACTAAAAGTCGCTAGTGATACTGCAAATTGCAGTTATACTGCTACAACATTTGCGTGAAAAAATCACCTTTAAAGGGAAACTAAAGAAATTTTTCCTGTGATTTATCCTAACAGTAAAATGAAAACTTTAAAATTAAAATATCACAAATATTCCTGTTTAATAATAAATATATAATACCGGTGAAATAGGATATAATTTTGAAAATAAAAATTTAGTTTTTATATGTGCTCTACAATTACCATACAATTTTTTTCTTAAAACTTTGCCATCAAGTCGGCACGGGTTACCGCTATCCAATTTCGATAATATTTCGTATTTGAGTTATTAGGGTCAATTAGAAAAAATATAGAGGGTATGCGTATCTAATTTCGAGAAAAAAAAATCGCCCTACTAAGCTGGGACACCCTAATACATGTATTTAATATATGCAAGTATATTTGAGTATTTTTACTGTCACGTAAAAATCACAGATTTTTTTCTGAGTGAAAACACCAAAATACATAAATACCTGAGAAAAAACTAAGACACATTTTACTCACAAAAAATATTGATGCACATTTTTGTCTTAGTATTCACTATACAAGCAGTGATGGCCTCGAGGTTTGGGCACGCGGTCGAGAATCTCGGCGGTCGCGGGTTCGAACCCCTGGCACACACCTCTAACTTTTCGAAGTTATGTGTGTATTCACATTGAATTATCACTTGCTTTAACGGTGAAGGAAAACATCGTGATGAAACCTGCACACCTAAAAGTTCTTAGGAATTTCTTAGGTGTGTAATCCGCCAACACGCACTAGGCCAGCGTGGTGGACTATGGCCTAAACCATCTCAATGGTAGAGGAGACCCGTGCTCAGCAGTGGGCGAATATGGGTTGATGAAGATTCACAATAAATTCGCCGACTATCACCATCCACTGCTGACCGTAGACCTCCCCTAATAGGCACCGACAATCCCCATCCTGAACAGCCTTCATCCATCATCCATCCGCTACCACCACCTCTCTCAACTCATTCACACAATACCTAAATTAATTCCTATGCCCAGTAACATCCACATGCTGTATGTCGCAGGCCTGCGCGGCGCGATGTCGTTCGCGCTGGCGATCCGCAACACGGTGTCGGAGGCGCGGCAGGCGATGCTCACCACCACCTCGCTCATCGTCATCGCCACCGTCGTGCTGCAGGGCGGCGCCGCCACGCACGCGCTCGCCTACCTGCGCATACCCACCGGGTAATACACACTACACACACACTACAACACGGTGTCGGAGGCGCGGCAGGCGATGCTCACCACCACCTCGCTCATCGTCATCGCCACCGTCGTGCTGCAGGGCGGCGCCGCCACGCACGCGCTCGCCTACCTGCGCATACCCACCGGGTAATACACACTACACACACACTACAACACGGTGTCGGAGGCGCGGCAGGCGATGCTCACCACCACCTCGCTCATCGTCATCGCCACCGTCGTGCTGCAGGGCGGCGCCGCCACGCACGCGCTCGCCTACCTGCGCATACCCACCGGGTAATACACACTACACACACACTACAACACGGTGTCGGAGGCGCGGCAGGCGATGCTCACCACCACCTCGCTCATCGTCATCGCCACCGTCGTGCTGCAGGGCGGCGCCGCCACGCACGCGCTCGCCTACCTGCGCATACCCACCGGGTAATACACACTACACACACACTACAACACGGTGTCGGAGGCGCGGCAGGCGATGCTCACCACCACCTCGCTCATCGTCATCGCCACCGTCGTGCTGCAGGGCGGCGCCGCCACGCACGCGCTCGCCTACCTGCGCATACCCACCGGGTAATACACACTACACACACACTACAACACGGTGTCGGAGGCGCGGCAGGCGATGCTCACCACCACCTCGCTCATCGTCATCGCCACCGTCGTGCTGCAGGGCGGCGCCGCCACGCACGCGCTCGCCTACCTGCGCATACCCACCGGGTAATACACACTACACACACACTACAACACGGTGTCGGAGGCGCGGCAGGCGATGCTCACCACCACCTCGCTCACAACACTAGGGGTGCACACTCCTCATCGATTACGACTATCGATTATGACCAATCGATTATTTGCACAAACAAAAAGATTGATAGTGTTGTTCATTAATTGATTGTATACGCCATGACTATCTTATATCTCCCATGACTATTCATGTCCATTTTGAGAGGCCAAATGATAAAATAGGTTCGAACCCTGAATCGTTTTGCGTCAACATTGGTTGTCCCCAATAATGATAATTGTATTACGTGGTAAAAGTCAACTTTGTTGCTTAATGTGTCACCTACATGATCATCACAGTAATGATTGGGCTCTATATCGGGCCATTTAGAAAGCTTCTACCACCAAGCGCCCTCGGCATTTAGCTTAATAATCTGTCTACTTATATTTTAATTGATGTATTTAAATGAATATAATAACTTTTCATAAGAAAATAATATACAATGATTTTACACGTGGATAGACCACTTATCTAATACAAAACCTAGGTGATGTTAATCGTAATCTGCTTCAATAAACCATTATCTTTCCAGGCAAGGGCAAAGCGATGAAAGCGAAGCGTTGCCATACCGTGACGTCAGAAGTGTAAGTATTAGTAAACATCAGATACACTAGTACTTAGATACCCTTGATCTCTTTACTCCAATACACTTAATACTTTTATAGCACAATAGCTAAAGTAATATTGCAATTTATATTATTTTTTTAGGCGTTACTATTCTATGATTTACTTCAACTCGCTCTAATCATGTAGTATGTTAAATTTGAGATTAGTTGTTACAGAAATAGCAAGAGCATTTCAACTTGTATTTACGCTTACTCCTGTGTCCTATGTTTGCCTTCGTTAACAATTTGTGCTGCTTAACATTACTTCTTGAATTCATTCTAACAAGATGCTTCTTGTAGTGTTTACACACTTCCCATATTTATGCACAAATAAATAGGTGAATGGATATGGATGGAATGGATGCAATAGTCGGCGAAATACTCGTCTCGTGATGTCAGTACGAGCTTTCATGAAATTTAGTATCGATTCATTAATCGACGAAATATTACCCAAAAAATCGATTTGGTAATATTTTGAGAATGAAAGCCAAGTCACCCTCATCGAATAAGCATTTATACGTAACGAGTGTCCAATTGGCACGGCCTTTGGTGCGCAGATTATTCATACAGTTCAGGGCAAGTTAGTAAATAACGCACAAGCAGTGGCGGCATGTAATTAATGAGCAATTATTGTGGCAGCTCTACCAGGCCACGGACACCGCTGGACCGGTACGTATACACCGCTTACGTACGCACATACCATGTGCAATCAATGGGCTTTTTATGTACATTTATCGTGCTTTTCTCATATAGCAAATTATCCTCAATCATTTTGTACTGTATGTAAAGTGTGTACTGTGTGTATATTACTCTACGTTATTAGCGTCTTATACACGCAGTACATAGGATGTTCTTCTTAACCCACTTCAAAAAAAGAGGAAGTTATCAATTCGTCAGTATTTTTTTTTTTTTTGAGAAATGGATTTAACAAAAACAATCATTGAGGAAAATTTGCTACAATATTGTCATACATTCATAAAAAATAATGTACTTATTTGTTTATATCAATATTAAGTATTTATTTAGTTGGTGCAAGGCAAACACATATTTATTACAACATTAATAATGTTTGTCCGTGGGCGTAGCGTGTAAGGTTCGATAGAGTCCAATTATGTTGTGTGAAGAGCTGATACAAGTCAGTTAAGTTCGGCAAATAACACCCATTTTTCAGCCGTATTTATTTCGAACATATTAAACTCCAAATCATGTCCGAACTTAGCAATGACTATGGCTAATGCAGAGGCTCTATTGTTCTGGCCTTTGCGTCGATTTTGGTCCTTATTAAACAAAACATAATATTTATTGTTTAGCCCACCGAGCTAGGTTTCGGCCTCAGAAACATGGATGGCACGCAACCGGCCAGTTGCGACAGAGCAGCCGTAAGACTAATACATTATACAATGCACGCAATATTTACTTCACACATGTTATCTAACAAAACTTACCACCACGATACTAACAAATGTGTTTACACTACAAATTACCTTCTGTCTCTGTTTGCACTAATTTTTCCAATTTAAAATGTTGCATGGCAAATAAATGTGTATGCACTAAAATCCTTTTTTACAAGAGTAACACGCAAATCTATATGTTCCAAAATATATTTGTAGTGTCAACACCAATTATAATATCCCACTAAATATTTTAATTTGCATCAACTTTTTGGTTATGTTTAATCTGTAGCGTGACACGAAATAGACGTCGTTATTTTATTATCGACAAACTATTTAGTGTCGTGTTATGCATGTAACACTCACTTTATGGCTTTCTTTGGTTTCCTTTTAATATCTAGCGAGGCCGCATGGTAGTTAAGTGGTCTAATGGCGCGAAGGAGGTGATTATGCCTTGGCAACTAAACGGTTACGAAGTATGTGAATTACTATACCTTTTTTAAATTACCGTAGGGTATTTGACTGGCATTCGAACATTTACATTGACTAGTAAATATGCAATACTTCGTGTTCCCTGACTACACTTTAAAGAAAAATCTCCTAGGTTCTGGTTAGTTTATGATGCAACTACAGTAATTTACACTGTTATTGTGTAGCCATTCCGCTTTTTTGTTGACATAGATAAATACTGATCCAGATCCAGAAGAAGAAAAAATGTTCGCAATGGTAATGGCAATTCTCCAAAGAACCATGCAAAAATATGTTCAATACTCATAAAATGTCTTTTTATAATAGCTCCATCGCTGTATATCATAGTAGTGCTTGTTTTGTTCCAAAGGTCAAAGTATATTTTTCACTTCACTTTTCAACTCGTATGAAGAGGAAGCTAGTGGTTTATTGTCTCATTTCTCTTTTCGTCCATTGTTGTAGTCATAGAAAATGTTTTCATTTAACTTACTGAAAATTTCAAGATCGATTAATTGTGAGTATAGAGTTTGAGTCGCGTACTCAACAATAAAATCTTTATTCGAAATTAATCCAATTTATATCAAAGAATGTACAACTCTGACAACATTTAAGTTTAACCCATATTTCGTGTCTTTTATTTCTTTCCAAGTTATAACAGTTTATAGCAATTACTAGCGGACCCGGCAAACTTCGTATCGCCCTGCCAGTCAATGAATGTCGTGTTACATATTAACTTAATTTTATTTTCAATAGCTGTACCTACCGGCAGACGTCGTCCTTCTCGGGAAAGCTTTAAACAATATGCCTACAGCAGCGCTATCTAGCGGGTCCAATTGTGTTTTGAAATCATCTAAGGACCCATTGACATATACATAGAAATCTTTATCCCAATCGGTCTAGTCGTTTAAGAGGAGGTTGAGTGACGGTTGCGTCACCTTTTTTTTGTTCTCGGGGGGAAAGCTGTTTATGGCTCTACTTCCCGTCAACCCGGCGCGCGGCGACGTCATATCCGCGCAGATGTTAGTGCCGGGCTGGGTCCCTAACAAAATCCCTGAACCGGCATACCGGTCAAAACCCCCAGCTAGCCATCTCCGCGCCGAGTGGGGCGACCACGGTACGCGGGCGAGAAGCGCCCACCGTCATCTGCAGCCGCCCGGTAGTCGAAAATTGGCCGTACCAATTCAGAAACCTTCTTTAGCTCATGCACAACAACTTTAATAAAGATTATCTCATGATCAAATGCATAGTTTACCATTATATAAAAGTAATAAAGACATTAAGGAAAACTGTTCATTTTTATATAAATAGATTACACAAACTGATTCATCCATTTTTGTTATATTCTCTTCCTTTTCCAATGCGTTTCTTTCTACTTTAATTTTATTTTGCTTTTCACTATTTATAAAGGCTTCAGCCTTGGTCTTATTACTGGGTCCGCCCTCATAGACAAAGATCCCAGAGCCACCAAACGTTACTTATTGTCTGATGGACGAAATGTGGACCATTGGGTAGTGTCAGTATGTACTACCATCGTACGCATACTCGCTAACTTGGTCGAACGGCCAATTTCCACATATCAGGTGGTCAGGGTAACTAAAAACATCTAAACGAATTCAGGGAAAATTGACCCCCTAGATCGGTCTGTCTTCTTATTTTAAAATAGCTGTCTGGTGAACAAATATAAAATTGGAGCATTACAATTTAGGCGAAGTTAACTCATTATTTTGGATCTTCAAAGCGTCTGCAAAGCAATATGGTCGACGGGAAATATTTTTAACGATATTATCTAAAACATACGTGAAAATCAGCCATGAGAATTGACGTGACGCTTTTAAGTACCCTGACCAGCTGATGTCTATAAATTGGCCGTTCGACCAAGTTAGCGAGTATACATACGATGGTAGTACTTCTTCTTCTTCTTCAACAACCCATATACGCCCACTGCTGAGCACGGGTCTCCTCTACCATTGAGAGGGTTTAGGCCATAGTCCACCACGCTGGCCTAGTGCGGGTTGGCGGACTACACACCTAAGAAATTCCTAAGAACTTTTTAGGTGTGCAGGTTTCATCACGATGTTTTCCTTCACGGTTAAAGCAAGTGATAATTCAATTTGAATAAACACATAACTTCGAAAAGTCAGAGGTGTGTGCCTGGGGTTCGAACCCGCGACCGCCGAGATTCTCGACCACGCGCCTAAACCTCGAGGCCATCACTGCCATAATACTAACACTAATGGTAGTACTTACTAACACTAAAAGAAAATAAGTAACGTCTGGCGGCTTTGGGATCTCGGTCTATCAGTTATAAATTGTAAACCAGGCGCATCCAAGGAGATAATAATAATAATGCTTGGATATATTTTACACAACAAATAGTTCTGAACGCTGACATAAACATTTGACAACTAACAAATATGTCAATCCCTATTAACCCATTAGGTACCAATGTTCCCATTTGGGACATCTTACTTTTTGTCGATTCATTCATAACTACCTGCAATGTTTTAATTATTATTCATGTCATTAGTTTCTACACTGTGTGGTGCTAAATTATCAAGCCAATTATTCACTTGAAATTATTGTCATTGATGTGTTGTTGATCAAAGAACGTAGTTTTTACGAGTTTCGAAATTTTCAATTGTTTCCATTTTGATTATTCTGTAATTCGATGTAAGTATTTTATATTTATTGTAGAATAATATCAAATAGTATCTAAATAATAGCTTGTAACTAGTAATTTGATTCAATGGATGGCAGTACTTATTGAATTTCTTTATTTAAATATGTTCCCAAATGGGAACATAGGACTGATGGACTAAAAATTTATTTTGTTATTTTTTTTTTATATTTTTTTTATGTGCTCCTTATTATATATACTCTTTGAAAAATATGTCAAACAATACAGAAAAAAGTTGGTACCTAATGGGTTAATCAATGACACTATTCTTCATTTTTAAAATGTAAAATATGCAATTATCCGAATGTTGTAGATATATGTTGTCGATTCGAAACCTTTATTTTAAACCGTTCTTTAATTTAAGGGAACAATTAACCGTATTTAAGGGATAAACATTTAACGTTTGACAGGACATTACGTAGAACAGTTTATATGGGAAATTGAATTTCTTGTTTTTATCATATTCCTCGCAATTTTTCCAGAGTTTCTCACCGTTTAAACCTTCCCTGAACTTCAACGAATATTTCAAGACTAAAATTAGCCAAATCGGTCCAGCCGTTCTCGAGTTTTAGCGAGACTAACGAACAGCAATTCATTTTTATATATATAGATTATACAGTCAAATACCCTATTTAAATCGCATGCACTCGAGCATGATTATTTGTAGTTACCAGCACAAGTATATAATTATGTGGTTAAATGTACCCTGTAACATAAAATGTTCTTGTTGTTACATTGATTTGAATTTCAATAAATTGGATGCGCATCAATAAGTCTCGAAATACAGCCAATTTAAAAAAAATAAGGATTTTCTTACATTCTGAATAACAGTTTTCCTCAGCCTTAAAAAAGTTATTTTTTTTTCTTAAGAAGAGTAAAAAAGGTTTTGTTTAACGATGAATCAGGATACACCTCGTGAAGGCAACGGTGGTAGCGGGCAAAAGGCTCGGCTGGCGCGACTGTGGGGCGCTTTAGACTCGCGCCTTCTCAAACCTCTGCTGACCCATGCACGACCCCCTCTCACTGAGACACTACCCGCCTTCATGAGACCCATCGCAAGGGTGCTTACTACTACTCACCAGTACACTCAAGGGGTAAGTAACATACTATATTATATAAACTTAGCAATCCTAAATATACTCTTATATTGACATTTGGTCTGAGTTTTTATTTCACCACGGGTGGTCAGTCCTACTAATCAAATTTTGGTGGTATGGGCAGTTTTCTTTGTATCGTTTTGAATGGATATTACATAGCTTAAGGCCTATAGTGCATACATTTTACCACATTTGAACTCGCAACGAATAAAAGGATAATATCTTGCGGTATTATAAAATTTAATAGAGAAAAAAAAAGGTTTTGAATGCATTACAGAAGCAATAGCAATTCAAATTATTCAGTGTATTCGCTGAGATAAAAACGAAATATATTTATATGTTGTTGTTTTGTATTTTTAGGACAACACATTACGCAGAACTGATTCAGACTCTGATCTTTGTATTGATGAACCTCAATCTATGCCTTCGAGCATTGACCCGCAGGTAAACAATCCTATCTAAACACTATTTCCACTTAATTATGTATATGATTGTTCTTTATATAATAATTTTGTATATTATGTTGCCTTGGAGCTTGTCGTTTTCTTACTTCGTTCGAAATCGAAATGAGAACAAGTACATTGTGTACATTTCAATAAATAAAAGATGGAACATTTTTATAAATCTAAGGTATTTGGAATTATTGTATGCGTTGTTAAAAGTTAAGTTGTGCAAACTTTAAATGTATGATATACATAATTTAATGATTTACCTGTTTTATAATTTTATCTCTTAATCTATAAATATTTATTACTTTTATTTTTTGGTTGCAGCTATCAATTAATGTTCGGAATGGATATGGGCATGTTTGAGCTTTTTAGCGTTTGTGATCCTCAACTGTGATATGAGTTTCTCTATGTAGCATATAGGAAAAGAATGATTAATAGGAATTTTTTAATTATTGCACGCAGCAATTATGGCCTGGACTCGTGGACACAAGGATTTCTGTTGAAGGTATCACTGGGAGTAACATTTAGACGATTCCGATGAGAACGGAATATTTAACATGAGTGCCACAATGTTTTGACAGAGTAAACAAAATCACTTTTCTCGCTCAATACAAAGCATCCAAAACGTTTAAGAAATCGTTATGGCCAGTGAAGATGATTGAAATTGAATTTATTTTTGTGTAGTTAAGTTATACGTACATGTGTCTTGTTTCACTGTTTGTTGTGATATTGATATAATCTTAAAGTATCTGCGACAGGGATAAAGAATCTTCAATGGACACTATTTAGTAGATATAAATGCAATACAAATGTATGTGTTGGTACGAGAGTCGTATACGTTAGAACTCTCAAATGCTATTTTGTCCGAGTTAGTATTTCACACTTGTATCGTCAGGTTTTTTCATTAGCAAATATTGATTCTTTAGTAATTATCGAAGTTAGTGTGCAGTTGTAATAGTTTCATTCCATTGTAGCCTTGATTAGAAATGAAGTAGTACAACGAAATTAATTTCAACAACATTGCTTGTATGCTCTTTTTGTAAACTTAACAGCAAAGGGTTATTTCAACGCATGTATTAGTATAATTGAATCAGCAACTTTTTGCAACTATGCATTTTATTCTGCATCTTGCTTGCGGAATTATCACTTCTTAATCAAAAATAAACTGGATTCTTCTTTATTCATTGTTATCCATTAAATGGGCTATTTTATTAACTATTGGGAAAGGTATATTTGTTTTATTTTTCGATTAACTTAATTAACTATATAAAATATTATTTATGACACAAATTAATTGCATTAAAATTATTCTTGTCTAAATTCAAGGTTTTTAAAACCACATAATGTTGCTTTCTTAAATGTAATGTATGCAATGTATGTGTACATTTTTATCCTATTATATCTTGTCTATTGTGAAGTTTGCATTTTTTGTTGCTATATTTAATAATGCCAAAATGTAATTTGCTTGCTAGCATTACATGTTTATCTTTAAATCAAATGATTTTGTGAGTATCTACTACATTTAAAATATTTGCTGTAGTTACAGGTTCATTATATACATTTTCATGAAATTTATTTTATCTTTATAATCAGTATATTATGTAAGTATTTGCAAATAGGCCTTAATTTATTGTCAAGTCAACATGTTGATTTATCTGAAAAATACAATTGGGTCTTTAAGACTTCTCCAGTGAAATAGAAGGACATGTATATTCTGTTCCTATGTAATTAATTTCTTCAAACCAAAATAAACTTTCTATGTGTAATAAAATTTGTCTTGAAAAATCTGACTTTTATTTCATAAAAACATACTATGATACTACTATTCAGTTCATATTTTAGGATAAAATACATCAAACACCGTTTAGAATTTGAGTTTTCAAAGTATCTCTTATACAATCAGTGACTTTAAACTTAGATCCATGGCCGGGTACAACCCAATTAGCTAAGGTAGCAACTTTATGTCTATTTTTCCTTTGCTGCACAGGATCTTCACTTCCAGCCTCCAGCCATATGTTTGGATTCTCAATATCTTCATATTTTTCAAATAGGTCACCTGAATTTAAAAAATTTATAATCAGTATATTAATTTACTTCTTGCTACAAAATATGTCAAGTATGTACTTACCAGCTATGGCCACAATCCCATCATTAGTTGTGACAAGGACTGTAACATCTGATAAGGTGTGCCCTGGAGTGGGTATTACTTTTACACTATCATTTATCAAATATTCTTCACCTGTTTACAATATAACATAAAAATATTATGAACATAATATAAAAAAAATGAGGAAGATCACCCATTTCTATTAAATATTATTTATAGAACTTACTAACCACATAGTGATGAATAAAAAGGTTCATGATAAATTTAAGAAATAGCAAACTGATAAACCATTGATTATCATAAAATAAGAAAAAATGTCTTAGAACAATAGATCATGATGATGAATTAGTTACCCAAGTAGTCTATATACCAAAATATAAATGAATAATTTTGTTTCCAGAATACAAAAGTTATTTCTTACCTAATAAGAAATACCTTTAGCATTAAATCCACCTTTGTACTTAATGTATAAGAAGTTTAAATAAATAAATGCTAATTCAGATTTGGAATGATTGCAGTTTGCAATATTATTGATGGTTATTTTTAATCTATTAATTTATTGACTTTAATCTAAATGTATATAAAACATACCTTGGTCAAAAGGATGGATGAAATACCGCTCCATAAAAGAAACACTAAACCCCACTATATGTTTAGCTTTTAGAAACAAATTATTGTTACCAATGTGATCAGAATGACCATGAGTAGACACAACATAGTGTATCATTTCAGGTGTCAATTGGTGTTTTTCCAGCGCTAAAAATATAATCTTAAATAATCAATTAGAGTGATCTGCTAGCATAACTAAAATGATTGCTTAAGTAATAAATTAATACTATATGTAAAATTTCAACACTTAATGAAAAAAATCTGTTTGAGCAATAGTGGCAAAATAATATACCAGTAATAATTTTTTCTCCATCCCAACAAGTCATAGTATCTACTATAATATTATTTTTTCCCTTTATTAACGTACAACTACAATTTGCATCCATTTGATTTTCTCCATTCATTAAAGAATAACCATCAAATAAAACAATTATTTCGCTCATCGCTAAAATGTTTTATTTATTAATTTTTGATACTAAATGTAACTTTAAATTCAGAATTTTCGTATTCCTGCTGAAAAATAAATTTGCCGCAGGTTACCTTAAATGTCAAAACAAGTCCTATAAGATCAGACTTCTGACAGATATTGAAACAGCTGATGTTTACAGGTGTTTCAATCAATCATGGACGTACAACCATTATTTTGTACAAAATTTTGACGATTGATCAGCTATACCTACCAATTTTGATGTCTTTAGTACAAATTACAATGCAATCTTTGATAGACCGATAGATTCTCCCTCAACACATAAAAAAAAAATATTATGTTTTTCTAGAGATAGTTTCAATGTTTTACAACAAAGCCATGAGTGCAACATATTGAAAATGTACAACAGCATCGTTTCAGTAAATAAATACCTACCTACATAGATAATACTCCTAATTTGGAAATAATGTAAAACTATACACAAAACTGTAATCTTAGCAGTCTAGGTGTGTAGTATATTAGTGTTTTACGGTAAAAATAGCTCAATAACATAGAATTGAATATTTGCAATTGAAAATAAATTTATGACAAAAAATCATTAAATAAGTTCATGGTTAGTAATATCATTTATGTTGGTTTTAGAACGTATAATATTCGGTTCTCCTTCTCTCTCCTCGGCCAGCTGTCTTAGCCGGTTATTTTTAGGTTAAACTTAAAATCTAAAATAAATTGAAGAAAGCTGCCGTCGTACACTGCGTAGGTTATTTTAAATTTTCACATGCGCCAATCATTTTCTTTATTCATGAAAATTGCGCATTTGGATTCTTGTATGACTCGTGCCGTTTAATATGCCAGTTCATTGTACCATTGTTTACTCAGGGTTATGAAACAATAAAGCGGATCTGTGTCGCCTACAGAGCGCCAGACTAAAGTGAACTATGTCAGGCGACGTACAACCAAGGAAACGGAAGGACAAGAGAAGGAGAAAAGGTAATTTCTTTCATTTTTGATAAATCTTCGTTTATTAGTTGTTTCGTGATCAATTTACTAATTTAAATTGCAGATGAGTTGAGTGTTGAAGAGCCTCGTGGCACGGCGGCGGTTTTCGGTGAAGGCGATGTGTTTATGCACTCACAACACGATCATGGGACAGGTGGACACTGGTGTGCTAAGGTCATATTCTTCTCTCTGCTTGCTGTACTTATCACTCTTATTGGACTGATTATACTTGAAAATAGAGGACTAAGTGAATGTACGTATTTTATTTTATTATTTTTCTTGCAATCATTGCATTTTAAAGTGAAATTATGTAGGTATGTATTTACACTTTACATTTGACAATTATCAAAATGATGATTAAATTGTTAAATCATTATTTAAAAATCATATTAGGTACAAAATATTAACTAGAACAAAAGGAAGTGACCTAATATATATGACTGATAAGAATTAAGTTTAAAGCCCGTTTATCTTGTCACTATATATGGTTCTCTAAAATCAGTGTTTCATAGGCAAAATGAAAATTTCACAAAATAATAGAATGTGATATCTATTTCTACAAGCCAACAAGTTGAATTTTAGTTCATAAAAACAACATTTATATACCTATGCAATCTAAAGAAAAATAAAAATGCTGTTTGTTTTTAGTGGAAGCAAATGCAGTTGAGTCAAAATATTCTGGTGTGCTAGAAGGCTGGATAGAAGATGCACCTGATGACGACCATCATGATGAACATACTTTGGAATTGAAACATCATGTAAGTTTACTGATTGTATGAAATTCTGCAAAATTATTCATAAATTTTTCCATACTTTATAAAATGATAATGGCAACAATTGGACAAACATTCGTAGGTATCATATTCATGCTAATCATTTATCGATTAAAATAAATTACCAAAAATTATAAAATGGTGTAGAGCATAATATGTGTTTCTCACTATCCATAATATTAAACATACACTCTTTTAATAACTAATAATGCAAATAGGTAAACATATTAACATGTAGTGAGAATCATAGGATTTTGATTGATGTATATGGTCCACACATATGTAATTGGGGTTAATAAACAGGTTTTTTCCATACTTATATTAATATCATTAATTTCATTACATTCCATACACATACAAAATTGTTAAATATTTTTTTGAATAAAGTAAACTAAGTTTAATGTAAAACTATCATTAAAAAGTATGAAAAATGAAAAGGAAATGTTCAGTTAAAACAAAACTACTATGAAATTACAAATCAAGTGTCCCATGTAAAGTGGGGTCATTAAAAATATTATATCAATGTAAATTTTTTCTTTGCATAGAAAGCAGTATACTCAAAAATATTTGTAATGAATAATGTTTTTTTACAATCAATAATCACTGAGTCTGTTGCTGGCATAAATAATTTAGGATGAAGATGATGAAGAGGATGATGAACACCATAATTTAGTGAATGAAGATCATGATGATGATGAAGATGACGAAGAAGCCGATGATCTTAATGGGGATGATGATGATGACGACGATGTAGCGGAGCGTGGCAATGATGAGGGAGACGACGAAAATGAGGATAATGAAGATGACGAAAACGAAGGTGAAAACGATAGTCAAGAAGATGACGAATACGAAGAACGGGACCAAGACGATGCGGACGAGGATCAAACTTTAAATTCAGCAGAAAATGAGGTGTGACTACTACGATTTTTGTTATCATGAATTTCGTAGGAAACTAGATTTACGTTTTTTATTTTAACAGGAGGATGAGGACGAAAACGATTATAGGAAATATTATCAGCGTTTGGAAGAACAACAGGACGACAATGGTAAAGAAGAGGATGATGAGGAAGATGACGATTTTGAGGATAATTTCAACGATAATGGTGAAACAGATAATGATGATGCAGACCTTGAACATGATAGTAATGAAGAAAATGCGTTTGAGGATAATGATGAAAATGATCGTAATGAAGAGCTAGATGATGATGATGATGATGATGGTAAAGAAGAAGTAGATGATCAAAAAGATGAAGATAGCAATGAATACGAAGAATTCTATACAACACGTCGTAATGAGGTGCACATAACAGTGTAGAAGTAACAGTTTGACGTGTGCGCGACTGATTAATTTTAATCTTTTTTATGATTGGCACTAACAATTCTAAAGCTTTTCCAATTTTAAAGGTTGTTTTTTTTAAATTATAATTGATGATAATTTTATAGTTCAATGGTATTTACATCACTGCTTCAATTTCTAACGGAATGTTTATATAAAATTATTGTGTCGATGTGCGTTGTATTTTAAACTTCACATTGTAATTGTGAAGAATGTCGTGTGATTTCAATCTATTTAATATTATTTATCTAGTCTCGAAATAAAATTTTGTAAATTTATTTTGATGCCTCAAATACTTAGGTTCAGATACAATTCTTCTGACTGAATGTTACGATATCACTTGTTATACTATCATTAACTTATTTTCTGTGGTCTCGACGGCGGAAAATATGAAATATTACACATTTTATGGAATTTGATCACTGAATACACTATGAGATGTATACAGACTTCGATTCTATTCATTTCTAGGCTTTCGTGTGTTATAACGGAGCTGGAGGGTTGCATCTGTGCCAACAGCGGGACATACCAGAGTCTTATATTTTACTTATATAGATGCCCGTTGGCTGTTATACTGAAGTGGCTTAATTGTGTATCGAGGTTTTTAACTAAAACGAATTCTTCGCATAGTGCATTTATTCCATGATATGCTGTTGTAAGTCATATATTGCCATACATCTTATTACAGGAAGAAGGAGATGAAGAAGACGAAGAGGAAGATACCGAAGTAGAAGTAGAAAAAATAGAGAAAGAAGTTTCTGATGAAGAAGTTCTCGAAGAAGCAGCCGCATCGGCTGTTGAAGAAGATGAAAAGAGTGGAGGTAAAGTGATATGATAATCGTTAACCATAAAATTATTTCTTTTTTATTTGTATAAATATAATGAATTATATTTATTACATTAATTTGACTCGCTGTCTCGTAGCACATTTTAAACGGCAGGCATTTACTTGTAATTCGTTAGACACTGCTAAAAAGTTTCATATAAACTTGACGCATTTTATTATATTTATACATTACTTTATTAAATTCTATTTTCTTCTCTGCCTATTATGGTGTACCCAATTTCACATTTTATATCTATGATAAAAATCCGACTTTTTAAATGCGTTTCACGTATTTAATTTTTCTCCAGAGCATTCTGAAGAAGAAACTCCCGAAGAAGACCAAACTGCTGATGAAGAAGACCAGACTGATGATGAGGAAGAGTTCCTTGAAGCCGATGACATTGAAGAACCTCCGGTGGTTGAACGCATAACCGCACCACCTGGAAAACCATTGCCTGAGGTACCTTCGAAACTATGTTATATTTCTATTGACAACTATACAGGAAACCGTTGCAATATCACGGCAATAACTTGTAAAACGTAAGATCACCTCTGCAATCTCTGCATCCCGAGTTTGTGTCATCCTAAATTACGTTTCGGGTTTAGGTTTTCGTAATTCCGGAAAGTATATCGTCCCATTCTATAAGAATAGCCACGACCAAAAACTTTTATTTGGTGTGGTGTTAGATCTATATAATATGTATAGAGTATTTTTATCTCATTTAGTAGTATTTTTATTAACTGACGAAATGCTAATTAGAACTTTAAGAAATTAGCTCAATACTATAATTTACTACGTACAAATATTGTTTTTGTTCAATACGGAGGTGACACAAATTTTGAGACTAACATTAAATAATCGATCAAGGTCGAAGAAGAGACATCGAGTGAAAAACCTCAAGACACACTTGCGGAGGAGGAAGAGTATGAGAGGCAACAGGAAGAACTTCGTCGTCAACAGGAACAGGCATCCCACCGTAAGTCATTTTACTCTTATCGTGATTGTTTTGCATGTGCTTGTAACACTAATTAGCAACTACTACTTATCAATAACTTGCTATAAATTATGATGGATCTTGTTCTAACTGATTGATACAAGCAGTACGTTATTTATGTATTTGAGCTGTTATCTTAATGGATTTTGATTTAAAATGTTTGAAAATGAGTATTGATCGATGTCAGATTTTAGCAGGACCTATCAATATTGCCAATCTAATTTCTAGGAAAACTACCAGCTTTTTTAACACCATTTGGTTAGAAGCACACAAAATATTGGAAATTTTAACAGTATTATTTTTATGGTATGGACTAACGCATAATTTTGTCTTATTAAAATTTTGCAGTGATGTACAAAAATAAATGTTCATGGATTTAATTTGTTTTATTTCGTCCATATGCTTAAAGCCTACTTGTAACGCGTAACATACGTGAACTGGTATTCTGTAACCCGAATATTATGTAATGTTTTTACCTAGTAATATATTTGTTCGTTAACGTTTCAAACAAAATTTCGATTTCCTACACCAGGTCATCTTGTGCGTCTACAATAAAAAAATATATAGCTACTTTACATTCATTTACACACACAAAAACTTCTATTTTGAAAATTTATTTGTTTATTCCAAATTAAGAGACTTTTTCTTTGTTTGCACATTGTTTATATTATTAGCTTAGCGTTGTATAGTTATAGCGTTGGTTGCAAGTTCATAGGCGTAAAACTGCTTATTTCCATTTGTACTCGTAATCATTCGTGGTGAAGTAGTCTCTTCAATTAGATAGTTTTCTTTTACATTTAGGAAAGCTTTAGCGGCATACAATTGCTTTGGATGGGCAAGTAATGAGGTAAAGCTTATTAGGCCAGCGTGTTGCCATACGATTGAAATGGCACGACAGAAAAATTGAGAGCTGGTTTGATAAGAATGGTGGTCTAAGCGGGTGGCGCGTGTGTTGCAGTGTGGCTGAAGGTGGCGGTGGGCGGCGCGCTGCTCGTCGCCACGCACGCGGTCGTGCGCCGCGCCACGGCACCGCGCGGTGCGTACCACTTGAACCAAATCACTTGATGCCTCTCATCATCCAATACTATTTGATGACGTATTAACTTGCCATGTTCAATCTGCTCTTGTTTGGTCTGAATCGTTGTAGGAAATGTTGAGCTAGCGACAAACCCGAAAGTAAGAGATGTATATAGTTTCCCTATTTGTAATATTCAGTTGCATTCGTGTTAAGATGCTAATTGAACAATTTTGTAAATTTATTATCCCAAAAAACAACTTTTTAAGTAACAAAGTCTACAGGAACAAAATATCATGCTTGTGAAACAGATACATCAAGCGATGACGAACATATTAGTAGAGAGGAAACTCCCTCAGCGATCGATCGCCGTATGACACTCATACCAGAAGAACCGATTATAGGTATAGTATATTTTTGATTAAAATATACGCTTTGAAAAATTGGTTCTTTGTATTCACAATATATTAAATATAATTAGGAACAGACGAGCCAGAAGAAATTGTTCAACCAACAATTTTGAAGGAAGTTGAAAAAATTGCTTCGGTAGGATCTAAATCCGTCCCGCTTTCTTCGGAGAAAAGCGAGGAGGAAGAGGAAGAAGAGATGGAAATCGAAACTAAGGTAAAATGATAACGCAAGTACAAATTGTTCAGTATATTTTCTAAGAATCCATTCTGCAAAGCTCTTGTTTACAGAATGTAGAAACTGCGGAACCAGATATTAATGATGACGACAAAGAGCTTTATAGCGATGAAGAAGAAGTTGAGGAGGAAATAGAACCTGAAATACCAGAAACACCCAAACAAACTGCAGCGCCACAGGAACCGCCGAAAAAAGTAGTTCAAGAAACAGAACCAGATGAAGAAGTTCCTGAAGATGTTGAAATAATAGACGATGAACAGCTAGAGGAAGAACTTGCTGAGGAAGAAGAAGAGGATGAAGAGGAAATATCGGACGTAGATGATGCTGAACTTCTCAGTCGTTTAGAAGCCAAATACGGTCGCCTACCCGAGCCTGAAAGACCAGGACCGAAAAGTAAACACTACACTGTATATGTGTGTCTGCTTGTTAATGTAGCCACACGCTACTTGCTTGGTATTAAAAAACTAACACTGGCATGAGTAACAACGTGAGTGTATTTTGTATTGAATTTATCCAATTTTTCTCATTTGCATGAAGGCGTGGGAGTTTATAATTTTTTTGTACAGTTTACTTATACTGATACAATTAAGAATATGCTCATCTAGCACTTTTTCATGATTAGTAGAGTCTAGGTATTGCTTTACATAGACGTCATTAGCTTAATTTTGCATTTAATCTTAACATTGATGATACGAAATCAATTATTCATAAAAACTATCATAAAACAATTTTGAGATGACGATATTAAAGTTTTCTTAAAACAAAAAGAAAAAAACAAGAACATTTCTAATTGCTGAATATACGAAGTTTTATCATATGTTTGTCGTATTTTTAGAAGATGGAGGAAACAGCTTAGAAGACGAATGGCCGGGCGAGCCCAGCGATCAGTATTGGCGTCAACAGCTCGATGAAGCTGAAGCTGAATTGCGACAGGTAAAATGAAATTTATGATCTCATAAAAAAAACTTGATACCATTATTATTTTTTAATTCTTTAGAGCATACGAATACAGTTATATTTTGGAAATGGTTACATAAATGTCTAAAATTAAATTTAAAGATTCTATTGTATTTCCCATTGAAGTTAAGCTAGATGATTTCGAGTGAAATTCGACTTAAAATATTCATTTGTGCCTACAATTTAAAGAAGGACAGGTTTTGCTATGTTGGTGTATTCTATGAGTGTATTTTTTTTTAAATAACTAGTTAGTATTTTTGGTAAAAGTGCATGAAAAGTGATGTCCCTACTTCGTCGTGTATGAAAAGCATGAATCTTTAAGCTTAGCTTCACATAAATTTCCATATACTTGCAATAATTGTTGACAGAATACACCAACAGAATTTGATACAAATCAAGGGTCTTTCAATATATTCTGATCAGTCAACCATCTCGCAATTGCAGGACTGGCTCGACTAACTTGTTTTGCATTCACAATTTCATTTCTACATATTTCATCCTTTGCTCGTTGTGCCATTTCCCTTGAATATTGTCGGTGGTATTGTCAGAGCTTCCACTTGCGCCCGCACCCAGCGTTAGTGGACCCCGACATGCTTCCGACAACAGGATTCCCCCTATTATTTTAAGCGACTTCTTTTACCCGACGTATATCGATGCATTTAAAACTGCCGCCGCTCTCTATTGTCAGTCTTGTTTATGCGTGATCTGATAGAAGCGTTTGTTATTTCAACCTCATCGGAGATCGCATCGACATTGCATAGGATAGTTGCCTAAGATTCAGTTTTGTTTGCATTCTATATTGAACAATAAATATTATTTTTTACGTTTTAAAATAAACAAATACACCAAACTAAAAATTTATAATTAATTTTATTATTTTTTATTATTTGACTTAAATTTAAATCGTGGCTTAAAAGAACACTAATAGGCAACTTCCCTATCAAAGTGACACTTATACGTCGGGTGGCAGTCGCGTGTGTGCGTGTGTGTGAGTGTGTGTGTACTAACGAGGGCGCGTGGGACGCGGCGGCGCGGGGGGCGGGCGCGGAGCAGCTACGCGGCAGTGCACGCGCGCGGTACGTTCGCGCGGCCGCACTCGACGCCGCGGCCGAGGCGCGCCGGGACAACCGCCTGCTCACACATGCCATCGCTGCCTACCTAGAGCTGCTCAAAATGAATGAAAAACTCTCGGATAAAAAACTACTCGAGGTCTCCAATCGAACGCTAGACAGAATCCGGTTTAGAGGTAAGTTTCTTGTCGCTTGTTGATGGTTTATTTATTAAATATTTTAAGAGGTTTTTGAAGCCATAACATGCTAAAATGTATTTAGTTGTCAATGACTTTTAGGACAGGTCATATTTTTAGAAAAATATACGCTCTTTAATCTTGAATCACATAAAGTTAAAAATTGCGACATGGCCTATGAATTTCAGATTCTGTCACATATTTTAATTCAGTAATAATTAATATCATGAAAGCAATTGTTGTCATTTAGTGCAAAAAAGGTTCTTTCAATGAGGCCAAATTAAAACAAAAATGAATTTACAGGCAACTACATGAACGCAGAGCCTGTGTATAGAATGCTAATCCGCCGGTTTCCCGACGATCCAAGTCATCGAAACAACTTAAGCATTACTTTCCTAATGGCCAATAGGTACGTTAATATACTTAAAATTTAACTACACAAAATATCAATATATAGCGTAAGTAATACAAATAAATATAATAATAGGGTACATAATAATAAGTAGCGTTTCTTTCTTCTAGACCTGATCTTGCAGAGCAGGTATTGAAAGAAACACTTCTACGCTGGCCGGACGATCGAATCGCCTTAGCTCACCTTGGGTTTGTTCTAAAAACATCACACAACAAGCTCGAAGAAGCTGTGGATGCAATGCAAAAAGCGCTTGAAGGCGACATT
This sequence comes from Cephonodes hylas, assembly GCA_030295005.1. Lineage (NCBI taxonomy): Eukaryota > Metazoa > Arthropoda > Insecta > Lepidoptera > Sphingidae > Cephonodes > Cephonodes hylas. The sequence continues at coordinate 9,964,624 of AP025362.1, read as the reverse complement.
GGAGCTGCTAATGAACCACGCTTCTACTTCCACCTGGGCGACGCTTTACTAATGCTCGGTCGATTTGACGAAGCCCACGAGGTCCACAAACGTGGTGCAGCACTTGGACACTTCTTGTCTCCAGCGCAAAGGTCACTGTACAACGTGGAACGATTAAAAAGTCGCCCTTGGTGGGATATAGAACAAACCCCTTACCAAAGGCTAGCTCAAGCTCTAGAAGCGTCATGGAAGAGCATACTAAAAGAAGGTGAAGCCGCCCGCGCTTTGTATGAGAAGGAAAAAGAAGGGCTGAAGGAGCGAGGTGAATGGTCCCAGCTGGATCTGTTTGTCCGAGGCCAAGAGTTGCCTGGAAGATGTAAGAAAGCACCAGTTACATGTTCCATAGTTCGGCAAGAGATGGCCGCTGCAGGCTGCAAGCGCGGGCAGATCAAGTTTAGCGCCATGGAGGCCGGTACCCACGTGAGACCGCATGTCGGCCCCACCAACTGTCGGCTAAGGATTCATTTAGGACTGAGCAATACCAAAGACACTTACATTAGAGTTGATAAGGAAACCAGGTAATCTAAATGTAAATCTTATACTATTGGTCTATTGTGAGGATTTGTGTAATAATAAGATAGTTAACTTTGAATGATGGCTACGCTAATATTGTGACGGAATTTAATGTCACAAAAATGTCTCTCAGATGCCTATTAAAAATTATATCCTCCCTTTTTCCCAGAAGGAATTGGATAAAATCATCATTCGCTTTTATAAGATATTTTTGACTATTCGAAACTTTTTATTATATTTACTTTAATTAACGTATAAAATTCTTCTTGATAGTCATAATAGTCTCCGACGCATTATTAGCCTTCATAGAAATTATTACAAAACTAATTCCTTATTATTGCATTAGCCTGGCTTTACAAATTCTGAATAGGCATCCATCAATAAATTTACCTACAATTATGAAGACTTTGCAATTTCCAACCATTAAAAAAAATTATAACAATTCCAGGCAATGGCAGACCGGCAAAGTGCTGATGTTCGACGACAGCTTCGAGCACGAGGTGTGGCACAACGGCACGGGCACGCGCCTCGTGCTCATAGTGGACGTGTGGCACCCCGACCTCACGCCCGCCGAGAGGAGACAGCTGCCCGCCATATAACGTCTATATACCACATCTTTTCGCACCAAGCTGTGGCAATGTATCCCCTCCTTTCTTTAGAATAGCATACAGGTGTAGTCAAGCTGTGATCGGAAACTAAACCAGGTAATAGTTACGGTGATCACAAGTCCATTGTCTAAAAAAAATATATATAAATTTTGACGTTTTCCATATAACCAAAAGTATTAAATGTATGCGGTTTGTATGGAAAGGGTGAAAAATACTATTTTTTGTGCGAGATTATTTCTTATGCCAATGTCATCACCGTAGCTTTTACCTGCCTTAGTTTCCGATCACGATGTGAATATGCCCTGTATAAAAAAAAACTCAGCAGACCAACATGAGGGGATCGACTGACGAGAGATGGGAGTATGATGTTGTCACTGTATAAAAAAAACATCACAGTATCAATTACACTTATAACCCAAATGTCCCACGCCTTGACTAATATTTAAATTGACGGCAACTAATTCGTTAGATGAATATAAGCATTGGACGAAATATTTGGCATCAAATATATTGATTGAATGAGATTTAATTACAGTCATTAGTAATAGTTTTACAGTTTAATATAATATACATAATCGCCAAAAAACGTTAAGTACTTAAATATATATTTCTGTGTAACTTAATGCAATAGGTGTCTGAATGCGTCCTCTATCTTTTGTTGATATGTTTAAATAATATCTCAATGTTTTAGTACTTTTTGTATGGGCAATTTATGATTAGCTGAACGATAGAAGCTGTGTTTTGTACCTTTAACAACTAGTATATAGTAAATATGTTGTCTAGACTGGTTTTATATTGTTATTAAAGTCATGAACTAATAAACATTACATTTATGTGATAATTTTATTATGCATCTGTATTAAGAAGATCTATTTTTATTGTAAGAATATAATTACAATGCTCGAAATAATGCGTTTCTTTAATTTTATAATCCTCTAAATTATTACATTTATGTGTAAATAAAACAAACATGGCCAGTTTTGAATAGCATATATTTGGTATAAAAAATGTTTGACAGTTTGGCTCAAATATAAATTAGAAAATTATTCCTTATACTTATAAAGTAAAATGTTAGTTATTAAAATATGACAATTTTGTTGCTGCTTCGCGGCTTACGTAGTGAGATATACTGAAGTCCAGGGACTACTTTTCTATAAAATTGTATGTTAATTTTATATTATTGGACCGAATATTTAAACTGGACGGATAATTATAATGTTTTGTCAATTAGTTTTAAAAATATGCACTACATTTTATGAACTACTTATTTAAGAAATATTAAACTAGAAAGCTCGTTTGTCACATCTATTAAAATGTTACACTCTCATATAAAATGGCAAAGTGAGTGATTTCATTTGAGGTGACAGTGCAATCAACCATCCAAATTAACAATTCTGTACAAATCTAGGTGTAATAAGTACGTACTTTGCAAACAGACTTCATTCTCATGTCTTTAGTAAAATCTAAAATGGGCGGTGGAATGTAAAACTTAATAAGTAATAAAGTTTAAATAACTATTCCTACTCAAAAACACATGTCATGAAACATTGAATATAAAAATAGTCAGATCTTTGTGTTTTAAACAGTTTATGATATATCTTTTTCAAATGGAATGTAAAAAATATTATTCGAATTTTAACAGAAAACATACATACAAGAACCACACATAAGTTCAGATATAAAAAAAATAATTAAAGTCAGATCACTATGTATAAACTGCTGTGTGAATAAAAAGTAATGTCATTAAAGCTAAAATCTTAAACAATAACTAAGTTAACAATGACTATAGTAAATACGAAATCGGAATATTGAGCAGAGAGACTCATCTAAATTATTTTTAAAATACTACCCTGCAAAAGTCGATACAAAAATTCAATATATCAATAGTTAACTTTGTGAGCTACCGAAGGCGTGTAACAAGTGAGCAACACTGGAATAAGGCACATTGAAGGAAAGTGAGACGGCTTAGGAAGCCACGTTATACAAATCGTTGACGGCCTGGTACGCTGGCGGGCCGGGCGCCTGCGGGGTGGCGCGCGCGCTGTACGGGGGCGCGGGGGGAGGCGGCGCCTGCCACGCCCCCTCGCCGTACGCGCCACTGTACGCGTACGAGGGAGACTCACACGCCGCATTGTCCATCCTACAATCGTAGCTACTCGCACCCAATCCTCTGTCGTAGCTCGACGGATGCTCCACGTTATCATATGCCGGAGTGTTCGATTCGTATTTCCTTGGTGGATTAGTTTCATTGTATGGTCTGACAACGTCATAACCGGACTTAATACTGTTCCGTCCTATTGTATTGTATCTATTAGTCACTATTGGAACTGACTCAACGGGCGGCGGCGGAGGAGGTTCGTATGTTTTTATCTCTGGTTCCGGAAGTGGGCCCTCGGTTTGCGGCATATGGTATGACGCCGGTCGTGCTCCATGAAAGTTTGAGTAGGATGAATGCGCAGAAGTGGGACGAGATGACCTGGAGTCGCGCGATAGCGACGCCGTAGATGCCAAATATCCTGCATTTCTATAGGACCGGCGTGATTTCCGAACCGACGAACCGTTTCCACGAGAACCAGATCGTCGTTTAACGCGGCGTGGTGTCATTGGCTTTAAGGTGCTCTCACTTACATTTGTTTCTGCGGGACTCAACTCTATCGTGTAAACTGGACGACGAGATGTAGAACTCTTGTCTGGAAAATTACAAATCAGGATATTGTTATCTACATAAAATTATAAGATTTTTGAAACTTTAAACAAATTCATTATTTCAAACCATAATATTCAAATTATTTCAAATAATTTAAACAAAAATAATAGGGTTGAATATATTTACCAGAACTCGGTTGCTTCTTGAAAGAACTATATGCTAAAATAATGGTGAGTGGCAAAGCTGTGGCAGCAAAAGCAGCGCCTAAAGCTGACTGACCAATTTCTATATGATACCACTGAAAGAAGCAGCCATCAACTCTTGCTGGTCTCCAAACAATTGGTCCAGCCATTTCTTCCCAAACTGGTTGACATCCCCACCCATTGCTCTCCCACCAACTAACACTTCCGGTTCCAAGGGAGAGTAAACCACTTTCCTGTAAATAGAAACATATATTCTATCAGTACTTAAAATAGGTGTCCAGTTATTTTAATCTTTGTAATAATTTGTGACAGGAAGTATACTACAAAGGTTTTTTGATTCTAAGGTCTTAATTTTCACCTTGTAAGGTCAGAAGAATTTATTTCATAGTGTCATACAATTTTTTTTTATCACAATGACAAAATTTAAAACCCTGGTTTTGCATTTGTTACAAATAAATAGTCAATACTTTAAGTGTGTTTGAAATGTACCATTTAAAATATTTGCACACATGGTATCCTCTCTTTTGTTTCTCAAATTATGGAAATAACAATAGTAATGCATATTTTAGATAGTGTCATTAGATTATAAACCTTAAAACTATTATAAAAAAAATATATAATTAATAAGTATAACAGTTTGATCAACTGTAATTCCAATAACACAATTATGATTTATGCCATTCATTGTTTCCATAATTTTGTAAAGCGGTTTATGAATCACTCGAAAGGAATTGCAGTGAACTATATAGTATATTCAAAGTATAAGAAATAAATGGCTTATTGTCATACTTATGCTGTAACATTCTTTTCCCATACTATGAGAAACAAATTTTATTATTTTTACTATATAGCAAAATATAGGCCTTGGATATTAGAGAAACGACCTTTCAATATTTTGATACTTAAATAGTTTCATTAGTAAATGGAAATTTTGAAACATCTAAAACTCACACTCTTACATTTTTCTATTTAATGTACCATCTATGAGAATTTGTATCTGTTTAAATCTGACAGATTCATACAAATTAGACAGTTTTAGATTTTTTACAGTCTCTTGAGTGTTCTTTATGTTAGGCACTCTACTACTGACATAGAACTTGTTCTATAAATAACAAATATATTGTTTGCAATTCTTTGAGTATGCAAAGTTTAGCAATATACACAAACTTATGTTCACAAAACATGGCATTATAATACTAGCCATTATAGATTATTCTACAACCATATGATATGGTATAGTGATAATGCTTGTGAATAAAAAATACATACCCTATTTAATGAACCCAGATTCAAATAATAGCAGATCAAAAATATGTTCCATATCAACCACATAAAACTCCATATTGCATACTGAAAAGAATCATACACATATTTTATTGAGTTTAGAAATAAAAAGTATACATTCAAATATAGTAAATCACATTCCCCTCCTTGACAATTCATATTTAATGAATTAAATTCAAAAAGAAAAAATATTTACAATCTAAATTATTCAAAACACTGATTACATCACAACAATCTGGTTGAAGAATTAGAGAAAGTGAAAAAGTAGGTCAAATGTGATGACTTATACAGCAAGTTCTACAACTAGTACTTACAGCTATAAGATATTTTGTGATGCATAATACAGCTCCAAATGATCCAAATATAATCAACAATATATTGACAAAGTTTGTTATTATGGGCAACCACATGTAACCCAAGAAGTCAAACACTTGTCGCTGTACTGTAATAATCTGAAAAGGTAACTATTGTTAATTAACTATGTCCAGCTTAGTTTCTAACGTAAAATTTTATAAATACAGGAAATGCCTAAAAATGGCAAACAAAAAACTGAAACAATGCCAAAATAAATTAATATTAAAGATCACAGTTATTTAACAGCTAAATATAATTTATTTTAATTCACATGCCAATAGCATGTAGCCAAAGATCGTAATATCACATTCAAGCTTAAGTTATTATAAAATATATTACAAACAACTTACCAGCTCAAGTACACAAATGATGAGCAATACTGTTCTAAGACCACAAACTGCCATCTCGACTTTATTATAAATTAATATTAAAGCTATTTTTTGTGAATGTAACCGTTTTTACAACTTTTGTTGATAATATAAGTCATGATTTCGTTAAACTATAATTAATATTAACATATAACATCGAAAACTAGCAAAAACACAAGTACATGACAACTAGTAATAACGAGCAAAATCAACATGTCAAAATTGCGTATCGATATAATTTAACGTTGGAGTTTGGACATCGATTTATAAAAAAATATCGAGTTTCTTTTATTCGAATAGTTTTTTACTTTTAAAATGTACAAAATCGTGAACATTATAATTTACAAGCCAAAGTATGTATTAAATATTTACAACTTTGTAGCTAGAAATATAAATTATGTTAAAACATATAATATACCTACTATTTTTGAAACTGTAAACTTTTGAATATCTTAAATTTTGTCTTTCAAAATTCATTGTTTCTTTGTGGTGCACTCAGTAATGCAAGACAATTAGCAATTGGCAACATTATTTCGTGAATAAGCAAAAGCGGGCAGTTTGGTTTTATTGATCGAAGACATTCAGGTAGTACGGCATTCATAAGGCTGCATTTCTGCTCTACACAGTAAACAGCGGTTGGTAAGAACTAATAATATATTTTTTTAAGTAATTTCAACAGTTTTACCTGTATAGGATACCGGTAACCTCAATCCCGTTTTCCAGATTTATTGAAATGGCGACTCAAACCTTAATCCCCTTGGAATCTAATCCTGAAGTGATGAATAAATTCCTGCAAAAGCTAGGCGTTCCCAATAAATGGAATATTGTTGATGTGATGGGTTTAGATGAAGAAATGCTTTCTTGGGTACCGCGTCCTGTGCTTTCTGTTATGTTACTGTTCCCTGTCTCCGAAGCGTATGAAGACCACAAGCAAAAAGAAGAAAATGAAATTTTATCCAAGGGGCAAGAAGTTTCTAACAACATTTTTTATATGAAGCAAAATATTAGCAACGCCTGCGGTACTATTGCTCTTGTACATAGTGTAGCCAACAATATTGACAAGATTCAACTGTCTGAAGGTCACATGAAGCAGTTTCTTGATGAAGCTAAGAGCCTCGATGCTGTCGCTCGCGGTGCTTTGTTGGAAAAGTCGGAGGGCATAATTAATGCCCATAAGGAGTTGGCACAAGAGGGCCAAACCAACACCCCTAGTGCTGAGGATCCTGTTAATCACCATTTCATTACATTTGTTCACAAGGATGGTGCTTTATATGAATTGGATGGACGTAAAGCATTTCCAGTCAACCATGGTGAAACAACAGCTGAAACTCTACTGGAGGATGCAGCTAAAATCTGCAAAGAATTCATGGCTCGTGATCCAAATGAAGTTCGCTTTACGGTTATTGCCTTGGCTGCTTCTGACTAAGCATATGCTAAGATTTTTATAATATTCTTTTTGTCTACACCACATTCAAGTGTTTTAGCAAGCTGCGCTTTACATTCGGGATTGAGAATGTATTTTTGTATCTAATATAGAAAGGTGCGTTGCAAGCTTTTGTGATATTAAAGTATTTATTTCGAGAATGACTTTTATTGTATTCATGGTTAACTATGGTATGCACAAATAACTCAGAAAAAATGTAAAAATGTATTTAGATTTTACACTTTTCTAATTAATTCCTTTTGAAAAGGAAAAAAAAACCCAGATGTTTAACAATATTTATATTTCAAAAGTATAATTGTGAATCAATCATATAAAAATTATATACATTCTACTTAAATTAAATTCTGTACACACAAATTAAAAACATGTTATTAATTCTTACCAATCTAATTACAATTAAATATATCTATGAACTGGAATGACAAAATATTTTAATACTTAAAACATTATCACATGTTACCTGAGAAGTTCATTTTTTAAATGCGCTTTTTATGAAATTTAATTAATTTATTGAAGGCATTTTAAAGTTAGTAAAAATAAATTGACTAAAATAAAATGAATTCTTATATATTGTCTAATGGTGCAGTGCTTGTTTCTTCTGTGTTGTTGATCGAAGTATTATCTATAAAAAAAGAAAACAAAGAGATGATCAAAACTAATTGTAATTAAGTAAATAATTATAAAATTTTAAATAAAAAAATAACCAAGTAAGAGTCAATAAAAATAAGCTATTTAGCAATACATGTCTATAAATTATACATATTCTATATTACTCATGTTTTAATATTACTCACAAAACTAATTTAAGTTCTTTGTCTTCAACCCCAAAAGTCTTTAGTAATATGGGTATGGCTGGCGTGCTCATTTGTCTGTTCCCACTAGTTACCTAAGAGACTGATCGTAAATACTTGGTAGCGATCTTTAGTAGTAAGGGCATGACGACTCTACACATTTAAATTCTAGTTAAAAATAAGCAGTGGCGAATTTACCAGCAGCCTAAGTAGACTGAAGACTAGGGGGGCAAATTTGCCCCTTTTTTTGTGTTACTTTTTCCATAAGTTTAGATTATTTTAAAAAGAAATAAGTTTTTGGTCTGAAGAGAAGGAAAAAATTGAAATGCTTACTGGTGGGCAATGGGTTAATCCGCCACTGTTTCCTACAGTCGTTAGAACTTACCAAATTTACGACGATAGGGAATTATTTACTGCACGTATAAAAGACCATAATTCCTTATATTAAAATATATTATTATTTATTCTTCTCTACCTATTATATGGTTGACTATGTTCCTGATTCTGCTAGACATCTTGAATTTACTTGCCCACAAATGTAATAATACCAAGACTGACGAACAAATTGGATTATTGGGTACAATGAATAATCCAATAAGTTCGTCATAAATCTTTCTTGAATGCTAATTAAGAAAACCTACCATTCAGTATAATCACATCGGGAGTGAGTTTAGGTAAAAATATAGTGAATGTGAGGCCTAAAAGCGTCGCCGCGCCGCATGTCCACGCCATTGCATCACGATAGTAAGTTGAGTCAGCTTCGTCTGCACTGTAACAAATTATACAAGCGTTATCACCGAGCGAAACATCTGTTCTAATTGTATTTCAATATTCCGAGTATTGCTATAAATTAATATACTACTAAAATATTTTAACAGAAGCACACAAAGGGACTGAGCGATAAAGGCCTTTAAAACAGATTGATACAAAGGATATATAAAGTTACATCTAGGTTTCTGGGAGGGGAATCCAATCGCTACCCAGTTGCAATGTAAATTATAAGATTCATTGAAATGGTAGGATTTTTCCATATATTATGTAGGTACAAGGGGGCCGATTTTTTGTTACGTTTGAATGAACTAAAGAGTTATTCCATCACATGCATTAGTAAACTTGAAGTAGGTAAGAACTAAGTAGTTACAAAGTAAAATTGATTATAGATTTTCTCGCGATGTTTTCCTCCACCGTAAGCGTGCGTGACAAATGACAATTCATTTAAAATACACACTCGCTTACACAACTTGGAAACTTAGATTTGATTTTGAAATCCTTCTTGTAAAATACGATGCACTGACCGATCGTGTGCTTAATCCTCAGTTCCACTCATTCGATTAAATCATAAAAATTAAAATAAACTTACTACTTCTGTACTAAAACTATGGCTAGTCCACACGAAAGTTTATCGGTGAAACTCATCAGTCCATAGATAAAAGCCGATGCTTCAGTTCTCACGCCGACTAGATCTGCCGTTAAAGCTAAACTTGTGACTAACATCACAGCACCACCAAAGCCTGAAGAAATGGTTTTATGGATCAAACATTTTTAAATTCAATTTGCTGATTTGAAATGTAAATTAGCATAACAAACAAACCTATAAGCACAGCAACTACATATATAAAATAGGTTTTGTATGTATCATCTGACCCAAAATAGATCCACACAAAACCAGCAAGGGCAAATAAAGATCCCAGTAGGTAATTAAATTTTCTTGTGCATGATTTTGGAGCCAGTCTCTGTACACCAGCCGCTGCCAGGCTTCCGAGATAGAGAGCAAGAGGTACCACGGCTAAAGCCCGGGCTGCCAGTCCTAGAGTCCGATGCAGGTACAAAGGTATCAATACCTGCGACAGGTTTACTACAAGTCTCGTGCTCATGTACAAGCCAGCGACCTTAAAAAAATATAAACAAATTACAAATGCATCTTGTTTACATCCTAGTGCGTCTATAATCCGCTATTTCATACGTCATCACAAGGACAAAGCTATTCCGTACCTGATACATAACTGGTTTACGTAAGAATTCCGTGTGTGCTCCACTTTCATTGGGAGACATAAGTAATTCTTGATGTCTATGTGACTGCCTCTCTCTTACAATTGTGTGGAACAATAGCGATGTTATTGTTCCTATCGCGATAACTATAAAAACAATATGCCTAAACTTCCATGCATCGGCTGGGCCAACTTGCTGAAAAATGACGAATATTTAAATACTATAAGGATTAAAACATTCTTCTTAATATTATTTTGTGTGACCTTTGGAATTATATTCCCAGATTCCCGTAAAACATATGTATCTATTCAAAGGAAAAATTCAGTAATAACATCTTGTTCAAAGGGCCATAGCATCAGATCTGAAAGGTTTCCAGCCATTCAGCGTTTTTTGTCCCCAATGGCAGTGAGCACAAGTGTACCAAAGTACTATGTGTCACAAATAGGCATACATAATATGGGCATATGACTGTAGATTATTGTACAATAGATGATTCATACTGAACTATTAAATAAGCATTACTTAGTTTACTTTTGATCCTGTCCGCTGTCACATGACTAAGTTACTTTGTATTTTACTTCCCATGTAATACAAAAATACTGAGTTTAAAATATTTGACTAGTTAATATTTATAATAGAAGCCTTCGAAATAAATTCACTAACAAGTTATATGTAAGAAAGTAATACATACTTGCTTATCACACTCGCCCGTAATGTGCAGGATAATCCATGTGACAATGTATACAAACAAATTAGAAAATACTGTGAACCCATATCTGTAATAAAAGCACAATTGTGCATGTTAGATAGAACATAGCCATTGTGTGATTACTACTACAGTTTAGTAATCATCATCATCATATACAGCCATTTTCCAACCCACTGCTGGGCATAGGCCTATTACATTTAATATATTTATATAGTTTAGTAATACTCAGAAATAATTTACATATAACTTTTTGTACAATAGAACTACAAAATATTTAATACAAAGGCTTTGTTCATGTAATCAAGAAATGAAAGAAAATTATTGTCCTAAGTAAAATCTTTTAGACTTTTATAAGTAATCTATTAATCTATTAAAGTTTTAATCTATTATTGAGGGTGTTATTATTATTTAATTGTTATGAAATATAAGAGATTACAAGTATTGTATGAAAAACAAATTGAAGCTATTATTGTGACAACATTAATTTAGGTCTATTAGATAAATCCACAAAATTTGGAATTGAAAAATGATTAGTAATTCTTCATTGTGTAATACAATCAATAGATTATGTGTAAATTCTATTTATTCAGAACTTAACAACTGGTTTATTGTTTAAGTAAATTTCCTCAATTCAAAAGTTAACATAAGAGATTCTTTTCATTACATATATTCTTTTATAAAATATTATTTATGTAGAAACAAATAAAACTTATTGGAAGTCTTGAATGTTAATTTGATATTGCAATATATTTTGGCTTATGAATTTTAATCTATTTATGTTAAGTTTATATTTAGACATTATATTTAATATTCAATTATGTTTATTCTTAAGCAATAATTACAATATTCACCTGACAGCAGTAAGATGAGTCCTTGTGTGATCATCTTGAGACAATTCTGGTATCAAACTCAGATGTGATATTTGAACGGCTGCCCAACCAATTTGAAATATTACTATGAATGCTGAATAATAATACATTTGAGCCCATTTGTGGCTGAGTGTACAGCCTAAGCACTCCGAAAATATGAATGGGAATGAGGCCAGTACACATGCAGTACCTGAAAATGTAATTGCACTTATTAAATGTGATCTATGAATCTAAATTAAAATTATATTTTTTTCTATAAGTAATACAAACCAAACAAATGCCAAAGTTTTCTGCGGCCATATCTGGCGCTCAAAACATTGTCTGTGTGATCCGAGTGGTATCCTACAAATGGTGTTGCTAAAGCATCTACAACTTGTCCTATTAACATTAAAGTGCCAGATTGAGAGGCGGTAAATTCAAGAACTAAATGAAAAAACACCAAGAAATAAGTAAACCACAAACTGGCGCACACATCGTTTAAAACATGTCCTATACCGTAACCGAACTGCAATTTAAGACTTGTGGATATATCTACAAATTCATTATCCATTTTAGAAAATTTGTGAAACAAATAAAACAAACTTAGAAAATTATAGGTATGATGTTAATGCAACTGGCGTTTTGTTAATTATTTCTTTATGCTTATAATAAATGACTAATCATTTTCACTATAAAGAAAACCTACTTATAATTATTAATTTATAAATAAACCTGACACTAAATAGGCTATCAACCTGAAAATCAACAAATCATTTGACAATTGACATTGACATATTAGTGTTTCCAACACCCTAAAATGATTCACCCCTAATTTAACGAATAAAAAGTAACAGTTTAGAAAAAAAAAATAGTTTTTTAAACCATTATACTTTTTTCACCCTAAATTGGGATAATCAAACTCAAGGCGCAACACATTGTGCGTTATTATCAATCATTTAACGTAATTTAAATTTACTTTCGAAATTACTTGTTCAAATTTTCCATACCGACTAATTTATCCATACAGGTACCTACATACCTATGAAGGTCTCCTTATCGCTACCTTTAATTATGTTTTTTAACAATAGATACTAAGTTACACACAACATTCATTAAAAAATAAATACACGCAACAGTCACATACATAGTTCTTTCTCCACATTAAGATACAAGTCTTATGTCGTGAGTATCATAAACTACGAAAGTCTTTCCAGTCTGGCTAACACCCAGACCCCCAACAAACAGGTATTTGTGGATCACACAACCTTTTGTCGGGTGTCGTACCCTCGGTCTTTCGATTCGCAAGCTAGTTTCTAGCCACTAGCCACGGGTGACGGGGCTGTCAGTAATTGTTAATAAAATTGTTCATGTCATATTTTATATACGTATATTTTTTATTCGCTTTAAAATTTATTAGAGTTGTTGTGATTACACATTAATAAAAAAAAGTATGAGATGTGGGTGTTTTAATATACTAACCTCAACGCAATCGCAGCACTTTTCGCATTCCATAAATTTCGGAAAATTCTTCTCAATTGGAAACACTGTATATTTTTTTTCTTCTTCTTCTTCATCAACCCATATACGCCCACTACTGAGCACGGGTCTCCTCTACCATTGAGAGGGTTTTAGGCCATAGTCCGCCACGCTGGCCTAGTGCGGGTTGGCGGACTACACACCTAAGAAATTCCTAAGAACTCTTAGGTGTGCAGGTTTCATCACGATGTTTTCCTTCACCGTTAAAGCAAGTGATAATTCAATGTGAATACACACATAACTTCGAAAAGTCAGAGGTGTGTGCCTGGGGTTCGAACCCGCGACCGGCGAGATTCTCGACCGCGTCCCAAACCTCGAGGCCATCACTGCTATATATACTGCATATTTTTTTTAATTTAGGATAAAACCATACAGCCCTGGCCCCTGCGTAACTTATGTAAGTTATATATATTTATTTTAATTCATAGCCTCGTTCTTGAGAACGTAATAACGCGGATTATACATCCGCACATGTTACATCCATTTTTGGCGTTGCTATGTGAAAAAAATATTCTGTTAAATCATTAATGTCATTTCACATTGTCACACTACGTTACGGTTACCTACTTGTCAGTTTGGGAAGTAAATAAAATTAAAAGGAAGTGTATAAATAATAGTGATGATTTTAGTATTTTACACTGAAGGACGAAACCGAAAGTAAAATAAAATGAAAAAGTCACTTTTATTGTTACATATTAGTATTTTAGTGGTTACTATTTTATGTGTTCGGAGTGACACATTTCATGAAGAGTTAGTGATAAAACCTCTGTTGCCGGCCCATCTTTATACTTATTTTCAATTTATCACTTTGGTAAACAGTGAATCTTGTAAGTAAACGCTTATTATTAATATGTCAAATTTTATTTTTATTTACAGAAATGGCTTGAGTAATCTTGTATGTATATTTTCAGCGGATCATTCCCATTTATCGTCAAGATCCTTATTGGAGGTTATTTCCCGATTCCAAGTAGACGAGTTGCATTTTACTCTGACTGAGGGACAATGGCGACATCGCCAATGGGGCTACCCAGTGTTGGATGCAGCACCAGGAGCAGAGCTGTATGCATGGTTTTCTCCTGACGTAAAAGATGTAGATTCTAAATGGAAGAAACTAACTGCTGCATTATCTGGACTGTTCTGTGCTTCACTTAATTTTATAGAAAATTTCAATACTATTACGCCACAGATGGCCCTATTGCCAACAAGCGCACAAGAAATAAGCAGAAACAATACATCACAATTAAGATATGCATCACTACCTAGAGAAATTGTTTGCACAGAAAACTTAACACCATGGAAAAAACTTTTACCATGTGAATCTAGTCAAGGCTTTTCAGCATTGCTGAACTCAAGAATGATACACAACACAAATTACCATTCTATTGGTGTACATGTAAGGAAAATTTGTGCATCCAAAGACTGTTTAGAGACTAAGTTAGAGATAAAACAAACAGTGGCACTTGTTTATGACTTAAATATATTAAAAAGTATAGATTGGTCATTTCCTAAGTTATTTGGACAAGGATTGCCTGGAGCATGCCCTCTAGCTTCAAGCAGTAAAGTGTATGTTGATATAACATCCAATGATACAAGATCATTCCAATTGACACCTGCACCAGAGACAGTTATCCATTCAAGTCGTGGGGGCAGTGATACTGTTCTTGGACTGTACAACATTAGAGCTGATGGCCAGATGATAACAATAAGTGCTAAGCACAGCACTAAGGGTGACTTAATTCTCAGCACTCCTCCTCCTTTGTATTTTAACAGATATATACTGGGTTATGGAAAAGAGTTTGGTGGAATAGTTACAGAAATAACTAATAACTTTTGGACTCCCATAGATGTTGTTGTACTAGAAAATGCTCCATGGTGGTTGCCAATTCAGTTGAGTTCTTTAAGAATTAATGGAGAAGCAGAAAGTAATTTAGTTATATCAAGATACTACTCACCAGGACGCAGTAGACAAAAACCTTACCATTTGGAACTGTTGATGAAGTTGCCCCCAAGATCAACAACTACAATCACAATAGATTTTGAGTTCATATTTTTGAAATGGCAAGAATACCCACCAGATGCTAATCATGGGTTTTATGTGGGTTCTGCAATAATAACTGCAAATCTGCCAACTGCAAGAAATTACACAAGCTTACCCATATCAGGTTCTACATTTGAATCAATAATAAATGCATCACAACCATGTAAGTATATTTTAAATATACTTAAGAGCGTATAAACACCGCGCGGCTCGCCGAGTTTAGGTAAATACGACGAGTGTCGATGCAGCGACGAGCGCGCGCGCCGCGTCTTACTTATTACTCAAAATATCAAATAAAATGAAATGAAATCATCATTATTGAATATGTATAGTGTCAAATAGATCACTTAGATTAATTCCTTTTAAAGTTTAATTAATCACATGTTCGGAAAGCAGAGATAATAGCAAAAATATTTACGACGCAAATTTCGATGGCGTAGCGCAGAGCGATACGTCCTCTCCTTGGAAGGCCTCGCGGCAGTGTGATTTGCACTGGCCTGGGCCCGGCGTTTTATAGCACATTTTAAAATATTCATAAAAAAATAAAGAAATAGAATTTATTTAAAACAAAAATTGTACGTTTTCAAGTACACGTTCTTTTATTAAGGAAAGTTGTTATTTTGTTAAATTGAATATCGTACAGGGGTAAAAAAAATGCTATAGTAACAGTAATTTCACAATATTTTGAATGCCTTAATTTTTTTTTACTTGAATATGCAATCTAAATCTTAAAATGTTTTTAACTAACTATTTGCTTGGGGATATATACAATACAACAAAATTTTATTTTGATTAAATATATTATGAATTAATTCGAATTTTGAGCCTCGAAAATGACTCTAAAAGTGAATTTATGACAACCTTAGCTCAGTTATCTTGTTATTTATTAAAATTTACGCAAAAATCTTAAAATGTTCTTAACTAACTTTTTAGATGACAACATTCCCTATAATAATTGGTAATTAAGGTATTGGTACGATGGGTCCTTCATCAATTTTAAGGGCTTCGAAAAGTACTGTTTTTGCCGAAATATGTATAAACCCTCTTAATATATTAAAATACATTATGCAAAATTTTTAGATTTACTATTACCACACCTTGTGATTTATTATCAAAAAATAGAATGAAAATCAGGAGGAAACCTATGTAAATAGTCATTAGTTATAAACTATGGCTAGTATAGCCAATATTCTTCAATCACATTATGGATTTTAGTAAAATTATTGTCCTTTATTCATAGACAAATGAAACTAACCAAGTGAATTCCTTGGTAAAATATGTTTTTGCAATAATCCTTCGAAAAGTGTAAAGCCATTAAAGTGATTATGTCGCTATTGAAAGTCTTTAAATAATCTAGAACCTTCATCTTTTTCATGAAAAGAATTACTTTCATAGCTTTAGCATGATACTTTTACTGGGAGTAGAAATTCTTTCTTGTTCATGCTTTAGCTATTGGTTTCCATAGTTGACAATCTTCTTATTTATTCTTTGTATAATTATTGTTCATTTATGTTATTTACATATATTTTAAGTAATGATGTCTTGTTTTTCTTTTCATAGGGTATCCAGGCGTGTTTAGGACTAATGGAGCTATGGTATCATTGCCTACACCAGATTTCAGCATGCCATATAATGTTATATGTCTTGCATGCACAGTTGTGGCTTTGGCTTTTGGACCTCTTCATAATATCTGTACCAAAGAATTAGTTCTAAAACCTACAAGCACACCAGTTTCTTTAACACAAAAGATTCTTAATTTATTTAAAAAGAAACAAGATTAATAAATATTTTTAAGTGGAATAAAACAATATTTAACATATGCTCAGATATTTTTTATTGCTTTTCCTTTTAATATAACTATTTAAGAATATTATGCCAACATAATATCAATTTGCTAGATAGATAGTTTATTTACATCCATTTTACTGCAACTTTTAATATACAGCAGTCAGCAATAAAGATGATAAACATTAGTATGCCCTGAATAAAATTCAAAAAAGTAAATGTCCTTAAATTTCAATTTCTAGATTTGTAAGTTATCTCAATTACATTTAATTAAATTTAACAAATGCAAATAAGACTTTACCAAATTCCTCTTTTTTATATTTACACATTAATTAAACAAATTTAGTATAGATCGTTTGGGCGTAAAAAAGTAACGAACGAATTGAAGAATTTTATTCTGAAGTATTTTTATATGAGGCTGAGTGAGGGCTGTCTACATTATGGGGCTTATATTGGTGCTTTAGCTAAAAATGTTTTAAGGAGATAGACAAAAAGTTTTACTTCATAGTAACATAATAGCCGCACTATTGTTGAGACATCTTGGCTGTCGCAGATTCAAACCTAAGACTCAATAATGTAAATGTATTTTACTAATTAAAATGATTAATTACCCAGAAATCAGCAATTTCGCAACAAACATTATATTTGGACGAACAATCAAAAACCAATAGATATAAGTAATTTTTGATAGCATAATGTTAAAAACTGCAATAGCGGGGCTAACTTGAAGGTAGATTTTAAATTATTATTTTTTAAATTAATAAATAAAGAACAAACAATAACTAACGATGAACAATCAAGAACAAACGACTAATTGGCAAAAATAGTCGAAAATTAGGAAAAAAATTATTTTTGCGGGGCTATCTTCAGTAAGCCGCGAGGTTCACCTAGTACCTAAATCTAGTAATGCACAAACCGGTACAATTTTATCACAGGTAATCATCATCGTTTCTCGCCTGTCGGCTTTTAGGTACAGACTACAGCGGCTAAGAGTCCTCACGAATAGGGTCATTTTCGACTTTTATGTCCTCTTGACTGCATAAAACTTACCGCTTGGTCACTGATAGTTTCAATTACACTTATTATTTTTGATCGGGACCACAGCACAGTCGATTAAAAACCGGTTATAAAATGGAAGAACGTGGACTTCATTCTCATAATATTTATGTGGTTCATAAGTAAATCTTTTAAATATTGTTAATGGTGGAGTGGAGACCGCGCCTAGGCACACGTAATGTTGGACGACCTGCAGCACGATGGTCCGACGACTTAAGAAAGGTGACGGATAACGGATGGATGAGGGTTGCACAAGATACGGATGGTTGGCGCTTTCTAGGGGAGGCTTATGTTCAGCAGTGGACGGCGATAGGCTGAGTGTTATTGGAAGAAAGTAAAAGAACTTTATGTAGTTTCCGATTTTTCAGACGTATCTGTTTGTTATAAGTAACTATTGTACATCTATAATATTTTTTTTTGTATCTTTCGGCCTACGTGCGTACGATAAACTTAGGGCTTATTGTGTTGGACTCATTTAATCTACAAAATTCAGCTCGTAGCATATCGATCGTAAGGATATCGAAACAACAATAAACTAGTAACTCCACATTATATGAAAAGATATACTAAAATAAGTACCTATATGTAGATATTTAAGACGTACGAGGCAAGGTGACGATGAAACAATCCCGCTTATCCTTTCCGGGATCCATACGTAACATTGTGGGAAATTGTGAATGCTATTTTCGTTTTGCCTACTCGTAATAATTTATGGGTGTAAGGCGATAATGCTGAAACTCTTTGATATGTAAGAAGATCATCCATTGATGACGAAGATCAATTCACCAATGACAATAATGAAAATTGTACCTATGTTGTCATTTTGGCAAGTACGATATTTTGTATATTATTGCCTGAGCTTTTTGTACGTAAGCTTTTATTTTACTACTATTTATATGTTTTCAAGTTAAAGATGTCTATAGGTAGTGGGTAAGTACGATTTATTGTGAGATATAACTTATATTTTTATGTAATGATTTATGGATAATTTATTTTAGAGGTAAATGTTTCCAATGCCCTTGTTGCAAACCTTGTGATGAATGCAGCGACTCTAAGAATGTTTTAGCAGTACTTGGTACTAACCTTGTAATATACCGGCAAAGACCTAATGTACTAGTAAGTTTTATATGTTAAGCTAGCTTTATCTCAAAATGCGCTGTTATTAATATTATATTGTTTCCAAGCTCAACAATAACATGGAATCAATAAGGGTTAAACCAGAAGACACAGTTATTTTGAAAAATATTGATGATAAAATGTTAAATATATCTGATTGCATATCGTCTCAAGGTTATTATTTATTATTTTAAATTTATATTCACATTGTAGGTAGGTATATGTAGTAATTCTGTTTTGCTTTACAGAGCTACAAGATATTTATTGCCCTCGCTGCAAATATATAATTGAACATGCCAATAAAATGATGCTAAAAGGAAAAATTAATGAACATTTAGTCATAGGTGTGTGTAGTCATTGCCGTCAGAAAAGTAGACCTCTTATACCATGTTACGAATGCGAAGATATTGCAAAAAAAGTCATAGTAAGGATTAATGAAGGAAGCGAAGACTCGAAACAAAAACTTAAAACTTGGCTTGTAAAGGTTAAGCATCTGCTTAAAGACGTTAAAGGTAATGATGAAAAAATTGATATAACAATTCCGGGTATAAAATACTCCGAACAGCATACAAGTGTGAAATATGGCCCTATAAATAAAAACGTAACGGTACAACAAACGAGCCCTAAAGTGAAAGAAAAAATATCTAAACAAGAAAAGGAAGCACAAATATTCAAGCAGAATCTAAATCATATTTACAGAACTCGATCAGTTGATTCAGATTTAGAAAAAATGACAATTAAGTCAGGGCGTAAAGATGCCATTTTGAAATCTGATGTAAAATATGATTCTAAATCAGATCGTACAATGTCACGTGGTATATCTGATTATGATTCCGAAACTCCCCTTCATAAACGAGATGTATCCAGGTATGACCGTGAATATGGTTCTCAATTCCATTCTGACGAAAAGGTTTGGCCTAAATCAGGGCGTAAAGATGCCATTATGAAATCTGATGTAAAATATGATTCTAAATCAGATCGTACAATGTCACGTGGTATATCTGATTATGATTCTGAAACTCCCCTTCATAAACGAGATGTATCCAAGTATGACCGTGAATATGGTTCTCAATTCCATCCAGACGAAAAGTTTTGGCCTAAATCAGGGCGTAAAGATGCCATATTGAAATCTGATGTAAAATATGATTCTAAATCAGATCGTACAATGTCACGTGGTATATCTGATTATGATTCCGAAACCCCACTTCATAAACGAGATGTATCCAGGTATGACCGTGAATATGGTTCTCAATTCCATTCAGACGAAAAGTTTTGGCCTAAATCTAAAGGGCCTAAATCAGGGCGTTTAGACTTGTCTTCCAATTACTTGTCAGATAAAAAGTATGATCAGAAACAAGATGATGATTTTCATCTACAGCTCGAAAAGCAGCATGTGTCTAAAGTTGGGCGTAAAAATTTACTTAAAGCATCAGAATTTGACTCCGATTATTTCTCTGATAGAAGATTTAATAATAATGACGAACTAGACCCCAAGAAGCGTCGTGCTGTTAGAGAATATGATGATCACCAGCAACATGAACAAAAGGGACAAAAAGATTTTTTGCCTCCTTTTGGAAGTTTAGACAAATTAATTCATAAAGAATATTTAAAGACGACTATGCCTGGTTTAAAAATAGATGAAGAAATGGAAGAAAAAAAATATGCTAAACAAAAGCAAACCAAGTTTGTTGAATTATCCAAAGATAAGTCTGTTATTAAAACTCCTATGTATCGATCTAGATCAGAAATCTCAATTTTCGACGATGTAAGAACATCCGTACATAGCGTGCCTAAAGGTGGCTCAAAGTTATATAAAGATAGTAGTAAGCCTAAAAAAGATTTTATTAGGACTCATGGATACAATGAAGATTTGGGACCGCCAACATTGCAAAGAAGAAAAAGCGACACCAATATAGATGAGCGTACAACTTTATCTTATACCTCGCAAAATAAAAAAATCCCTTTAAAAGAATCTTTTTCTGAGCAACTTTCAAAGCCATCTGAGCAACTTTTAAGAAAAGATTTTAGTTACCAATTTCCGAAAGAAACAATTGTAAAAAAAACACCAAAGCATCAACGAACTTCTGCTGAATTAATAAAGGAAACTCAAGAAATGCTAAATGTGAAAGAAGAAGAAAAGCAACGAAAAATTGAAATGGAACGGATAAAAAAGAGACATGATGATGAAATAAGAAAACAAGCCCGAGAAGAAAAAAGACGATTACAAGAAGAAAAAAAGAGAGAACAAGAGGAACTTAAACGAATAGAAGAACAGGAGAGGATAAGAGCCGAAGAAGAAAAGCGGAGACTTGAAGAGGAAAGGAGAGAAGAAGAAAAGAAGCAAAAAGCCCTTGAAGATATTAAAAGAAAAGAAGAAGAAAAGCTTAGTCCCCGAGATGATAAAAAGAAAAAGGGACAAGATCAAAGTAAGATTAAGGACCAGAATGAAGAAGATAAGCAAAGGGCTAAAATACTGGAAAAAGAAAGAGCAAAAGAAGAAAAAGAACGGGTAAAAGAAGAAAAAGAAAGGGCAAAAGAAGAAAAAGAAAGGAAAAGAGTTGAAAAAGAAGTAGAGAAAGCGGAAAAAGAAAAAGAGAAAGCGGAAAGAGAAAAAGAGAAAGCGGAAAGAGAAAAAGAAAAACAAGATAAAAAGAAAGCTGGAGATGAAAAACGTCACACGAAAGAAAATACTAAAGACCAACCAGAAAAACCCGATAAAGAGAAAGTTGATAAGGAAGCAGAAAAGCTAAAAAAGGAAAAAGAAAAAGAAATACAGTTAAGAATGCAAAGGGAAGAAAAATTGCGGGAAAAAGATGAAAAAGATAGACTTAAAAAAGAATTGCGTGAAGAAAAAGAACAAAAGAAAAAAGAAGAGGAAGGAAATAAGAAACAAATAGCAGAGGAACAAAAAAACCGTGGAAATGATGAGAAAACCAGTGGAAAAGTAGAACAAAAAGATAAAACTGATAAAAAAAAGAAGGAAATTAAGAAACCTGAAAAATTTGAGGAAAAAGCTGCTAAAGTCGATTCTGCTAAGGAACCTGTTATTAAAGAACTCAACTTAAAGCAAATTAAAATTCTTAAGCCATCTTATGATGACTTAATTTTAAGATTAGTCAGATTAAAGCAAACTGAACCGAAAGGCACAACAAAATTGGAACAGATAGAACTGCCTCAAATAGCACGACAGCACAAAAAACACAAATACCTCAAAGGGCCTTCGTGTCTTATGTGTTGTGATTCAGAATTTGAACTTGATGTTGAAAGTATTATATTGAAACCTAATCAAGCTGAGCCGAAATTTGCTGATATTATAATTGGGCAAAAAATATTGAAATATAAACCGCCGCTCACCGAAAAAGTGGAACAAGCAGGCGTTCCGTCTTTGTTTCAGTCAACTTTTAAAGTAGAATCACCTACAGGAATTAAAAATAAAGTTGATTTTTCTAATGTAGAGCCCGAGCATATTTCGACGATTGCAGAACCACCAAAATCCCATAAGTCGGTAAGTGTGTTATAAGACATTAACAATAGATTTTTATCTTTTACATAGGTAGATCGTGCAAATTTTCTACTGAAAAACTAAACCCTTTGAGTGAATTTTATTCGGTACATTTAAAATTCATCATAATTCTATCACGATTTATCAGACAGGGGTAATTTTTAAGTTTAGTGGAGAAAACGGTCATAACTTAAAAAAATCCTTACTCCTTAAAAGAAAAAAACACGGACAATAACTACTTAAATTTTTTTTTTTCAACTTCTGAAGTTTCAGCCAGTGGACAAATTAAGGGCCGCTGATGATGATGATGATAATGAAGTTTCACGAGGAACTTTAATAATTAAATAAGCCAAATTTGAAAAAAAATGCATTATATTTAAAAAAAAAAGAAGCGATTGTCGGTGCACGGTAAAACTAGCCAGGATTTTTACAGAATTGGTCGAAGTTTTTTTTTTAACTTCGATTTTTTGACTTCGAGAAAATGACGGATATTTCGAAAAAAAAATTATTTATTACTTACTCTTATTTTCCATAGATTCCTGTTTTCTGAAATGTATTTCGTATTCTTTTCTAGAAACTACATTAAAAAACGAAAATTAAAAAAGAAAATGTCAATTTGGTTTGGAATAACCCGTCCGCCTTTATACAATTTGTAAAAAGTGTAAATAAATAAATAACCCAAATACATCGTGATCGAAAACTGAGACACCTGTTATAGTTACTATGTACGATATCAAAGTTGTAGCGGTAAATTATGCACAAATAAATAACTAGCTTTTGTCCGCCACTCCGTCTGCGTAGACTACTGGGTTGAGTTCAGAAAGAAAATATGTTGTAGTCTATTTACTCCTCAGAGTCCTATTTATGTATTATGCCCACACCAAAAGTCATACAAAT
Source organism: Cephonodes hylas (assembly GCA_030295005.1). NCBI lineage: Eukaryota > Metazoa > Arthropoda > Insecta > Lepidoptera > Sphingidae > Cephonodes > Cephonodes hylas. The sequence goes on along the minus strand of AP025362.1, from coordinate 9,940,897 downwards.
CGGTCAAATTGTTTAAACGTGAAACCGTAACGCGCCGGTCGGTGCCTTGTGTATCATTATTGCGCGCTTGATCATTATTTTGTAACTGCGAGATTTTCTAAGATACTCATCGAAACCATCATTATTCTCTTGCCCTGCTCCCAATTTTTATTTGGGGTCGGCGCTGTATGTTTTCTCCTTCCACACATCCCTATCGGCCGTCATGTCTTCAGTCAAGCCTTTCTCTTTCATATCTCTTTTCACGCACTCCATCCATGTTTTCTTTGGCCTTCCTCGGCTTGTCCATCCTTCAACTTTCATGCTCATTACTTTTTTACCAACATATGTTTCGTCCCTCCTTATAATATGCCCATACCACGACAGCCGGTGTCCTTTTAGTTTATCAATCACAGGAGCTACTTTCAAACTTCCTCTAACGTATTCATTCTTCACTCTATCAGTCAGAGTTACCCCACACATCCATCGCAACATTCGCATTTCTGCTGCATGCAGTCGTCTTTCGTCCGTCTTCTTCGTAGCCCAACACTCCGATCCATACATAACCTAGATAGATATAAGATACTCATCGAAACCAAATGATGTAAAGGGGAAATTTATTTTATATTAAATACTTGGAATGAATAACGTATTTATTTGGATAAGGATTAATGTCATCTTTATAAAAAAACCTTCACAATTAATGCTTTATTTTTAAATAAATTTAGTTAAGATAAAAAACCGTTACAGTTAGCCAACCTTAACCCCTTAAGGTATACCCGTGTAACCCAAGACAAATTAGGCGATTTCCGCGATTTTTTTAAAAAAGAAAGTAGAGACAGTTAGGGCACAGTGGTACGAAAAAATATTTTTTGTTTTTACAAAATTCAGTGTTTATTCTTTATAGAATTTTTGCTTACAAACATAAACAATATACCTTAACTTAATAATTGCACAGCAAAGCAGAGAACAATAATCAATTTTAAACCTATTTATCAACGATTTTGTGAACCTCTTCCTGTGTTCCATTGTGCCCCAGGTCTGGGGTACAATGGAACAGTGCATGGGGCACATAGGAACACGGCCTATATTCATACCAAAAAGTTAACCAAATAGTTAAATTCGTTCAAGGTCATTTAAAAATACTTTATTCACTGTATATATACGTGTCAAACGAATTTCTTTTTCATCTGCTGCAGCTTTTTTCTTTTGGACATATCGATGCAGCAACACGCAAGCTCATACGAGTTCTACAGCTTCTCGCATGTTAGCTTCGCTGTAAAGGCCCCTGTTACTTTTTCTGACGCGGTGTCTCACCATTCTGGACTTGTGTAAAATCAGCAAAAAATGAAAATAAGTTAGTAGGGTTCAATGGAACAGTGTTCCACTGTGCCCCGTTCCATAGTGCCCCATAGCGTGTACAAAATTTCAAGCAAGTCTTCAAGCAAGTTAGGTTTTGTTTTGAACTTAACACATAGCGGTCGGCCACCATAACACCCAAATTGATTACTTCCTCCTTAGACGCAACAGCCTCAAGTTCGTGAAGGACTGTAAAGTGTGTCCTGGTGAGGAATTAGTGTCTCAGCATCGCCTGTTGGTATTGGACACCAAAATTGTGGTCAAAGTAGGTAAATCCCAGGTGCGACCCCCCTCCAAAATAAAATGGCATTTGTTGAAGAAGAATGATTGTGTAGAAGAATTTAAGAGACGCATGGAAGAGGATTTAATTACGATGGGCGATATACAGCCCAGAAGTGTGAATGATTGTTGGAAGGAAATGAGTAATTGCATAAGAAAGGTGGGAAGGGAAGTGTTAGGAGAGTCGAAAGGGAAATACATGAGAGAGAAGGATACGTGGTGGTGGACGAATGATGTACAGAGTGTGCTTAAGGAGAAAAAACAAAAATTTAAGGAATGGCAGTGTGAAGAAACGGGAAATGTTAGTGTGAAAGAGCGAAAGAAAATTGAGTATGATGAGTGTAAGAAAAAAGCTAAGAAAGCCGTGGCTGTCGCCAGGGCAAAGGCACAGGACATACTTTATGAGTCACTGGAAAGCCCTGAGGGACAGAAACACATTTACCGGCTGGCTAGAGCGAGGGAACGAAAGGCGAAGGACGTTACACATATAAAGTGTATAAGAGACGAAGTGGGAGGAATATTGACAGAAGATGAAAGAATCAAGAACAGATGGAAAACATATTTTGAAAGACTAATGAATGAAGAGAATGATTGGAATGGTTTGCTTGAGGACATACCGGTAAACATGGCATTAGTAAGAGAAATTAAGATAGATGAAGTTAAGAATGTTGTAAATGGAATGAAGAATGGAAAGGCGGTTGGACCTGATGGAATACCAGTAGAAGTATGGAAGGTCTTACAAGTAGTTGGGTGGAAGTGGCTGACTTTGTTCTTCAATAAGTTGTTGCAGGACGGCACGATACCCGATGAGTGGTGCGCCAGCTATTTGGTGCCTATTTTTAAAAGTAAGGGGGACGTGCAAGATTGCAACAATTATCGGGGGATAAAGTTAATGTCACACACTATGAAAGTATGGGAAAGAATAATTGAGCGACGCCTGAGAGAGGAGTGTGAGGTTTCACGGAACCAGTTCGGTTTTATGCCTGGCCGTAGGACAATGGATGCTATTTTTGCAATTCGCCAGCTGTGCGAAAAATACAGAAGAGCACACAAAAACTTGCATATGGCATTCATTGACCTCGAAAAGGCGTATGATCGGGTTCCGCGGGAAGTTGTATGGTGGGCCCTTAAGAAGAAATGTGTGCCTGAGAAGTACCTGCAGTTGATTCGGGCCATGTACCGCAGATGCAGTACACAAGTCCGAACGGCGGTTGGTCTTACGGCCAGTTTCGATGTCGCTGTTGGTGTGCATCAAGGGTCGGCTCTTAGCCCTTACCTCTTCCTGTTGATTATGGATGCCGTTCTGGCAGGTATACAGGAAGAGGCACCCTGGTGCATGCTATTTGCTGACGACATCGTGCTGGTGTCAGAAAGTGGCCACGAGGTGCAGAACAGACTGGAGGTGTGGCGGCATAGACTTGAAAATGTTGGCCTTAAAGTCAGCAAAACCAAAACACAATATATGTTTTGCGACTACGGCGGTCTTTCAAGTTCTGTGTCCGTCACACTGGGTGGAATACCGGTACCAGTCTGTTCCGAATTTCGCTACCTCGGGTCACTTTTGCAAAGCGACGGAGACATCGACCGGGACGTAAGGCAGAGAATCAACTCAGGATGGATGAAATGGCGACAGGTCTCATCCACAATATGTGACCCAAGAATGCCCCTCAAATTGAAGGGCAGAATATACAAGTCCATTATAAGACCTGTCGTACTGTATGGATCAGAGTGTTGGGCAACGAAGAAGACGGATGAAAGACGACTGCATGCAGCAGAAATGCGAATGTTGCGATGGATGTGTGGTATAACACGGAGTGACAGAGTGAGGAATGAATACGTTAGGGGAAGTCTGAAAGTAGCTCCTGTGATAGAAAAGATGAAATGAAACCGTCTGTCGTGGTATGGGCACATTATGAGAAGGGACGAATCATATGTAGGAAAAAAGGTGATGAACATGAAAGTGGATGGATGGGCGGGCCGAGGAAGGCCAAAGAAGAGATGGATGGAGTGCGTGACTGAAGATATGAAAAGGAAAGGGGTGAATGAAGACATGACGGCTGATAGGGATGTGTGGAAGGAAAAAACATACTGCGCCGACCCCAAATAAAAATTGGGAGCAGGGCAAGAGAATGATGATGACATAGCGGTCTCGAATAAACAAAATGATTAAGAATTATGAAAAAAAATTATCACTTACCTATTGTTTAAACTTTTTGACTAAAAACGAAAGTAGTACATTGAAACGAAATCTCAACTTTTGAACTTTAAAACCAATATTTTTCTATTCACAGCTCCATTGTTGATGCGCCGCCATATTTCACTACGTCCTCGTATGGCACAGGATGCGCTGCGATTAGTTGAAGCGGTAGCTCGCGAATTAGTTTAAAATTCAATTTCTTATCGACATTGTTCCATAATGCCCCGTGTTCCACTGTTCCCCAACTGTCCCTACTCAATAGAATGTTTTGATATTTTTTGGCATATAAGGTGTGTTTTCAGCTACATGCTTACATTTTTTCGTACAAAAATATTTAAAAATATCGGAGTTATGATTATTGTTATGCCTTAGGAGGTTCAAAACAAAAAAGTTTCCCAATTGCAATTTTGAAAAAGGTCATTTCGAGAAAAACGCGTTTAAAGTTTCAACTATCGATTTTTGCTAGATATAATTAAATTTACCATAATAAAAATAATAAAATAAAATATATAATAAAATAGAAATTGAATAAAATTATAATAAATTAATTATAATAAAATATATAATAATACCATAATAAAATAGAAACTGCGAATCTGCTATGCATGACTCATCTAATAAACCGTCTGCATTCTAGAAAAATGCCCGCTGAGAGGCTAATGTTTGTCTACGGGCTTTTCGTCCCTTTTTTGAGGACCCCGCGTGACGTATATCCGCCTGCTTGATTCGCCTGTCAACTTTTTAAAACACATATTCTTCTGCAGTAGGGCCGACAAATATGCCCAGTGCTTCCATTATTTTTAAAATACTACAAAAACACTATGCGACTGTTAATTCCATAAGCATTATCAATTGTTGGTCCTGAGACACGCAATTGAGAATAAACTGAACCGACGCTTCGACAACAATGCCTAACGGCTTTAAAATATGTTTGAAATGGCATTAAACTAAAAAAAGACCGTATAATCCTATATATGCCCCCTGTATTACCTACGTACGGTTTACAATACGAAGAATTAAAGTGTCTACACACTAACTCCGTATCTTTAGAATGCTGCCATTTAAAAACTATTCAAGATATGATCTTGCCCCTTTCACATAATATTTTTAAAAATATAAAATCGCATTAGCTAAAAAAAAATTAAATCGATTTTTTTAAAGTATTGCATTGGTATAGCCCCTTAAAGGATAGACATACGCTGTCGCGGACCTTTTTTTAGAACTTTTAAAGGGGAACAATTCTGTCCGACATTATTTTGCTCCGCATTTACCGCTGCTCCGCTCCTATTAGTCGTAGTGTGATGATATATACCCTATAAACTTCCTCGATAAATGTACTATCTAACACTAAAATAATTTTTCAAATCGGACCAGTAGTTCCTGAGATCATCGCGTTCATACAAACAAACAAACTCTTCAGCTTTATAATATTAGTATAGATAGATTTTGCCCGCGACTCCGTCCACGCAGACTACAGGGTTGAGTTCAGAAAGAAAATAAACAAACACACAAATAAACTCTTCAGCTTTATAATATTATATCGCATCCACGATATCTTGATTCTTTTGGCATATCGACTAATGATGGAAAACAGAAAATATATAGTAGTTCAAAAATATTGCGTTTTAAAATACTGCATTATGTGTGAAGTTCTTTATTACTTTCGACATGTAAAACATTATGTAGATAAGCGATGGTGAGTCAAAATTCATAATAAGTACCTATTTAATATAACAGGGTTATTTTTAGACCTCCCGCAAAATGGACATAGGTGTTTTAGACCACGAAAGTAAACAACTTCCCCAAAGAAACATGGGTCGAAAAGTGAAAAAAAAAACCAGACCTTCTACACGAAATCGACCACGTGAGCAGTTTTCTTTGGGAGGGTCGAATTATTTATCACGTTTCGACCCATGTTTCTTTGGAAAAGTTGTTTAATTTCATGGTCTAAACCACCTTTTTTAAGTTGACGGCAGGTCCAAAAATAACCCAGTATGTAAAAATTAAGGTTGAAAAATTAAATAGTTTTACCTTTAAAACAGTTTTTATTAAGAAATTTAAGGAGAAACTAAGAAATTAAGGAGCACAGTCATGATCATCATAGTGTTCAGTAAAATTATCGACGTGGACATCGATATGAACGATGTTACGTCCCTTTCCGTCCGACCGATGTAACATTGTACAAGCGTCTATTATTTTCAGTGTTCCTATTTAAATTTTACTTTGAAGCAATAAAGTCTCAAAATTTTCGGATAACGCTTATATCTTTGGAGACTTTTGTGTTGTATGTATTTTTTTATATTTATCAAATCATTAAAATAATACGTTTTTTATTTCAAAGTCATGTCTCAGAAAAATTGACATCTGCCAAAAGAATCAAGTTATCGTGAATGAGGTATAGTATAGGTTACATAGGCATATATTTTAGTTGAGATAAACCTCTGTGGACATTCGTAATTTAAAATGGCATTAAATGAATATTAACAACGTCATTATTTGTGTAGTTGAAATATTTTGTGTCAATTTATGAATTCTTAATATTTTATTTTTATACATTTACTATTAATAATAAACATCGCAAGGGGATGTCAAAGAGTAAAAAGAGCGATTTGGTAAGAAACGATATTTTTTGGTTTCAATAATTAAGAAGATTACAAATTGTACCTACACACACAACGCAACATAGGTACATACACCTGTCCTCTCCGAAAGGTTAGGCAGAGGTGCGTTTCTCTCGTCTAGCCATGAGATGCCGTAAAACAGTCCAAAATAGACATGAGAGTCGTCGAAAGGTTTTATTCAATATGCTGGTGTAGGATTTTGGTTAGGGGCCCAATTCTACTAAGGGGAAAACTGTTTTGCGCGCCGAGTTCGAAGGCCAGAGACCCCGATATACATACAGACCTATCGGCCTCCTTTGAGGTACCGAACATGCTTGAGGCGGTTTCCTTGCCCGTCCTGAGAACCGAAGGGGAAATCTAGATCACACAGCACAATGCAGTCAAATATAGTAATACTAATTTTACTTTTAAAATTTTATTAATTCAGGTTATTTGTGATATCTTTAATCTTATTATGTATGCATAATATTATTATTCAAGAGGATGATTGTATGATTGCAGGCCGAAACGGAAGCTCCAAAGGGAGTTATAAGATACGCATTATCTGATCGTTCTTTCATCGACAAGGGATGGACTATGTTGCCGACAGAAAAAATTGTCAGAAAAGTAATCCTTTCGTTCTTATGGTTTCTATGCAAAGTGTAAAAATGAAGGTGTTAGCCTATAAGTATTTTAAGATTAACACTTTTCTCTGTTGCAAAAGGCTAGAAACATGGATAAAGATTGTATTAAAGCCGTACAACATCGTCAACATCTTTTATAAATATTTTTTAAATCAAAATTAAAACTTACGAAAAAAAGATTCAGCAACACTAATCATACATCGTTCGCCACCTGCAAAAAGTGTCAATTCTGGCAGGTGTATCATCATTAAAAAGTTGGCGGGTACTATTAACTACCAGTTTAGCCACTCTAAACCTTTTAATTGCACGTGGTTGCTTTGTAAATTCAGTGTACCTAGTTTCCCGTAAGGATCAAGTGTCCCCAGTTTCCCCTACATGTTGGAGAAAATTATAAAGCTTATACAAAGTTCCTTTTGGACAATTTTCAATTACATATCTTAATGAATAATATACATAGTTTTATTTAAATTTTGCTTCTTACTTTTCGTAGATGAATGTATATCGCATGCGGCCCGCGCATCCCGAATTCGATTGGTTTGAACGAAATAAGAATAAAAAACTAATGCTGTATGATACTGGTGAAAAGTTGGCAGAATTTGACGATAATGGTCGTGCGCGCATATATTACAAGAATGGTAGACTAGCACTTGACTACTATGATGCAGAAGGTTTTACATTTTTTTTTATTATTTTCTGGGAATATTTAAGAAGGTATCCTAGTCTTTCTATTTAACGCTTCTTACAAAATTGTTTTGACTTAAAAGTTTGTGATAATTGTTGATTGTGAAAAGTGAGATGATTAAAATTATGGATAACAAATAGACAAAATTACATGCCTCGAGTAAATAAAGACTTGAGACCACCTTTATTGGGACCCCAGCTGTAGACGTGCATTTCTGCCCCTCCATTTCGCTAACTTGATCATTACCTATTCAATATGGAACGAAACTTTTATTTTAGGCACATTTTCAGCTTTTGCGGCTACAGACATCTTTCTCAAATCTTTAATGTTTATCATATTAAGTATTACTATTTTTAATTCAGAAGTAAATGCACAACAGCGGTTTGTAGTGTTCAGCAGTGGTGAGCTGGATGAGCGTGGTCGCTCTCATCCCATTACAATACTTGCCACTTTCGATTATCTAGGAAATGGTATCGTTTTTGACTACGGAGGAAAAATTCGGTGCGTCCACATTATTTTTAATTTGCTTGATACAATGAAATTTCATTAATTAACTAATGTTTTCCTTTATAGGCTTAAATACAATCAAACTGAGGGAGTAGTGTTGGATCGCGGTATAGGACCTGTATCACATTGGAAATGGCACACCTTAAATGATCCACCGGTGTTGCAAAAAGTAATGATAGACACACAAATGGCTCACAAAGACCCTGATATTGTTAAATTGGGCACTCTAGCGGATGATAAATCACGACCTGATAATGAAGAAATGCTGGCTATTGAGTTTGATAATTTTATAAAAGAAAAAAGTAAAAAATTGACACAGACTTTCAAACCATTCCAAATTAAAATGAAGGCATTGAAGATAAATGAACATTTTTCCTTGAAAATATTAGATCAAGCCACAATTTACCTTATTTTTAGGGATAGTTCAGCAAATATAAAACTTAATCTCGGTATGATCTTAGATCACAAAGAAATAGTTGACACAGATACTGCGGAAGTAGGAGAAGTGTCCAATAATCTAGAAAGATTCCCTGCACGCACTGATAGCCTTGCAGGCTTGCAAAGGAGCGTTGCTTATGCCCAAAGATTCGAAAGAGCACGGTTAGAACGCGAGCGTCATTTACGTCCTCCCGAACCATGTTCAAGTGCTGATCAACTCACAGCAGCTGCTTCACGTCCTCTACGCCCACCTTTCAGAACCGTACCTTCAGCACCTACAACTACTGCTGGCTCGTGTATATGCAGTAGAAAACCACGTTCATGCAATGTTTATTATGACACTCGTCTTATTTAGATAATATAATTTTTTATATTAATAGATTTTACCGTTAATCATGGTAAAATTAATTCTAGTTAGATTTTTCTTATGTGTTGTTTATTTGGTGTTTCATTTTTAATTATTTTTTTTATTTTCATCTACTTGCCTATGAATGTATCGGCAGATGAGCATTCGAGAGACACTCTAGGAATGGCTACTACATATATGACAGGCAATATACGAGAAATTTGTATGTAATCGCTGAGTTGTTAGTAGTTCCTTTATAGTTTTTTTAGGAATCTGGGGTAAATATCACATTTACTGCCTGCTTTTATTTTGTTTTGCAACCTTTTGGCACTTGCCTGCCAATAGCTTGCCGATTATTGCCGTAAAGTGTAGGCTGAAAGTATTTCCATACGCACGTTTAGACAGTTAGGCTTTAGCTCTAATCACCTGAGTTATACCTTATTCACGATACCGTTAGCTTGATTTTTTTTGGCAGATGTAAATTTTTCTGAAAAACATCACTTTGCAATGACAAACATATTTTTTTTTATTAAATTAATGATTTGATATGTATTAAAAAAATATAAACAACACAAAAGTCCCCAAAGATTAAAGCGTTAACCGAAAATTTTAAGACTTTATTGCTTCAAAGTAAAATTAAAATAGGAACACTGAAAATAATAAACGCTTGTACAATGTTACATCGGTCGGATGGAAAGGAGCGTAACATCGTTCATATCGATGACCACGTCGACAATTTTATTCAACACTGAATAGTAATTGAAGTTAGAGATAATGACACAAGCTCCTACGACTCTAGTGATAATGACCTTGCTTGTGCTCCTCTTTCTTTATAACAATTATTTGAAAGATTAACTATTTAATTTTTCAACCTTAATTTTTACATATTGGGTTATTTTAGACCTCCCTAAAGAAAACTGCTTGATCACGTAGTTGATTTCGTGTAGAAGGTCTGAATTTTTTTTTCACTTTCGACCCGTGTTTCTTTGGCGAAGTTGTTTACTTTCGTGGTCTGAAATACCTATTTAAATTTAGCGGGAGGTCTAAAAATAACCCTGTTATATTAAATAGGTAGGGGGAAGTGGGGCAGATTGATTCACAAAAATTTTAAGTCGAATAACAAGTGAATAAACCATATAGTTTTAATCAATTTCCCCAATATTATTAACGATGTATATAAATTTTATAATGTCAAGGAAAAAAATGGATTAGGATGTGAAGAAAAGCTAATAGTACATGTTTTGTAAAAATGACTTTTGTATCATTCTGCCCCACCAATGGGGCACTTGGATACACTATGTGGGGCACTTTAATACAGAATGTAAATCGTATGAATTTCAATTAAGTTATATACATTTTAATGATAATTAGAATTTTTATTATAAGGAGATCATAATCAGTTTACAATGAAACTACAATATAAGGCCTTGCATTTTTATTGAGGTATAACACTTCACAATCAGTCAAATTATATTCTGAAATTACTTTGGGCACATAATGAACTATAGATGTTTTCTTTTTAAATATAATAAGAAGAAAATCGCCAATATTTATATTTTCAGGACTTGGAATTTCTAACTTCCTCCGTCTACGTCTGATTTTCCATCATCGTTGTCATTGCTTAAATTGAACGACTCATTCGAATCAGAATTTGATATAAACAACAAACGAGGGCAGGTTTTTCTTTCAAGGCTTTTTTAATTTCTGTCAGTCTCAATTAATTTCTTGCTGTTTTTAATTCCTTTGCTTTCTGATTCATTAAATTAACTTCTTGTTTTCTATCTTTTTTATCTTCTATCATCGGTAGCCGATTTTTTTTAAGGGGTGTCAATGTAAACTCTCGACTTCCCTTATCTTTTCCTTTTTTAGACTTATTTTCTGTACTTCTTTTTTGGACATGGTCGTACAGTTCCTAGAGATATTATGTTAGTATTAGTCTGATAACCTGGTGTTATCAGAAGGTGTTAAAAAAATCTACTTCTGGTCTATCTATTTCTTGATTATTTTCTTTGTACTCTCCTTGGGGAAATCCACTAAAAATATCTATAGGTAGGTAAAATCATCGTCGTTAAAACCAAGTCTATTGAGTGGCCAAACTACAGTTACGGGGCACCTCGATGCGTATCATTGTGCCCCGCACTTTGCTGTATCAAACTACCCCAAAAGTTATTTTTCAAAATTCAAGTTATATAAATAAAACTAACTAATTTATTAAAAAAATGCACCTAATTCTTATTATTTAATAACTCAACTTATCTTTGATTTATATAAATCTGGTCTAGATGGTGTACAAGATGTTAGAAACACATTTACTTTTTACGTATTTTTTTACTCATCACCACGCAAAACACATTACGACCTGTCCAACGGCACTAGCTGACTGGCTGAGCGTGGCATCACAATGGATGAGTTCTAACGTTTATAGGAACGTTTTAAAGAAGGCACCACTCGAAAACATTTAAAAGTTTTTGAAATAATGCCTGTGTATCTATGTGCCCCTTGCATCATTCTGCCCCACTTCCCCCTACTTATTATGAACATTGACCCACCGTCGCTTATCTACCCAATGTTTTACATATGTCGAGAGTAATAAAGAATTTCACACATAATACACCCACACCATCTCGTTACAAATATTTTAAAACTTTATTCTTTGGACTTTTCTGTTTCCTATCACTAGCCCGTCTGCCAAAAAAATCAATCTATCGTGAATAAGGTATAGTAATCTCGTTTTAAGGCTGGCAAGTCTGACGTATAGTTTTTCGGTATAATATAGTTCTAACAAGTTGCAACACATATTGTCAATGTCAAACAACTTTCGATCATGATCACCAGTTGTCAATTGTCATTTGTCAGTGTTGTTCATTTACAAGTAAAATGTTGTAGATTGCTATACAAAAATAAATTACAAATAATAGTTACATGATACAGGAATAGATATAAATATATATTCTTATGTATATAAATTAAACAATATGGTAAGTGAAAAGTGTCAAATGATAAAAATTCGCATTTGAGTAGGTATCTGGCTGTGAAACATGTACTAAATTATCTTTGTTATGAATGATTCAGAGTTATCAGGACGATCCTAATTGCTATGTGGGTTCGTTCCCCAAAAACTTCAGCTATGGCCCATTTGAACAAAACGGTGATGATGATAATACGTCTCTTCAGGAAGATCATAAACCTAGAATTCTTCTGATGGGCCTCAGGCGGTAGGTACTATTACTATTGGACAAGGACAGTATAAATTAATTTGCATAAAATTTAAAATCCTTTAATATTTTAGATCAGGAAAGTCATCTATACAAAAGGTGGTGTTTCACAAGATGTCTCCCAATGAGACATTATTTTTAGAATCTACTAATAAAATTGTTAAGGATGATATAAACAACAGCAGTTTTGTGCAGTTTCAAATTTGGGACTTCCCAGGACAAATTGACTTTTTTGATCCAACATTTGATTCAGATACTATATTTGGTGGATGTGGAGCATTGGTATTTGTTATTGATGCACAGGTAATTACAATCATTGATAATCATTAATATTCAATTGGTAAGTAAACACTGTATAGTGTGTCTCCATTGCACAGGAGAGTGTTATAGTAACTAACTATAATAAATTTCATTTCTTTTTACTGACTGTAGTAGTCACTTATTAAAGTTATTAAGGTGTGAAATACAAAATGTTTGAATTAGATCTCAAAAGCCTTTATTGCCGCAAATGTGGTGATGAAAATTTTCACTAAGAATCTTATAGGACTAAGCACCTGTCCAACCATAACTAAGTCATCATATTCATGGAACCAATTTAGAGACAATAGTTTAGATGCATTTCGTACTTGAGAAATGTCTAATTTCAAAGGACCATTAGTTAATTTATTACTTATCAGAAAATACTCATATAAGAGAATGTAAGCACACTTTACAGATAATAGTGTTATGCAAGTTATTTCCTAACAAATTCCACAAACATACATATCTATTCGTAATTCCTCAGAGCTGGACATGAGCCTTACCATAATTTAATATTTTTTAAAGATGGGACAATTTAGGCCGTTGCAGAAAACAACATAAATAATAACTAGACTATTTTGAAATAAAATTTAAAAGTATTTTGTTTCATGTAAAATTTGAAATTATTGTGTCAAAGGTGTTTAAGAGGACTTTTATACAATAACTTCCTTCTTTATTCCATTCAATACTATAACATACACTGAACTCAATATATACTGAACCCAATATCTAAATTCACTTTATGACATGATTTCATAACATAAAATATATTTTTTTTAATAGCGTAATATACAGTAACATATTTGCATTCCAGGATGATTACCAAGATGCATTGGATAAGTTACAACTTACAGTGACTAAAGCCTACAGAGTAAACAGCAATATTAAGTTTGAAGTGTTTATACATAAAGTAGGTATATACACCATGTTACTAGTTGATAAGTAAATGTTTATTTGCACTAAATACCTTTTAATAGCAAGGAAGTACTGCTCCACAATTAACATCTTTATTACTCAGCATTATTGCTTTACATTGTACCCTATGTGTAAATACTGAATTACATAACACCAAATGTGTACTTAAATTAATTAATATTGATATTATGATAGCTAATTATTATTATGTTTCAGATTGAATTATACCAAAATTTTTGCTAGTGTATATCTGCTTTGCTTTCTTAACTCTTGGTGTTTCAAGCTGTTGATTTTTGAAAATCTGTGTGTTACTTATTATTGATGCTATTTTTCTACCCATAATGATTTAAACATAATACCTGTTTTGTTTTAGGTTGATGGTCTCAATGATGATTATAAAATGGAATCGCAAAGAGACATACATCATAGAGCCACTGATGATTTAGCGGAAGCAGGATTGGATCATGTGCATCTTTCCTTTCATCTCACTTCAATATATGATCATTCCATATTTGAAGCTTTCAGTAAAGTAGTTCAAAAGTTGATACCCCAACTGCCTACTTTAGAAAATCTTCTGAACATATTGATATCGGTTAGTATTTTACTTTCATAACTAAAGAAGTCATTTTTTCAATATTTTTCAAATAATGTTTTATAGTGATAAATTAAAATAACATAAGTAAATAAAACAAGTTTGATTGATTATATTTGCTACAAACATCTTTATATTTTCAAGACATAATATTAACATTATGGTTAATTTTTCCAAACAATTTTTAATTTTTTCTTATTATAATAACATAGAATATGTTTAAAAACATTAAATTATAACTAATGATGATTTCTTTTTCAGAATTCTGGTATAGAAAAAGCATTCCTCTTTGATGTAGTGTCGAAGATATATATTGCAACTGATAGTTCACCAGTAGATATGCAGAGCTATGAACTTTGTTGTGATATGATTGATGTTGTTATTGATATATCATGTATTTATGGGTCTGTATAAACATAATATATCTTTTTGACTTGAATACAAAATGGACAATTTAGTTATGAGTAGGCATACAAAATGTGCTCTAGAGATCTAACCATTTACAAACCATATTATATAATACTAGCTTTTGCCCGCGACTCCGTCCGCGTAGACTAAAGGGTTGAGTTGAGAAAGAAAATAAGTTGCAGTCTATTTTATTTCTATCTATATTCATACCAAAAATCATACAAATCGGTCAAATTGTTTAAACGTGACACCGTAACGTGCCGGTCGTCGCCTTGTGCATAATTATTGCGCGCTTGATCATTTTTTAAAAACTGCGATATCTTCTAAGATACTCATTGCAATCAATTGGCATAAAGGGGGAATTTCTTCTAAACTAAATACTTATAATGAATAACGCATTTATTTGGATAAAGATTAGTATAATCTTTATAATAACACCTTCACAAACAATGCTTTATTTTAATATTTTAGCGTAACTTTTACCGTTTCCGCAGCGCACGCGCCAGAAGCTTTCAAAAGGAAAAAAATACCCCCGATCTTGAAACTTATTGCTGCTCCGCTCGTATTGATCATAGCGTGATGAAATATAGCCTATAACCTTACTCAATAAATATACTAACTAACACTGAAAGAATTTTTCAAATCGGACCAGTAGTTCCTGAGATCCTAGCGTTCAAACAAACAAACAAACTTTTCAGCTTTATAATATTAATATAGATTATAATATGTGGTATAACCATATTATACTATGTGGTGTGCTTTTGATTGTCATATCTTTCCATTCATCACAATTTGTACCACAAAATTTATCATGACTTGATTTATTTTTTACCAACAATACATAGTAATTCTGCTGTTCATATAAAGTTTTATTCTGTTACAGGATGGTGGACGAAACAGAAGTCAACACATTTAACAATCAAAGCTCAAGCCTAATTAAACTTAACAATGGGACCGTTTTATATCTTCGTGAAGTCAATAAGTTTCTGGCTTTGGTCTGTATTTTAAGAGAAGAAAATTTTCAAAAACAAGGTAAAGAAATAAAAATTGCTTTTAATTTAAATATAGTTATTTGTAAGTTCAAAATATTTCACTTATAAAAAAGAAACAAAAGACACAACAAATTTATTTACTGTACCATAGTTTTTTTAAATCAAATCAAAGCAGTAAAAAAATCATATTAGCGTTTTTATTGTTGACCTTGATATTTTGTTTATTTATAATGAAAACTGACTAAGGCCTAAACTCTCTCAATTGCATAGGAGGCTCTTGCTATGTAGTAGGATTTAAATGACTTCTGACATTGATGATGATTGTCAAAATAATTCATTTATTTCAGGTGTAATAGACTATAATTTTCTATGCTTCCGCGATGCTATAACTCAAGTGTTTGAACTTCGCAACAAGTGTCAGAATGCCGTATCTAGAACGCGATCAGGAACGCCAGAACCTCTCCCAAATGGAGGTGCCGATTCCACAGAGAGTGCATCAGACCAATCACAGCCGCAGTTACCATAGCATTACTTTAATTCTCATGTATATATTATATTATGCGACTTTTATTTTAAAGAGCATGTTTATTTTGATGTATTAATGAATGTGAATAAAGAGCATATCTAATACAAAATGCGAGTTTTTAATTATTCATCTAATTCGTTTTCTTATCTCGTTATATTTATATATATTTGTTGGGTTCCTGGTTTAAATTAACATTTAGTGTATAAAGGTCTGTTATTGGGTTGATAGATCATTGTCATCATTATTTGATGTCGCACCAATCAAGGGTCGGAAGAATCAATCAGTGGTGGGAAATTTGCGAAGTTCGATTTAGGCGGTAACCTTTTACATTTTTTTCTCTGTTATTCGGTGGTAAAATTTAAGGAGCTATAACCATTAGAGAAAAACATTTGGGCTTAGCTGTACAATCCATACAATCGATTTGAGAGTTGAAAATTTTATGCTGGATAGTTGTTGTATATGTTAGTCTACTCCTAAAATTTCAACTTGCGGAAAGTCATATTTTTTGAGACATTAATTTTTGAAATTTTCCCTTCCCCAACGCTGAAATCGATTTTAGGTATTGTAAAGTCCTTCCAACATTTCTTAGCCCACGACTTTCTTCTTTGAATAAAATACTTCCTGATAATAATTTATTAATCATGAAATTTTTACCTCTACGTTATTCAGAATTTTCCTTTTAAATATTAAAATTCTTTTTGTAGGTCAATTAAGATTATTTATTGATAGCCATCTTTTAAAGTGTTTCAATTTTATACCAAGAACAATTTTACTGCCATAACTCTTAGCTTACAAGGTAACAAATCAGAGTTTTATGTAAATTATAATACGTTGTAGAGTTTCTTCATATTTCTTGGCTGTATAAAAACCTTTACACATGTTTAAAAAAAATAAAACAAGGATTGGGTGCCGTGAACTGTCAAATAGCGCTGTCATTACGGGAAAATATAATCAATTTCATTACTTGTTCTAAAGCAGTTATAGTGTAGTTATTTTTTATAAAATTCGTTACCACATTATTACGTTTAAAATATATTTTGGGATCAGTTGTGAACTGGAGTAAAATATCCTGGTAAGTTTTTTATATTAATATGTTGTTATTTTGTTGGCCATTTTAGTCTAATCTATACTAACTTGCATTACATTAGCTACTTTCTGTTTACTACTTGTTTAGGCAATAGGTAGACCCTGAATTAAATTAAATTAAAAATTTGATTTCTATGTAAACATGTCTCCTTGGCCTGAAGGCAAAAAATAACCTTAAGGAGAAGAGACAAAGAAAGTAAAACGCCTTACCCCCATTTTTTATATTTCTTTGTGTTCAAAAGTTTTTGTAACTTGGATATTATAAATTATATATATTCCTTTCGTCTCTATAATTACGACAATTTATTCAAGATGATGGTACCATATTTAATATCTTTAGTCAATCATAAACAATGGTCAATATTATTTTTCTCTAAGTTTTGCTGGAAAAGATATAGACTAAGCTTAGAAGACAAAAAGCTGTTGTTTCGTATAGTTTATGGTAAAGTAATATAATTCTATAAATATGAAGTCATAGTTGACATCAAACATGTTATTACTAAAATTTACTTTCATTCTGTGGGTCTTGGAGTTAAAGAAAAAAATATGATTTTAAGAATATGACAAGATATAGCATAAATATGGGACAGGAAATATAAGAATATAGTATTTGAAATGCTAACAATATAATTGAAGGCTTTTAGATTTTAATCCTTATTTTATAAGGTGACTGTCATCTATGACAATAGCAAACTGCAAGTAATAAGTAGTGATATTGCTGTCTTCTGGCTGGCTATATCAGTTTGTGTAAGGTATGTTATGATTCTAATACATTTGAAATTATAAATCTTTACATACAGTATTTCTTAGTGCATTAAAATGTGTATGGGCTGGATAGAGGCTCTCTTGGAACGTAATGACACTTCTATACTTTATAAAAGTTGGATTTTTAGTAACACTCCATAAATACATATTATATTGTATTGCAGAATACATAAGAGCAATAAGACAAAGAGTTTCTATAAATAAGACCAAGTGAATCTTATTCAAAACACCACCCTTTTTTGTAAGACTGTTTATTAATTACAGAATTGATTTAATCACACCCAGATTTTATGAAAACAAAAAAAAATACCAAGTGTATCAGTGTGATGATTTATCTGCATACTTAACAATCTTTTTTTTATTTGGAAACTATGCAGGCAAGCCCTACCTTGCTGGAACAACTTACTTACAAAATTAGCAACATGGTAGCTAATTTATTAAGAGCAGGACATTCATATTGTAAAAGTCGTCATGGTTTAGGCATGCAGTGGTAATCTCACCAAGCGTGAGTTAGAATCCTTAAGTGTGTAAAACATACAATAACGGTGAAGAAAAACTTTCTTACGAAATTATTAGGTCTTAGCCCACCTACTAGTAAGTAAGTAAGTATACTTACTTACTTGTCAAACATGGTAGACTCAACCCTCTCAGTCTCTGCACAACAGTGGGACATATACATATATGGGCTAGCAAGTATGAGGTATACATCGTAAATAGCGAAAATAAAGCACTAATTGTAAAACAAATGACAACAATCACAAGACAACATCAATTTGAAGACCATTTTTTTTCGACGGCCCAGTGGCGCAGTTGGTTAGACATCAGCTTGCGAAACGAGCGGCCGTGGATTTGATCACTGCACCAGGACATCTGTGGTGCTTCCAGATTGGTCCCATTTTAACTTTGTCTACTTGTTTCTAATTACGTTACTTCCTACAGAATTTTGGTGGTGTGTAAAATATTAAGTTATGAAGAAACAAGTGTTGTGGCAAGTGGCAACCCATTGAATATGTGGCCTCAGAGACATTTAAATATTATGAAATTTTGTTGGCCTTCAGTTAGTGAAGCAAATAATATTTTTTTGCCAAACATCTTGGCTCGGCTAACAACACATAGTGTACAACAATTTATGATACATATTTTGTCAGTTTTAATGATGAAATATAATTTTCAAATTGATAAAAAATTAAGAACCAGCAACAATTACACATAGTAAATAACAACATCAACATGTTGTTCGTCGTTTAGATCTAGGGTTATAACTTATAATGCTTTTTACACTTAATATTATTTATCTCTTGTGATGGTTCTATTTCAAAATCATTTACGAGCTAACTTAAAAGATCGGTTGGTTGTGCGATTAATACTCGCATTCTGCTTTGAGTGCTTAGTATAAAAACCAGAAATGTAAAATAAATAAAATAATATATACACCCAACAGGCACATACATAGCTCTTGACTCCACATTAGGTTACCAAGACCTGTGTCGTGGGTATCAGACACTACGAGAGACTTTTTCGGTCTTACAAACACCCACAGCCGAAACAAATATTTGTGGATTACACAAACATTTGTCTCAGTGCGGGGATCAAACCCGCGGCCTCTCGTTTTGCAAGTTGGTGTCTAGGTAACTGCGCCACGGGGCTGTCAATTTAAACATTTTTTTTATAAAAACACTTACATACGTCACTTTTTATAATAAATTTTTTGTTTTCAGAAATTGTATTATTTATCCTGACATGTAAATTAACGTAAAATGTGTGATAGTCAAGGTTGCCGGAAGGTGTGTAATATATATTATTAATACATATATTTTAGGTTTCATGTACATTTATGCTAGATAATAAAAATACATTTGAAAGGTATACTTATTACTTAACATAAAACCAATCACATAGTATTTAAAATATCGAGTTCGCTTCCTCGTGTTTTAAATTCTAAGTCTAACCAACTCCGGCACGAAGCCAGGGGTATTTCCAGTCAAAATTTACCTTTTTTATCCTTTTGTAATTCAAGATTGTAAATAATATTTACGTCCTTAATACTTAAGAACAAACTAGCAGAAAAAATAATTAAGCGGCCAGTTTTTTATTCTGTTTTCTAGTGTGCAATAGTATTAAAAATACTGCGAAATAAAATAAGGCGATGGGCAGATAGTTCCTATTACGTGATCGGTCTTTTTAATCCAGTATCGAGGTCAGTAGTGTTAACAGCTCATACTCATCTTATCAGACATTTCGCATATTTTTTGCAACTTATCAATAAGTAGTGTTTATGTAATTCCTTAAGACAAGTTATGATAACAAAATCACTAAAAGATTATTGATTTTATCAGAAAATTATTACGCACAAATTTTTGTTAAATCCCCCCCGCGTGGTGTTTCATATTTTATCTAAACAATACCAGGTACTGTGGATTGACTATTCATTGCTAACGTTGCATTCGCGATATCTTTTCAAAAACATGTTGTTGTTTAGTTCAAGTAAAGACCGGCAGTAGCGACTGGTGACATACCTACAACATTTATGCGCGTTAGTTGAAAATCTAGAAGGCCATTTGAGCGATAATGCGCTCACGCGTGTACATTTTCGCATTTTTCAATATTATCATTAAACATCTCTAAATGTAAGGTAGTATGGTTGAATGTTCGATGGTGGGCTTGTTCTGAGGCGGCAGTTAGCGACCTTGATGATTTAAATAATACGCAACAGGCATGCTGCGGCGCCATCGTTGTTGCCGCTCGTAAACATACGTCATGACACACCCATTCGTAGACTAATAAGGTCGCTGTATTTTGTTACGCGTCTTTACATCTCATTTAAAATTTTGTGGGTGTGTCATTAGTTTATAAGACAAACTTAACCTTATTGAGTATATGTAAAAAATATTTTCACATCCTGCCGGCTGCCACAAGGTTGAGACGAGAGGATTTGTATATAAAAATGCCATAAATTTCCTTTAAATTTTAGTACAAAATATGTTTTTCTTTAAAAAAAATATTGTCTACAAATCATCAAGGCTAAGATTTTTTTTGCAGACTCCATCAGGGCCGTCTAGTTTTATAGACACGGCTAAATTTTTTTAAATTATGTCGGCTAAACTGCCTCGATCGGCGAACGCACTTAAACAAATTGCCTTGGTTCATCAAATCCTTTTATGAGACTCAGATGTTACTTCACATCTTGTTTGTTGTCAAGGGTTAAAAATATTACGGATTACAAATATTTGTTTCGGGTCTGGGTGTTTGTGAGACCGAAAAGTCTCTCGTAGTTTCTGATACCCACGACACAAGACTCGTATCTTACTGTGGGGTCAGAACTATGTATGTGACTGTTGGGTGTATTTATTTATTTATTTAATTCGATTATGTTAACCATATTCTTGACAAGTCATGTGACATGTCCTTAGATCACGTAATTAGCTCTTTCCGCTTTAACAATTTTACCGACTTACACAATCGCACAATTAAAGTAGGTCAATCAATTGAGTAATCTGTACGCATGTTTAGGCATACTTCTTGAACCTATTTTCTAGTTCTGAAGTAGGTTTAGATGGATCTATGCCAAAAAAAATTGATGTGTCTGTGATTTTGTAAAACATACCCCTAAACGCACGGTGCCGTAACACATTTCGTCCTTTAGCTTACAACACCGCGTAAGTCAGTTTTGCCAACTTTACAGGAGACGAAAAAAATCACGGTGTTGAGAAACCAACCGACGTGCGCGCTGCCACTACTTTTGGAATTACGGCTTCTGCTAGGCTGAAACCTATATCTTGTGACCTATGGTTTGACGCGCAATGAGTAGCTCTATCCAATGAGATTAAAATGTAAAAACCACCAATTTTTGACTAGAGCGGTGTTGTTAGCTAAGGGACGATTTACAAAAGATGACAATATTATTTCGAGCGATAAGAGATGGACGTCTATCGCTCCACTTCCGTACTTACCATCAAGTGCTGGCAAGTGGCGTCGTTGATTTATATTTTCATGTTTTATTTATGAATTTTACAATTGTGTCTTTTTAGACCAAATATGTAATTTTGAAAGATCAAGTTACCTTATAATAGCGTTCCTAAGTATTAAAAAAAAAAGCTCAATCTCACTTAAATCACATCACACTCGTATATTTTCACCTACATTAAATTGATAACCATTCTCACTGTATTAGATATGCCGGACTTTTCTTTAGAGGGGAATATTTTGTACGATGACATAGTGGTACGACAGAATGAATAATTATAGGTTATGTCGATTAATCCTAGATTTAGTGTGGACGATATAAGTAATGAAGCTCTATGACGCATGAACGTCAACTTTAAACCACTTATCGCAGAAATTTATTACACTTCGTTATCTAACCGTATTATTAATCCATATTTTAAATAATATTTGTCACGAGTTAGATTTTATACGTAACAGTAAGGAAAATAGGTGGAAATAAATATAAATACATGATAGTGTGACTATCTGACAAAAACAGCACTTGTTACTCATTTTTATATAACGTCAAGTTAATACATATAATATGTACATATGCCAACTTATCATGTCTTATAGAAATCTACTTTTGCATATCATATTTTTGTGCCAGTCGTTATCAATGAGTTGGTTATAATAATTTATCAAGTTTCAGTGTTTTTTTTTTGTCAAGTTAATGAATAGCCTTGGTTAAGGTATTTAGTCACCTTTAAATTGACTGGCTTAAATATGTTTCGTGTGCAAAATAAAACAAGTTTTGTTATTTATATTTCAGTGCTGCGCTAGGTCAATAACTTGGTACGACACCTGATTTTTCATTGTTCCCATTTCTGCCTTACTGCCATTTTGCTTTCTGAAATTAGCCTTACAAAAGATGTTGCGCTTTGCAGTTTATCTGACGAATAAAATTAATAATTAATTATATTGATTATTAACATATAATATGATGGTAATAGAAAAAAGTGTATTCATAAGTGAACAACAAAAACATCTGTCATGAAAAAGATATTTCGCAGGTTGTAAACTATTGTAAGTTGCATCGCTGTACAACACAGAAACTTTGAGTAAATTTTTTATGTAATTAACTACTGTTAATGCTCTTTATTGAGATTAAATACATAAAAATGGGGTTAGAAAAGTTGACGATTAGTTTCATTTGTGTTACTCAACGTTTGACACACACGACACATACTCACAAAAAAAAGTAATGCAGTAACAGAGATGCGTTGGGGCACCTGTATAAATTATGAGGTAATGCGCGGCAAAGACGTGTTTGAACTAAAAGTTAAGAGCTATGAGATATTTTTGTAAATATCATTCGTTGGCCACGGAAGCGCATTCAAGATACACAAATTCTAGGCCAGCACTAAAAAAACTTGTTTTACATTGCCACATTTTAAAGAGCTCCATGAATAGTATTTGAAGTTCTACTATTCGTAAGAGCTCTTAGGTAAAGCCAGTTTGTATTACAATAACTTGATTTTTTGATGAAAGCATAGACGACGAAATGATTAATAGGAGAACAGTAAGTAACGATTCTGGATATATCCACGTTTCTATTTTTTAAACCAAATTTTTTTAATTTATCTTTTTCATCATAAGGCAATATTGGCTAATGGGCTAAGTCCCACTGCTGGGCACGTGCCTCCTTCGTAACTGAGAGGGTTTTAGGCCTTAGTCCACCACGCGCTTATACTTTATCAAAACCTTTCACGTAATTAATGCGTCACATCTTGATCGATCCACTTGTATTTTAGTATTTTGACGGTGATCTACATTTTTCTTAGAAAATATCAGAATAATTTAATATATGGTAAATTATTATGTATCACCGAATGTGCTGTTTTTATTCAGACTGCCAATGCTAAATGAAATATTAAATTTATATTGTTATTAATTATAATATAAAATAGAAACTATAGTTAAGTACTAATCCTTTGTTATACAGCGTAAGACACATTACACATGTGAAACGTTCCATAGAATTTTAAATGCGCCATTGTTTTATTGCAATTTAGTAAACAATACTCAAAGTGGCGTGACACGTTGATGGGTTTAAATAACGTTTTTTTAATTTATCATCTTTTAAATTTGAATTTAACTGGTCGTAGTTAAAAGACCTATATAAGCAACTACTCCATCGTCATCACAAATGTACGTCCGTAAACACTGACACACTTTCACGATTTTATTTTAGTTATCGAGACTACGTTAAATACCACCTATTGCTGCAAGTTACTTGTAGTGATTTAAAATGTATATACCAAACGTCTGTTTAAACACCAATAGTAGTATTGTTTACATGGAATATTTGTTATCAATGCTGTTCCGTATTGCGTGTGCCTCGAATCAAAACATACTTTCGCAACGTGAGTGGTGCGACATCACGCCATGCCGCGCGATCGAAACATCGCATAGCCTTCGTCTGCTTTGTGTTCGTGAATACCAGCTCAACAGCAAAATCGCGTACTATGTCTGTAGGTTGAGTCGAGCCCGTTGTATTACACATGGACGTGGGCCTGATATACACCGATGTATCGTATGAGCGGCCGATGGACTGGTGACGTCACAAAACGTCAGCTCATGGTAGTTGTGCGCTCTCGCGTATCGGCCCACCCACGCCAGCCACTCACAATCACGCAGTGTATTGGCTTGAGTCGACGCGAACACTACGCTTCGTTGTCGTCTTGAGGAAATACGAACGTATAAGAACAATCGACTTCACATTTTTGCTGTCGAAATCTTCGTGAAAAGTGTAGGTGCGAAAGAACGCCTATTGTGGTGTTACTTAACACAGTGAAGAGTGTTTACTGTTTTCAGAGGTAAGCAAGTGCTTATTTTTATTGCACAATTATAATAATATTGTTTACAAAATTGCAATTCCTGCGTTGAAGGTTGAATTTCAGAAATAAATATTGAAAGATTTATTAGAGTAAATTAATTTATGAGGATGGAATTAAATCAGAACAAAATTTTTATTTATTCATAATTATTTTGTTTATGGTTACCGGATGTGTTGGCAACAGTTATATTGTACATAATCTTTTTTTGCCTGGTGAAATTATATTGTAATCGCTATTAATTGCTTTCTGACTTGTTTTCCCTTTCATATTCAAGTGCGTAATTTGTACGTTTAATATTGTCGATATTTGTTTTAGAAGTAATAAATATTTGTTAATTTTTTTGTCATTGTATTAATTTAAAATCTAATTTTTAGAATGTTATGTAAATTTTTAGAATGTTATTATTTGTGTACTAAGTATATTGAGTTACACATTCTTTATGTGGCCATGTATGTGTGCCATAGAGGATCATTTTTTGTTCGCTGTAATTCAACTTGCCATCGAAAGTGTGTCGTCTTGTTTAAGTTTCACCTTTATCCATCGCCATGAGGCATAAAAGACATGATTATACATGAAAGTGTACGGTTCCCAGGTAGTGGCAGATGGGTGGACCTTACACTTTTTATATAAATTTTCATTGTATAAATGGCCTTATGCTTTTGCATATATTTATATTGAATAAGGGAAACACCCGGTAGCAAAAATTACGGGCGTCTATGAACCTACCATGACTAGGTAATCCCCTGGGAATCTGTCAACGCGATTAAGGGGTGAGCTGGGGTGAGGGAAAGAGGAAAGAGATGAATTGTTTAGCCTGACGACAACGTGACTACCTTAGTACTATAGGTATATTTATATTTTCATTCAACCGCACATGCTCTCATGACACTTTTAGCTTCCTAAATTTATGTATGCCATTCAATACCCGTATTGTATTCAGATGAATTCATTAAAATCTCAATTTTGACCTTGATAGGAATAGGCCTTGAAAAGTGTTTCCTTACACATGAATACATCTCATTTGAAAAAAAAAACAAAATGTAATAATTATTTAGGTTGATAGATTGAGTAAGACAACTCATTACAATATATTTAACTTAGAATTATTGGGATCATCGGTTTTACTGGTAATATTTTGATTTCGTTTCTAAAATAAGTTATGTACGGAATAGCTGGATTAAAAATGGAATTTCCCTATTTAAACACATTTTTCATTATCACCTGTGTAACACGCGGTCGTAAATAATGATTGCTGGCCGCCTCATTGGATATGCGGCTTTATATTCATGGGCTCTGGCATTTTCCGATTACATTTGTCCTTGCCAATGTATTAATTTCATTATCACTTGTACGAGATGTCATGTAAAAATTCGCGTATTATTTAGTTTTGGCAATGTTTATACGTCATTATGACGTATACCGATAATATAATTAATCATTTGAATTGTCTTATATAATGTTGTTTTGTATCAAAACACTTCTGTTCTGAGTGTACCAAGCCATTAATGTAATTAAATTCAAGTTTAGTCTTAAAATACTTTTAATGGTATATTTAAAGTTACGGATTAATTTAATGCACGTAATTCTTTCCTGTAGAGTTTAATTACCAATAATTTTAAAAGTTAGTTATTTATTTCGCTATTCTATAGATGATGATTACGGTAAACTCTAATACTTGCCGAATAAAAAAAGGTAATTAGGGTCTTGCCAGCTAGTTTCGCCTTCAAGTAGACTATAACGCACTTTGTTTATATTTTAACTTTAAATGGGTTTCCGTTCTAAGTAGATGAGTTTACATTGTCTATAAATAGATAAAGTGGAATCAACAAAGTCGGTAGGCCTTTTTTTAGCTTAAGCGAAGGAAGAAATCCGTCAATGTCAAACATGTCTTTTTATTTCCCTCCGATAATGTGAAAATGAAGCAAAGTAAAGAGTAAATTATTGTAGAGTTTGGTGTAAAATAAATTATACATTCATTAATTTATCAGGTACAAACCGGATTTAATTTTCAATTTCATGTGCTAATGGTACAACATACCCCCCCTGGCCACCAGTCATCGTTGGCTAAACATTACTATATCTCATTCACGATAAGTTGATTCTTTTGGCATATCGACTAATGATGGGAAACAGAAAATATCGAGTAGTTCAAAAATATTGCGTTTTAAAATACTGCATTATGTGTGAAATTCTTTATTACTTCCGACATGTAAAACATTATTTAGATAAGCTATGGTGGGTCATAATAAGTACCTATTTAATATAACAGGGTTATTTTTAGACCTCCCGCCAAATTTAAATAGGTGTTTTAGACCACGAAAGTAAACAACTTCCCCAAAGAAACACGGGTCGAAAAGTGAAAAAAAATTCAGACCTTCTACACGAAATCGACCACGTGAGTAGTTTTCTATGGGAGGGTCGAATTATTTATCACGTTTCGACCCATGTTTCTTTGGAAAAGTTGTTTAGTTTCATGGTCTAAACAACCTATTTTAAGTTGACAGGAGGTCCAAAAATAACGCAGTATGTAAAAATTAAGGTTGAAAAATTAAATAGTTTTATCTTTAAAACAGTTTTTATTAAGAAACTGGAGCACAGACATGATCATCATAGTGTTCAGTAAAATTATCGACGTGGATATCGATATGAACGATGTTACGTCCCTTTCCGTCCGACCGATGTAACATTATACAAACGTCAATTAGTTTCAGTATTCCTATTTTAATTTTTCTTTGAAGCAATAAAGTCTCAAAATTTTCGGATAACGCTTATATCTTTAGGGACTTTTGTGTTGTATGTATTTTTTTATATTCATCAAATCATTAAAATAATAAAATAATACGTTTTTTATTTCAAAGTCATGTCTTAGAAAAATTGACATCTGCCAAAAGAATCAACTTATCGTGAATGAGGTATAATTCCCTATATATAATTAAATGTAAATTATTTGTTCAGTAACTGCTCGTGACTACCATTCGTCTTTCATTTTCACTATTAAAAATAAAAACAATACTTTATTTACCTATATATTTTGTTATTTCAATATTTCAAATACAAACACTTCTCACTCAAAAGTCATTGTAGTATTCAAACAAACATGGTAATTATATATATATTTTAATTACAGGATATGATGAAATTTACAATCATTGTGCCATTCAACAGGAAAGCGAAATTATGTCAAAGATTCATTGAACGAAACAATCGTTTTCCAAGTATTGATCGGTCTTTCGTTGAATACACCACTCTATGACTTCTGGAGCATTTAATAGTGGTCATAACTAAAGTAACATTCTCTTGACTCGTAATCAAAATACAAGGTAGTTACATTCTTGAAAACGCGTACTTGAGAGGAAAACTAAGAAAATAACGTTTTTGCTTTACTTATGCATTTGTGAATTTTGAACAGACTCAAGATGTACTATGTCAATCATTTAAATTTTAAAGCAACCAAATAAATCTATAGACCAGGGTAGAAGCCTTTAAAAATAATGAAAAGTGAAAAAAAAATATAATAGAATGAAACCCATTAGAATAGGAGGTAAATATGATAAAAATGAAAGGAAAAATAATTTACGGGCGATCTGAGGTTGGGAAGGGGATGGGGGTGAGTTTTTAAGGGTAAAAAACGGTTTTTCTCGATTTCCGGCAAAACTAAAAGTCCTATCAAAAAAAGTCAAATGGAAAAGTTGTAGATAATAAAAAAATCTAAAACTTTTGTATTTACACTTTTTTCACATAACCTCAAAATTTATGTGAAAAATTCAAAAAACCAAGTTTTTGGTTTTTTATTTTTATCTTTTACAAAAAAATTTTTTTTTAACGAAATTTTGTGTAAACTTACCTTTTTATGTCCCAAATACGCTGTAATTTATTTGATTAAAAATATTTATTTTTTCACCTTATTTTGAATTAATTTCGAAAAAACTCCCTAATTTTCAATCGAAAATTCACTCGTCAAAATATCAGCTTTTTTCAAAAAGTTGGTATGGTTTCTGTTCGTTGAAATCTCTACTTTCCGATGGTGAAAAAAAATATATATGTTACTATGGTAAATCTTCTCAGAAAACGCAAAAATTAATTTCAATCTTTAGGTTATGTTAAGTTAAGCATACTATTTTTTTAAAGAAAATATTACGATTTTTATGGTTGAGTTGATTGATACAGATAAAAATAGAGATAGTATTTACCTTCCTATGCAGATTCGAAAAGTTTTAAGACCCGCCGGTCTGGGTCTTACTACATACATACCTACTATTATATACTATATATTTCGTAGCAGCTGCTACAACCGCTAGCCTAACCAGTATTCGAAATACAGTAAAGTATACAACATCGTTTATAAAAATACACGTGCACGCTGAGTTTCTTGAAGATAATTGTGACAAGTTTACTTAAAAAAACAATAAAACTTTTCGAATCTGCATAGGAAGGTAAATACTATCTCTATTTTTATCTGTATCAATCAACTCAACCATAAAAATCGTAATATTTTCTTTAAAAAATAGTATGCTTAACTTAACATAACCTAAAGATTGAAATTAATTTTTGCGTTTTCTGAGAAGATTTACCATAGTGACATATATATTTTTTTTCACCATCGGAAAGTAGAGATTTCAACGAACAGAAACCATACCAACTTTTTGAAAAAAGCTGATATTTTGACGGGTGAATTTTCGATTGAAAATTAGGGTGTTTTTTCGATATTAATTCAAAATAAGGTGAAAAAATAAATATTTTTAATCAAATAAATTACAGCGTATTTGGGACATAAAAAGGTAAGTTTTCACAAAATTTCGTTAAAAAAATTTTTTTTTGTAAAAGATAAAAATAAAAAACCAAAAACTTGGTTTTTTGAATTTTTCACATAAATTTTGAGGTTATGTGAAAAAAGTGTAAATACAAAAGTTTTAGATTTTTTTATTATCTACAACTTTTCCATTTGACTTTTTTCGATAGGACTTTTAGTTTTGCCGGAAATCGAGAAAAACCGTTTTTTACCCTTAAAAACTCACCCCCATCCCCTTCCCAACCTCAGATCGCCCGTAAATTATTTTTCCTTTCATTTTTATCATATTTCCCTCCTTTTCTAATGGGTTTCATCCTATTATGATTTTTTTTGGTTTTAAAAATTATCGACCCTGGACTACTATATTCAATCTTTTTTCAAAAATTTTCACCATAACATAATGACATTTATTGTGAAATGAGGTCAAACTACATGTTTGAAACTATAAATAAAAATTATCTTGTTTGCTTGAAGTAAGTCATTCGTATTCGTAGACCTGTTAATTTTTCCAGTAGTAGTAATAGTAGGAAAGGCTCAACGCTTTTCAATCACCCATTAAGAACTGGATTGACAGCCAATATAACAAATTATTACCGTATAGAAAGTTTCACTCAAATCCTATACCACGTCAACTTTATTCCAACATAAAACGGAATTTCACTAGGAAATACGAGAATACCTGCGAAGTGTAAATAATGCATTTTAAGTATATTTTCGAACATGTCTAGATAAGCGTACAATAACAAATCGCCATTCATTTCATTAGTTAGTACACGGAACTGTTGATTGCGGTATTAATTTGTTTACGAAGGAAATAATAAGTATACACCTCAGATACATATGTGAGAACACGTGCGCGGCTCGTGTGGATACACGTGAAGACCTCACCGTCGCATGCATGACCAGTCGGATAAGGTTTCAACAAAGGCCTATTGGTATCGCGCCGATATTAACTTTCCAGACGGTTTAGCACACGTGATTTCCACGTAATGAGCCCACGCACGCCGTACTGAATGGGCTAGTCTCTATGATTTACCCATAACGCTCCTAAAATATATATTTTTGTAAATTATACCTTCATACTCAATATCTGTTATCGATACATCTCAACCACGATTTTTTAGTTTTTTTTTTACTGATAAGTATTGAAAAAGGTGACTTCAGGTAATCAAAACGCGTCACAAGCAGTAATTTGTACCACTAACTTAACCATAATAATACGTCTAAATTTCAATGTCATGTCCAATGAGACTGTATTCTTGTTAATAACATTAATCATTAAGAATTATCAATGTAAACAGAATACCCGTTTGGTCATTAAAGTTATTTGAACTATGTTTATTGTTATAGATATATAGGTATCACATAAGAATCATTTTATAGAAATCATTTACATTTCAACATTAAAATTATTCATATTAGTGTGCTGCGCAATAATGAACCGACCAAACGATCAGCAAGAGTGAAGGGAAAAAAATAAAATAGTAAAAATGATTACTAAGTTAGATCCTAGTACCTTAAAACAACTTTTTACCATAATTTTGTACCACACACACACGATAGATTATTATGCAGACATAGTCAACACACTACTAAGTGTAATGACAGAATATCCACGTTCATTTGCGAAAGGAAAATTGTGCAGAGTCATAAGGTTCATGACCCTTTAGTGGTACTACTACATACACATGCTGCTAAACCTGATTGCGTCCTTGTATAGTATCTTATTCCGATTCGTTTTGATGTTGTAAATACTAAAGTAACTGTCTGTTACGCGTTCACGGTTAAAATTTTATTATACTGTGTAAATACACACTTCTAAAGTCACACATATAAAAACTATGGTATTATTGTTATCAGAAACTACGAGGGTTATTAAATCTCAGACATTGCATACTTGTAATTTAGAGTTTATTTAACTATAAAAACATTTGTGTGGCATTCGAACCCTTGCTTTTTCGATACATAGTTTTTCTCCAACCAACTAAGCAAATGACGACATAATTTCGCCTGTTTCCAAAAGTAACAAGTTAATTAAAATAAGTACAGCTAAAATGTTGCGGTGAATCATGAACACAAAGAATTGTGGTTATTGCGGAAGCAGTGATAGCGCTGGCGAGAACCCAATAATGTAGGTCTGTGTTTATCACAACGAAACAGTGACTTCAATTTTGTTTTTCATTCAAACAACCTTTAGTATGCGTGATGTTTACCATGCTTTTCTATCTACTGGTTGTTTATTAAGTGTTTTATATTTATTTGTTTATAATTATGAACGTAAATGACCTCTATACAGTTTAGTTTTATAATATTCATCAGATACCCTTTGTTAAATAAACAAATTAAGTATTATTAATTTATGACCTACTTTGAAATGAAGTTTATGGTTCAGTTCATTATGGTTATGATTTTTTTCATTTAATATTAATTTGCAATGTAACTTACATTATTACAAACAAGAACAAGGCTTAAAACACGAGTACCGTGTGGTTATATTTATTGTGCTTAAGGTGTTTTAAATGCTAGACATTGAACTTTGTGTGGAAGCCCTTGGATCAGAAATAGGTCTAGCGAGCTGCTGTTACTCAGGTTTCCTTGGACACCTGCCATTGCGTATGTCCCTCGCGCATGATATTGGCGTATATTTCAAAAACTGTTTTGCTAATGGCAATACGACGACTATAAGAAATAGAATTACTTAGAAATAGTGACTCATGTATTTGTTTATTATTATATTGCGCTAAATACCCATCGTATCCGTACGTATCAGTGTTCACGTGCGTTCATTGTAGTGCGCCATATAAAACAAAACTTGGTCGACTGTGCCTGCTATGATCGTCTAACAACATAACAGCGCAATCCTTTAGTGAGTTCGTTTGCGTAGACTTTTATTTTTTCTAAATAGTGGAAATAAAAGACCTCAATAATGAAAAAAAGTCCCTTGAAACTATAAATAATTTACAAATAAATTACATATAAATACATGTCAAAGCGGCTGTGGTTTTTGATAAGAGTATGGTTCCAAATACATGTAAATTAACAAAATATAGAACGACAAAGATTAACACTAACCTTTATGTTTTACTCACGTAGAACTAAGCTAATTATTCATTTTATTTGTGTGCATTAAATTTATGGACTTGGTGAGATTATTTTTTTAATATAAGTATGATAGTAAGCATTTATTTGGTTCGAGAGTTTAGGATGTTATGTGCGTGATTTCTTATCACTGCTTTCTTAGCGTGTTCGAAAACAACAATAAATCCTGAAATCTAGTTTTTTTAATCAGAACCATATAATTACCACGTGTCTCGCTCCTGACAACGTGATGATTGTCCTATCACTTTGACCGACAAGTTATCTGATCTAATCGGCGAGATTGTCCGTCTGCTGGCTTGACCTCTTAGTCAATATGTTATTGATACATGTTATCGCCGTAATAAGCATGGCGAATAATTGATCATTGCTACTTTATATTCAAGCCATTTCATCTTCGACGCGTGTTCAACTGGATTCGGTTTTATGTCATTGCTGATAAGGTTTACATTCCGTTTTTAAGAAGTAAAAAAGGAAAAATATTAGCTTTGAAATTAAGTACTTAAGCATTCATGAAGTAGTTCATCCGTTCGCAATAGAATTCGCCTTGAGCTCTAGAAATCGTTCTCGTTTCTTTTCTAGGACCTGCGTCTATTCAATAATAACGAGCGATGAGTATTAACTTTTTGATCTTTGTACCCAGCCGTGGGTTAGTGCTCGCTAAATACAAAATAAATTGTTTTACTTTTTGTCTCTAAACCACATGATTACTTTTATCTAGTTTTTTTTTTTTTACATTCGTGAGGTGATATTTTGTAACGACATGTCACCACTCACCACAATTCTTTGCCAATTTTTTAACTAGGTAGCCGACGTAATAATGTCGCTATATATGCGACAACGGGTACTTTATGGCTATTCTTAAAAATTACTCATGGTGAGTAAGTATTCAGGGGCAGAGTCCCCGGGGCCGCCAACAGTTCGCGTCTTGTTCTGCACGCCGCGATCACGTGCTCGCTTATACAAAATCGTTTTTGTCACTCAACGACGTCTGACGGGGTGAACGAATTGCCAGATGATGCTATTACACATTTCTTAAGTTTAATTCGATACTTGCGTAAATGCAAAATGCGTATGAATCTCCGGTATGCCTGGTTCAATAAGAACAGATACCATGTCAGTCACCGACCTCTACAGCTTCGATAGACGAACATAAATAAATTCATATTATTGGCAGTTTTGTATCTTGATACATGAGCGTGTGAGTGAGCATTGAGTAACATCCTGTGCGTGGAGTTACCTAGTTAGAAATAAGTACACCATTTCAATTCAGTACCTACTTGAAATGGTGTCGGTGATGCTATAAATAGTCTATTTTTATGATAATGAAAACGTTCGTCTACAATTTTAAGTAACGTTACAATGCTTGTAGATAAAAAAGAATACGAATTGACGTTTATGATTGCATAATCAAACCTTGTTATCTAAACAGTGAAGGTAATTATCCATATTTCGATTCCAAGTAGCTAGATAATGGATAAGTACTGGATTTGTGTTGATAACGGAGTAGAAATATTTATTTCTTTATTATACGACTGGCAGCCGAGCTATTTATTAGCTCTCCACGTAGTAACGTCTCTTCATTCTTTTCTCACTACTGTAGTACTGGGATGTGGATTGAACGAAGTGAGGGAAGGAATTTATTGGGTCTCTGCCAATAATTCTCACAATTATACAAAACGAAACGCGTCGACAAAGCTCTACGAGAATTATTTTCATTAAGTAGCCTATAGTCAAACAACCGCACTCGTAGGGCAACCCATTCATGCTTAATAACAAAGCTTTAACTTTCTATACTACAACGCAGTTTTGCTAATTTAGTAAAAAAAAAATCTTTAGTCCGTACGACAACAGTTATAAAAAAAAGTTTATTTATAAGGTAAATTTCATTGTTGTTTGCTTTATATATTCATTCTACAGGACATCGTTCATAATCCTATAACAAAAAGTGAGGTGCCTATTTCAAATTATTCTCAAGCCATGCTTTGTAGTAAGCAACCGGACGCTAAATACAACCAAGATAAACAGGACAACCAGTGTTCTATAAATATCGCGATAGGGAAGTGGACAAGATGCATCTTAATAATTAATTATACGCATAATTATTGTACTGAAAGTGCATTAACCCCTATTTAACACTGATAAGTATCCATTTGTCGCCAATTAATTATCAATATTGGTATTTCAAGTGCAACAACCATTTGTTGATTGTGAGGCCTACACGGTTTTGTTCCATGTGTTTTATGACGACCGCAGAGAAAATTCCACAGTTGCACCTTTAATGGAATAATTATAATTGCATTCCTCAGCATGTGAATCAACTTTTGCCTCCTGTTTTATGACTCATGAGAATGTTTGCTTTGTTGCAGGATTAACTCTTGATTGGTTGACCCCAACATCAAGATGGGGTAGTCCATAAAGAAGAAGATTAATTTGGAGATATAATATTTGAAACATTTAGTAATTAACGCAAAAGTAGTGAATTAAAAAATTGCCGCCATGTATTCTATGAACTATATTGGCAAGTTCATATCGAACTTTCGCGAGTTTTACAACGAGATCAACAGCGCCACGCTGACGGGGGCTATTGATGTGGTGGTGGTGGAGCAGCCCGACGGTAGCTTCAACTGCTCGCCGTTCCACGTGCGCTTCGGGAAGCTGGGCGTGCTGCGCTCCAGGTTCAAAGTGGTGAGTGCATACATAATACATAATTCCAATTTAAAATGAGCATACAAATGCTCAAATATCATATCTTATGATCTTCTTTAAGATATTTTCAAGACGATTATTTCAACAAATGTTCGAAACCTTAATAATTGCGTCGTTAGCAATTGAATACATGATATAACATTTAGGTGTAGGAACTAATTATAGACACAGTACCTAAAGTTAAATGTTCGTATTAGTTAAACATAATAATACACCTAATAAGAATATTTGTTATACATACATTGGTTATTTCTATATTTAAAGATTATTGTTTCTTTTATAAGATTAAAATATTTTAAGATCATTGAAGTCTATGTTAAGATAACATCAGCAAACCGGTTTCCTGCTTCTAATGTTTTAGTAAAGCGTGGTATCGGACAAAGTTTGTTGCTATCTCGTAATGTGAAACAACTTGCGAAACTCCGTGGAGAACGACGTGTGTGCAATGACAACCGAGGGTTTTTGTTGACTCTCTGAATTTATTTAAATATCATTAACGGTTATGTAACCGGTACTGCGAATATGAGGAAATTATTATGTACCTCTAGCTTCATAAATTGTCAAAAAATCCATATATAGGTTAGACCGTTAGATAGTAATAGTTCTTTGCAATATCTTCAAATATATAAATACGGATAAGCATTACAAAAAGTTGGCGTGTCTAACGTATTTGGTAATAGAATAGTTGCATTGAGTAACCAAATACAGGTACATATGTATAAACACAGATCTATTTTCTCGTAAATTTGGAAAACAAGAACCGGATGAGATAATGATTATTCGTATCCATTCATTGTAATAGATAAAATTAATGGTTCATTTTGAATCGTCAGTGAAGGAGCTGACGTTGCTCAGTTTGGTGTACGTCACTAAACTCAAATGCAAATTTGCAAACTAAACGACATGTGTGAATGGAAATATAAATAATACGTTAGCAACGTGCCGGAATTCTTCTCCGTGGGAGAGGCTACGGCTCGCTGCGTGCATCTAGAACGTTCCGATACTAACATGAGCTAATATCAATTAGTTCAATATTATATTTTTATTGCATAGCAACGTTACATACCGACTGCTTTTATAACTAGTCAAAGCGTAGAAATATTACGCTGAATGTTTTTGACAGAGGAAAATTTAGAAACCTAGTGTAAAATTGTACAATTCCTTTAATTTTGTCCACGTGGCGATGTTTGTTGTATTGACATTTCTAGATGACAAAAATAAGCTTTTTATGATTTCCGCCGAATGATCATATACAAGGACGCAATGCCAAAATGAGATGCGAAATCTGCGTCTGAATCGCGATTGACGAAAATTGGATAAATGCCAAAAGAGGACACAATTCTAACCAAGAATTCCCCAGAAAATTTGGCACAAATATTTTACTTCATCCGGCCACCTGTTTTAATACTTTTTTTATCTTGACATTAAAGGCTGCTGAGATCTTTTATACTGTAGTAGTATTAAGCGAAATTTCTATTGTTTTCGAAATCGTTTCGTATAATAGTAGTAACTACTATAGTTGTGACAAATGATGAATGGATAAACGTTCCATTCCTTAGTCATGTTTAAATATGATTGTTATGACTAGGTGGACTTGGAGTTAAATGGCGAACCATTAAACATTCATATGAAACTGGGCGAATCGGGCGAAGCATTTTTTGTGGAGGAAGTGAGCGAAGACGAGGCGAAGTGCTCCGCTCATCTCGCCACGTCACCCATCCCCGCGTCTCGGTTTGATGAATTGTACGAGCCACGTCGACGCAACTCGCTGTCAGCCGTCGAGCCGGACCATGCCCAGGCGTCTGATTATACGAAACGCAGGTATGCACATGTAATTAACGCTTATTATTCTGCGAAACACTAACTAGTGTAACACATTTCCTTAACTAAAAAACCACGTTGAAAAGAGTTTTCAGTGCTATGGTACATAGAATAATTGGCTATTAATGTAAATCTGTCATAATAGCGATTGTTTATGAAAGCGAGAGCCAGATCGAAACTATATCAATAAGTGGAACGGTTCATTTGCATTTGCGTGTTATTCGAAAGCAAACGTAATGAAGCATTGTCTCGCAGAACCTAGTATTCCACGAATAAGTGCGGACTGCAATTATCCTTGATGTTTTAATTCATACACACATGGCACGTTTCATTGTAATCAATTTACCTTGTAGGTACACTGCCGACGGACAAACAATGCAGAAGCCTGATTTGACAAAGTTAACAAAGAAACAAGCCAAAGATGAAAAGACTTCCAATGACCATGACGCTTTGTTCGAAATGGACGGTCTAGACGAGGCAGGGACGGATTGGACGGACGGGAAAACGCCAAAAACATTCGCGGCGACGCAACTCGGCGAAGCGGAAAGCGAAGCCAACCAAGCCGTGCAAAAAATCAGCGCCCACAACGATTTCCGACCGATAGACGCCGCTCCCACCGAAGACGAAGTTAAACAGAACGGCAACGGCAAGAAGAAAAAGAAAACGAGGAAAGTTAGTTCGAAGAAGAAGCATCAGAGGAAGTCGTCGACGAGTTCTATTTCGAGTCAATCGGACCGCGCCAGCTGCGACCAGCGGCCTGAGCCGCCCGCCGCCGCCGCCACCGTCGACGTCAACTTCTTCAGCGACACTGAAGTGCACAGTGCCGCTCTGAGGTGAGTGCCTCACAATAATACAGCTGTCCATTCAGTACATTATCGTCTTCATAGTTTTTGCATGGAATACCTGTGTTTGAGCGAGACACCTTATTTCAGCGAAGAGATGTCCAACTTGAAGCTGAATGGTGAAAACCGCATCCCATTGGCATTGTCGGATACAGCGTTCGAGGTTCACGCTGCATCCAAACACGCGTAAAAATACAAATTTTAACACCCCTTATACCTGCATCGCTTGTTAAACCTTTTGTATGTTTTAGTTCGCTCACAAGATTTTAGATAGTTTTGTGTGTAGCACTCACGTACGAAAAATGTGAAGTTGTAACATTTAGTAATAGTGCTTACAGTATTTTACAACGAGTCTTTTGTAACCATGTCATTTCTATATTTGGCATACAATTTTTTTACATCACTAATCGCTTAATCTGTACTTAATCGATAATAATTTTAAATCGTGATGAAATTTCAAAAAGTCTTATCTTTGTATTGAAGTGTAGTTTAAAGTCCATTTACACGTAGTTAAATATGATACTGTAAAGTAATATTAGTGGTATAATGATACCTATACTTTTAGACTGACACAAGATATTCTTACGTCCCTTGTACTTACTAATCCTTTGTTATAATCACAATGAGGTACACAATGCACTTGAATAAATTTATCAGGAAACTGATTTGCAGTTGTAATTCCTCTATGATGTGTTAAAGTAAAAAGTTATCACAGGGTTATTTTTTGTATTCCAAAAAGCCAGCCGAAAATAACAGTTAAATCCTTTAAATGAAGCTTCGTTGAAATAAATTTAGGTTTTAACAAATCAGCCTACGATATACACTTCACCAGTCACTAGTTGATAATGGATAGAGCATTCAGTGATTTATGTGACAAAAGTAAAATTTATGTAAAGATGGCAAATCACGTGGTAATGGGGCAATAAATTGTCAGTCTCGCGCCGCAAAACTGTCTAAAGAAGGAAGTGAGAAGCGGGCCGTAGTACGTCCTTATCGCCTCCGCCGGAAAACAGCTGATGCGTTGAATAATGTTTCGTCCAACTTTATGAGTCACAGTTTATTCGCAGTTCTATTTTAATAAAAATGATAATGGTGTAGTGTTGTCAATTCCAAAAGTCCTATACAATCTAAGTTCCGCTTTCTGGAATACTTAAAATATTGCAATTCTAAATACACGCACTTTTTACGGCATAATTGTACAAAAACACGCAGCAACTTTCACAATGATGCACACACACAATATAACCGTTGTAATTGCTTTGCTTTATGTGGTCGACCGTCAGCGATTCAATATTCCGATAGTGAGCGTGCATTTGTGTCGCGGCAGGGGTTCCCGCGGAGGCACTCCAGTACAATCCGACACTGAAGTGGAATTGTCTCGAGCGACGGCTGGTGATAAATCGTCTCAGTCGTGGAGATGGGGTGAACTGCCGGAGCCGCCGGTGCGTGCCGCGGAGTCCCCGGCGTCCGGCGAGTCGGGCGCTTCGCCCCCGTCGCCCGCGTCCCCCGCCTCCCCCTCATCGCCCGCCGAGCCACTCAGCTCGGACGAAGAGAGGCCGAGTCGCCGCGGCGTCCTCAGCGGCATGTTCCGGTTCATGTCGAAGGAAGCCACCGAAGCTGTACCTGAAGGAGTGTATCTCGATGACCTGGACAGAGGGCAGGTTGACCCCGACCTCTACTTTCCTAAACACCACGCTGAGCGGTACCGCAGCGGTAATTATTTTATTTTTACCAATGTCTAATAGTAATCATAATGTAGATTGGTTTTAA
The DNA here is from genome assembly GCA_030295005.1 of Cephonodes hylas. Taxonomy (NCBI): domain Eukaryota; kingdom Metazoa; phylum Arthropoda; class Insecta; order Lepidoptera; family Sphingidae; genus Cephonodes; species Cephonodes hylas. The sequence continues at coordinate 9,901,219 of AP025362.1, read as the reverse complement.
AACTATCCTGTTGGTCAGGAACATCAGGCACCGCTCACTCGACTACGGGCCCCACAGAGGAGGAGTACGAGTCCGGCAACGGTCCCTCACTACCCCAGTCGCCGGCGTCGCTGGAGCCACCCGCGTTGGACTCGGACGACGATGACAAAATTCTTGCCAAGTATGCATACATTTTAAATTTCTCATGTAAAATGTTAAAAATTAAATAGATTTTTATTTTTCTAATTTTACACTAATATTAAAGGTAATTTGCACTATTTTTTATAATACACGGAGTAACTGCATAACTCACACTTCGCCGACATGTAGTAAGTAGCCTCATAGCCAGCAGTGCGGCATATACGGGCTGTTATATACGCGACGTAACTCATATCCGTGCACTCCCAGGGGCCAGGTGGGCGTGTACGCCCGCGAGGACGCGGTGTCGCGCGCGCTGTCGTTCGAGGAGTTCAGCGTGTCGGGCGCGCGGCTGGCGGCCGAGGGGCGGCTCGTCGTGCGCCTGGGCGACCGCTGGATGCCGTGGCGCAGCGCCGGACCGCTCATACTGTCGCTACTCGCGTACAGGAGACCGCTGCCCAACGTGAGTACCACTTCCATTCTCCATCTAAATCTTTAATTATCTTTAATCACTGACCCACTGAGTCTCTAATCAAAGGCAATCTATACTCACTGACCAAATGACTGATGTGCCAACATAACTCTAATGACGCAAGTTTTGTTGTAAATCCAATTTAAAGATGATAATTAATATTACGATGTAAGTTTGAATTAATACGATGTGTATATCAGATAAGGAAGACATAGAATGTGGGGAATAAGGTTATAACTTAAAGCGATCGACTCAAGTTTAAAACAAATTGAAATCTTGCTAATTACAACAGTTCTAGACCGGAGATTTTACTTTAAGACTTCGTGCGTTTATATGTTCGATTAAGTGCGGAAGAATCATAAAGATACACAAATAAGTTTAATTGTGTCTTTCGTCACAAGTAAAGATGTGTGCATGCCGTCCATAACTCGATTCATAGAAATAGGCATGTAATTGATTATAAACAGGAATAGTAAATCTCTATTATTTAACTGGGTCATTATGTCCCATATTTCAGTTTCAATTGGGGTCAGCAGTCACTTAAACCGTGAAATAGTCTCAGAGCTTATCAATTGATTGCACTTGTCTGACATCATTTCGACTTGCACGGTGCAGTCTAATATGGAACTCCGCATTCATCATTGTCAATAATGAGTTCGTAGAAGTCGGTGCAATGTATAAACTGTGTACTTCGCCATCTGTTTTGTCATTGTTGATCTTTGTATGGGTTCTGAGTAATCGCAAGTAGAAATGATGTAGAACATTAATTTCTATTAATTACATTTATTTTATAAATAATGATGTAGATTATCGAGGTCCTGGTATTTTTAAATACTTGCAATTAAGAAGTTCCGGGTGAGATTCCTGTGCTGAGTAAAGTTTCTGAAAAGCAAATTATCATCAACATTACAGAACCAGGAAATGTTATAATCATTGGAAGTACTTTCATAGAATCGCAAAAGCGTCACACATGGCTAGTTTATAATTGTTTATGAGTCTCTCTGAGTATGTGATATCCACGACATCAGACTTGTCTCTTAGTTCGGTAATGATACTAAGGCACAAGTCTTTCATAGTTGTGAAAGTATCTATGTTTGTGTGTGGGGTCAAGATATTCTCAATTATATTCAAAATTGCTTTTGTTAAATAAATATTTAAAGATTTAAAATTACTCGAATTTTATAAGACAAGCTGGGCTTTTGAAATTAATTAGAAGTACCGTCACTGATTACTTTAAAAGGAATTAGAGTCGAAACCTCTTATGTATAGCATTAAAATCCTCGCCTACCAACACCATTATTCATTAACTTTAGTATGTAAGCCACCATTGTTATATTATGTAACCGCCCTATGGTATATCGCAGCGTATACTGGAGTCGCTGGAGAAGGGCTCGGACAAGGAGGAGTGCGAGTCGGTGTCCCGCGCGCCGCACAGCGACAGCGCCGCCAAGCCGCGCGGGTACTCCTGGTGGAGCTGGCGGCGGTCCAACGCAGACGACAAGCAGTACGTGGATGTTACCTTATTCGTTTGTGCTTGAGTTAGAGATATGAATGTAGGGGGTAAAAAATTAGGGTCAAAATTTCTTGTTTAATTATTATCAAAAGAAATTTAAGTAAATACAGGAAATTATAGAATAAATGAAGGATTTGAATTTGTAATGGACTTATTTTGCATCAGTTTAGTCAAATTATAGACATTTATTTTTGATCAACAATTATGAAATACCTAATTGCAATTTTATTATAAATATAACAATAATACATGTTTTTAATTTTAGCACTGAACCGTCCCCACCGAAAGAAAACGCACCAAAGGAAACCACATTACCACATGAACAAACGATCTCACAACTAAACACTACCTCGGAGGTGCCGGACGCGCCCGCGCCGGACTCTGTCGAAGAGAAAACGGAAGAGATAGAAATTAGCGGCGTCGACGAGGTCATTGAACCCGAAGAATACATCGGCAACGAGCATGCGCCAGAAATGTTGCCAGAGAACGTGCAAAGTCACGACCAAGGTGACTTTACTTTCCCAGTATAATGCTATTTAAAATACAACCACCGTTTGGTACATTGTCGTCTCTTTCCAGTAGATCACCAAGACCACAGTTCCTCAGAGTCCGATCAAGACCAAAGTCAGAAACCGTCGCGGCGGTACTCCTCCTTCCGCAAGACTCTTCGGCTCTCCTCTGAACAAATTGTAAGTGGCTTATAGCAATTCTTATATATAAATACGAGTACAACATTGGGCTCACAGTATGCATATTATGTATATGAATAAATATCACATTTATATTTAGTTAGTGAAGTAAACCATCGTTTGGAAGCGAGGCAGCTAAACAAATAAACAAAAATAAAATGTCTGTTTTGTATCAGCTCCTCATTGAAGAAAGCGGTAAAACATTGACTTACAGATCACGATGTAAAAGTATAAAAATATGTTTCAAAGGAGAAGTTAAAAGTACTAACCGTATACCACTGGCTACTAAATTTAGATGTGTTCTTACGATAAACAAATGCTAGAAGCTTGTTTGTTTCTATATTTGCGCAGCACTCGTTTGTTATGCACTATAACGATACATTATGTATGAAAGGTGCAAAAGTCTAGTGTACTGTCGGTTGGCATAATGCCCACTTCTGATGAGAGGCGGAGGTAGCCTAAAGATTATTAAAACAGTATTCATCAAAGTTATTCTTAGTTTTACCATTCCTTTTTCGTGCATCATTTATTCACAGCATAGTGTAATTGCTGTAATACGGTATATTTTAGGAACTGTATATTTGCCAACAACTGACATGGCTCAGTTTTGATGTTTTCTAAATATGCTGTAAGACTCATTGTGACGGAAAAAAGAAACTTGAATGAAGTTCTATGAGAATATAAATCTAATTAAGGGTCACGCAGTATATTCTGTAAATGAAGGTGGAAATGACTTAATCTTTTTTCATTATTTTTGAAAATGAAATGCAATAAACAGCCGGTGTTATTCTAATATTTTCGCATCGAAAGCGTGTTAAGAAAATGGAGTTATTTCTTTAGTACCACCATCATAAACATAATCTCAACTAAAGTCTTTGAACTGCAATCAATTGCCGTTGCTACCTAAAATAGAACAATATTCAATTTTAGTTGATGGAATGTCAATAGCATTCTGAGTTATTATGCATTGTTATAGAAAAACCTAAACCTGCGCGAGGGCATGAACGAGATGGTATTCAGCGTGACGACGGCGTACCAGGGCACCACGCGCTGCAAGTGCAACGTGTTCCGCTGGCGGTACGACGACAAGATCGTCATCTCCGACATCGACGGCACCATCACCAAGTAAGGGCACCTCTTGTATATATACTCACCCTGTCTATAGCCCATCCTAGCCTCTTCTATATATAGATGTCCACTGCCAAATGAAGGCCTTTCATGTGCTACGGTGCGGTGCTTGTCAAACTCTGCACTGTCTAGTTGTATTCAGACCGTGATCGGAAAGTAAGGCAGGTAATAGCTACGGTGACCACGAATACATTGGCGTTAAAAAAAATCCCGACAAAAGACAAAAAAATCCATACAAACTTCTTCTTCTTTTAGGTGTGCAGATTTTATCACGATGTTTTTCTTCACCATCAAAGCAAGTGATAATTCAATTTGTATACAAACTACGTACATTTAATAACGATGGTTGTATGTAAAGGTAAAAAAAAATATTTTTCGTCGGGACTTTTTTAATACCAATGGGTTTATCGCCGTCCATTACTGAACGTAGGCCTCTCCTGTCCTACGGTGCGGTGGTAGTCAATCTCTGCTGACTAAAAGGACTATTTGGCATATACATGGCATATAGTACATTCATAATATAATCAGCGTATCTTAATTATGTTGGCATACGTTCACTATGTAATTTATCGAGTTATGCCATCAGTTAAAGTGCCTAAGATATCTCTTCGTATATTTTATACCTAATGTATACGGAAATATTAATTTTCCGTTTTTAACTTCTCTATGCTAATGAAGTAAAAAATTCATATTTTTGTGTTGTTCAGGTCCGATGTACTGGGTCACATATTCCCCCTGGTCGGCAAAGACTGGGCGCAGTCTGGCGTGGCTCAGCTCTTCACAAAGATTAAGAACAACGGGTATCAGCTGCTGTACCTTTCGGCGAGGGCTATTGGCCAGGCGAAGGTAACGACACAATAATCATTTTGAAAAACTTCCCTTTACTTTCATTAAATGAATTTCCTATGCAAATTGAAAAGAGTGCCTGCTGCAGCAACCTTTTTTTTTTCTTCAATTGATGAACAGCAACCTTGTTTTTTATAAATAAAATTTTTGTTTTTTTTTTTTTGGTTACTTAAAAAAATATTTAAAAACAAATGCCTATTACACTTTAAATTTATCTCTAAGAAAATAATTTTAAAAAATTGTCTAATATTTTTGTTATTTTCAGGTGACTCGCGAATACCTCCGCTCGATCAGGCAGGGTGAGGTATGTCTGCCGGACGGGCCGTTGTTGCTGAACCCCACGTCGCTACTCCGCGCCTTCCACCGCGAGGTGATCGAGAAGAAACCCGAGGAGTTCAAGATCCAGTGCCTCGCCGACATCAAGGCGCTCTTCCCGCACGGATCCAACCCATTTTACGCGGGATATGGCAACAGAGTTAATGTATGTCACCTATGATATTTTTTGAATATGTGGAATAAATAAAATTAATATATTTTTCCATGAATTGATATAAACATCTACAATGAAGTGTACCATTCTTTTGATGTTTAATGAATATTTAATAAGATTATAACTAAATCAAAATATTTTAAAAGATTTGAATCTACAGACGTATTACACGTAGAGACGACTTAGTATTATGAAAACATCAATATGACAATTGTGTTTTGTTACTTTCAGGACGTTTGCGCGTACCAGGCAGTAGGCATTCCAATCGTGAGAATTTTCACAATAAACTATAAGGGCGAACTGAAACACGAACTGACGCAGACATTCCAATCCACGTGAGTATCGCATGTCGTGTCGCGTATCGTTTAATGTACAGCGGCGCCGTGTATTGTCGCGTTGGTGCCTGGCGCTGGTGACGTCACTAACACGCTGTGTTCTCACTGGTAATGTGCTGTATTTCTATTTCAGTTACCACGTGCAAAGTGACATGGTCGATGATTTCTTCCCACCAATGAAACGTGATAATAATGTTAAAAGCTTGCTCGAGGTTTAGGTGTTAGAGTATTGATTAGTAGTTTGTGACACGATTTAGCGGACGCGCGAGTATTCCGGGTAAGCCGTATGGCATGTCTTGTAAGGCTTGGGCACGGATGCCGTGCATTCATCTACCTCACAATACACGACGCCGCTATATTAAAACCTCATGACAATAATAATTGGCTAAATAATAATACTGACTATTTGCAATCATCGACATGTCATCTGTCTCGTTACTCTTGGTGTCTATGTGTTCGTCAATCTTGTCTTAACTATGTGTTGTGTTTCCTAATCTGTTTTCCATCGTAGATATTGTTTTGGTGTCGGATGTCTGTAGCTGTGGGCCTCTAGTTGTGTATTAACTCTACGTAACCAACAAATTAACAAAGATAACTCAAACACTACCATATTAAAAAATCTCCTTCTATTTACCTTTTCCAGGAACATCTTCATTACTGTAGTATTATAAAAATGTTCAACTGCATCTCTTTTAAGACTTCTCTATACATGATTGTTCACGGGCCACATATTAACATACTTTGGTCCGTTCCATGATGTACTCATTGAAATCGGCAGTTTTAGACATGTTGGTTATATTAAAAACAAATCGCTAAATAATTTGATTTGCATATTTAGTAAGTAAATGCGACGTTGGGACCACGCTAATGTTATATGTCAATATTTATCTCAATAAAAATCGACTTTTAGTGTTAATGAAATAGATATCAAATGGTATTAAATAAAAAATAAAATTTGTAATGCCATTTTAAATTGAGTTCACTATAGAAATAGATTTATAAATTCTAGAATGATTAGTTAATTCTCACCCAGTTGCTAAAAGATTGATCAATAAAAAATAAAGGCTAGTGATATTTTTTTATTTCATTTAAATCATTAAAATCTTGTCTTTATATTTAAAAACCAGAAGTCATTTTACGTTGATCAGTCTTCTAGAAACCAAATTTTATTTTATAAAGGGTTTTAGTGTCGTAACTGAGCAATGAACAACATTACTCATTGACAGTTCCTACTTACTGGGCGTACCATGACATTGTATCATTATAATCGATTACGAGCAAGGAGGTTCCATTAGCGCGGTCCCGTCCCTAGCTGGCTGTATACAACCCCCCCCCCCTGTCCCCGCAGGTACTCGCACATGTCGGTGCTGGTGGACCAGGTGTTCCCGCCGGCGCAGTGCGAGCCGAGCGCGGAGTTCTCGCAGGCGCTGTACTGGCGCGAGCCGCTGCCCGACGTGACGTCGCTGCCGCCCCTCGCCCCCGCCGCCGCGCCGCCCGCCGCGCCCCCGCCGCCGCCCCATCACTGACTCCCAGCCGACGACACTGCTCAACTATACTTCTTAGCGACAATATAGGCAGATTTATAACAAGTATGATCTCTATCAAATATCATCTAAAAATGAAGTCAGTAGTGTTGGATATTGGTTTTCACTTTATAAATTCACAAATAACTCCTCAGAAATGACTGGGTACAAAGCACTAATTTCGTGCATCGACTGGTATTGTTGGTGTGTTGTTGTTGAATCTACGCAAGCATTGCATTTTTGATCTAATATGGTGCAGTGATGTGAGACGTTTGTACTCAAACATGAAAATTGGTTCTAAGTATTATGTAAGAGATGTTCGATAATGAAAATGTGTCATTTAAGAGTTCATTGAGTTGCAAATAGAGTAAAATCTACTCATACAAACTCGGCCAGTATACTTCAAAAGATAGGCAGATGTGCATTTCTGCACGTTTGGCCTATTATATGGAACAACACGGCTTGGGAGTAGATAAGGCAGTGAATCATCTGTATTTGTTGGAATTAATAATGTCGGTATAAATATCAAATATAATATCGATATAAAAAGCACTGACAAACGATTTGGCAATTTGTATTTTGGCACGAGAGTATTGTTATAGCATTGCAAACACAATCACATGCAGCTTATATAGTAGTTGAGTAGACGTGAAAGACTTATAGTGCACTCGCAAGTCGATAGACTGTAAGGTAACGAAAGCTTGTTAGTGGTAGAGACGGGTACTAGAACTAGATGGATGTCGTATTTAATGCTCAATGATTCAATGGTAGGAAGCTTGATTATAATAATAATCCCGAAATATTGCAACAGTTTAGGAAGACCCATTACTATGGTGCATAATTTCAACTGGATACTAAAATATGTATTTTGTTTAGTCTCATAATACTTTTAATGGCCAATTGTATTGTCACCTGGCTGTCAATACCGTCGTAGTCAAAATAGCTCCATTCAATGAAAGAAACACAACAAAGAGTAGGATGTAACGTAAACATAATTTAATTACCGTACAAACTGATGTCGCCGATATTATACTAATTTCAGTTTATTCAAGTGAAACTATGGCCTGACTTGCTTGGTTTATTTTGATAGCTAGATGACAACGGGTCATTACAATGAATAATCTCGCGGTATGTAATGATTATAATTACTATGTATTACGTAGTATTCGTATGTATGTTGTAGACTGTAGAAACATGTAAACTCACAATGCGCCTGGGATAACAAATGTATGAAGTGCAGGTGAAGCGCGCTAGACCAGCCGGGTACAGTAGGCAATTAATGTAGATGTGTGTACTGTGTATGAGTTATGTAAGGTACATGTAGAAATGTTTAGCAGAGAATTATTTTGGGACATCTTACTTTATTTTGTAAAACATACTTTTTATACTTTGTTGCAAATTCTGTGTTGCAAAGACTGTACGTTCCAGGCAGTGGTGTAAATTTATTTTGATAGATTTAGTTGTAATGGAACTAAGTCATCAGGCTGTTTTGATTTTGCCGATTGTGTAAGCTGTGATGTTGTCGACTGATGAAACAATGCTTTATTTTTATACTGTGATTACCTATTTGTATGTATGTGCTAATTCAATTTTTTGTTAAATGTATATTCGTAATAGTAATATGGAGGCTTAGCTTCCAGTAGACATTTCATTTGTAATTATAATAGATGTATTTTATATGTGGTAACTAGCGGTTTATTTCGTTTGTAATGTTGATCTTAAGTTTATTAAGTGCCGAACGTTGGTTTTGCTTAATAATTAAAGTTAATACGTTTTATATAATAATTTATTGTTTCTGTGATTATTGTAATAAATATTTTCGGAATAATTTGTAAAAAGTTATTTTTATTTCATAGCTGCATTAGCATCATTCGCTCAAGAAAATTGTTACATCGACGTTTGCAGATATTTTTTGAACTACACCTTAACCCTTCCTCGTTGACGACATAAGTTGTGCCGTTTCAATGTTGCACATTTTTACTGTGAAGAAATTGGTGATTGGATCCACTAATCCAGGGGTTCCCAAACTTATTTACACTATGACGCCCTATATGATAATTATTTTTCTTGCGACGCAACCCCCCCCCCCCCCATCATCATCAAAACTACCTAATTTACTGGAAATAAAAACAGCATTAGTTAGCGTAGTATGAGGTTATCAGAAAAATACGGACAGCAAATGTTTGCCGATCGCCTCGCGACGCACAGTTTGGGAAGCCCTGCACTAATCGATCAATCGTTACAAAGCTTTCACCACATATTTGTGAGTTCTTTGATGAATGTAAAAGCTTGGAGGAACCGCCATTTTGCGATTTATTTTGTCAATTTCGTATATCAATAAAACTTCTATTCTGTCCTCTTTTAGTAACAGCTTTAAAATGAAATATCATTATTATTGCGCATACATGCGGCGGGAACGTTAAAATAAGGAATTAACTATTAAATAGTTAATTAGAAATAGCAGGAATAGAGAAGTTAGCTAGAGAGGAGCTTGTAAAGGATAGATTAATATGGCAAGGAAAAGTGACGGCAGTAAAAGTAGATAGGATATCAAAATTGCGAATTATTCAGAGAAAATTACATCTTTTTCTGGAGTCTTATCTTAAGTAAGAGATTAGAGAAATATTGTATTATGTAATACTGGCGACCCGCCCCGGCTTCGCACGGGTGCAATGTTGATATTTAATAGATATTATCATACATATAAACCTTCCTCTTCAATCACTCTATCTATTAAAAAAAACCGCATCAAAATCCGTTACGTAGTTTCAAAGATTTAAGCATACAAAGGGACATAGGGACAGAGAAAGCGACTTTGTTTTATACTATGTAGTGATGAATACATAAGCCCACTTCATAAGTAATTCTGTGTTGCAAGGGATAGATAACTTAGGTTCCAATAATTTTTTGAAAAATTGTGGGTGAAGCAAGGTGGCATTGGTATCATAATATACTGTCATGCATGATTATTTTTATTCGCTTTGGAATATTATTTTATATGGATCTTTGAATATCGCCTGTCTCAGACTGATTTACTTTAAAAAGAAATTCTTTTTCCAGTTATCTCATTTTAAACTTTGATATCTGTTACTAAAATAACTATAGTTAGAAATATTGGTAACCATCAATATTGGTTTCTAGTTATAGGAAACTTTAAAATTAGTAGAATAATCTTTTAGTACACCTAGCATAAGATATCCATATCATGTGTTATATGTAAAAAGGAAATGAAAAAAATATTGATGTAAAATATATATTTTGAATGAAGTAAACACTATGTTTCGTCAGCATCCATGGCTTCATTATCAGACTCTTCATTATCTTCATCATCGCTAGGTACTTCAAGATCTTTATGGTAACCTTTTCCTTTCGTCCAATGACATTTTATTACAACTTTAAAATCTGCCATTTGAATGCCTAACAGCTTCAATATACTAGCTTGCTCAGGAGTCAAAACTGCTCCTTTCTTACATACCTACAACAAAACATTAATTAATAATAGTTACAATAGGGGTTACATTTTGAAATATCCATTAATAGTGTCTTCTTTTCAGATATATACAAGATCCGAAATAAAGCTATATGTGATCATGACATTAACGTTGCAAACTCATTCAAATTTTTGTTAAAGAAATAAAATAAGAAAAAGTAGTTAATGAGTTAATACTAATAATATAATTAATCAAAGATTAAGTTTCTTACTCTGTACACAATGATGTGGATTAAACACTGCAAATATTATAGACAACTTTTCTTTGTTTTTGGCATTTATTATCACAATGTGGTTGTGTTCTTAATTACAATTTCATGTGTTAAATTTAATTGATAATAGCAACTACTTTCTATTAACACATTAAAGGTGGGAGTTGTAGTACTTTGATTTATCTCGGCTGTAGCTTAGTTTTAAGAGTTAAAATAAACTTTTTTAAAGTCAATTTTTTATGATTACACAAAATACCAATATACCCACTCTAAGACTCCCGCCTTTGTGTTTAGAAATAATTTAATGTAAAAACAATCCATTGGTCTATTCTGTCACATACTTGACATAATTTTATACAGCTTTAAATAAAATTACTGAAATATTAACATAACAATACCTGATATTCTTTTATCAAATTTATGACTCCTCTGTCCAATGATGTTGGAAGACCTAGTCTCCTTAGATGTGGTTCTATTGTGTGGGAGAAGTCTTCTAAAGGTCCTTGAGGTAGCAAAACATCTCGTGTTGCAACAAATCCAGCTCTAGCATATTCAGATTCACTAAAATTTTTGAACCATTGCAATACCTCAGGCACATCTCTGTTGGTCATTAGCAGCCCACATTGACCTTTTAGTTTTTTTGATAGCTGGAAATGATAATATCACATTGAGTCAATGATATACACATAATATGTGTAAGAGAAATAATATGGTATGGGTATGTAGTATGCTTCAATGTAACGAAAATTACCAAAGAAGTAATAATATTGTGAGGTTTGGCTTTTTTGCCCTATCCTATTGTACACCCACACTGAAGCTCAACAATTCTAAGGCAATCTAATTTAAATAATGATCCCTCAACAAAATTAATCAGCAAATAGATAAAGGAGTAGTTGGAAACACAGAGTTGTCTACTTTCCTCCATGGTAAAACAAGAGACAAAATATTGAACTATGAGGTTGCATCCTCATAAAAAAGCTAAATATAATTAATTCAACAGGACACAATTAATACACCACAGTTATTACTAAAAGATGTGAAATGAACAAATGGGACCTAAGGACCTCTAAGGTTCAGCTGTTAAACACTAGTAAATAAAATGTCTCCCTATGTAGTTATTGTCAGATTAAATCAAGTGTTATTTAATTTTTCTCCTTCATATTGTAAATGTGCCTCTACAATTATTAAAAATGGAATATATTTAAAGTATATTTAGTTCAATTTACCAAATTTAGCTGATCTTCCACTTCATCAGTTTTTGTTTTGCCAAGAGCAATAGCCATCACTTTATTTTTTCCAAAAAAGAATCTTGAATCCTTCCAGTCATTTCTAAGGTCCTTTAACTTTGTGTTGCGCATGTTGTCAACAGTGAAGAGGAATATGTGTTCATATTTAGATAATGAATTTCTAATTTCTTCTATAATTTTCTGTTTGAGGAGTAGTCCCTTCTTATTCGTTTTCGTAAGTGAAACTAAAAACACAGTAAATAACATATTATACACATATTGTAATAATTCCGCACGTACAAGAAAACATGAGCTACTACCTTTCTTATCCCTTTTTGACTTAGGCATTTTGTAAAACTGAGATTTTAAGTATTAAATGAAACAAGTGAAAAATTATCTGATTATTATACCTATATAAACTTAAAGTAAATATCGACTATGATATACAACACAATATTATTCACGTGTTTTATACAACAATATAGATTTGAGGTTATTTCCTAGTGTTTCTTCACGTTTACTGTCACCAGTCACACTTCACACTTGTCAAATCTAAATTTTTAATATGGCTTTTTTTTTATCAGAACAAGGAATATTTGCTCATACAGCCGTTATCTGGCGTGTTCTCAATTTATAACTACGAAGAAGGTTGGGTAGGTTATAAAGGAAGGTTGACAATTAATAGGTATTCTTTATTTTTGTTTATGTATTTATGTTGGCGCTTTCTTGGGGAGGCCTATGTTCAGCATTGGTCGGCGATAGGCTGAGCATAGTAAATAGTATTTATGATAGTTATTTCTAATCGAATATAACTTAAACAAAAAGTTACACACTAGATAAAAACTATAATTATTGATAAACGAATACCTGTTAAAAATTCGAATAGCATAGGTAATAATAGGTACTTACTTATAGAATGTTTTTGCAATATGATTTTTTTATTACACACGAACTAATAACTTCAGATCTCCAGTTAAAAAAAATGTCAAAAGAGCCTCGAAACTTTATGCACAGTCTACCTTGTGAGCGTAACTCTAACTTTTAACAACATATGCATGAGTATGTACCCCTAAACTAATTAGCAACAGCAATATTTTTCGTAAAACTCTCGGTGTATATGACATGATATGCTAGTCATGGACAGTGGCTTAGTACTTATTGGCTACAATATGATAATAAAAATTAAAAATAAGTGTCATGTATGCAAAATTAAAATTATGTAAATTGGTGAGCCAGCACATGATTTACTTATTATTACAATTTAATTTAATTTCAACTGTCTTATGGTATATATTGTAACACGGGATACGTTATACCTATTTTTTTTGTGTTGCGACTGATTCCATTAGAAGCACATACAACATTCTAATCGCATTTTTGTAAAACTGATACCAATCAGGTATCATTTTAATTGAATGTATTATATCAAAGGAATTCTAGTTGACATTCTCGCCACACTATATATAGGGTTAAGTTAGTAAAGTGGTTATGGACATAATAGTGCCCTTACATAAAAAAGTTATTCTATTTTTATGATAAAAAAATCATAACATTTTTATTGTAGTTTATTAGTATGTTGATAACTATATTAATAAATATTTAAATTACGCGGCTTTTTACTTTACTTCCTGCGCACTGCTGAGGCCTCAAAACATTTTATTACCTTTACATCTACATAATATCTCTCGTCCTTGTTACTCTACATTGGTATGATAAGATAGGAACCATCGGATAACTACGTCAGCGTCTATATTTTGACATCGCTTAAACTTCCTCTAGGAAAAATTCAAGATGGTGGACCTGCTTTGAGAACCCCGTTCCGTTTTTGTTTCCCCTCTGGCCCCGCTGCCGCCACTGTAGTATATCGTTCGCAGCAAGAGAAAAACTGATATTGTGTTGTAATTTGCTGGTTTAATTACTTTTTTCCCTTCCATCAAGTAAGTGAATTGAAATTATATTGAGTGATTGTAATTGTATGTGTTTATATTTGAGTGTCCATCTTTAAAAACCGTATTTCACAAATCCGTGTCTGTGACGCATAGAAGGAGTGCCCTCGCAGCAGCCATTTTGCCTGAACCGGCGACACGATTTCGCGGCGCGGTTACCTCTCATTCTAAATTTTGTATCTAAATCAACGGTATTTGACCAATATTACTTTAAATATCGCGTATTTCTAATTTTCTAGTAATTTCGAGTAATATCAAGGATATTACCGACGCTAAGTAAGTGTTTTTTTTTGGCTCTTATTACAGTCTTGTTCTACGTGCCTGTGAATTATATTTTTGGATTACTATTGAAGAACTTAATATTTAATGAGTATTGTTTAAAGGTTTTTCAATTAAGTGTAGTAATTTCGGCTTGATTCGGATAAAAGGCGTGGGCTTGTAACGTTGTGCGAATGACATACTAGTAAAGGTAACCACCAATCTCACTAGTGCGTCGTAATTGCGCCGTGCGTAGGTATGCCGTTATCTTTGTCAATTCGATAAGGATGTAACGTCTTGACATTCTAGATGCAGTAAAGGTATCAGGGCCGGCATCCAAATCTTTAATCCTCAGCGTAGTACCTAAGTTCCTCCCCTTTCACCATATTTTTTGTAATACGTATCACGAGTTTCCGTTGAATAGGTTACAGTCTACAGATTTTTACACAGTAAGGCAAGTACTGACTAAGATTACTTTAGCTTGGATGACGCATGTTTCTATGAACATGTGGGAGACGCGAAGTGAGAAGAATGGAATTAGCATTTGAATAATTTGTAGCTCATGATGATTTGTGCACTTTAAGCAGTACATCAACCTAGAATGGTGCATTGTATAATTTTAATTATCGTTCAGCATACAAAGTGAATTGTATATTTAACCACATTTGTTACAAGCAATATTATTATTTTCATATCATACTTGCTAGTAATGTTAATTTAAATTTAGTCATAATGCAGCTATAACCACTATGATAACCTTAAGAGGTTAAGTAAACCATTTCATATTTAAAATTAGTTATTTATTGAGCCTAATATCCCCTTTTTGGGCCTCTCCATGTCATTTTTCTTTGATTAAAAAAGAAAGCCAAAGGTGGCTTTCTAGAGAGATATATATATAAATGAATAATTACATAACTTATTAAATTGTAATTAACTACTACTTTTTTGGTATAAAGGTTGCGGTTAAAAGGACTGAATGATCTAAAGACTTCGATATTTGAGTCTGAACAATTACTTTAAGCATTTAAAGTAATTTATTATCTCAATAGTTAAACACGGAATTTGTAAGAAATCCCATTTACAAATATAAAAATTCCAAGGACTCCCATCTTGTCCGATAATAAATATAAATTATGTTAATGATTTCATCCAATACTAGGCCAGCATGGTGGACTATGGCCTGGACCCTCTTAATGATAGATGCCCATGACAAGCAGTGGGCATTATGGCCTGATTATCATTATCTTAATTACAAGGTGTATTCATCGAATGAATCACAAGACATAAGTGTAGTCCTCAAAAACTGCTTTCCTTTTTTAATATTTAGTAATGTAAGTGTTTGATGTATTTGTAAAAAATTGTATAATTGTAGTAATACTGGTTAATGTCAGTATTGCTAACATTATAAACTATATTAAATAATATTAACCATTGTTCCTAACTGAACTTTGTATAATATGGGTTCAAAAATTAATAAATGAGTCAATAACTTTTAAGTTGTTGCCAATGAAAATTCTTGATTGTAATATCAACAGAGTTAATATAAGTAAAACAGACTTGGTTGAAAAGATACAGTGGGCTCATCTATGTAAAAATTGTACTGTGGGTTTTATACATATTGTTTTAACTAATATTAAAATGTAGAATGCTTCATTATTTGAAAAACAAAAATTGAAGCAATAAAATTGTTGGAAACAATGACTTACGAAAGAATGGCGCAATTAAAAAGGGCGACGCCCTTATCGATATTTTGCATATGTTGTATGGTGTTGTTTAGGGAAGAAGATCTGAATTGTCAGAATTGTTTAAATTACTTAGATTTTATAGTTTTTCCGAAATCATTAGTAAATTGCCTGGTAACAAGGGGATGGAGTTTGGAGTAGAAGGCAGTAGGTAGATGGGGTAGCGTGAGGTAGGCGCCGGGGTCGACGGGTGCGGTGCACGCGGGACACGCGGGGGTGGGCGCGGGTGTGCGGGGAGGGCGAGAGGGTGAGGGGTGTGTGCAATAGTCGCGCTAGTCGTATTTCGTCTGGAGTGTTTATCCCGCGTCGCCGGATCAATACTGGTGGCGCAGTGGCGGTGACCAAGCGGCGGCGCGGCGACACGGCGCGTGCCTTGCTAGTTGCTCGCTTGAGTCTGTGAGATGCTGTCACACCGAGCGGACGCAGCGTCGATGTCGCGTTTGGCGTGAGAGCTCTTAGAGCTACATTGAGTTAACACTTAGCGCTTCTGCGCCTGTAACCCTCTGCCTAAGGTGGGTTTATATGATGACCATACCCAACCAGCGATTCACTTTGGTGAATGTGACATCTAACGATTAGTCTTTCTGATGAAACACTTTTTCAGCTGTGGACTTTTATCAAAGCTTGGAATATTTTAATGTGGTTTTTACTTTTTTTACAGGGGCATCAGTGAATAAATCCTCTCCCATCGTCCACGATGTCCGTCGATAAGGAGGAACTGGTGCAACGCGCCAAGCTGGCGGAGCAAGCTGAACGATATGACGACATGGCGGCTGCGATGAAAGAAGTAACGGAAACCGGCGTCGAACTCAGCAATGAGGAAAGGAACCTGCTTTCCGTTGCTTACAAAAATGTGGTAGGCGCCCGACGGTCGTCATGGCGTGTCATCTCCTCCATTGAACAAAAAACCGAGGGTTCGGAAAGAAAACAACAGATGGCAAAAGAATATAGGGTTAAAGTAGAAAAGGAGCTCAGAGAAATCTGCTACGATGTACTGGTAAGATTATTTGTATTCTTAATTTCAGTCGTGTCATTTTGAGTTAATTGTTTCGAGTATTACTTTTTACTTGTTTTTACATTTTTTAATAGTACCATCGGTATTTTTTATTCAAGATGCAACGGAATTCATTTCGAATTAGTGGGATTAATGTCTATCGCCATCGACCTACGCGGATGACGTCATAATATTTGCGCGTCGCCAATTTGAGGGGTGATGTAAGCTGTTAGAAATCGTGGTCATTTTCTTCGAAATTCCTTCTCTTTTTATCATAAAGTAACATGTTAAAATGGTAGGTACCACGTGATAGCACGTAGGGCGCGGTGCGGCGCTTTTGCGGGTGACTAGGGGTGGGGTGACGTAGTGCGCCGCGTCACTGCGCGCGCTGCTATCTCGATTTCGTTCGTTGCCCTGTATCTGAATCTTCGATATACTCTATTGGGAGTTATTTTCATTTCGTCTTGTTACTTTAAATTTATATTCGATTACTAATTATCTGAGTTAATTTGATTTTGTTACAGGGCTTACTTGACAAGCACCTTATCCCTAAAGCTAGTAATCCAGAAAGTAAAGTATTTTACCTCAAAATGAAGGGAGATTACTACAGGTACCTTGCGGAAGTGGCCACGGGAGAAACCAGACATTGTAAGTAATTATTAATTAGAAACTTGTCTAATATATATACTTTTTAATGAACCTTAACTTAGCAGTATTTTGTACTTGGAATTGTGCTTTTTGGGCATCATTCGGAATCAAATAAGTTAACAACCCTTTACATTACAGCTGTTGTAGAGGATTCACAGAAAGCATACCAGGATGCTTTCGAGATCAGCAAGGCGAAAATGCAGCCCACACACCCAATAAGGCTGGGTCTGGCGTTAAATTTCTCCGTCTTCTATTATGAGATATTAAATTCACCAGACAAGGCGTGTCAGCTCGCCAAACAGGTCATTATTTGTGTCAGTTATGCATAGGCTCTGTGCTGGCTGGCACGAGATGGGAATGTTAGGTTGGGCTTACTTAACGTGCTCGCTTGTCCCCAGCCGTCGTGGAGGACTCGCAGAAGGCCTACCAGGAAGCGTTCGACATCGCTAAGGCCAAAATGCAACCGACCCATCCCATCAGGCTCGGTCTAGCGCTCAACTTTTCGGTCTTTTATTACGAGATAATCAACTCCCCTGCGCGAGCGTGCCACTTAGCTAAACAGGTTTTTCAAAATTGCGCAAACTGATGATCTGCAGTGTGTGCTCACAAAAGTAACTAACTAACAGTCAGAATAGCATAGCGTCCTCTTAAACGTGCATGAGGAATAAATATCCGATAATAATCTAGTAGAAATTTCAGTTTGTCAATAACTAATCGCAAAATGTAGCATGAAAATGTCTATAGCAATTAACCCCTTAATCCTCGTTCCAGCCAGTATAAGAGTGTTAGTTTGTATATTGAAAGAATGTTTATTGATTTCGCGTGGTCGGTTGGATAAGTGGTGACCGTGCGCTGACGTGTTGCAGGCGTTCGACGACGCGATCGCTGAGCTGGACACGCTGAACGAGGACTCGTACAAAGACTCGACGCTGATCATGCAGCTGCTGCGAGACAACCTGACGCTGTGGACGTCGGACACGCAGGGCGACGGCGACGAGCCCGCCGAGGGTGGTGACAACTAATCTAACGCCGCACTCACCCCAGCACACGCATTTGTTCTTATTGGTGTTTTATAAGAAAACGAGTAACATTCGAGAACGCCGCGGAGCGCGGGTCTTCCGCAGCTGATGCGAGCCTTCGCTTGTAAAAAATGTTAAAAATGTCGTTCGCAGCGGACCTTCACGTTCCGTCTAAAATTAAATGTTATGTGTCATCTTTGACGGTTTTGTATTTCTGTATTTACACTGGATTACAGATATCGAGCTGACCTGATGAATATAAATATTTATAACTTAAGTTATTAAAATTACGGTTTCTTAAGTTAAAAGTGTTTTCCTTTCATTATTAGTGTAAAACAGCCTGGTCGGCCCCTAAGTAACATTCCTTTCGCCGCATGTCCGCAGTGAAATGGAGATCATGATGGTGAATATTGTTTTGAAGATTATACAATAAATTATTTTAAATTTGTTAAAATCGCCCAATAATCCGATTGTCTAATATTTTCATAAATTAATCCACCAACTGTAATGGCTGTATCAAACTAGGGCACAAAAAACTTGTTAGTGTCTCGTCGTTTTTGTGATGTCCTTTAAAATTAATATTACCAAAGTTATTGTCGACATTAACCATTTTGTTGTGCCCATCACTGATATTCTATAGCATTCTGAATTTTCAAGCATTTATTAGCAAAATAGTTTTGTGATGGCCAATATTGTAACATTTCTGCTGCATTTTATCAGCCATTAATCTATTATATTTTTCATGTTTTCACCAATAAACTTTTGTATTAAATACAATTTTTAGTTTTAGAACCAAATATTTAAATAAACCGCCACCTATTAACCCCAAAAAGATGTTTGTCTAAATTGCCAGTTCATAAATGTTGGGAAAATTACTTTGCCTAAATCACACAGCGTCTATTAATATATATTTTTTTAATAGTGCTGTATTAATTAAAATTGAAAATTGCTGTTTCATTAGTACACATCATTCATTTTTATAACGCTAACACTATTCGGGCATTTACAATTATCAATAGAGGGCGAAGATATATATATTTTTGAACTAACAGAGAAGTCCCCACACTGTCTATTTCGTCATTACTTTGCTTTTTATTTACGTCGGAATCTCAAAAGATTCAGTATGATATATTTTTTAATAAATTACATACTGTAGATATGTACGTATAAAACCTAAATAGTATGACCTAATATAATCACAACGTATTACAAATGGTTATATTTTATTCATAAAACTAAGTTTTATTTTTTTAATTATAATTCATATAAACCACTGAAATTCATTTTACATTACATACTTGTTTATAGAGAAAAAGTATCTTATAGTCAGGATAACTTCATGAATATATAAACTGCTTGATCTCGTCATTGCAAAATGTAATCGTTGGAGTTTTGGATAACTGAAATAAAAGTCGAAAGTAAAATCATTTGTTTAATAATAATATGTTGGTTATGTATGCCTAATCATCTTTATAAATTTTGATCCAAAAATAATTTTCAATTTTTCCTTAAAGCCAAATACAGATTAAAACACAATATTGCCTTATTTAAGATATAACACTAATCCTAGTACAAAATTAATCTCTAAAATATGTTAAATTCTCGGGGATATGTATAAGTCTTATTTAGTAATCTTATATGTTAATAAAATGCCCATATTAATCACATTGGTAGATAGGTCGCATGGAGCCGCCTGCGGCAATAATATTGCAATGTACAGATTACTTTAAACTTCCTCAGTTGCGTCATTCGCGGATCGGCATGAAAATGCTTTTCTTACACTAGGCAGCATAATTATACACATTAGTGGTCGTATTAAAGTGGATGCTAAGTAAGCTCCACTCAAAGCTACCGATGCTGATGCTAAAACGTTGCTTTCACGAGTTACATCATGTAAATACGTTTCATTGCCTTTTATAGATGTAGAATATATACTGTACCCGTTGATAATTGAATGAGGAGCACTTAAAACAATATACACTGTAATTAACATCAACGACAATTTGAGTAACGCGATGGTTTCACAACCATAGATCACAGATGTAACTCGTTTTGATATTTTTATTTTGATTATAACTAACACTGCAGCTACTAACATAATAACCGTGGGCAAAAACAAATTAAAAATAGCAAACATTGAATACATGTATAATTTATGATCGGGGTCCACAACTGTGCATAAAACAACACCATCATCCAAGTGCACCGTGGTAGCCAGTGCGAATTCCGGAACACACAGCGACACTGATAGGATCCAAACGAATAAACTGGGTTGCGTAAGTGGGATCCTTGTACTATTTAATCTATAGTCGAGGTTCATAGTTCGTGGCGGTGTGGACGAATCGCTGCTTGCGACTAGGCTATGGCGCGAAGAGCGCAACTCGTCATCTTCATCTTGATCGTTGCTTTTAATGCGTCGTGAAACGTTTTTTTCTTCAAGATTCACAGTGGCGAGTGTGTGCAAGGCTACGGTGGCCACAATATAAGATGACGCCGTGGAAGCCAACACATTTAGCCCTCTATAAATGATACATCCATGAATTCCGAAATACCATGTTCGAATATTGTATGACCATAACTCGGGGCATATTGTAGTTCCTAGTATAAAATCTGCTATTGCCAACTGTATGATGATCGATAGCAATCCTGCAAGAGATAACACATATTTATTTAAAACCATGTATCAAAAAAATAACTTCGATATTATGGTTACAAGATTACATATCGTATTAGTATTATATATAGTACTTTTGGATTTCAATCATTCCAAATCGTGGTAATATATTTTTTAATGTTCAATAGGTGCCCGTTACCTTAACCAGATACTTAGTTTCACTTTCAAACCAGTTCATGTAAAGGCAAGTATCAGTGTTCTTAAAATTTCTTTCTCTAAATAACTTTTAGTATTATACTAATATGTCCTCCATTCGTGTCTATGTGCTGCAACTGTTACGTTTGATTGTACCCGCCAATTTTTGTTGTCTAATATTATTGAGTTAAATCACATTATTATTCAAAATCATTAAAATAATAAAAAGCTCACTGGTACTTACAAGGATAAATACAATATGCGGTTTTAAACTAAATTAGAAAAAATTAAAAATCAAGGATAAGTTGTGAAATTTAAGTAAGTAGGTATGTACGTCATCACACATTAACTCAGTTTTCATTGAATACAGTAAATCACCACATAAAAAAATCCTTACCCCTGTATGACTTAGTTTCATAAGATAAGCGAAATTTTTTACCGTGTTTTGACGACTTGAGAAGTGCAGCTATTACTGAGCAATTGGCAAGGGCACCAGCGCCGGCGACACACGCGATATAAGCAGCGAGCGAGAGCGGTGGGACGAGCGGCTCGACCGAGTGCGCGAGCTCCGACATGGCGTCGGTAGTCCGGGAATGTATCGGGATCAATGACTCTCGGACACTGCGTCACCCGCGTTCTCCGCCGCAAGCCCGCAATCGTCCCTTGTTGTAGTTTTTTTCTCCAGTAGTGAATCACCGCTGTACGAACATGTGCACCACGGAGAGCGCGAAAATGGCGACGACCCAAGGTATTATGCTGCTAACGATCCTTTCCCCATTTCCTCGTACTTTAATTCAAGTAATAAGGTAACACGTCGCACAGTGCGTAATTTTCATGATCTAGGTGGACAAAAGTCTTAAAATGAGATGGTCAAGTTTAATACGTGATAAAACGTGTTGGACTTCATTGAAAAACATTGGTAAGGTTTTAAATATACAATTATCGTATGTTACATCACACAAAAACATATATACTCAAAAAACACTTAATTAATCGAACATACAAAAATAAAAATAGTTGAAAGAATCGAATATAGGTATAGATTAATTACTTCCTAGCTAGGAACAAGAAGAAACTTAGTCAGAATCATCATCATCAACAGCCAATCGAAGTCCACCGCTGGACATAGGCCTCAACCAATGACTTTAGTATTCTTCAATTTCGCTTTCAGTATCAGAATCTCCAAAATCTGAATGACCTGACTGAATTTCTTCTTGCTCGGTGTGAGGAGTTCTATATTCTAAGAGCTCCAACACTTCAGGGCTTATTTTGCCTCGTTTGGTTTTAGAAGCAGCAAGTAAGCTAGCAATATAGGGGTCTGACGTAATAAGTAGCCTATTTATTAAGTCCGTATTTGTGTCCACCCTTGACGTCTTTCGCAAGGATAATTCTCTGAATTTTCTATTATCTTTATTTCTGGCTTCGTGTACTTCTTCCGAAAGTTGCCCAATTGGAAGAACACAAGAACCAATTATGTCTTTTCCGTGGTAAAGTATTTTATTCACGCTTCCTAAATACTTCCGCGCTTTTTTTATAACTGTGCCTCTTCTTGGTGAAAATTGACAAAGCTATTTAACGATTACTGCTGAATCTTTTTTGCGGAGATGTACTTCAGTTGCCATCGATATCTCTTCCAGACTCGATGTTTCAACGAGATATTGAATTCGCCGTTTTTTCAAATAATTTCAAAGAGATTTCCAGGTCTTCCAATCGAACTTCTTGATTTAAGAAGTAAAACACCTTCATCCGCTTGAGTAACATATTTAGGTAACGGTATGTTTCCTTCTTACCACGCTAAGTAAGTGTTTAAAAACGATCTCCATGTCTACCCGACTTACGCCATTAATCTTCGATTTATTGACAAAAACTTCCAATAGTTATTTTCAAACGTCTTATAATGTCATCTGTAAACGACGAATTACCAAGTTCTTGCAATATATGATGTATCGAGGCATCCGTTCTTATATCTTTTGCGTTAGCAAACGAAACGTCGAAAAATTGTCTACGCGAAATTTGCGAAGGCGTTCGGAAAATAAAGAAAAGTTGTATGGGTGTCGCAAATATGCGCAGACAAACGTACGTGTTCCCTTTAGCTAACAAGTACGCCTTTTGATTAAATATAAGATCAGGCCGGTATAATCCCGTATAATAAACTAAAACTCAAGTTCAAAATGACTTATTAGTATTTTTGTGTAAAATTTAAGTCTCTCTGTTTATATAGTACTTGTGATTACGTTTTAAAATATATTAATAGGAAAATATTTAAAAACTTATCTTAAGACTCCCAGAAAGCCAATAACAACACAAAATCACTATTAGGGCACAGGTAGGCAGTATATTCAACGAGAGAACTCAGGCGAAAAATGCAATCATTTTGAGCGCATCATCGGTAAACTCATATAGTTGACTTTCGACCATTTTTATCTATTGTGGGGTGAGGGTTCTTAGAAAATAAACTCTAATATCATATAATATAGTTTATCTTCTTTGAATATAAGTAACTTTTTTATAAGTTTAGACTAGTGTAGAATTTGACTTTTGTCCACCTAGATTATGAAAATTACGCACTGTGCGTCGGGTGCAAATACATTGTGGCAAAATTGTGGTGAGGGTTTCGTGTTCAGCATATCGACTGTTTGCAAATTATAAAATGTAATAAAAGGGCCGTACAACTGCGTGTCTGCTTATTAATATTCATTGTCAACCAACGCACTACCGGACGCTCGGTCAATGTTTCTACTTCTTACGTTAAGGCATTTTGACGTT
Source organism: Cephonodes hylas (assembly GCA_030295005.1). Lineage (NCBI taxonomy): Eukaryota > Metazoa > Arthropoda > Insecta > Lepidoptera > Sphingidae > Cephonodes > Cephonodes hylas. The sequence continues at coordinate 9,876,996 of AP025362.1, read as the reverse complement.
ATTAGAATCTAAAAGACATAAACATGATACATTAGGTTTGAAAGAAACAAACACTATTATTATATTATATTATAATGATGATGCGAATTTGAACATAAATGTATTCCGAATTAAATAGTAGAAAAATAGTTTTCGAAGACTATCAGAGTGCTGTACTTTGTTCCTGCATGCATTTTACACCCGTTACTGGATCTTGTATATATTAGGACTAACAGTGGCAGGCATTCAAATATTATGTCCGATCAATAGTGCCTAAAATAGTGCACAAGGTTATTACTTTTTTATCTTACTACAAAATGGATCAAAATGAAAACAAAGAATTTGTTTATTAATAGTTGTCTTTCCTGTCTTTCAATTCAGATAGGGTACAGCTTTCCCCTCGAGAACAAAAAAAAGCGTACAAATGTTAGACATTATGTTTAAAAAATTCCTTAAGTGTCAGCTACATACCATTGCAGAAATAACTTAAAATATCAAAGCATTTAATATATATGGATGTTTTGATGTGCAAAATACAAAGTTTCAGATTTTCTTCTCTTCTTCTTTTTAAGAAAAAAATAGAATTCTTAAATTAAAATGATGGCTTTAACTTTAGCGTGTGTAAGTAATATATATTAGTCGTAGTTACAACCTACAGTAAAATGTCATTTCTACCGATACCGAAAAAAATACGGAAACCTACCAATGATAGTCCATTAAGAAAACTTTGTATATTGGCATCTGGGAATGGTGCCAATATAAAATTCTAGATCAAGTAAGCTTCGCCAAAAGAATAAGCTGATGGGTGAAATTGTATATAAGATACATTTACGACGTTATATGTTTATTAGATTAATAGTTATAAAACTAATCTGTAACTCTTATATAGTTTAATATGTTCCATTATATCAAGATAAAAGAGCGGATTACTCAAATATTAGAGCCTAAATCCTGTTTTAATGTAAGTGGTGTTCATTTGAACCTTTGTTTTTTTTTTATAATAGAAATTCCATATTAAATGAACCATTCAAATATACAACCATATATTAAACTAAAAAAAAGTTAATGCGCAATGTTTATGATTATCATATAACTTATTACAGTCTAGAATACATTAGTATCGGCAGACCTATATACATTATACATATGTAGTAAATGTTAAGTAACAAGCTAAAAGTAGCATTCCACGGAATATTTGTCCCCTTTAGTAACAGTTGCTATGGTTGGTTACAAACATTCGTTTATGCAATTACGTTTAAGCTTTAAATCGATGCATTTCTGTGATTCTTTCGTTTGATCATGTTATAATGTGCAAACTGTACCTGTAATACATCTGCTTGCAACTTCGTATATCTTAATCATTTTAAGAAATTAAGCGACGACCTCAAAAGCATCTGATTTTTCCGTTAGACTGATAGGAGGATACTACACCATTAATGACAAAATAACGGATGTAAGCGAACATGCATTACTCGCGGCTTGTGGGAATGACTCATTGATTGATTCGTTTTCTATTTCTTGGTTGTGATTAACGAAGAATAAAATGAAATATCTGGAGTATTCTTCTAACTGTTTTGTGGAAATAAGATTATGTCTGGATTAAGCATGTTTATATTGAAACGGTTATTAATAATAATTACGTAGTGATTATATTCTATGTATCGCTGGTTCCGCGGCATAATGATATGCAATAAAAAGGCCCTGGGTTGATGGGTTTGATTCCGGCAATATAGCAAAAATAGCTGGCATTTTTATATATTTTGAAAATAAATAAATAATGATGTTTTAATATCCTTATAGTGCTTCTGGGTGCCTACAGGATAAAGATTTTACAATAATGGAAAGGACAACTGTTAACTTGAAGCACCTTTGTAGCATTTTCTTTTATTCGTTTTTATGAATCACTTAGCTAATGAAAGGTGAATGTAACATGTGTAACTCAGTTAAATATTTTTAAAAGTGTATATATGATATTTGATGCAGTATTAAAAGTAATACAAAAATATTAATTTATTTTAGTATTGATTTTTACCTCACGTAGGTTTGATATAAGTAGAATGTTTAAAACCATTGAATGACTGTGACAATGAATTCATTCGCTTGCCCATATCCTTTGGGCATTATTGAAAGTATGTTTTTTTATCCAAAAAATAAACGGAAGAGTTATTCGTAGTTATAACCGCGGTACCAATGTGTCGGCTGTATTTGGGTTACAACTGTCATAATAGTACAAAGACACCACGTGAACCATTAATGTTTCGTTTATTTAAGTCATTGAGACTACTACAAGTGAATATGAATATATTTGGGTATGATAACCGTATTCGTTGCGATACGCCATTAAAGTCTTTAGCCTTAAGCCTTAAGTCTTAAGAGTATAGGATATAGTAAACGTGTATAGAGTACCACATTGGGGCGTTTTTTGATGAACTTTTCAATCTGTAAGAAGTATTGATTGATCACACAAACATTTCTAGGGGCAGAGGCACATAGACACAATAACACCAATAGACTCATAACGGTGGACTAAAAGCATGAATTTGATAAAATTGCATGCCCAAGAATCCCAGTAAATCCCAATAAAAACTAGTACGTGAGTAAATAACTCGGCAATATTTATTACTGCATAGTGCTGTCTGATAAGTCTTTAGCAAAGAAATATAAGTTACATGAGTTTTCAACTCTTTTACTCATAAGTAACTTAAGGCAGCCCTTCTTAAGATAAAGTCAATGCGGGTCTATATAGGTTTACACTCATGTACTTCGAAAAATTATGATAAAGTCAATAAAGAGCGTAAAATATGCAGCTTTTAAATGTTTGGTACTCGATACGACGCATGATAAGTACTTTAATTATATGTGGATATGGGTAACGTGAAATAAGCTTCTACAGGAAATACAATTTTAAAATAACGATAACTATAGCCTGTGATATAGGATTTTTCAATTGGGTTCCATATAAAAAGTTTATGAGTCTGAAGGTGGTATTTGGTGGAAGTATTCATTGTTGTGATTAAAAAACTCCGATGGCTGTCAACGAAGCCGTATGATGGATGACTAGCGACAATGCTCCTTAGGGGACGCATGTAGGCGTCGGCTTGACAGCCAAAATCTGCACTTTCCTTTGACTTTCTCTCGGAGGTGCGAAAGGTGTTCATTTCAATCGGGTAGCTCACAATAGTTATTCGGTAGCGGCCGCCTCATAAGTGCGCTTCATACAACGCGTTCTAATCACACCGCAAGAGCGATCGCTCGGCCGGCCCCTCATTACGAGAAGGGTGCATCGCGAACGTTCAGATATTCAAAGTACCTGCATGATACTTCCGAGTGAGTGTTTATAAGCAGGCCCACGGTTGTCCAAAACCGATTCGTCTTGCAGCCGGTGAGGTGCGATGTGACGCAGCCATGGCGTTGAGAACGGATATAGTGATTGTAGCGTTGTTTTTCGTGCTACGAGCCGGTGCGCCTGCGCGGTTTCCCGTGAGTACAACTTTGCGAGGGCGGGCGGCTTCACGTTTTCACGCCCCTTTTACGTACGCATCCATACCAGTACGTGGAAAATACACGTGCTTACTATTTGAAAATGTTATCGTGTATTTTACAACGCATATTACGGGACTAATTTCTTAAAGCAATATGAAAATCGATATTGTCGTATGACATATGAAAATGAAATTAAAAAAATATTATAACAAAAATATTTTGGGGAAGCAAAAAAATGTGAACAGAATGATTGTACATAATACAAATCTTGTTCATTTAAATTAATCATTATTTTAAAACTCGTACTGTTGAATTTGATTTACATGGACTTTAAGCATTTGCTTAAATATGTCCTCGTCATCTTCTTGCTTATTTAATTATATATTTTCATTTATATTTCACATTTGACCCTGAGGTTGACTGGTAAATAATGCCTTCGGCATTAAGTCCGCCTTTATACTATGTATATGAAGCATAAATAAATAAATAAATAAATTTGACATGGTATTTTAATAGAGTTCTGTTCTCAATTTTCATCAAAGGGAATTTAACTTTTAGTCATATATTATATTAAAAATTTGATTGTGATTAACCGAATGATTATTGCATGTTATGATTAATTGGACATTATGTATCTAATTATGATTGAAAAATATTATTCCCATAATATATTATTGAACAATTAACATTTGATATTATGAACTTTGGCCTTTGGGCTCTCAAACTAAAATATTACAAATTACAATGCGTTGAAAAAATCTAACATAAATAATATTTTAGTTAAAGCATGCCATGTGTAATCTTAGTTTGAAGACCAATTTTAATAAAATAAAATATCTGACGGAAAAAAATATTATAAAATTTGGAAGGGTATTTTGAGGCGGCATAAGAGTTCGTGTTAAAAAATAAATAAACCTTAAAAATAGCGAAATTTTACATTATCATTTAAGTAATTCTATTATATGACAAAGTACATAAACCTGAGTAACCAAATTAGCCGTAGTAATGTTTTCATTATGGAGGCACCTACATAAGCATTTAATGTTATCCAAGGGAGTATCGATCGTGCAATGGCGTCGTGCCACATTGACTCATTGTTGTGACCGCCTTAACACATGGTACCAGGAATTCAGAAAAAAAGCGCATTAAGAACGTTGGAAAACAAGTTTTAAGAAGTCACTTGAAGTGCTTTTTTTACTTAAATTTTAGTCCAATCGCATCCCGGTAATCATTGACTGCCGCAAAATATTTATGATCAACACAAATAGGGGCACGCAACCAAGTGCCTATTTTACAGCATGATTATTTTTACATAACGCTCAAGTACGCACATCTTCGAAAAATGTAACTTTCACTAAATTGTGGTGCATTTTAGTTCACGATTTTATTTTGGCAATTACATTACATAATATAATAGCCGGTGCTTAGTGGCACTGGATCACGTCTCGGGTTACACAAGCGCTAACGTCACGTAGTTTTTCAATCGGCGCTCAATGATTCATAGTCGTGGCTTTATGTGGCGGCATGGCGGGCTGCGCCGGCCGCGGGGCGCCGCCGCACCGCGCCTGCAGCCTCACACTAATCGAGATCGATGCCGGTGACTTTCAGTATCAGATATATACCAGCGCAATGGGATAATAATCGAAATGCAATAATAGTGCAACTTAATAATTGTAACTGTTTCACTTTCATTTACGATGACTTCAAGCTAATGTCCCGTAGACAAGTGTCGACATTCGATATTAAAAATTTAATGTACATAGTTTTCTTAAATAAATTTAACTTAATTTCATTTCAATAGAACGAAATGTCGGAAATTAAAGCAATTACCGGATCGCGATTACCATTCCATCACTTCATTGTCTCGTTTCGAAGAAAAGGAAAAACAAATAGTTTTACTTTCCCCTTTACTCTGTTCGCATTCGCTAATGTTGAACTCGCACTTAGCTGACTCACGTGGTGTTGATTTCGGTTTCACTCTATCAGTTTCACTGACTTGCCGAATCGTGTTGGGCAGTGGCTCTCATATAAGCACAATACGTTTGGCAAATAGAGCCGCTTTTTATTGAATAGTTGTCTGTTGTATGAAGGTCATCCATCATACGCTGATTTTGCCAAGCATAGGTACACATTAAAATGAATAATGCGAGTCAGATAGCGCATACAACGCCTTCTTAGAAGCATGCGAATGTAATCAAACCTTACAAAATTAAGTACTAATAATGGTCAATACCCTTTATATTACATTACTATCTAATGACCCCATAATGCTGACTTATTTTGTGACGAATGAATAAAATGCAAAAGGAGTACTCAGACAGAGATCGTTGACCGTGTAGCTACGCAGACGTATACACAGACAGGCGCATATTGATCGATCTCATTCTTGGCAGATTATCACGTGTGCACGATGTTTGGGAATAGGGAATGTTATAAGAGAAAACTAACAGCAATAAAGGTTTTGATACATAAATATGCATTTGTTGTTACATTTAAATTGAAACTATACATAAAGTAATGTCAATTTGCTCAATTATTATTAAATTTACTAACGAGGAGAATCACTTTGTTGTGTTTTATTATGATTATTAACATCAGTATGTGGCTTAGTCATTGATGTAGAGTGTAGACGATAAACATAAGTGTGGGAACATGTGGTAGTGAGTAGTCGCATTATGCAGCGCGTCATGACAATGCGAAAGCGCCTACGAGATGTCACGCTCCTTGTCGCCATCCTCGGCTCGACCCACTTTATTATAACGTTTATCATAGTTTTTTTTTCAGACTCTTTCTGTACAATACCGATACGCACAATACTAATATTGTTACTTCTATCTACCATATTTATTAGGTTTATTAAACTGTTTAAAGAATATTACGTGAAGTAATTTTGATTAATTGTAGGTAGAGTAAGGTGATTTAGGACGTTGTAATACTTTTCCAATTGCTATAGGGTACATGTGTTCTGGTATTGTTTGAAGAGTTTAGGTAAATCTTACACGCTATAAGGGAACGTAATATCAATACCGTTTTATGAGACGCCTCAAAGTCTGAACCAAATGAACAATGAATTCAAACTGCGAGGCATTACCATTACACACACGTTTATGCAATTTCAAAACAAAATAACGATTTTAATTGTTTTTAAACATTAATAAAATGCGGAAATTGATTTAGTTAATCAATTTAAATAGAATAAAAGTAAATGAAGTATTTAAAAGTGCAGGCACTCGTGATCAATCTAATACGTGATTTGAAATTAGGATAGACGAAGAAATGAGCAGACAGTATTGCACAATGCTTTCACTTCTGATAAAAATTGCCAATACTTTTAAATACTGACTGAATTGCACAAGGCATTAAATCTTATTTTCGAGTTAATAAATGTTTTATTAATAAAGAGAAAATAAGAAAATTTTTAATCTCTGTCGGTCGTTTTTTACGTTAAATTTCAGAATTGAAGAATGCGATTTCTATTTATTGTAATGCTGTATTTATAAAGAGTAGTATGGATTCTAATAACATGAATTCAATTTTAAAAGTTAATAATTGTTACGCTTTGATGCCTAAACCATGACAGCAATATAAATTAAATTTAGTATACAGATCTGTTTCTGGATACGGAAGCAATTACTTATATTTCATATTACAGAGAATAGATATTTATTTTAATAAAAGAAGCATAACTGCGGCGGGAAACTATTTACTTATTGAATTCACGATTAATAATTGTAAAAAATAGTATTATTTATCATAGTGTGATTGGTCAGCTATACTATTAAGTAGCAGTTGATAAGCTAAAGAGGCGGTAAGTTATATTGTAGCACTTTGATACCGAAGACCCGATTATGAAGATCAGTGTTGAGATAGAACATAATATTCTAGACTAATGTGGGGTGATCGTAGTCGTTGCCAATCGGCGCTATTTCTATGGTATCGCCCTGTCCGGGTCAGCGCATTGTAACTACGGTATGACTCTACAAAAAAAAAATTCGTCATAAATAATTTATTGTATCTTATTTTGGCGTATAAAAGACTACAATGCATAATAAATAAAATAGTGTTGAGTTAAATACTAGGCGCATTGTGGTTGAAAAAGGTTTCTGTGTTACCCATCTGCAATGCATTTTCTGTCATTGATTTTCTATTCAGGAGCTGATGCCAATAAACGGGTGGTGGAGTGGCGCGGGGCGTGGGGACAAGGCCGACGTGCAGGTAGTGTACTTGCCGGCGCTGCTGCCGCGGGAACAGTCCGCCACTGACGATGCCCACGATGACATTCCGCTGCCGTACAGCTTCGACGCCTTCGGACGGTAAGTATTTTATGACAACAAGATATGTTTAGGAATGAAATGAGAATGCTATTATCGGGTTCTCGGATTGTTTGCAGACAGTACTTTTAGATAGCAGTATGACTAAAAAGTTATACTGCTCTTTATACAAATAAGTATAATAAAATTTAAGGTAGTCATTAGAAATTTCATACATCATGGAATTACATACCATATAATATTTTAAGTTTAATAATATGCTGGATTTTTTTATAGGAATTTCCAGCTCCAGTTGGTGCCAAACCGGCGTCTGGTGGCGCCAAAGTTCCGCGTGTGGACCGAGAACGGAGAGGAAGAGCCGCTATCGAGCGTGGACTGGTCGTGTCACTTCTTACATTCTGGCCCGGGAGCCGTCGCCGCTTTCTCCGCATGTAAAGATCACGCTCTCGTAAGTAAACACATGCACAATAGATTTCTTTGAAAGTTAAAATTACTTTGTCAATAAAATTGATAGACGTATTCCCATTAAATTATGATATATGACAGCTGTTACATTTGTTCTTTTGCTTCAATGGATGGGTTTATGATTATATTCACATGAAAATTAACCGGAAGGCCTCCGTGGTATTATTGGTTAGAAGCCAGCTTTGGAGATGTGAAGCTGCGGGTTCTATTCCAGCATTGATAAAAATATTTATATGGGAACACTAAGGCCTGTCAGGATAGATTGAATAGAAAAAAAATGCACATAATATCGGGTGAAAACTGGATAAAAGAGATACAAAAATCTGAAAATCACTGTATTACAAACATAAAACCTCTTGATTTTTCCAGCACGGTTTGATCGTGGTAGACAACTCGACGTACGAGGTTCGTCCGTTGGCTGTGGGAGCAGCTCGTGCCGACAATGGTAGTGGTCGCACAGCGCACGTCATCAGGAGGGCCCCGCCCCCCACCCCGCCGGCCGACGACGCCCGCCCGCTGAGACCCAGGCCTCGGAGACGACCACGATCCAAAGCCAAGCTAGGCCCCGCGAGCTACACCATCGAAATAGCCCTGTTTCTCGATGAGGCGGGCTATAAATTATTCCACCCGTTCTTGAATTACAACGAGGCTGATTTACGTGACATGCTCTTGGCTTATATTAACGGCGTAAGTGTCTTCACCAAGGTTTATGAGATTATTGTAACAACTGTTATAATATACTTACATCGCGCGATCTAGAGGTCCTGGGTTCGATTGGGTTTTTCCATGAGGAAATTCTCAGTAGCAGCACGGAGTCTGGAAATGTGCCCAAAAACGGCAATAGGCTCGCCCCCTATTACGTGGGACTGATACATACCTGGCGAAATGTGGGTGCAGAAATGCATCTCTGCCTACCCCTTCGGGGAATATAGGCGTGAGGTATGTTTGTTTTTGTTATTATATTTACATACATAGGTACTCACTCACACTGATGCGGTATGTAAAAGAGCGTTGATACTTATAGATATACCCAAAGTGTACGTTATGTCTAACGTAGTAAGAAAGCAGCCTTCTACGTCTTTCGGACACTTCCAGACTCCGTGGTGTTCCAGAGAATTTCCTCGTGGAAAACTTTGTAACATTTTACACGAACTAATGAACATACAGACAATTAATATGTATGTAAGAGCCGCTAAACGACGAGTATTAATAAATAATTTAGAACAATCTTTTGACTAAGTCACTCAGACATCAGTTTGTTTAGAGCGTTTAATAGATGACCTCATCGGATGCAGTAACCACACCAAGCTTTTATATAACGGGGCCATTAAAGATATTCGTTGCTTTTATCTGCCAACTGTAATAATTTGACAATTATCCTACTTTGGAACGGTTTTATGAATACCACGAAATATATTTCTTGCGCATGCCGCGTGTCCATAACGTTAAACATGTTTTATAGCGGTCTAATTTGTCTAATTGATTCGAAAATGTACGAACATTCTTATTTGCTTAACACGGCAAAGATAGATTCGCTTAATTCGTGACGGTACGGTTTCATTAAAACTGATGAATTGGAGAATTCAAAACTAGCAGTGGTTTGCAGTTTCACCCGACAAAACTCCTTTAAAGTACTTTCACGGGATTGGTTATATGCGCGAAAAAAATATATAGGCTCGTCCCTAATTAGGTGGCACAAAAACACAATTAGCAAAGTGTGGGTGCAGAAATGCATGCCCTTTTGAGGAATTCAGGATAAGCGCGTGATGATTTATTAGATGTTTGGTTTATCGTGCCGCTTCTTAGAGTCTTTGTTATCGCCAGTTTTTTTCCATGACACCGGATGTGGCTTTTTGATAAAGTAATAAGTTTATAGCTGACAATTTCGATTTCCGGTTTCCGGTTTTGATAACAAAGTTTGGATTTCTTATTTAAAGATAGTATTTTAACAGTTTTTATTCCTGAAGAGACTATATCCTATTTTTTTTGCCTTTTTTTATTTAACTCGATTCTTAACTAACTATAGAAAAATTGGTTACTCTTATGCTCTACCATAAAGCTGTTTTAGCAAGTCGGCTTAAAATGTTTTGTTTTCTATGTAAAGTCTCGGATGCAGGAACCTTACGGTAAATTAAGTGCGGTGTAAACATTTTAAATAGACTTTTTCAGATAGGCCTAATTTCGCAACCCAACATTTTACTGGTCTATTCACACTTTTGTTAGGGCAATCGGAATCTTTTTCATCAACCCATATGGGTCCCATTGCTGGACACGGGTCTCCTCTACCGTTGCGAGTGTTTAGGCTCGGAATTAATCAATAAATTTTTGCTAACACAAATGTTGGATATTAATTTCTCGTGATCATGATTCCAGGTGCAAGCGTTATACCAGCATGCTTCTCTAGGCACGCACGTCCAGTTGTCCCTGGTGCGACTGACGTTGTTGCGAGCGCAGCCCTCCGCTTTACCGGCGCACGCGGAACGAGGTCGCTTACTTGACGCTTTCTGCGCTTACCAAAAATCACTCAACGTGGAAGATGACGACGACCCTGAACACTGGGATATGGCTTTACTGCTGTCTGGGTGTGTAGAAACTAATGTCTTTCTTTCTCGAATACAATTGCTTTGTTGCTTCCGCAGCACGTGAGTTTTGTACAATCTAGTGGTTGGGCAGTTTTATTGGGTTTTATAATATGGAAGTGCCCAGTAACAAAACGCAGTTAAATCTGATAATTGATGGACGAGGGTACGAATATGTATCTCCTTAGAGGAAAAAGAAATGCACTTAAACTGAAAAAAAACCCATGTGGGGAATCCTAAGAGCACGTACCTGAGATTAATGTTGCTTAGGTATGAAGTCATCTAATCCTCATTCGGTTGGTTTAGTAGTGTGGGGTAACATTTCGTAAACACAGAAGATCTTTGCTTATCTGTGATCAATTTATGATCTGCTAATTGCCCTAAATATTTACTATATGAATAGGTCACATCACACATGGATATAGTATACTCAAGCGGTATCGTAAGTACATATATTTACCGACTCTACGTTTACATATACATAACTATCTTGACCCAGAACAAATATTTGTAGGCCATTTAAATATTTATTTGTGCGAGAACCAACTGCTAACAAATTATTATTCCGATTATCTTGTGCTTAAATCAGATTTAGTTTTATTTGCTCTCTGTTTCTAAGTATTCAACGATGTGAATTCTGAAAATTAAATAGCTTTACCAACCATAGGTAACCTTATGTAACCAGATTCATAAAATAAAACATTGTATAAATTTCGTATAGTGACAATAGAATTACACCCTTGGGTAGATACCAACTTGTAAAACGCCAACTTGTAGAAGAGCCCGCTGGCTTCTACTTATTTATGAGATTAAAAATTATCTTAATTTTTTTTACTACTCCATACTTATAGTTCGTGCCTAGACCACTGTCACTTCGAGTGCTTATTTAGAATATACTTTTTGCAGGCTGGACTTCTACTCGGAGGAGGGCGGCCGGCGCAGCGGCGTGACGATGGGGCTGGCGCCGGTGGGCGGCGTGTGTCTGCCGGCGCACGCGTGCGTCGTCGCGGAGTTCGGCGCCGCGGACGTGCTCGGCCGCCCCTACCCCTCCGCAGGGTTCACCTCCGTCTACATACTCGCGCACGAGATCGGACACAAGTAATTCATCATACAGTCTATTGTCAGCATCAGTAAATACGTCTCACTGCTCGGTACGAGCCTCCTTTACAACTGAGAGGGCTTAGGTCTCAGTCCATCATTCTTCCGCAGACAACATTATGAATATGATATCTTATGAATACCTGGTTTATGTGAAGTCTTAAATGTTGATAGTTATAAAACCTACTTACCACTAAATGAAATAACTGGGATTATTTAAAAGACATACATCTGTTTGATGACGATTTATCAATATTATAGTAAGGTTTTTTGGATCCAGTAGGGACTACTTTCTAGAAGCCTTTTTATAACAATCATTACATGTATTTCATTTATTTCACATACATTAATAAAATGTTAATGGTCTTCCATTACGAAGTATTCCACTCGATGTGTATGTACATCATGCGTCATTCAGTTATAAGTTGTTAAAAATAAAATTCACGCCAACTAAGTGGACTATAAATAAACAAGTGCTTGATGCCAATGCACTTGGAAGGTGTTTTTTTATCATGTAGTGTAACGACGCCTTTTGGAGATATATCATTAAGTTTATTGCATTGTTGTTTTGTGCCATAGACAACAACGTATTTTTTCCATTCATTTCGATTGGAATAACGGGGTGTTTTAAGTTTTAAAGCTATCGCCCACAAAAGAAAGACAGCGGCATTAAAATGAAAATTTTCTTTTTAAATAACGATAGGGAGAGAGGCTTACAAGACTAAAAATGATGATTCGACATAATTTTATTCTGTTCCATTCATTAGCAATAGCCAATAAGGATGCACCTGGTGGTATTGAGAGCCTAGTGTACCATTATTAACAAATACATTTAAATGATTTGGCAAGTTCTATGATAATCTTTCTTTTTAATCTAGTTTGGGCATGCACCATGATGGAACTGGAAACACATGCGCCCGCGACGGCTACATAATGTCGCCATCTCGCGGCACTAACGGGGAAGCTTCTTGGTCTACCTGCAGTGCCAGAGTCGTTGCGGAGTTGCAGTAAGTTTTAGTGTTCTTGTCATGGTATTTCGTCTGTTAAAATTTATGTGTACAGAATATCCGTGCGGTAAGTAAAGTGAGGATAGAAATATATTCTAAAGTTTTCTATGCTATTAATGGCGTAGTAATTTACCAATTATTTTAAAAGTTTTTATTCGTGGGCACAAAACTAACAGCTTGTCTGTAAAAAAAATCATAGTAGCAATCTACAGAATGTTTCACACAGTCTGTGTGATGTTGCTAGATATATTTAGCTTTGATATTAAATTCTGAATTATTTAAATAATATAATCATGGACTTATTTGTATATTAAAATGGAATGTTATATAATGTATATTTATTTCAGTATTTTTTATCAATTATAAACATATTAATATCAATCAATAATATATCAATTTCCAGATGGGCGACTTGTCTGTTGGATGGCGCTGAAGATGACATAGACATCCCCAATGAGCTGCACCACGAAAGATTCGGCAGTGCGCCAGGCACTGTTTGGACTGCAAAGAAGCAGTGCGAGGTATTTTTACATAATCAGTTGTTATGACTTAAGCATATCCCAAGGCAAAAGAGTAACTTTACATTTACACACAAGTTTTCAGTCAAGAATATAAGATAGAAGAAAACTTCGGTTTGGCAAACTAGCCTTATTTTAGCGTATACTTACTTAAATAAATAATTATAAATAAATACACCCAACAGCCACACATATAGTCCTGACCCCACACTAAGATACGAGTCTTGTGTCGTGGGTTTCAGAAACTACGAGAGACTTTTCGGTCACACAAACACCCAGATCCGAAACAAATATTTGTGGATCACACAAACATTTGTCTCGGTGCGGGGATCGAACCCGCTGCCGCTCGTTGCGCAAGCTGGTGTCTAGCCAACTGCGCCACGGGGCTGTCAAATCAAATACATTGAATTTCCACAAATGATTTTGTTATGACATTAAATTATTCATGAATATTTATGAATGATATTGTGATTGTTACTCCGAATGTTACAGATTCTGCTGCGGGACATAGACGCGGCGCCGTCGTCCAGTACTCCATCCGAGGAGCACTGCTCGCAGCTCACGTGCCGCACTCCGCACAGAACCGGCTTCTACTACGCGGGGCCGGCGCTGCCCGGGACGCCCTGCGGACAGCGGATGGTAAATATTAATACATATTTTTATTGGCAAAAGTGACAATAGTGAGTAGAGTAACTTGTAGAGATAGAAGCCCATGTCTCTTCATGAAATTCTTGGCAATCTTTTGTAACCCCTTATGTTTGAAAGTCAGGCTTCATGCCTTAAAACATACCCATTGTAAATTAATGGAAAGTTAAAGTTTTGAGAAATTGACAGACAGAGAGAGAGAGAGAGAGTTTCCAGGACATGAAATCATTTTTATGTTAAAAACACATGTTTTCCGATTAGTTTTCTCTCTTTATAACCCTCGTTCTTCAGATCCAGAACAACTTCTTGATACTGTTGTGTCCCATGGGCCGAATACGGCATGTCAAGGCATACTGGTATAAAGCAACAGTATAAATTGTCTATATGTTTTCCACAGTGGTGTCAAGGCGGGGATTGCGTGCCTGCAGCAGACGTATCATCCTCGACTGCTAAGCCCTTGGACAAGCCCGGTGGTGGTGCAGGGGCCGCGGGCGGTGCGGGGGGCGCGGCGGGCGCGGGGGGTTGGGGCCCCTGGTCGGAGGGCGCGTGTCGCTCGGGCTGCACGGCGCGCGCGCGAGGGTTCCGCGAGCGGCGCCGGGAGTGCGGCCCGCGGGCACACTGCGCAGGCGCAGCGTACGACGTCGTGCTCTGCGACGACACCAAGGTTGGCACTCCTTTTTGTAGCTCACTGGGTTTCATCATCATCAACAGCCCTCAATTTATCCACTGCTGGATTAATTAAACTTGAAATTTGTATGTCAAAAAATGGTACGCAAGTGTAACGATAGCAGTTGATGATATTGGATAAATCAACACAGAAAGACCAAAGGGATGAAATGGTTTGGTGAAAGATAATGTGAATGACATCTGACCGTGAGATACAAAGTTAGAATCATAAAGTAAGGATGATATTATTTGCTAAGATTTATAAATCGTAATGATTGTCTCAACCTAAAACTGATAAGAGCAACACTGCCTAGATAAAATATTATTATGTAACATTAATATAATACCAGGTAGATAGATTACTACGAAGCGTAATGTCATACCATTGGGAATTCTATTTAGATAACGTTTACCATCGAAGTCAGTGTTGCTAATTTTCATACCAAAAACAAGATGACTATTCTGTTAATACGCTACAGAATTACTACTTCTTATGATAATAAGTAAATCTTCGTATAAAACAACAAAATCCACCATACAGTCTCATTTTTGATTCCATATTTCAAATCTATGATTGGCCTAACCGTAACTAGGTTTATCATGTCAAGTAATGTAAACAATACCCGAATCCTTTTGTTTACAAAATATACTGGGTAATAGAACCAAGTTATACGGTCTATCTCCACACGATGCGGTCACAGATTTTTGAATCCCTGTACAAATAGGTTCGGTACAAACCACTAATATTTGCTAAACTCGTCGTGTCGAAGTAGTGTGATTGTTTTTTGTTAGGAATATTTTATAACCGGTTATATACAGATTATCGACTGAATGCTTAGTTTTTGGGCCATTTAGCACTAGGACCTTTACATCGTTTAAAACAGGATGTGCTTAGTTATAGTTACAAACGTTTTGTTGTTACTATTTAAGCATAGATTTTCTTTTGTATTGTAGTTGTAATAAACAAATTAACAATAGAGCAATTGAATTATTGAAATCATTTATTCTGTGACAAAAACGCATCTTTATTCTTGTGTTCTTTATAAACGCGAATTTTAAGTTATTAGCAAATTTATGTCTTTGTTACAAAATATTTCTAACTCTAACTCCATTTTAATTATTTTTTTGGCATTACTTTGAATCTCACAATGTGAAAAAAATATGACCACGTTATATTTTTCATGCATTTTTGTTTTTTTTTTTTGTTAGGAGAGAAAAAGC
This sequence comes from Cephonodes hylas, assembly GCA_030295005.1. NCBI lineage: Eukaryota > Metazoa > Arthropoda > Insecta > Lepidoptera > Sphingidae > Cephonodes > Cephonodes hylas. The sequence continues at coordinate 9,861,064 of AP025362.1, read as the reverse complement.
TTGCATTTAATGTTCAATATACATTCATGCGAGTTAAATAATAAAAGGTGTATTATGTATCAACGTTGAATTGAATACTAACGTTTCAATTTTATTTTATTTTTTGTAATACAAACCAGCAAATGTTGGTAAGGCACATTCACGACATTATTGCTAATATTCCCTTCCTAGGTGTGCGGTAAGAAGAGCCGCGTGAGTGCGGCCGAGCTGGCGACCCGCAAGTGCTTGCAGTACGCGGCGCGGCTGCCGGCGCTCGACCCGCGCGGGGGCGGCTTGCAGGCGCCGCACGACCCCAGTAAGTAAACACTTGTTATGAAAAGGTACATCAAATCCCGTACTAAAAGTTGTTTGAGGTCAATTTTATAGCTTTACAACGTCACCTGATTAAGAAAAGAAAAAATGGTTAAAAAAATCAATGTCATACATCGAACCCCGGGGATTCATTTTTCCAAAGATTTATGGGTTTTCCCGGTGTCTCATAATCACTACAATCCAAAATGATATACAACTCGCTTTAGTGCGGGTTCAGTGTATCGATATCTATAATGACTACTCTAAAGTAAGTATTAATGAAATGTGTATGTGTATCAGCGCGCATGTGGATGGGGTGCGCGATCTTCTGCCGGCGGTCCGGGGGCGGGTTCTACGCGCCGCGCGTGGAGCTGAACGCGGCGGGGCTGGAGGGGTACCTGCCCGACGGCACGTGGTGCCACCACGACGGCCACCAGGACTACTACTGCATGCAGCACCACTGCCTGCCCGAGGTACCCGCCTTATACTGCTACTTGCCCTATCCCACCACATCCGCCACTGCAACTCCTGTACTCCAGGATCAACAGCGGCACGCACAGTATTGGCGCCGAGCAATGAAGCTCAGCGAATCTAAGGGGAACTAAATTGTAAACTACTCCTACTTTTACTCAGCCTATCGCCGTCCACTGCTGAACATAGGCCTCCCCAAGAAAGCGGCAACCATCCCGGTCTTGATTGGCCCTCATCCATCCGTTGCCCGCCACCTTACACAAATCGTCAGTCCATATGGATGGACCTACCTTATACATACAGGATGTATTCAGATAATAGCTAACAGCTACGGTGATTACGAACCCATTGGCGTTAAAGAAAATCTTGACCATGGGTATTAAATGAACGTGATTTGTTAGTCAGCTTTTACCTGACTTCGTTTCCGATCATGGTCTGAATACTTCCTTTCGTCACTGACGAGGACAAGCCCAATGAACGACACTGTTTTCACGAGTCGCTTCGGCTTCGTCTCTGGTCCTGTCTCTACTATAAACCCTCTTATAGCAGAAATCTTCTGTGGGCGATATCCATACTGATCATTGTACAACGCTCTTCCCAAGAAAGCAACCATTCTGGTCGTGAGGAGCACTCATCCATCTGTTACCTGCCATCTTTCTCAAATCCTCGGCCCATTTCCATAGTGTGGTTCTTGAATATACTTATGAGCTATAATCTAATATATGATATGATGCACGCCGCTTCTGACAAGGCACTTTGGAACTCTTTGGAGGAAGCTCATGTCCGGCAGTGGATGTCTTAAGGCTGATAATGACGTTATATATTTTAACTGCCTGGTTCGTGACACATAATATCTTCGCTTCGATTAACTAACTTAGTCTATACTTAGTTAGTTATTACTCTATAGTAGTAAAGTTATCAGTTGTGTGCCGAATATTTGTTCCTTTAGTGTGATGAAAAGTACGGAAAAGAACGTTAGGTATAGATTTCCCAATGAAAAGCTCAAAGACGTCTTTAGTTTTTTCTACACAAATAATAATTAGATGCTTATGTTGCACACTCTGCCAATGTTTTATGGTACAACGTTATTTCTTTTACACATAAAAATTTATTACAATATGAAAAACACAATACTATGGAAAAAATGAATATTCATGCTAATTAAAGAAGAAACCGTTAAAATTGAACACAATAAATGACGTTTAAGTACGCTGTAAAAATAGTGTAATGCTATATTGTTCGACAAGTTCAGCTGATAGACACGAATAGAATAGACTAATCCCATTGTTTGTCAACACACTCGCGTCATCTCACGTGCTTCGTTCAATAAATGTCTTATGCACAGCAGCCTCCTATGTAAAGATAACAAGGTCTTTAGTAATGTGTCATTACATGATTCTCAAAAGAGTCAACGGCCCATATTTTTCTGACGCTAAAGTTGCAAATATTAACTACGAAATTTTTGCACTGATTCTTTAACGACTTGCTAGTTGGGAGTGTTCATAATTTGCTGATCTAATTATGTAAATTATTAAGTTGTAATACTAAAAGTTCTTGCTGATCGTGGACAACACACTCGTGAAATTGGTGTCTTTTTTCGCTATTTGAGTTTCTGTTTAGGTCGCAATAAGTGTAGAAAGAAGTCTGTCATCCGTCACACTTTGAGGTCTACATAAAAAGGAGAAGGACCCCTTTGATTTGTACAATAATATAAGCGAACGATGCACGAATGCGGGTCGTGAACAAAAACAATCAACGACTCATGAGAATTGCATGCCATCTTTTATTGAAACCTTTGCTGAGCGAGAGGGTAGAGGTATCAGTATACGGGTCTAATTACTACATTCATCCGCCTAATTTTATATGGAATTTGTTAATTCTTCCTGAATTTTCGCCACGAAACTAGCGCTTGTATGGACTACCAAAAAAAGACTTCAACTATATTCTCAATCTTCAGTAGCAAAACCTAAAACTTATAAACCTAGTAATATTTTTAGTATCTGTCTTTACACCATGATTTAACTGCGTTACCGCATTATTTATAAACGTTAGAATATAGTTTGGATTATGATTTTACGGCCTTAAGCCAAATCAAACGGTCGGTTGACGTCAACCCTTTCGCTCAGGCTGTGCGTATTATGATAGTAAATGATAATAATAGACTTCATTTGCACAAGAAAATTTAATTTATTTGCTAAGGAACTTTCCGGTATTAACCTTTATTATATTTATTGTACTGACACTTCGTTCAAAGTAATAGGTTTAAGTCTGAGCATGCTGCAGAGCAGTGGTCGGCAAACGATGGCTCGCGGGCCGCATGCGGTCCGTGAATTGCCGTGACCCGCGTTTTTTTTTTAGGAATCTGGGGTCAATGTTACATGTGCGGCTCACCTTTCTTTCTTTCATTTTTGGAAATCTGTAGGTAAATATCACAAGTGCAGTCCGCCTATATTTTATTTTGCCACTTTCTGGCCCTTGCGAGCCAAGTGGTTGCCGATCACTGCTGTAGAGTAAATTTTTTGATACAAATTTTTGGTAATACTGTTATCTTCGGTTATTTTTTAATTCTGACTTACAATAAAATCTCGAACAGTGTTGTTCATTATGGACGCGAGTATTATGGGTGTGTCCAAAGGCATCTCTTCAAGAGTCACGGGTTCGAACTCCAAATGCACCCATGTCGAGGTCTACCAACTCTTATTATTACAGCAGAATTAAAGCATATTCCTACACAGTAAAGCTACTAGTAGAGTGAGCCCAAAATCATCAGGTATATGAGCGGTTATAGATCGTAGTCAAATTCTATTGTTAAAAGTGTTACTATCGACCATAGTGATAAAATCAAGTACCTTATCAACGGACTTGGTACGGGACCATATCCAGTATCAATTACTATTGTGTGCCATATTTGTAAAACACACTTTGTCTTCTGTTCGATTATGTGTAGCAACAATTTATTAAAGTATGTTTGCAAATGTTTTTTTGATGAATTATTAACGTCATTAAGTGGAATATGTTTGTTGGCCGTCATTCGTCAAGCATCTCGGTTGTAAATCGTCACAAATGTTTTGCATAATGCTGTTTGCGTTAGTTGGGCTCATTATGACATGCGTCACGGTACTTTGCTGATTTGTCATAAATTATTCACTAATTTGTCAAGATTTATCTAGACGCTTAAACTGTGCCATGATAAATTATACAGCGTATGACGTGGACCACAAGACTAATAAACAAGATTAAGAAAATTCTTTAAAGTATGTTGATAAAATTCATAAAACCTTTTCAAGTTACAAGGCCATGTACATCTCGATTTACTGGATGAAGTAATCTTTTGAGGAAGGAAAAATGTTTTTTATTAACAATTAATCTACAATGGGTCTGATTAAACTATACGTATTTTTTACGGGACTACCTGGCTATTTAATCGCGGTGTAAATGTGCGGCGTGCCTTCTTTCCAGATTCGATTCCTGTGTGAGGCAAAATGCTATTATTATTATGCTTTAATTTAAGTTTTTTATTACCTGCATTGACAATGACAATATACCCAAAAACCGCGAATTCAAAAATTGAAAATAGTTTACGGGACGTTGCGTGAAAAAACAAAGTTGCCTACCCCTCGAATAAACAAGCGTCTATGTGTACATGACTTTGGTACTGGTTCAACAATCGTATACACCTGATGGTTAATGCAGTGTCATTAAAGTAGAATAACAGGTAACGAGAGGTGATTAGTCCATTATTTAACACGCTTACGCCGGCGCGCTCAGACAGGCGAAGATCTCGGCATAGTTTTCAATTATTATCTGTCGTCTAGTAATATGTATAAAGATAATAAGGGGGAAGTGAGGCTGTTGCCGGATATCTCACATATCCTACATGCGACGTTATCATTTACGGGCCGTAATTACTTTAACTGTTTATATTAATTAAGATTAGGCTTATATAACACATGTCAACTATATTTAAGTGAGATAAATTTATCCTTAAATAATTGTATTTATTTCTTTTAAATTATTTTTAGGAGTCCCTTTTTTTGTATGAATTTATTATCGACAAACTTTTTCATTGCTTAAATCTTATGTCTTTCTTGATCATTGAAAATCACAATCTCTAAATATTTCTTTTGGTCAATGCCGATAGGGTTGTCACAAAAATCGTACATATTTTTCAGTTAGTATTTCTGTGTGTTGGTATTATGTATTATGTAAAATTGAGACGTTCAATTAAGTGAAGGCTCTAAGATAAGGCGCACGTTCCGAGACAAAATTTCGGGTACGCCTGTCGAATATTAGGCACTCCTTTGACTTTTCAAAGTTATTTTTTTTTTGCTAGGAATTAATTGTCAATCATTTTAGCGGTGAAGCATTTTCCAGATACAGAACAACAAAACATGCATTATTACCATTCATAAAAACTCATGTTTTTGTTGTCACCGTGACTTTACTCGTATTTTACGACATGTGTTGTTATTAAAATGACATGTTAGGTTCGTTCAGCATTAGGTCGGGTATTAGCGCGCTGTGAAACCGCACATTACCGTTGAATTACATATCGTTTACAAGCTAAGGCAAGTGCATGTAACGGAAGTGTACAAGGGCACAGATCCCCGCGCCTGCGCATTGTGCTTGCGTCGCCGAGCGCGTGCCACCGTCTGGGGACTCAGGCTAATTACCGATAATACGCTGCAACTCATATTGTTAGGCACGTGCCTAGCTTAACAGGTGTACAATCAATTGTCTTGCCAGCGTTTAAGTAAATACAAGCAACAGCCACATACATGATGCATAGTTTTAACTCCAAATTAAGATACAAGTCTTGAGACTTGCGCCAAAACTACGCGAGTATTTTCGGTCTCGTATACACCTAGACCCAAAAAAAATATTAGTGGATCAAATAAATATCTGTCTCGTTATGGGAATGGAATCCGCGGCCCCTCGTTTCAGAAGTTGGAGTCGAGCTAACTGCGCCACGGTTCTTCAGTTAAGCGCAGGATGCACCGACTTTCAGAAGTTGTGTAACACGTCTAGATACAATTTAATAATTAGTAATGGATACAAGTATTGCTTAAAGAGATCAGCCTTTGTATATCCTTTTTCGACTCTACTGATTTTCGATACAACTGAAATCATCCATCGAAGATTTGTGTCAATTTCCGTGCTATTGAAAAAAATATCTTATCTTAGCCGTAATTGTATTTTACAAAACATAGGAAAAAATGTATCTGTTATGATCGTTATTGATGTCGATTAAAAATTAAATTTTTATTATCTTTTTTTCTCTGCGATTTAACTCCCTAGATCTGATAACATTTAGTGCTCAAAATAATAGCATTATTTTGTTTATTTCATTTTAACACGCACTTTTATCATAACAATGTAACAGTGTAGCTAGTTTCAAGTACAATGTACCGGGTGTGAAATTGCCTGTTACAGTATTAATATGCTGTTGCTATAGTTTATCAATTCACTTTTCAATTCCACAATCGTTTACTTGAAGTAATAAAATTACAAGGTGAATTGTTTAAAGCAAATAGTCAGGGTTTCTACTGTTTCTATCTTTTTATGTTAATCGTTGCAAACTATTTTACACCAAGAAAATATAGCATAGGTATTAAATGCATAGATGTCGAATGTCGATATTATATTAGCACACAAACAGCCTAATACATCGTAAATTAAAGCAATATAGCTGGGATATACAAATAGTTAGACTAATAACATAGAAATAATTGATTAAGATTACCAGTTAATGGAATAAATACTAATATATCCTCAAGCGTTATGGGTCTATCCATTTTCTAAGAGCGTTCTGAACTTACTTATCTTGCTGAAATTGTATCAGTCTATTAATCCACTGTATTTTTTTCAATCTCTATCGTTAGGTTCATATGAACACGCTCCTGATACAATCGAAGATAGTAATTTTGTCAGATGGATGCAACATTTGTATAGGGGTTCGTGTTAAATCCAAAGCACGTGAAGTTCATTAATCTTTTAAAAGCAACCCGAGCTCTCGGATTCTATGTATATTTCGTAAAGATACAAGGTAAATAAAACAACTTTTACAAAATAACTAATGTTTGTAAACAGAACCTAGTGAATATTGGTGCAGATTTTGCAACATTTATAGACATTCTGAACAGTTTTACATACTGTTTCCAGAAGTACATATCGGTGCTAACTAAAATTTATGCTGATTACTTGATTTTCTTGCAACTATTATTTCTAGAGATAAATATAATCAAATTATGTTCCTAAAAAACGTACAACAACACAAAAATTTCATATGACAAACTTTTTATTAATATGTAACTCAATTCTTTCTATGATCAATTTTCCATAAGAAAATCCACTAAATATTGAGTACAAACTGATAAAAAAAAATATTTATCCACCATTTTACTTTTTACAGAACTTTAAGATGACAGCTCAGTGGCACATTTGGGAGCTGCCAAGCGAAGACGTTGGAGGTTCCTTTAACGCTAGAGCGCTCAACACTCCCGAAGACGACGCAGCAAATGATGCTATCAAGGCTTACTTGTCCCTCAATGAGGATGGAGTCCCTTTAGTCCGCTCAGCCCTTCCTCCTTACATGCCCGAGGAACCTGAAAGAAACTGGGAAGTTATAGACTACGTTGACATTCCAAAAAGTGATGATAAATTTACTGAACAAATTTAGAACGTAGACTATGCTACAATTCGTACAAAATATCTTGCCAAAACAAGTGTCCACTATTTATTAGATGTAAATTAAATTAAGCATTAATGTAATGTGACCTAGAGTTCATATCATGACGTGTGCATTTATTAGTTGTAAGTTACCCGTACAGTATTAGTTATTATTCAAATGTTCTATTGTTTAGTTTATGAATAATGTTTATATTTGAAGTTATATAATCCTTTAGCAAACACCTCTGTCGATGATGCTTAAACAAAGATCTTGTGAAAATAATTTCAATGTAGGTATGTAATTTTTTTTTAATTTATTTATTTTAATTATTTAATATAATATAGTACAACTAGTCGTTCCCGTAACTAGAGTATAAGATTGTTTATTTAGATGTAATCATTTTATATTTCACCAATGTAATATTTATACAAGTTGAATAAACTTTTGCAGCAATACATCTTCCCTGTTTGAATTTGATTGACATTAATTGTTACGGAGCTTAGCAATAAATTACACTTATTTATGGGTTTCTATTATGTAATAATAAACGTAGCTAGATAACCGAAGTTAAAACAGCACATTAACAATGATTGAGCCGTATCGTGCGGCGCATACATGATGCCACGTTTAACGTGTACGTGATAATGGGAAACTCGACTTTACACATTTATATACCACTTCACTACTTCTAACAAAGTTAACAAATGTTCCAAAAAAATCCGAAACCTGATTTTCTAATCGACAGTAAACGTTGACGTGACAAGAGCTATGTAAACAAGCACAATGCAGCAATACTGTACTCTTATTCCGATTTAATTTTACATTCTATTTTTGTAATATGCGACATTTGTCACCTCCTTAATGATTCTAATTGACGACAAATATGCGGTATAATTCGATATACGGAGTTTAGAAAGATAAGCAAACATGTAAGTGATTCAACGAGGACTATTTTACATTAAATTGTATGGAATAAAACCATACTGGGCGTACAATTGGTTCAAAGAAAGACTGCGAAGAAAATTAACACACAATGTACGAACGCATGTGCTCAAGTATGGACGCAGGATTGTGTACTTCTATTAATATTAAAGCCGCGGCGCCCCGGACGTGTGTTGGTGCGTAATAAATGTGGTTTAAGTTTTGAAACTTCACAATATAAATAGGGTTTTTATACAGCATCGCAATTAGACAGGTATCTAATAAATCTTCCAGAAAAATTTACGACTCAACATAATTGATGGAATAGCATTTCATGCTAGTCGCAAAACGATTCTACGCAGAATTAGGATACATAAAATTTATTTTCCCATTTTTATTATTGCCAGTGGAAGCCACAAGGTGGCCACTGCTAGATAAAATTTACCCCATCGACTACAATAGTTCTAATATGATTTTATTTATAGGCCGGTTTAGCAAGTATCAAAACGCAACAGATTATTGCTAGGTTAAGATAGCAGTTGAAGTATTTTTAGATAGGTGTCCTCTTCATCTCATACTGATGATAATAATCCTGCTTTTTATGTTTATAAAATCGTCAGTCTCACTGGACTGCGTCTGGTTTATATGTCATATGAAAGTGTATCATATGCTTTCTGCTTTGTATCTCGTGATTTTACGTCACTGCCTGCATATGTTTTAGCAGAGGCTGTCAAATTAAATTATTGAATTTACAACAATGCTGTTATATATAACGCACATAAGGGAAGTTATTGGAAAGCTACACAAACCTTGCGAGAAAGGTCGAATGTTTTTGAAGAATAACAGGATGGAAAGCACGGTGTGGTAATATTTTTTTTAAGACAAATTTAACTAGACAGAGAAAAAAATATATATTTTGTACCTCTTAATGATTTTTTTATAAATTAAAAACATAAAATGTACGGATCACCTTATAAAAAGCAATAAAATCGGTTGTGAAAGCCTACGAGATTAAGTAAATTCTCGGAATTGCAGTCTCATTGTCAACTCTTAAAAGTGTAAAGGTAAATAAATGGCAAAGAGCACAAGTAATCACACATAAAGAAGGCACACAGTCTAACCTATCCGCTGTGTATGTGTCGTCAAAATAAAATTTAAACCATGATTACGATTTATTCAACTTTGTTGTACAAACTAGCTATAGAGAAACTCTACCACTTTAATTACGTCAAAATAGAAAAACCCATAATTTATTCAATTAATCACATAAATTTTCATTAATTTGACCGTAAATTACTAATTACTAAGATAATAATATAAACTAATGGCTTTTGTCCACCTTGGACACGGTCCAAGTGAGTTATTTAAACCGAATTAAATTCGTGAAGTGATCTCATGAAAATTAAATCAACGTGTGGCGCTGAACATTAATTGTATTCAAAGGTTGGATTGTCCCGAACCGTGATATTTTGACAGGGCATAAATCTCGGTGATTTGTAAAATCCTGTTTGATATTCACACGACGATAATGATAAACATTTCATGTACCATATACCACGTCCTTGTCCAAAAGTGACAAATTACCATTGTGCTTGGTGGTTTTTCAAGGCTTTACATACATTATTTACTACGTGAAACGATGTCTTACATTACTAATATATTACGCATTAGGCGTAACCTAATATTATTACATAAATACCCAGGAAGGTGCTAGATTCTTGGGCATATAACCAAATTACCGTTAACAATTGTTATAATTTGAAATATGTAATGATATATTTCTTGATGTTATAATTTGTAAATCTGTTTTTGAAATAATATAATAACATAAATTTAACTGATCAAAGACTACTATTTTCAGATTTGTCCTTTAATTAATCAGGTTGAGATGTACAAAGGGAATATAAGCCCTTAAAATGGAAATTAATAAAAAAGTAAGTTAAGCACCATGTAGGTATCATGCAAGTGAGTAATAGCTAGGGTTGCAACGTGACTAATGAATATGGTTAGGGCGTAGTTTATTTGGCTTCTGATAATAATAATTTAATGAATGAACAGTCGACACTAAAGTCGTTCCTGACCCTTAATTATATAAGGACACGATATTAAAACTTAATTAGAATACTCAAGGAAATTTAAAAAGATTAGCTCCGACACATCTTACAAAGGAAAATAAGTTAAATATAGCTCCCTAATCAATATTTTCAGTATGAACGATGCAATCATATTTTTAAAGAATCTTTAAATGGGAAGCATTTAACGGGTTCAGAGAAAATTCTGGAACGCTTGAAAACTAGGTAAGCAAGTCGATTAACAGCAAAACAACTTGATTGTTGGTACAAACTGTGATTACTTTTCACGCCACTTCCGCGCTAAAAACTTTTAATAAAGGTAATGGGAGTTGGTTTTGTTGATGAGTAAAGTAGATGCTTACGCTAGTTACGAACATCGAACTAATCCAGCGTAAACTGGGTGACGTACACGTTATAGCTAATGACCTAAATAATTTTGATAACCAGGTGTTGGTAAAGAAAAATTAATGAAATCGTTTGTTGTTCATTTCGAAGTTCGACATCTGTAAGACAATGGTACCATTCCGGCCGAGTCTGCCTTGAGTATTTCAGTATATGTATATCAAATCAAATTTGACACTATAAGAATCCAAAAAATACTGCAGTATTTTTTATCTATTAGACGTCTCAGAAAACGGAGTAATTCTATTCAAGAAATGTGTTTTACAATGACTCAACACCGCCTAATCCCGAGTAATATTTAATTAGGTAAATTTGTCCGTCTGTCTGTGTTTTATCTTTACTTGACTTTTATAAATCTAATTATATGCTGTAAGTTTGTCTAGAGATATCACTGTAACTTTAAGAAAAGTCTCTGACAATTAGGGTTTGCAATCCCGCAGTATTTTTTTTCCCGCGGGAAATTTGCGGGAAATTTGCCTTTCCCGCGGGATCCCGCGGGAATTCCCGCAAAAATTTAAAAAAGCAAAAATATGCATTATTATAATGCTATATTGCCTGTAGGTTAGTTACACTGTTTAAAAAGTAATAAAAAGAAACATTCATACAATTTAACTAATAGAAGAAGTACTTTCCCAAAGTTATTATTAGGTAAGGTAGGGGATTTACAATCCCGCAATCCGTGTTCCTCCATTCCAACAGTTTCCTGCGTGTTAATATGGTCCAATCTGACCTAAACAGCAATAATGGCCTCGAGATTTTTAAGAGCGATCGAGTATCTGGGCGGTCGCGGGTTCAAACCCCAGGCATACACCACTGATTTTTACAAGTTATGTGTGTATTCACAATCAATTATCACTTTCTTGAACGGTATAGAAAAAAATCTTAGGATTTTTTAAGGTTTTCCGCAAACTTACGGTTTGTACGCTATGTCAACGTGGTGGACTAAGCCCTAAACCCTCTCAATGGCAGTGGAGGCCTGTGCCCAGGCAAGGGATGTTTATAGGCTGATGGTGATGAACCTAACCTCAATAACTGTTACTCATTACACAGGACAACAAAATCAAACTTTTTTTATGTTGCATGAAGTTTTTCAACTGTTGTTTACTAATTTGGGTGCGCTGATTTCATATCTGGCCTCAGATTTTTTGTAGCAGCTCTAGTTGGTGAGATACAGGTGCCGTCTTGAATTTACCTAAGAAGTCGATAATTTCTATCAATAGCGGTGTAAATTAACTATTTCCTTTATAAATTTCATTATATCTTCCTCAATAAGGACGTGTTTGAATAATCCTGATTGTTTTTGGATTATTTGTGGAGAATATATGTTCAAAAATTTCGTTTAAATGTGTCGGACTTTGTAAAAAATGCATATTTCGACTACTTTGGGTTTCCGTTGCTATTAAACGCTAAATCTTGGATACCAAGTTTAGTACGTAAAAGTTGTGTTGCATCCTTGCGACTGTGGGTAAACAAAGAAAAGACCCACTTTCAAATACAAAGCTCCTATGATTTGGTGTGAACTATCCAACCATCATGACGACTGTTATTTCTGTGTAACGAAAATCATACATTCAAACCATAAAAAATGCTCTAAGTGGATATATCCAACTTAAAATCTGGCATAAGACCAGTCTTGAGTGTTAGTGACAAATCATCACCACAGCAGTCATGTCCATTTTCGGAGAATCCAGACCAGTGCAGTGGACAAACCAAAAACGACGACGGTGGTAATGACAGTGATTTTATTTCCTGCGGTAGTCCCCAACCACTAAATGATGATATAAATGACTTAATCAGGAACCTTGGACTGTCTAAAACGGCATCAGAAAGCTAAAACTTCCCGATTGAAGGAAAGAAACATTTTGGTCAAAAGGATTTCTGACGGCTGCATTCAGCACGTTGAACAGTTGCTGATACACTTCCAACGGCTTGGATGGAACATGAGTATTAAGCTTTACTACTTTCACAGCCATCTAGACCATTTTCCTGAAAATCTCGATGACTTCTATCCGAGGAACAAGGAGAGCGCTATACCAGAATATTCACACTATAGCGGAGAGGTGTTAGGGGTACTGTAATGAACATATCACGGTTGACTATTGTTGGAGCATTTAAAATTGTTCGCATAATACATGTGACTCTAGAAAATCCAAAAAAAGGAAATTTTATTCAGAATTAATATTTTTAATAGATTTTTTAAACTTAAACTACGTGCATTTTCAATGAAAAACCATGTTACTTTATAACTCCAAAACTAGAGCTGTTACATAAAAACGGCATATATTTTTGAAATCAGCGTGGAAAAACTATTCAGATTCATGTATAAAATCTCATGCAACAGATATGCTGTTTTCCAGTGTTATCAGCCCATATATGTCTCACTGCTGGGCACGGGCCTTCTCTACCATTGAGGAGAAGGTTTAGGCCTTAGCCTTCCCAAGTACTTTTAGGTGTGTATATTTTCTCAGAATGTTTTTCTTCACCGTTAAAGCAAGTGATAATTCATTTTAAATACACACATTACTTTGAAGAGTCAGAGGTGTGTGCCTGAGGTATGAACCCGCGACCACCAAGATTCTCTACTGTGCGCCTAAACCTCGAGGCCATCACTTATTTCAACTATTTCATTAATAATTGTTACTATCATTTTGTTATTAACTTTAGAAGAAACAATATTTAGCAACCTATGTACAACTAAGTGTCACTTTGATTGTAAAGTCTCACTTTTTTCAACTGGCATAACCAATTCTAATCCTTTACTTCGCTTGATCGGTTAATCGATGCTGACTGACGCGCCCGCGCTGTTGTGTGGAGCTAATAGGCCTTCAGTGATAGCTGAAGTACAGAATTTATTACCTAGCGAAATCAAAAACTTTCCGCGCGGAATTCCCGCACGAATGCGGGAATTCCGCAGTACTCAAAAATATGCGGGATCCCGCGGGAATACGGGAATGCGGAATGCGGGATTGCAAACCCTACTGACAATATAAGTACCCTTTTTACATTTTCAAATACTTTTGTAATAAGGCTGTTCTATTTATTCTGCAAGATAGACCGTCGTTGATAAGTCGATTTTTACCTATTGAGAGCCACTGGTCGTTATAATCTGTTCGTCTACTAAATTTTACTGTACTTCTGGTTACTTATCAGTTTTTTACAATTTAAATTTTATACTTGCCTAATTGCAGGTTTGATCATTGCATGATTTATTATTTATTTAGGGTAGGTAGTAGGTGTTTTTATAGTATCGAAATGTGACTCGTCTCTCTCTCCTCAAAGTAAGACTTCTATGTCACTGTCGGTTTAGGGATAGTCTAAGGTCCTCCATATTTGAATATTTTTTATCTCAAATAATATCGTAGTCTAATTGTCAACACACAGTTGTGGGGCTGTTTGTTGTTGTGTCTCTTTTGATCTTATCATCAGCCAGAAGATATTGTCCCCAAAACTATTATGCCTTGTTGTTGTTCATTCTAGTATTTTTAGATTGAGGATAAGAACGAGAATCGTTTAAGTTAAGGCAATTCTTTTCACACAGTTTCGTAGTTTATCGTTGAAGAAACGATTAACATACGGAAGTGGTTTATAATTTGCATAAAGCTTTTATTATTTTATATGTGTCCGCGTACTGGGCGACTTTTTCCTTGTCACAGTCCTTTAAGCTTAATATAGAAAGATTTTTCTTGGAATATTTTTTACCCAATACTTAGTAGGATTTATATATAGGGTAATTCCGGGGGAGATGGCCCTAGTAACTTGAAGGCTCTACTGTGAAGGAATTATGACGAATAAATACAAAAATCATAAAGAAAATTAAACTTTATTTATAATTTTTATTGAAACTTAACGATAAAACACTTTAAACAATGAAATAACACGTAATATTACACTTTAAAAAAAAACTAGGACTGGCCATCTCTCCCAGATTGTCCGGGAGAGACGGCCATAGTGGCTGGGGAAAGATGGCCAGTACTTTTTTTGCCTTTCCCTTTGCCCTTGAGTTGTTTTGACGCCTTTTTTTTTCTTACCACAGTAAGAACACATGTCCTCAAACTCGGTACAATTTTCATGTACCCAGAACATGCAAATATTGCATTGTATCCAATCTTCAAGTAGTTGTGTCCTATAATAATTATCACCACAACCTCTGCAGTTATCTTTTTCTCTATCTTCAGTTTCACTCTCAGAGGTATCATTAAAAACTATGGAATTTTTTTCGCAACTACTATCAGACAGCTTAGGAATTGCCTTACGTTTCTTAACAGTCTTTTTTTGCTTAGGTCTAACAGTATTTTCTGTCTTAATTATTTTTGGTTTTTTAGACTTGTCTGCCAAAAGAATCTAGTGATCGTGAATGAGGTATAAACATAAATGAAAATTTAAACATTAAATTTTATGGCTATCTCTCCCGTCAATACTGTGGCCATCTCTCCCGTCAATACTGTGGCCATCTCTCCCGATTGTCAGGGTGAGATGGCCAGCTTAGTTAAATAACACAACTCTCAAAATTCAAAGGTAAATTTGAGGTTAGAAAATCGAGAATATTGTTCTTTCATCGGGAAACCACGAAATCGGAGATATCATTCAAAACCTTTTTGTAAGTACTTAATATGTGACACTCTTACCTTAAATCGAATGTGTCTTAAAAATATAAAGTCAAATTACTCACCTTTCAATTATTTTT
Source organism: Cephonodes hylas (assembly GCA_030295005.1). Classification (NCBI taxonomy): domain Eukaryota; kingdom Metazoa; phylum Arthropoda; class Insecta; order Lepidoptera; family Sphingidae; genus Cephonodes; species Cephonodes hylas. The sequence continues at coordinate 9,845,553 of AP025362.1, read as the reverse complement.
TCGAACAAAAATTTACCGACGTTTGTTGGCCGCGGTCACGTGAACCGAACGAAATCGTAAGTAGCGCCACCTAGTAATTATTTCATGAACTTTTTTCGATTGGCCATCTCTCCCGTACGGCCATCTCCCCCGGAATTACCCTATACGAACTTCTGATATACTTTTGTGTTCCAAGAACTGAGAGGTTTAGTTTAAAAAAAGGGAAATCGCTTAAGTAATGTCTTGACGGTTGCGTTTATATTTACTTATTTAATAACGAAATAATAAAACAATGTTTGCAGACCTATCATGGGAACGATGTTCTTGCAGCAATTGATACACAATAATATTTGTCGCCATCATTTTTTCCTGTTATGCGATATCTAATGTCTCACAATTGAACGTTGGATTCACGCAATGTGTTTTCTTCGATTGCACTTTCATTTCACATTCTTGTTAGAAAATATTTTATTACGTATCAACTATCTTTTTTACATATGAAATTATATTTATAGTAGAGCCATAATATATTTTTTAATAGTTACTCATCTTTTTAAATTGAAACCCCAATGCTCCCATGAAGTTTTGTTAATTTTATACTAGTACAAATTAATATCAAAATTTTTACACCTGTCTTTGTTTTATCCGATTTACTAAAGATCGATATGGAGGTATTAAAGGTAAATATATATTTTTTGTAAAACAAACCACTAGTTACAATATAAGTGAGCCGTGTTGCGTGCGGAACAAGCCGCCGAGGTCGCGGGTTCGGCCCTAGGGCAGACAACTCTGACTTTTCGAACTTGTGTACATCCATCCATATTTAATTGACGCTCGCTGTAGCAGTGAAATAAAACCAACGCACATAAAATAAAAGAATTATGTATATTGCCTCCCACGGGGGTTTAGCAAATGGCTAAAATTTGACTGCAGGTAAAGTTTCAATTGAATAATAATAGAATATGCATATAAAAATCCCTTCAAAACGCTCTCAGGGCAAGTTTAAGACTAATCTATCTGAAAGCGTCCGCAGGACAATTTATCCGTAGTAACTAAGAGGAAATGAACGTTTGATCAGCACACAAATATATGTAAGTAGTTTCAATTTTGTGTGCTGTGCTGATGCCCATCAAATAAGACTTTGAATATGAGATGTTAGTGTAATCTCGATTTTATAATGGTTCCTAAGTTATACCTATTTTCCGTTGCGTGCCACCAACGGTTAAACAGACCTTTTCGTTGTTTTTTACTAGAGACACATACCTCGTTTACAACTTTCGACTGAATTAAGTTTTAATAATGCTAAAATATACCTTTTAACCACAACCGTTTTAAATTTCATTTATTTTTAGATATTTTTTGCTCGTGTGTCCTATTTGCTCTACAGAGTATACAGACCTACATAGGTACAGTTTAAAATCGGAAGTCAAGCGTATCAGCTTGTCAGATGCCCTTGAGTTAAATTAACTTTCCATTTTTGTAAATACAACAAAAGGACGCAATAAAGGTAAATCGTCGGAGCCTGTCAACTGACGTTTTTTTCTTGTTTTGTAGGTTTTGAACCAGTACAAACTGCTTCTTTTTCCTGCATGGATAGTATGATGATGAACATTTTTAGGAAGGAAAACGTAAATATGCAATAGCAACTTTGTTCATTTAACAAAATGTAATATATGTGTTTGTCTCCTGTATTTTTCTCTGTCATCTCCTGTTATAAAAGGCTAAATAAACTGAGTAAATTTGTATTAATTGTAAACCTATTAGGTTGGCATAGTCATTATGTGTCCTTTACAATAAAATTTAAGCTCGCGGATCTATAATATTATTGGATGGTTTACAATTTGTTATCCAGGTTTAGGTATTTTTCTATGAGTAATTTGTGTATGTTAACGTACCCACAGAGCAGGTGCCTAGCTTGAGGGCAAGGCTTTTTAAATTCTAGTCAATATTATTTTTGTTTCCAATAAGCTAACAAACAAATACATTAAAACCTTAAGGGACCGAATAAGCAAAACTTAAATAAGCATATTTATGCAGTATGGTAGCAAACTTCAAGATAAATGCCGCAAATGGCGAAAAGTGTCTCGAAGTCACCACAAACACGATGCAAAATAAAATAAAGTTGCATATTAAGTGACAGGTCTGGATATGTTGTTTTTTATACAGATCCCAGACACTAGGAACGAACCAGTTCACGGCCGTCCCTTTTATTATCTCATACCTTTACTGAAGTATCGACCGACGATGGATTGTTTTTATTATCGCGCAAGTCGATGCCGACGACTTCGTATGTATGGAATTCGCTTTTAACATAATATACGCAATATTTATTTAGCTAGACCTTAATGTTTTTTTGCTTATATTGTAACGAGGAAAGGTTGGTATGTGTGTAAAGAATTAACTCAAAAATGCCTTGGGTTTTTTGAATGACTTTGGTATGGGCACAGCTGGAGCCTTATAAAATAATGTAAGCCACATTTAATCGCTGAGTAATCTAGTTTTCTGTGGAATTAATGGATTTCAAATAAGAACTCACTTTTGTCAGAATCGGTGTTTAAAGATTGGTCGAAACAAAAAGTCGGTCGAACAAAACAAATATTTTTGTTAAGCGCACCCTTAAATTTTATTTATTAGGATATTCATTTCGTTGCGATGCATTAAATAATAAATAGTATTTAACGTAACGATGCTCAAATGCAGTAAGGCTGCAGAATAACTGGCGATTATTGCAGCCTGGTTATATAAGACCAAATACGGAATTGCTGGTACTATTGTTTTAAAAGATACAGCATGAATGGAAACCGTTTCCCGAATGAAATTTTGAAAGCTGTGACAACAATTAATGCCGCAAAGCCATCTTTCACAAAACTATGAAGGCTAGTAAGTGTAAGGATACCTCATCGCCGGCGTGTTTCGCAGGCTCTGCTAGTGTGAACCATAAGAATAAGCACCTACCCTACAAGTGTGTCATGTTTATGAGTAGACTAGCGAAGTAAAATGGGCTGGCTCGACCAGATTGGTACAACTTTCTAATTGCAAACCGACATTTAGCACTTAATCCTGCACTATCTAGTCTTTAAATTGAGATTGCTAATTACTATTTAGTTATAAAATATTAACGTCGTAGTAACCTTTAAATTACCATTATGTTTAAATTTCTAGTATTAGCCTACATAGTTTAGGTTAATTGTATCGACAGATACGAGATAATTGTAGTTACTTCTCGCGAGTTAACACCTTTTTTTAAACTTCACCCCACTTTTTATCAGAAGTAATTAGGATTACCTTTACTATTTGTATAATACGGTTCATTTTTTTTATTATGTGTAATTACCATAAATATTTCATATAAACATGTGTTTTTTTAATTTTGTAATAGGGGGCGAGCCTATTCCCATTTTTGAGTGCTACTGATAATTTCCTAATAGAAAATCCAATAACGCTTTACCCGACCTGGAAATCGAACTCAGCATCTCTAGATTAACGTAGGAGACATTTGTTTTAGCATTTATTTTATTTAAATTAATTACCAGTACCATATTAAACAGGTAAAAACAAACATAAAAGCCATTTATCGTTTTTAAAATACGTTATTTAATTCAATTGATTGCTTTCTATAACTATATATTAAACCCATAAAATCAGCAACAAAGACTTAAATTTATTTTATGAGTATACAAATAATGTTATGGACGGATTTTATAACGTTTTTAATTTGATGGTTGAATTCGAATGTATCTACTGAATAATTATCATTAGCAATGTTTCACGCATTATGTGTGTAAATATTAACAGTATAAGCGGCATTCATACGTAGTTTACAACATGGTATGTACTAAATAAACTGGCATCTGGCTCCTGTATTATAACACAGAATATTGACTATAAATATTCTCACAATAAACAGGAGCAATTCTAGTTTATGGAATAATAACAAACACTTCCGATTTGAGAGCTTTTAGAGGCCATTACCTTTGACGCAAGAAGTACATCAACAGGTGATCGCAAATAGTAAAAATATTTCCTTAGCCCACTTTTAAATTTATGGGAAAATCTTTTTTATCTTATTTTTGTTTTATACTTTGGAAATAATCCAAATATGTGATGAGTTTGTTTTTGTATACCAATGTGACACCAATGGTGTGACTTGTCTTAATGTAAGTGAAGTGAAATATCGTCCAAATATAATATTAGCCTGCAAGAAAGGATCTCCCTATCTTACTACTTACTAGTTACTAGTATACAAAGTTATTCTCAGGCTAATCTTGAGGCTTGATGCGCTTTGCGGCTTGCCTACAACTCTGTAAGCAAAACTAGAATGAAATATATTTTTGCATTTCTGTAAAATTTTAATTGCTGCTTGCTCCTATACATTGGACCGTAATGTTGAAACTATTTGATAAGCGCACTATTCAATCCATTTTTTTTTAATTTCAACCAGTACTTTAAAGTTAGCATGTTCAACTAAATTTATCTTAAGCTTTATAATAACAACATAGATCAATGGCTATTCAAGGGAGTGGATATTCTACCAACAAATAAAACGTAACAGTGGTAAAAAAAACTTCTCGTAAATTTCACGAAAGCTAAAAATAGTAAGAAGTTGAATGTTGCTGGCGGAATATATCAGATATTTAGTATAACTTAGTATAGTCGACGCACTATTTGGACTGCATTGCGTCTACCGTCTGGGCACTTGTTATCACTGCTTTGATCTTTTGACCACAGATATCACAAAACATTAACATTATTCACAAAATGGCCATAGTGTATGTAAGTTTAGATGTATAACTACACAAAAGTACAGTTTCGTGGGAAGAATTGTACAGTTACTGTCATCGACGGTGCGCGTTTGTTTGGATCACTCTTTGTAGGTTAAAGTATATCTTGATTCAACTTCATACACCTGCGCCTGTGTGGCTTATTTTGCTGTACTTACTAGCAATCAACTGGGCTTTTTTGTTATATCTAGTCTGGTATAATCGCGTAGACAATAGTTGTAGATATCAAGATACAATTAGCCATAAGAAGACCTATCTCCGCGTTATAAGGAAATTTTCGAAAGATAATATCGGTTTCGAAATTACAAATAATTTAGTTCAGGATGGTTAATTGTTTCTATATCAAATAACAAAAATGGGCATCCAGAGAAAAGTATCCTTGATAGAAGCAGCAAAAATGAGATAGATGCAGTCAATTTCAACGAAACAGAGGTATCGAATATTGATGTATTTTGTGTAGTAAATTCTACACATAATACTTGTAAACTTAAGTATATTTGAGGAATACATCTATAATCTTATATAAGACATGTTTCGAGTGATCATGAACCCTTGGTTATTCAGTAGATCTACGTCACCCACCTATAGTTGGTCGTGCGAACACGCAAAAGTGACGCTTCAATTCACAAATTCTATCTTGTAATGCCACTTATCGTGTAAATATAAATGTAAATTAAAAAAACATATACCAGAAATGTATAAGTAAATAAGATTATTATATCTGTCTGTGAATTGGAAATACCCTACCGTATTACTTTTTATTATGTGGTCATATAATTATTTATTCAATATGAAAACAAGACGAGTTTTTTTAAGTTTATTATACTTCTATTACTGCATTATAAAATTTCGTCTTTATCTTGGCTCACTTCCTTTTAGTACACAATTCTCTATAAGTAAATAACATATGTTATTAAGAAACTAATGTGTCACGAATTTGAATCAAATAATTGAAAATCATTGTTGCGTAATAGTAATGTGTGCGTAATTTTCGTCACGGCAAAACCAGAAACTATTGACTAAAACAAGGTGATGTTCCTCTATATGCATTATGCATCTATATGCATTCTCTATATGCATTCCTCTATATGCATATTGTAAAATAACAATGTAATTTTCTATATATTTTTTTTATCTAAGTAGCTGTTGCCGTCGAATCCGTCCCAGTGGAATTAAAGAAACACTACTTCCCGATATCCGGATTCCAAGACATAAACAATCATTTAAGCTTAAGTAACTACAAATAAACATCAAATCATTTTAGATATTATGTAGATACGCAAATAAAAATTCAGAATTTTAACATTTTTGTATTGTAAGACTTTACACTCGCTAACCCACTTCAACATTGAAATTTTAATTACTGATTTGTCAATTGCTTAGTAATTCCAGAATCTACAGCGTTATTTAAAATAAATTTAGTTGACGAGTAATAAGTACCTGCTGCTCCTTTAAGTATTATAATAATTGGAATCCTACTGCCAGTATAATCTCCAAAATATTTATTTACGACTAATAATATCTAAAATAAATATTTGTGCCTATTTTGGCTTACTTTATACTTGAAGACGTAAACAATCGCCATCGCCAAGAACGCAATACATGTCTAAAGTAAACAGTCATCACTAATCAATTAAATTATTGGGTGTTGAAGCCTAGATTATCACCCCGGACCAATATATAAACGTTCCAGAAGAAAGTATATATTTACTAGTATTAAATATTATTATAGGTGCGGCGTTTACAAGTTCATACATAGATAAGAGGAGGAATATACAGACGGGGACGATTGTTTCATACTAGTAAAAGAAGTTATCTCAAGTTAAATTAAATAAATTAATAATTTTTATCACGCAGTTACGTGTTGTTGTACATGTAATTGTTGAAAAAGCAATAAAACTGAAAAACGCTTACTTTATAATTGTAATCCGTGTGTTTACAACATTATCTTGACGTAACTTTCCTGCGCGGCCGTAAACTAGACTTTGAATGTCATTTGCTGAGATTCGTCGGTCAATCACAATGCTTATCGGCATTACATTACATCGTTCCTACACTTCAAATAGTATAAAGGTTATCGTGCGGGTTAAATGATTTCATATATAAACAGAATGCAGTGAACACTTCCATCTTCATTACACTTATTTACAACTTGCTATCATATAGAAGGGTCAGAGAAAGCTTCCATGGAATAATAATCAATTTAAGTTCATAAAGAGAATGATACATTGCAAGTTGCAACAATTCTGCATCTATATCATAACTGGATTCGGTTACAATATAAGTTTATAATTTTATCCATGCACAATCATTAATTGATTGATATTTAATACTGGTTTTATACTTATTTCATCCGCGTTTGTATCCTGAGTTTATTTTAAAACTCTTTTTATATCTGTGCAATCGTTTTAATTATATTTTACTTTTATGGTCTAAGACCTGTAGGATAAGTGACTATAAATATTTGAGTATTTAGACATATAAGGTACTTAAATAATTTTTACTTCTGCATTCATTCGTAATAAATAAACACTATTGTTTGTTGTACATTTTTTTGCCAAATTTAACAACTGTCTTCTTACGAATTTAACGGTCTTTTTACCAATCTTCAAGCAGTTTATTTTTCCAGCTTACACATTTTTTATTATTTTTGTTTACTTTTATAACATTATTTGTGATCTAAGGTCATTGTAAGGTTTCACATTGATTCAGAGGGGTGAAAGATCATAGATAATAATCCTTTACTAACACTTTCCTCTGATTTTAACAAAATTCATCAAATCAGATTGTGTCTATGGCAATTTAGGTGAGAAGGCATCACAAACGGACACGGTTATTTCGGCACATGTTTTTCGCAAATATAGTTAAGATATTTAATTCTTTGTCGTATAAGAATAACAAACTTATGGAAATAGTAACGTGCGATAAAGAGTCAATATTGAGTACACTGCACCTTGTATGCTTCATAATAATGTAATAAATGTCCTGCAATAAAACAAAAATAAATCTCCAAGTAAACAGAGCAATTGAAGGTTTTCTCAATCACGTTTATTACAATTACTGGAGAAAGACGTCACAGTAACAATCTGTTTCCTGCAATAAGTTCATCTCCCTGGCGAGCTGCGCTTGGGACCTACATTGTCTGTATTGCAATGCGCTAAACTGTGCAATCTCACTAAATTATTTGAGCCATAAATAGCAACGAACAAGAGCAAATGGTACCTTCTAGAAACCTGTGATTTGATTTAATATAACTCTAAAATTGATCGTCTTTATTCAGTTTTCCATGTTAGGCTGGCCTAGTATACAAAGACATCCCGATATTTAATCGCGAAATGTGCACATGAGATTCGAAAAGTAAAAAATGCTGCGGATGTGACCAGAAACCAGAGAGTCTGGGATGATACCAATACCTCTAAAACAAACTCCTCTAAACATCCACCCGGGAATGACAACTGTTATCTCTTTACTTCAGCAAGAGTACCTACGTAGTCCTATAATTATTACCCACTAGCTTTTGCCCGCGACTCCGTCTGCGTAGAATTTAGGGCTGAGTGCAGAAAGATAATAAGTGAATCTTTAATTTGTCTCATAAGTGTATAAAAAAAGTTTTACTTTGAAAAAGCTATTTCCGCATTTATAACATGTTTATTCCACGGGAGCATTTAATTGTTACTTCACAGGGTCCTATTTATGTCCATACCTAAAATATATAACTTATTCGAATAGTTTAGGCGTGAAAGCGTAACAGACTTACAGACTTACTCTTGCAATACTATAACATGTACCGATACTCACGGGAACACATTTTCCAGGATAAAAGTATATCATGTTAATTCGGTGGGTCCTACCTATTTCTATACCAAAACTCATTTAGATTGATTCAGTAGATCTTGAATATACTATTCCCACGGAAATACTACATTTTCGGGATAAAAGTATCCTATGTTATTTTGGTGGGTCCTACCTATCTCCATACCAAAAATCATTCAAATCGGATCAGTACATCTAGATAATAATAATTCCCACGGGAATACTACATTTTCCGGGATAAAAGTATCCTTTGTCACTTCAGTGGGCTCTACCTATCCGCATACCAAAAATCATTCAAATCGGTTCAGTAGATCCAGAAATACCCGTTCCCACGGGAATACTACATTTTCCGGGATAAAACCTATCCTATGTTACTACGGCGGGCCCTACCTATCTCCATACCAAAAATCATTGAAATCTGTTCAGTAGATCTAGAAATATCCATTTCCACGGGAATACTACATTTTCCGGGATAAAATGCATCCTATGTAACTTCGGTAGGCCCTACCTATCTCCATACCAAAAATCATTCAAATCGGTTCAGTAGATCCAGAAATACCCGTTCCCACGGGAATACTATATTTCCCGGGATAAAATGCATCCTACGTTACTTCGGTGGGCCCTACCTATCTCCATACCAAAAATAATACAAATCGGTTCAGTAGATCCAGAAATACCCGTTCCCACGGGAATACTACATTTTCCGGGATAAAATGCATCCTATGTAACTTCGGTAGGCCCTACCTATCTCCATATCAAAAATCATTCAAATCGGTTCAGTAGATCCAGAAATAACTATTCCCACGGGAATACTACATTTTCCGGGATAAAATGCATCCTATGTTACTTCGGTGGGCCCTACTTATCTCCATACCAAAAATCATTGAAATCGGTCAAATGGTTTAGGCGTGAAAGCATTACACAGGTAGTGTTACTATCGAGTTACAATACATGCTCATCCCACAGGAACCCTACATATTCCCGGGATAAAATGTTGTTCATGTTACTTCATAAGATTTAATTTATGATCATACAAAGAATCATAAAAGTCGGTCGAATGGTTTAAGCGTGAAAGCGTAAGAAAAATATAGGGTTTTTTACCCAATCCCACGGGAATACTACATTTTCCGGGATAAAAAGTATCCTATGTTACTTCGGTGAGTCCCATCTATCTCCATACCAAAAATCATCCAAATCGGTTCAGTACTTTTTGAGTTTATTCGTAACAAACATCCAAAAATACAAATCTTTCCTCTTTATATAATACTAGCTTTTGCCCGCGACTCCGTCTGCGTAGACTTTAGGGTTAAGTGCAGAAAGATAATACGTGAATCTTTATTTCTTCTCATAAGTGTCCAAAAAAGTTTTACTTTGAAAAAGCTATTTCCGCATTTATAACATCTTTATTCCACGGGAACATTTACTTCACAGGGTCCTATTTATGTTCATACCTAAAATTATATAACTTAGTCGAATGGTTTAGGCGTGAAACCGTAATAGACTTACAGAGTTACTCTTGCAATTATAACATGTACCCATACCCACGGGAACACATTTTCCAGGATAAAAGTATATCATGTTAATTCGGTGGGTTCTACCTATCTCTATACCAAAATTCATTTACATTGATTCAGTAGATCTTGAGTTTACGGATTCCCACGGGAATACTACACTTTCCGGGATAAAATGTATCCTATGTTACTTCTGTGGGCCCTACCTTTCTCCATACCAAAAATCATTCAAATCTTTCAGTAGATCCAGAAAGTCCCATTCCCACGGGAATACTACATTTTCCGGGATAAAATGTATCCTATGTTACTTCTGTGAGCCCTACCTATCTCCATACCAAAAATCATTCAAATCTGTTCAGTAGATCCAGAAATACCCATTCCCACGGGAATACTACATTTTCCGGGATAAAATGTATCCTATGTTACTTCAGTTGGCCCTACCTATCTCCATACCAAAAATCATTCAAATCGGTTCAGTAGGTCCAGAAATACCCGTTCCCACGGGAATACTACATTTTCCGGGATAAAAAGTATCCTGTGTTACTTCGGTGGGTCCCATCTAACTCCATACCAAAAATCATTAAAATCGGTCAAATGGTTTAGGCGTGAAAGCGTAAAATCAATATAGCGTTTTATACCCAATCCCACGGGAATACCAAATTTTCCGGGATAAAAAGTATCCTATGTTACTTCGGTGAGTCCCATCTATCTCCATACCAAAAATCATCCAAATCGGTTCAGTACTTTTTGAGTTTATTCGTAACAAACATACAAAAATACAAAAATACAAAAATACAAACCTTTCCTCTTTATAATAATAGTATAGAAGTATAGATATAGATTACTTTGTTTTCTCATTTGCTTCCCAACTGCACTTGTTGAAAGCTAACATGAAACATTCCACGATCTTCAAGGGTTAAGAATTATTGCATTTGTTTTTTTTTAAGTATAAGATTTTTATACATCTACTTGTAAACTACATATGTACATATATATTGCATATGTGATTGCCGACCTAGCGCTTACAAGTAACCTGATCCCCGCTTTGAACTTCAGCGTGTGAACGTTTTACGTAGGTTTGTAAAGAAACGCCGATTGAGGGGATTTTTTCTGACCCAAAGATATATAAAGTTGTTATTGTAAGAAATATACTATACATACAATATAAATAAATAATAAATAAATACACCCAACAGTCACATACATAGCTCTGACCCCACACTAGGTTACAAGACCTGTATCGTGGGTATCAGACACTACGAGAGACTTTTTCGGTCTCACAAACACCCAGACCCGAAACAAATATTAGTAGATCACACAAACATTTGTCTCGGTGCGGGGATCGAACCCGCGTCATCACGTTTAGCAACCTGGTGTCTAGCCAACTGCGCCACGGGGTTGTCATTTTTCATTATTTTACAAAAGGTAAGTGAGTTCTAATATACATCTAATCGCAAGAGTAGGCTGTACAATTCAGGTTCTATTGTTTATGATAATACAAGGACATTAATTAAAATAATTGATTAATCCTCAATGTAAAGAACACAATCGTTGTTGCAACACAAATTTTATTTGTTACTTGTGATGTCAATGGGTTAGCCCATAAACCGCAAATAGGTATTTGTACCTAGACGTTTTGTACGAATATGAACACTATACTTCATTCTACCTTGTATATATACTTCGATAGTCAATCATAAAAACATTTTTATGAGCTGAAGTTCGTAACCCCATTAGACTAGTAACGTGGGTTATGACAGTATGTATACTAAAATTAATATAAAGGTGTAACAATTATGTACAAATGAGTTGGTTCGAGCAGAATGCCTCATAGATCGAACAACATTGTTGTCATTTGTATTATTTTAAGCAAAAGATCGGGAGTCAATTTTTTTGGTATAAAAGCTGCCAGTCAAACTCACAAGTTCTGTATTCATTAGTAAGAGATAAGCATCTTCCCGTTATCAGCCTTTTAACTTTTTTAAATAGACGACCACTCTTGTTGAATTACACCAGTGCGGTCACATTGCATTATCATTACAAAAAGATGTGCTAAAATATATCTAGCCAGAGTCAGCTTATTGCCAGGAAAATTATTACTTACTTACTACTTACTTAAAACTTTTTGTTTCGCTTGTTTCATCTTAAGGATTCTTGTGAAGTCTTGAAACCCTAAGTTCGGAAGCTATAATTGAAACACAAATCCCTTGCACCTATAACCACAGTCTCTACACTGACCAGAAATACCTGAGCTCAACACAAGTAAACCATGGAAAAACGACATAGAATCTCCGAAAATTTTGAATCCAACTTTGACTAGATGCATCAATCGATTCGTCTTATGTTATCAGATTTACTGTGACGTAACTATGTTTTTTTATTTCAGTATAGAGTAGCAAATCTCGAAGAAAACAAACACCATTGAATCAGCACAGAATGTTCCCCGCACAGAAACGTTTATCTAGTTACCGGTAATTCTTTGTTATCTCTTCAGCCCGACAGGTTAGATCGTAATGATGCTTAACGATCAGACAATGCTTAAAATGCATGGACGACGTGCGACGTAGAACAAGATCATCTTTGAAGGTCTTATAAAAAGTATGCTTCCAGCGGCATAAACAAGGAATTAAATAGAAGATACATTTCCCTGAAGACATTTAATACATCGTTTCACACAAACATGTTAACGCTCTGTAGAGTTTCTCTAAAACTAATTTTTTATAAAATATGTGAACTTATACTTCACGTTCTAAAAGAACCCTTAAAATATTATGTTTCCATTCACAATTAAGAAAATATTAAACAAACCATATCGCTCCGGGTGTATGTAATTACGAACACGATTTAAGTTTTGCGTTGAATTCTTTTATACGATCGGAAACTACAACTCTACATACATACATTTGTAGTCGTAAACGTTATAGGTATATCCACGAAACAAAATAAATAAATTCATATATTTGACGTGTTAGTAGTTTAACACACATTGTTGAGCTATTTACACTACCTTAATGGACTTCTGGAAAAAAATAATTAAGTCTGACTACACAAACAAATATGAAAACATAGTTGCTGATAGCGTAAGATGTAAAGCTTGTTTATTTTCAATTTCCGCACCAATATGCTACATTCTCGATTTTACATATTAGGTGACGTTTTTGATAAACATTAATTACACCTACAAATAATCGAAATGTAACTAAAATAATAAAATTAATTCGATACTTAGGCTCATCTGCGTTCGACGTAATTCCAACTAACATTCTGTCTGGATTATTGTCATTGACATGTGACAATTAATTTGATGAGTAAATAGTGTAATTACAAACAGCGAGTAGAAAGGCCCACGGTGGGGCTGAGTGTCGGGGCGCGAGTGCCGCGCGCGCAGTGAGCCGGAGTGCGGCGCAGCGCGTGGCTGCCGCTCGTGTCGCGCCGCGCGCCTCGCCGCCCGCCGCCCCGCCCGCCGCGCACCTCCGACCCCGCGGCCTCTTCAGCACCAGCGTCCGCCGTCGCCTCCGCCTAGAGCGAGTCGCTCAACGCCCCTTGTATAAAGCGGTTGCGCCGCGCGTACTCGCACGCAGTCACGACCCGACCACGCTCACCCGTGCACTCTGGTGACACGCGCCTTGCACTACCCTCCTCATCCCGGGCTACTCACATTCCAAATCCCAATCGCGATTACTAGTTCAGTGAAAATGGCAGACTGCGACTGGGGATACACTTGTGAAAACGGTGAGTGCACCCGATACGTACGCGATCTGTTCGCAGTGAATGACAGGACCGGTTTGTTTATATAGTGGCACGTGACAATCCATGTAAATAAAGAGCTATAAAAAAAGTTATTCAACTTTTGAGAAACCGGTTTGTTATTCTACTACGACAGCAACAGGTTTTATGAATTCGTTACAGCTCAACGAAAGTTTTTTTTTATCAAGTTTTATGATTTATTTACTTTTTAAAACATGCCTAAAAAATTGACAAATTATGTTAATTATATAAGTTTTACTTACTGCAATTAGTTGTTGTCAATAAAGACAAGGATAAATACTGATGAATCTTACTTTCCTCTGTATTGACGTATATATTTTATTGCAAAAGATAAGAAAATCGTTATTAACACACATGTACCTCTACCTACATAATATTAATATATCTATATTCTGTGAATATCGTATTTTCTCCTCGGAAGCAAACACGCTCGGATCCGCTACGGTTTTACATAAAATTAAACATGTTTTGATGATATCGTCAAACCAAAAAAAACGTCTTACGATAACCAAAAAAAGACGTAACTTCAAAATTTTGTAACCTTAATTAACAAAACCCGTATAAGTCAAGTTATTGTTAACGATTTGATGAGTGTTATCTTACTAAAAAAAATGTCTGTGATGATAAGTGTTGTGTCTGCCGGTAAACATAATAAATACGATTTTTTTTGTATGAATTCCAAGAATAGTGCCAACTAGTAGCAAATCGCGTGCGGCGATCATTGGCCTACTTTAATTCGTTCGGTAAGCCGGTTTACAAATGAAACTTCACCCACTAAAGAGTTTTTTACCATCCGCCTACAGACTTCTTAGTAGGTGACACTACAGTAACAAAAACATAACGTGTTTTTTACACACAACGTAATCTATGTCACCAATATGCACCCAGCCTTTCAATTACATCACAAAAACAATTAAAAGGGAATTAGTTCGAACTCTTCAAACGAAATTGTCTATTTCAACTTTCCCAGCTGGTTGCTAACTTTCACAATCACCTTTTTATTCTATTTAATTCTATCCTCTGCGTACATAAGTAAAAACGCTTAAATATATTTACATTTGTGTTGTTAAATAATCTTTCTGCAAAAGGTTTTTTGAACACGTGACATATTTTTCATTAATAAAACCAAAAATTTCAATTGTCTAAGAAAATATCACGGTTGTCATTTTATTTCGTGTTGTAAATACCAACACTTGAAACAATACCTTGAAAGTGTATATAGACAATAATGTAAATTTAAAAGTTAAAAGAAACAATAGCAAAAAGAATTGTAATTAGCAGGAATGGCGAATGACTATTAGCTGACATTGTCCATCAGTTATTATTGTGATGTAGATAAAGTATCATGAATGCGGGTTAATTTCTAAGGAAACAGTGGCAAATCTAATTTACTCGTGTGTTGACGGATATCACTAAAACTAATTCTGTGTTTAGTGTGGTTTAAAGTACATTATTGGACTAAAATTCAAATATTCGTGTATTAAAAATCTTTGCGAATAAATAACCATTATTTTATATTTACATCAAGGCTTATGTAAAAAATGCTGAGCTGCGGTAAAGTATATGGAGGAAAATATTTTCAAAACATAATAACAGGAAAGTTAAAGTTCTCTTCGACGCAAACGTATTGCGGTTTCTTAAACGACAAATGCATATTAATATTGTATATGTCGTGTGATTATTAAAAAAAGAGCTAAAACTGCTAAAAAATCTGTTATATTTAATCGAGCCTTAAAAATTTTACTCGACAATTTCTTTTCCGATCACAATAAATGATAGTTTATACAGCTTCAACTCACCTTCATTCATACAAAAAATCGTATGTAAGCTGTAGTTCGTTTTCCTACAAAATATTTTCCTAAAAATAGGAAATGGAATCGTCAAAAAAAATAGTACAATATCATCAAATAAAAATCAGTTTTTCTTACTTGCCTATTGCCATACATACATACAGGAGATCTATCGACGATATTGCCCAAAACTGTTAAGGGAAACATCCATAGAATTTTCATTTAAATATTTAAATAACAAATGTTAATATTGTCAAGATAGCTATGTAAAGACTGCTGCCCTCGTAAAGTCCAATTTTGACTAATACACTTTCTACAGTAAATTAATAATCATAAATGATATAAATATATCCATATGTTTATTAGGGTATTAGGTATATAAGTACACTGTATGTCATTTTTTATCTGTAAACTATATACGTTCTATTTCGTGTCTTGAATATTTTATCCTTCTACTAGTAGTAGTATCCTACTGATTAAAAAGCGATAATTAAACTCATTTGACGTAGTTAATCATCATGATGCCAAGCGCAAAGTGCTGGGTGTAGCCACGTAGTTAATCATTCCTTTGAATATCGCTTGGCGAGCCGGATCAGTAATAAGATGATTGTAAATGTCAGACGTGATGTAGCTTCAATTTAACCATTGCCATACGAATGGTATTAACACTTTCTAAATCCAAACAATACGACTATTGTTGGGCAATGCACATGCACAGCGTTAGAAGCACTGCGTCTGGCAAATTTCTCGCTTTTCTATAAGAATCTTGTTACTGGCTTAAATATGAGTAAACTAGCCGCCCACAAACTCTGCCTTTTATTATGCGCTAACACGATATCCATTGTTCTATTGATGCATTGTTTTTTGTTTGTTAAACAACGCGTTAATTATTATAAACCAACTTTTATTTTGAGCGTTGCGAATCTCTTTAATTTTCATAGTGCGCCATCGTCTTTTGATTAAACAAGCAGATTATTATTATGACTATTAATTTTTCTTCAGGGTTTCCCATTAGAGTATCCGAAATTCAAACGCTTTTTAGTCAAATTTAAAATAATTTTGACAATTACAAATACGTAAGACGCCCAAAAGAACATCACCCGTTATTTTTGACTATCCTTAAACGTTGATATTCGCATCTGATTTGTGTTTAAATCCATTAGTACTGCGGCGTATACCTGGAATTGAAAGTAAACTACATATAAGGTAACTAATAATTGGATAAAAAAAATCTGTAATTATACAAAAGAAATATTGTACAATAATCGTCACAACATCCGTATAATACAATAAAATACAATTTTGTTATTTCAACCAATATAAGGATATAACCTTCGTATAATGTCAGCGGTACATCCTTTTCATTGATGTGCATTTATCTCACGGATTTTTTTTTACTTTACATACATTTTTATCCTCGCACGGCAAATAGTAGTGCCTAATCAGTGCTGCATAATGTAAGTTTACGAAATAATTACATTTGCCTCGTACCTTTGGTTTCCTTGTTACTTCTTTTGAGATACTGATACCAACACGGCCTTTTCCTCCTACAGTCCCGCGAGTACGTCGCGGCTCTACCTTTACGAAAATAATTCGTAAAGGCCGCCTTAGCACCCGAAGTATGTTTATTACTATAAGGCTCTTTCGCTGATTTCTAAGACAACCAACTTTGTATTTTGATTAGATTGCGACGTGAATTAGTGTGACAAATAAAAATTAATAAAATATTTAATGATCTTGGATTACAACCTCACGAGCCTACATTATCTCAGTGTTCGTTTACTTAAACACGTTGTGTACTTTTGTGTGTAAAGTTTGACGTGAATAAAATATAAGTAATATCCAAGAAAGCAAAGTGATTTATTGTAGATGATATATGTAGACAATGCCTCTCATTCTCAGAATGTATATTATGCGAGCTTAGACTGTGAAATGAGGAAAAATCAAGGACAAAGTCTGTTTATAAAATTACAAATTAATTCTTTATTTATTGTACCATAGTTTATAAATAACACTGTTTAACCTAGACACGTGTAAAATGTGTACGTTATTAGGTTCAAAAGAAAAATGCCAAGTTACTTTAATTTTAGAGCTACTGGGCACATAACCCTGTATAAAATATGTATAAATATATATTATATGTTTATATTTTGTCAATAGTATTGTTTTAATATTTAACAAACCTGCCTCATCTCATCTCTGCATCATCATCACCCTAGGTTCACTGTTAGAGAATGCAATGCTAGGCATTAAGTCCACCTTTGGAAAATTTATATGAAGTGTGAATAAATAAATAAATAAATCTTGAAAGTTTTATAACTTACCACACCGTAGGTAAAAGTAGAACTAGTCTTGAAAATAAAATCTCTGTGAAACTCCTTTTAAAGGTCCGTGCTAGAAATTATTTTAGCATACACATAGAAGTATTGCTAGCATTTACGAATGTAGGGGTCTTTATACTTACAAAAAGGTATAATTGCAACAATTACTAGAAAATTAAAAAAAAATAATTTACAGTTTATAGCATAGGTACTCATCAAAGGGACGATACATAGAGATATAACCAGTTAGCCGGAGGGTTAAGAGGCTATTTGCGTATTTGATGTGCCAGAGAATTGCGCACTTATGTACGTATGTTGACCTACTAGTTCTTATAAAATATGATGCCTCCATACGTTATTACTATATACCATACGATTAAGAAACGTTAACATAGAAAATTAGATTTGATTGGTGGAAATCCCTGTGTTTGTAAATATACGAAATTACCACAATATTGGTCTTCCTTTTCAAAGCAGATAAACAGTTTAAATTCATTAATAATATCGAAAATTCGAATATAATTTTTTTTTCTTTCAATAGATGGATTAAGTCACGGGCAAATAACATCAGTTAAGAGGAATTTTGCGCACGAGTTACATATAATTTATTTTTATTGGTTTTATGCCTAGAATTAAGAATTAAGAAAAAAATATCTCTGAATTTGCTTTTCTGAGTAAAAATTGGGAAATCAAGCAATGAAAATACACAAAAATTTCACATAGAGACGATTTCTTAAGAAAATAACAGCAAATATTTTTGATTTATAATCATATTTTTTTTGTATATGTGTGCGTATATAATCAACATATATTAAGTAAAATCCATGCACAAAAAAAACTGTTGACCAGTGTAATCAGTTCTCGATAAATAACTGAAAAATCTTTAAATAACTGAATAATAATCAATTCAAAGTAAGTAGCATTTCTAAGTAAAAGGTTTTAAATAACCTTGTGGTTAAGTTGTAAACAATGTTCCATGAATAGCAAGGAATCTTTTGAGATGAATAATTTCTCAGGCTAAAACAAACGATGACTAATGTGTTCGGATTTAACTTTGCCTCCTAATTTGTGAAAAATTCTTGAATAACGTATCACGTGATCAATTTCTCGAAAATAGAAATCTTTTTTTTAACGATTATACTTTTTGTTGGTTATTATTGCTTAACATGTCCGCTAGTTGCAGGACATTAAGAAATATTGATTGCATTATATGTGTGCAATAATAAATCTGCAGGAAGTTTGTTTTGTTTGTTGTGAACTGTAACAAAGCACTAACATGATTTAGGTACTCTAGAGGTATTAAAGGAACCTAACTTATGGGCAGAATTTCCTCCTTCGACAAGTTTAATGCCTAGATTTTTACGTCTGCGACTGATAAAAAATATATTTAATACTAAAAATATATTTCTCGAAATTGTAGTTATGTTTACTTATAGTCTTGAAAATTAAGTTATTTTCAAGAAATCCTTAAAGTAAGTAAAATGACGTATTTTAAACATTAATCTCAATTTTACCGCAACAGTAATAGCGTCGCAACAAATGCTAAAATATTAAAATCATTATTAAAAAGGATATATGACTTGTGCGATCTTTAATGGTCTTTAATGGTCGAATAATATCTATTGTTTGACGCAGATGGCAAGAAATAAATTTCGAATAAATTATCAAATATACGTCAAAAGAATCATTTGGTAAATCTACGTACGGAAACTACGCTGCGAAAACTTTATTCGCCCATACCGGCTTTCCTCTTTATGCAAGAACATTTTGCGTTTAATAGAAACATTAGATATTATTACGATTAAGGAAACTGTAATATAGAATGTTCCCTTAACTGACGGATATTCTTAGAACATGTTGTGTAAGCGGCGACCGTCTATCGCGTTAAGAGTGTGTTCACTTTTATAGCGAACTAATGGCAAACTTATTGCAGTTGGGTAAAGACTATTGGACAATGATGAGATGATACTGATGTGGAGGCGTTTCCCACCGGACCGCACCCAATTATCGTAACCAATTTATTACGTACGAACTGTTTTTATTACAACTCGCCTTTTGTATTCTTTGAAAAATTATTTTCATGAAAACATGTAGTTATAATACATTTAATAATCACCTGACCTTCGTGATGAGACATTCTAATTGTTTTTAAATGATTCTTTTTTAGAACATTACGAAATGCTAGTTTTGGTTCTTAGATAACAACGCAACGTTAAGTAGTGTTTTGTAAAATAATTTATCTCCGAAGCTGGAAACTACATAACCATTTTCAAGGTAACTCGCATATCAAATTATTTTGCTACAAATACCCGTGATAATTTATTGTTTGTAAACAATGAATTGAGTAACAATTTCATTGTAATAACGTTTGTCGCCGTGTGAGTGCACTTGAGCGGCTCCGAATGCTGTCGCTGTGACCTCGATCATGTCGTTCCACTACGGAAATAAAGGTTAAACATTGATAAAAAATGATATTTTCTGTAAACTATTAACGAATGAGGAAATAATAATTTAAATCTCGAATAGATTGATTACAAATATAGCATTGAAGTAACATAGATTTTGTTTATTGCCACAATTGCATTTAGTTTCGCATATCGTAAAAACCGTGTCACCTTACATTAAAATCGTTTTAATGGTGTTTTGTCATGTATTACGCACATAAAACAAGGCATTAGATAATTGAACACTCGTTGCCCTCTGTTTTGGTTACTGTAACCTTATAAACCACCATGCGGGTATCGAATACTTTATGAATGTGTCCAGTTAATTGTGGAAAGCGTGCGAGACAAAGACGTGAAGGCGACAACACGAGGGCGCTTATTTTAAACTGGACGTATAAATCTGTAGGAGATAAGCGAGGCCGAGGTCGTCCTCTGCCGGTGCGAGCAACTTAGCGCCTCTGGTGTGCTGCTGCCCGATTGATTAATCATAATTCCATACCTATCTATTATCTACTTATGTCATTACTGGAGAGTATGCACGCTGCGTGTATGTGGGTCAAAGACCACGTGCCAACCGATTTAGCTAAGCGATATGTGAAGGTAGAGTGATATCGGTACTTTTATTACATTTACCTACAGTTATTTCTTACGTTTATAAATAAGTATAACACAAACTTATCATTCAATTAAGACAACAAAGACATTTGTTCGTAAAATCACGCAGCTATTGAAATACAAAGATGTTTGTCTCAATCTGAAAACAATGAGTGGAAACCCTTTTGTGTTTTGATAAGTTATGACACAAACCTTTAGAGCCCAAAGATAAATCACCTTCATATACGGCAACAGAAAATAATATATGGAGGCAACAACACAAACGCATCCGGTTACAGAACTAAATCGGTAAAATTACCGGATCCAAATAACGCAATGTCATCGACATACAAATTAACTATAGATTACGTAGCAACTTTTCTAAATATATAATTTTCTACTGACCATTCAAAATAATCTCATTAATAGTAAGTACAACACTTAATCGTATAGTACTGATGAGTCTTTTATGTATAAATAAAAATAAAATTAGAATATATTTACGTTGCTTGATAATATAATTTGTTGATCATGCGAAAATTGAAGAGTTATGAATTGAAGCAAATTCAGTGTTTAGCAAATTTAAGCATAAAAAATAAGGGTGTGTAATAAAATAAGGTAAGGTTCGTTAACCTCCTCACATCAACAATAATTATATAATATAAAATAAATTCAAGGCAATTTGTAATAACGCTATAAATTTTATATTATAATATGCTTTAAAGTTGATTGTGGTCAATTTTTGCTACAGTACACCAACTTTGGTAGAAATCAGTGCCACGATATGATTTTTCGGGGGTTAACTAGCATGTAATATCTATCATTAAAATATTCAAAAATCAATAATCCAACTACAAGTCTTCTGGACGTACATTTATATATATAGCTATATGTGACAACTATAGTAAACGTATCAATATAGAAAATATTAAAAGGGAAACTATAGAGCTAACAACTTATTACTTATCAATTTCCAAATTCTTCGAATACGGAGTGTATTAAAGAAACACTTCTAATATTTATTCTATTATTTCTATTCTTATTATTTCTAAGCAAAAGCCCTAACCACGACAGCTGCGGCAATTTCCCGTTTGTTTAGTATTTTGCCCACCTTACTATAATTATTCAGACGACTACATGATCCGGTTCTATAGTTGAGTTATTTACTCCTTTTTTCATAACACACATTGTTGTCTGTGCCAGAGCGCAGTTTTGCATGCTCGTATTACGAAGAGTTTATGATTCTGCAGTTACTAAAAGCGTAACAGATATTTATGGAGCACCCAAATATTTATCCTCGCGCAGTATGAGGAGAGAATGACTAACTAACCCTTAAAACTTCAAAATATAAATAGAATGAAACCTTCAAAGTTCAATGTTCGCCTAATCATACCAGCGATAATATTTACGTTCTTAGTTGTGATGTTTAAAAAATAGTTCATTGAATGAATACTCATTTCATTGATATGAGTAAGTAACTACGTATAACATAAAACGTGTTACGTCATCTTTACGTTGAAATGTTTCTTGTGTATATTTGTATATTAAACAATTGTAGATATGTGGTGAATTTGAAAGTGACAGTTTTCTTGATACACGTTTATCATAATTTATCTCCTTACTTTAACTCTTTCCACGTTGGAGGTCGTAGCCACACGTCAACCACGAAAGCAATAGTTTTACTTACGCTTTTCATTTGATGAATTGGTTTCAAGAAACGCTGATCTTTTGTAATTTCATTTCTTTTACTAGTTTTAATAGTAGTTGTACTAATTGCTGATTTTCCTATTATTCGATCATACTTTAACATGTATTCCATTAGAAAATATCTTTGTTAGGTTACCGTCACTATATTCGTAGTAGAAATCTGTATTTTTACTTGCTTATTTTATAATTAAACATTTGCAGCGGTATCTAATGATTAAAAATTGTACTAGAATATTTTCAATTAGATACTCCTACCACCAAGACTAGTAGCAATTTGAATAGAATACACCTTGACCGCATATAAAATAAAATAATAAAAAAACATTTAAAGCAACTTAATTTGGTATACGAAATTCAAACTCTCGTCTATAGACTTGCCGTCAAAAGTCTGCGATAAATTGCAACGGTTATATCATTATGCAACTACTTTTGAACAGGTTTCATTAATTACAGTCTACAGACTAGACGAAAGTTATTTAAAAGTAAAAGTATAGAAGTATCTTGCAACATACGAATGTTTAAGAATCCACTGAAAGTTATATAGTCTAGTCAACATGTTCAAAAACGTGTTAAATAGAAATAAAGCTCCTAAAAATATGAGCGATGGCTCATTCGATTCGGAATGACGTCTAGAAAAATGTTTTTGAAGGGTATATTAGCACATAAAAAATTGCAATTGTTATTAACAAAATAAAAAAAATAAAAAAGGTATTTAGTTTTTCGTTAATAACTTAAAAAATAATAATATTTAAGGAATTTTGAAAAAAGATCCTGAAAGAGGAGAAAATTTCCAATAAAAAAGAAATAACTCCCGGAACTCTATCTATATTATTTATATTATTTTTTTTATACTGAAAATAGAGCTCCGCGAGGGCGTTACGGCATAGGCGCCGCCTAAAAAGCCGGTATATCACCTAAAACAATTTATTTTTAATATTAAATGACAATTTAAAAATTTGAAAAAATTTTGGTGTAATGTAGACACTTGAACGAAAAAAACCTCGGTGACAAAAATTTTTTTTGTCGATTTTTCAAAAAGTTACATCATTGTTAATTAACTCATTTTTTTCCAATCTCTGTTTTTATAAATTACGGCATAACATTTTTAATAACTGATCTAAAAATCTTTTCGCTTCGTGGAGCTCTTCATGTTTATGTACCTTATAAAGTTATGCAAAAAAAATTAATTTAAGTTAATTATTTTGTTAATTATAATTTTTTTAAATGAACTAAAAATGAAATTTCTAAAAAATGTTATTAAAAAAATTTTTTTTTGGTAATGTATTATTATTGCTGTTTTTGCATCTAATATAGGTATTAATTATCATCGGAAAAATTTTTTTTACGTCATTTGTTAAGAAATTATTTATAAACAAATAAACTATTTTAGGACTTTTAAAAAAAATCTTTTTAACATATTATAGCATAGGTGCAATTATGATTTAAAAAAAAAAAAAAATTCTTAAATATTTTTTTTTATATTTTATAATCGTTTTTTTTATATTTCAATTGTTTAAATAATTAGTTCAGAAATTATATTATTCTTAAATACAATCACTGACCCTTTTCAATAGAATAACAGAGAAATATTTTTTTTTTATAAATAAATTAATTGCTTATTAATTTAAAAATTTGTTATAAACAAATAATATTAACCGTTATATTTTTTTTCGAAAACTTCAAAAAATTACAAAAACAAACATATATAAAAAAAGTTTAGAAAAAATTTTTTGTAATAAAATAAAAAAAAATACAAAAAAAAAATTTTTCTTAACTTTTTTTATATATGATTGTTTTTGTAATTTTTTGAAGTTTTCGAAAAAAAATATAACGGTTAATATTATTTGTTTATAACAAATTTTTAAATTAATAAGCAATTAATTTATTTATAAAAAAAAAATATTTCTCTGTTATTCTATTGAAAAGGGTCAGTGATTATATTTAAGAATAATATAATTTCTGAACTAATTATTTAAACAATTGAAATATAAAAAAAACGATTATAAAATATAAAAAAAAATATTTAAGAATTTTTTTTTTTTTTTAAATCATAATTGCACCTATGCTATAATATGTTAAAAAGATTTTTTTTAAAAGTCCTAAAATAGTCTATTTGTTTATAAATAATTTCTTAACAAATGACGTAAAAAAAATTTTTCCGATGATAATTAATACCTATATTAGATGCAAAAACAGCAATAATAATACATTACCAAAAAAAAATTTTTTTAATAACATTTTTTAGAAATTTCATTTTTAGTTCATTTAAAAAAATTATAATTAACAAAATAATTAACTTAAATTAATTTTTTTTGCATAACTTTATAAGGTACATAAACATGAAGAGCTCCACGAAGCGAAAAGATTTTTAGATCAGTTATTAAAAATGTTATGCCGTAATTTATAAAAACAGAGATTGGAAAAAAATGAGTTAATTAACAATGATGTAACTTTTTGAAAAATCGACAAAAAAAATTTTTGTCACCGAGGTTTTTTTCGTTCAAGTGTCTACATTACACCAAAATTTTTTCAAATTTTTAAATTGTCATTTAATATTAAAAATAAATTGTTTTAGGTGATATACCGGCTTTTTAGGCGGCGCCTATGCCGTAACGCCCTCGCGGAGCTCTATTTTCAGTATAAAAAAAATAATATAAATAATATAGATAGAGTTCCGGGAGTTATTTCTTTTTTATTGGAAATTTTCTCCTCTTTCAGGATCTTTTTTCAAAATTCCTTAAATATTATTATTTTTTAAGTTATTAACGAAAAACTAAATACCTTTTTTATTTTTTTTATTTTGTTAATAACAATTGCAATTTTTTATGTGCTAATATACCCTTCAAAAACATTTTTCTAGACGTCATTCCGAATCGAATGAGCCATCGCTCATATTTTTAGGAGCTTTATTTCTATTTAACACGTTTTTGAACATGTTGACTAGACTAATACGTATCAGCCGCGCCACACAGAAATATGTACTCAGCACTATTTAGGACATTACGCGAAAAAAATATATTTATAGGTACTTCTTAATGAAATTCTTAATTTATTTCTGGTTAGAAATAGGATCGTATTAACATTGTTTACAGTATTAAATAACAATGTTCTTTCGATTTTCCTACATATTCTATTATAAAATGTTTCTTTTATCTGAAAATCATTTTTGTCGGAAGCTGTAATTAAGAGGATTTATCACTATTAAAATATTATTTCATTAAACGCCTAACAAATCTCAGCAGGTCGGCGACAAGAGATAAGATAGCGTGCTGTGTCAAAGTTGCCACTTTCCTAAGCCATCTCTCACTCATATGTACGCGCTCAGTGACACTTGACAAGAAAACAAATTAGCCTAAATTAATACGCATTAGCACCATGTTACTAAAATCATTTACTTCCTGATTTTATCTCCATAGATATAAAACCGCTGACCAAACAATACGTCAGTTTAACTGTTTAACGATTTAAGGAAAATGTAATGTACGTCGCTCGTTCACCTACGTCCAATTTACTGTTAAACGATAAAACATGACAACATAAAAGAAGCTACAAAGATGTGAAAAGACCGCAGGATCGACGTCGCACCGAGACTAATATTTGTGTCTTCTGCTAATATTTGCTTAGAGCCCAGGTGTTGTTTTCATCGAAATAACTTTGGTTATTTCTCAGAAACACAACCCAATAGTTATAGTTATCATCGTATTGGAAGTACATTTACAAAAATATAAATATAAGTTTTAATATATGATTTAAAACTCTGATTTTAAAATAACTTTGTATAATTTTAGTGATAAGCAACACATTCTTTGTCCCGTCGGTTAAAGTATATTTATGTAACAATATTTTATGTTATCAGGTCCTGCAACATGGATTGAGAAGTTTCCTGAAGCCCGAGGTGCGCGACAGAGTCCCGTGGATATCGTGACTTCCCGCGTCAGTACTGGCATATCCTTGCCACCACTAAAATGGAATTACTCCGTCAACCATCCTCGTTCGGTTGTCAATCCAGGATATTGCTGGCGTGTCGATGAAAACGGATATGATTCAGGTATGATACATTGCACTAATATTTATATAATATAAAGCATATTGTACTGTAGATCCATCTCTTCAGTACTTTATGAATAGCTTTTCAGTATCAATGTTTCTTGATACCAGCTATACATATGTAGGCACATAATAGAGTGAATACAGCCAACAGCAGCATTCAAATATTTGTATAGATCCGCGGATGTAATAAATCCCTGTAACTAACGAGACAATTTGCATTTCCATCGACCCAGCACAGTTCCCCTCTCGGTGACTCATAGTCGTGTCGGTGTCGACAACTTCCCAACATCACGCCGTGAGGGTAATTGTCTGAGGGGCTATAAGCGAATGCATATCCGGCAATATGCATTTTGGTAATTTTACATCGCCACCTACAACTGCCTATACTTATAAACCACATTCTGGGTAACTTCAAGGTAAATAACAGTCGTAAAGGTGTTTGCTGGCATGTTATAGCTTATTGAATCTTGAAATCATTAAAAATATACCTGCCGAAGTACAAAGACACTGTCGTTATATC
Source organism: Cephonodes hylas (assembly GCA_030295005.1). NCBI lineage: Eukaryota > Metazoa > Arthropoda > Insecta > Lepidoptera > Sphingidae > Cephonodes > Cephonodes hylas. Next base: position 9,818,275 of record AP025362.1, on the reverse strand, counting down.
TAATTGCAGCAGGCAGAATATTTATTGACACAAGCTATTATCTTTTTCACCTACTTTAAACTCTCTTTGATATTCTTAAAAATTAAGCTGATGTTTGTTTGTTTTATTAAATTCAATGTATCTAATATTATTTTTTTTATGTTCACAGAATTACGAGGTGGTCCTTTGGGTAACGATGTTTACAAACTCCAGCAGTGGCATTGCCATTGGGGAGCTGTTAATGGTGAAGGATCTGAACACACTGTGGACGGGCGCTCGTTCTCAGGAGAACTACACCTCGTGCATTGGAATACAACCAAATACCACAGTTTCACCGAAGCCGCCGGTCAAGCCGATGGACTTGCCGTTTTGGGAGTCCTTTTGATGGTAATTATTCCTAAGTATATCAGTATAACTCGAATTTTCTAAAATGTTCGATGCATTGCAAAAACCTATCATTACTACTCTAAACCAGCGTAATTTCTTTTTGAGTTTAAATAGAACTTAAAATTATTCGTTCAAGCTCAATATTCGAAAACGAAATTTAATGACAAAAGTGAATTAGCTTTTTGTATTCAAGCAATGACACTTATTAACTGTTAGTGTAACCATTGCTTTAGTTGTATTAGGCCAAATATTTTCGCAATCACTATAAAGAGAATAAGTATTGCATGCAAATATCCGAAACTATTATAGAGCAAGTAGTAGTCTTGGTACCTAAATTGAATTTAATTTACATGTTTTATCATTAATGTAATTAAAAGTTATTTACAAAATCGTTTTTTGCTATTCTTTCTCTATTAGCACGGCCACGATCCTTTATATGTATGAGTCATGTATTCAATTAAAAATCGGTTATAATAAGTATCTTCACCTCTACATTAGACCATACTCCTCTACCATTTAGTAAACATTATATTATAATATTGTGGTGGAATCAAGCAATCCACAAACGTCATGTCTATTGTTCATCCTTGCCATGTTGAATCGTTAGTATATTTCTGAAACATTTACGATCTTTTTCCTTCTTTATTAGGGCTTCTTTGTATAGCCACATGACATCTTGTTACATTACATAACCCGTTGACGTAACTGAAGCCATACCACAGCAACACACTGCACGCCAATCCTTTTACGTTGCAGTTAAAACAATTTTGCAACAAACTAAATCCTCTATAAATAGGCACCTACCTAGTTATTGTTGGTGACTACAAGTTTTAGTTTGTATAAAGCATGTACTTAATTAAGAATCCCATTTTCCTCGAGATGATCTAAAATTACAGTAACTGAACCGGAGTTTACCGCGTCGATCCGTTGCTTGTCATTGAAGTTTCTTTATTATTTTAAATGCATCTCAAGCAACGCGTATTAATATTTTAATATCTAAATATTCTTCGTTATTTAAGTCGCATTCATAGTCATTATCTTACTACTTTGAAACTCATTTAGTAAATCCCATTTAAACAGCATACAAACCCATTAAACTTGGATTACGGCAAATGTATAATACGTAGGTATTTTGCGGTAGGTCTAAATCTAAACAAATTAAGAAGCGCCATAGTCAATGTTGTCATTTATTTTCATACTATAAAATATACAAACAATGGCGAATTGCTTTTATAGGATTGACCACACATTCTTAGCACGGTTTGGCACTCAATATATGAATGTTCCCGTTTCAGGTGGGCGCACAAAATGATGAATTAGGCAAAGTGGTGCGTTTGCTGCCGTTCATCCAACACAAGGGCGATAAGGTGACCATGTCTGAGGCGCTAGACCCGGCCAAGTTGCTGCCCGCCAAAACAGCGTACTGGACTTATCCCGGGTCATTGACCACCCCTCCTTGCACGGAATCCGTCACATGGATTCTCTTCAAACAACCGGTTCAAGTTTCTGCTGAACAGGTTTGTCAATTACCTAAACTATTTACCATTTAGTTTTCATTTGAGTTTATAGGAATACATTATTACCTATGTTTTCCATTATTTTTTTATCTCCTGCCTTAATTCTTTTTATGGCAAAAAACAAATGAAGTGATCGTACAATTGATTGATTTCAGTTGGCATTGATGCGGAAACTGAAGTGTGGCGAGGCGTCATGCGGCGTAGAGGCCATGGAGTTGCTGCACAACTACCGACCGACCCTGCCGCTCGGCAACCGCGAACTCCGCGACTTCGGTGGCAACTAACGGCAGACAAATAGACTTTGAACACCATCGCAGTGTAGTAATGTTGTTGTGAAGCTAAATACCAAGGGATATGATCTCTACACTTCATGAACGTAAGAATCTGTCCGCCATATTGTGCGGACAGTGTGTACTTACAATTTTACAAAGTATTTCTGAACATTTTATCAGGAAAAAATATTGTCAATTGTTATATTTAACTGTGGCATATACTTATTGCCTTGATATAAAAAGTGCCTAAATATTTATTAAAAATTTACACGTTTAACTTCAACATCATATAGCGTATATTGGTACTATAGCTACAATTGGAACAACGAATTTTATTGCATAATATTTAATACCTAGTAGCTGCTCAAGCTAAAAAATGCATGTCTGCTAAGTATAAAATATATTGTTATACAAGTATATGTTACCTACATTTTAATCACATTAATGTACAATGTAGAGCAGCTTTTAAATATCATTTACTCGAATTTGTACATCGTTTTATGTTCTTAGAACCTATAGCTTATTTTATGGATCTCTTCGACCAATATAATTCCATTTTGAAAAGCATAAAATGTTTATTGTCATTATATGATCTTGATTTATTTTTAGAGAACATAACTTTCATCGGCATCTAAACGATATTCGACTGCCTCATTATAAAAGAAGTCTGTATTAAAAAAAAAATATTGCTGTGACAAATTTAACTAAAAAAACCTTCTAAATTAAAATACTATTGAAAACAGATTATTGCGTCCAAGCTAAAGTTAGAATAACTCATCAAATATTTCAACTTTAGCTCTCTCCTGCAAAATTGGTATAACTTTTTATTGCATTTGAAATGGGGCAGTCGTTATATTTACACAATTATTTTAACGATAATTCTAAACAGTCATATACATGACTTTTTAATAGGTATTATTCATATGTAGTATACGTGAGTCATTTGCTATTATATTTATCATAGTTAGTGATCTTGAACATTGTTGAAATGCTCTGCTCTGTATCCTCTGTAAGTAATTGTAATATATTTTAGGTATAAAAACGTGCCTCGAATGTAAACGCTGCAGTTATGTTAACTGTAACGTTATAGGATATTTATATTATTGTAAGAATCCTCATAAACTATGAAGCTATGTATACATATTTTATGTTAATGTCACGCCTATACCTGGTAATATTAAAATAAAAATATTTTACCCAATATAAAATTATTTTTAATTTTTTATCAATTGTATACATCATAACAATCATTAATGTAAAATGCGATACAAAAACAAAGATAAAAACGACATTTTTACAATAAAACGTAGTCAAGTGACTCATCTATTAAAACAAACAATGTATATTACCGATTAAAATAATCAAATTGTTAGATACTTGAATTTTTGTTATGTATTTATATTTCACAAATCATAATTTCTAAGTTAAAACTTTGATAAAAAATATATTTCATAGACAAACGAAATTCACCGAAAGACAGCTTTTCACTTGAGTAACTTATTTTTTATATACTCCATAGACATTTTACAATATATGAGGATGATGGAGATTGCACAAATTAATCTCTAACCACTATAAGTACTATCGTATAAAAAATATAATATTTGGATACAAATTACGAATACTTATTCTATGACTTTCTTTCACCATGTCAGGAAAGGTATTCGTTTTTTATCAAAAGGTATTTCTAAAAACAGGCTAAAAACAATTGTTCGTTTTGTGATTCAGTTAAACATCCACGTCAATAAATAATGATCATTTTTTCTACGAAATGTCCTACCCTATTAACCAGGGATTTGTTGAGTCATAATATTCCTTATCTCAACTATTTGTTGAGACAATATGTATAAAAATGGAGCAAAACCAAAATGATCTGTTAATAGATTGACAAATGTTTAAGTAACTACGTAAACAATTTTACATGTTATAATTTTTTTTAGTAAGTATATTTCATTGATGTGGATGCGAATATAAATTTTTATTTACACATAAAGCCTTACTATAAACCTTAGTTAATTAACTACTACTTAATCAAACATGCTTTGTCATGTTTTATACAATGTCATAAAAATTAACTAATGTTTATAAATTAGGCAGAGTATCATCTATTGAACAATTCATACATTGTTCCGTAGACTTTATATTGCTATCTCCTCTGGCATTCCTTAAGCTTAAAATTATGTGTGAGACGCTTTGAATAAATAAAAGATACGGCTTTGAATATAATCCAGATTTTCTTAGTCATCTGCGACTATTAAGGAAGTTGGAATATTGCCAATATTCTCAATATCAGTATTTGTTGCTCCAAATACATGCTGAATTGTTGGACTTGAAAACTACACTACAAGAATTACCGGGCCTAAACGTAATACTTTAGGTTGAGCAATATTCAACTTTGGGATATTTACTACTATGATATTACATATATGAGGCCTCTTAAAAAGTGTAGTATATATATTCCACAAATTCCCATGCATAGTTTCACTTAATTGTTACAAATAGTTAACATTTTAAAATAGGGCAAGTTTTTTTTATTATAAATAGTTGCTTAATAACATGACACAAATTCCGTGTCCTTCAATTTTGGATTGTGGCAATAACCTAAACTATCTACTTCGATGCTATTTATTTTATATTTGCTACGTAATATCACATTTTATGTCAGAGAGAGAGATTCGCGAACACATTAAGTTCTACATAAGGAAATATATAAGTTGAATCCTCAAAGGGCTTACTATTTTACTAGGTGGGATGATACGAACAGCCAGGCTTTCTATTAAAACGTTATTAAATCCTCCGTAGATTTATTTTGACGTTCCTGGCCGTCGGCGTGATCGGCATGTTTTGGTGACAATTTCCTCCGAGGCGGTACGGGTGTTTCGTCTAAAATACCCGTCGTACCCAAATGTCTTCCGTGTTCGGTTAGTATCTTGACTTCAGGATTTAATTCAGCTCGTCTGCTGCTGGGGGACAATTTGGTTCGTACTGGGGGACTCGGAGCCGACCGTGAGTACATGGGACGATTATCGAATATTGAGGTATTTAATGCATTGGTGCTTCCTGGCAGCAGAACTGAAGTTTGACTTCGTTCCAAACAGAGAACTTGTGATGCATTGCGTTGTTCTTCGTTGTTCGTCTGATGGATTTCGGTATAAAATGTAGTTTTCTTCTTACTCTCTACCTGCAGATGTCTATGTGCTTGTACATCTGATTTGCTTCTCTCTAAGGTAAATGCCCCGTTGGTATGGAGATGGCAACTAAACGAACTAGTGTTTACTGTGCATGCGGGAGTTGTGGAATAAGGCACTGCAGGCGCCCATAAGCAGGCACCCTCGTTTCTAGGCACTAACAAAAGAGGATCCTGAAAAAAATAAATATTTAAAAAAATAATAATCTCCTACACACATCGGCTCTATGAATTTAGGTAAGAAATTATTTTCTCAGGTCCACAGGTTTGGTCCACTTGCATAGATATTTATTAACATATCTTATTCAGATAGAAATAACATATCTATCTATATATAATAATCTACATAACATAATCACACTAATCATATGTATACTTAAGAAAGTGTTTGTGTAATTTCTTGCTAATTTTTTCAACTGTATTAATTTCCCGTCAATGATCATCAAAATTAAATGAAGAATGATTTGTAACGAATGAATTATGACGAAATTTGTCGAAGTGCGAAAGTTAGTGTCGCCGCGGATTAGAAAGCCGAAGCAATTGTGGGCGATACTAATGGCGTACAGAGCTAATGGTTTATGATGGTAGTGGACAGAAATTACCATAGTTTGTAAGATAATATTTGCATGATTTTAAACCACACTCAAACTAAAAGTATTTGATGCCTTTGTTAATTGAATAGTGCAGTACTAACCTTGCCGGTTATGGAATATATTTTTGACTGGAGGGTATGTAGACGGCCACGTAAATATTCGTAGGAACATTCCCGCAATTTCATAACCCATTGAACCACATTATCCTCGGCGCGTGCAGCGAATATATGACGCTTTTCAGGTTCATCTCTGCAAGGCAAAAGAGGGATTCGAATATTATTCTTACAGTTTAATAAAGTCTTGTGTATGTTCAAATATTTTACACAGAATTTATCTGATCTTTCACCAAATATACCGTATATTTGGCGAAAGACTGGTTAAAAAATCCGCGGATTCGTTGACCGCAACAAGATAATTGTTTGTGTTATGAATACCTCTTTTAACGTTTGTATCTGCTTTGGTTTATAATGATTGAGTCCACGGCCGACATCTGTATTAGTATAATATAATATGTAAGAGCCTTTAAAGTATTTTACTCAAATCTAAACTAACGTCACTGAGGGACAAAATATGTTGCTGTGAGAACTATATAAATCAGTAAATACAAAACATAAGAAGAAAAGACTAAAAAAACCGCATTGATATAGTTTAAAGGAAGTGAAACATTGCGATATATGCTAATAGGTTTGCTCGACGTAAGTTTGACGCAGAGCCACAAAAGAAAATGTTATCTAACATTCGAACGTGACGATAATAATAATGTAATTGATATAAAATATATACTTGATTGAATAACAACTAATAGGCTCATAATAATTAGCAATAAAATTCGGTATAGGAGTTTTAAAAGATAGGTAAGTACGGGAACAGACTACTTCGACCCAAATAGTCACGGCACTAATACGCGTTGTTGACACAAGTATCAACCCATAAAAAAAATAAAAAAGCAACCAACATTGAACAACAATTCACCATTCTGACTAAAAAGAATGTCGGGTTACAGGATTACCCTTTATGTTTGTGCTTAGTTTCAAGCAAAAATTTGTCAAATATTATTAAAGCAAAATTTCAGGTGTTAAATTTAAAAGATAATTTTTTATATTGTCATTATTATCAAGGCTATTCCTTGTGAGTTGTGACATATATACCTAATACCAATGAGACAATGCACTCTGATAAAAAATATTTCATTTACTTAACATAATGTAGCTTTTTTTCTACCCAGGCATTAAAATCGGAAAAAAGTAGCAAACTCATTCAATCTTATATATGAAAAATGGTAAAAGGAAAAAAATTACAATTGTATATAAATATAATAGGCAGGTATAAATTTTGCAATGCTTGTAGAAGAGTAAAATGATGTAAAAACTCCAGCTAAATCAGTTTCTCTACAAATTTTTATACACACTCTACAGGAAAATATATGTTTAATTTTCAATGTTACATAACATTGAAGTAGTGGTTTGCAAATTAAATTATGCCTATGTAATGATGCAAAGAGTTCTGAGAATAAAATATTGAGTCAGACATCTGACAAGTAAAATTGATTATGACAACTTGTTTGATATGCAAGCCGATCCAGAAATTATCCCCTTCCTGGATACTTTGGAGAATTATCTTTGTGTATTGTAATTAAAAAAAAAATTTAAAACCTAGTAAGAAAAAAGTAAAATGTGAAATAAAAACCATAACCAAATTTAAATCTGTAGTGGCAATTTGTGGTGATGAGCATTACAAAGAGAAAGTTTATAATGTTCCGGTGCTTACACCTCTCATTTACATGCAACGAAATGTACTGTTATTCAAAAATATAAATCAAGAGATGGTATCTTTAATATACTTATATTTTTTATAAATGTTGTAATAAATACTTCATTACTTTTACTTAACAGCAAACAGAAATAATATTTTACTTGTAATCATTTTTATAGAATCTCACAATAAAATTTATTGTTTTGACAAAGATACAGGTACATAGATATATGAGACAGATACAAAAGAACTATGTCAGCACCTCAGTTTTCAGTCAATTGAGACTTTCCCATCAACAATTTTTGATGCAGAGGTTTGCTCACAATTTTGCCGTTCATAATAAGGTCAGTACTTGGAGTTTGGATGTTACTATGACAAACTGATATGGTTTAAAAGGAATGTTGACTACACATTACAATCATGATGTAGTACATGAAAAGAAGTACTTTTAAAAAATGGTTCAAAACATAAGACATCATATTACAAGTATTAAAATAAAACCTTTATTATTACTATCAGCTAAAAAGTGATAAATGTTAAAAAGTTCAAAAGGCTTAAATAGTTTTCATAAATTTTTCCAAAGAAAAACCAAACCTAAAAGACAGACCTTATGTTATTGGTTATTCAAGAGAAATATTTGCAAATAATCTTTTTTATTGATTGTTAAAAACAAAGACAGAAAGAAGAAAATATTGGTATAACATTTTCAGTAATGCCATGAAAACCATATCACAATTATTAATTTAATTAAAAAGCTTAATATATTGGAATGTAATGCATTCAGTTTGTATTATTGGTAAAGTTATTTATAGAAACATTATAAGGTCATCTTGAGGCATATAAAGTTAACATATCATTGTTGCTTTAATGGTATTCAGCTTACAATGCTGCATATTTAAACACATTACATATAAAGGTTAGCAAACTTTGTTTAAAAGGTTTATAATATATAACTTACATAAATGATATAGAAAATGAAAATGGTATGCTTAGACCATGCTCCATCTGTATTGATGAGTTTTCCATAACAAACATGCCTGCGGGATTTTTTGTGTCAAACTTTCCCATTTCACTGATTTTAAAATAAAATAAATAGTTTTTTATTAAACGAAACCATCTCTCCTTGAAAACTGTGAACAAGAAAAACAAAATTAGGGTCTGTGCTCATGCATGGTAAAAAAAAGGTGGTTATTTTAACACAAACGACAGTTATGCATAGGTGCAAAACTACTTCTTTTAAAATTTTACGATACATAAAAAAGACTAACATAAATAATTTTCCTCATCCCATGTTTGTAAACCAATACTAATTTTATATTGATATGTACATTAATGGTGTGTTGCATACTGACCTGTTTGATTGCGGTAACTACCATTTGAAATTTTTTTATAATTTAATCTTCCTTCAATAATACAAGGTTGATCGCTCAGATGAGCAAGTTCACGAATATTGCATTTCATTTGTACAATTTAAAATCACCACAATTCATTACATGCAACCCATATAAACAATTTGATATACTTTATGTTTCTTGTGTTTATTTATATCCTACGATATAAATACATTTGTGGTAAGTTCCTAATTTACGCTTCACAATTTGTACATTATCCTCCCCTCTGACATGACTGATGACAATTGACAACTGTCAAATAAACGGATTATTTTTTAAACTAGTTTTATAACAAGGCTATTGATTCTTGTCTATACAGCCACATCAACTGTACAATCTAGAAATCTAAGAAAATTAGTCATGCTCTTGATGGGATTCATAATTCTGCAACCAAAAAGATTTTAAATAACATTCAATGCAGAAGATCCATTGTACAAAGCATTTTTTGCAGTAAAAAACAATGCTGCGTATTAACCTACTAGTAGGTAATAACCTACTTACAACAATTCAAGCCTATCATTATTTTAATCCATTAATTAAATAAAACTTGTAAGCATACTCAATATTAAATATATACAGGGTGTATGGAAAACGTCAATTTTTTTTATTTCTTGTCGAGATTTTCTTTAACACCAATGGGTTTGTTATCACCGTGGCTATTACCTGCCTTAGTTACTGATAACGTTACCTTATATTATACCTTAGTTTGAATATATCCTGTATATAAAAAGACAAAACAGTCTGCTATGCACCAACAGAATGTGACCTGCATCCTAATTTCAAGATCACGTCTTCAACGAAAAGAAGTCTCTCCTCAAGTGGGAACTATTAGTATGTGCAATATTTAAGTACATTTAGTTGCACCCATCAATATCATGAAATAAAAAATTTACAGTAGAACAATAAAACATGGTTTAGTTTAATTATTCATTTATTTTTAACTTTTAGTACAAAATAAAACTAGTACACAGGGATACATCTCAAACCTAGCATTTGCAATGTTGAATAGTTCGAGGCTTACGACGATAAGTCTTCTCATTTGTACTATTTTAGACACTATAACGTCACAAAAATTAGCTCATATTCCCCATCAAAAATAAAATTAGTCACAACTGAATAATGTAATCACTCCTAAAGTCAATCTGATAAAAAATAGTCGTTTTAATGCCGTATTTACACTACTTCACTATCGGTTCCTACCTCAGAATCGACGTTTAGCTTAATTATTTACTTTACAAATACATAATTTTGAGGTTTGGAGCGGCATTGATGAGTTTTTCAGGCACAATCAAACCAGTGCATTCCAATGTTCAAAATACATGAAACGACTTAGATTTCATTATTGCTTGGCCGTTAAGAGTACACAATACGATATGCAATTTATTTTTCGTGTGTATACTTACTTGTTGGTCGTTTATGTATTACAAACATATCTTTAATTTTTATATACTGTATGCAATTTTTTTTTCCACCGATCACAAATTTTTAACATTGCTCATTGTTTAACATTACAATATTATACAATAATTTATAATTACGACAAATTCTTACCTATAACGATATTACAGTGCACAGTAAAAATTTCCTAAAAAATAACTACTACACGTCAGCGACTCTCTCGTTATTAGTGAACATTTTCAAGTAACGAAAATGCATTGTATTACTAATTATGCAATTTAAAATCACAACTTCATTTGGGGCTATATCAAACTACAACAGATCCAGTCTGCATTTAAAAAAATGTCGCGACTTTTTGGAGCGACCCTAATGTAATTTAAACAAGCTAGCTTCACTATACTCAATTTAGTGTTATTTTTTCTCTAATATCGGGTTGGAAGTACAAATGTGCTATATACGTGGACCTCTTTAATTGTTTATATATCCCTATCCGTTTCCTATTGCTTTTTGAGACATTATTATCTCCGTGTAAAAATAAGCTTATCGAAAAAAGGCACAAAAACTTGGAGTGTCTTATTTTATGAATTAACTGATATCTTCAATTGATTATCTTATTTACAAAGAAGCCCTTACGAGGTACTTCACTGCAGTTGTAAAAATAACTCTCACAGTTTATAATTGTCACATGATTATTAATGCAAAATGTTGCGTTAAAGAAATGTCCTCCATAATTACTCATATTTTTGGTAAACCTTAATTCCTAAGAGGCGGATAATCGTCATGAGCGAAAATTAAGTTTATTTCTAATTAAGTTACTAATAGCTTGCTCATCATATAATGTTACAAACCAATTTATTACAATTCATTACCTTATTTACAAGTTTACATGATGTGATCTGATACAAATTAAGTAACATGAAAGAAAATAAGACTTTACATACTACAATTGTATAAAAATCGTTATATTAACACACGACAAACCATGAAAAGGAATATTATTTGATGAATGCAGCTCCTTCAATTTAAATATAAAACCTAAAATACGCAAGTATTTCAGTGAAGCTTAATTCGAGTTGTTGCTAATTGGTGACTTTGCGGTCCATGTTGTAATAATTATCAATAGAATATGTCGATATTTTGCATGATTTTTGTAAATATACAATTACGGATGAGCATGTGTTATTCATATTTTAATAAAAAAATATATTATTTTAAACTTATTTAACATAAATGCGGGTATTGGCGCATTATTAATCGGTAGGGGGTTCCCGTAAAGTTAAACGTGGCTAACTGCATCGAATAATGTAAGGCAACAATGGCTTCTGTAAACTTTGAACATCCGCAACTGTTATACGTACCCACGACCATTAACAGTCAGGCTGTTACAGATTATTTTTATATATTTAAACGCAATGTGCGAGGCCAATGAATCTTATTGATATAACTATAACATATGACGTTATGGTACAAAATTCTACACACTTTCAACATTCCGACATTTTATAAAACTGAACTACTCAAAATACATTCTAGCGGTTTACTAATTTAATCCAATTAATTAGAATCCTTATTGCCTAACAATAGCTATTTGCTGCTTCATGACTTGCCACAAAGATGAAAAATTCTTAACAATTCACACATGTCTACTTTTTTATCTAACTTTATGTGACTTTGAGACTAAAGATGACTTTCATTTGAACACAATGTGGGACCCGGAGAATGGCATTGCTATGAAAATAAGCCTCATCATATCAGCTTCTAAAGGCAGTGTAATGTTTATGACCATGAGACAGACCTTGTCAAATAACACTTAAATAAATATCCATACACTGTTTTAATTGAGTGTTATTATCACATTTTTATGGATAACGTATGGAAGACTCATAAGTTTATTTAAAATAATATGATCACACTGACTGATAGTTAAAAAGAAACTTCCTTTAGATAATAAATACTTGATGTCACAGAATAGGGAAAATTATACTTAACGCGAAAGTGCATATTCATACTATATTGTATTAAACACAGTTGATAAAATTATGATTGTACAATTACGTTTAATATTTTAGAAAGCCAGTATGACCATATAATCAACTTTTTAGTGCCACACTGTACATAGGTTTTGACAAATGTATCTTTATGAGCAAGATTTTGATCAATTGTTTGCGCATCTCATTCCAGGTCTTTTAACCAGTGTTTAACCTAACACACTTTCAATTAGGAAACTTCAATTCACACATGTAAAAGAAACATTATTTTATAATGTAACTTGAGAGTACCTATGTAACGTTATCTAGTGCAGTCTAGCATGTTTCTAATAAATTATAGGTCCAATTACGCAGTTTAATGCTCACGAAAATACCTTTGTATAAAAATGGTTATTACTCTTCATTATAATATTCAATGCTGTCCTTTCAAACACTATTGCGCGGCGTTGCACAATATCAATAAAATATGCATTATCGTAATAAATTTATTTATGATATACGCCGCGTATTATGGACTGCATAAGTAAGTCGCGTTTACCACCCACAAAAGTCACTTATTAATAGATACGTCACATCAAAACTTAAGATTTCCTAAAGAAATGATTCACATTATTCAGACTGAGCCTTTCTGTAACATCGAAAACAAAACACATAAAACAACAAACATTCATCGAACGACCGGCGCATGGACGATCCTCTGCGTCATCAAATCATGTAATTCAGATTCTATTACCTAAATGAACACATGAAATACAATCCGTCACGGCGCGATCGGTTTCGAAGCGCTCAAACGGAACGGCGATATAAACCTACATTTAAATAATTACACTTCCTAAACGTAAAATAAACTCAATAATATACATAATTACATTATATATTCGAAAAATATAACAAAAGTCGACAGTCAACACGTGGAAGAGCGGGGTGAGACGGAGCACACGCGACCGACTGCACAGTTGTTCACTCGCTCACTCGCGGCGGCGGCGCGGCGGCGGCAGCGAGCGCGCGCGCCGCCGGGCCCAGCGCTAGCACGCCGCGCGCCCGCGCCGCTACGGCCGCCCGCGTCACATCGCCGGCCGCTCCCACTCCACGGCGGCCGGCGGCGGCGCGCCGCTCCACGCGCCCCACCGCTCGCGCCGGAAGAACCGCTTCTTGAAGTGGTGTGCCGGCAGCGGCGACGGCGAGCGCGCCTCCCCGCCCCCCGCACCGCCCGCGCCGCCCGCCACGTCCGCCGCACTGGCCGCACTCGCCGGCCTCGGCGCCTGCACGGCTTGCGCGGCTTCCCCGTGCCCGATACCAGAGTCCGGCGACGTGTTGCACGCTTCGTCTGAACGCCGACGTTTGTCTTCCATCGCCGTCGACGCGAAAGAAATTATTTGATCGAATCGAAACGCGATTCTGTCTTGCCACTTGCTCTCGTCCACCTCTTCACCGCCCTCGCCTTCTGAAACGAACGTGCGGTTTATCAGTTGAACCGTCCCGAGGTTTTTTTAAATAACGCGACCTATGATTGAGCACGATACCGTACCTTGTAGACGCGCACCATCGGGCAGTTCGTCGACGAGAGGTGTCGAGGTATTTGAGTGTGGATCTGGTGGCGGCGTTCGTCGACGGGAGGCCTCGTCTTGTTCGCCGCCCCCGCCGCTCCCCGGGGGACCGCTACAGTTTCCCGGACCGGTCGCACCGTTGCGGCCGCGCCAGTACTCCGAGGCAAGTACTCTCGCTTGTAGACACGCAGCGAGCCCTGGAGTGATATCACATTTTATTAAAACAATTTAAAGTATAATCACTTATATATTTCACTGTAATTATTTCAATTATTAATTATCATAATTCATGGTAATGAATCCCTTTTATCTTCAATAAATAAATACACAAGCATTCGAATATTAAAGTGGCTGCGCAGTACACACCTTCTAGTGGCTGGTGCGTGGCAGCCGGTTCGTGATATCGCGCCGCGCTCATGTTGACGGCCGCGTTGATGATGCTCTGGTTGGAGATCTCGAGCGTGCGTTCTATCTCGCCGTTGACGAGGTCGCCGATGGTGCGCGCCCCCGGTGCCGCCAAACGCTCCTGCGAAAGGTGACGCCGCAGGGCCAACTTCGCGGGGGATACCTTAATTTTACAATCGATGTTTAATTGAAGCAAACTCGCCTGTGACGAGTGCGAGCAAAGAGAAGAGTGAGCGAGCGAGCGAAATGAATTACCTGCGTGTAGTCCGGCTGCGAGACGTGGTGATGGCGCAGGTCAGGCGGGCGCGGGTCGAGGTGCGCGGCGGGCGGGCGCGGCGGCTCGCGGCGCTCGTACTGGTAGCGCTCGCGGCGGAAGTCTCGGGCCGCACTGCGCGCGTACGAGGGCGAGGGCGCGGGCGGCGCGGCGGGGGGCGGGGCGCGCGGCCCGTACGGCGCCACGCCGGGCTGGCGCACGTACCCGTTGCCGTAGCCGTGCGTGGGCGTGGGCTGGCGCGACGCCTTGCGCTGCTCCTGGTCCTCGTTGAGTACCGAAGTGATGATGCTCTTGAGCCGGTCCTCGAAGTTGATCACCTTGGGTGACTCTTGCACTTTGGCGACGACATTGAGCGGCTTCTGCGGCTTCACGGGCGATTGTCGATGCGCCAGCGAAGGCGGTGGCTGGCCTGGCCGTTGGGGCTGCGGTTGTGCCCGGAGGATGGGGGTCGCCGCTTTGGTACTCCGATGGTCGCCATGTCGATCGGGTTCCCTAATATAACCATTCACTATGACGTTTGGTTTTATAATCTTCCCCGCCTCTATTTGGCGACCTGTTTCAAGAATTTTTTGTGCGAGAATCTCTGGATTCTGTTCTTCTATCTTTCCTATGTCTGGAACTTCTGGCCATTCTTGGGATCGAGATCTATGTTCTCTCGACTTTCTTGGCTTCGAGTTGACAGTGTGTGGTTTGACGGTTGCGACAGGAACAGTTGGTGTCGATACTTTCTGCTCACTAGCTCGCTCCATTTGGATAATTTCATTTTGAAGATGTCCAACCTGTGCATGTAACCGTTTTCGATGCGCTAACGTTGCCGATATTTCTTTTAAAATACAATCGTGGGCTATACTTTGCGTGATCTCAATGTCAGGAGGTATATGCCCCAGCTGACGGTATTTTTCCGTAATTTCAAACGTCCTTTGTTTAACGAGCACTGCTTGTTCTGCTTCTATGTTGTTAACCTAACAAATTACACAGTGTTGTTATTGCGTCCAACATGAGATAAATTAAATTTCTTGACCTTTAAGTGGATACCAAAGACTGTTATATATTATTAGTGTGGATAAAGTTATAAATGACACGACAACCACCAATTGCAACATATTGAACAGTAGTGTTTTATTCTGACTAAGTGTTTGTGATGGGTTTCTCATTGAATAAGCTTGAGATATTCTGTCTATGAGCATGTTTACCTGAGCTTGTAGTTTACTAGCTTTGCTCTGCAGGTCTTTATGCCTGCCGACGATCTCCTTGGCCTTAGCTAATAAGTCAACGGTGTTGTTGGCGTGGATGCCCAGCTCACTCATGCGCGCCTTCAACAACGCCACGCTGTCGCTTATCAGCACATTTATTTGTTTATCCAGTTGCGACGCACGTGATTTTAATTTTTGATTCCGTTCCTGTGTCACAAAAAATAATACCAAACATACAATCGAAATATTAAACAAATTATAGCAGAGCTGAGATGTGAAAAGCCACTTACAAGTGAGGCCTATAAAATCAAAGGCAGCTAAATCCAAGTGAGTCAAATATTCAGTAATCTACAAAAATCGATAACTTTGTTTAGGTGGCTATTATATTTTATATTTTAAAAGAGATTTATAAAGAATGTGAATACCACTAAAAATCAGAATTTTAAATTATAAAAATACCACAATATTTGAGTACAGACTGAATAAATTTGTATTTAACTGTCTTTGATTCCAACTGGCGTTTAGCTGGTTTTGATTCTATAGGCCTCAAGTATAATAAGTGTATTATACAAGACAGTGGTCTATAATACCCTTATTAACTGTTAGGACCAATTTACAAAAAGTTTTAGAAAACATGCATTCTTTGGTTATTGTTCTTTTAAATTTTACATACATTTCAATAAATCGCTGATCGATAGTGCTTTGACGGTATTAAGAATACTACAAAAAGAAGATACAATATGAAGGCAACACTAACCTTCTCTTTATCGATTTCTTGTCTGATCTCAGCGGCGTACTCGGGCGTGTTCATGCGCTGTATGAAGGCGAGGTACTGGTCGCGGAACATGTCGAGCAGCAGCTGCAGGCTGTAGGGCGTGTGCGGCGAGCGCGGGATGTCCAGCTCCGAGTGCAGGCGGTCGGCCGGCTGCAGCTGCACGCCCAGCGCCGACAGCCGCTGCCCCACGCACCCGGGCGGCGGCGCCGTCACCTGATACACACTCGCACGTCAACGAGATATTCAATCACATCAATAAAAAAAAAACGGTGAAACGGCTGCTTTAAACTCCATATTGTTGACGTTAATTTTAAATTATTTCACGATCTGTCATCCCATAAGCAATTTTAGTATTTAGTGAAATGTATGAATGTATTTTATGATGGTACCGTTGGTACAACCGAAATCAATCCACAAAACAATCATTTATTTTTAATGGGGTGTTTGGTTTGAACGGCTTGCGAAATGTAACGATGTGTATGTAGTATGTGTTGGTACTGACGGCGCCGTTGTGTATGGTGGAGGCGAGCGTGGTGGAGTGCAGCAGGTCTAGCCCGGCGATGGCGGCGGGCGCGGCGCGACGTCGCTTGGCGCGGGCCGCCCGCCGCCGCGCGCCGCCGCCACTCGCCGCGCGCTTGTTTGACGTGCGCCGGCTGCGGTCTGCAACACACAACATACAACTTAAACACTGCTTCAATTAGCGTAGCATTTTTCTCTTATTAGTCCATATCATAAGACAGAAAGATGTGAGTATTTTTCCAGTTCTGTTTTCTTCATCATTTAAATGCTATTATATTACTAAATGTGACTTGGCTTTCGCTTATCACTGTATCAATAAATTCACCGTTTTAAAGTCGAATTCAAGCTTTTACTATTAATATGGGCAATTTGGCGTCAAGTCCACAAAAAATAAGTGTTACAATTGAATGAATGATAAAACGAATGAATGAATGTATGTGTGCGTGTGTGAGACGTACTGGAGTCCGAGGAGGAGGCCCAGGGCGCGCCCCACTCCCTGGGCGCGGGCTCGGGGCCGGGCGGCGCGTCGTCGGTGCCGCTGGACTCCTCGTCGCTCTCGTCGCTGGAGCGCCGCACCGCGCGCCGCTTGGCCGCCGCCGCACGCGCGCGCGTCCGACCGTTCTCTCCTCTGTACACACACACACACTGTTATAAACACTATATACATACTTATTACATTATAGAACAAAAACGCCTAAAGAATATATTGAAATATTTAATTTGAAGAGATAATATGTGTAACATTGAAACTGGGGAAGTATTAATTATATTAATAAAAATTACACTACTATATTTGAGGAAACTGCTATGCCCTTGATCATATAAATAGTAAAACATTAATTTTAGGAACTAATACATCGATATTTATATTATATTATTGTTTATGGCGTACAATAGGTACTAACTTCGTTTTTTTATTATATTTAATATGAAATAAATAAACAATGATTAAAGTAGTTTTATCTACGCTCAAAAGTCAATAATTGTTTTCGCTTCTATTTCACTTTCACGAAAAAAATGTTAATGGTAAAAAAATAACAAACATGAATCAAAAATATTTATTTTGTTTATTCTTTCGTTCCATTTTTTTACTTAATCTTGAAATATAGACAAAAACAACCTCAAAACTCAATTATTTTTTTAAAATGCTACAATTTAAAAGAAAATACCATAATTCACCAAGAATTTTGCAAATATTTTTTTAACTCAAAAAATGTTTAGTGTTGTTATTATTTAGTGTTGTTATTAAACTTACAAAGACCAATTATTTTATTGTATAGGGAAAAATCTCATTGCATCTATGACTAGTATGTACTAACTGAATACAATTGAAATTATATTTCATTTTAATATTTACATGGAACAATTTGGCATCAATGCTTATATTTAAATAGCCTTATAAGAAATAGTGCGAATAGTGTTATACACTCCAATATATATTAAAAAAGAAAAATAATTTATTATTTTCCTATTACCAAATATTACATAAAAATATATTATTTTCGTATCTAAAACGTTTTATTTCCTTATGGAAATCTAAATTACAAGGAAAAAATTTTTTTTAACAAAATTTTGACATTCAATAGAAATAGCTTTAGTACATTTCTAAGAATATGATATGCAGAATGACTGCGGAGGGCAGTTGTATGGTCTAGTGTGTGTGGTGGCAGTGTGTGAGGCATGCGAGTAAGTGTGGTGTCGACCTGACGGTCCTGGGGCGCGCCACCTTGCGGCGCCTCTCCGGCAGCGAGGCGGTGCTGTGGTTGCTGTTCCCGTTGAGCAGGTCCGGCGTGGGCTGGCGCGTGGGCGGCGCGCTCAGGTGCCGCTTGCCGCTCCCCTCCCCCTCCTCGCAAGCCACGCCCACCACGCTCGCAGACCCCTGCGCACACACACTCACTCTCCATCAACATGATACACTATTACACAAATACATATTGTGTAACATACACTGATACTAAGGCCAATCAATCGAAATAATAAAAAGTAATTATCACATACTAGGCGCTAAATGTGTTTTGGAAAATTAACCAAATCCCAAAATTATGTACTAAGATAATTATAATAGATTAGTGCTCGTTCAAAAACGAACCAGTTAGAAAAGGCTCTTTTCAAATTTATAAATATTGAAAGAAAAACTGAAAATGCAAAAAAAGGATTACATAACATATTGTTTCTTGTATTATAACCGGGTAAGCCACAAGGCGGCACTTTCAAAATTGCCATTCGCCATATGGCCTGTTATCTACAACAACATTCGGGAAAGTAAACTTTAAAAGATACAAAATTGCTACGGTAACAATAGAGCTAAGGAGGTTAAGTACTGGTATTATAAAAGATGGGTTATAAATAAAGCTATTAAATTAAGTCGATTTTAGCAAAAAAAAATATATCATGCTGTCTTGCTGCGGAAAGCAAGTTTTTATTCCTTTTTTGTAACAGTTGGGTCATAGTGATTCACTAATACCCAAGTGTGGACGAAGAATTTACTAAATTTAGATTAAAAAATAATAATTTATGTTAGTGGCCAATTAAGCTAGAGGGGAAACAAATTAGATGAAATGTTAAAAATGTCTTAGTTGAAGACTTAAAAATCTACTTCATTTGGACAATAAATTGTTTTCGCTTGCCATCATGAGTCCAAATATCCAAACCAATACACTATTATTATCACTCCTCATATAGTATTAATGTTCCATAGTGGAATTATAACATTCCTTTAATAATAATCAAATTCCTATTACGCACAACAAATATTTTATCAGCCAATTTGAATAACTTATGACGTCCACATAATATAGCAATTTTAATATTGTAGAACTAATTAAAATAAAATAATCGAATGCTTCTACATAAATTAAACGCTCCGACGATTGAATAGTTCAAAAATCTACCTGCTCCAGTATTACCAAGGTTGCAATACTCGATGACTTAACAACTTCATACACAGAACACGCAGGCAACCACTTCTGTACTGGACGAATAAATTTGTAAACAATTAGTTGACAATTGTTCCGTCATTCCATGCTCCTCTATTGTCTTTGTAGACATTACTAATGCACTGTAACTTATAATTCTGTGTTTAAAACATATACCAATGCTTTTTTGGTCTTGGCATTATCAAGATTGTCATAATTTTACCACACGCTCTCCTGCTGGGTATTGGCCTTCTCTATAGTTGGTAGAATTAGGCCTTAGCCGCCCGCGCTGGCAGAGTGAGGGCAGTAACCTTTTAGGTGACACCGCATAAATAATAACAGCGAACTTTCTGATACAGAACCTAATTATAAGCCCTGGGATCGACAGAATCTGTCCATATTTTTATAATTTTATTGTTATAAAAATATGGTTACCATACATCTGGAATACTATAAGGGAAGTTTAAAATTTAAGCTGTCAGATAGCTGGAGTGTTTATGGAACCAGTGAGGTATTTTTTCATGTCATAAGAAATACCCATAGGATAATGATCTGGTATTTCTCAGCATTGATGATGTCATCCAGGGGCTTTATCAGCAAATGGCACCTTTTAGCCCCATACGATGACTTCCTGACTAACTGGAGGCGCATCGCAGAAACGGCCATGACACATTGTCATCTGCGATGATTTTTTAATAGTTTACAATTATTTCAACCAACATTCCATAGTATGCCCCCGTAAAAATCACCAACGATTGTTATAAATGTTTCATCATACAGTTCTTCTGTGACGTGACTATAACATGTTGTGCGTAAAAAATAAGAATTAAGTATTATTCAATTAAAAAAATGTTCTTCTAAAGAGAAGAAAATATTCATGTACATCAACTTCCGTGATTAAATTTTCTTACTATCAGACATTACTTAATTTTGTAAAAGTATTGCGCATGATTGCAAAAGTACTATAGGGTGTAACATCCCCACTTAACAAGTCACGACTTTATAGATTAAATGACAAATATTAACGTTATGGTACAAAAGTACTTTCACAACCTGCTGCCGTCTACTATAATAAACATTGAATATGTAACGTGACTGGAACAGACCCTTTTGCTGACCTTGAGTTTCGGATTTTTCAGTCTTTGAAAATATCTCTCCAATTTGGTCCTATCTATAATATGTAAATAATAAGAGACGGGTTTCCCCGTCCATGACACGGAGCCTTTCAATGGAGACATCTCGCTGACGTGCATGATGGTCCCGATATCACTCAGGTTTCTGTCTGTTATTCTAAAATTTAGCGGGCAGAAGCTCTTCGAAGACACAATCTTCGCGCCATCTTTCAGATCTGCGAATCTTTCCTTTAGTTGATGGTCGACATGGGGCCCAAACGCAAAGTTATTTACGAATACAATGGTCGCCGCATTTATCTTTTCTCTGTGCTCATCCATTAGGAAATCTCCCTTTATTAATTTATATTCTCCATATTTTTTCCCGTACCATCTCATCCACGTTCGAAAATAAACATCCATACTCTGAAAAATAACATTTAATTCTTGAGTTCTTATTCCTTTTAAGTGTATTATAAAAATGTTTTAATATATTACATATCGAACCTCAGCATATTTACTAGGCACTTCCGCTTTTTCAACGCCGAGGCATATCCGGCAAGGTGTCGCCGCTGCCATCTGCAGGACAACCTGCCCCACGCCGGAGCCCAGGTCCACGAACACATCGTCCGCCGTTATGTCGATCTGGTCGATCATCTGACACACCAACTCGTACGATGTCTCCCCATACACCTGTTCAATAAAAAAGAAAACATAATTAATACAATGAAAAGTTAGTCGCCGCAAATAAGACATCATTTAATACGCTGTCCTTAATCCTTAATTCAATGTAACCAATAAGTCTATAGATAACGACAATATACATCATGCTATATTAAATATATATTTTTTAATCAACAACGGATTTTTACTTTTCTTAATAAACTTTTGCAAATATGGATAAATCCTAATAAACTGCCCCTTTTATTGAAAATGTTCGGACAAAAAACGTAAAAGTTATTCAGTATTAGTCATACGTGATTATTTTAATTAAAAAAAAAAAGTAAAACAACATAACTTTTATATATTTTAGACTGCCTACACTATGACTACGCCTTTTAACCTAAATGGGCGATTACGTAAAATTCACTCTTCAAAATTATTTAATTGTAATTGTAAAGAAATTCTAAAAAGATAATTTTACCACGTAAGTATTATAATAACATTTAACTCAGACTAACTGGGAACTGCAGTTCGATAAACACTAACATAATTTTTATAAAAAAGAAACACAACTGATCAAGGGCAGTTTACCTTGATCGTACTTCGTGTACGATTGATTTCAGTAAAAAAATGTATGTTGATTATCAATGGCAACAATAACTTTCAACTGAATGTGGAATTTTGATCACTTCCTAATAAATGAGTTGTATTGAAGCGTAAGCATGTCCTAAACCACTACTAAATAGAAGCATGGACAAAGATTCAAACAAAGAATACGGGTACTAAAGGTAGCCAGCAATCATATTGAATGTGAACCAGGTCACGTTACAGGCGAAGCAGTGCAAATGACTTCTTTAGAAAAATAGTTACTCTTCACGCCTTAATGGCGCACTTTGAGTAACGAAACACAACGATGAACCCTTATTCATCGTCACTACACCATCCAACGAGTATTCCAAATTTAAGGCTGAATCCCAAGGATCCCATACTGTATAATTTATATATGTTAAATATAAGCATATATAATTCAAGTATGTGGCGGAACATACGACTTACGACGATCTTAAAATGTTTTTTTTTTCTAATTCAATGCAGTACATTAATGTTTTTTTACATTTTCATGAAATTACATATTATGGATAAGTAAAATAACAACTACTTTCAACTAATACCAATTTTATGCTTTTCGTAAACTTTTTTTAGTATAACTGAATTGTATATTTTATACCAACATACATATTATTATATATTAATATAATCAGTGACACCGCCTTTTCTTTTTAAAATACTTATTAGATACCACTAACCTCGGGCGAAAATGGTTCATACTGATTTAATTTATCCGGGTCTGAAACAGCTTGGTTGTACGTTTGTTGCAATATGTGTTTCAGCAAACCTCTTGATGGATATTTGTTCAGACGTTGAGCCGGCAGTGAGGTACCTTTTTCCTGTAAACGAACATAATATTAACAAATAGTGGACACATCCTATTAATTGAATGTAGGTCAATGTCACAAATGTGTTGGTATTACACAAAAGTGTCGCGCTCCCGAACATGTTTGTGTGTTTCCGGTGAATGTCAGACCGGAATAATAAGGTCAAGTATTGAGGGATGACTGCAGTCGTTTTTTGCTTCCGATAATTGATTAATACTGAACTGCATTCACCTTCAATTGCGATATTATTAACTCGCCTTGCCAATATACAAAATCTTCATAATATGATCATAGACACATACGCCGTGTAGAACAATGGCAGTACATGGCATAGCAAAATGTTGTACGATTAAAATTTTGTAAGTCAACAGAAAGACCATCATAATAACTACTGTATTTTAATTTTTTTACAGCTGATTGGTAAGATCATTTATACAGATTGAGAGACTTATATTAATTGGACGGTCGGTATATTTTGCTGGGATCGAAAATGCGAATCATTCACGCATATAAATTTGCAAACACTTAATTGAGTGTTAATGCACGTCTAGCAGCCCTGACATTGGAACATGGTGAAATGACCGATCGATACAGACTGCGTCATTTAAGAGCAATGTCGATGGCCTTGAGTCCGAACACGGTTCAAGGTTTGATAAATGTAGCAACTTATGAATATATACAATACCTACCAACCTAAAGTAAATGTTACCGGTCATTAGCTTTGCTATACATAGATGGGCGACGAGATTAATTAGATCACGTTTTCTGCCACGCTCAGTATGACGCGTGCAGTTGCTACACGATAAACAATATTAATAAATACTGCTTCCATTGCCTGTGCTAAACTCGCCTCTAACATTTCCATGCACTAAAGTATTATTATCGTGTCTATTTTTCTTCTTGCTTTACATCTTGTGAACCAGCTACGATGAAACATTTCATCTAAGAACACTAACCAGTTACTTTACAATGTTCGTAATACAAGTTTTAATCTCATTCTATTCATACAGTTAGAAGAATCCGTGGGCCAGACGTATACTGCAGTATGGCGCGTTTGGGATACACAACCCTATATTTAGTCAGGGCGGGTAAATCAATATAAATACTGCTCACGAGCGATTGCGGATTTGCGTAACGTTCGCGTAACTTGTGTATATTACACACACACTAACCAAATCAACATATATAAACTGATAAACTAGTGTGTTTCTATGTTCTTCTACTTTATCACTACAATCACATACACATGCAGTTAACATTTCCACTTTCTACAATTTAATATCTTATTAAAATTGTGCATAATGAAGACTATGCCAAAATCTGTATAACTTGTTTTTGAAAGTTCACACAGGCTGTTGTTTATTTCAGGAATCAATATTTACAAAAAAGGGTTTTCTTATTTTTTGTTCTTCATATGTAAGCAATAAAATAATAGAAACATATAATATTAAACAACATGGTTCAACACTTCTAATACGATAAAAACAATTGACATCATTATCAATACTCAATCAGGTACTCAAAAGACAAAGAATTGCATTGCTTGTGTCAACTTCCTTACTCGTCACCGCTCACATTATGCTTGCGTGTATATTTGTTCTTCAACATGCATTCGCGGTATCACTTAACACCACGAGGTCATATCTTTTAAACTTTGTGCAATTAATTTATCGTACATTACGGTCAGCGATGCGAACACACCGCCCTAATAAATTACACAATATTCAACGATACCACATTCCGAATGCCAATATTTACAAATTTAATATCACTCAATGGATTAACAAAATATATTTTAAAATATTTCTTAGAACAGTGGACACATGCGTTAAATTATGAAAACCGTATGTGTTCAAGATGCGATTGCGCCCGATATAATCGTCAGGGTCAGGTGCAAATCATACACAACATAAGAGGTTATATATCTACGTTATATATTTCTTAACGACCCTTCCCACCAGATAAAACCAATACTGTTTCAATGTATCGTGTTTTATTGCTCGACCGCACTTAAAATATAATGCCTGTCTATTACCTTTGAAGTTATAAAATTACACAACAATCACCTTAATCAATTGATTACAAATTAAGGGCATAACACATTAATAAAGGACTGGAATTGCTCAGTCAAAGTGCTAATAAATATACATGGTAAAAAATCACTTTATTAGTTATAAATTGTATAATTTGAATAGGTATTTTTGCGCTTATACAATTGCTAAATAATAAAATAGTTTTCATCAAATAATGTATGTTACGTCCAAGATTCAACGATTCGGTCAAGATTACTTGTGATTTTATGATGAATAAACAACGAAATAAGATTTAAAACGTTAAATCCCTCTGATAGAAATGGGGAGTAGAAGATAAGTTTTATTGAAACTAAGAATTTACATAATCATTTCTCATAAAGGTATGCGCCGTGGCCCAGCGGCCCATATGGCGCTAAAACGTTGCGTCATTCAGTATCTAACTCAGTGAAAATTAGAAAGCGGCCCCCACGGTAATTCATAGCAATGCACCGCTGTAACATCATGTTTACAATCACGTTGCGTGCATTACGGGTAAACAGATAAACATATTCACAATCTAATCACTACAGTAGAAAAATATGTATATTAAAAAGTTTTCTACTTTTCATAATTACAATCTATACCCAGCAGAATTGAATGTTTTATGTCAATTAACTCTATATATTATATATTATTTTAGGGACGAATATGAATAACGTATGACAATATAGACTATAACCTATTAAAGATTTAAACTTGGACTGATGTACAATCGACGAAGATACAACTACATTTTTTAATAAAAATGTATATTTTTTAAGTTGGAAACTTATAATTCTAAGACAATTATTCTAATAAAAGTATTAGATTGTAAGCGCAGACGCCGGCGCAGCCAAAAAAAGGTCATTAACACTACGTGAGACATTCGCGTTCGCTCAATATTGCGGTCGTCGCCCCCACAAGTGGTCCGCATTGAAACTCTCGCCATAACAATAATGACATTTGCAGTCAAATCGACCACAATCGTCATCAACAAACAACTGTTCTGATTTAACTGTCCATTGGTACATTTTTTATGTTATATTTTTTTCCAAATCTTGGAAACAGGATCAGCCGTCCGTGCCAAATTGTACATAATATGGCTTTACAGCTAATGATAGAAATAAACGACTAATTGCATGCGTATACGTATATATATTTCGTAAACTAATCTATATGAAACCGTTTTATTTGTAATTCTGGGAATAAAACACGATAAACGAAATAATAAGTATCTATCCATAAATTAAATCTTAAAAAGTTGTACAGTAGACCTACCTATGATCTTTGTATAATGAGGAATAGCTCGAAGAAGCAAGTAAATTTAGATTAGTACGTTTTTGTGTTCCGAGAGAGATTTAGGGATTCTAAAAATCTAGAACCTCATGTATCATACTTATATATCATGTATCACCTTTACACTTTGATTCGAACAGACATCGATCAAATGTGAGCCTAATTTACAAGTTTGCTGAGCCAAATTACGAAAGAAACTTAACTTTATAAAATTTAATAAATTTGAAGTTTAGGTTCGTTTAACTGATTTCATCACGTTTAATATTATGCCCGCATATTTTAAATTTCTCCATGCCGATCTATTTTCTAATACATATTTCAAATCTTATTTTATTAATCAAAGATTTATCATTACATTATCTAAACATATTAAGAAAGAAATCAATTATAAGATTTGATGATTTGGTTTTTTGGACAATCAAATAGTGATAGAAGTGGTATTTCTAGTTCCAAGACAAGACGAAAATGGTGACCGCATAAAATTTCTAATATTTCAATCATAATACGTAATGTTTATTTAATTTTAATTTTCCGCTCCTCATATTCTGAATTATGAACCACCATGTGTGTAATTCCAATGCATCAAAATACAACATCACAAAATTAGACTGATACTGCAGTTCGACCGAACTGTTAGCGGTATGTTTGACGAATTCGTCTATTCCGTGTGACAGAAAATGGTATGCAACGTGTATAAATAGAGTGAGCCTCGTGCGGCGTCTGCGGACATCGATCGTTGCGTCCTCGCGGCCATCTTGGCCCTCGTGTCTCCCTCTTGCACCGCGCCTCACTCTCCGCTATCGCCCCTCACTGCCCCACATTCACCGCGTCGTTTCGCACATGCAACTCGGTATATCCGTTGTGTGCAGACTGTCGAGTTGACTCAGCACTTGACTATTAGAATTCTATAAAAAAGTCTTCAAGGATACATACTTTCATCAACGCTTCTCCTGCTTCCGTGTTTATTTGTTGCCAATTATCCAGCATTTAAATTAAATGTATTCTCATTGACCACACAAATACATGCATCTATTTAATGGTATCATTAATAGAACGACGAAATTATTGAAAATAAATTTGAAATATCACGTTGAGTGATAAGTAACGGTTACTCAGATTTTTTTAAACAATTTTTTAGGAAATCTGGAAATAGAACAACGCGACATTGAGGATTTTTCCGTGACTACAAGTATGCCAAGCGTACGGTTGTAATCATACAAATTAGTATGTTTAATTTATTTATTTTCTTTTTTTTTTGTAATTCAGAGTTCGGTTAAAAATAATTATCAACGTTTTTAAGGATCACAAAAACAATTTTTGGACAGTAATCATGATTAGATAACGTCATAGATCCGGATATGATAAAGAAATAGAAAGTACTAATTATAAGTGACTAAAAATCATAATAATATTGCACTTAACTACATTTTGTCAAATTGTATTAATAATATAATATTTATCCGATGCTTTATTACAATATTTACATTTAATATAGGTATGTCTTTTTTAGATAAAATTATATAATCGTATGATAAAAATAAAAGACACAATTCCGGTCCAATGAATAATAATGTTAATATAAACCACTTTGTATTATTAATAAATGTAGAAGAGGCGTTTGCGAAGAGCGGGCACACGTGTACGAGAGGCAGGTGATCCACATGTCTGTACCCAACCGCCCGTTCATATCGAATGCGCCCAGTTACCTTATTTATATAGTCCACATAAACATCAAACGCCAAAAGGTCGTAGCCCCAAACAAGGTGACAACACTGTTCAATGACGTAAAGAAATATTTATCTGTAACCGTCATTTCAAATTCAAAGCTGGTTTTCGTTACTTCTAATTTATATAATATACATACATTAATGTATGACATAGAATTGCCTCAGGTAAAATATTATAATTCAATATTGCGGTATGGTAGCTCAGGTCAGTTTTATTAGTCAGTTAGTCAGGTACATTAAGTAAAATTCAGTTTAAATTATTATTTATTTCAATCTAAGTTATGTGTCAAGTCCAACGTCATATGTATTTGACGGCAACAAAATAAGTCAACCTACATTAAATATCATATCTAGATTATCTAGGCTTACCACAAACATGTTATGTAATAACGCAGACAATTGGACGTAATTTTATTTTATCAACTGCTTAAAGTGACATACATAATGGTAAGACATGTAACTAATTTACCTTCGGGTGCCTGGTGCGCTTTTTATTACACAATGCTGCTGCATTTTAATGCTTTAAAAATAATTACTTACCAAAGCGACAACTGAGTCGATCGCTCGGTTGAAACGATCGCAAAGGGCGCGCATACTTTCGTAGGAGTGAGTGTCGAAGTCGCACAAGATGTTGTTCTCTAGTGCCGCCTTCATCTCGGGCAAGTCGTCGCACACCCACCTAAAATCAGGGTGTTTTCAAAAACCGCGTTTTTTAGAAAACCAAAATAGTTTTTTTTTTTAATAAGGTGAAGATTTTTAAAATAATTCAACTAATTAAAAAAGAAACAATTTACATACTTAGGCGTTCTGAGTATAACATTTGCTAAAACATTAAATCAATCAACAACATTTTTATCATGTTACTAAGTGATAAGAAACTCGGTTTGAGCGACAAAAAAATTATAGACACATACATATACGTAATTTATCTAAATTTTATAATAATCTAATGGAACAAAGGGCCACAGTTTTAATGTAAATATGTATATCCAAGCTAAAGTATTTACACTATCAGAAAATGCACCTATCAATGTAATAGTTGAGTACTATATTCCGTTACTATCCTCTGTATAATGTAAATATTACAAGTTATTGACATTATAAAGAACTCAATTAATAGCTTGGTTTCAAGGCCAACGATTGAGTGAGTCCGTCCGGGCGAAATGAGGTCAAAGTGAAGGCTCTCGTGATCCCGACCGCTCGGGTCGAAATGCGCTGACTTGCAGGACTCGTTTTTACTTTATTTACACATACAAAACAGGTGGGCAAAACGCGCTACCGCCTCGTTTTAACGTCTTTTTCATACGCGTGTAACAAACAATACGATGGATACGTATGACACAAACAGATACGTGCGTAAACTATATGAGGACACGATAGTCGATAATGTTGCGCGTTCTGTATTTAATTGAGTACTCGAAAACAAAGTAGCGAAACAACATAAATTGAAATTTTAAATAATGACGAGAAGCAAATAAATGATTTTTGAAGTATTTCAGAAATTCAACTATTTAATTTGTTATGCTTAAACCATACCTTATTGTTTCTACTATCTCCAAGGCCCCATCGTGTTTGTCCTGCAACAAAGACAAATAAATATATAATTCATAGAATGTAATATTTACATAATTAAGTTTTGCAAAATTATCATGGACTTACTTAAATACTTACAAAAAAAATAAGGAATCAATATAATTTAATGTAAACATCTGTTTAAATTGTTACTTAAAAGCCTGATGATTAATTTAAAACTGTATATGTATACTAATTCACAATAATTTATAGTAGTATGCATATTAAAAGTTATTCTATTATTATCATTAATGTCAATGATTTTTGAAGAAAGTTATATAATGCTTTTTTTATTTAATACATAGATACTAAACCTCATGGCTGTATTCCCCAAGGGGGTAGGCAGAGATACATTTCTCACACCCACATATTGCCAGGTATGGGCAAGTCTATTGCCGTTTTTCGGGCAAATTTCCAGACTCCATGCTACTACTGTGAATTTTCTAATAGAAAAACCCAATAACACTTTGCACAACCTGGGAATCGAACTCAGGAGCTCTAGATCGCAGAGCACATACTTGTACCGCAGGAACATGAGGCTGTCTACTCTATCTAT
Source organism: Cephonodes hylas (assembly GCA_030295005.1). Taxonomy (NCBI): domain Eukaryota; kingdom Metazoa; phylum Arthropoda; class Insecta; order Lepidoptera; family Sphingidae; genus Cephonodes; species Cephonodes hylas. Next base: position 9,787,773 of record AP025362.1, on the reverse strand, counting down.
TATTTACCAGTTTCTTGGCCCATCTGCATAGGGAGACATATCAGATCAAGAGGTAAAAAAAAATATATTTTAAGTTGTTTAACTCAAGTGCCTACTGACCAGTCATTGAGACTATCAGAAGTATTTTTAATCAGTTGATAATTAACTTTACCAAGCATAATCCATAATCCCATATACATGTTATTCATATTACTTTTAGTTAGTCCTCTTTCTGAATGTTTCATATACAAGATATACAAGCCTTATCAAATAAGAATATTTTACAAAATTATAACTAATAATATCAAATATAACTAAAACTCAAAATCAGTATCATGTATTAAAGTAAGTTAAAAGTACCTTAAACCAACAAGATAGCATGAAAAATTTGATCAAAGTTGATAAAGGAAACTAAAAGCACTCCAAAATTGGTCAACAGAAAATTTATAGTTTTTGCCCATACATGTGGAATATAATATTTATGTAAGTAGACAACAAGTAAAAGAACTTCTAAAACATTTGTTTCAAATGTTTTTTTTATGGACTACAATTGGCTGCAAGTATAAAAGTAACAAATTATGTTTATATAGCCCCTGTGATTTATGATTAGGTGAGCTATTAGTAGGTTCACCTATTTCATAAAAACATATATTTTATTGATATTATTCAAAAGACTCATAAGGAAAAATAAATTGTCAACATCTGGGTCATTAGGACAATTTATTGTACTCTTTTAAAACTACTTATTAGGTAATTTTTCCAAATTGTCCTAATCCAACAAAATTTCAAATCAAATCAATGAGCAAGGTAATTTATTACTCTTAATATTTTTGGATTTCATAAATTTTAATCACTAATTTACTTTTTTAATACAAACAGTATCAAAAAAGAAATAGCAACATTAGAATAAGGAACTCCATTGATACAAAATATCCATCTCAATAAGATACATACTGACTAAAATTAAATTCTAGATAATTCTTAATATCTGACTTTATTCTTAAATAAAAGGCATATTTACTCTAATGGTAAATGAAAACCCATGAGAGAATATTATGCAAGCATTAAAGTTGTGACAAATTTCATAGGTGTGTGTTCAGCTAACCTACACTATGGCAATGCGACATAAATTGTGTTAACTTTAACAATAAACAATCTACATAAAAATCTAATCTTCGTAATAAAAAATGGACTATTTTCAAAGCTCTCCAAAGTGTTACATTATGTTACACATATTTAATAAAAGAATTTAAAAAAATACTTTGAAAAAGGGCATACATAAAAACATTTGAAACTGACAAAGGAAATACACAGAGTATCAAGAGCAGGTCTCATTTTACCCAGATGTTATATTTTAGCTTTTCGTCAACAGGATATCAAATTTTAGTGGACATTGATAGCTTTTATTAAGTCACTTTAATTTGGTACTTTTCATGACATTAATTGATTAAATGACTTTCTTAATGTCCCATAAATTTTTGCAAACACATCAATGTTATTATTTTATTACCTTGTTGTATTGGTGAGTTCTTTACCATACAACTTAAGTTTTGACCATTATTAATGATATGGGCCCCATCATCATTAACCAGTTATTTTCATAATCAAAAATCAAAAACCCCTAGAGTATTGTACAGATTCAATTCTAAAATCACTAAATTGTAAATGGTGCATAAATAAATAGTGGGCACTCACTAAAGAATTATTTATAATTGTTATTTTTTATATTTTTAAAGTTTCTGTTTTAAATTTCTAAACTGAACTCAACAAACTTCTTTAATTGGTGCAGTTACTTAGTGATAATCAATCAAACATAAAATATTATCAGATCACCTATATAGCATACAGTTACTGTGCTTAATGCTCTCCTAAAAAGTTCCAATGCAACACCATGATGTATTTATAGAGAAAAGGAAGGCAATTTCGTGGGGATGCTTGCATTTTTGGGAACTGAATGTGTGGTTAACCACTGTTCATATATTAAAATTTTACTCATGTTCTATATTGTTTATTCCACAATAATTTTTATGTAACTTATCTTTTCTTCTTTTTAACTGCATTTTGCATTTTTTTTTGTTATTTACTTTTATGGCTTAGATTTTATATAGATTGTTATCAATTAGTGTAATTGACTACTAATGGCATCAAAAAATTTATATATATCACACGCACAAAAATTTAGTACCACATTTTAAAAATATTGTTATACTGATTTCAATCTGTATCTAATATCTAATAAAAAGTACTTAAATCAATGGGAAATAAAATAAAATGAATAATTAAAACTATTACAAAAAGTTTCACCCTTCATATTTGTATATCCCTGTAATTTATTTATTGTGGCCAATTTATTGACTTCACAATTTTTAGAAATAATTGCATCTGTAAATTATTCATAAATAATCTGAGGCACAAACTTCTTTTGAAATGGTAATTAATACAGAATGGAAAATAAATATGATTTTACTTATTAATAGACAAGATTTAATAAAACTGCATATTCTTTAAAAATTTAACCTCATGAAAAATAAATAATAAACTTGGAATAATAAAGTATTGTGTTAAATAGAAACAAAATAATTTGAGTATTAATTTTTAATAATATTTAGCCACAAATAGAAAAACTATAATTCTATTAGAGTACTCTTACATATATAAGCTATTTAAATAAATTGCCATTTTCGAATTTACATGTTAATGATAAAAATCTAATGTAAAGAAGTAATGGCAAAAAATCAGAAGCTTGTTTGTGTATATCACTTTAGAAAAATATTTGCTTGGTTATGAAAAATCATATGCTTATAATACAGTAAAAAAAGTAAAAGAGTATTTAATTTAAACAATAACATAGGCACCAAAATTATTAAAACACTTAAAATTTATCAATTATACTTAATATTCAAGTAATAATAGCAACTTTAATATAAATAGAATGTTTTAATAATAAAAATTAATAAAAAAAGAAGATAACAACATATACACATTAATTTAAATTAATAAAGTTATAAATGAAATCTGCCTAATGTCATTATTAAATATAATATGATTTAGTTCTATACAGCATAACAACATAATTTGATAGCAATGTCAATTATTATGTACTGTAAAAGGTTATCTGTATAGTTTTCACTAAACAACAAATGTGTAGTAAATACCTACTGTATTTAACATGTATTACACAAATATTTACTTAAAACATACATTGTTTATATCTCTAATTTATGTTCTATAAATCTATATTTATAGCACACCAGATATATTATGACGAATGAAAACTACGCAACAGTGTGTACATATCTAAAAAAAGCCGACACCTTGACAAAACACGAGGTCAATACACTCTGCTGCAATACCCATGTGACGTGAGGAATAAGTATCCTAAACGAATAGTATTTTAAATAAAACACTTAAACGAAAATAAAAAAAAATATAAATTAAATCATATGTCAATTCTTTAAGAACAAAACAAATGATTAGATTCAATACTGCTTTGCTAATCAGTAATTCAAACTGGCACTTGTTCCACGATGGATTGTTTGAAAATAATTAAGACGCTCCTTACTAAGCAACATTTTTATATAAGACAATTATAGTTTAGGGAGTGTTTGATTAGGTATTAGGACTAGAAAATAACGTAATAAACTAAAATAGAATAAAAGTATACATTTCCTTACCGAGCCATGACCTGTAGTGAGGGGCCATGTATAAACAACAGGTTCCGCGCCTGCTGGAGAGTGCAGGCGTAAATCTAAAGCCATGATAGCAAAACCGATGCATTAAAGCACACACTTTACACTTAAACTCTAGATTAATCACTAAATACACTAAATTTTAACATAATTTCACTGCACTTTCACACACACACACTCTGAACAACCGGGCGCCATGTTGAAATTATTTCTAAATTCCAATCATGGCCGTCTGATAAGTGTTGCAATATTAAAATAATACGTGTGATATAATTTGATGACACTTAAAACAAACAAAAGAAAATTCGAAAATGCTAATTCATTTCTTTTAATTATACCGTGTAAAGGCTTACTTATTTGCATATTCACATTACAACTACAATAAATATTAATATTTCTTGTAAAACAACGAAATATAACACTTACTGCTTAATTACTAGCGTCTAAATTTATTGATTCCACTTGCTTGTTGTTTGTAGTTTACATAGGTTTAGAATAAATTCTATGCTACTCCGCAACGAGAGAGTAAATACACGCATTTTGTACATACCTAATGTATAAATATACAAATAGACTAATACGCTTAATATTTCGCGCCAATATATTTTGTGATCTGAAAAAAGTTAGCGTCCGCATGTGGGCAATAAAAATTAAGTTTTTTTCAGCACGAAGTCGGGAATACAGGACACTTTTTCACGTCTATCTAGATTATCAAATTTTAGAGAATATTTTATATTATAATTGAATGAATTCATATAAGTATTAATAACAAAACTCCATAGCACTTAAGTCTGTAAAGGCCAGTCGACTCAAAATTTTCTGTGACGAAAAGACATTATGAATAGCTAATGGGACGCTATGGATATAATGGCCAATAAGTGTCGAGAGGTGGTGTTTTTATAATGTGTTTCAGTTCGTTCTAAACGTTTTTCATCCTTCATTAAATACGTTTTATATATAAATCAAAAATTGTTATTACCTGAGCTCAATTTTTTTTTCCTTTTTTGTATCTATGAGTCTATGGTTTTGGCTTAAAACAGTAGTTTCGTAATTCATTTTAAAATTGCATAATTTATTTATTACTTTAAATTGTGGCAATGCAACAAATAAACACATAAATAGCCGTTACACCCGTGAATGATAAATTTATATAAGTAATTTGTTCACCATTCAGTAAGAAGCATTTTTCACGGACCACATTTTACAATCCACACATCACAGAGTGGTAAAATTCATAGACCATCATACTAATCTTTCTACATAGTACATATCTACATGATCGGTACCTACCTATATTATTTAGGTATAGGCGGTAGGTACCAGTTAGGCACTAGACATTAGGCAGAGTATATGTGTTTGTGTTATAAGAAAGTGTAAATTGTGGTGTTAATGGTGGTTTTGATTTCACTGAATACCAATTATTAATATCTAAGCAGCGGAAGCAAATCCAAGTAATGTCGGATTCAGAATCTGACACGGTTGAACGTCATGACTTTAAAGAGATACAAGAAGAAATAGAAAAATGTAAAAGAAATCCAGAAACATCGGGAATGTTTGTGTCAGGGTGGGATGATGATGATAAAGACATCGATATTGTGAAAAATCCAAAAGGTAATTAGGCAAATGCATAATTAAAAAATTGTCTTAAAAAATAGTAAGTTCCCGCTGCTCTGTGTTACTGCATAATTCTTACGATATTTTTATGATTCATTTTTGTAGTATACAATATGCTGTTATAGAATACACTAATTTTTTCGGCCACGGAGATTCTGTGATTGCAGCAAACGCTTTTGGATCTTCTAAAATAATACTCGGAGCGTAGACCAAAACTTGGGCCCAACCTTCATAGACTCGCCGATCAACTGGCCTAAGTAGCATATTATATTGTCTAATGAATAAATTTAATGAAAATTTGTGCCTCTAAATCTTACCTGTTTTGTTTTTCAGAAAATCCGATTGATCATGTTTTATGGGCTGCTGAAAATGGTGAAGTAGATATACTGAAATTATTATTAAAATCACAACCTGGACTTGTGCAGGCCCATGACTCAGATGGCTATACACCACTTCACAGAGCATCATATAGCAACCACTTGACTGCTGTTCAGTACTTACTCAGTGTTGGAGCCAATGTCAATGCTAAAACACAACTTGGTTGGACACCTTTGCATTCAGCTTCCAATTGGAATAATTATAGGATAGTTGCAAGATTGTTGGCAGCTGGTGCAGATCCATCTGCACTTTCAGATGGAGGTATGCTAATTTAGAAGATTTCTTAAGGTCTATGATTTAGACAAATTCCAAATTAACTTACTTTATGGATATTAATGAGTTACTAATCAACTAGTTGTCTAAGTATACCTGCAATTATGAACTTGATTTTTTCAAAAAGTAATGTTTAAAATAAATAATATTTTCATTGTTCTGATCTAATGTTTTCTCAGCTTGTCCTAGAGGTCTTTCCTTGATAAAAATACTAGTATGTCTGTTTTAAAATAATATGACATAATTAGCTGAATATTTGTAGACATGTATATGTGATGTCAATTCTATTTTAATTTCAGAACAGACACCATTGCATTTGGCCTCTGCAGTAAGCCATTGTAAATCAACTTTATTAATTCTTCTCTTGAGGAGAGATTTAACAGATATAGCTAGAAAACCAAACAATAGTGGTGAAACCCCAGAACAATTGGCCAAGGGTCATGGCATATATGCACCTTTGTTTGAAATGGTCTGTCCTGCTGTCTCCTACATTCATTCATTAGCATTCACATGTAATCCATATGTTCGTAAAAAACAATTAGTTGATATTAAAAAAAGAGAATAAGTTAAGAAAATGTTTTTATTTACAATAATTACTTTCTTACATTGTTTGTATCACATGATTAGACTTTATGTACATTATCAAAGATTATATTGTTCTGTGTATATTTCAACCATTAATTAGTACCTGCTAAATATTATTTATAAGTAATATCTTGCATTTATGTGACATAGCAAGTAATATAAAAAATAGTATTTAGTTGTCTTATCATATTATAACTTAATATAAACATTAGATATGTTATAAATTAAATAAGATAAAATATGCTAAGAACCCTAAGTTAATTTTATTTTATAGTTAATTTTCCATTATACAAAAATGGTACTGTTTAATTTCTTGTTTACCTTAAAAAAAAATGTGATTTCTCTTGATGTTGTATTTTGCGACTATTTGTATGCACACAACAATTATTTACTGTACAATATAAGGATAATATTTACCAAAATAATACAAATTAAACATAAAAGTTTAGTAACAGATTTATCAGTACATATTTGAATGACCCAAATCAAATGCAAGTAACAATTTTCATGTAGCCATTATCAATCCCATCCGCATTAAAAATTTCGAGCATTACATTTATAATGTATACATTTATAATGTACAGATATATATATATATATATATATATATATATATATATTAGGGTGTCCCAGCTTAGTAGGGCGATTTTTTTTTCTCGAAATTAGATACGCATACCCTCTATATTTTTTCTAATTGACCCTAATAACTCAAATACGAAATATTATCGAAATTGGATAGCGGTAACCCGTGCCGACTTGATGGCAAAGTTTTAAGAAAAAAATTATATGGTAATTGTACAGCACATATAAAAACTTAATTTTTATTTTCAAAATTATATCCTATTTCACCGGTATTATATATTTATTATTTAAACAGGAATATTTGTGATATTTTAATCTTAAAGTTTTCTTTTTACTGTTAAGATAAATCACAGGAAAAATTGCTTTAGTTTCCCTTTAAAGGTGACTTTTTCACGAAAATTTTGTATCAGTATAACTGCAATTTGCAGTATCACTAGCGACTTTTAGTGTCATTATTTATTTCTTAACTGCTTGAAAAGAAGTATAACTAGTCTGTGAAGTAAGCAACTCATTGAGAAAAGTGTCAAAATTTTCAAAACGATTGAAGAAAAGCAAGACTAGTTTTTGATCGAAATAAAGTCGTTTATGTCTTTCTAAAAAAGTAAATCACGCAGATATCTTTCCAGGGGATATGAATTGATGGATCGTCTTTAGTTAAGCTTTAAAATATTATCATTTTTGGTTCCTGGTCTCCATCATAGTGATATAGAGACAAGACAGCTACTTCATGAACCAAAGGCCAAAAATGCTGAAAAATGTTCTGTATAGTAACTTCTGAGTTAATTTTAAAGACAGTTTCCCAGGGTTTCAAAGTATTAAGTAAACATAAGTCGTGGTAAGGTGCCGTCACTAATAATATACAATGCATCCAAGCCTTAACATGGTATATAGCGATGCAAATCTAGATGTCTAATAGTGCGACTTTTTATTAGTAATTTACAATTAAAAAATAAGTAACAACATTTTTAATCAATTAATTGCTTCGGCCGTCATGGTGTCTGGTACATAGAACTTGGAGATCGAATAGTCAATTTTCTTTCTGTATCACCACCAAAGAATATGATAATAGCTATAATTGTTAATCCTTGATAGCCAACCCTTAAATTTCCTTCATAATTCTGTCCGGTAAAACAATGTATATCTAATTATATAACTATATCTATTATCTAGATTTATTTTTATCAATTAAAGGGCACCGGCGTGTGCAATATACAAAAAGTAGTCCAAGCTTGTAACAAACTCTTGACGACACTGTACGAACACATCTTGCGATTTTTCCGCATTATTTGTTGATCTCTTCAGAGTCGGTATAAGGCAACTTATTTCTTAAAAATAGTTTATTAAAGCTTAAATAGGCATAAAAGCCCTTTAACAAAAAGTAATTAATCTCGAATAGTTAGATTTGCGATTTACAAAATTCAATTTTACTTCACGAATTTTATTAAACAGAACTGCCAATATTTGCTCTTTACAGAGAAGTTTTAAGCCGTTATTTTAATGTTTTGCACCCCCCTATTAAAATTTGCCTTTGAAATCTTAATCTGACATATTGATTAAACAAAAAGAGGCGTTAACCAATACAATAAACAAGCAACCACGAAACTTCCATGCGAATATTGCGAGGCGCCGAAGTTCATACAAAGTATGTAAGTACAGAAACACATGAATGCAAGTCGGCACGGGTTGCAGTGGTCCTAAGTTCATTAAATTTTATTTATGAGTGTTTTAACACCATTCGAAAATAATAAGAGGGTATGCGTTGACAAAAAAAGATTTTGATTTTTTTGGGACACCCTATATATATATATATATATATATATATATATATATTATCTGTACATTTTAGAGGCCATACCTTCAAGGACGTGCATAGCACCAGATACAAGGTAAGATTCATTATTTAAGTTTTTTAAGCTTGCTATTAAGTTTCTTCTATCGATTTTTGAAAGTTCAGATAAGGTTTGCCTTGCTTGAGGTGTCATGTAAGGTAGTACTAAGCAACCTAGACCAAGGCATTTACATCTCACACAATTTTTCCATATGTCTTTTAAATCCTCGTCTTTAAGTACTGGACATAATGGTAGTAAATTTACGGCATTTATGCATTTTGCTCTTTGTCTTTCTGTGATAGGATGGTCCGCATTTTGAAAAGGAGATAAAATAACAGCCCGCCATGCTGCATATATTACACTATCTGGCGGGAATGTTGAAATTTTTAATAACAATGGCGTTATTTCTTCATAAATATTAGAACGCAATAAAATAATAATAAGGTCGTGAATAGTTTTTGTAGAACCGTACTTGCAAGCAAGCGTAACAGCTATTTTTAAACTGTCGACATTTCCGTCCGTCGCATGAAGTAATTGATCCAAAGCACGATTTTTATCTTGTGTAAATGTGACCACAATCCAGGGCATGTCAACTGCTTCTAATTTAACCACACATAATAAATCAAATAACGATGACCAAAGAGCATCTCTCTCTCGATTTGTTACTTTTATTGCGGTGTCCGAGTCAACCACACTCATAAGACATTGAAGGGCCCTTAATTTTTTTGCCTTTTTGTAACTGCTATCATCGTCAAAAGCTATACGAGATAAATAAATGGCGCCCATTTTTGGGCAAGTTGCCTTAAGTATATATTTTGCAGTAATTAATTCGATAGGTTTTAGTGCTAACACTTCACCATTACTTTCTTTAGACGCCTTTTCGAGAATATTTTCTAGAATTTGCATCCGAATAGAGCTAACGTTAATACCATTCTTATCAGCAATTTCATTTGCAGCACGGTTTACATCGTGGCGACCAATTTTGTCAATAAATTCAGGATGGAAATATAAAGCTCGTATCAATTGTGCCGGTTCTGCTGAAAGACGTACGAGTTCATCACGAGCCCATTCAATTTTATACAGCGCATGTCTTGTCGATAATGTGGAATTTAAACGTTCCATTTGACGCACTGCTCGATTTCCGGGTTGGACTGCAGCCCAACGTTGAGCAAATTGATAACACAAATGAGCTGCAGCAACTTGATCTGCTCCACGTGAACAACCTTGTAGAACATAGAAAAGACAAGCACCAGCCCACTCCATGTTAGAAATATGTCGGACACATTTATGTGCAGCCCGAAGTAAAGATTCTTCTTTTGTAATCAGACTCCATGTTTCACTTTTATTGTTATCTGCTTCAATGCCTTCTGTGCGTTTCCTTGATGTCATCGTTTGTTTTAAAGCGTTGCTGCAAATCATGTCCCTGGCAATTTGCAAATCCGAATCAAGTGACAATAACACTACAACGGGGAGCCACCGTTCATATGTTTCTAATGTTATTTCTGATTTTAAGTTTGACCACATATCATTACGCATAAAAAGATGGAATGGTAGACGAAAGTATCCAATTTCAGGAAATATTCCTTTGACTGAAAAAAGTTCAAATTCATATTGTTTAGGAACACTTTTTCTGGTGTATTCCTTTAAATAGTTTAATAGGAAATATTCTCTCATATTTCTTAACTCCACACTTGAACCAAAAACTAAACGATATATGCATAAAAATACTTCGTAATAGTATGGATTAATAGAAACCACACGTCCATGTAACGTAACTTCACCGTTTTTCCAAAAGTCGTTTAGAATATCAATCAAAAAATCTTTATTTCTTATACTTTCCCAAATTGCATAACATTTTTTAAATGGTTCTTCGTTATTTTCCAAAATTAAACTTCGAACACCTAATTCTTTTAAACATATTTTGTAATTAAGGTTCCAACTTGTCAATAAGGATATTAGCTGCAAAGATAATCCATCGTCTATAGGCACATTAAGCGCACTACAAATTTCTGAAAGTCGATGATATCCGGTTTCTGGAAACTGTTTCAAAACGTAAAAAAGTATGACTTTAACATCCCATGTCTCTTCAGAATATTCGGGTAAAGCTATTTCTGACATATTTATATTGAACTTTGATCTAAGAATAAGCTGCGGTGGATAAGAATTAGAGTTTCCATTTATATTATTACCTAAACAAAAAGCGGCGCGTACTGGTGCAGATGAAATAAAATCCACCACCGATGGAGTAAGAGACTCGTTTTGTCCTCTTAGTGCGTCCGGTATCCATATGGTCTCGTCCAGTACTTCCACAGTTTTTAAAATGAGGAGTAAACCCATTACTAATGCTTCATCAATGTCAACATTGGCAGTAATTTTATTTAGTAATCTTTTTGCTATGTTATCGCTGAAATCATTAAAATGTTCCTGCACAGTTTGAAATGTATGATTAGAATTTATAAATGCGTGAGATATCATCCTGAATAAATTGAAATCATAAGACTTAAAATGGTCACCCACACTTTCTAAACAGTTTTGATTGCGATCCTGCAGCAGCGAGTGGATGTAAAAATTAATTAATCCATTAATTTCTGGATTTGATGAAATTGGTAGATGAATGTAGTTAAATTTCCAAGCAAGTGTTAGATTTTTAATAACTATATTAGATTTTATCAATGCATTGAAAATGCTTAGAAAATTCAACAAAAAATGTAAATGTTCTTCATTTGAGTTTAAAACTAATTCAATTAACACATCACAAGACTCTATAAGTAGCAATATATTTTTAGCATTTTCAAATTTGGATAAAATTAGGGCTGAGGAATCATTCATTTGTGATTGAATAATCAAATTCTCAACAAACAAATGGACGCTGTGACTGGCAGGAGTACGTCTTAACAATGTTAGTACTTCTGAGTGATGACATGGATAAAATCCTGTTAATTGATTGACTTTTTCACCATATCTAGACATAGTCTTAGAGGGTTCTTTAGTTTTTGTTGTGGATATTTTTTTGAAAGATTTTTCTTTATGGATGTCATTCATGTCTAGTATCATATTGTACGAGTTTTTTAAATAAAATAAGTTTTCGATATTTTTTATTTCTATGGTATTCAGCATTTTTGTACCCTTCAAGAAATCTAAATAATTTCTTTCGCTGCCGACATTAATCGTATTTTTAGTAATCAACTGTTCAAATTTGACTTTCATGGCTTTCAACAACTTATTTTTATCTCTTCTATTTATATCACTAAAGTATTCTAAAGCTGCTTTTACGTCGCTGTCTTGAACACATTTGTTAAGGTATAACATACTACCATAACTTGAGTAATTGCTGATAACATTAGTGATTACTTTTAAATCATTTAAATCCACTTTATGGGCATTAATTATTTTATGGAGAAGTAACATATAATTGGTTGATGCTAATGGAAAATTATACTTTTTTAATATGACTTTTACCTTTGCGTAATTCAATTCCTTTGAAATTTCATTTTTAAGAGCATAATCAAATTCTAAGAGGGTAAAATCATTTGTAGAAGTAGTTGCAGTGACAGCTAATTGGACCACAGTTTCGTTCCATGGTACATCCAACACTTTTAAAACTTGGAGTAAACAGTCTAATTTACCATTCATAGAACGAAACATATTGAGCACAATTTGTAGACGTGCTCCATCTATTTCGCCACCTCCTGAAACTGCTTCATTTTCTATGAAAGTTCTAAGAGCGTCATCTAAATCAAATTGATGTCGAGTACTGTAAAATGACAAATATTTTTGTAAAAAGCTTTCAAGATCTTCCGTATAACAACGACGTAACATTATTAAACTTAGTTCTGAAGGACTTTGACTACTAAATTCGCTTAGCAACATGTGGATTTTATACTTTTCCTTCAATTCTAAAATGTCCAATATTTTATCTTTTAACATGTCAAGATCATCAATAGATATGGGTCTAATTGGTATTGTTTTTAAAGACATTTGCAGTACTGTTGTTACCTCTTCTATAAATTTGATACCAATTTTTGGCCAATATGCTGACTGTTCAAGTTTAAAAACCCTTTCAGTAGCCCACCTTACAAAAATATCAATATGGAAAGGATTCTCATCTAATAGACATGGAATAAAGTTTTTTAACCAAATGATAATAGCTCCAATTTTAGTGTTTTGGGGTATAGAATTCAAAATTTCCAAAATATCATCACAGCTCATAGTTAATTTCATTTCTGAATATTTAAGCCAACATATTGATGCCAAATCCAAATCAGATTTTGATATAAATGTAATACATAAGTCTTTAACATTTTTTTTAAATAAATTTATATCTTTATAGCATTCATTCCCCTTAAAGATAATATATTCTAATAAGTCTGCTTTTACAATCAAATCTGAGATTAAATTAATTAGCTTATTGTCCTCAGTAGCAATAATTTTCTTCTGCAACGGATATAAAAGCGACTTGAATATAATATTAAATTGCAACAATTCAGAACATTTGTTGATAAGAAACATATAATTGTTAATTTCTCCAAATAATGCCTGTATATTAGACGGTACCTCTGTTATCTTGCGTATTAAAAGAATGGACTCAACCAATGATTCCAGCTGAGACATTAAAGTTTCTTGTGATGTAATTGTCTGTGTTGTAGTGTTCACTTGTTCTTTGTTATTTGGTTGAGTTGATGAAACTGTTGCACTACATATTTTCACCTAAAAGATTATTAAAACAACAATTAATATAAATGCAGATTGAACTTGGTCTTGTTGCCTGAGACAGTTTATCATAGTATGAGTTCTTAAAACTATGATGGCTAATGGAAAGGGGCTATCAAAACGTGGGTGTTGAGAAACCTTTAACTTAAAAAATACTGTTAAAGTAATTAAATGGTATACAAATACATTCAATATTTTAACAATTATGTCCTTATTTCTCTTAATAATAATATGATGTATGGATAAATTATCACAGATTTTAAAGAAAACCTGCACAATAAGGTATGTCTCCTTAAGTATTTCATCATCATCATCAACCCATATATTATGTCCCACAGCTGGGCACGGGTCTCCTCTACCATTGAGAGGGTTTAGGCCATAGTCCGCCACACTAGCCTAGTGTGGGTTGGCGGACTACACACCTAAGAAATTCCTAAGAACTTTTTAGATGTACAGGTTTCATCAGAATGTTTTCCTTCACCATTAAATCAAGTGATAATTCAAAGTGAACAACTTCGAAAGTTAGAGGTGTGTGTCTGGGGTTCGAAACCGCTTGATACTCTATAGTCTTAACCTCGAGGCCATCACTACTCGAGGTATTTATAGTCAATTATCCAGCTCTAGTTTATTTAAAAATTATATATATAACAGAAAAGCTTGGTAAAAAAAAAGTGATAACATACCTCAGAAGAATTCATTAGAATGTAATAGAAAATGTTATTATGAACCATGATAGGGATGTAGCTGGCACTGTGTTCACCAAATTCATAAATAATTTCTGATGTTTTAAAATCAATAACCCACATATTAAATTTATCTGCCATTACTATCAAGTTTTTCCAAGTAATTAAGTGCTCAGGTACTGCATTTGTTGTTACAATATCGACCAAGCCAGAGTGTGGACATTTTGTTTTGATAATTCCATCTTCAATGAACACGTCTAAGCCATCTGTAGTACAATATTCATTGATAGGCGGCTTGCAAGTTTTTTTCAATGTCACTAATATTTCTGGCACTCCCTCATCTAACTTAATTTTCAATTCATCGCTGCTGAATGGTTTTATCAAACATTCGCCACTTTCACTAACCAAATATAACTCGCCTTGATATTGTTTGATTTGGCAAATTTTGAATTTATCATTGTTTATTTTTGTCTTTACCCCTTTCACTGGGTCCAATACCACTATTTCTCCAGATTTTAGCACTAGCCAAAGAAAGTTGTCTTTAAATATCTTGTCCACGACGTCGTTTTCTTCTTCATATGTTGTTTCTGTTAAATCACTTAGATCCACAATGCGAAATTTTCTTGTGTCCTCGAAAATGGCAATTTTTGGATATAAAAGTTCTGGTTGTAAATTTTTATTGCTATCGGCATATGAAATGTTTAATGTTATTATCTCTGATTTAAATATAGACATTTTTTACCCAGTGTAACTGGAACCTCAATAATTAAAGTACTTTTGACAAAACAAATCCACTGACTCAAATTTAACCGACTTTTTAAAACATCCGTTCCATCCGGGTTGCTTTTGACATTTGTTATATTTTTGTGTTGGTAACTTTTATCAAAAACTTGAAAGCGCAAAAAACGGATAGTACCAATTTCAAATTGATTTCAATATTTTCCATAAAAAATGTTGCGTTAAGTACCTATATCTCATTCACGATAACTTGATTCTTTTGGCATATCGACTAGTAATAGGAAACAGAAAATATCTTGTAGATCAAAAATATTGCGTTTTAAAATACTGCATTTTGTGTGAAATTCTTTATTACTTTCGACATGTAAAACATTATGTAGATAAGCGATGGTGGGTCAAAGTTCATAATAAGTACCTATTTAATATAACTGGGTTATTTTTAGACCTCCCGGCAAATTTAAATAGGTTTTTTAGACCCCTAAAGTAAACAACTTCCCCAAAGAAACACGGGTCGAAAAGTGAAAAAAAAAAATTTAGACCTTCTACAGGAAATCGACCACGTGAGCAATTTTCTATGGGAGAGTTGAATTATTTATCACGTTTCGACCCATGTTTCTTTGGAAAAGTTGTTTAGTTTCGTGGTCTAAACCACCTATTGTCCAAAAATAACCCAGTATGTAAAAATTAAGGTTGACAAATTAAATGGTTTTATCTTTAAAACAGATTTTATTAAGAAAAAGGAGCACAGCCATGATCATCATAGTGTTCAGTAAAATTATCGACGTGGAAATCGATATGAACGATGTTACGTCCCTTTCCGTCCGACCGATGTAACATTGTACAAGCATCTATTATTTTCAGTGTTCCTATTTTAATTTTACTTTGAAGCAATAAAGTCTCAAAATTTTCGGATAACGCTTATATCTTTGGGGACTTTTGTGTTGTATGTATTTTTTTATATTTATCAAATCATTAAAATAATACGTTTTTTATTTCAAAGTCATGTCTCAGAAAAATTGACATCTGCCAAAAGAATCAACTTATCGTGAATGAGGTATAATATGGTAGCCATCATTCCAATTTAATATAAAAATATATATATGTTCAATATTTCTAAGTTTAATTAGTTTGTCTTAAACAAAAAAGTCGTAGGTATTTGTTGTTTTTTTATTGTCAAGTGAAAATGCTAAAATAAGAAGCAAATAATATATTGGTTAATTGGCCTGAAGTCTGAACTAGGGATGTTACGGATATGATATTTCGAATATCATCATCATCAACCCAATATACGTCTCACTGCTGGGCACAGGTCTCCTCTACCATTGAGAGGGTTTAGGCCATAGTCTACCACGCTGGCCTAGTGCGGGTTGGCGGACTACACACTTAAGAAATTCCTAAGAACTTTTAGGTGTGCAGGTTTTATCACGATGTTTTCCTTCACCGTTAAAGCAAGTGATAATTCAATGTGAACAACTTCGAAAAGCCAGAGGTGTGTGCCTGGGGTTCGAACTCGCGACCGTCGAGATTCTCGACCGTGTGCCTCAACCTCGAGGCTATCACTGCTTTTCTTTGGATAGAGATATAGGAATAAAATTATTCGGTTTCGGTTATGGATGGGTAATTATTTCGGATTATCCAAACTTCGGATAGTTATAAACACAAATAGTATGTAATAATTTGGTTTTATTTATAGGTTTTATCTAGTCTACTAAAATTAAGTCAACGTTTAAATAAAAAATTAACTAGTTATAAAATAAGTTATGTTATGATTAAAAATAACAAACAAACTGCAAGATTAACGTGGCACTCGAGTTGTGAAACAAAAACCTGTCGTTTTATTAAGACTCCGCCCTTATCCGAAACTTGTGAAACGGATACGGTTACGGATATATTTTTATTTCGGATATCCGATTGTTTCGGTTACGGTTACGAAGCTCCATAAAACCCTGGTCTGAACCTTGTCAGTTGCGGAGGAGATCGTACCTAGGGATGTGAGATTAATAGTAAAGGATCGATTTAATAAAAGTTAAATAATTTATTTGTTCATGACATCATTTTTTATTACTATTAAGAAACTTATTTGCTTTTCATATTTCAATGCATTCAGTAGTACAGTACCGTAAAGTAACTTAACATAGCTTGTAAAACTTGGTGATGTCAGGTTAACCATAACACATTTTATATTAAGGATGTTAAGGTGATAAAAATATGACTCGTAATGAGTAGTAGTACCTTGCTGTCATAAGGATCACAATAATGGTAATAAAATATAGTAGTAGATCAAGAGCCCGTGAACGCTAGACATTCTTCATTTTATAGAGGCGGAAAGTTTGTCAGTGCATGCTCCCAACACAGGTAAGAATGATGGCCAATTATGAAGTTTAGGTTGTAATGGCTTTGGCAGGTACACGGTACTAATGGCGAGTAAAATACAGTCCTACTTTCGTCATTTTATAAAGGCTGATATTTTTATATAACCTTCAGAATATTATTTAAAATCACATTCTTCATTGACTGACATTTCCCATCGTTGCAACCCCTCGCCAGACATCCTTATAAAGGTCAGTAAATTATGATTCTACTTTTGTCATTTTATAAAACCTAAGTAATATTTATAAAAATCAGCTTTTACAAAATGACGAAAGTAGAATTTACTGACCTTCAAGGGTGTATATTTTTATCACTTCAACATCCTTAATATTAAATGTATTATGGTTAACCTGACATCACTAAGTTTTAGAAGCTATGTTACTTTACTGTACTGTACTGCTGAATGTACTGAAACATGAAAGCATATAAGTTTCCTAATAATAATAAAAAATGATGTCATAAATAAATCAATTATTTAACTTTTATTAAATCGATTTTAGTTTATCGAATCTCACATCCCTAGGTACGATCTCCTCCGCAACTGACAAGGTTCAGACCAGGGATGTTATGGAGCTTCGTAACCGTAACCGAAACAATCGAATATCCGAAATAAAAATATATCCGTAATGTTATAATTGTTATAAACAAAAACATACACGTATATAATAACTAGCTTTTGACCGCAATTCCGTCTGCGTGGACTACAGGGTTGGGTTCAGAAAGAAAATAAGTTGTAGTATTTTACTCCGCAGAGCCCCATTTACTTAAATATACAAAAATTATACAATCGATCAAATTGTTTCAAAGTGAAACCGTAACGCGCCGGTCGACGCCTTGAGTATCATTATTGTGCGCTTGATCATTATTTTGAAACTGCGAGATCTTCTAAGATACTCATTGAAATCAAATTATGTAACGGACAAATTTATTTTGTATTAAATACTTGTAATGAATAACGTATTTATTTGGATAAGGATTAATATCATGTTTGTAAAAACACCTTCACAAATAATGCTTTATTTAAAATAAATTTGGTTAGAATAAAAAACGTTATAGTGAGCCAACCTTAAAAGATAGACATATGCTGTCGCGGACTTTTTTTTAGAATTTTTAAAGGGGAACAATTCTGTCATACATTATTTTGGCGTAGCTTTAACCGTTTCTGCAGCGTACGCAGCGGAAGCTCACAAAAAGGAAAAAGGTCCCCGATTTTGTAACATTCTTTATTGCTGCTCCGCTCCTATTGGTCGTAGCGTGATGATATATAGCCTATAACCTTCCTCGATAAATGAGCTATCTAACAGTGAAAGAATTTTTCAAATCGGACCAGTAGTTCCTAAGATCCTAGCGTTCAAACAAACAAACAAACTCTTCAGCTTTATAATATTAGTATGATGATGTCATAAATAAATCAATTATTTAACTTTTATTAAATCGATTTTAGTTTATCGAATCTCACATCCCTAGGTACGATCTCCTCCGCAACTGACAAGGTTCAAACCAGGGGTGTTATGGAGCTTCGTAACCGTAACCGAAACAATCGGATATCCGAAATAAAAATATATCCGTAATGTTATAATTGTTATAAACAAAAACATACACGTATATTACAAAATTGTGAAGTAATGAAATTTCCAGAGGCTTATGTTCTATTCCATTGAACATCTTCTTGGGGAAACTGATCCAAAATCAATGCTAATTAATGTTATTTAACTATCAGCAAGGATCTCATTCATATAAAGTCACTTACTTTTCAGTTCCGTTTTTAATTAGGGTATAGGAAGATGGTTAAGGTGTTAAGATTGTATCACATTTTATATTTTTTTGGTTACTGAAAATTGAAGAATATAATTATTGTTATTCAGAAATATTTATTAAGACAAAGAAAATTAAACTGTATGGTAGTACTATGTCATGTCATGTGTTCTTTTCTGTGGTCCTGGTTTGTACCTCCTTTTGATTTGTATAGATTTCTGAACTTTATTATTTATTTCTGTATGTATTTGTGTCTTTGTTTTATTTATTGCTTTTTCATATCCCTCTGATAAACTATCAAAAACTTCTGGCTGTATTCGTAATTCCGAGATTTCTGACTTCCTTCCCTTCATCAAGAGGTCCTAAAATTAAACATAATAAAAACCAACTTCATATTTTAATTTATATTGTCTTAAAAATAATTTTAAATTCTAAATTACCTTAAACAAACTTGTTTGATTGGGTAACAAAATAGTTAGAGCATGTCCGATTTTTCCAGCCCTTCCTGTACGCCCAACTCTATGAATATATGTTTTAATATTTCTAGGTGGATCATATGATACCACATAATTACAATCTGGTACATCAATGCCTCTTGCTAAAGCATCAGTGCTGATTAGCCTAAAATTATATAAATATTCATATTTAGTTTCAATGTATTTGCTTGATTACTTGAATAATTAGTTAAATACATGTACTTACACATTTATCTTTGACTGAGTAAACTTCTTTAAAACAGTTTCCCTAGTTGATCTATCTAGACCTGCTGATAGTTCTGCTACCTTTAGATGATGTTTTCCCCATATACTTAATAGAACTGTTAATCTGTGTGCTGCATCACCAGCATTTGTGAAACAAAGAACCTTATCCCACTTTTGTTCTATCAACAAATGGTATAGAACCAAGGGTTTGTTTTCTGCATTGCACATTAAGTAGTGCTCTTTGAGTTCAGCTGGTGTAGCATATTGCCTTATTTGATCTTCATCTTCATAATCACCAACTGTTGCTGCTGAGAACAGTTTTGGTTGAAATAGTCCCCACTGTTCTAATTTTTCAGGATCTTGAGATAATGTGGCAGAGAAAAGTAATTTATGTGGTGGTGCCTTATGCTCTATTAGACTATTCCATGTTAGGACTGGTGTTTTTCCGGAAATCAGTTCATTTTCTAATTTTATATGTCTTTCTACATGATAAAGCCAATCATTCTGTATATGATCCATGATCCTATCAGCTTCATCTATTACAAGAAATCTCAAATATTTTAAGGAAAATCCCTCAGTATTTTGTAAGTGTTCAACCAGCCTACCAGCTGTGCACACTACTATGTCAACTTCACTGACCCAACCTGATGCTTCAGCTAAAACAAAAATATATTGTGTTATAGGAAAACTAGCAAGAAAAATATAACAACAAGATTATTCATCATAGGTAATCTTTACATTTTATTTCTTAAGTTGCAAGTTTGAAAATTAAAATGTAATAGTTTTGGTAGACTCAGTATTAGGCCTAATTCACTAAGTGATTGTCTTGAAGTGTTTAAGTACTTCATTAAATATTAATTATACTTACTATATTTCACTAGTTTTTGTTGTTCTTGGTACAAAGGCACAGAACCACTTAGTAAAGCAACTTTTAATTTAGTTTTAGCTGTATACTTCTTAAATACATGAGCAACTTGCGATGCTAATTCTTGGACTGGGAGGACTATGAGAGCTCTAATATGACAGCCTATATTGTCCATCAAAAGCTGAAAAGTAAAATAACTTTATATTGTAAAAACTTTTCTATTGTACCCTACATTTAAATATTATTTAATATTATACTAATTTACTGCTGAATATAAAGTTTTCTCAGTGCAATGTACTGAACAATAGCAAAATACTATTCTACATCAGAATATGTTATTCAAGAATATAATATTATGACACTAGTTCATTATATGAATGAAAAAGTTATATATTTACTTTAACTTACTAATCTCAGAACTACTGGTTTTAGATGAATAATACTTTTTTTTTAATAGACTTGTTCTACTTATCAAAGAAAGCATCTTACTACAAATAAAAGGAGCTCAGCATCATTGAAAAATGTTTAATAAAGAGAGAAGAATATTGCCTTTGAAGTTTTCACATATTGAGTAGAAGGCAATAATTAATGTTGGTATGTATATTAAAGTAATAACTTATAAAACAACACAAAAATGTTATATTTACCTGAACTATAGGTACAACAAATGCTAATGTTTTTCCACTTCCGGTAGGTGCAGACACACATATGTCATGTGGTCTAAAAACTTTTGGTGCTTTATGTTCTTTCAACACAAATGGAATCACTTGTTGTTGTACTGGAAATAAATTCTTTATGCCTTCATTTAATAGATTGGATTTTAATACACTGTGTAACCAAGTTTGATCTTCAACTGAACATGATACATTTTGTAAGTCTGTAGAAACACTAAATGGATGTGACAACCAAAATGGCAATAATCTTGCAACCTAAAAAAATATTTTAATTACATTGAAAAGCTGTCAGATATTCTATGCACAGTCAAATTTAAGCAATAAGAACAATGAGATTGCCCATTTGATTTGATTGTGTACTGAATGAAGTAAAAAAGTTAATATATAGGTTAAGAGTTATAAAATAACTTTGATTTTACCTTTTCTTTCTTTTCGAAATCATCAATGCCTAATACTTTGAATTCAACAGCATTTTGCTTCAATTTATTTTTATCTTGTTTTTCAGGGAGTATGTCCAACTTGCGTTTGTTGCTTTTTCCTTCTTCGCTTGTCTTAATATCTTCAGCTATTGTAATATTAGCAGGTAAATCAACAGTACTATCTTCTTTTATATGTATAACTTCAGGAACTTTTTTAGTTAGAAATGCTTTTTTTCGTTCTTCAATTTTTGCTTTCAATTTTTCTAATCGCTTTGTCTCCTCTTGAATTAAATCTACATCTTCACTAGGGTCTTTGTACCTTGAAAGATGAATATGTAATTTCTCAAATAAATAGGAAATAAAAGCCAAAAACTTAACCTAATGTATGTATCTACATAACAAACCTGTTAATTAAGAATAAATCCATTTTTAAAATGACTTAGACACTACTATATTCCAATTAATATTAAATTCATGTCCCTATTTAAAGAGTACTTTACATTAATCCCGATAAAATTGGAACGTTTGAGGAAATGGTATTAACTTCTTCAAGAATAATTCAATTTGACGTTGAACGTTCAAACCACGAGGGAAGCAACTGTCAAAACTTTTTACTTCCAGTTCGCACTAGGAACTGTCAAAATTTATTTTTCTTTTTCTTGTAAAATGCTAAGGATCTCGCCCATATTCATCAAGTCATATAAAATTAATGGTGTAAGTGCATAAATTTCCCATTCCCATTTTTTAACGTGGGTAAACTAAGGTTTTTCCTAAATGTTTATTAATTAATAACATTTCTCAAAGGCAATTAGATGATAACCTCATTTAGGTATTTTCGATTTTGATCACGCTTGTACTTATCTACGGCCTACCTACAAGATCAAATAATAATCAAATGCGATCCAAGCATGCATGTTCCAAGCACAAGAAGAAAATTAATGAGATAAACCAAAATCGCGCAGGGTGGTATTCGCGGAAGCTATATTCAAATTCTGCAACAGTATGACACGGCAATCATGACGGCACTATAATCACACCGAAAAAAATTTAAATGTCTGACAATGAGACTTAGTTTCCTGGTGGTGTAATCTATACTCTATACTAGCATTATGAAAAGGGTAAATTTTATAGGTTTGTGAGTTTGTGACGTTAAAGAAAGTAATCATTAAATCTACAGAACCGATTCTGAAATCGCGTTTCGCGTTTTCTCGTTCATAGATAAGCATGCTGGTATAATTGTGCCGTCTGAAGATTTTTCAGTATTTACTCATACTTCTTCTACTAACCAGTGATCTATAAGGCGCCCCATACACCTACAATAATATTGAACAATCTTTTTATTGTTCAATAATATTAAACACCCCCTTTGATTCCAGACGTTCAATAAATTCTGTCAATAAAATTGATAAACCACTCTGATCAATATTTTCATGCGAGCAACATGTCTGACGACGAAGTTTTGGCGGCACCCACGCTGGTGATTTTGTTGAAAAGAAAAAAAAAAGAAATATATTGCGCAATATTAACCCTACACAGCGCAATAAAAAAATTTTGTTCAATAAAAATTAAGCTCCCTCAATCTTTTGTTCAATAAATGCTTCAATACTATCTCTACACGTTCAACAATATTGTACGATCAGAATATTGTTCAATATTATTGAAGGTGTATGGGGCACCTAAGACCACACTATAGAAAATTAATATGAAGAAGTGTTTTGAGATAAGCCAATGGTCATTTTTTTCTTAAATATTTCATTTACAGTTGTGTAGGTACCTAATAAATAAATAATAAATACACCCAACAGTCACATACATAGTCCTGACCCCACACTAAGATACACATTTTTCCGCTTAGCATCTCTTATTTAAAATTTTACATAAAATATTCTATGTCACATTAAATAAAAAATATTCGTTGGAGATTTTTGAACTCGAAATCAATTGGAATACAATAAGTATATATAATTAAAGTCGAAAAAATTGTATTAAGATAAATTTAGACAAAAAAGTATTTTTGATAGTTTCAGGCTATATTAAGCTACCTACATTTATACTATACAGAACTAATCAACTATTAGCATTTTATTTAGCCACATGAACGTTTTTATTTAGCAGTCGCCACATGAACGTCTAAATGTTTTATATCATTAGGTAGGTACCTATTTTGAAAATCCATTCTAAAATTATGTCACAATTTTTTACATCATTCATAAACATTGCCCGATAAAAGGTTTAATTTTTAATATTATTTGTTGATTATTTATCGCTACATTTCTGCAGTATTGAATGCTCATATTATGCTAATAGGCTTATGCATTGAAGATAATCACTAATGGAAACAATAGTTATTTGATTATAGTAATTTTTTAAATTTAATTTAATATTTTTTTGTGCAATAAAATAGTAGAAAACTTTTTATATGTATCATTGGTAAACGGTATTATTTTTAACAGTCATGACCTGGCAATAATGAATGTTTCGGCAAAGAGAAGAGAGGAGGCATTTTGATGAAGAATTGAGCTTTCGACTTGGTGACTTTAATTCCGAATTTTATCATTCAAATGTTTCCTTTTTTTGTTCGTTAGTTCTTCACAATATATATTAAAAGTATTCTTCTTTTGGCTGTCAAAGTTTACTGTGCTAACTGAAAAAGTGTATCTATTGCAAAATGGCTAATGTATCATATCATATCGCACATCTTCTCGAGAAGGTAAGCCGGTTGTTCTATTTTATTATCATTGTAGAAATGTGTATTAATGTTGATTTTAATATTTTTTAATAGATGACATCCAACGACAAAGACTTCAGATTTATGGCTACTAATGATTTGATGACTGAGTTGCAAAAAGACAGCATAAAACTCGACGATGATTCTGAAAGGAAAGTGGTGAAGATGCTTCTACGGCTTCTTGAGGACAAGAATGGAGAAGTTCAAAATTTAGCCGTGAAGTGGTTAGTAACAATTGTTATTGTAATAATGTAGTTCCTGAAAGTACATCTTATTGGAGGTTATTTGCTGGAAATGGTAATGGTTTGTGTGTTTGAACACTTAATTTATAACTGCATTATCCTTATTTCGTTTATTTATAGGGACCATCTGTAAACTTAATAAATCTTGAGTATATTCCTTGATAAAAGATTATATTTATTTTACTATGTCTTCCGTCTTCTGATGTTTGATGTATAAAAGGAATTGATTGTTCAGTATTTCAGCATTGTATGAGGAAAAATATAAACTCTGTAAATAAAAACAAACTTTATTATTATGAACATCATTATTTGTAATAAATTTAGTTTTAAATCTTTCTTTCAATGGGCATGGTAAGATTATTTAATATCATCATCATTTTGTTGAAACTGCATGCATGAATCTCCTCAGTTGTAGGTTCAAAGCCCAGGCTCATACCTGTGACTTTTTGAAATTATGTGTTTATTCACAATGAATTGTCAAATGTTTTAACAGTGAAGGAAAACATTATGAGGAGACCTGCACATCAAAAAAGTTCTTGTATTTGTGTGGTCTGTCATCCCACATTAGGCCTGCATGTTGGAATAAGACCTAAACCCCTCAGATGTAGTAAAGACCTGTGCTAAGCAGTTATATGCATATGGACTGATGAAAATGTTGATTGCTAGGCTTGTAAATTAATATTAAAGAATTTTGTCATTAAAAATATTCAATATTCATATTTATCATAGCAATAAGCTTCATAGATCATATCTAATTTTATAATTTCATTATTAATTTTCTTGTTTTAAATGTTTGTGGGTTTAGAAACAGAAATTATATACACTCATGTCTTCACATTAAAAAAAAATAATAATTATGTATGTTTTCAGTCTTGGCCCTCTGGTAAACAAAGTGAAAGAATATCAAGTGGAAGGCATTGTAGACACATTGTGTGCAAATATGCTCTCAGATACAGAACAACTTAGAGATATTAGCAGCATTGGCTTAAAAACTGTCATATCAGAATTACCTTTAGGATCTAATACACTAGCTGCAAATGTGTGTAAGAAAATTACTGGTAAATTAAGCAGTGCTATTGAAAAGGTAAGGTAAAATAGTTAAATACTTTGCTAAAAAATGTCAACTCACATTACTTATAAAAAGTAGTATAATTCTGTATGGTATAATTTGATAACTAAGAAATTGACCTATTGACCCTATCTAATACTAATGTTGATAAGACTGTCAAACTTTATAGTTTTCCTTATCTTGTCAGATTCAGCCCACAGTGATTTCCGTCTTAGATGTTTATAGCATTTTTTTTCAATACTTTTAAATATATCATTTCAGCAAGAAGATGTATCAGTCCAACTGGAGGCTCTAGATATTTTAGCCGACTTGCTCAGCAGATTTGGTGGCTTATTGATATCATTTCATCCCATGTTATTGAACTCATTACTGCCTCAGCTTGCATCACCACGTCAGGTTAGTCTTCAATTTATCTACCACATTTGTTTAGTTAAACTGTTTGAAGCAATGGATTTCATTAATGTAGAAAATATTGAAGTTATTATTGTGAAAACCAATTAGAAATCTGATATATATTTATAATGTGTTTTATACAGGCTGTTCGAAAGCGCACCATAGTTGCCTTGTCACATTTGGTGATGTCTTGTAATGCGTCTCTCTACAACAAACTAATAGATCATCTCCTGGAAGGGTTGAGCTCATCAACCTCATCTAATGTTAGTCGCACACACATACAATGCATTGCTTCTATTTGGTAAGTTGCACTCTACATACAACTAAATAACCAAAATACTCATCAACAGTTAAAGAATTAACCCTCCCAATAAGATCATAAAAAAATTCCGTAAATTGTTTTTTTTCTGTTGTGCGATATATAGACCTAAAATAATGCATTGCTGTGGTGTGGAGGTTGATTGTCGTGAATTTGTCCATCGCTGAGATAAAACTTCGGTTTATCCAACTTCGGTTTTATTAGCAACCAATGCTTATTGCCATATTAGTAATACCGCGAATGAAAAAGAATACTTTGCAGGCCATTCCAGGATCCCTTCCTTTCTACCTCTTTATTATTTTATAGCTGTTGCCCGCGACTTCGTCCGCGTAGACTACAGGGTTGAGTTCAAAAAGAAAATACGTTGTACTCTATTTTACTCCTTAGAGTCCTATTTATGCCCATACTGAAAATCATACAAATTGGTAAAATTATTTAAACGTGAAACCATAACGCGCCAGTCGGCGCCTTGTACATAATTATTGCGCGCTTGGTGATTATTTTGAAACCGCGATATCTTCTAAGATACTCATTGAAATCAAATGATGTAAAAGGCAAATTAATTTGAAATAAATACTTATACTAAATACCGCATTTATTTAGATAAGGATTAATATAAAAATACCTTCACAATCAATGCTTTATTTTATAACAAATTTAGTTGGCATAAAAGAGGTTATAGCGAACCAACCCTAAAAGTTACACATATGCTACCGCTGACTTTTTTGTAGACATTATCAAGCTCTACAACTTTTCTCTAGGACTCAACTATATATCTCTCATGGGTAAAGCAGCGTTTGCAGAAAACGGTTTCGTTCGCCCGTTTTTTCTCCGACTTCGCAAATCCTGCTACAACAAAAACGTCTTATAATTTTTCCTATATAATAATATATACATATAGCCTATGACACTCACAAAGAACGTAGCTTTCTATTGTTAAAAGAATTTTCAAAATCGCTTCTGTAGATCCCGAGTTTGCTTTCTACAACGTCACAAACATACAAACTCACAAACCTTACCTCTTTATAATATTAGTATAGATAAAAATGAAAACAGGGGTTTAGTAGTAAATAATATCTAGATTTTTCTGTAATATTTTACGTTATTTTAGCCGTCAAGCAGGACATAGGTTCGGCGAACAGTTGTGGCGTGTGGCTCCACAAGTTTTAGAATACTCAACCGATGCTGATGAAGAGTTGCGTGAACATTGCTTGCAGGCGCTTGAAGCATTCGTACTCAAATGTCCTAAAGAAGTCCAACCACATATACCTACAGTAATTCGTTTTTCCTACTATTTTGTAATATTAATGGAAAAGGCTGCTTAGATATCGTCACGTTCACAATAAAATTTATCAGAAATTGCCGATAGATTATTTGGATCCGCCCAGGTACTCATCATGAGAAATAAATGTAAAACGGTTATTATTGAATCCATGTGCGTTGTGTACTGATATAATTATGGGAAAACTTTTATCGTTATTTTTCGCTTATAATTTTTTGACTACACTTCGCCGGCACACTATTGCAAGGTTATGGGTTACAATTTTAGCACTTACTTAGTTATGAGTACTAGGAGGTTCTATATATCTTATCTTGATCTTATATCTTATCAAATATGAGATGTAACCACTTAACCGTGTCAGCGTATCTGTTAATATTTTGATATATATTTTTCATCTCAATAGATAATCGATCTCTGTCTGAAAATGATAACATACGATCCAAATTATAACTACGAAGATGAAGAAGCGGATGGCGATGGCGACGACGAGGAGATGGAAGACGAGTCCTTCACACCTGAAGCGGAACCAGAGTCTGATTCTGAGGAATATTCCGATGACGATGATATGTCGTGGAAGGTATTGTTAGCGGATAAATAATTATAAGTAAAAGTATAATAAAGCATCATGCATTAACACGCATAATATCTGATCCCTGTAGGAATAGGCAATGGTATACCTACAACTTATGGATTATGCCCATTGAGTGATGCAAACTTTTTAACCCTGTTGGTTTTTGATCAATGAACTCGTGTCACAGAGGTGTATGAGATTGATCTCTGGCATGTCATATTGTGATAATGATAGTATACATTAGGGTGTCCCAGCTTAGTAGGGCGATTTTTTTTTTCTCCAAATTAGATACGCATACCCTCTATATTTTTTCTAATTGACCCTAATAACTCAAATACGAAATATTATCGAAATTGGATAGCGGTAACCCGTGCCGACTTGATGGCAAAGTTTTAAGAAAAAAATTGTATGGTAATTGTAGAGCACATATAAAAACTTAATATTTATTTTCAAAATTATATCCTATTTCACCGGTATTATATATTTATTATTTAAACAGGAATATTTGTGATATTTTAATCTTAAAGTTTTCTTTTTACTGTTAGGATAAATCACAGGAAAAATTGCTTTAGTTTCCCTTTAAAGGTGACTTTTTCACGAAAATTTTGTATCAGTATAACTGCAATTTGCAGTATCACTAGCGACTTTTAGTGTCATTATTTATTTCTTAACTGCTTGAAAAGAAGTATAACTAGTCTGTGAAGTAAGCAGCTCATTGAGAAAAGTGTAATTTTTTTTAAAACGATTGAAGAAAAGCAAGACTAGTTTTTGATCGAAATAAAGTCGTTTATGTCTTTCTAAAAAAGTAAATCACGCAGATATCTTTCCAGGGGATATGAATTGATGGATCGTCTTTAGTTAAGCTTTAAAATATTATCATTTTTGGTTCCTGGTCTCCATCATAGTGATATAGAGACAAGACAGCTACTTCATGAACCAAAGGCCAAAAATGCTGAAAAATATTCTGTATAGTCATTTCTGAGTTAATTTTATTGACAGTTTCCCAGGGTTTCAAAGTATTAGGCAAACATAAGTCGTGGTAAGGTGCCTAATATACAATGCATCCAAGCCTTAACATGGTATATAGCGATGCAAATGTAGATGTCTAATAGTGCGACTTTTTATTAGTAATTTACAATTAAAAAATAAGTTACGACATTTTTAATCAATTAATTGCTTCGGCCATCATGGTGTCTGGTACATAGAACCTGGAGATCGAATAGTCAATTTTCTTTCTGTATCACCACCAAAGAATATGATTATAGCTATAATTGTTAATTCTTGATAGCCAATCCTTAAATTTCCTTCATAATTCTGTCCGGTAAAACAATGTGTATCTAATTATTTAACTATATCTATTATCTAGATTTATTTTGATCAATTAAAGGGCACTGGAGTGTGCAATATACAAAAAGTAGTCCAAGCTTGTAACAAACTCATGACGACACTGTACGAACACATCTTGCGATTTTTCCGCATTATTTGTTGATCTCTTCAGAGTCGGTATAAGGCAACTTATTTCTTAAAATTAGTTTATTAAAGCTTAAATAGGCATATAAGCCCTTTAACAAAAAATAATTAATCTCGAATAGTGAGATTTGCGATTTACAAAATTCAACTTTACTTCACGAATTTTATTAAACAGAACTGCCAATATTTGCTCTTTACAGAGAAGTTTTAAGCCGTTATTTTAATGTTTTGCACCCCCCTATTAAAATTTGCCTTTGAAATCTTAATCTGACATATTGATTAAACAAAAAGAGGTGTTTACCAATACAATAAACAAGCAACCACGAAACTTCCATGCGAGTATTGCGACGCGCCGAAGTTCATACAAAGTATGTAAGTACTGAAACACATGAATGCAAGTCGGCACGGGTTGCAGTGGTCCTAAGTTCATGAAATTTTATTTATGAGTGTTTTAACACCATTCGAAAATAATTAGAGGGTATGCGTTGACAAAAAAAGATTTTGATTTTTTTGGGACACCCTAGTATACATATCCGATATAAAATCCGAGGTAATCAATTGAGTAATGCTTTTCAACAGGTGAGGCGCGCTGCAGCCAAATGTTTAGAATCTGTTATATCGACCCGTCACGAGCTCCTGGCTGAGATGTATCACACAGTGTCACCTGCTCTTATTGCAAGATTCAAAGGTATATAAGACATAGGTCAATGTGAAGATTTACACATATTTGCGTTGAAATTTTTTGATAATTCTACACATTGTTTTTTTTGTTTCTGCAACATTTTCTACCATGATAGCAGCTCCCACTAGCCCTCGGTATGCATGTTGCCTGGCAAAGGCAATAGGATGCTTGTATTGATTTGAACATAAAATTCCGATTTTAACTCAAGGCATTTTGGTTTGTAATAATGTCAATACTAAGAACACTATTTTGAAATGTAACTAAATAAATATTTTTAGAACGCGAAGAAAATGTGAAGTGTGATATCCTGAGCGCGTACACTGCGCTACTCCGCGCGACTCGACCTCCGCCCGCGCTGCAATTGTCGGGGACACCAGCCGAAAATTCGCCACAAGCTCTGCTACTGCAAAGGGTATATAACTTTATTGTATACAACAATATCGAAGTAACTAGGTGATTCAACAAAGGAAATGAATTATAAGTACCATGTTTACTACAAGATTTAATGGCGAATACCAAAAGGCAATAAACACAGAAAAATAAAAAAAATATGAGTTGTTTATCAGGTAATAGTAAAGTGAATGTTAAGTTGTGACATAGTGTTGCGTGTGCAGGTGGGGTGCGTGGTGCGCGGCGCGCTGCGTGTGATCGCGGGCCGCAGCGTGCGCGCGCGCGGGGCGGCGCTGGCGCTGCTGCGCGAGCTGCTGGCCGCCGCGCCCGGCTGCCTCACCGACCACGTCGCCAGGGTGCTGCGCGCACTCACGCCGCCGCTCACGTCAGTACACGCGATACACTCACTAGGATCTTATCTACACTCTACTACTGTTCTCATATCATCACGTGTGGATTTTATAATTTATAGTTATACATTCCCTTGCATGAATGGATGTTAGTTAATTAACGCTAAATTAACCATAAGTTTCAATCGCTTATGAGCCCAATATTAGGCAATATACAAATGAAAATGAGTTTCGAATGTTTGCATTGCAGCGACAAGAGCACGGCGTCGTCGATGAAGATCGAGACGCTGGTGTTCGTGTCGTGCCTGGTGCGCGGGCACGGCGCGGGCATGCGCGCGCACGTGGCGGCGCTGCTGCCGGCCGTGCTGGCGTGCGTGCGCGACCCCTTCTACAAGGTCACCGCCGAGGCGCTGCGTGTGCTGCAGGCGCTCGTCAAGGTCATGCGCCCGCTAGGTACGCATTACAAACAATACCTCCACGATATAGTATTGTCACACAATTAATTATCAGTATTTAAAGAAAACATGTGATCATCAAAAATATACCCCACCCATACTTGATGACAAGACGTGTCAAAAAATATAAAATTGAATATAATAGGATACCACATGCCGCAATTCAAATCTTATTTGGTATACAATATCATATCATTACTTTAAAAATAACCATTAACGATAACACTAACAAGTATAATTTGCAATACTTCAAAGTATATACTTATGTTGGCTTGTATAGACAACGTGGAGGGTGTGAAGGGCGAGGAGCAGCAAGTAGAACCTCCGCCAGAAGATTTGCAGCAGTTCATCCCGGCGATGTACGAGTGCACGCTGGTGAGGCTGCGCGCCACAGACATGGACCAGGAGGTCAAGGAGCGAGCCATCGCCGCCTGCGGACAGCTCTTGTGTCACTTTGGAGATTATCTACAAGTAAATACAGCACTACTAGTATTCATTAATAGCCCTGCTTGTAACATACTGAAGAAATGCTGGGAGAAATTCTTGCATTGTTATTGTTTCTTCATACTCCCTGTATTGAAGTACACAACAATAAAACAGTGTTTATTTTATGTCATGTGCTACAGAGTTTCTCAATAGAAATCTTTTCGTTTCAGAATGAGCTTCCAGTTTGTCTACCAATTCTATTAGAGCGGCTACGTAATGAAATTACAAGACTGACCACAGTTAAAGCTCTTACCAAAATTGCGTCTTCTCCGCTTAGAATCGACTTGAGACCTATCTTGGTAAGATTCTTTTTTAGAAATGACTTTATGAATATTAGGAAAAAAGCTTTATATTTTATGTTTGTTTTAGGCTGATGCTGTCCCCATACTTGGATCTTTCTTAAGAAAAAATCAGAGAGCACTTAAACTGTCGACATTAGTTTTATTGGATACACTCATAGAAAACTACAGTAATTCAATCAGCATTGTGTTGCTGAGCAAGGTATGTTAAATGTTTTACATTTAAATAAGTTGTGAGGTGTTTTTGATATTTGTAGACTTTTAAATAGTTTTTTGTGGATAAATAATGAATAGAACTCCTATTCTATTGGGAAATTATGTTAATAGTTGTTGATTTCCCCGCGAGGTGGTGACGGAGGTGCCGGCGCTGGTGAGCGAGCAGGACCTGCACTGCGCGCAGACGGCGCTGGCGGTGGTGCGGCGCGCGTGCGAGCACTGTCCCGCCGCGCTCACCGCCGACGCGCGCGCCGCGCTCACGCCCAACGTGCTCGCGCTCGCCAAGTCGCCGCTGCTGCAAGGTACACGCGCCACACACACATACATACGATCACGAGACCGAGCTACCAACACACAGGGTACTCCTAAAGTATTGAACTGATAACTGTTGTCAACATGTACAAATAAACCTAACTAAGAGGATGGAACCGTGAGACCAAAGGTCGATATGGAGCCAGTTTGATAAAATTCATATCAAGGACGAATATATCCATGAATGCGAGCAATTATTGTAAGTGTTAGTGTAGAGATTAATGTTCAACGTTGTCAAAGTCAAAGTCAAATAATCTTTATTCAATTAGAGTTTCACAACTATTTTTAAACTCATGCCGTGTAATGTTGTGTGTTCAGGCGGCGCGCTGAAGGCGATGCTGGGCGTGCTGCGCGCGCTGGTGGGCGCGGACGTGGCGGGGTGCTCGCGCCACGAGCTGCTGGCGCTGCTGGTGGCACCCGTGCACGCCGTGCACGACCACAACGCCACCGCGCACCACATCAAGCAGGTCACACACACACTATACCTTATATATTATGGAGCGTGAATGGGACATCATGAAAGAACTGCATTTGGAGGGATGAAATTAATGTATCCAAATTCTCTAACACCACTACAATGTGTTTCAATGCGGAAGAAATTTAAAAAAATAGTATGAAATTGTATGATTGTCTGTTAGAATCTTTAACTGGACATAAAAAAATGATTCTGCCACTTGCAATGCTTTCATTGAGTACAAAAGGCTAATTGGGGAAAACATTCACTTCATTGCTATGCAAATGTCGAATCATGTATTTTAGCACAAGGACGTCAACTAAACCTATAAAGTAACTACTATAAAGTATACTATAAAGTAGACTATAAAGTATATACGTATACTATAAAGTAAATCAGAACGTGTATGTTGCGCAGGCGTTCCACTCGCTGGCGAAGTGCGTGGCGGCGGTGGTGGTGGCGGAGGGTGCGGGCGAGGGGGAGGCGGGCGAGGCGGTGCGCGGGTTCCTGCGAGACGCCGCGCACCCGCCGTCCGACGCGCACCACATGTTCGCGCTGCTCGCACTCGCCGAGATCGGGAGACATCTGTACGTATACTTGTACTCAGACCAACTGTTCCGTTTCATAGCATGTAATCAGAATATTTGACATCTTTCGTGACAGTGTTGGCTAAAACGAAGGCAGAGTCTGGTTGTTTCAGATACCGAGATGTCTCTCGTAGTTTTTGATATCCACCACATAAAAATTCTGTTTAAATGTGTTGCGATCACAACAAATTATGTGATTATTGAGTGTATTGACAGCCCCATGGCGCGGTTGGCTCGACACAAGCTTACGAAACGAAAGGCCGCGGGTTCGATCCCCGCACCGAGAAAAATGTTTATATGATCAACAAATATTTGTTTTGGGTCTGGGTGTTTGTGAGACCAAAAAAGTCTCTCCTAGTTTCTGATACCCACGACACAGGACTTGTATCCTAGTGTGGGGTCAGAATTATGTATGTGACTGTTGGGTGTATTTATTTTTGTTTAGTTATGGTACAATTATAGATCTATCATGTATGAGAACGATCGTTATTGTTTCATTCACAAACGAAGTAATAGGTAACCCTTTTAACGCATGTTACTAGTTTCAGATTTTAAGTCATTCGTGTTCTTTGCAGAGATTTAAGTTCCATCCCGAATTTGAAAGAGGTGCTGTTGCATTCGTTTACTCCCTCGTCTGAGGAGGTGAAGTCTGCCGCGAGTTACGCTCTCGGCTCCGTCGCTGTGGGCAACCTGCCGGAGTTCCTACCCTTTATATTAGGCGAAATAGAAGCGCAACCTAAACGACAATATCTCTTGTTGCACTCGTTGAGAGAGGTGAGCTCAATTTATTGAAACCAAAGTTTTGTATTATTTACTTTAACTCTTTCTTTTTGTTAATATTTAATTTAAATACATTCATGTCTCAGTTATCATTAAACCTCTGTACTTTTACAGATATTTTGTTTTCATCTAATACAATATGTGTTTCAATTTAATAATTGTCCCCTAAATTGTCTGGTGCAGAAAGCAATGGGGAACTACTGCACTCTGAGCCCCAACAAAACCACTATTATCAACACAATATAGTCTGTGTTAAATTTTAATGATCATATTTGATTAATAACAATTATTTTTACAGATAATTGCCTGTGAATCTTGCACTCCCGAGGGTATTGAAGCTTTAAGGCCTTTTATTCCTGAAATATGGGTGCAGTTGTCGAAACATTGCCAATGTGCTGAGGAAGGATCTCGTAATGTAGTAAGTATTCAAAATGTACAATTTTCATAATCGTAATCATCATTATCATCGGCCGAGAGACCTCCACTGCTGGACGTAGGCTACCCCTAAAGACTGAAATGAAACTTTAATCCAATATACTGACTTAATGTATACCTTAGATCCAATGATCATCCTTAAAAAAGGCGAATCCTTTGGAAATCTAGGTGATCATAATAGCTGATTGTTATTTTTACTTTACAGGTTGCAGAATGCTTAGGAAAATTATGTCTTTTAGAGCCACAGGAATTATTGCCACACTTGAAGGAATTCTTGAAGTCACCAGAACCACTCACAAGAACAACAGCAGTGACTGCCGTCAAATTCACAATCTCAGATCAGGTCAGTACAGCAGATTTGGTTACCCGCTGTAGAAATATACATTTTATTTTATTGATTTGTCACCCGCACATATACGTACATCGCATTACTGGACATAGGTCACTTCTACAGCTGAGAGGAAATAGGCCTTAGTCACTTCATCAAAATGCCGTTACGCCACTCTAGTTGTTGCTTCAATAAAAATTAGAATATATTCGAAATGTAATTGTGTGTGGTTGTTGTTTAGCCGCAAGCGATCGACCCGCTGCTGCGCGGCTGCATGTCGGAGCTGCTGGTGCCGCTGCGCGACCCCGCGCTGGGCGTGCGCCGCGTCGCGCTCGTCGCCTTCAACTCGGCCGCGCACAACAAGCCCTCGCTCGTGCGCGACCTGCTGCCCACCGTGCTGCCCACCATCTACGCGGAGACCAAAGTCAAGGTACATGCACAGATAGACCCACAGACACCGACGCCTGCAGACACACCTCCTTGCGAAACGTGAAGCCGCGGGTACGATCTCTGGACCCGAGACAAATATTAGGGTCAGAGTTATGTATGTGACTGTTGGGTGTATTTTTTTATTCTTCTACTCATATCAACACCGTTCTTAACTATTTTATTGTAATGCTCTTTGAAGGTCCGATGTGAAAAAAAGTTTTTTTTTTATCACAAAATAGGTCAATCACTACATAGTATAAAACAAAGTCGCTTTCTCTGTCCCTATGTCCCTTTGTATGCTTAAATATTTGAAACTACGCAACGGATTTTGATGCGTTTTTTTTTAAATAGATAGAGTGATTCAAGAGGAAGGTTTATATGTATGATAACATCCATTAAATATCAGCATTGCACCCGAGCGAAGCCGGGGCGGGTCGCTAGTTTTCTATAAAGTAACGTGATAATTAAATTAGTGTAACTAAGATTTATCAATCGGACGATCGATAATTATTTTTCTTGAGTTCTTGGTTGTACCTCTTATCATGTGATGAGCTTGTTGCATTAAACCTATTTTTTAATTTTTTAGAAAGAACTGATCCGCGAGGTGGAGATGGGTCCGTTCAAGCACTCTGTGGACGACGGTCTGGACCTGCGCAAGGCGGCGTTCGAGTGCATGTACACGCTGCTGGGCACGTGCCTGGACCGGCTCGACGTGTTCGAGTTCCTGCGCCACGTGGAGGACGGGCTGCGCGACCACTACGACATCAAGATGCTCACCTACCTCATGTGCGCGAGACTGGCGCAGCTGTGCCCCGCCGTCGTCTTGCAGAGTAAGTCATCCATCCATCAGCCAATTGAGATCCACTCCTAAAAAACAGGCCTTCCCCAATGACCTCCACCGAGGTGCAGGGTGGAGTGCTTATAACAAAAATAATTAAACGATGTATTGGATTGCAATTGAACATAGAATTTGTGTTTAATCTGTGTATAATATACGGCGAGATGTATGGTTTAAAGTTATTAGTACCCAGAACACTGAAAATCGTTCTTGTAAGGATAACGAGTTAGGTGTGACCTAAATGTTACGCAAGTATCCTAAAAATAAACGGGGCGTGAAATATACTTGGGTGCCTATTTTCAGTAATATTATTATTATTATCACTGATACGTTGAATGAGGTGGAATGCACAAATTCCTAATTTGAATGTGAAATTATTTAACTCAATGTTTTTGATAAGGAATAATAACTATGACGATACAAAACTGTTTATTTGTTCGCAGGGCTAGAGAGCTTAGTAGAGCCACTTAGAGCAACTTGCACTATGAAAGTAAAGGCTAATTCTGTGAAACAAGAATACGAGAAGCAAGATGAATTGAAGAGATCTGCTTTACGTGCTGCTGCAGCTCTATTACAGATACCAGAAGCAGGTTAGTTGGGCAAATTATTTTATTTTCATTACTTGACTTGGCTTAGTGTTTGCCTGTTTTGGAAATGTTAACCCAGCATAACATTAAATTGTTCTATTTCAGATAAAAATCCGCATCTGATGGACTTTGTAACTCAGATTAAGTCATTCCCTGACCTGCAACCTATTTTCGAATCGATTCTCAAAGATTCGTCCGGTGCCGCCAACGTGGACTCGAACCTCATGGACCAGAGCTAGCTGCGAATCTCCGCCCCTCAACACATACAATACTTGTATTGCATTTACTCTCTAAGACAACTATTGCAGCGGCACTTAATTTGGTTTATCTTTATATATTTTTGTTTCATTTTTATAAGAAACGATAATGTTTTCGCTATGTAAATTGTAATAGGCATAATGTTGTATAAATTCCATATGGCATGGGTAAAAAAGAAACGAAATTTATAATCAACAGATTTAATATAAAATTACAAGAACATAACTACAAACAAGTAAAAATGTAACACAAATTCTCGCAACGCTCAATCACTCGGGGAACTAGGGACTTAGGATTATTTGGAACGCCACTCTTAAGTAACATTGTGGCTCATTAGAGGCTGCTCTCGTGTAACTGTAGACAAAAATTCAACGTCCATTGTAAATCGTCGGCATTCGATAAATCAACAGTTACACTATATTGATATGTATTGTGATATTACATGCTATGTGGAAAATCATAGGAAATTGGATAAATATACTATAATGAAGCGAAAACCAGTGGTATAACTTATTTCCCTTTCCTCTTCGTTGCTGGAGTAACACTTGACGCTCTGGAACTCGCGACTTCATTCTGTAAGGGGATATTTGGTTTAATTCAATGTGACCATTTTGATATGTTTTTTTTAAACTCGCAACTTACTTATATAACAGCAATTAAAATATTTTTCATTGTTTTATATATTTTTAAAATATTAATATTTAAAATGTTAGACTTTACCGGTTTAGCGGGCGACGCTCGTGTTAATGTGTTGGTGCTAGAGTTGCGAAGTATAGGCCGCGTTGAACTGCTCGATACACTGGCCATGGAACTCGCTGGTCTTTCTGGACTTAACTCCTTACTGGAACCGAACAAAAGAGACGATTAGTTATGTCTACAAATACATCTAAAAGGTTAGGTAACGTACTAGAAAGTACAGTAGCCAGACTACTCTGTAAGGCTATGTATTAAAATTATGTTTAGTGTTGGTGTCAAAAGAAAAAAATATATTTACCTGTTACCGCGTGAAATTTGCCCTTTTCTACTAAACATATCCGAGATACGGCCCCGCAAATCTCTTTTACTGCCTGCAGCACTCATATCCGAATCTGATCCCTATAGGTAAATGAAAAAGGCATTTAGAAATTTCCTCAACATGTCAATTAATCAATCCATTTATATTTGAACATACCTGAGAAACAGTTCCAATCGGTCTAAACTCTACCACTTCTGGATCGATTTGGTCATCGATGGAGCGTGATTTGGTCAACTTCTTCAACTTTCCAAAGATACTCTTCTTTTTCTTTTTATCTGTGTGTATGACGTCACTTTGTGTCGAACCACCAGAAAGCCGACTGTAAAATAAATATAGATTATTTACCCAGCGAAAAGTGAGTCAAGAAATGCACGTCTGCCCAGCTCTTCGAGGAATACGCCGATGAGATTGTCTATGAATGTGATTTATCCATATTTTCCAAGAACATACATCAAATTTAACCTAGGTTTTGATGCGTTACCTGTCCAGACTGGCATCTCGTTGCATTGTAAAATGCCGCACGTCTTCTCCATCCAAAGACTGCATTGAGGAAACGCTGCCCTCATCAACAGATTTCCATATCGTGCTCTGTTCGACAAAAAATAGGAGAATTATAGATTTTATAAAAAGCGTTATTCATATTGTTTATTTTTATATAAACCATATAAATTATATCTAACATTGTTTAATAACTTGTTATTAATATTTCTTAAAAACTACCTATTTTTTAGTCTATTAGAATAAAACAAAATGTGAACTCACCTGTTCCTTAGTAGTTTGTTCTAATGAGATGGAACGTTTCTTGAGGGAAGGTGTGCGCGTCGGCGTCCGTGTTGCCGGCGTAACGGATAACGTGTCCCGCGGTTCAGTCGACATCGCCCTGGAGATAAACACAATCAAGTATAAAAATCTATCCCCGTGGAGAAGACAATGTATAGGTAATTAAAAATTGTATGATATAAAGGCATTTCCACACGTAAAGAGAAAAGTACTTTAAAGGGTTTTAAAATGTATGTGTATGTTATTTCAATTGCGTTTTTATTTATTAAAATTTAATGATTTTTGTACAAAGGAAATATTAGAACTGTGAATTTATTTATGGTCGAAGCAAATTAAGTCAAATATGTAAAGAAAACATTGAGTTACCTTCTAATGCCAGGTTGCTGTCGTCTTTGTCTCTCGGCAATACGCGAGGCTCGCAGTTCGTCCGTGAGTCTTCGCAAACGCGCTGCCGTAGCTTTTGCATCGTTGACGCCTCCCACATCGCCATTCTCAGGAGTTGCAGATCGAGATCGAGATTTCGATGACTGGAAAGTGAAAAATTGTTTTATGATTTATATTCTTTAATTATATTATCATGATATTTATTAAAACGAGTTAATCCACAGAGCAGTGAAGGTTGTTTTTTCAATAATTAATTTATTGATAAAATTTTCCTTAAATAGTATGCATACCCTGTTTCTTCGAGGAGGCGTCGGTGTGGCCAGTAACTTCTCAGGTTTCACTTGTGCGTCCACGCGGAATAGATCGGGACTCTGCTTCATGAGATCTTCAATTGTTTCCAGTAATTGAGCAATAGTCCTGTCGTCTTCCTGTTACATACAATATAGCGTGTATTTACTATTTAAGTATGAAACGGTCATACCAAGTAATTCAGATGCTAATTATTTTCTTAATAGTTAATATCCAGATAAGATAGACTGAAGTTATGGTTTTTTTGGATGCGAAACAGCTATAACATGTGTGTGATGCATGTTATACCTCCGATTAAGCCTTTTTACGTCACAACCTAATTAAATTAATATCAGTTTACAGGAGAACAATTACATAATCGACGTCATTACCTGTTGTGCTCGTTTGAGCGAAGCGACCAATAATTTATTTTGGTCTCGATCTCTATCGTGTCGTTCCTTGTCGCGTCGTAGTTTTTCGTTGGCGGTACGTAATTTAGCATGGGCGTCGCGTAATTCTAGCAGGTCGCATTGCAGCTCTGTTACCTGTAATTTATATTACAGAATTAATTACGATGAGCAAACAAGTTTGAAAACATAAGGGCACTCGCTGAGCTTCGTTCTTCGATATAATTTCTGTGGGTCCCACTGTCGATTAGGGTTCCCAAATGTGGTATCAGTGATTATGTAACAGTATTGATGTAAATAAACCTCCATTCGGGTTAAAAATCTATTCTTATGGTATTTGTATGTTTTAGTCTATGCCCACTTATTTTACCTTTTTCTTAGCCTCCTCTGTTTCTTCCTCAGTCGTTCTCTTGAGTTGGTCAATCCTTCGCTTCATATCTAATCTTTCTTTTTCTCGTTCGCGTTCCATCTGCAGTAAATGTAAGAAATTATTAGCATCATGGAAAATACATATGTATGTTGTGCGGTTTAATCCCTAAATTAGCTTGTAACCTCGAATAATGTCTGTCGTAGGTCTCTGGCCAGTGTGGAAGTCTCTTGTAGCAGTCGCTGGTGTTCGTCGCGCTCTTTGTGCCACGCGAGCTCCAAGCGCGACGCCGTGCCGGCCACACGCGCTCGTCCCGAATTCACCAGGCGGTCTTCTTCGTACTAAAAAACATTATATACCGCTTTACTTATAAGTGACGTTAGACGTGATTAAATACATTAGCCTATATACCTCCCCAGTTGTGTGCATGAGCCACCCCTACAATTAGATCAAATGCAGCAAGGATAAAATATGTTTATTTTTTGTAAAATTGATGAACCTTTTTCATATTATGTCATGTTGTGGATGGTGGGTTTTCGGTACTGTCTATTTACCTCGTTAAGTCGCGACTGCATTTCAGCCAAGCGGACTTCAGATGCAGATTTTTCACTAACGAGTTCTGTGTTGAGTTTGGATGCGAGCAATCTTGATTCACACAGTTCATCTTCAAGGCACGCTACTTGTTGCTCCAACATCGCCACCTTATTCCGGTATTCTTCCTGTAAATTTAAAATGACAAACATTCACACATTTTTTTCTATATTTTATCACTACATAGTATAAAACAAAGTCGCTTTCTCTGTCCCTATGTCCCTTTGTATGCTTAAATCTTTGAAACTACGCAACGGATTTTGATGTGGTTTTTTTTTAATAGATAGAGTGATTGAAGAGGAAGGTTTATATGTATTTTAACATCCATTAAATATCAGCATTGCACCCGTGCGAAGCCGGGGCGGGTCGCTAGTAAATTATAAAGTAATCTGCAACTTGTTTAATTGTTTACCTCATCTGTACTTGATATTGAGTTTCGATGAGTTCTAGAGTTCTTGTCACCACTTTTCATCTCCGTGATAGATTTTTGTGCCGCTTCCAACATCTGTTTATAGTTATCCCTTTCTCGCCTAAATCTTGATACCTGAAAAAAATAGTAAATAATATATACAAATTTATCCTATATATTATATACCTAAGAGCATTTTATAAAATTGTGTTGTTATGACGCACTTGATTATGTAGAGATTTTAACTCATCACGCATGGTGTTCATTTGGGCTTCATAACGCATTTTAGTTTCAGCCAGTTCTGCTTTCCTTGCTTTTTCAGCCTGGTCAAGTCTTGTATTCAATGATGATAATACATTTTCTAATTCAGCATTTTCGGTCGTTAAATTCCTTTGGATTTTGGACACCTTTTCGTAATCTTCGAGTTTCTTTTTGGCTTCTTCGAGCTGTAGGCAGTGAAAAGAGGAAAATGTTAAGAAATAGTCAAAAAAGACTAAAAGACTATTATATTTGTAGTATTTACCTCTCTCTTGGCGAGGTCGTGATGATGCTGCAACACATCGCGCTGCTCGTTTGCCGTACGCAGTTCACGTTCTCGTTGTTCCAATCGCGCGTTGAGACGTGTCCGTTCAACTTCCCAACCACCACCGCACAAGCGTTCTTGTAATGAAGCTATTGTACTCTAGTGGCAATCAAATATATGACCATATAATGAAAATACATTCTGGTACTGTATGATAAATTTGTCTATAATATATCGTCTTTTTTTTTAATTCGTAAATTAATATAAAATGAATTTACTACCTGCATCTCGGACTTTTCCTTATTCCAAGCTCCAGATTGCGAGTCAAAGTTTTCTTGTAGTGTTTTAACTTCTGATAAAGCTGCGTTTAATTCTTTTTGTACGTGTAATAACTCTCTGAAAATAAAATTTTATGTTATTAGAATATGTGTCAAGTTATTATGTGTGTCTTCAATAAAAAGTATTG
The DNA here is from genome assembly GCA_030295005.1 of Cephonodes hylas. Lineage (NCBI taxonomy): Eukaryota > Metazoa > Arthropoda > Insecta > Lepidoptera > Sphingidae > Cephonodes > Cephonodes hylas. The sequence goes on along the minus strand of AP025362.1, from coordinate 9,744,739 downwards.
GTATTCACCCTTGGGCCTGTTCTTTTTCAACAGTTAATCGAGCTTTCGTTACCACGTGTTCTTCTTCTAGCAGTTCGTATTTGCTTGTTAATTCTTCGTATTCAGATTTTTCGACCGCAAGGGAATGTTCTACTTCTGCAATAAACCAAAGATCAAATATTACATAAAATATGTAGGACGTAGGTATATTTAAAGCTATAATAATAATAAAGTTATAATAGTAATTATAGACACAAGTGTCTTGCTTACTTTTAATAGCCTCCTCGTACTCTTGTTTTAAATCTGCAATCTTCTTTACACCTACCCCCGTGCTCTGTTCGAGGACTTTTAATTTGCCTTTGAGTGTTGCTAACTCAGCTTCCTTATTTTTAATGTCTTTATCGTGAGCTAAACGCATGCGATCAACTTTCTTTCTTTCGGCCTAAAACGTTAAAAATTATTTATAGAAATAAATTAAAGACTTGCTTTAAGCAGTAATGGTCGTGGCTTAGGCACGTGGTCGAGAATCTTCGTGGTTGGGGCTTTAAACCCGAGTAATACACGTCTGACTTTTCGAAATAACCTGTGTATTCACAATAAATTATCACTTGTTCTAATGGTGCAGGAAAGCATCGTGATGAAACCTGCACACCTAAAAAAATGTTTTAAGGATTTTAGGATATAGGCCGCCAACCCCCACTATGTCAGCGTAGTGGACTAAGGCCCAAACCCTCTCAGTTGTAGAGGAGGCCTGTGCCCAGCAGTGGGACGTATATGGGCTGATGAGGATGAAAGGATTTAAATCTTAGCTGTAATTGTATCTATTTGTCCTGACTAAACGTAACATAACGTAAATAATTATCTTTTACATCATCTTAAAAGACAGTGGCCTAGACTATTAATTACAATTAGGTACCTGTAAATCTATATCAAGTTCAGTAGCTTTGTTTTCCCAATATCCCGACTCTTTTTTCTCTGCCTGTAGCTTGCTTTCGTGATCCTTTTTCAAACTTTCCAATTTAGCTATGTCAGATTTAAGCTGCGATGTTTCAGTCTTGAGGTCAGAGAGTTCTTTTTCAGTCTTAGAAAGTTCTAATTTGGATTTAGCTAATTCATCTTCCTTTTCTTCAAAGTCTTTCCTTGCTTTTTCTAATTTATCTTGCATTTCTGCCATTTCTGTGGAAGCATCGCTCGATTTTGTTCCAGATTTGTCACGCAAGGAATCTTCCTATAAAGAAAAACCACAAACTTAAAATAAGTTACACTTAATTATTAACTTAATTGTCGTATAATTTCTATTCTAATAGTGAATTCAAATCCATGCGTCGTGATTTTTTGCAGCCACAAAATATCCAAGTGTAATACACGCATTATAACGCTATAACTATCTAAGGGTACATGCTTTGGAGATAAACTCTAAGGATCGTGTATAATATACCAGTTTCTTTATGATAGTATTTTTTTCTGCTATAGTAGATTCCAACTCTGAAATTTTATTTTCATACTCTGATTTCATATCTCTCATATCGGTTTCCAAAGTTATAAGTTTACTTTCTGTTTTAATAAACCTGGCTTGCATTTCATCTCTTTCGCTTATAAATTCAACGGATAGTCGTCTGTGGGAATTGGCTAGAGCTTCCGCTTGTACTTTTTCTTCAGACAGCTATTTTAACAAGAATTGGTTAAAAATATTAATGATGATTATTAGTAGAAAAAGAAACAAATTAAAGTATTGTTTTAAAATAAGATAGATACTTATTAAAAGAATACAGCATTTTTATGCAGGAATAGTTATTATGATATTAAAATGAAACCGGCAGATGTCCAATACCTGCTTGCTTGTAAATACTCTAAGTATTTTGTGTAGTTCAAGACAAAATACAGCGCAATAAGTAGGTAGGTATGGATAATGTATAGTAAAAAGAATATTATGTAATTAATAATAATTAGATAATTAAAATATGTGATAGTTTACTAAGTCCGTTATGTTTTTGTTATTCGTAATATCTTCTCGTACAGTGAAAGAAACATCTTGATCATACCTCTTTCTCTAATTTTGCGACACGATCTTTCCGAGTGGAAAGTTGTTTTTCAGTTCGCTTCTGTTTTTCATCAGCTTCTTTTAGTTTCTTTTCCAAATCCGTTATTTTTTTAGTTTTATCACCAACCTTAAATAATAAAATAAAACTTACATTATCATTTTTTTTATCATAATGATGTTATAAAATTATATTTTTTTAGCGCAAAAGAATAAATATATAATAATTTAAAATTAAAAAAAAATTACCTCTTTAAGTAATTTATTTTTATCTTGCTCAACTTTTGTCATGTTGTCCAATTGTTTTTTTAGTTTGTCTATTTCTTTATCTTTTGCATCTATTTCTTTTTTTAGGTCTTCTATTTTTTTCATACAATCCGACATAGTAATTTGCAGTGATGTCGCATTTTCTGTAACATAAAAAACCTCTTCTGTGTATACTCAAAAAAAATATTTTTAAGAAAATAATAATATTTTTTATTAATAACATACTTAAATCGGCGGCGAGTTTATTAATTTTCTCCTCTAAGGCCTTTTTTTCCTCTAATAAAGTGTTATATTTGGTTGATGCAGAATTATTATCCGTCTCAAATTTCTTGCATTTCTCAACATATACATTTTTATCCTTCTCAAGCGCAGTATTTAGATCCTTTAGTTTTGCTATTTCGGTCTGCAGCCGATTTTTTTCGTTGGTAAACTCAGAATCGTTGCGTGATAGTTTAGATCTTATCTCTTCAATGTCTTTTTCCATTTGCACTTTGGTATTTATTTCATTGCTAGAAAGTCCAGCATTTTTCATAATGACATACATTTCCCCTGTAACATTAATAACATTTATTAATTACTATTTATTATTATTCGAGTCAAGTAAAATACACATTAATTTATTACCGATTTCATTTTCCAGCTCTTCTACCCACTTTCTTAGTGTAACTTTTGTTGTTAAATCTGTTACTTTTTTGGAGACTCTGGGTTTGAATGACTTTATAGCATCATCTTTTAATGCTTTTAATGATGTTTGAAGCTTAGCATTTTCTTTCTCTAGCTGTTTATAAAAAAAGGAAACTTGTTATCTCAATTTATTAAATTAAATTGATGTATAATGTTTAGGTGTTATATAATTTTACCTTAGTCAAATTTAGTTTCATTTTCTCAACTTCTTCTTGTTTTAATTTTAGTAACTCAGCATCTTTTTTATTAACATCGTCACCAAACCTTACTTTTTTCTCTATTTTATCTTCTTTCTCCTTATTTTCCATTTCCTTAATTTTACCCAGAGCATCTTTGAGCTCTTTTTCTAACTGTGTTATTTTGGCTGTACTTTGTTCTAACGATTTATCAGTTTTTAATGTTTTTGCATTTTTCAGCAACTAAAAATTTAAATAGATATAGAATAATTAAATTTAAAAAATAATAGAATATATTATTGTCAAGGTTTTGAATTAAAAAGAGAACTTACTTGCAGCTTTTTATTTTCTGCTTGTAATTTTTCATTATCTGCCTCGAGAGTTTGTGTTTTGGTTCTGAGTACATTTGCTTCTTGTTCAATTACTTGAAGTTGTCGTTTCAAGTCTACGTTTTGCTGATCATTAGCGTCAAGTGATCTGTAATTGTAACTAGTTTAGTAAAACTAAAACATTAATTTATTTTTGTTTATGTTGCCCAGAAACGGCGTATGGCCTTTCCATAGCGTGGGAGTAATATAGATAACGAAACGTAAATGCATAAATACATCTGTGTCCACGTCTTCGAGGATACAAACGTTACTATACGTGACAATGTTGCTACGTACTTGCTTTTTATAAGTGATGCTTTTGGTTTCTTTTGTGCAAGACTTAACTCGGCATGTAATCTCTCACAATCCCTTTCTTTCTCAATAAGTTTCTTTCTTAATTCATCTATTTCATCTTCTAAAACCTGGAAACCAAAAACAAAGCCATACCACAATTTGTAAAGTAAAATGTAAGACAAAGTATGTCTTTATTGATTCTTATTAAAATACCTTTACTCTTTCTTCAGCCAATTTGTTATTGCTAGTTGTAGTATTTCTCCTCAAGCTTGCCGTCGAATTTATCGGCTTAGTTGCTGCGTTTGTCACCTTATCAGTTAACTCTTTCACCTGTTTCTTCAAAGATTCCTTATCTTGTTCTAATTCCTCAACTTTTCTTCGTAAAACACCTGCTTCCTATTAATATAAAGTTATGTTTATTAAAGTGCTAACATTTGCATTTTTATAATCGGTGTAAATTTATTTACTTGTTCATTAAGTTCAAGTAGAAGTCGCAGTTCCGCGGGGTCTTCGCTTTCTGTAGCTTTTTCTTCCTTATCATTAGATCCGTCAATTGCAAGTCTATTAGTCGGTGGAGTAGGGGATAGCTTACGACCTGCAAATAAGATAAATCAGAATAAAATTGTACTCTAAGATTTGTAGATGATTTATCATGAAACACTAAGCAATCCTGGTTAGGGTTTAGGCCTGTTATTTTCGTAAATTTATATTAGTATATGAAAAAACTTAAACGTTGCGTCGACGAAGTACAACGATTAGAATCAGCGTTTACCAATTGTATCAAAAGTAAAACAAAAAAATGATTTTGAAGGGAACTGGAGAAAATGGCTACCATGAATACGTCCATAATAGTTTATCACAAACATTTATTAAAGCTTGTTAGTAAAATCCAAGGATCGAGACAAAAGAATAAGAAGTATCTGTTAAGGGTCGGGTTATGTTTATGCTGAAGTGTTATGTGTAATGCAAGGTTTGGTATGCAATTTGCGAAAGTTGTCATGAACACAATAGATTTCACATAACAAAATTTGTTTGACGTACTTCTGGCTTTGGTAGCCATTTTCTTCAGCTGTAGAAGCAAGGACTCATTGTCCTCCTCGACCCGTGACGCTGTTTTACGTAAGTTATTTGCCTGAAAATATTCGTTAGTTATCATAACTGAAAACCTTATTAGAGACACTTATTTCAACTTTTATTAACAGTCAAATGTTATAGGGTTAAGTTGTATGGCGTATATACCTATATTTGGCATCCTAACTGCTAATGGATTCAATAACGAAACGAAAGATAGAGAAAATTCAGTCGATAGCTCTTCATTTCTATCATCAGACAGTGGGGGACTATCAGATTTAGATTTACTAGATACCATCGTATCAGACATATTTACACCGTCATGAATATCATTGTTAGACGTTGTTAAATGCATGGTTGTACCAATTTCATTAGCATCATTTTCCACTGCATATATTTTTTCAGTTTCTGTACCGACGTTGACAGTTATTTTGTTTGAGGTTTGAAGACTTTCGTCTTTATGAAGTTTGTTAGATGTCTGAATTAAAGCATTTTTAAGTTTCATTTTATCAGTCTGTGAGAAACCATTTCTACATAAATTTTCTGTTTGATTATTCTTATTTTTCATGAAAGCTATTTCTGTTTGTGTATACATTTCTAAAAGTTCGTTTATACATTGTATACCCGAATCCAGACATATTTTTCTTGTTTCAGTAGTAACATCAGTAGTCATTAAAGTATCAGTTTGAGACCCTTCCGAGTAACTAAAAATAAAATCTTGAGGCGATTGAGTAATTTCATTTACACCAATGGTCATCCGAGTTACATCTGTTGTACATAAAGTTTTTTCCAAACTTTGTTGCATTTCGAGCATGCTTTCAGTCATACTTGATTCTACATCATAATCGACTAAATAAGGATATTTCGGTACTGGCAGAATTCTTCTATCTTCAGATCCATGTCCGTATTGACATGCCTGTACGAATACAATATTTTTTAAAGTAGGTACATATTGTTGGCCACTTGCAGTTCCTTAAGCAGACACATATGTTATGGGATATTATTTGCGTCGAGTCTGAGTCAGCTACAAATTGGCAATACGCCAGCTGGCGGACTGATAAATCAGATGTAATAACCTATTGAATGTGTTGTTTTCTTGTAAAATTAACTGTTTAGAGAAAAAAAAGGCGTGATGATATAATTGTGTTAAAAATGGAAAAATTACAACGGGCCTTTTACACAACCGTATGGTATTCAAACTTTACGAAACAATGAATGATAATTTTCGAAGATTTCCTGTTAACGCTATTGTTAGTTGTGATTATAGGTATTTCAAAAGATTTTACCTCTTCTTCTGCATTCCGTAGTTGCTCTCGTAAATCAGCTTCCCGTTCAAGAGAGTCTTGCAAGTCACGCAGGAGTTGAGCAGCGTCTTCTTGGCTTCCACCACGTGTTAAAGAAGATCTAGATACTTTCACCTTTAAATAAGAATGAATTTTAGATTTATTTAAATTGTAAATTATTGTGTAAATTTGGTATGAAATCAAGGGAATTTACAAACCCCATCAGGATGCGGAACTTTTTTGAGATTAGCTGGAGGTGCACCCGATGCTGCAGCAAGTTTTGTGTTTGCTTCAGTAAGTTCCCGTTGTAAGCGCAGTGCTACTTCAGTCGATCGGGCTACTTCCTGTTCCAATTCTTTGATACGGTTCTCACGTTGCAAGCCATCAGGACCTCCAACTATCTAAAAAAACATACATCATAACTAGTGAAGAAATTGTAAGTGAATTACAATTAAAATGATTTATCAACTCATACCTCCAAAAGTTTCTTTTCATGCTCAGCTTTTTCCTGTTCTAATTGGTCATTTTTCCTTTCAGTCTTTTTTAACTTAAACGATAAAACTCGACAGTTTTTGATTGTTTGTTCTAATTCTTTTCTTAATGATGTGTACTCGTCTGCTTGGTCTTCTCTGGAATAAATGTCATAAAATTCTCAGTTGTCGAGTGACTAATAAAATAAATAAATTTTAGTCATAAATTTAAGCTACCTGAAATTGTCTTGCATCTCTTCAATTTCTTCTTCAAGATCTCGCAATTCTTTTTTCATGTCTTCATTTTCATCCATTAACTCTTCGCAGAGAGTTTCTGCTGCAAGAAGTTTAGCTCGAAGCTGTTCAATTTGTCGTGCTTGTGCTTCTACAGATGGCCGAGCCTAAGACATAGGCAAATTTAAAAAGTATAGTCCTTAATAACTATGACAGGCTTTACAGAATAAAATACATAATTTAATTAAATTTTAGTTATTTTTCTATTGGTATTTTATAAACATAATTTTACCTCGAGTTCACATTCAATTTCTTTAACCCTTAGTGAAAGGTGTTTCTTTTCATCTTTGAGATCTTCGTTTTGCGATGTAAGTTCATTGACTTTTTGTTGCAATTTAAGAACTTCCGAAGATCGTCCTATAGTGTATTTATTTGCTGTGTCAATATTTGCTAATCTTCGAAGTAGAATGTCACTTTTTTCTTTCTCAACACGTTCACACCGTTTCCTTAAGGTCTCAACTTCTTGTTTCAAACTTTCAACTTGTTCCTGTAATAATTTAGAGAAATTTAATTTTGATACTAACGGACAAACTTCATGAAAGTCTGGATAAAATAGAGCCTTCTGTGATCATTTCTTTCACTACATAGTTCCAAATGTTCTGGTTTGTTACTTAGTGTTATAATTTTTTTTTCATTTTACAATAAATGAAACACTACCATAAACATTATATCCCTCACTCCAGCTTAGAAAATTCAGAGAAAATTGAACTTGAGCAGGATCAGTTCTGCATAATAAAAAAAAAAAAAAGGATCAGTTCTGCATAAAAATCCAAACTCTTGTAATTTAGAACAATTAAAAGCACTTCTAAAAGTACATGACATCAAAATATATATAATAGTAAAGTCGATCGTATAATAGTAATTAACTATTTTTTAAGATGCTTACTTGATATTCCTTGACATTGGCATCCACTAATGTTGTGTCAGTAGTGATTGTTCCAATGGTACTTGTGTCGTCATCCGATTCCTCCTTGTCTCGAGAGGGCCCTCCTCTTACGGGAGGCTTTGAATTGGAACTTACAGTTCGAGAACTTTTCACCTTTTAGAGATGCGAAGTAATATTTTTGGTTAATATTATAAGCACAACATTGCGAATTATTTTGTTTGTTGCATACTAATGCAAAATGCAATAAGCTATTCTTAGTAACGGCCATTTTTTTTTTTTTTATAATATGGAACTTTGTTTTAGATAGCCTACATTAAAAAATATATACTCATTTCATTCACCTGCATCATAAAACTAACATCATCTTTTGTAGAATTACGTTCTTCTTTAAGTTTAGCAGTCTTTTCTTCTTCTTTGGTTCTAGATAAGCTTCTCCTTTCCCTTTCTTTCTCTAAACTTGATTCCTTTTCAAAACTGTTTTGATTCTTTAGCAATTGCATCTGTAAATAATTGCGCGCGCAAACACGTCTTTATTTAGAATGATTTAGGATCCAACTCGTGCGTCTAAATATAATGTTTATACCTAAAACTGTATAATGTATCTAATCTTTCGTAACGGTATACATACATTATCCTAAAGTATTGACATTGAAACATTAATGTAATTTAACCTTGCGGTAATAAACCCAATAATAAAGTTTGTGGGAAGTATATCTTTGTTAAGTTATTTTAGCACTTTTACGCAGTTGCAAATGTTAAAAATTCTGTTACAAAAAATAGGTAACAAAGAGTGATAAGTGTAAAGAATACAAGAAACAAAAATAAAATTACCTTGCATGTCACTCGCCTACACAAAATTAGAAACTCTTTTGTGGGTCAATGTGTAAGTTTAAAAACACACTTTTGATGATGTACAGACTTAAAGAAGTAAATATGCTATACATTCGCATACAAAAATTTAAAGAAATACCTAACACATTATTTCATTGTATGGATGAATATTGCCATTTACCATATCTATACTAATATTATAAAGCTGAAGAGTTTGTTTGTTTGTTTGTTTCTTTGTTTGAACGCTAGGGCCTCAGGAACTACTGTTCCGATTTGAAAAATTCTTTCAGTGTTAGTTAGCATATTTATTAAGGAAGGTTATAGGCTATATTTCATCACGCTGCGACCAGGAGCGGAGCAGCAATAAAGAATGTTTCAACATCGGGGGTTATTTTCCTTTTGAAAGCTTCCGCCGCGTGCGCTGTGGAAACGGTTAAAGTTACGCTGAAATAATGTATGACGGAATTGTTTTCCTTTAAAAGTTCTAAAAAAAACGTCCGCGACAGCATATGTCTTTCTTTTAAGGTTAGCTAACTATAACGTTTTTTATCATAAACAAATTTATTTAAAAATAGAGCATTATTTGTGAAGGTGTTTTTATTAAGATGATATTAAACCTTATCTAAATAAATACGTTATTCATTACAAGTATTTAATATAAAATAAATTTGCCCTTTACATCATTTGATTCTAATGAGTATCTTAAAAGATATCGCAGTTTCAAAATATTGATCAAGCGCGCAATAATGATACACAAGGCGCGTTACGGTTTCACGTTTAAACAATTTGACGGATTTGTATGGCTTCTGATATGAACCTAAATAGGACAGGACTCTGAGGAGTAAATAGACTATTTCTTATTTTCTTTCTGAACTCAACCCTGTAGTCTACGCGGACGGAGTCGCGCGTAAAAGCTAGTTAAATAATAAAGTTATATTTTATACCAAAAAATTGCTGGGAAATATTTGTATGCTCTATTAAAAAATTTAAAAGTTTTTATTAAAAGTTTCCTATAAAATGAATATAACTACTAATAATATATCTGTCGATACGAAGTTGGGATAATAAATGATTTGTTTTAATTAATCACAATGCTCCGAGCGCTGCCAATCATTAAATGCGGCGTACGACCTTTCATGTTTATTTTAAGCAGTGGAATACAAACAAACCTGGCTGAAACCAGCACCAGACACTTCTATACATTTGACCCAGTTTAGTCCTATTTGTTCTTGTTTAACAAGATGCAGGATCTGCCTTATTGCACGACGAATAGTGCGTTGTCACAAAATTAAGATGAATATTTACTGTACCTTTCTTACTCGTTCAGCTAGCGAATCGTTTTTGTTTATGGTAACTTGGGTTTGACTTGCTGTTGATGGCGGTGGTGAAGGTGACGGTCGACGTAAAGTTACCGATTCTAAAACAATCAGTTTAAAGTGACAACGTATGAGAATTCACCCAAAATGAAACAAAAATGGTTATTTCAAAATTCCAAATTGTGTTGGACTGTCGTCACTTGTTCACACGTTTGGTCGGGGATCCAGTGGTGAACTTGGGGTCTAGCGGAATATTTAATGTTGTATAATAAAAATCTCAATTGCCACACCGAGTGTGATGTGTGCCCAGGCTCACCTCCGTTTTGATAGTGCTTGTAACGTACATAGGTGTTGAAACCCATTAGAATACAATCAATCCGTCTTTTCCGACAGATATAAATAGATATATGAAAAATTCAAATCCTTTCTTTGACCAAACTCTGTGCCTTTGAATAGCTTGTAGCATTCAGTAGTTATCCCTGCTTCGGCAGCACTTGGCATGCGGTAGATATAGCCACTTCAATCATACTTGAGTTTGGCGGCCTTCCGAGCTAAGACTGCAATTTGCGTTCAAGACGGATATATTGGTGTTCCGCACCCGAGAGTGCAGATTTATCTTAAATACATTAGAACAACTGCTGAGCGAATTTCAATTATTTTTTTATAAATTGTAGTAAATCGCAACATATTGAATTAATTCAGAAACTCTTTCTAGACGATCTTATTCCTAACGACATATGATTAGGAAACATAAACGTGAATGGTTTATTGTCAGTATCAGGATAAGGATTAAATTGGACATTGTGTGTTTAGCAATAACTATTTATTAATCTACAATGTATTTTTCCATGTTAGACACAGGGGAATATTTTGTTGTCCTCGAATAAATGGAGGAATTAACAAAATGATGTGACAATTGTACACACCTTGACCGGTATCTATCGAGGGTAGTGGACCTGTGAGCCGCCTCTTGGGCAGTTTAAGATTAACTGTAACTGCGGTCGTGGATTCGGCCTCATCGGCCCCCAAATCTGGCGTCGACGTCCACGATGCGCTGGTTCTACTGAACCCTGCGTCATACACAAGTATTCGCTATCAAGTAATTGAACTACTGTATACAATAAAGAATACACTGACTATTTTGCATGAATATTAATTGTATCCCTGGAGGCCGCACATCCAGTAATTAATCTCAAATTCTATAATCAATGCACTATCACCCTATACTCTTTTGTTGTGTCTACCTATTTCTGTGTTTCTGTTGTGGTTTCAAAAGATCCATCTTAATTTTTCAGGGAATTATATAGCTTACCCGTGGAGAAGCTGTCCTTCTTTGGAGGGTCAAAGGAACTAAGGTTTGAAATCGATGACCATCCTCTGCCCCCCTTCCCACCGTCTGCACCGTTATCTTCATCACGACTTCTGCATTGGAATTATAGAAATTTATCGCGCAAAGACCAAAGAAATAAATCATACATTAAATTTTTTATTTGCTTTTATTTATTTACTTTATCAGAGTTTGTGACGGATTCAAAATGATCCTGTAAAAGTTTATAGAAAGTAGAAGTTGTACCTACTAATTTTGTTTATAGTAGAAAATTTGTAGCTACCATTCGATTTAGTGTAACTTTCCTTTTAATATATAAAAATTGACTTTGTTACTAACATCCGCGTAAGAAATTCAACTATTATGTCTGTGATTCCATTCGCATTTAGATCAGCGCATAGTCACTGTTTATTCTTGGAATTAAAATAGATGAGCGAAAAATAAAGGGAGTTCGTAGGCTAAATTCTATTTTTAATTAACATTGTAGTTTCTCAATGAAGTTTTGTATCAAAAAACTATAAACACGGAACAATATAAGGATGATTTTTCATATACCGTATGTAATCTATAGTCACAGCGCTAACGTAGTTGTAAATAGTTTTATTTTCATTGAAATTAATAATCTATTGAGCATCTGGTAATGAATAACACTGAGTTATGCTACAATAGTTGGGATACTACACAGGATGTAAATAATGAGATGTGTATAATTTACTCTCCGCGCTCAGCTACCCGTGAAGTGTTTATGTATTGTCGTGTATAGATTACACTGATGAACAGTAAATTTGTTAAATGAAATCAAGTCATATTTTCAAACACTACTACCTACCCGTATATAAACCCCATACTTAGTTTTGTTCAATCACCCTCAGTTTTCATGAAACAACGACTTACTCGATTACGCGAATTTTGCTTACCGACGTGTGTTTCCGAATAAATTAACGAAAAAATATTGAATTTAAGACAGTTTTTTTTAGATTTGTGTTATACATCATAACAAGATGCCGAGGGTGTGATTAAACCATCCTGCTAACTTCTGTTATATTTGCGGTCAACTTACTGGTAAAAGTCAACGTCGTAGTTTGACACCATTAGCTAAAAACTGTTATTTTAAATATTTTGGTTTTCCGGTGCAAAATTTGGATAAAACCTTGATACCTAGAGTTTGCTGAACACAGTGTGTCACTTTGTTAACATCATGGGCTAAAGGATCTCGTCATATGCTGTTCGCAGTTCCAATGATATGGGCCGAACCGAAATACCATGTATCAGATTGTTATTTCTGCCAAACTGCTATAAAAGGTATTAATCACAAATCTAGGCACTCTGTGAACTATCCAAATCTACAATCTGCTCAAAGACCTATCCCACACAGTGATGATTTGCCTGTTCCTCAGCCTTCGGTAAACATGGATAACGTGCCCGAAGAAAATGTACCCGAGAGTATAAAAGAAGGAATATTTGCAGGGCCACAAATAAGACACCTACTGGCCGATAAATAGTTTGAATAAAAACATAATCCGATCGAAAAATCCGCATAGACATGTTTTCGAAATATTGTTCGTAATTTTCTTGGAAACCACGGGGCTAAAAACTGTGAAGAGTTAGTCAACAACCTCTTAGCGGCTTACAAGGACATGGGATGCAATATGCCGCTCAAGAATCACTTTTTACCCTCGCATTTGGATTGTTTTCCTCAAAATTTGGGAGCCCTTAGCGACGAACACGGTGAGCGGATCCATCAGGACATATCTAACATGGAAAAAAGGTATCAAGGCAATTGGAGTCCGAACAAGTTAGCTGACTACTGCTGGACGCTCTAAAGGGATGTACCTGACGCTAAATATTCCCGAAAAGCCTGAATAAAGGCATATATAAGTTATTTTTTTTCATTTGAAACATTTTTTTCCCGTTTTTATTTAAAAAAAGATTAATGGCTGTTGCATAAAAACTGAGGGTGATCAAAATTTTCTAAAAATGCAGGTTAGTTACAGACAAGTTGTAGATATAAAATAACCCATTCAATTCCATTTAACTTTCATTAAGGTCATTTTTGTCTATCAGTGTTATTTGCGGTTTTACCTGCGGATACATTATTTACATGTCGAGTAGATTCAACAAATACTATTGATAAAAGTATTTTTTTTTAACTCTTGTAATTATGCTTAAGGGATTTGTTTTTTCAGTCTTTAATCGTAAACTTATTGTGTCTTTAAAAATGAAAATTAATAAAACCGCAAGAGGTGCAGGGTTGGTATCACAGCTAGCAGCTTTTTAAAGTTATTTTATAGTAAACTTTTGAATACATTATATGTATGATGTCACATGAATATGTTTTACTTGTAACCTATTTTCCGCAATAAATTCCACCTCAATGGAATTCAAAGATTTCTCAATAAAAGCAGTATTTTTCTATCGCAGCTGTTATCGTGTTAACAAAGAGGTTTCTATATTTTTTATGCTCTCGGAACACAATCGCGATAGACATGTTAAAACAATTCAGGTGTACTAAAATTTTACGATCGATACAATCTCGCAATCTGTTTTTTATCCGAGATGTTTCTATTGTGATCTCCGTGGATCAGGTATGTATAGCGTAGGTACACATGGGGAGGCGAGAGTTACGTCAAACGTCAGTTCTACCAAGCGCAATACAAACAGTCCGCAAAAACGTACAAGAATTTGGAATTGTGCCACCGTTTTCTTTTTGTTCATAGCTCAAGAAATGATGTGATGCGTGGAGATAAAATTCTAATTGTACAATATCACCTGTGTCCGCGAATGAGTTATGTCCCCTTTATTAAATGTTGTGTGTTAGTAAACAACGAACTCTTTTTTTATATTTTTTAATTTGAGATGTTTACTCATTTAGCTTTCCTACATTTAAGAAGAATTAAAATATATGTTATGTTATTATTCATACCAGTTTAAATTATTGAAATACAGTGAAAATGATTACCATTGAAGCATTACATACGGCAATGAACAACGATCTTATGCGAAAAACTTTGACTTTAATATAAATCACATAGTGACGTCAAAGAATTTTAAATTTTGAAATATCCAATTGCAAATTCTGAATTATACTTAAGATAAATATGTTATATCCTAGCCGTTACTTAGACATGTACGCGAAAATTGAATATCGCAGATACAGTGGTAGAAACTGACCGTGATGATGGCGAGTTCCAAGTGGCAAGACTGGGCGTTGAGGCTGTAAAATCATCTTCTTTTTTCCGGCCGCCGCCGTGCTCCTTATAGTCGCGGAAACACCGCTTGCACCGCGTCGGCCATCGCACCTGCGGGTGGAAGCCCAGAGGGCACAGGGGGTCGCCTTTCGCCAGGGGATACAAGTGATGCATTCTTACAACACTACACTCAAATGCACTTTACAAATGTCAACGTTTTTTTTTACCTAAATGCCGCAATACCAGTCCAGTACTATAATCACATTCCTCCTCTTTCACTCGATATCATATTGGCGTTTGGCAACGTTTCCACCCGTCAGTGAGATAAACTAGAAACAACTACTCATACGCAAATGTTTATGGAATGAACTTTACGATTCTACTCTATAAATAATAATTTATTTAACCGGCAACGTGCTTCGGCGCTCGGACGTCTGGACCCAACAGTGGCAATAAAAATATCCCGCTGCTAGCACTGAACCGGGCGACCTAAATCGGCAGCTCTCAAGTCGCTGCCATTGCTCAGACTTTCTAGGCGCGTAAAGAGTGGTCGAACTGCATCCGTCCGATACGTGGCGATGCACCGCGGTCCGCACAAGCCGGCCGAGGGTCACTGGTGGCGCAGAGTGAGCTCCGCGCGTACACTAGGGCTGTGAGTGCGAGGGAATGGGTTCAGGTGGTGAGGGAGCGCGGCGCAGGCGAGGCGGCGGCGCAGGCGGCGGTGGAGCCGGTGCTCCGGAGACTGGCGGCGCCGCGGGCAGCGAGCCAATACTCGGTGCGCGCCTGCTGCGCCACTTATGCCCTATTACACCACACGCCGCGGGACCGCTGCTTGCTGCTCGCGTCTCACCGGCAATAAATATAAAACACACTCGCTAATAAATTGCGTCAGGGAATATCCCACCGCGCTTTAGTTAGAGCCGTGCATCAGTGCTGGCTTATGCTTTGTGTTCCGGTATTGATGCAGTATCATTGGAAAATATGCCTATTTTTGCTTCACCATTTAAATATTTGTTTGATCTATCTTGATGAATTTATTGTAATATACAGACGCGTTCTTTAAAAATGCACCATCCACATCAAACTTGGCACGTAATCTTTATGAATGGGAGTTGACGTCAAAGATTGTATTTTTATATTATTGAGAAATAGTTTACCTCCGGTTTTAATATATTAAAACAAACCAATGTTATAAAATGATTTTATTCATATAACTAAATATAAAAATATTTTTCTTAAACATAATAGTATGGTATCTACAATATAAAAGGGCAGAAGCTTTCACCTTAAAAAGTTTAAATGACATTTAAAATTATAGTATAAAGTAAATTCGATTTAATATAATGTCATTAACATGCTAACGATTTTGCTTCCCTTGTTTAAATTTATCCGACTTGATGACGTCATAATGTACATTAGTGTTCTTGTTTATGATTAATTGTAAACATGTTGAATTTATCATTATAATTGTGAAAATATTATTATGATGATTAGTTTTGTTTGAGCATTATATTTTCAGCAAAAATCTCCTTCGTTGAGTGGTTCATCTTCTTTCTTATCGTAGACAAGAGTTTTGTAAATGACCTCTTCGAAGTGTAACGCGTTGAGACCCTTGGGCTCAGCCACTTTGATCTTAACGTCTCCCGGATATAATATCTCGCCTTTATTCTTCGTGCAGCCCATCACGAGGGATTTTTGGAGTTTATCGATGCATGGGATTTCTGTAAAAAAAATCGTAATATAAATATCTAAATTTACAGTACTAAAATAATTGGTACTTAGTTCAAAATAATCGAAGAAATAAAACAAGTTACATCAAATGGTGTCAATTTAGAGGAATTGGTTGAATTTAGCGCAAAGTCCTTGTAGGTAATTGTGAATACTAAATAAATTTGGTAAAGCATACTGACTATTCATAACATCTTGTGATTTACTACCAGAGTTGAAATTTGGTGGTTAGGTACAGTTTTTGTACATGGAGTGAATGAATATTGTCTTCGCCGTTAGAGTATTATTCCGCACTACGCATAGTCTTGATACAAAGACGTTGTTCTCTTCAATGTATTATTTATTCAATAATAGACATAATTCTTATATGTATACATTCTCCGCCTATAAACTGGCGTTTCGCCAGTACTTCGTCATTTTGTTACTCTTCACACAGACGTGGGAGTGCCGTTTACACCTTGCGTTATTAAAAATATGTATTTTTAAATAGAACTACATTTTTATATAGAAGTCCGTCACAAGACATTACGCTAGACACAGCTACATACTATGGTAGGAAAATATATACCGAATTGTTTGAAGTACTTGCTTAAGAGGACAGCTAAAAGGCATTGAGACATTGTTGTCGACTCGTCAAAGATCGTATGTCGGCGCTACGCTCTATTTGGACCGCAATGCACTTATTTCTGGCGCCAATGTAGTCATTTTGTCGTACCAATGTAAAAAATCTTGTGCAGAAATGCAATCGCGATCCTTGGTACTTCGAATAAGTACTTGTATCTGGTTAGTAGTGAGTTTAAAATTGACGATCCAAAATAATTTTTAAAAGTCTATTGGAATACGTAACGAGTATTTTGACCTTGACTTAGATATATAGAAATATACACTGCCGACGGAAAGTTTCCGGACACGATGAAAAAGTTGTAGAAACAATAATTTAAAGTAAAATAAGTCAAGAAAATCAAAGTTTTATTTTCAAAACATTATAATGTAATATTTAAGGATAAAAACTATGAAAATTTTCATCTATTTCATGTTATACAGCTTGAATTTCATTTGATCAAAGAAATCACCTTAGATCGTCAATACTTTTTTCACTGGGTGCGGCATTATTTTTACAAGTTTTTTCCACAGACTATTAGATATTTTGTTCCAAAATGTTTAAAGAGCCTACCAAAGATCATTTAAAGAAGTGGGATTCGATTTCCAGATTAACCTATCCATTTCATCCCACAATAATTCAATAGGATTTAGATCGGGAAATTGTGGAGGCCATTTCAATATTTATAAATCACCTGTATTTTTTTATTTCAAAAATAGTTGACACAAAACTGAGATGTGTGTTTTGGGTTATTATCCTATTGAAAAACATCCCAACGGCCAATTATTCGCACCCCAGAAGGGCGAGCATGCGTTCTTAATAACCCTTTTTTTCGAGAGTTCCTTTGATTCTGTATAGATCCACTACTCCAGCATAGCAGGAATACCCCCAAACTATCACAGAGACACCTCCATATTAAACAGTTGGGGTTATAGCATTGGGATTCATTTTTTCTGGAGGGCCGCGACGAACAAAAATTCTACGTTTTTATACAAGCATATAAAATTTTGATTCATCAGACTATAGGACTTGTTTCCAATCTTTTACCATCCAATCTTTCTGTCCATTGTCTTTTTTGAGTCCAGTTTAGTTATTTTTCTATTTCCGCCTAGCAAGAGTGGTTTATTTGTAGAAATTTTGCCATTTAAACAAGGTTTTTGTAACCATTCTTTTGATTTACTCACTGATATCTTTTACCGTGACTTTCATGGGACCGCATTTGAAATTCCGGTGCTGTAAGCATGTTATCTGTTTCGGATATGATGATTCAGGACTGACCCTCTGCTTTAAAAGTAGCACTGGACCTATTACTGCATTTTCTATCCTGATTTTAACCAGTTTTTTCGTAACGGGCAATAGCATTTCCTACAGTAGACGGTGGTAAATTTAGTTCATTAGCAATATAACAAAAGATAAAGCCTTTGTTACGAAAAGTGACAATAGAAATACGTTTTTCTATATTTCTACTAGGATGCCTATCCATTTTCTTAAATAAATTAATAAAAAAATTAAATTATATTAAGTGCGAGATTACTCGAAAAAATACCACAGAAGAAGGAAATTCAACCACCATTAAAGTAATAAAATAATTTAGAAATAATATAATGACTTCTATAACTCAAAATATTGTAAAAAATAATCCAAATTTCATAAAAAAATTAAGAAAATACTTCAAAATGTTCATTTTGTTGCAAGGCCGTTACGTTAGAAATGACGATGTTGACAATTTTGTTTTATTTTTCTTCAACAACGGGCGGAGGTAGGGAGGAAAAGTCAAAGGAAAGATGATAAAAACTATATAATCAAACATTTCACCTTCGTTATAGATCCACTTAATGTCTAAGAGGATCATATACCCATTCAAAATAAAATAAGATGCTTGTCCGGAAACTTTCCGTCGGCAGTGTATATTGACAATCATTATATCAATGACAACATGAGAAAAATATATATTAAAGTGTGAAGGTATGCAAAGTCCACCAAACCGCATTACCACAGGCGACTAGTGTCATCTTACTTTATAGGAAGCAATATCATTGAAACACACCTTATCAATAATTTTATTATCCCTATTGGTCGTGAAAAATTAATTCGATATATTCTACGTTTATAAGTGAAAGCTTTAGTTCAAAACGTAGGCTGATTAAATAATTCGTATCTATTAAAGAATAAAATAAAAAATATTTTTCTACACGAACTCAATAATATGGCACACGAAGATTGCATTGAAGCCCAAATCGACTGACTGACTCTAAACGTAAACGAATATCTGTCACAAATTGATCAGTGTATTTTTTTAAACAGATTTTGCACAGGCTGATACCCGATCGGAGGAAGTGAGACACGGTCAGGTTCGCGCCATCTTAAAAGGTCGCCACTTCACCTAATAAGAATATTGTAACAAAATAAAAGATAAAATATAATCATATTTTATGTACCTATTTTTTGGACTGGTTCCTTTGAACTTTCTATTCTAAAAGATTTGGGTACTTTATAATTCCTATTTTTGCATTCGTTCAAGTAGTGATAAGTTTTCTAAAAAAATATTATAAATTCTTATAACCTTATATTTCGCAGTAATAGGAGATTATGAATAAAACATGTGTCCTAGGACCATTCGCGTGCCACATCTGTTTGTAGGTCAGCTTGATGAAGTCGTTACTGACAATATAACGCAGATAAGTAATGACTCATTTAGAAGCAGATTGAAGTGTGTGTTATTAAATATTATTTCTATTTACGTGTTGGTAGAACGCACTACTGACTTTGTAGAAATAAATTTATGTTCGTTAATAAACGAACTTTCGATACGATAACTAATAAGTTAAACATCGTATTGATCAACGAAGGTGTCGAAAATATCTAGGGAAAGTTTTTTTGCATAGATATGTCTTTAAAAGATTGGTATGGTGCAATTTCTCAGTTGCAAGTTTTAGTCCCAAACTGCACACCTTTTTGAGAAGTTATATGATTAGATTTATTTTCATAACAAATATTCGCTCTTAGTAATCTGTTTGTGTTCATAACTTATTAGTACAAAACATGTTAATCGTATAATAAGTCAACTATAAGAATAAACATACGCTGTTTATCACTTGAAAAATCGACATTGAGATACCACTTGTTATTTATTTAAGTTTATAGCACAGTTGAATCAACGTTGTTTAAATTCATAGTTTACTAACTTTAACATCCGGAAATCTTTCTACCCTAGATTATCTCGCGAGGATTTTTATATAAATCAAATGACTAAACAAGCGACATGGACTAGGGTATTACATTATCCGCTCTAAATAGGGGAGGTCCATGCAAGTCGTGATATGTACACAAGCGGAGACGGTATTAATTCCATCCTAAGTCCACTAAGCTACCATATTATTCAAATACATGTTTATAAAAAAATCTTCTTTCTTTTCTTTTTCCTCCAACATATACTTCTTCATCAAGCAAGCCTAAATAAGCTCGCGAATTTGAGTTCAAATCCTCTAAATCCATTCTTACTACCGAATTTGTACATGCTGGACCACAAAATCTTTTAAGGACTTATATTTTCAACCAACTCACTGCTGGATATCAAATTATCCAAACTCACCAATAGCGACCTATTCAAAGCAGTTTGGATCGACATATTTTGTTGACTATTATATTAAGTTACGTTGAATAAAATCATAATTACCTGACGTCACAACTTTCTTAATGGGTGTGCCCATGGAAGCCTCTATGACGCGAACGTCGCGCACAAGCTGCTGGAACTCAGCAGGAGTTAAAGAGCAAACGTGATCTGTCCCTTTCATTGTTTTATCCAAAGTTATGTGCTTCTCTAACACCTGAAATAATTATACATATAATTATACTTATCAAATAAATAAAAAAGATTTTCAAAAATCGAAATTTAAATATAAAGTGTTGTTCTGATAGGCTGAGTGTAGAATGTGGAAATGCGTCTATGAGTTCTGAGTTATTATCTCCCAAGTAATATCTTATCAACATTCACCAGGCACTTCGCCAGAATTCATCTTGCTAATTACAATCTGTTCAGTAAAACCTAAAAACTCAACCAAGGAATTAAACTTGGAACCTTTCTATCACTAGCCTTTAAGATATTCCGCGAGTCAATTGAGCTATTACTAAAGTTCTAAAGCTTTGATCATTGCTTTAAATTTTATGTTCATGTGACTCAAAATATGCGGATGTTTCGATAACAATTCATTTTAAATGTAATTAGAATTAATTAATTAGACATTTTACTACATATTAAGTAATGTAACTCTTACAAAATCTCCTTTATAGATATATTATTCAAACAATTGAGATAACCTAAAGAGCTACAATACATAAATAAATAAATAAATACACCCAACAGTCACATACATAGTCCTGACCCCACACTAAGATACGAGTCTTGTGTCGTGGGTATCAGAAACTACGAGAGACTTTTCGGTCTCACAAGCACCCAGACCCGAAACAAATATTTGTGGATCACACAAACATTTGTCTCGGTGCGGGAATCGAACCCGCGGCCGCTCGTTTCGCAAGCTGGTGTCTAGCCAACTGCGCCACGGGGCTGTCAAATAACAATACTATTACAGACATTTACATACGTAAAGCATTTATTTATTTAAATTTACTAATTTTAGCTTTTTATACATATTTTCTTGGTAATAGTTCAATGTTTTACATATTTCTTAATAAGTTAATTTACTAATGAAGCAATTAAAATTTTCCTATTCCTCTTATACTCCTTGTTTGAAGAAGAGTAGCTGTAATTTATTGGCACCACACGTCTCGGCACAAATGTGCCGGTCTCATAGAAATCAATACTAGATAGGCTTATTTCGAAACTTTCTTTAATGGTGTAAGGCAGTTGGGCTTTTGTGCTTTCGTAGAAGTAGAGAAATACTCTTCTTATCTCCCATTTTTCAATACAAAATTGATATTAAAGGAAGAGAGTATTAAAGTTCTTAATTTTCTTTAAATATGATCAGTTGTTTTGTACACAAAATGTTGCTATCTAGACTAAACTTGAGCGCACCTTATCTAACGTGTTACGAAACTATCACTTCAAATTGTTTTTTTACTTATCTTTATTACTTCATATACTTATATTGTGACAAAGAAACAATAACGTGGTATCTCATGGGGTGTGACTAAATATTGTTGTTCTTATCTTGTTGTCAATGTACGTAAGTTCAATATATTGTTGAGTGACACACCCAAACAAAGCGAGAAAGCATGAATCACAACCAATATAATATTAGCAATAAATAAATATCTAGTACATTTCCTAGTATTGTTATTGTTTACAAAAATAACGCGTTTACAGTTTTCGTACAAAAACATCCGGGCAAATATATTAAGGCCATACTAATATTGGACCGAGTGAAGATAAATATTGCAATGTTCCTAGTTTAAATAGCTAAATTCTTACAGTTTCGTGAGGACCAAATCGATTTTTATCAGCGACGTATTAGCGAATCGATTTCTATTAATTTTTTATTCCATAGCCGTGTAGCGTTAAGAAACAAGTAATCTATGAAATTTAATTGATATATTTTGAATTTAGAAGTCAGATTAGTCATAAGTTATATATTTATTTTATCATATTTTTTTTGCTATCTACACTTTTATTTTATCTTTAGTTTTTCAAAGGCCACTTCATATTCTGATTGGCACGTTAGCTTGTGGCCCGCATACAAATATGGAACATAGCTAGAAACTAGAATGCTAATGCTGACAGTTATTCAATAATTTTTAAAATGCTTCTGCTGTTGCTGAGTTTAATAAATAAAAACTTTTGTAATATCATGTATCATAGAAACAAGCGTTGATAATTACTATTCGTTCACCAAAAAATGCATTGAGAAGTGTGCTAAGTGTTAGACTATAATTCTATCCTAATATAAGAAAATTAAACATTGCCTGGTAACTTTATGATCTACAAATAAAGTTTATACTGCGTGTCAAATTGTTACGAGTTTTCATGTACCTAACATCGGAATGTCAAGGTGCAATCGATAACAGTCTTTGAAACAATTCGTACCTTTGCTCCTAGAGCGACAGCGGCTAAAGCAACAGCTGTACCGAGCTCTTGCCCCGAGTATCCGACAGGCACGTCAAACGTGTTCTTGTAATCTTGCAGAACAGTCAAATTGCAGTCTTCGAATGGCACAGGGTATGCTGATATGCAGTGCAGTAAGCAAAACCTTTTGTGTTCGGCAGAAATTATATCATAGATGGTCTTTACGGCGCTTTTGTCCACCATTCCAGTAGATATTATAAGTGGTATCTTTTTAGAAGCTGCATATTTCAGGAACAAGAGATTATTCGAATCTCCAGAACCGATTTTTATAAAAGGCACTTTCAAATTGACTAGAAAATCAAACGATACCTGGAAACAAACACCACAAGGTCATACAGCGCGCTCGTTGCCAAATTCAGGACTGGTAATAGAACGATAATTATACTCAATTGAAACCCGCTAGAGAGGAATTGTTACAAACGTTAATATATCAGAAGACATTGATTCCAGTGTCGACATTTTATTATCACGTATCACGCAGGTCGTGACACCGAATAAATTCATTTTAATGAGAATTTTAAACGATGCTTTAAGTAATATTTATATTCGTCTAGTGGCTGTGCCACACACTTAATTAAACAAAAATTAGTAACGCAAGAACTATTTCTAAACTCACCATGTCCATGGCAGAGGCCGTAAACGGTATACCAATTTCGTGGGCATATTTAAACAATTCCCGATACTGTGTATCCGTAAATTCCAAGTGTTTTTTATGCTCGCCGTAAGTATCGCCCCATGAATTTGGATTATTGTAAGGTTTCTCCAAATATTTCTTTGTGAATTTCTCTTTGAGACATGTTTTTTGAAATTTAACACAACTGGCACCGGCTTCCTGGAATTAATAAGCTAGTCATTACTATGTGTAAACACATGCATTGAAGTTAACACATTAAATGTTGGTAAAGTTTCCAGTATAAAACTGGCTTTGTTGACATTCAACACCACAATAACAAAACCATCTGGCATGACTAAAAGTTGTTTGACTGCACATTTTATATCAAGAACATAATTTGGAAACAGCAACATATCTTCAGAACGTATCGTAAAATAACAAAGCCAGGGCCACACAGAACAACAAGTTATTTTCTTTGTCTTCAATTCAAATACAACATCACAATAAAATATTTATGGTAAAAGTTTCACTTACCTTAGCAGCTTTAATTAGCTTTTTGGCAATTTCGATGTCGCCTTGGTGATTTTGGCCAACTTCCGCTATTATAAAACACGGATTGTTGCCGCCAATTTTAATATCTTCAGATATCTTAACTTCGACCATTTTCACTGCAGTGACAAACGATCCATAAAAACAAACAAACCGGCTTTGCGTAGACTGTACGGCTTGGAAATACACTGGCACTATCCAATAAAAGTTTATCGACCTCCCGTTCAAGATCAAATCGGATAAATAAGGTCAATTGAACATAAAACGAGCAGCTCGTTGCGCGTCCGCCGCACTAGTGCGAGTCGGCTCCGTCGGCGCGCCACCGCCGTACCCACTCCGCATGATAATTGATAAAAACCGGTAGGTACAGTGAGCCGCTGCGAGTTGTGACCACACTCGCGTACCCGACCAATGCTATGCAAACAACGACCAACAAAGAGATATTAACCACGTTTATTGCACGTTCGAGTGTTCTGTCACAAAGGACAACTTTTGTATACAAATAAATGCTCATCGTAAATTATGAAGTGTTTGTTTACAAAACATGATATTTATTAACCTTATCGCTATTAAACAATACACGCAGCCATTGTCACAATGTCTTTTGAGTCCTTAAATCTGTCGCTAATGGCCCTATTGACTTTGGATTCGGTGGGTTTGCCGAGGAAGTTGGAGATGTATCTGCCCGCTTCTATGAGTTTGACTAGATCTATGTTGGTGTTGACGCCCAGGCCGTATAGAAAGTAGACGAGGTCCTCGGTGGCCAGGTTGCCGCTCGCCCCGCGCGCGTACGGACATCCGCCAAGTCCAGAGATCGATGAGTCCACCGTTTTTATACCAAACTGAAAAACAACTTGCGATAAATATATCCCCGTTACGTAGGTACGTGTAGGTAACTATTTACCCGTCCCTAGATTTATAATCCTTCTTATAACTTTCAAAATAATTATTGTCCAAACGCTTATTTAAAATGTACCGAGCTATTTAAGATAAGACGCCAGATAATGTTTTATTGTTGCCATGTAAATACATTTATCAGTAATGCAATAACAATTGTTTACCTTATATTTTTATGATTTGTTAGTGCAGAAAAAATGTGGCGCTTACAGAATAATCGCGAAAACATGCGGAGATAGATGGTAAATGTGAAGTTATGGACACATATTGAAGATGTAATTGATGAAACAGCTAAACTATACTCTTTGTGTGATCTTTTACTTAGACTTTTGTTCTTGGTACAATATTTGTATCCATTCACCTTACCACAAATGCGCGGTCCGGGATCAATCTGGGTCTACATTTGTACCAAGAGACTATTATAATGACTGTTATCAAAATATTGTCGTTTCTTGCTTGCCAGCATTCTGTTTGGACCGTATGACACTTTTCATCAGTTTCAAGTAAGGTCACTTTGTCATTTCGGTGCAAAAGTGACATCTATGTAACATGGTAATAGAACCAATATTATATCTACGAGTTCAAAGTTATGTGGGCCCGGTAAACCCAGACTAATTTCGTTACGCTTACGATATGGTTTTTGAAATATTGTTTACCAAAACCCTAAGTTAATGAAAGCGAAGTCACCAGCACCACTAAAATATAGTAAATAATGAAATACTTATTTTACCCAATTTTAACTTAACATGCTGTACATGGCAAAACTACAGTGGCATTTTTATTGCGGTAAATCGTAAGTATACTCGTATAAGCTCTAATAGTATTGCACATTGCATTATACACATACCTCCAAGCCAGCTAATAGATTCGACAATCCTTGGCCATAAGTGTCGTGGAAATGTAGGGCAAGTTGATCGGGTTTGGCCACAGAGAGAACTTCGCCCAACAGACGGCGGACTGATCCAGCCGTGCCCACGCCGATTGTGTCGCCCAGAGATACTTCGTAGCAACCCATCTCCAGTAGCTGTTCCGTTATCTAGTTTGGAACAAAATATATAACCAATGATAGTATAGAACTGACAATGTGGTATAAATCGCGGGAAGCCTCTGTTTGCACGCCGCCTTCGACAAAACATTCTGGAGATGTTTAGGCTGATGATGATGATAATGTTAGTAATAGTATAGTAAGTAGTATGCTAGTATAGTATGAGAACCTAGGAGAAATAGAGGACATAAGTTTCCGTACTTGTAGCAATGATATAAAAAAAGAGTTGAGATCACAGTTAGAATTTATTTATTTTTTTATATCAGAATTACACGAACGATGCAAGTAAAGCAATGCAGGATTATTGCCTACAAACTAAAGATAGGAACATAATAGAACATCTATAATATTTTATTTATATGTATTAACGTTCAGCCTTGTGCAAATCACAAGTGATCAGATTTTTTTGAACGCACAAAGCGACTTGTTAGAAATACGTTGGATTCAATTTGAGCTATTCATTTCGTCTACTCTGTGATAGTTAATATTCTATTAGAATAAATTGATTTTTTATTGCACTGTTCATTGATTAACATCTTACAAATTAAGGCCTATTGAAATTCTATTGGATGACCTCAACAATATTTCAAACGTATGGCCCAAGAATTAAAGACACGCCAGCTTGTAAAACAAAAGGCAACGAATTCGATCCCACACCAAGCAAATGAATTTATTTCGGATCTTGGCGTTTATGGGGTAATAATTTTTTTCTTTTAGTATTATTATTTACCCAAGGACTTGAATTTTAGTTTTGGGTAACAATGAAAGTGATATATGTTGAATATATATAGCTAAGGATAATAAAGCTCGAGATTCTTATTGTATCCATTTAGCGATAAAAGTAGTCATTAAGAAACATTATAAACTACTTAAAGTGTCACACAAAATTAGATGAGTGCCTACTCATCTCAAAGCAGAGACACAAGCAAGCAACTTTATCATTTCAACAAGACGATAGGAAGGCGAAATATGCTTCAATCTAGGTGTTTCGACTAAATTGGAAGAAGAGCCTATGCCAAGTCCCCTCTATTGACGAACACTTCATGAATATCAGTATCGAAGTGTGATATTAGAAGTTATAACTATGACTGTTGGGTATACTTATAGTATTCAGTTACCTTTCTCCGCCTACCTTTATGGGTAGATTAGATAGTGCGAAGCGGCACATGACATTGCTTTTAATCTTACCTTTGCTATGTTCTTCGGGCTGATGGGGCCATCGTAAGGGCAACCCACGACACAGGATACGTATCCTCGAACTCTGAGGCCGTCTTTGACTGCTTGGTCGGCAACTTCTTTGAATCGTCGTAAACCTTCCTCAACAGAACAATTTAAGTTCTTTTGAGAGAATCCTTCTGAGCCTGCTGGAAATATTGCCACTTCCTCAACATTGCATTGTGTCTGCAAATAATATCAGAATGCATATTGGGTACTAAGTGTCTTGTGTTAATCTGGTGGTATGGGTATTGGACCCTCAAGTTACTTGATATGGTAATAAAACTCATGGTCCCTTATTCTGTTAATTAGATTTCTTATCAATCATACACATTCTATTAAGCATCTGAATTGTACTTGTACACTCTCTTCTTGCCAGTTATGTTTGTATGTACCATAGAAGGTGTTTCTGATGCCGTTGTTAGACTTATGTTCAGATTTTGTGTTGCACTAGCTCATTTCTAATCAATCACTTTGATTTTTATCCATCTTCAAGTAATTTTATGAAATGATTTTGTTTTTCTATTTAAACATACAAAAGAAAATAAAATACAAACATTCAATGAATTTAAACAGTTGGTAAAGGTACATGGTAAAAAAAAGAAACAAAAAAATCTTACTGCAATTCCATAGCCTTTTAAATTTGGAACTAACACTGGATAATTTACACCAGGAACTCTTGGAAGTCCTTTCATAACATCAACCCCATCACTCATTTGTTTCACCCATTTGGGACTTACAAAGCTGTTTATTAGGAAAGAAAATAATTTATCACATCATCATCATCATCAGCCAATCTTAGTCCA
Source organism: Cephonodes hylas (assembly GCA_030295005.1). Classification (NCBI taxonomy): domain Eukaryota; kingdom Metazoa; phylum Arthropoda; class Insecta; order Lepidoptera; family Sphingidae; genus Cephonodes; species Cephonodes hylas. The sequence goes on along the minus strand of AP025362.1, from coordinate 9,716,734 downwards.
CTGCTGGACATTGGCCTTCCCCAATGACGTCCACTGGGATTACATCACTGGACATTTATTAGCCATAATAGAAAAAATATTATTTTTGGGTACCCTACATGCAATTTCTGAGAGCATTTGGTACATAATATTTCAACTTTATTTACCAACTATCACATTTCTAAGATGTGACATAATACATGACTTCTATGCCTCAATTGACTAGTTTTAATATCCAGGTTCAACTTCTTAACATAAATATATTGTAGGGACAAGAGTAATGAAACAAATTAGTGACAAAAACATACTGAATATTTATTCAATTTTTACTAATTATAAGTAAGTATATGTTGTTACATCTAGGGTATACACACCAACTTATGTCTACAATACAGTATAATTTCATGTCATGGAAGCTCATCAATCAATTGATCAAAGGTTAAAAGAATAATGGATCAAATATATATATTGCACTAATTCCTTATGTTAACATAAGAGAGAAAGGTCGCAATGAAAAGAGAAACATTACTTTTAATAGGAAATTAATTTGAAGAAGTATTGAGAATGGTTAAGCACCTACCTTGCAGATTCAACATTCTTTATACCTGCAGCAGCCAATTTATTTATTAGTTCTATTTTGACATCAGTTGGTACGAATTTGGCTTCGTTTTGGAGACCATCTCTAGGTCCCACTTCGTAAATTCTAATTTCCGATACATTTGTGGCCTGTTAACATAGGAAAAGGTACACCGGTGATTTCAAAAAATAAAACAAATTAAAATATGTAACATAAATTATTTAAACTTCTGCGCGCTTATGTATTTGTTCGTACGATGCATAAGCTTCGAGTTACAGAGTTCGTTAACATTTGACTTATAACTTTTTTATAATACAAAGTTCAGTATTCCACTTACAATATTTCGATGTCTACAGCTAAGACTTTTTAAAACATTAGAAGACAATCTTTTGCTAAGAAAATTCATTTTATGTTTATTATATAACACAGTAATTAGCTGACTAATGTGAATACATTAAGGTCTATAATATCTACATTTTCTTATCAAACTTGAACAAGTGCCGATGAAATTGTTTTGGTTGTGATAAAGATAATAAACGTCAAATTTAAATAGTGACGACCTTTCGTTCAGAATTCGTTGCTTCAAGTTTTTAAACTTATTACAACAAAATTTTGAGCGGAAAAATAATGTGCTCATTGCGACTTAGATTACATCTACTGCATAGTATATTTTTTCTGTCTAGGTACCTATAAGTTTCGTAAATAGGTACTTTGGTAACGATATGTTTTAAATCCCTTAACCTGTTATGTAATATTAATAGGCCATATTACAAAAAGTAGCTAACACTCTAAAATTATATTTAAATTATATATGTTTACAATGTAAAATTTGATATATAGACAGGAGCTATTGTATATAGTATTTAAACTGGCATCGCCGCCTATATTATTTTTCAACGAAGTAACGAATCTGACATTTGCTTTACGAGTTGATGTGTTAAACCGCTACCGGTGGAAACAGATACATAAACGTGTATTTTAATAATTTGAATATTTAGCTATCATGGGTTGAGTATATCTGTTATACATAGTTTGTTTGGTGTTACTTTGCACATAATAATATTATAATATGTTTTATTTTCAGCGGTGAACAGTGCCACGTCTTTCGTGTTATCATCAATTTTAACCCTGCTCATATTTTCTGGAATGCAAATGTACAAGCCCTTATTGGTCAGATCACCAGTTACAATCATATTCGGAGGCTACCTTGGATCCGTCATGTTTATGTTCTTCGTTACTGTATCCTTTTAAATATCCTAAAGATAATGAAAATAAGTAAAAATTGCAGGAAAGTCATTACTTTCCACCATGCAGTCTACTTATGACAAGATATGCTGTAATTCTTCGAATGTATGTTATGTCCAGCAGTGGATATCATTTACAATAAAAATGTTAACAACATTATGCAAAATATTTGTATATTTGCTTATATGTATACAATTATATTAAATAGGTTTGTGCCTAAATCATTTCATTACAGTTGATTGTATATGAAAACAGACTTAATATTGATTTTTTAAAAGCACTAAAAACATTAAGTATTCTTATAGATTAATTAGATATTTTTACTAATAATTTAGATAGAGTTCCTGTTTTTTTCGAATTCTTGATATTTAATAACATTATTTCTCATTGGACCAAGTTCAAATTTAAATGATTCTTATAAGAACTTTTGTGTCTATTATCTTTCGCTTAGATATAAAGGAGAAGCTACTTATCTTTAAACTTTATGTGACTTCTGATAGTGCTGTTTTTTATTTTACTACTTACTCATATTTTAAAACACATACATACATAAACTCACACCTGTATTCCGTGATGGGGTAGGCAGAAGTGCATTTCTACACCTACATTTCGCCAGTACATATCAGTCCCATGTAATAGGGGGCAAGCCTATTGCAGTTTTTTAGTCATCTTTTTCAGACTCTGTGCTGCTACTGAGAATTTACTAATGGAAAATCCAATTAACACTGCCTGACCTGGGAATTGAAACCAGGATCTCTGGATCGATGGCACATTCTTGTACAGCACTTATTATTAAAGTATCTGTAAAATATTATGTATTTCCTTAACATTACTTAACAGGCTGTTGGTAACCTTGAAGCAACACTATTTGGGAAAAACTTCCAGTTGAAGCTGCCAGAAATAGTTCTTTCTATGGCAGTCTCTTTGATTGCTGCTGGAATGGTGCACAGAATTTGTTTCACTACATGGTAAATTACTTTATTATTGTTATAACATAGGCATATTTAGTGGTGTTTAGTTTCCCAAGTTTGGTGGTAAAAAATGGTAATATCAATGGCAAGATGGTTAAATGCCAGTTAAAATTTAATAATATTATACATTTAAGTTAAATTCAATCTTGAAGCAAAATATTGTGAGCTATCCTGCACACCTAAAATTTTAAAGAATTTGTTAGGTGTGTGGTATACCACTATGCACTAAGTTCCATCATGGACTAGAGCCTGAACCCCCTTAGTTGTAGAGGAGGCTAGTGCCCAGCAGTGTTTTGTATAATTGTTATCATCATAAGCTTGACCCACAAATGGGTATAGACTTCTACTACTGAGAGGGTTTAGACGGGCCACATAAATAAACTGATAATGATGAAATTTGATTCAGGATATTTTTTCACCAGCTAGTAATTTTGCGAACTATCAAATGCAGTTGCTTCATATAGCCTTTATGTGACCAGATATGTTATATAAATTAAATCTACTGCGTCCTTTATTGACTTGAATTATCTTTGATGGATAGTTATCTATAAACCTATATTTTAAATTAAGTCAATCTGATGGGTCAGTCATGGCGCGAGACAAGTAAAATGAGAACTGCTGGCAATGTTAATACTTTATTAGTCTCTTCTGACATTCACTGGCCTCATTATTGTTTTTAGCTATTAATTTGAGATATATGGGTATTCATATATTTTAATTTGATTTCAGTTTAATATTTTCAATCATAACAATCTACTACATGAACAAATTGTCACAGAAGACGTACGCAGTAATGGCACCGCCACCAGCACCGATAAAGACTCGCCGTCATAAATGAGTGCATTTTTACAATGAATATTTTTTTACTACATAATAAATTAATTCTCTTTTTATGGCGTTTTTTACTTGATCTTGTAATAGAATTTTAGGAAGTTCATTTTGTTAATAGTTCGTAAAAACCATTACAATATTGCTTGTAAAACATAATGAATCTTTCTTGATTCTTACTGTTTAGTGGCTCAGATTCGAGGATTTAATAAGTTCACTTCCGTCTTAAAAAGTAGATACCTTATACCAATGCAGTATAATGTTTTAGTCATTGAGCTAATATTAGGTAAATAATTGGTTTTAGTCCATATGATGACAATCTGGGTTAAATAATATGTATTTTCGATTACAATCCGGACGTTCCGAAAGGAACACTGCTTTGATAAATTCGTCATCTAAACAATCTGGTAGTTGTTGATAGGTATAGAGATATTCCAGTGGCGTTAGAAGCATAAAGCATTCCGTATTTAGCAACGTCGTTTAATTCGGTTATTTGTAAATAAGGCACATATTAATCAAGACCTCCAAGGAAAACATAATTAAAAAATCAATTTCGTTTAATGACATGTTACTATTGAAGACAATATAAGTATACTTCTATAAACATACTTTTCTCTTAACATTTAAATATAATTAACTTAAGAGTAAGTAGTTTACATTATGATAAACAATTCATACTTTCCGAACAATTAAATAAATAATCATCTGGTTATTAACAAAGCTAAACAATATTTTAAAACTTTGAAAATAAACATTCACCATTTATTTTCTAATGTTACATAGCACTATATTAAAAAATACAACCTATAAATAAAAATAATTTGTTCGGTTCTGTCTTTTGAACAAATATCACATTGTGTAAACATAAAATCAATTTCCTGGACCTTTTGCCCTACACTGTTTAATGTGAGTCTATGACACTTCAAATATCTTACAAAATCAGATCAGCCCCTGTATCCTGATAAATCGATTAAATAATTTTTAATCATAAATTGATTTCTTACTTTTTGCTTGTTAGCAATGGAATGGACTTTTCTCTGACAAATTTCCTACAAATCGAGAAAAAATATTAGGTGTATAAGATCTATACACTACAGCACTATTTATTTAAAGTATGAATAATATGTGTACATGGATATAATTTGTGTTCTATCACTACTTACATTTATCCAGCTTAAATTGCACAATGAATATAAATTAAACAGATTAAATAGTATATAAGTAGGTACTATTTTCATACATATATCAGAAATAAACTATTTGAAAATCAACTGTAATGCAATTAAAGTATTGGTAAGCAGAAAGTTGTTCACTATATAAACTTTCTAATTACCTACATCTACATAATTAATTAATGAATCTCATCAACACATCACTCTCACCTTTGGATAAAATACTTTAAAGTTGTTTCGAGAATGTAATGACAGATCTTAGTTATTTGAAAGTATAATCTGCCGCTTACAAATGTATTGTTATCATATGACTCATACATATGACATCATCATAATACATACTGTATCATTGTAAATATGTATCATTTCATCCAGCAGTTAATAAGAAACACCTACATGGAGATGACTAAATGGTTGCATATGTACATGATATACAACTATGTCTTAGCATAATAAAATTCAGAAATCATTAACATATTTCACCTATAAAAGTATTTAAATAAATGATAGAGTTAATTAGAAACATCATTTTTTTAATTTTTACAAATTAAAAAATATTTTTTTATAAAAGTTCACCATACAGTTATAAACTTTGGCACATAAAAGTTAAAGAGTTAATATAAACCAATCTCAATAACAAACTGTGAGTAGGAAATAGGTATACAAAAGTGTAAATCACACTATAAATTTGAGGCAGTGTATGTTATCATTGTAAAATTTAATTGTAATTTGATATAACAATCATAAGTTGATAGTACTACTGGATGAAAATGGTGTTTATTTATATGTTATACACATCTAAAAAATATAGCCGCTGTAATACCTGAAAAAAAGTTATTAAATTTTTCAACACTATCATATTGATAATAACAATGATAGAAATCTGACCAATACTGTATTTTTGTCCATATCTGAAATAAGATTGATTTAGTATTTGATATGATATTGGGTTTATATCTATATAAACCAATCTTATATGAGCCAATAACAAAAATCAATTGATTCTCCATATCACAGATACATTCTAATACATAAGGCACAATTTTCACACACCAACACAGCTAGAACATTAGTTAAATGAGGTGAAAGTTGAACATTTCTTATGAACATGACACTATTTGTTTACAAGTATGACATGTAACTTTCTAGTACAAGCAGTGACATTACAAATAAATATATGATTTAATTGTTAGTGTGATTATATTGCAATTCACTTGAACTAGTTCTGTTCTGATAGAATTGCAATCATTAAATATTTCTAACAAACAATATGTTAATAATCATAAATAATGAAAATCCAGAAAGTTAATTAACACAACTTGAAACAATTATCAGTATTACACCAACATTGCAAAGAATGAGGATTGCTACATTAATCACATGCAATCATGTAATAGATAAAGTACTGGATCATAAATTTTTTACCCAATTATTAAGTTACTTGTTCCGAATATGCATGCTGTTATTTCTCACATAAGGGTTTTGCAAGATTCTTGGTGTAGTTTCCATTACTCTTAGCAGTAATTCATCCAAATAGTTTTCTAAATCTTTAGTTTTCTTTTTTTCACATTCGACATCTTTTTGTAAACTATAAATCAGGACAATAAGGTCTTCTCGTGATTTTCCATCAAATTGTTGTAAAATTTTTTTGGGAATGTTATTATATGCAGGATTTATAGTGTCCTCCTCAACAATATTTTCCTCTCCGACAATAATGCGTTCCTCTAGTAACTTCTTGGGCTTGTTGCTGTTTCCAAACTTCTTGAAGAATTTTGGACTAGGTTTTTCTTTCAGTGAACTAGGACTATCAAGCTTTTTATTTCTTTCCAAACTAGATGATTTTTCCCTGTCTATAGCTAATTGACTGGTTGATTTCCGGGGTAGTAATTTTTGAGACCATTCATCATTTGAGTCCATAACTTGGGCAGGTACTTGAGGAGGTGCAAAAGTATCGAGGCTAAGGCGAACAGGTTTTTGGGGTGCTGTTTTCTCTGGTATTGCCAAAGTGCTGCTGGTTGACCGTCTAAGGAATTCACCACCACCAAGATTTTCAAGGGATGCATTAACTGGGGATGGAGTGTATTTAAAGCTTCGGGGTGCATAACTTGTCTGGACATTGAGTGAACTGCCTGAACTCTTATGGGACAAATCATCAAATGCAAATTCATCATCATCTTCACTGATAACTCCGGGGTCTGCTTCTCCTGGCAGTCTTTTCGGAGTTGAATGATCAGGCGTTGACAGCGCAGAACTTTTAAGATTGCCAACACTGCCACTTAATGATGATGAATCACTTTTCTTATCTTTCTTACTGTTTAAATTGATTTTTGATCCAAGATTTTTGGCAAACTTTTTGATGCTTTTACGTTTTTCAATGCTGCCAATGCTCATTAGGCTGCCCCCGACATTTTGAGCGAGGCTAGACAGGGACGCCCTATGTTTATCTTTCTTACTTAAGTCAGTAAGGCTTCCCTCTTTCACTGTAAATCCTATTTTCACTTCTAATTCACCCCTATCTTTGTCATTTTCTTTCCCCGCTTTGCCTTGCAGCTTAAACAATCTGTTCCTCGGCCGCTCATATACATCGAGGTCTTTTAACGGAATCGATACTTGACCTAGTAAGTGGTCTTTTACGAAATCTTCATCGTATACTTTCAATACAATCTCCGCAGTGTTTCCTTGCGAAGGTATACGCAGTTCACATTCCTCCAGCCATTCTACATTTTGAGTGGCTTTGTGTTTGACGGAAGTTTGGAATTTTTCTTTACCCAAAGCGATGGTAACAAAACAGTTATTTGTACCATTTTTACCTTTTATAAGAAGTCCACGAGCTCTTTGGACGGTTACTTGTACGTGAGTAGGATCCCACATCTTGAGGATACTGTATGAATCACTGGCACTGTTGTTGTTTAATCAAATCATTTAATTTTTGTCCAAAATAACGTAACAATGAGATGTCGGTCCACCCTGACGATATCCGTCATTCGACTTGCGATAGAGATGTGCGCAAGTAGCCATAACAGGCATTATAGTAAATATCGATAGACGCCTTATGACGCAATTATTATTTTTATTTCATTTGGTTATTCTAGTCAAAAATAATTTAGTTTCAGTAATATACTTATATATTACCATAAGTCACCTAGTTATTACCAAAATTTTATTACGTATTATGTCGGGGACCTGTTAGGCAGAACCTTTGTCTTAATAGAGTACACTCTTTAATTCTCATTAAATTTGAATTCAAAACTTCAAATTCACTACAATAAGCAAAAATATCCTTTTTGTAAGTTTTTTTTTTAAGACAGACTTAATAGTCTTAAAACACAAAAATGGGTTGTTGTTAAAAGTCCTTAAAATCATTTAAATGGAACTTAACCCATCTTTCTTATTTTCATGAATATTCATTAGAATTTTTTGTCACTGACATGCAGTTTTGAAAATGTTAATATCGGGGTTTTCTATATTTTACGGAAGATTCAAATGGTTTGACACAAGTCACAACAAACTAGATTTATCGACAGTTTTAAATGGACAACACTATTTATTTTGTTCATAGACAACACCGCATTCCATCACAGAGTATAGACAAAGAGAAAAGGTCATAGACAGGCTGATGTTAACGTATTAAATAGGTACGATTGTGCAGTGGTATGTCATATCGTGATTCGTGACTCGATTCACTTTTGACCTTACACTACAGGATTTTGACATATAAATAAGAGAACGTATTCGTTGTAACTTGTACCTACCCACATAGAGGTTCAGTTATTTAACCAATTATAATATTTTCTAGTGTACATTAGTGAATATAATGATAGAAAGTTTATTTTTTCTGAAACTGATGCCACAGCGAATACTGTTAATAATTATATGGCATTGATTATTTATTATAACCGGAGACTAGAAACTTCTTATACTAATAAGCCGAATTACATATTTTTGTACTACAACCGGGCACGAGCTTATAGATTTTGGACGTTAAATTCTTCAATGAAACAAAATATAAAATAATCTTTTTTTACCGTTGTTCTAATGTCTAATAATCGTGTTACAATCAACTTTTATCTCAACGAACTCATTTGTCTCCTTTACTTTATTATCAAAAATAGCTGGCGGTTGAGGCGAAATCTTTATAGACAAATCGAGTAGCTAGATAATTTATTTTATTATAGAGATTTTAATTAATTCCATATTTTTTAGTGTCTAAAGCAAGAAGATACTATGTATTTTGCATCGTGACCGTCGTTGCCTGAGACCTTTGCGACGTCCAGGCAAAACTAGGCACTTCTTTTTATCGTATCGATAAAAATATGATTAAATATTCTAAATGAGAATAACTAGGTCATATTATTACGTGCGTTATGAATATATTATTGTACATGCATATTTTTGAGCAGTTTAACATTTTAAATTAGCAAAGTGCCCGATTTAGTTAAAAATCGATCTTCTTTTATTAGAACTTGTTGACAGTCAGCACGCATTCCGCTTTTCGCCTTATTCTAGACCGATGAGATTAACGTCCTCTTGGAAACAAAGTGATTTAAACATTGGATTTAATTATATTAAAGTATAAAGCTTATACATTTTTTCAATGCGTCATTTTTTTAAGCGAAGAATCTCGTTTTTATTATTTAATACACAAAGAAGCCACTTTATATTATTAAACGGTTACTCTCTTTTTTGTCTAAAGGATTTTTAAACGTGTTTTAAATATTGGTGTACGGTTGGTTGTTGATTTAAATATGTTTGTTAATTTTTTAAGTTCCGAAATCGGACTTGTAGAGAAGTCGAAATGTTCCATGTTAAACTTCTTTTTGATCTTTGTGGGCGAGACTACATTATGAAAAGAGAGTCTGTGGGTTTGTTTTTGCGTCTAATTTATTGTTAGACCACAATTTCTCTAGTAGTTTTTGATACTTACAACACAAAACTTATAATTAAGTATGGGACTTTGAAGTTGCAGTATTAGACGTTATATAACTATTTATTATATTTGTTGGTGATATCATTCTTTAGGATCTTTTATATGGTAAATGCCTGTTTTATCGAAGGGTTCGCTAATTATGTGGCTCTATCTTCCGCCAGCGCTCGTAAGAGGGGGAGTAGAAAGCGTATGTTGTGGTCACCGGCCAAGCCGGCGCGCGGCAATGTCATATTCATACACATGTTGGTGCCAGGCTGGGTTCCTAACCACCAGGGTAAAACACCCACGCCTGCATACCGACTAAAACTTTTCGGTGGTTATCTTCCGACCGAGGAGGGTCATTTCGGTATGCGGGGGAGAAGTGCCTACCATGATTCCGCAGCCGCCCAGTGTGTCATCGTGAAGAAGTGTGTTTCGGCCACCCCGGAGTGTTAGTGAATATTTAAAAAAAATATTCCTGCAAGTCAAAGTATTTGCTGTCTGTACATTTACACGAATTTGTTTTCAGTATCAACAATACTCCAAACTTTCCGGTTTTGTTTATCAAAACTGTGTATGTATCGCTCAGAAGTGTGCGTTCTAAAGTAAATGTGAAAGGATTAAACTAAAGCTTTGCGAAAGACCTGTTTTAATGTTTGGATTCGTCGTATATACTGAAATGATAAAGTTACATCAATGTTATGTCATCCGCTGATATTCTTTAAGCTGTTGTTTGAGAAGAAGGTTTTTTGTTTGAAATATGTTTTAATTTTGAGATTATGACAGATCACAGAAGTCTTTGGTTGTATATAGGTATATTAAAAGTATGAGAAAGTACTAGAAGCAAGTAGATTGGTTATAGCAATTCTAAAAAAAATACTGGACTTACATATTTTTGTTTCGTTATTAAAAATATTATACCATAATTAGTTTAGATGTGAGATTCACGTGGCGGCTCTAAGTTTTAAAGTTCAGACTGTAAGCAACTAGACCACGAAGGCTTCAAAAAGCTTCTGAAAGTTGGGTTTAAAAAAGTTAGCAGGTTTCAGATAACATCGTTAATAATTCATTATAATGAGTTTGTGTTACAAAGATTTTGTTGCTATGAGAATCATTTGAGCAAGTTTACCCAACAGAGATTTACAAAAATACTGTAAAAAAATATTGGCAGGCTAATGGTTGAGATCTCACTTCAAGTGATTGAGCGGTTATTCACTACAGCTATACAAATGATTGATGCTAAAACTTTAAGCAAGTTGATTTAAGTGATATGTTTTAAATCAAAATATTGAGTAGGATATTGTACCATAGTACATTTTACATTTTTTTATTAATTTCATCCACAAATATCTAAAAGAACCCCTTAAGTAGTTTCAATGAATAAGTTAAGCGTTACCGACAGATAGATTATTGTGAACATTTATAAAATTATTTTGCTTTGCCATTGCCAGCTGTTAATTCTCTAGGGTAATCGTCCATTTGCGTAATGTCAGGATATAGTTAAGGAAATGCGATAAAAATGTGGTTGACCCGATCAATATGTTTCTGCTTTTCTTTCTATAAATTTTAACGCAATGGATGAATAGGTTTAAAATTTTATGAAGTTTATTAGGAACTTAATAATATATTTACGACACTATAAAATTGTTTTAGCAACAATAAAGCATTGGCATAGACTAAGCAGTGATGGCCTCGAGGTTTGGGCGCGCGGTCGAGAATCTCGGCGATCGCGGGTTCGAACCCCAGGCACACACCTCTGACTTTTCGAAGTTATGTGTGTATTCACATTGAATTATCACTTGCTTTAACGGTGAAGGAAAACATCGTGATGCTACCTGCACACCTAAGAGTTCTTGGAAATTTCTTAGGTGTTTAGTCTGCCAACCCGCACTAGGCCAGCGTGGTGGACTATGGCCTAAACTCTCTCAATGGCAGAGGAGACCCGTGCTCAGCAGTGGGCGTATATGGGTTGATGAAGAAGAAGAAGATAGACTAACAGTTAGGTACCGACTGTATATACTTACTCATCCCAATAATATCAGTGAACATATTATTACAAATTAAATTTTTCCTTCAATAGTAAAGTAATTATTTAAAACAAACAATTTTTTGCATTTCATTATCAAAGCTTAACTACTCTGTATGCTCCAGCAACTGATGCGTCTATCTATGTTTGTGTAAATTGTATCGCTACAGGAAACGTTAGTACAGATTGTACATTAGGCATGCAGTCAAGTGAAACAATCCGAATGCTCGGATTTACTGATAACTACTGGATCCCTGCAGCGACTTAAACCCAAGATAATCTTGTTTCTACGTATAACATTCTCTAACAGCCATAAATCTGGTACATGATTGTTTCTCTTGATGTCCGACATCGACGTTAAATGTTTTACAACTGCCGTAAAAGAAATATCGCCTTGTGTAGTTATGATTATCGTACAACTTTTGTATAGCGCTTTCGTATTTTATTTAATTATATATTTTATGGAGTGTATTTATTGATTAATTGCCGTGGCATTGTGAAATTAAATCGTTCGGCGAGTTGCTATCATAAAATATAAAAGCCAACGCAAAGAAAAATAAATTTTATACTCTTTCGTCCAGACTCCAGACTTATAAAATATGGCGCATCGAAAAATGTGTCCAAATTTACTGCCAATCAGTGGTGGTACTTCTATAGAAACCCAAAAGCCTAGTTTGCATTCCAAAAGTCCAAATTATAATATTTTTAGCTTTAAATCTTTATTTAACAATATCAATTTGAAATATAAATGAGAATATATTGACGTCGCAGTGAACAATTATTAACTAGACTTTGCCCAATTCACGTGTAAGGCTTTTGGGCTTGTACCCATGCTGCAGATATATCATAAGGATAAATTATACTCAATTTCATTATACTAAATTCATGTTAAGTCAATAAAGTATAGTTTGTTAGTATTTTTAATTTTATATTAGCTTTACGAATTTACTTTGGATTACAGTCACTGTGCTGCATTCCATATAAAAATTATAAACTATCTATATGAATCTATTAATTTTTAGATCTATGATTCTCCTTATTCACAGAAAATTATCTTAAATGTCTAAACTCTAAAATAAATGACGTTACGGGTAAGTAGGTACAGTAAACTTCTTTTTATTTTTTTGTTACTACATGTTACAGAGATATGTATGGATATGTAGTGTACATTAGGGTGTCCCAGCTTAGTAGGGCGATTTTTTTTTCCTCGAAATTAGGTACGCATACCCTCTATATTTTTTCTAATTGACCCTAATAACTCAAATACGAAATATTATCGAAATTGGATAGCGGTAACCCGTGCCGACTTGATGGCAAAGTTTTAAGAAAAAAATTGTATGGTAATTGTAGAGCACATATAAAAACTTAATTTTTATTTTCAAAATTATATGCTATTTCACCGGTTTTATATATTTATTATTAAAACATGAATATTTGTGATATTTTAATCTTAAAGTTTTCTTTTTACTGTCAAGATAAATCACAGGAAAAATTGCTTTAGTTTCCCTTTAAAGGTGACTTTTTCACGAAAATTTTGTATCACTATAACTGCAATTTGCAGTATCACTAGCGACTTTTATTGTCATTATTTATTTCTTAACTGCTTGAAAAGAAGTATAACTAGTCTGTGAAGTAAGCAACTCATTGAGAAAAGTGTCAAAATTTTTAAAACGATTGAAGAAAAGCAAGACTAGTTTTTGATCGAAATAAAATCGTTTATATCTTTCTAAAAAAGTAAATCACGCAGATATCTTTCCAGGGGATATGAATGGATGGATCCTCTTTAGTTAAGCTTTAAAATATTATCATTTTTGGTTCCTTGTCTCCATCATAGTGATATAGAGACAAGACAGCTACTTCATGAACCAAAGACCAAAAATGCTGAAAAATATTCTGTATAGTCATTTATGAGTTAATTTTATTGACAGTTTCCCAGGGTTTCAAAGTATTAAGAAAACATAAGTCGTGGTAAGGTGCCGTTACTGATAATATACAGTGCATCCAAGCCTTAACATGGTATATAGCGATGCAAATCTAGATGTCTAATAGTGCGACTTTTTATTAGTAATTTACAATTAAAAAATAAGTTACGACATTTTTAATCAATTAATTGCTTCGGCCATCATGGTGTCTGGTACCTAGAACTTGGAGATCGAATAGTCAATTTTCTTTCTGTATCACCACCAAAGAATATGATTATAGCTATAACTGTTAATTCTTGATAGCCAATCCCTAAATTTCCTTCATAATTCTGTTCGGTAAAACAATGTATATCTATTTATATAACTATATCTATTATCTAGATTTATTTTTATCAATTAAAGGGCGCTGGCGTGTGCGATATACAAAAAATAGTCCAAGCTTGTAACAAACTCTTGACGACACTGTACGAACACATGTTGCGATTTTTCCGCATTATTTGTTGATCTCTTCAGAGTCGGTATAATGCAACTTATTTCTTAAAATTAGTTTATTAAAGCTTAAATAGGCATATAAGCCCTTTAACAAAAAATAATTAATCTCGAATAATTAGATTTGCGATTTAAAAAATTCAATTTTACTTCACGAATTTTATTAAACAGAACTGCCAATATTTGTTCTTTACAGAGAAGTTTTAAGCCGTTATTTTAATTTTTTGAACCCCCCTATTAAAATTTGCCTTTGAAATCTTAATCTGACATATTGATTAAACAAAAAGAGGCGTTTACCGATACAATAAACAAGCAACCACGAAACTTCCATGCGAATATTGCGACGCGCCGAAGTTCATACAAAGTATGTAAGTACTGAAATACATGAATGCAAGTCGGCACGGGTTGCAGTGGTCCTAAGTTCATGAAATTTTATTTATAAGTGTTTTAACACCATTCGAAAATAATTAGAGGGTATGCGTTGACAAAAAAAGACTTTGATTTTTTTGGGACACCCTAGTGTACATATTTAATAAGACGCATTTATTCGGAATGCGACACTCTAGGATTCAAACTGGATTCGATGAAAAGTAAACAAACTTGATAAACAGGCTCTGGAAATTTGCTTACATATACCTAAGTAGCAATCTCCATACGTACCTACGTATTTATTTGCTCCTTCATGATTTAGTGTTTTAAAATATGAACACTTGGATTGGGGAGTAAAAATAATGGTCAGTCATAAGTAAAGTTATATATATTATAAATTAGAAAAAAATTAAGGTTGTATCATTCTCCACGCAAAACAACCGTATTATTGATTAAATACTATAGATATAAAAATAGTGTTCGTTTTTATAATTTACGCAGATAAACCTCAGAATATACCGTTTTTAGGGTGTTTAAGATGCTTACAAGGTCAATCTAAAAGCGAGAATAAGGTTAAAATAATGTTGAGAGCTCCCGTTACATGCAATCTATCCAAGCGAAAGCAAAATACTAATCAGTTGGAAGTTTATAGTCCATTGCAAAGGGATACCTGCATTGAATTCAATACTATAAATTAAGTTTATCGGGATATATGTCTTTTTTGCCACAGTTTAACAAATTAGAGTAAATTTCTGATATTAAAGTACAAGTTTAAAAGCATTAGAAATTGTAAGAGGTTTTTCGGTTTTACAAATGTTTAGACATTATTTTTTTATGCTCATTATACAGCTTAATCATCAGTCTTATTGATGTAAAATATATTATATCGCATATGTTCTACCGGTTAATGTCAGCGCGACGCGGTTAACTGCGATAAGAGATAATCTGAATTCACTACAAATGAACACTGATTTTCTTGAACTTTGCAAGGAAATCCAATATTGAATATCAGGGATACTTCGAAACGCTCCCTTAATTACACTATTGCCAAGCAAAACATGAAACATTGATGTTGCAGAATTTAATTTAACTTCAGCATTTAATATTTTGCGAAACGTAAAAGCTTAATTAAACAGCGAAAGTTTATTAGGCCAGGGTCGGATGAGTGTTTCATAAACAATTCAAAGGTCACGCCAAAATTTTATTGTATGAGCTGACATCAATGATCGCTAATTCAAATCAATCAGCTTCGCCAGAAAAAATAGCGGATTTGGGTAAAACCTCTGTGCTATATTTGGGTTAAAACGTACGCAATTTTCTCTTTAAGATTTTAAGTTCTATCATGTATTAAAGTTGTAAACAATAGGTACATGCAAATTGTGATTATTTGAGAGTAATGTTATTAAACAATGCAACGTTTAATTAAGGTTTTCAATTAACGAAACATTGAAACCAAATTGATTAAAAAGAAAATTAAAACGGTTTTAATTAATGTTTAGGAAACTTTAACCGCGTTAAATTATTTTTAGAAAATGAATAATTTGCAGAAGTGTTAATAGTTCCAACCGTTTTTAACCTCAATATCGAGCAAAACTTTTTATATTTAAAAGCCCAACTAAAACGCACTTCTTGAGATTTTCAGAAAGCACTTACTTTTAATAATTCTCAAATCTGTTTAAGATATTTCTTTTGTGGGAATAATGGCGGTCCGCAATTGGAATCTTTATAATTTAAATTGAACTTATACTTTTAGGGCAATTATATTTAGCACATGTCTATTGAAAGTATTTGGTTTTTATGTTTCTGTATATTTCAAATGGAGGACGTAGGGTCCTCCATGTTTGTTTTGGTTTTGGATCTGACCTGGATCTTGTGGAATATTAGAATATCTATACATTCAATGACTTAAACTTCCATGTTCTGTCGTAAACAATTTTTTTTTACTCATAAGTACGTACGGCATACGTGCTTTTCAACCTAATAATGAAACTAGTACCTCCCTATGTAGGTTTCTCACAAATGATGATAAAATTACACCGCGATTAATCGCTGATCAATCTATTTCACTAGGGGTACATAAATCTCCGAAACACGTGGCTTCTATAGCTATATCGCTCCATCTACAGACTAAGATTGCAGGAGACGTCGGAGGCGGCGCGCCAAAGTACTTTGATTGATGAGTTTGTAGCTTCTCAGAATAATAATTACACTTGCTTTCTGCTCCCTATCTGGAAATCACAATCTAAGAACAATCATGAGATTAATTGACGAAAGATGGTCATCTCGGTACAAGACAGTGTTTTTTATGTATGAATTAAGAGAGTAATTAACAAATGACAATCTTTTAAAGCGAAATTGTTTGCAAGCTCATTGGAAAATGTATAAGAAGTCAATCAATATTTAGCCATTATAAAAATGAAAACCTATTTGCGTCTCCACGATTTTATATATCTTTCTTCGAAATTCATTATCGTTGAATGTGTGTGTGAAAGAAGAACAAATTTAAAATCAGTCACATTCGCAGTCATAATATTAGTGTAAATATGATATTATGTTTATGTACTAAGTATAAATTTAATTGATAATATTTGAAAGTTGTTTCACACGAGGAGAATATTTAGCCATTTATACAACCATTTAGGAAACATTTTTTTCTAAATTAAAAATATATTCAATTCAAGCACACAAGAAAGTATTCTACAAAGGCTTGAGACAAATATGTAGATATTAAGGCATATGTTTCAGCCGTAGAAAATGCAATCTATCAGTCTATGTTGGCATGTTTGAGAGAAAATTCATTAGCTTATCGGTGTATCGGTGTTGCGGCCAACTTGGAGGCTAGTGTCAATATTTTACCAAGGCGCCGCGCCGAGCCAAACTTCGACAACAAACTATTTTGGAGCCTCTTGATTGCTTGTTCGGTTA
This sequence comes from Cephonodes hylas, assembly GCA_030295005.1. Taxonomy (NCBI): domain Eukaryota; kingdom Metazoa; phylum Arthropoda; class Insecta; order Lepidoptera; family Sphingidae; genus Cephonodes; species Cephonodes hylas. The sequence continues at coordinate 9,699,325 of AP025362.1, read as the reverse complement.
CGCTACAACTTAATGTCGCGCTGAAATACTTCACAGAACCGATCTATAAAATGTAAGATAATTTGAAATTGTTATGTTACGAATGGGTAGTCCAAGAGGATGTTGAGTTCTTTTCTATTAGATGATATTTAAGGTATAAAGTGCGTAGGGAAAAAGAATGTATTTAAAAAAGAAATCTAGGTTGATCCCACAAATATGCGGTGTTGATCTAAAGATTGCCACTGGAGTCATGCGGAGTGGATCTTTTTTTGCAATGTATGGTATAATAAATGTAGGTATATTATAGATATTTTTAAATACTTCACCGTGATATAAGGAAAAAAATGGTACCTAATATTTATCAACCTGTTAGAAATCGTTAATATTTGTCGACTTGAAAATTAAATAACATAAAACCTACCAGTTTACAATATGAAAAAGGTTTATAACCACAATATTAAATGATCGTAACGGTATCGAAGTTATTTACAAGTAAAACACGAGTACACGAACATAATGAAATGTCTGAGTCGGTTAATACACTTTAAGTACGCGGCTTGCAGCAGCGAGCATTAATTTTATTGACAAATGATACAAAAAATATTGCTCGCCTTTCAAAGACGGGGAAAAAGCGGGATAATTTTGGGATAGACCTCAGTATAGCGAGATGAAATACCGAACAGGATAAGTATTTTAATTGCCGGCTTTATCCGGATTACCGAGGGAGCTGGCGTAATGCCGCTGCTTTGTGGTTCAAATCCGTCTTTGTGATTCGTCCTCTGCAAATTTAACATTAACAATTTCATTTCGATTAAATCACATTTGAAATTTTATGATCGGCTTTGCGCTTATAGCACGAATCTTCAATGTATTAGTGGCGTTACTCCAAGTAATTTATTGATTACTTTGTTTCTACTATATGCGTTTCCACAATATTTTTTTTATGTCATTGTTCTGTAATTTCAGAGTAGACCTTATTACAAAAAGTAGACTAATCTTATTACATAATACAGCTTCTCTGTAATACATAAAGAAAAACCACATTATGTCTGTTTAGCTTAGTCAAACCTTTTTTCGGTAAGTCTTAATACTTATTTAACAAAATCCAAGCAAAACTTTTGCTGAGTCTAAAACGGAGTTAAAAGCTTGGCCGCATTTAGAAAGTTTGCCCAAGAACACTTTACACCGCGAATCGTTCTCAAGTGGCGGTCGGTTGTTTGAATGCAAGAAAACTTTGTTTCAACAATCACATATCACAAATTCAAGTAAAAGTCAAACCTCTTAATGTAATTTCACGGTTTTGCGTATACGCTATCACTGGTTGATTTCTACATCTCAGCAACACTTAATTTCTAGTTGAAATTTGTTTTTGCACATTTAATTAAAAGGTTCTTGGTTACAACTCATTTAAATTGGTAATTGCTTACTTAGTTGAAATAATACTACCCTTTCGATGGCCATTAATGGGGCTTAGGCCGCAGACCGATACCCGCACAATGTGTGTAGGGATTCGAAATTAGACTAGCGGTCAGCTTAGTATTCGCATTTTTACGCCGGCCACAAAGGTTTTTGACGAGGCTCAAGGATTTTCCTCGGCTGAAGCAGGGATCAGCGGATTGACCTGCTTTTTGAAGGCAGTTGAAAACCATTCCTTCTTATGCTGTCATTTTAAGGCACTAATTTGGGATAAATTGGGTTTTATAATAGTGTCATTGCATAACATTTTAAATTCTTCTGATTGAAAATAACAAATTTCCATGTAAATTAAATTATTCTTGATCCCTTTACTAAGCGAGTAAAAAGTATTAGTAGCTAATCCTTGATATTAAATTCTTGGATGCTTATTAAAATTATTTCTTCGAAAAATACTTAGGTCTGCAGGGATAATTTGAGAATTTATTATTAAATGTGAATTCCCTGAATCTAAACCATGCTTCTAAAAATTGACGTTTCTCTGGTTTAAGATTTTTATCACTTATGTTTTGACTAATATACTAATAGCTTACAAATTTATATGAAAGTGGAAATGTGGTTTCATCTTTTATTTTCATCGTTATAACTACATAACAGTAGGAACCGGTTCATTTTTAGTAATTTCTAAAGTATAAGAAAGGAAACGATATTATTCGATAATAGGACGCTTTCTATATGCAAACGATGTAGTAGTTATCCATAAAACGAAACTGAATACGTAAAAATTGGCGTGAATATAGACCGTCCCACTTTTCATCCGTTTGGCCTTTGAAAAAGGTACGTACGTGCCTTATGTTTCACGACGATATGAAACAAGTAAGAACTTTAGTGTCAATAATTCAAAGGTTCCACCTGTAGAAGTGTTTTATATGTTAAAAAAATTAACCTCTAGGTCTGCATAAAGAGAGCGTCAAGAACATACTGATTCACGAGTTTTTTTTGTTTTCACGATCTTTGTAAAGTCTGATCTGGATAATTTATAGTCACAGCTATGAATAGATTGACAAATTCACTACAGTTATACTGGCATTTTCAAAACCGAAATTATGATGAAAACTAGTTACTAGGTAATTAGAAAAAAGTGGTGTTTATTGACGAAAATTCTATCATTTTCAGACAAAAAAATGACTACCAATTTATATTTCATCATCACCAGTCAATATGACTTATATTGTCAGCACATGGGTTAACTGTACAACTGAGAGGGTTAAGGTTAATCCACGTCGCTGGTCTAGCGCGGTTTTGCGGACTACATTTCTAAGAAATTCCTAAGAACTTTTAAGTGTGCAGGTTTGCTCACCATGTTTTCATTCAGCGTTAAAGTACTTACACTTTTGTTATTAACTAAGCTAATTACAAAACAATAAAATATGTTTAAGTGGTGTTAATAAACAATGCGTGCATTGTTTACGGGTTAACCTTTATTGCCCACTAATCCCAAACATAATTAGTTAATGAGCGATATTCTCAGAATGCCGATGAGACGGATTAGCCGGCTATTATTCATTACGGATATTCCGAGACAATTTCGCACAATAAACAAGCTCATTAAATTACCGTTTTAAAAGTATAAATACAAAGCTTCGGCCTTTTCTAAGTCATTACGAAGTTAGCTCGAGATGGTGAACCTACCACAAGAGAGTTTAAGACAAGGTGGAGAAAGAAGTGGCAGGTCACATCACAGCACTTGGCGTATAAGACATGGAAGGCATAGTAGAACCCTGCTACCCCAAGCCGAACCAACTAGCCTACACGAGTTGGAAGAATTAGCAACGAGAACCGTGCAACTGATGGAGAAATACTCACCAAAATCTGAACACAACTTCCACAAAGCCATGGATCTACTCAGACTACAGTACAATCTTGTAAGTATTAGTAACAATTAATATGAATAAATGTTTAAATGATGACCACTTAGGATATGCGGCCTGTATTGACGAGTGTGAAGATTCCAGGTTTGATTCTTGGATATTCATTTTGTATTGGAATTTTAGTTCCCTTTCGACATACGGCACAAAACCGTTTGTTAAGATAGTGACTTAAAAATAAATGACTGAGTGTTTTTTTATGAATAATGTAGATAGATAGATATAATGTATTGCATATTTTCCGAATATTAACACTGTACTTTTTATTTTTCAGAATTTCATAGTTTTATGTGAAAAGTGCAAGGGAACACATGTTAACGATGAAATTTTAGCGCCTGAAAGGTGATTAACTACCTCGTGCGGTTATTACTGGAAATAAAATCTGCATGTGGAATAATTAATCATGTTCGTACTTTTAAGCCACGTAATTTATTTACGAGTACATAGGGGTACGGAGTGTTTTGTAATCTCGTATTTTTTTATATCATGCATGTGATTAATTGCTATTTTAACATTAAATATTGTAGAAAATATGTGCGTTTCATTTTACTTAGGTCCATTTATATATAATAAGAATCCTTACTTTATTTGATGAAATTTGTAGATTAAAATGGAAAACATGCTCCTTTGTATTCATGTATATGAATTTAACTGTATATATTAACTTGTATTGTGTTCGCACTTATTTTGTCATGATACTAAAAAGTAATTGGTGTACTTAGAAAACATTCCCATGCTTTGAAATGTAAGGAAATTGTATGACTGCCGATCTTTGAATTAAAAATAGAGGCCAATGGTCTTCTCTAATTTCACCCCTCCAACAAAACTTGGCTACAAATCTGTTGCTTCACGATGAAGAGGTGGATAGAGTTTTAAATTAGGCTTTTTTAAATTTTTTAAACTCGTACTGTAGTCTGTAACCCAAAAACCTAGTAACACTTTGATGTAAGAAACGAATCCGGGACTTCTACAACTTCTTCTACGTTCACCGCGAGACCATGACGCTTTCATTAATTTATATGTGTTTTAATTTTCTATGCGTGTTGTAATAGATGTATACATCGCGATGTCTCTTAATAAAGCATTAAATCGTTAGAGATTAACCTGGTGTAGAGATTTTGATGAGCATTTTATGTTGAAGTAATATATAAAGATTCAAAATGTATAAAGAGAATATCAGCCTAAGTCAAAGTATTTACCCGAGTGCTTAAGATTTATATGAATAACTTCATACAATATATGGTGTATACTTAAGTGAAACCGATTGGCAATTATTACAATAAGAAGCAGTGATGGCCTCGAGGTTTGGGCGCGCGGTCGAGAATCTCGGCGGTCGCGGGTTCGAACCCCAGGCACACACCTCTGACTTTTCGAAGTTATGTGTGTATTCACATTGAATTATCACTTGCTTTAACGGTGAAGGAAAACATCGTGATGAAACCTGCACACCTAAGAGTTCTTAGGAATCTTTTAGGTGTGTAGTCCGCCAACCCGCACTAGGCCAGCGTGGTGGACTATGGCCTAAACCCTCTCAATGATAAAGGAGACCCGTGCTCAGCAGTGGGCGTATATGGGTTGATGAAGAAGACAATAAGATATATTATGTAGATACAGCCGCCATCCCATCCCATCTCAAAAAGGTAATCTGAGATATATTTCTAGAAACGCGATTTTCAAACTATTGCCACGTTTAGGTCTTGATTATATACACCAAACAGGTAATGTTTGTGGTGTTGATCATCCTCTAGAAATAGTGCAGAAAAAAAGGCGGTGCCGGGTCCAATTCCAGATGGGGCAAAGTATTTTTTTGGGTTGCCATAAGGATTTATTAGTATATAGTGCCGGAAAATGTGTAATAAGCTCGTAGCTAGCTTAGCTTAGGCTAGCATGGTGCCCAAAGGCCTACTCATTGGTACAGAATGTTCGTTTGGTACCGACTAGTGGGACGTATTATAACGCTGAGAGATTTTTTAAAGTGATTTACGAGTAGATACAATTCAAGAATTATTACAATTCTTTTATTCGTCTTCACGAAAACAGAGCCAGGGTCTGTTTGCCGTCTGTGGAAAAACATGAAGCGAGAAACAACGTATTCGACGAGAGCGTTGTGTGATATTAAAACGGTGTGCGCTTCGGTTTCATTTGAGCATGTGTACTGAAGAGGCAATGCGGCCCAGCGTGCACAGTAAACTTTGCCCATGGCGTTCGGAGCTTGAATACGATCAGGTAATAAATTATGAGGCAGTGAATATAAAAATACGTGCTATTATGTGCAGGGGGATATTCCTCGTCCATATGTTGATTTTGTTAGCCAGGCTGGGAGGTAATGGCAGATATTTTTATGTTTAACTGCAGTATATCTTTTATAGTCGCGGAATTGAATGTTATAGGTGCATTCTTGAAATGTTAGAAGGAAGATATTGATATGAGTTACATGTCTGTTAAAAAGTGTGACAAGACAAAAGCATACATATTATATGGAATTATGAAAGTTAGGTTGTCTATTGATAGGGAGTCTACTTGGTGAAGTATTTAAGCAATTTGTAAATAAATTGAATTCTTAGTATTTTTATGGCATAATAGGTGATTAAACATTTGGATTTAAAACACTGTAACATGTTACTAAGAACTGTTTGCGATTTTATGTAATTTGTCACACGAAAGGAACTTAATAGATTAGGCACAATTTTAATAGTAACAAATACACTAAACCATCTCATAAATAGCTGTACAATGTACATCTGTCATATGTAGATGTAATATCAATATTGAGTAATGATATAGGAATGTTATAGACATTCTTGGTAGCCCGAAGATTCTGATTCAAGCAAGGAATAAATTGATCTGGCAGACATTAGAGAGGTACAATAATTCTCATTTCACCGTAACTTTTGCAAATCTGACTGCACTGCGGAGGCTGCCTAATTAAATTCAAATAGGCTAATTGTTTGATGTTATAAATAATTATCTACTATTAAATGTATCAATGGCTCTCGTTACTGATCGATGAATTTGTAATGACCATTTCACTGAGAACGCGGTGAAATTAGCGCAGCGTTGGCATTTGGTATCGGAGTTTCCCAATTAGAAGTACCAATGTTTTGTTTCATCCGACATTCATTATTAAACAAAGGATTGCCTGAGTGAACATCCATCAAAAGCGCCGATACTCGATATTTTTTCCGATGTGCCGCGGAAGGAAAATTAAATGCTGAATAATATAACACAGCGGAATAAACGCAGTCTGAATGGTTAAGCTGATACGGCGATGAGTCTAGGTCGTGATGACCAAACAACAGCCCATTCATGAGTAAACGGCTGCGGTCTTTTTGATGTCAACACTTAGAATAAGTAGTTTGTTTATATCTGAATTATACTGTGTTTGGCATTACGTGTATTGAGAGACTGTCTTGTGCCCCAATGAAACAAGTTAAAGTTACAGCTTTAAAAAATACTATTATCACGATTTTAAGTATTAGAAAAAGAGCCCCGTTGATGTCTCCTAATAATAACTCGTTCATTTTTATGTTCAGTTCATGAAATAGATATATAAAAGTCAGACGACGGCACAAATTAATTTCCTAGGCTCGAGACAAATCTCGAGCCTAGGAAGTTAATTTCCGAGACCAGAACTTAAAAACGGTATATTTTCAAAATGAACCCGAAATGTGGCCCGTTTTTGTTCGTCACTACAGCAGGTTTTACGTTTTGTTTGTAGTGATCACTTTACGGATTCCAATAAATCAACAACATTATATTGTGGTGTCCACCACCACGGTGTGACCTTCCTAAATTACTGTGACAATAAGTCGGTTCTGTCAGAATGATTTATTTGAACCAGTAAGAATGTGACATCCATGGTTTACAAGAATAGTAGTTATTCCATTAACTACTTCGGGCGTGTGCTGTACCATCTAGAGTTATATGTCTTTATTTTTACCTGTTTACTTTTGGCGATAAAAATTTGAATTATTATCATCATTCATCATACGTCCCACTGTTGTTACGGGCCTCCTTTAAAACTGATAGGCGTTAGGGCTTAAGTCTTCCATGCTGGCCTAGTGGGGATTGGTGTGCCTTGAACCTTCAGGTGTGCAGGTTTCCTTATGATGTTTTTTTTTTCACCGTTAAAGTATTAACTGTTAGTTCATTCATTGTGAAAAAACACATAATTTGGAAAAGTTAGAAGTGGGCTCCTGTGGTATGAAACTGCGACCGCGGCGCACCTTTCATCTCACCGTTGTCACTGCGTGTGAATATGTGTGTGTATTTCAATTAATGTAATGAGATATAAATGAAACGCTTTACGCAGTTCAATATTTCCGAATGAATAAATCCACAACAATCCAGTTCTGTGAAGACGCCAACCCAATTCTCATTAAAACGCGATTTTGATACAATTGCCTCAGTTACTTGTGTATAGAAATTATACGAAATCGATCAAAAGTATCAAAAGATGTTACGTTCAAAGCGGGTAGGTCGACGTCATTAAGATGTTATTAACAACTCTCCACGTCTTTAACAGGATTTCCTCGCGACGAGCGGTTTATGTCCTATAATTTAAGTAATTTAAATGTCTGCTGCACGGAGTTAATACGATTGTGCCCAAATCCAATTATACCAATTAAAGACAATAGAGGCGAGGGACAATAGCCCATGATTAAAAGATAGTTAGTTCTTCCTTCTCGGCAGTTTCCGTGGGTTGGATACCTAGTGCCTACTGTCTTTTATTTCAGGCTAGTTTTTGCTTGCATTTTCGTTATTGTGAAATTATAACTAAAAATATAGCAATGAAAATAGTGGATTTACTAAATATATTAAAATCAGATTAAAGGTTACAGCATTAAAGCACTAAAAGCGGAACACATGCTATTTCAGAAGTGGTACCAGGTAAAACTCACATTCCGTAGAGTACGCCCATATGCAGCAATGGGGCGTAAATTAAAAAAAAATGAAACTTTTATGTAATAGTTTCAAAATTAAAGTAGGTCAGGAAATAAATGAGGTATTCAAATCTACAAATAGCGTAATCATTCTTCCATTGTGTTTTATCTAGGTCTGAAAAGAGTATCACTTAAGTTATTTGTTCTATACTGTTTAGTGAATACTGCCCTTCAAATTGGGTGGTAAATTAAACTGTTTATGAATTCAATAAACAATGAAAAAGCAAACAACAGGTTCATACGATCGTTAAGCAACGAAATTACTGCATTAGAAACATTAAAAGTTTTATACACGAATATGCAATATATTCCATTTGTTGTGTTCGTTTCAATATATCGCAATAACGAAATCGCACCTGTGCCGCGCCAAATAATAACTCATATTCCTGCCTCATTAACTGCTTACAATGTATTGTAACAAAACTTGTTTAAAATAAGTTAAGGTTGTAATAAAAAAGTATATCTTAGATTTGATTAGTTTAGTATCATTGTATATTGTAGGTATATATGGTTACTTTGAGTAATAGAATTGTTTTTCAAAATAATTTTGTTCCTACCTTCTTACCAGCTTAAATATTAGGGCAAAAATTTAATTTAATACTAATTTTACGTTTAATAAACTTACATAAAAATCATTTGTACCAATAAAAGTATGTAAATTAATCGTTAGATAAATCCTCAGATATTGCGTGTAAGATATTCGATATGGAGTTTCGCCGATGGCGGCCGCCCTGGAATCGAACGAAGGAAATTAACTGGAAGCTGAGCATTAATCTGGGGAAGCAATGTACGGTTGAGGGCCGACGTCGTCTTCTTTAATTACTGCAAGCCTAACGCAACGCTTGATTAAACTATTTCCGAACAAATTAAGTGGTACAAGTTGCTTCCATTTTCGGCCCGATTACAGAGTCCCATGTTTATTATGTTGATAAATGCTAGAAATTTTGTCAATATATAATTTTATAATAGTAGGTAGGAACTCACTTAATGATTGATGTTTCGGAAATTATATAGGTACCAATAGGTAGTTTATTTTTCATATACTTTCCATCTAAAGATTGCCTGTAAGAAATTGCCGATACCCTAGGCTGTAAAGCAATAAAACCGTTACTAGTACATTTTATTTAGTTAAGTTGTTCTCTTTTTTTATTTTGTATAAAAAGAAAAAAAAATATTAAGATGAAGTCACAATCATATCTTTCCCGTAACCCTCTCTTCGATTGTAAAAAATAGAAGTATTATACCAATTGTTGTTGAATTTTCCTCAATACCCTATTAATGGGCAGATATAGTAGCGAATACTTAAATATACTGATATGTTTATAACCGAAGATATAAGCTAAGTTTTATTCATACACTAACTGTTTGTTAATCGTGGTTTAGAACCCACGTATTAGGAAGCGAGTTTAGAGTTGTTTTAGGGGAGTATTTTTTGTCTCCCTTCTCCTACAGAGTACCTAATTCCCAATAGAAAACCAAAACACTGCAAGAATCGATACTTTAACGTGGATACTTCGGACGCCATTTTAATACCTTAACCGTAGGCCCAACGGTTAGATTGAAGAGAGATATTAATGGGTAAAATTAATTAAGATCCGTGAACTTGAAAAAATCTGTAACTGATTTTTTGCAAATTTTGGTATACCTTTTAAAAACTTCTTATTTTATTCAAAGAATAAAGAAAAACAACGAATATTTAAAATGTCGAGCATATTGCAATTACAAACATAAAGTTCCTTTTAAGAACGGAAATATGATGGTGTAATGTGGAGCGCGCCGTGATTAACACTAAAGCGGCCCGTAATAGCAGGCACTTTTCACATATTACCTGTGCAAGGCTATCATTTGCATATTGCAAAGCAGAATCGTAAAACTTGAGATACGTCACAGACAACAAAGAAACAATGCGACTTTTTACCAACCTAAGGAAACAAGACATTGTGATGAAACAAGTACACTGTACAGTAAGGAGATTTTCACGATAATATTTTGGACAATTGAAATTTACTAACTCACATTATGTTCGTGTGTTCGACCGACAAATTCTTTTCTATTGTGAAGGAGTCCAGAATTCTGATGCATATGTGCTTGTATAATTAATTATTAGTGCCCCTTTTTAAGCTTTCAGATTGGTTCCCGAATCCAGCAAAGATTCAGTTCAGTTTCATTAAAAAATTGTTAGTAGTGGTACGGCGTCTAGAAAACTCTTCAGATCTGAAAGCAGCTGGCGAAATGTGGGTGTACATATAGTACACATCTATTACGAGTTTATAGGTGCGCGTATGTGAGAAATAAACATAGAATGTTAATAATTAAAAACATTTTCCAACCCTAGGAGGTATTATCGTAATATGATATTTGGTTATTGGTTACACCTTATTCGATAATATACATTATACATACATAAGATTGCTCTTAGCTTAGACAAGACAGTGCTCGTAAATCAGGATGATGGGTTAGCTGTTTCCTAGACGGAAAAGATGCAATTTGAGACCGTAAAAATCGAGTAAATGTTTGAGAAGATAAAGTGGCACTCTATTATGAAACGTGTCAATTACTAAAGCCATATCTCTGATGGTTATGAAAAATGCGTCTATGTAAAAAAAAGTAAAAAAAACTTTTAAAAATACTTTATAATCTACAATAAAATGCGATCATGTTAGTATCAAATATTATGAAACACAGACCCTAAATACAGTGGCGTGCCTAGGGTGTCAAACTAAGGCAAGCCCAAATGTTTATTTAGTAGCAGCATATTTTTTTTGGTACATAGGACTAATAAATACCTACCGGTTAGTACTCACATTCACGTTTATAGCGTTATTTTATAAATAAACAATCGTTAAGTTCGTTATTCGGAACTATGTAAGGCAAGTCGGGCTTTCGGGCTTCTATGGAAGTACTGCCACTGCCTAAATATCAGTGGATGACACAAACATTTCTCTGGGTGTCAGGTTTATTTTACAAGCTGGCATACAGTCAACTACGACACGCAGGCTGTTAGTAATGAAATGAGATATTTGGGAATTGTTTGGTGCTATGGGTGTTTTAGAGCATTTAAAGTTTAACTAATGTACTATTACCAATTTTACAATCCTCTAACAGGCGATAATTTCGTTTTGGATTAATTTAATTCAATATTTTAACTAGCTTCACATACTGCGAATAGAGATACATTACATATCTCGAAGTGAAAATCTATAAAGTTTCGGGTTAAAGTCGTAAGTTTCTCGTTAAATAGGCTAGGGTATAAAATAGTGTATCCAAAAGGGTTGAACTTGAAGTAATTTGGTAATGAATATTAAAGTAGATGGTATGTTTTGTCTGTTTCTTTGCATTTCAGCTCCTGTACGTACATTTTCGAGCGTAAAACCTTTAATTTAAAAGAATTTAGCTCGTAAAATATGCTAGCCTAGTAAAAGCTAGTTGACTTGAATTATATAAATACTTATAGAGTAACTGAAATTCAATGGTCATGTAGGGTATATTTTCACAGAGAATTATCACTTAATTTAACCATGAAAGAAAACATCTTGATGAAACCTGCGCTCCTGATGTGTAGTCCGCCAACCCGCACTAGGCCAGCGTGGTGGACTTTATTCCAGATTCTAGGGTTTAGCCTCAACCCTCTCAGCTGTAGAGGAAACTCGTACCCAGCAGTGGGACGTATATCAGCAAATGATAACATCTGTTGCTACGTCATTCGAATGTGTATTTTTATTATTAACTTCGTAATTAGCAATAAGCGCCTTCGATCCCTAACCAGTCGACAGAATCCCAAACTTATGCAGACCGGATTTACAAAGGCTGAGTCAGTACGTGACAAAATATATTTTGTCAGCTACGCAAAAATAAATAATGAAACACAATTTGGTATGAATGACAGCCCTAGCAATGACCCAACCCCCTTAAGTGTAACTAGATGCCTATGTCCTGCTCGAACGGGTGTAAATGCATAATATAACAGTCCCTCGCTATGCCGACTTGACACGTACAACATTTTGTTTTATTGCTATTGCCACTGTAAGTTAGAAAGTTTTGCCTTTGGGCAGGGGATAAGGTCCTTATTACTAGTGGAAGGTAATGGCTTCGTACAGGTACAACAACATAGGGTGTATAATCAGACCATGTTAATCAGGTATACTTACAGCCAGATTAGTGAAGGACCGAAGTCTACACGTGGATCAAACTTGTTGGAATTTATGAAGGTAAATTTTTTAAACCATTCATTTAATAATGATTTCCTTAGTGGTCACGTTTATATTATTTATCTATGTATATTTTTAGAGTCCATAATTTAGTAAAAGCTATTTGTCGAAATATCAAATTTAGCTATAGTTATTTTTAAAGTCAACAGAAATTATGAAGATAAATTGTTATTGCCACTTGTAATTTGAACACTAAGCGAATTTAAATTTTAAATTTATTTAGGCTATTATTCATTTAAAGTGTTTGCATTAAACGTTGAAGCTATGTACACAGAAATTGCCTATACTGTTTAATTGTGTTCAGCATAGTTTATAAGCACATATTATTTAGTTCGGCCTATGAAATATTTACAGTTTAAACAATTCATTTATAAACATTTTAGGAACGCAATTAATTCAAGTAACCTTTTTACTCTGCCCAGAATGTGAAGTAGTTTGTGCTGCTAATTGTTGCTACATTGTGTTCAAAGGCACAATTTTTCCTTAATTCAGCAATACCATTTCATAAAATAAATAAAGCAGCGTGTTTCGTTGAATATTTATTATTATGGTCGGATATATTTTTACACTGTATTCGAATCAGCCAAAATTAAACTATCGCTGCGGCGAAAACAAGAATGTATAATTAATTGCAAGTAAGTTTTCCATGATAAAGGTCCGTTATGTTAGTTCAAATTACCTAGTCCATTAAGGGGGTAGATGCACTCAGAAGCGTAAAAAAAGGCCTATTTAAAAAAATTTTTTTTTTACAGTAATTAAGTTTATTTTACAAAATAAATTATACAGAGTTTTTATACAATGCTTTAACTTAACATTTATGAAAAAAAAAAAAAAAAATACATATTATTTATTAAAATATCGCCATATCGGTTGGATCCTCTCCCGCGAGTAGTACTTCGCGGTGACCATCACAACAGCCTTCTGGATCATCTGAATTCGAAAAACCAAGGTGAAACCTTTAGTTTAATAATAAATCCAGTCTTTAATCGAAGCTTTTTTTTGCCACACACACGCAAGGTGCCATGTTCCACTCTTTTGCACAGTATTATATCTCTTGGATAGTAATTGAGCCCTGCTTTGATTTTGTTTTCAGATAGTGTATAATTGACATTTCATGTTACTGTGACGTTAAAAACATTTTTAGGTATTTGACTATTGTACGAAAGTGCTTGGTCTTGATTGATATTGGCCGTCGTTTCACATTTTCCTAGAGTAGGTATAGAAGAACCCATTGATGTTTTGGCACAAAAATAACTTTCTTATTCCTTATAGCTTCGGTATTGTGGTTTGTTTGATGTTTTTTGAAAACATATTTCCATATCTTTGATTGAAATCTTGCTATCATTTGTAAGTGTCTAATGGATTGAACCACCAAGTTTGTATTTCATGTACCCAAGAAATATTTGGTATTGTAGCATAAATAAATAAGCTTTTATAATATTCGCGCCTTTTTTGCTTTTCCTGAGGTTATTGCATAAATACATTATTTCGTATCTCGCAGTTCTGGACCCTTCCTAAGTGAACCGCGTATTTTTTCCTTATTTAACGTAAAATCTCTGCATTGCAGACTGTTTTACACGAACGAGAGAATAGAAAATGATTTAAGTGAACAAAAAACATTTCACACACTAGAGCAATTTGCAAATAGAATGTTGATTCAGTTGAATGTTTTGGTATTTAAAGGAGTTGATCTAAATTTCTAAACAACGAAAGAAACAAAATGTGATACTTTCATTGTTTTCTTTTGCGATTTAATTATTACGTGAAATCAATCAACCATACAAAGATATTCACCGAAACATATTTCTTCAACAAGTTTGAATTTTGTGTATAAAAACTCCACGAGCAGTCTTCAAATACGGCTATAAATTCGATAAAGGGAAATGAAAATTGAAAATTACCGTGTAAATTTATACGGTTCACACACATCGATAAGATTCTAAATGTATATTATTCCACGGAGTATTTCAAGTGAGTGATGCTCATAATGTGGAACCTCGTGATTTTATTTATAGGTACGTTGCGTGCCCACGCACACACATTGCTTGTGCTAACACATATCTTATGTTTCTATTGAGGTATTGATTTTAGATTAAATTTTATGTTACACCCACCAAGATACGTAGATTGAATGTTATTATCAGGGGAATTTATGTTTTAATTTAGTTAAAAAACGTTATAACTTGATTTACGCAATTCCTTTATTAATTCATCTTCTTTTTTTTCGTTTAGTGTCTAATATACGAATTCGTCTTTTTTACAGTTTGTACATCAAATGTATTGACAGTACGACTCCAAGAAAAAAGTCACCCCTTTCGTGACTTAAATCTTGATAGTATTTTAAATGATTTACAAAACCAAAAATCTTACAATGACTACCATCAAAGCGAACTTATACACGAGCTGATGAATGGAGACAGTAAATCGAATGACGATGGGGATACTGATAATAATAGTCATTTTGGTTCTTTAAAGAGCCGAGAAATTATCAATCTTATAGAAAATGCTGCTAATGACAAAGATGCGAATGAAGTTAATATGAAGTATATAAAAGACAACAAAAAGCGCTTGAATCATAAACTGCATAGTATTCATGACGCAGCACACAGAAATAAGGGACAGAAAAGTAAATTGGACGTTCCCATCGACGAGCGTACAGCAAAACAAATTTTGGAATATTTAAAAACTCAAGTAAAGTCTGAAAAGAAACCTAGAAAAAACGTTTTAAACAAACAAAAACTTCTTAAGCTAGCTAAATCTCGCATAGCTAAAATGCACGGTGATAAACACGACAGGGCTAGTTTGGATGAATATTCAAAAATTTATATTATATTAAATCCTCAAGCTGTTCAAAAAAGTCGCAATAAGGATAGCCTTAGTGAATTGTAAGTAATTGTATATTGGATACGTATTTTTTCCTCCTTTGCAAAGGTGTGTTATGTGCAAGTTTCATTATAGAATATCGAAAATAACGTCTCTATCATCTGCATCGGGTAAAGAACGTGGGGAGGTAAAGAAGGATCAACGGTACAAAGGATTTTTAGTGAAGGATGGCGTGTTCTCGAGGCGCGCTCGACGGGATTCAAAAGAAAGTAAGTTGTTGCGAGTCACAACAATGTAGATGGTGGGTAAAGGATTGAATACACAATTTAGCAGCGAACATTTTACATTAATTTATTGTTTAAAGTTTGTTTAGCTAACAATCAGGAAAATACTGTAGATTTTCCTTATTTCTTTATTAAACAAAACTTTAGTGTTGGTATTACGTTTAGGGAAAATAAAGCTTAACATACATTAAACCTGTTAGGAATAGTAAATGAATTTAAATTTGCTGAATTTTTATTAAATGTTATTTCCCATTTTTGTTTAGATTTTATTTGACGAGAGATCAATAAGGTCGTTTATTAAACATATGGTTGTATATTAGAACCTGTAATGTAATGTAAATTAGAAACACTGTGATGGAAACATAACTCACTTCAAAATTCACTTTATTGAAATGTAGTTCAGAATAAATCAAATAAAATTTTCTATCAATGTTCATTTTTGTATCCAATATTTCATAAATTTTCCGCTCGACAACCTGAAAAATTAAATTATTTTGCATAAACCAGTTTAAAAAGGCTTTGAAAAAATCGAGTCGTTGCGGCTTGATGGAAGCGATGCTACTGGAGTCCGGCCAGAGACTCGTCCGCTGTTCCAAAGTGCGCCGAGAGTAGACCACTTGGCGGTGACCCAAACAAATTGCACGACCACTCACATACTTACTGGAATATACCACTGATAAATGTCTAATTGTATGATGTTTTTACACTAGTCGCTGTGGCAATGTCCCTAGTTTGCAGATTACAAGAGTTAACTACTCATTTCAGTTTAATGAGATTATAAAGAAACGCTCCCTTCCTTTTCCTTTATTACATTTTTTCGCTCTTAACTTATATTAATTTATTTCTACAACACATTATTGTTACTCAGGTCTAATACTTATGTAAATTACCTTGGAAATTTGCTTAATAGCACCGTCGAGGAGCGAAAAAAGTAATGTTAAGGAAAAATACCTTGAAAACCTTACCACAGGTGCTTAATAAAATATTATACCGTTGTTATTTGCAGAGTACGATCTTAAAGATTCCTTGGAGGATAACTACAAACAGAAGAGGGCGCGGAGTGATCACGGCAGCGGTCGCACAGCCATTCCCTACATTAGACACCGAGGCGACATATACGAGAGAGATAATTAAAAATGTTTAGGGACATGAATATATTTTAGTTAATCATTTATTTTTTGTGTTTTATGCATTTGTTGAATGTTCTCAGTAGTGGCCAGAGTAGTCTGAAGAGTTTGCAGTAAGGTATTAAACATAAACCGCGTCAAACTAATTCACTTAGAAATTTTTGAGGAGAGGACATAAATTTAAGTGTTGACATTCTGTGGGTGGCGGCTGCTTATGTGGCAAACGGAGTAGTTACTCTCTTCAGAATGGTTTATGTTTGTGAGGAAACCTGAATGCCTAAAAAAGGTCATAGGGTTTTTTAGATGTATAGCCCGCTAACTTGCTTGAGGTCTAGGCCATGGACTGAGACCTGATTCCTCTCAGTCGTAGTGGTGGCCTAGCCCAAAAGTGGGACGTATATAGGCCGATTACATATCTTGATAGTCTGCAGCTGTGTTTTTCATGTTTATTCTGTTGGATTGTGAGGTTTCTATAAAATAATGACTGAATCCTAAGGCAACGTAACACATCTAGCGCAATTTTTATACGAAGAATTGAATTGAAAGAGAAAAGTTTTTAGAACTTCATTAAAGCTTAGAGTAGTTGCGCTATTTGTTTTTTTTTTCGGAGCTCCACCGAAATTGGAACTACGTCTGTGCCAGTTTCATTGTACGTGACGTTGCAAATTAGGGAGATAATAGGTCAGGCCAGCATTCGACAAATGTGTACAGGAAAAGTAAGAGAATAATGGCTATGGTAGAATTTTGTGATTAGATGCTTCTGTCATACTGTGTTGACAGAATGAGAAGTTGAGTATGGAATTTGTTGTTTAATAACGGAATTTGAATAGTATTACAATCTAAAGTTTTTGAGTGTCTTTTTATCCGAAACTATTTAAGTCACGGCTTTTATTAGGTTTTCTTTACAAATGTGACAAGTTACTGGTATGATTACCAGAATAAGCCGGTTTTAGTTACTAATAATCTTCACGCGATACGCCTATATATGAGTCAACGGTTTCGTCGCCCGTACCGATTGTTTATACGATGTTCTTCGATACTGGGACTGTCTATATGAGAGCAGCCGAGTCGGTATATCTAAGTAGATTTAACGTATCTACGTACTGTACGGCAGGAAGGCCAGATAATCCGGGGAATCCTCCAATACATATCATGATATTAGAAGGGCAGATTTAGTGACAAAGTAACTTCTCACCAAAAGAGATTCTAAGCTTTACGCGGGTCCTTTGGTCTTTTTGTTGTTGCGATCATCACTTAGTTCCAATCTTGGAAAATATCTGGAGCTATTGAGACCCAGGAAATACCAGTAAATGGAGTGATAAGATTCGTATTAGAAAATAGTTTTAGGTGACTGTCACGCTCTGAACGTAGGTCAGCTTGACAAAAATTACTGTGGGTAAGATCCTCTCTTACTTACAGCCCTGGTACCTATTAGAAGTCAATTTTATAAACTGACTTATTCTTAAGAATATAAGTCAATGGAAACTACTACAGAAAACTACATAAAACCACTAGCACTCGTAGTGGTTCATATAAAGTTAGTAGAAAGAAGACAATCTCGAAATATAGGACAGTTCTTTTAGATAAAGAATAAAACTTTTCACACAATGGCCCACGCGGATGGAATTGCGAGTAAAAGTTAGTTTTCAATATGTCCGACACGGCTGCCAGTTTGGGCTGAGCTCTCACGTAGCGCCTTCTGATATTGTACTTTCTCAGTATCAGATTATTTCCTTTCAAGCTAAATAAGGGCGGCTCATTCATTCATGAAAAGCAATGTGCTATTTCCAGCCGTATTGCCGCAATGCCCACGATGCCGCTCACAGTAAATGGATATATTTATAAATTATTGTGTGTTCATTTTCTTTGCAAAAGGTTATATCTTCACGGACCTTGTGCGTATATTATGATAACGATGTTCGTTTGGACCGTAACATGACACAATTCGCATATGTGCTAAGGCATTGAAGGATCCAAACTCCTTATAAATAAACAGATTTTATAGGTATGTGTTTTATTTGGTCTGGACCTTAATTTTTGGTGACTAGGCTATATTTCCGACAATCACTAGAAAAGGAAAAGTGACGGGTCGAATTGAAAGGTTTTTTATAGATTTTTATTCATTAGTTTTATGGTCCTAGCATTCCTATGTATATATATGTATAATGTATATGTTTGTAATATGATCAGAATGTAGTGTTGGAGGTATGCAATTAAGATTAGATTAGGCTTAATTTCGTCGTAATAACTATACTGTAATTAGCATGCTATGAATTCAGTAGCAATGTTATTAAATACGTATATTGATAAATGTTTTAACTGTGATGAAAATTTATATTATGTATGTATCTTTTTATTCTGTTATAAATTATTTTATTGTGAAAAGAGAGTTCTTTTCAAATTATTATTGAGAATATTATTAAATAAAAAGCCTATTCGGTCTAGATATTTAGATCAGCCGCTCATAATTACAGATATAGGACGTATCCATAGAATTGAGATGCAATATCAATCCAATCCAATTTTAGATAAATTGAAGTTATTTTGCTATGCACCTGTATAAATTTAATTTCAATCAATTTTAAAGTCAAAAAATAATTGCGGGGAAAATATGAGATATTTGCGTATCTATTACATAGGGAGTCCAGTGTCTAGTAGAAAAAAATATATATTCAAGGATAAAAATGGGAAAGGATGATGTTATAGAATAAGACATGTTATTGAAACTGCTATTTATTTTAAATATGTTTTACTAATGCATAAATTATTTTTCTATTATATTTATTACGAGTATATCACAGTCATCACTTTAGTAAGTGGATTAATATAGTGTATGACAAACGCCAGACTAATAATTATAAAACAAATTGACTAGTACATTACATACAAAGAACAAACGGAAAATTTTCTATGAAACTGTGCACT
This sequence comes from Cephonodes hylas, assembly GCA_030295005.1. Lineage (NCBI taxonomy): Eukaryota > Metazoa > Arthropoda > Insecta > Lepidoptera > Sphingidae > Cephonodes > Cephonodes hylas. The sequence continues at coordinate 9,679,695 of AP025362.1, read as the reverse complement.
ATCTTATAAATTATACGCTTTACGTTGGCGACTAAACATGTGAGCTATAAAATATTTAATATCTGCAAATTTAATTACTTCCTTATAGTACGTACAAATTGAATTATTTATACCGAGCAGTGTATAAATTAGGTATTAAATGCGTTATTCTACTCAACGATTACTCGTTAATTACAGACACACATGATATTGTAAACAAACAAATGTACATACAAATATTTGAAATCATAACTCTCGAGATGAAGTCGAGATAACTTAATTTGTAACTTTGATTAAAGAAGCTTAATTTGTGTCACTGATGTAAATAGTCGTATGTAATCGACTCGTATCGTTTGCTACAATATCAATCCTACTATCGTACCTTATCTCTTACATAGTTACTTTCTTTATATCGTGTCATCCTAAATGTTATTTTAGGGTGTTACAATAATTGACTAGATTAATCATGAAACAAATCACACCATTCTAATTTCTACTAGGCCATGAGATTGGAAGTAAATTAGAAACAAGAGCATGTTTGAAGGGCCAAAAGAGCTTATTCATAGCAATATTACGCATTGAAATTATTGTTTATTAAAATGTTTTGGTTACGTAATCGTTGAAATATCTAGGTCTTTGCTATCTGTCTTGAGAATCTAAATCACACTCCAAGTGAGGCGTTAGGTTGATACAAAGTGGCGTTCGTCGTGTCGTTTTGCAGCAGATTGCGTTCACTTCTCAGGTTGTCTAGTGAGTTAACTCTCCACTTTATCCTCTTTATATTTACAGCTTGACACTTGTAAAACTAGCAACCCTAAATTAATTAGAAACGCAGTAAAAATCATCTTAAATACAGTTCATTCAAATAATTATAGTGTTGTAAGAAATACTTTTAATGGAAGACAATACTGAAGCAAATTGTATTTATTAGTAAGTAGTAGATTATTGTACAAATTTTATTATACATTTCGAGTAATTATAGGTACAGTTATTATAGTTAGGATAGCACTATCTTTAGAAAAACATGAGCGTCATTTAATATTAATAGAGACTGTCGTAACGTGCAAAGTATGGCGAAAGTGGATGGAATAAAAAATTATGTACATACGATTCTTGCTGGTATAAAATACATGAAAGAGAATTTCTTACGTGACAGATTAAGGGATATGGAGAAAATACTTCAAATGAAATGTTGGCCGCACGAAAAGTACAAAGTTACTAAGGTCTCAGACGAAAACGACTTAAATGTTTCTTTTATAATAAAGTACTGTGCAAAAAATATGATTACAGTTACTACAATATTATACTCTACTTAAACGCAATTGATCCCGTTCCAGGCAATTCATAATGATAAATATGCATGATTCAATGCATGGTCATATATCTACATGATATTTACGTTATAATTAGGTATATAATTGCACTACTTAAGTAACTGTCTCATTCACAGGAGCTCATAGTCCGCCTACAATGTTCAATTCTCTAGTTACATTTAACAATTTAATGGACCCATTCATTTGTTCTGAATATTAACGTAACACGAATCATTCACTATAAGAATTGATTGTTTATTTTCACCGCTGAACACTTCAAAGTTTGCGCTTTAATGGACACGTGTTCACGCTTAGCTTATCGTCGGTGTGAGAGGCGATCGTTCCAAGCTAAGCCGCCTTGTGGGCGAAACCCGTCACCCTCAGAGGTAGTTAGGCCGCGACACACAACACAGCACGCCCATGCCTTTGTACAAGGATCCTCTTCGTTTGTCCCGCCATAGTCCGTTAACGTCGTCACCTTTCAGTGCGACATTACTCTCTGAAACAAGATACGTAAGCCAACATGTGTCTCATGCAATTTTTATTATAGCGTACAGTATTATTTTTCCGAGTTCTGCGCCACTCCACGTCTGAGAATATAATTTCCGACACGTTTTATTTCCGTCTGAAGTTTAAGAGGTATTATTACAGAGAGATTAATCGGTGAAGGTGAGACAGGCTCGTCTGACGTCCTTATTTCATCGTATTAAGGACGGCGGTATTATTTTGTAAATATGTCAGCGGTAGAATACGGAATAAAAGAGCATTTTTGCCGCATTCGGTCGTGGAGTGTTCTTAATGTCAATGAAAGACGAAAAGTGGTACGTAACTCCCAATTGTCTTATGTAAACGAGACTTTCTGTATTCTCAAACGTATTGGGGGCGGAAAACTGCGAACGCGATATTTTATACCTAAGTGATTAAGGTTTTCGTGCTGCGGTAAGTACTCTTGAATGTCGTTGACTATTCTTGTAATTTCCTGTGTGTCTTTGGCGATGCTGCAGAGCTCCTCTTGGTTGAAGTCTGGTGTGATCTGTTTGCACAGTAGTATTTGGCTGATAACGTTGCCGAAATTGGACGGACCGGCGCGGTTTTCTGTCGACAAAAGATAAATTTATGTATGCATATTTTATAACGTTTTAATTTGGATATTACAAAAGAGGGTTGTCAGTATTGGTAATATTACGTAAATTGCATTATATTTTTTGAGGTCGATTTAAAGTCTAATTGCAGATCAGTACAAATTCCTTAACTTGATAATTTTTCCATGAAATGTAATAATACGCATAATGTAATAAATTAAATGTCTTATAATTGATACCGTAATAGGAAGTCATGTCCATGGGGACGAGCTGCACGAGTCGATGGCACTTGGCAAGCTCCCTCAGCAGCAACTGCGACATGAAGTACAGGAGCACTAGCTGCGGCTGTTCCGTACAACCTTCGCTTGTTGCCCTGCGTCCAACAACTATCTATTAACTACAGTTACAAAGTATAAACAAGGAAATTAAGTTCGCTCATTTTGAATTTCTTGATAGGCCGACCCCAAGTAAAAATTGGGAATAGGGCAGGGCGATGATGATCTTGAATTTCTTGTTGCTGTCAAAGTAGGTACTCGATTAAAAAGGTTTTATTCTTAATAAACGCCTAGCTATTGAAACAGTCTCAGTTAAGCAAATCCCTAAGATGTTAATGATTTTTAAATAGAATATTAAAGTAAGGGTGTTGGCAAGTAGATAGTTTTTTTGTCCTTGAGTATTAATTGACTTGAAAATTGATTAAAAAAATAAACTAATCAATGTTTTTTATTTTTTTCGCTTTTGTAAAAGAGAATACTTTATTAAAATTAATAAGAGAAATGTAAAACCGAGATTTCTTCTTTGAATGTTATACTTTTAAGTCTAAAGCGCTGATTCAGACGGCGGTTACTGGCTACTTTTAACCCGGAATTTGTTCTGGTTCTTTTAAGATTATTTTTAAAATATTGCAAATTTACGTGGAAGCTCGTGAAGTCAACTGCAAAACCCGGTAGTAATAATAAAGTGAAGAAAAGAGGAAAAATGTACATTATTTATCGCACTGAAATTACCATCAGCTGCAACTACGGCAACTTTAACGACGTAATATTTAATCAGTAAAAAAGGTTTTATTATTTCACAAAATAGGATAAAAAAGAAACATCAAAGATTAGTCGAGGAAAAATTATAGAAGAGGTTAATTGGTATTTATCATTTAATATGCAGCAATATATATATATATATATATGTATATATATATATATTAAGCATTGATGGCCTCGAGGTTTAGGTGCACGGTCGAGAATCTCGGCGGTCGCGGGTTCGAACCCCAAGCACATACCTATGACTTTTCGAAGTTATGTGTGTATTCATAATGAATTATCACTTGCTTTAACGGTGAAGGAAAACATCGTGATAAAACCTGCACATCTAAAAGTTCTTAGGAATTTCTTAGATGTGCAGTCCGCCAACCCGCACTAGGCCAGCGTGGAGGACTGTGGCCTAAAACCCTCTCAATGGTAGTGGAGACCCGTGGCTAGCAGTGGGCGTATGGGTTGATGAGGAGGAAGAGGAAGATTCAATATGACTATAAAGTTTCTGCTTACCCCTATAAAATGTATAAATGTATGTATAAAATAATCGGTTCACACGTATCACATGAGAAAACAACCCCTCGATGAAATGTGGGGAGCCGCGACAGCTTCGCTCGCAGTAATTAGTTCTCTTTCGATTTTGATTTCGCAGAGACGACTGGTACGCAAACTGAATCCTTTTGATATGCAAATAAATGCAGATGCCTACTCACATTTACATCAACTGTTTCGACAAAATGTTACACAATTTAACGTGTTGTCTCTATGAGCCGGATTTATTTTATGTTTATATATGTTGCGCATTGCAGTAAGCGTGAGGAATAGACACTGATTTATTATTATTTAATCATGACATAATAATTGGTCGTGTAAATATATTTATTTACGTACAGGAGCAGATATCTACGACTGGTAGTTTTCTGTATCAATGTTTAATATATAAAGGGATATTTTTATTATCATTGGCCATATTTTTAATGAAATAACCTATGAGCCACTAGCTAATATTTTCCCCGACCCGGAAAATGAACCCGGGGCATCTCAATTGCACGCTACTCACTTGTGCTATTGACATTCGGTTGGGTAATTTGAGTATGTTGGCGGCTTTCCAGCGGTCATTCGGTCTATGGCTATCTCACCTACCGAGCGCAATAAAAAGTCATAGCTTACATCAGTTTCAAGTGAAACAATAATTCTTCTGCTTTATTGGCTGGTGTGTGACTCAAAAAATATAGTAGTTGGGGAAATAAAATGATATTTTTTGTATAAGTCTTACAAGCGTATCAATTGGGATTCACTTCGCTCATTACGAATTCCTAGTGGCTGTCAAAGGTAATAGACTAAAAAGGTTTTATTCTTACTAAACGAGCACTCCTTGCTCTTAAAATAGTCTAAGTGGAATCAAATGCCTAAGGTGTTAATTGTTCTTTGAATAGAATATTAAAGAAAAGGGTAAAATGGATAATTATTTTCTTGAGTCTTGTTTCAGGAGAAACGAATTAATTTCTTACGATATTTACATTAAAAATGTTGAAGTATTTATGTACATAAACTACTGCTTTTATCATTATAGGAATAGACCGACGCGTGTGTCTAAAGTCTCATTTCGTCAGCTGTTTTTAGTCCACATTTACAGACTTTCGGTTTTTTTCGAATTTCCTAATCTGGGCACTTAATAACATTAATCAACATACCTATCGCCAGCTCAAATACTACATGTGTTGGCCATGGACTTCCTCTACAACTGACAGGGGTTAGACTCTGGTTCAGGCTAGCCTAGTGCGGCTTGGCACGTCAACAATATTATGCCGATGCAATTGTAGAGAATTGTATGGAGTATTATTTTATTTCAAAATTAAACACAAACTTTCTATGTTAATTAAATGGACCCGATTTATGTTTTAAAATTTTGCACCACTGGGGATCGTAAGATTCAATATTTAAACTGCAACAATCAACAATAATGCGACTTTATTTTCTGATAATGAGCTCGCTTAACGAGCTTCATTTAAATTAATAATAAATGAAACGTGTTTTCGTGGGTCAGTCATATATTTACTTGTAAGTGAGCATTCGTCTAATCCAGGACGTGTTATCCTCAAGGGAACATAGACTTAATGTCTTTTTTGGCTGCTGAAAAGCTGTATTACTATTCCTCCTTTACATTATTCAATAAATGCCCTCAGGATAAAAATATTTTTGTGGAAAAATACTTTTGCTCGCAAACCATGAATATTTGAAACCGTCTGGAAGGTGTTTACGTCTAATGAAGATCGAAGTATTGATTAACCTACTTATATTACAATTTCGACAGAAAAATAATCGTATCTGGACAAAAAGACTGATTTTCGATATTTTTTTATGAACAGACATTTTTATCACAATATCAAATGCAGGTAAAATTGCAAGAGATATTTTGTACATACATATATGTTAGTTACGGAACGGTACCGTTTGCGTGCATTTGTATATAAGTATATATAAATTCACGCAGGTAGGTACCTACCTACAATTAAGTATAATTGAGTAATGTTAAACATATATAGCATAATTGAATACATATTTCATGAAGTTAGGTCTATATCTTCTGCTTATGAACTTGATTTAATTTAATTTAATTTACGTATATGTACTTACTTCTTAATGTTTGGTAGCACCAGTTGGCTGGTCTGCTTGGTGGCCTCGACGCACGCTCGCCGCAGCCGCCGCACGCGCTCGCGGAGCTCGGGGCAGTCGTGCGGCTGGCCGAAGTGGATCAGCAGGTCTCGGAACAACGCCAGTTGCACGTTTATCTCTGTTATCAGCTGCACACAAAATAGTATTGGGTACTAAACATTGCATGGACAAACAAAACATTGGAATTGGTACAGGTGTTTAAGATTATTATGTAAAGTTGATTAAGAGTAAGTTACGTGGATCTTTTCAATGGCAGTCAAAATCAACAGCTTAACGCTGAAAAAAATCCAACGTATTTCAGTGCGAGATTTTTATTTCACTTTTTTCTTACAAATATTGCAATAACATTTTATACCGACACGAAAAAGTGACAAAACCGCAATTTATGGTAAACATAATGGTATCCAAAAAATGCAAATTTTATGTTTTAGGTTCTTGTTTCCCATTAAATACTTGCATTTATAAACCCATATTCGGGTTCTTTAAATTTCATTTGCGTAATAAATTCTACTGCACTTAAGTAATCAAAGAAATTGATGCTAAAGTTTACAGCTTATAAGACATCTTTTATGAGCGCTCCGTTGCTTTCAAAATTGAGATTCCGGAATGCACTGCCTTTGGCAATTAAACGTTCATCCTCGCTTCCAGAAAACTTTTAAAACCAAGATAGAAGATTCACAGTAAATATCATGCGGACTATGTTTTTGCATCAAATAATAATTATACATATCAGGTTTTAAGTCAATAACTTTTCTTTTATATTCAAACATAAATTGAAATAAAACATAAAGATATACCGTTTTTAATATCATAGAAATTAGAGCTGTCACATATAAACGCTGTAAAAATACCACTACACAATTACCAAAAGTTGTAAAAAATCCCATAAAACAATTGTTTTATGTGGGGCGAGTGTTTGCTTTAATTTTTCAATTCTAACTACGAAACAGGGAGCTATTGTGGAATTTATACTCACAATACACGCTGGGCTTCCATCCAAACATCTGTCAGTAGGCCATATAATATCGAAAAGCACGGTCTAACGCTACGCCCATTGTTGCGTATCGCAAAATATGTGGTTCAGTGGTAAGAGCTGAATACGAACACAATTGGGGATAAACTTAGTCGGCATTCACTTCTTTGTTTATTGTTTTCATTTAATCTAGAGCCTTATATTTCCACGAACCGGTTCAATAAACATATATCTGGGCTCGATGTCTGTTAGAGACAAAAAGTAAATATGAGAGCTCAATCAGCCGGGTCACACTCCACTGGTCGTAGGCATCGTAATCAATTACGTTTGGACGGACAAAGGAATCCACGAGAAAAACTCTAATGTCACATAGCGCTGGCGTGTTGCTGCCAAATGAGGTTTTGTTCATAACATCACGTTTACTCGAATACCTACCAATAAATATACATATAACCTCACACCTGTATTCCTCAAAGGAGTAGTCATAAGTAGATTTTGCCGCCTCAATCTGCTAGGTATGTATCAGTCCCAATAATAGGCATGCCTATTGTAGTCTTTCGGGTACATTTTCAGACTCCGTGCTATTGATAATTTCCTAGTGGAAAGTCTCGACAACACTTTTCCCGACCCCGGAAATTCAAGAGCACATAGCACATGCTTGAGCGGCAAGACCACATGGCAATTTTATATTATAAATATTACTCGTTAATACAAGAAAAGACAGGTTAGGATTCGTCAAGTTTTCATGTACCTTTTAATTGTGATTTATAACGTAGTAAATTGTGAAAATACGCTGTGTAATGGATACAAAAGACTGTTTGTTGAGTTTCTTGACCCTTTTCCTTCAACAATACAGTCGTTAGTGTAATAAAACTTTTTGATAAGTAAATATTGCCCTTAAACTTGAATGTAGGTAAATTAAACTTCGTTTTATTTTTGACGATAATAATATTTGAATACATAAAAAAAAAAACATCGCGATATAATGAAACTTCGTATCGTGACAATGGTTTTTTGGTCGGTTATTCATGTTTAGATCATAGTGTTATGAAAGCTAACATTTGAAAGGAAGTTATTATCAAAAGGTCGAAATCCCAACTATTTTACTGAAGGTAAACCGGTCATGTAAGATATGACTATATTATTTACAATTTAGTTTCAGATTTTTTTTAATACCTTTGTATATTATATACCCAACAGTACCATAGATAGTCCCGATCCTATACTAACATACAAGTATTGTTTTGTAAACACGGTGCGGGGATCGAACTCGAGGCTTCACGCTTCGCAAACCGGTGTCTAGCCAACTGCGCGTCGGGGCTGTCAAATACTAATTCTAATCGATTTGGAATTATCGATGTTCAAGAGTAAGTGAAATTGATTTTAGCTTTTTCTGCAATCCCTATCGTTTGTATCTGACATGAAAGCTGACGGAAACACATGTCCATCGTTTATAACGCTATATATCTAGACAAACCTAACGCACACTATGACGCTACGAAAACAATCGACAATGTAATTTATCAACATCATGTATGTTCGTGCAGCAAGCCACGAGAACAATGTACATGAAAAAAGTGAGATATTTCATAGGAGTACCGATTTTTCTAACGTAATAATTGCAAGAGATTTTTTTTATCTTGTGCTTGTCTCGTTTAATCCACAATTGTTATTGGCTTTTGCGATAAAACGTTCAGAGTTTCTGGTTTGGGCAGTGTGCTATTAGAATTTTTTTTAAGAGATAATTCTTACAGGAGAGTCATGTAATAGGATCTGCAAAATAAACAGAAAAAGATTGTGGGTATATAAATCTTTTGAAAATGTAGAGTATTCATCATTCTTTTAAAAGACAAGCAAATAATCTGAAAGCAGCAGCGTTATTTTGAGACCTAACATAAACTTCTAACCAAAAAATGCTGAATATTTGACTGTTGCGTAACGTCATTTTTTTTTGTATTCACTGTCCCTGTAATTTGTACAAACAATTAAAAATTTTAGGTTCGACCTATGCGCAGAATAAACTTATAAGTGGCTTTTGCACAACTTCTCTTTCTCAGCGATTTAAATTTATTTGGGCACAAAATTTTCATTAACTTTTTATGTTCTTCTAACAACAACAAAATTTATGATTATTATCACTTCACTAATACAATATATAAACAAGTTTAACTCCATTATAGACAGACCTTATTCTATCGAATACCTCATTCTACCTTATTCGGTCGAGTTTAGCGCGTACGTACCGTATTAAAAAAGTAGCTTTATAATTAATAATTTTATTTTTACTCTATTAATTGACACGATACCCGTGTAAGCGTCCATAAAATGGCTATAAATACCTACGCTCTGAATTTATTGAGTTATTAAACGGCTGCAGTAGCTCAATTAATAGAGTAAAAATTAAATTATTAATTATAAAGCTACTTTTTTTAAAGATACTTACGCTCTGAATTTATCTGAGGATTGTTTAATAAAATCATCTGTTAATAACACTTCCCCCCAAAATCCAGTTTCACACAACCCACATTCAGTTTTTTAAGCTATTGATTTTATTTCTTCATCAACCCATATACGCCCACTGCTGAGCACGGGTCTCCTCTACCATTGAGAGGGTTTAGGCCATAGTCCACCACGCTGGCCTAGTGCGGGTTGGCGGACTACACACCTAAGAAATTCCTAAGAACTCTTAGATGTGCAGGTTTTATCACGATGTTTTCCTTCACCGTTAAAGCAAGTGGTAATTCAATGTGAATACTCACATAACTTCGAAAAGTCAGAGGTGTGTGCCTGGGGTTCGAACCCGCGACCGCCGAGATTCTCGACCGCACGCCCAAACCTCGAGGCCATCACTGCTGCTGATTTTATTACGTCTGTATTAATAAAAAAATAGTTCTACTTTTATGGCTTTATATAAATAAAGCCATATATAAATACGTTATTTAATTGAATATCCACTTTAAAATGCCCTGTCTCGTTTTCTCGCACCTCACGGGACCATCAATAAAGGAAGAGCAATAAGCATACTTTGGTTGTACTTAAACTAACTTACGTTTATAAGTACGTATTGAACAGAATAGAAATTGCGTCGATTTGAGTCTTCAAATTTAGGGAAACAAGTAAAGTATTAATAACTATTTTTATTTATTTGATGTCTAGATATATAATTGTAACGCTTTCCGTACCTCATTTTTGTATCGCAGCGAAACTGAATTTCCATTTAAATAATATATTTTTGTACACAATTCCAGCTAGTTTTGTTCAAGAATCAGACCACGAGAGTGCAGTTTATTAAATAGGTTTACACGGAGCGCGGCCGTGGACGGGGGCTCGTAATATCCGGCTTGCCGTACACTGAAATATTACATTATAAAATCTTTAAGAGAACAAGCCTTATAGAGTAGAAAAGTGTCGTATTTAACTATCGCTTCGGCCTAGTAACGAGTTCCTTTATGTAACTTCATCTGCAGATTTATTTTTCATGACTGGAAGAGTGATGTTGTTATTGCATAGAACTACATTATGACATGGAGTAAGAACAGTATTCCAATACTTTCAATATAGAGGTTGCTAGAGGACGAATAGCTCTTTATATTCATTATTTCTATTTCATCTGGCACGTATTTTATTTTATGGTTTAGATCTTCATAAGTTTTTTAAACATTTAATTTTACATTTACACTTATAGTACTCTTATTTTAACCTTTTTTTCTTTTAAAGCAATTGTTATTAATATTTTTTTCAGTGCGAAGAACCTTCATCAAAGAACCGTATAAATAATACAGTACATATGTGTGTATGTACAATGTACATGGTATCGATTCTACTAGAATGTAAAACTATTTACATTTTTAAAAAACTTGAAGATACTTTTGTGGTCAATGCTACCCAGTTATAACTATTAATTTAGAACTAACGTAATATTTTATAGAACCTAATGTGGGGATAAGATTCAGTAGTGTGCAGTCCCGGGACCTCTGAGGAACTCTACAGTAGCTGTAGTCCGGCCGGCGATTTTACTTCATTAAAAGGCAAGTCATGGCACAGTTTATGTAATGTGTCAACGAAAGAATGATTGCGTGATACTTGCCCTTCGTGCCGACATTATTTCAGCGTTTAACGATGGAGGCTTGGCTAGATAATGTAAGTAAACAAAAATATTTCCAGTGGAACATTGTTTGTTTTTCCTATAGAATGTGCCTATATAATACTAATAGTGTCACCAAGCTATGCTTCGACGCTATATCTAAATTACGTGCTCATACCACAGAAACGTTGCGGCCCGTGGCGCAGTTGGTTAGACGCCAATTTGCGAAACGAGAGGCCACGGGTTCAATCCCCGCGTCATAAATGAGTGATCCACCAGATATTTTTTCGGGACTCAGTGTTTGCGTGACCGATAAAGTTTCTCATAGTTCATAATACCTACGACATAGGTCTTGTGTCCTATAGTTGGTTTATATGTGCTTGTTGGGTGTATTTATTACTATAATTCTCCGGACATAAAAACTAAGTATGAATAAAAATTCTACCCTATAGTTTGCCAAGATATACAAAAATTCTAAAATTAGTTTTGAAGTAACATACTTTCAAGGTTTTTGTCAATTTTAAATTACAATAAGTTTGTTAAAATATTATTATTGTACAAAATATAATAGCTGGTTTTCCAAACAATGAAATAAATGTGTGTTTGATAAATGACGACGTTCCATTGTTATATTATCAAGTTTCACTTTACCGGTAGGGGAAACTAGAAACTGTTAGTTGTGTATACAATAGTTATGGCGAGAAAGGTCTCTGGCTCGATTTATTTTAATTATCTGCGTGATAGGTGGTAAGCCCAGCGTCTTGTTGGATAAACATCTATATTAGAAGTAAGAGTTTCCTTCTAATTATACCCGTATTTCTTTCTGTGTGATTTGTTTAGTGTGTTAAAATATTTAAGTTGAAAAACCTCGTCGCCACTACATGAGTTGAACATACGCTCTCGCGCACGTAATGCAATTACCACACCCATTAGGCCATGACAGCTCATAATTTTAAACACGACAAGAATTTCAACGATAAACGATCGACTATTTAATGCATTTAACGTTAAATTGCTAGTTGATTGAGATTGGATATTTACCGATTGCCGAGTACCGAGAACTTAACTAACTTTACGGAAAGTATTATGTTTTAAAGGAAAAATGCTCGTATAGCCGTGTAATTGTTCCTTTTCAGTTAAAACAAAGGAAGAGCGTAATAAATTGTCTGCATCACAAGTAGGCTTTATGCGTGGCTCTTGCCGACGACTTATATATATGACGTCCTTTAGCAAAACATAAGAATAGCGATTGCGTTACATTTATCTTCCTCCCCGAGCGAATACCTAAGCCCCGAGATACCTAGCGTTTATCAGAACAATAAAAGGACAAAAGTATGTTGACATTTGTTATGGTAATTTTATTTACCAACAAAAGTCCTTTATGTGACGTTTAATGGGATATACACATTTTATGTTCACAGGTCTAATTGATGTATTATTCTCAATGGGTGTCTTGACTGCGGCAATCACAATAAATATTTTGTTTTTATTACAAACTACATTAGTTCACGATTTGATGTGAAAATTTCGATTGCTTCAAGTTTTAGTTTTAAAGTTTTAACTTTTATATTTGAATTATCCACTATACGGATGAGTATAAGTATTCGAAGATACTCGACTGCTACTACAAACAACTTTTTTATGTTAGTTATGGTCTAATAACTTCTATATGAAAGCCTAGTAAACTTGAAGTCCTCTATTTTTTGAGGGTATAAAATGGTCCAGTCCCGGAGTGGAAAGTAAATATTCTATTGACTGCGGTACTAATACGTTATTTCGACCCGGGGAGTACCTACCACTGTTCACAGAAAGTCGATGAAAAAGCTAGTTCTTCATTTGGAATGATTTTACACTACTAACAGAAGATATAAAATTGTAACAGACAAGAGAGTCATATTTCGGAATCAGCTAGGTTTACATCAGGTCGACAAAATTATGTCATAGTCGTTTCTTGCTAGTCAAATCTGTCTTTGGACCGCTTAACACTCATCATGAAATGTGTTGTCACTGTGTCGTGCTATAATAAAAAAAGTTCACATTACAAGGTTGGTAATATCCATTCCTCTATGGCGCAGCGTCAAAGCGTGACAGAATGATGCTGCCGTTGAATCTGTTCTGTGAAATTTACAAAGCGATGGATATGTATAAAGCTGCCAGTGAAAACAGAGTGCAATGGAATTCGCGGAAAGCTCGAGTGCCTGTTTTTAATCAGATCGAAACGAAATTTAGCATGAAAACGCGTCCGGATTGATGTTTCGTTTCACTTCCCAATTAGTAGAGTGCCGTAAGGCATAAAAATGGTCAAACCTCGGAACCCAGGGCCAGTCAATGAATCTGTATATCAAGTATGAGATTGCATTTTTAAAACCTCAAATAACAAAGTTAAAAAAACAAAATTGACCGATCTCGATTTACAACAATTTTTAACAACAATTTACTGAAAAATGAGAGACAGAAGGGAGAAAATTTTTTTATAGTGAAAAATTTAGTTTTATTTGTAATAAATTATATGTGCAGAGTAACTTCAATGTTAATTTATTAGATTACCGTAAAAAATAAGTTACAAAAAAAATTTATCATATCATATCACATTGTTACATCGTGTACATTTCACAGCTTTCACCATTACATTCTAAGCAAGCTGCTGTGCAGTTTAATCCACTTTTCCTGCACCCACAAGATGCTCCACCTCCTGTTTTGCATGAGCAAAAAATAATTTTTAATAAAGATTCTGGAGCTGGTCGTTGCGTCATTGTTTGCGGTGTCAATATTCCGCATTCCAAGCCATGTTTGAACTTGCAAAAATACTCTTTTAAGTTTTAGTACAAACGCCCAATTAATTCAATATTTCGTCAATGCGAGTATTGTTGCTCGAAAATACCTTAAGCACACGCAATAGCAACAAAGGGCAATATTGGCGTTGGTGACTTGAATTTCCTCAAGTTTCCCCAAAACAACAAATCTATACAACAAAATGTGAAAAAAGCTCTTAAAAAAGAATATTTCTCATTTCTTAAATTATGAGCTTTGCAGAGCAATAACGTGATCCCTTATTTTTTCAAAAATTCGATCGAGTGAAACAAAAAAATGGCTGGATGGATTAATTTGGCACTTTGTAGGATTTTTGTGGACATATTGAACTGTAAAACGCACACTTAACATTATTGGTTTTCACAATATTTTCGATCCAGCGCTCGATTTTCCAAAACGCCATCTAAAGCTCATTTTTCGATGCATTTTCAAATTCATGTAACAAGAAGAATTCTTGTTTTTTCGAAAAAGTAATAGCTGGTGGTTAAACGATATTTATTCAAATTCTTGAAACGCACCTTAAACTTGGTGTACAATTATTTGTTGCTGAGATATCGATAATTAAAGACAAAAGGATCCTTTTCCATTTGTAGACTGATATCTCGGTGAGAACTAAACATATCGAGGTGTTAAAAGATAAAAATTAAAGCTAAATAAACAAAGTATCCGATCTTTATAAGGGTTAAGCAAGAACATTTTTCTCCACGCCCGTATGTAAAAAAAAGAAGCATTAAAAATTTTGAAATTGTTTTGTTGCTGCTTTTCCTAAGATCACTCAAAAACCTCTGATGCTACAAATTTTTAATGTGTTAATCCAAAAACTAGAGACTTGGAGCTAAAATTTTCTTTTTTTAAATTTCCTGTACGACCATTTTTCTCGAAGTTACGGCCCAAAAATTTGGATTTATTTTTTGATCCTTTAATTTTTTCCAGTAGTGTATTTACTTATATTCATCGGTATACCTGCAGTCCCTAAAGATCCAAGATCAAGTTTTCAAGTTTGTAATAGTTGTTATTTTTAAAATATGACTTTTGACTAATATAAATCAATTAAAACTCCAAAAAATTAATAAATGTTTATAAAAATAAAAAAAAAATTGAGAGCGCGAAAAAATTTTTTTTTAACATTTTTCTATATACTATTAAAAACATATTTTCAAGGTTTATATTAAGATTCATTGACTGGCCCTGGATTCCGAGGTATAAACCTTACGGCGCCCCACTAATATGCTTTATTGGCTTTGCTGTCTGTCAACATTGCCGTTTGATTTAGCAAAGGCTTAAACCGGTACTAATGTTAATAAATTGTTGGATGGAAAGAATTACTATGAGAACACCAGCTAAGATAAAAAGTTATTTTTTATTTATATCTCGTAAATGTATGCATATGTCATAAGCATATAGACTTGAACGCTCATTGGTAGACCTCGATGGCCGCTGGGTATATAATATAACGAGCCATAAAAAAGTCCCAAGTTCGATTGCCTGGTCGCTTGGTGCATGTAGCTTTTTTGCTGGGGTAAGATTTTCAATAGCATCACGGACCCTAAAACCGTAAATGTTAAACCGCACTACAGCCTGGGATTCAAAATAACCGGCACATATTCCTGTTATACATGAGCGTATGTGTGTGATCTATAATGGTATCATTCATAATACATGCAGTATTTATGAACCTTAACCATATTATAAAATATTAATGAACAAAAATCCACATGACGCTCATGCCACTGGGGCTTACATGATATTAATATCGGAAGCCTCTCGATATGACGAGAGATATAATTTGTTGAAAAAATCCCCGGGAACATGAGTAGGGTGATCTAATTAAAACTCTGCGGCGTATTGCTGACGAAAGGGAATTGTGGAGCAAATGCTTACAGAGATCAGTTCGCGAGTAAACTTATCAGATCGATTATACCAATGAGTCGGTTTTAGTTTTGCTGATGGAAGGACATATTCAGGCGAAATGGTACTACCTAGTATATATACTAAAATTTGTCAGTGACCAGTCATGTGTAAAATGTAAAAAAATTGTCTCAGTGATAAGTGCGACGCGTTTCGGTATCAGTTTTTATAGAGGTAAAGATAATTGTATCCATAATCATTAGTCGTCGATGTTTTATTTGGATCAAACTCAAAGTAATATCAGGTGTAAATGAGCCAATTTTAGTTTGCTTAATATAACCGATGCTCAGTAGAATCAAAGTACTAGGTTCGTGTTGGCACTGAATTTTTAAAATGGCCTATGAATTTTTTAGTTACTTTTATAAAATGCCTAAAAAATGTGGGTAAAAAAATTTTTGTATATCACGCCAACATGTCTATCGGTGCGGGTTTAAACTGGTGGCCTCTTTTTTTACAATACTTTTTTACACTACGGCACGAAGGGAGTCAGTAAAATATTTACCGCTCAATTTAAAGGTGAACGCAAACATAGTATAAATACTGTGTGTGTGTTTGTAAGATCTACACGAGCATATGGTATCTGATTCCGCAATCTGATGGTTCGAGCTGTGATGAGGTATAATATACTTTCATGCCTTTAAAAGTGTATAAGATAGTTACTGTTCAACACTTCGTTCATATTAGTTTTTCTAATGTCCATGTACCTGCGAAGAGAAAGACGATAGTCTTTTATAGGACTAAATTTCAATCCACGTGCTGCAACAACGATCATTGTTCCCAACCAAACTTTTTATGAATTGAACCTCAGATATCAGGTACGCGCCAATTAATTCCGTTGTAACAACGCAATCGACGTAAGCAGGCAATCGAACGCATTCGGGTCGTAAATAACTAGTGAATATTCACAAACACGGATGCCCGCTGTCGGCGAACAGAAAACGTACGCCATTACAGCACAAAACTATTGTTCGCCGTTAATTTGCACAAGTATAATTTTCCGAAGTTGTTCCCAGTTTGTTTCTGCTGTTTTAGCTCCAATATCACATTACAAATTCAAGGTTTGAAAAGCGTACCACAGTTTGAAAGCACTTTGCAGTGATCTTATATAAAATTAAAAATAAAATGAGGTTAAACACGCGATAAATTAATAGAGAGAATTCACGCATACATTAACAAAGGGGTAATTATGCCAGACCATCTACGGCCTTATTAATTAGAACGAAGTAATCTAGTGTTGCGAGGAGTTACGTATTCTATACCCACGCCACGTTATACTTATAATATAAACTAAGTGCGCTATGAAAATAAAGTGTTCTCTTAGTAACAAGATCATGTTAATTCACTGCGCTTAAATAAATCATAAATATGAAACAAAATGTACCTGTGTATACGGTTACCCACAAGTTGGCATAAATGTGTCTGGCGAAGACTAGTAAACATAAAATAGTAAGTGTGTATTTTCAATTTATAGTGTATTTGGACTAAATTGCACTTAGCGTCATATTTCGACCAATTTACCTCGCTAGAAATAAATGACGAGAATTTGACTACTCTATGAAATTACGCCAGTCTACAGGATATCCTTACGCTATTATGAAATAAATGTAGTTTCGTGTTTATAACCTATTAATCAACCACAATTTTTATAAGAGTGATAGCATCAGATTAGGTGCCGCTTATTAGACGAAAGACGGATTACCGATGTCATAAAGATGTCGGAAAACCTCTGAATGCAAGGCGCTCCGGGAATCCTTAAGCTGATTATGATGATGACTGCGAGCCAATTTGAGAATTATACTAGTCTTCTATCATCTACCAGTGAATATGGTCATAAATGAAAACTTAAAGTAAGCAACGAATATACCTTATATTATAAAACGTGATGTTTTTCTTGGCAAAAATATTTCCTACTTTAATTCATTCTGATAAAAGAAGTAATTATTTTATATATGTACGTCTACTGAGTGCTAATTTATCAAAAAATATGATAACATTTAATATATTAACAAACATAAAATGTTAATATGAACAAAAATGGAACTAACGCAATGGCATAGTTAAAAGACTATTTCTATTTAAATGCAGTAGCAGTTTCATTTTCTATTAGAGATACAATAAGAAATTCAAAATGCGAATAATTCCTTTCTTATTTTCGCGAGATCCTCATAGCATGCAACCCCTGAAGTTGTTTGCTTATTGTTTAATTTTTTTACCAATTCTATATGCTCAATGACATTACATTGTCAAGAAATAAAAATTTTAATCAATAAAGTACCCCAAAGAAATGTTATGGTTAAAATTAATAATTGTCCATTTGTTAATTTGTATTTATACTATATTTTTTCGCCTTCTATCGGTTATATTATCTACGGAATAAATTCCCTCCGACTACGAGAAAGCGTTTGACTCCGTCGAGACCTGGGCTGTTCTGGAGTCCATGCAGAGATGCCTGATCGATTACCGCTACATCCACCGCTACATCTGTACGAAGCCGCAATGATGACCGTCCAAGTACAAGAACACAGCACAAAGCCAATCCAACTGCGACGAGGGGTAAGACAGGGAGACGTAATTTCTCCGAAACTGTTTGCCAACGCGTTGGAGGACGCTTTTAAGACGCTGGATTGGAAAGGACGGGGCATCAATATTAACGGCCAGTACATCTCTCACCTGCGATTCGCGGATGACATCGTGGTCATGGCAGTGGCGGTACTTCCATAGAAGCCCGAAAGCCCGACTTGCCTTACATAGTTCCGAATAACGAACTTAACGATTGTTTATTTATAAAATAACGCTATAAACGTGAATGTGAGTACTAACCGGTAGGTATTTATTAGTCCTACGTACCAAAAAAAATATCCTGCTACTAAATAAACATTTGGGCTTGCCTTAGTTTACACCCTAGGCACGCCACTGGGTCATGGCAGAATCTCTGCAGGATTTGGAGGAAATGCTCAACAGCCTAGACCGGTCTTCAAGACAAATAGGACTCGGGATGAACTTAGACAAAACGAAAATCATGTACAATAGTCATGTTCTCCCGAGGCCGGTTGTCGTAGGGGATGCCACTCTCGAAGTTGTCCAAGAATACATCTACCTTGGCCAAACAATACAACTAGGCAGGCACAACTTCGAGCAGGAGGCAGACCGAAGAATACGGTTGGGCTGGGCGGCATTCGGTAGGCTGCGTCATATTTTCAAGTCGCCGATCCCTCAGTGCCTGAAGACGAAAGTCTTTAATCAGTGCGTCCTACCCGTAATGACATACGGAGCCGAAACGTGGACACTCACCAAAGGCCTGGTCCATAAATTCAAGGTCGCTCAGCGTGCTATGGAGCGGGCAATGCTTGGAGTTTCTCTGGCGGATAAAATTCGTAAAGAAGTCATCCGCCAGAGAACCGGAGTTATTGACATTGCTCGCAAGATTAGCACGCTGAAGTGGAAGTGGGCTGGCCACGTCTGCCGACGGTCGGACGTCCGGTGGAGCAGGCAAGTGTTGGAGTGGAGACCGCGTTTAGGCAAACGTAGTGTAGGACGTCCTGCAGCACGATGGTCCGACGACTAGAGAAAGGTGGCGGGTAGCGGATGGATGAGGGCCGCTCAGGACCGGGATGGTTGGCGCTTACTTGGGGAGGCCTACGTTCAGCAGTGGACGGCGATAGGCTGAGTATATATATAGTATATGTATATAATTTCCCTCCACCAAGGTGCAATACGTACCGGGATAAAACCGTGTACCCGTTTCGAATAACCGCATAAATTTGTATAAACTAACAAGTTAATCACCGTGTATCACAAGCAGGCGGTAAGTGTCAAATCTTTTGCCGTGATAAATAAAAAAACGCTTAAATTCACTGGTTCTTTGGTCCTTCAATATCATGTTATTTGTACCCATTATCCACTACATCCTATATCCCATATTGACCATGGGTCTTCTACACATCTTAGAACCATTCTTAAATTACTTAAGAATTATAACACCCAGATTTAGGTAAGCCAG
This sequence comes from Cephonodes hylas, assembly GCA_030295005.1. Lineage (NCBI taxonomy): Eukaryota > Metazoa > Arthropoda > Insecta > Lepidoptera > Sphingidae > Cephonodes > Cephonodes hylas. Next base: position 9,659,841 of record AP025362.1, on the reverse strand, counting down.
AAAGCTTTATCAAGCTAACAACATTTACCTACTAGTTTTCTATACGAAAGATCTACTGAATTAAATTGTGATTAAGTAAACTTTACTCGATTGTACATTAAGTAATTAAACTCAGTTGTATTTGTTGCTGAGTATTTAACGCTAAAGTCTAAACACTAAACAAGTCTCGGGTTAGCTGTATTCTCTAGAGTGACTTGTCAAAACTTCCACGTTGTGTGAAACAGCCGTGACGTAGTAGTTCGTTGTAATAGTTTTTTATTTTTAACTGACAAGACAAATGAACAGCGCATCTCATGGTTAGTTTATTGCTGTGTAGATAGAACGAAGTTTCTCAAAGAAAGAGATAATGCTCCCTTGGGTGTGCTGGTGACTTCATAGGCGATATAAAGTTCTGACACATTTGGAATTTAAGTTTTAAGTAAAATTAAGGGCGAACATCGAGGACGATGTATAATAGAAAAAAAATGTATTCATGAGACCGTAAATTTAAATACATAACAAAACAACACCGTGTGTGTAGCAAATTAAAAGTATGTAGGACGGACATAAAAAAAAAATCATGTTAGTTGTAATGACTTTGAAAATCAATGAGATGCGATATGATCCATATATTTCTCCTAGCTGAGGATACATTTATCTGATCTTGTCCACTGTCACGTCTTATATATCAACTTTTGCTTCATAATATTACATCCTTATGTTTTTCCTTACTACTTTTATTACATTTTTTATGTGTATACTATCATGCATTTAGAATAAAAAAGAGCCTAATAAACAGTTGAAGGTATAAAATTTGCCCGGGTATAATATTATCATAGTCAATAAAACAGTCGTAATCTTAAATCCCATGATATCGACGAGTAATTCTAAAATGTGATTTGATAATAAAAATGTGATGTAAATGGAGATCATTGCCGTGGAAGATCACATCTGATCTCTTCTGAAATGAACTCTTTGATTAAAGGCGCAGTTTATATCGGCGAATGGCGGAAACGAAGCTCTTTATGAGTGACTAAGCTTCGATTTCATTTCATACTAGTGCGAGGATTTCACGACCCCCGTGCCTCGATATATTCAATTCTTTTTTACTGCTTAGTCGAGGCGAAAATTTTATGTTCACTGTTGCGCTGTATTTAGGTTTCATAAAAAGAAATTGGGACAAGATGGTAGGGAGTATTAGTTGCATTTACGAGAAATAGCCTAGGGTTAACGTAAGTACTGGCTTGTTAAATACTAGCTTTTCCAAGTGTTTTAGGTTAATCTTACAAGCCTACAAGTATCTTAAGTTTCAGGGTACAAAAAGTATTTAAAAATAGCCCAGTATTATATCATTATAATATTACAAACATTGAATACGTTTGTGGTCGATCTACATTTCGCCTGTATAACCCAAGGGAAAGATACATACGTTAAGCTATGCTATAAGCATTTTTAAGCGTAAGATGGTTTTCACTTAAATTTCGAGACTCTCTAGGGTATTTTAATAATAATGTGCGTAATAACTATTATATTAAGTTACTAGCGACACAGATAAAGTTTCGAGTTTCTAGATCATCTTGTGTATATTCTGTTTGGGATATAATTGTGTGCGCTAGTTAATATGCCAACCACACAATTTGTTTGAAATACCACTAGATATGCTTGGTAAGTATAAATAAAACCATTGATAGCACCGCAGCACCTATAAAACCGCAGTCATTTGTCTCTGAAAGAATTAAAAAAATGAAATAAGAGAAAACGGGCCACTATAACAATATAACAAAGCACAACGCGCATCGGCATTTGCGCTATTCGAGCTCGTCTGTTCACCATACGTAACGTTAATGACATTCCTCAACGAACGCCCTTTGTCCACTCTCGAGATAATGCCTGGGAACTATAATTTTTATTGTTGAAACTTACCGAGTTCGCTGACGGTTCCGGCTCGTGGTGGTACGTCGAGAGATGACGAATCGGTCCCGCCATGACGTCAGCACTACGCAATCACGCTTCACATGTCCACATAGGTCATTACCGTTCACATCATTGTTCACAGATTTGAAACATCGCGAATTACGAGATGAGCGCTCACTTTCACATTCCCGACATGGAACCTAAGAACATTGCAGATAATATCTAAGGAGAGGCTTATGGAACGTATTGTGTCCGGATTAACGCCACTTGTGCGGTCGTCCGCTCTTTGTGAGATCTTTGAGTGTGTGTTTAGTGTCTGAGTTTGTATGTTAATATGTACCTTCTTAAGCAATAAGGTAAAATAAAGTCTACTTAGGTTGCAAATCGTTTTTTTTATGTCAAAAACAAAGGAATGAAAGAGCTCACCGACTTGTAACTTATACTTTTCACCTGCTTTTTCTCACGATTATACAGGGTGAGCTGTAATCATTTTCCGCTTGGTTGTGAGTGATGCGGCTTATAAATTTATGTCCCTTCTTAATATCGTTGAACTCTTTGGTAAGTACAAATGCCTGAATAATTGTGTTCTGTAAACTAATTGTGAATTTTACTATGAAATACATAAATAAATTGGTTTGGATCGAAACTTCATGTATCACACCTAACATACGGCATTGCTGTATCTCATAATATTTAACGCTAGTAAACGTAGAGCTTCATTCATTAATATGCAAAAATTGTTAAAATAAATTTTAAATAATCTAATCTACTAAATCTTTGAAATCTACGAGTAGTATATTATATGAAATTACATTTTTAAAGATTAATTCGAAAAATTAACGGCTGTTACACAACATAAGCCTATAAAGTAATACAAAGATCATCAAACCGTGAAATTTAAGAGCTCTGAATTAAAGGCAATTTTGTTACCAATAAGCAAATACAAATTCTTCCCTTTAATATATTATTACTCGAAATAATATAAAATTTCTAAACTGTAAATGATTAAAAAATAAAGTGTAAATATTAATAATTTTAAATTTGTATATATATTATGTACCTAATAGAAAATGTGTTTAATTTGTATCAAACAATTCTACATATATTTGAATGGACGTAAAATTGTATATTAAAAATATGTTAGGATCTATTCGATTGGTAAATATAGGTTTCTGCAGCTTTACGTATATTATAAGCTATTACAATATAATAATAAAAAACTTTTCTTCTTAGAAACATTGGACAGACAAAAATAACTACGTGTGATATGTAAACTCTGATATCCAAAAAAAATACTTTTTTTTATATATATTTCATTATAGTAGATATCGTCGTAAATATATTGTGAACATTAAATTTATTTAAATCAATAAAATTTATTCGTACATCCTTATATAGCTGTGCGCTGGTTTTCACCAGTCGATATTCTACAACTATACAGTAAAATTGATGTAACAAGTAAAAAAGTAAACAATAGGTCTATGCTAAATTCCAGAAATAATGAATGACCTTTTTTATGTACCTTCATCATTCATTGTTAGGATTTGTGTCTGTGCAAGGATTTGTCGAAAAACCTTCAATGTTAAATAACGAAACCTTTTCCCAGATGTCAAGGACCTTAAGGATTATGATGACGTAATTTCTACAGGTACGAATATGTAAAGTACTTTTTATTTTGTGCTATATTTTATGTTATTTTTGTTTTATAAAGTAATTTCAGATAATTTTTATAATTACATTAGGAATGTTTACTAGTTCATGTATACATTTTTTTATCAATGTCTACTCTATTACTTGGGTAATTTAATATTAATGTTTTACAATAGGAAAATTAGTAGTTTAGGAGTTGTTAAATTTTATTTTATGAATGTGGAAGGCATTCAAAGTTAATAACTGCATAAAATGTAAAAAACTATTTCTGTGCATTTTGCTGAGTAGCTAACTATAAAGAGCTCTAATTGGCAGGTCAATTGCTCGCCTATTTAGAAACAAAAATACTGGGCGTGAATAAAAAGTATTGATTAATATAAAGATTGTATAAAATACATAAAAGTGTATTTTGAGCCAAGTAAAAAAATTAAAGATTAAGATTTTTTAAAATTAAAATCTTACATGTACTTATAAAAGAACTTTGTTTTTATTTATTAAATATTATTCTGCATGCGTTCCTATGACATATAAAAGTATATAAAAACAATGAGTATACAATTATACATTACACTTAGATAAAATATTAGTAATTTTCTTGACGAGAAAATGATTACGATAATACAAAAAATATGATATGATGATGATAATACAAAATAGTTCATCCCTTATTTCTACGTTAATTAGCCTCAAAGCTTATTCCTCTAATTTGTTATAAACCAGAATTCAGAGTAGGGTTAATCAAATTATATTTCTGGTTACGACTTTATTAACCTAATTAGTCCTTTTTTGACCCTTTTTTTAAATCATAATCATCACAACATTTACTAAGTCCATAAACGATGTTATAGCAATTACCTAATAACATTTAAATATTATTTACGATATGGAATAACGTACATTTTACTGTTATTTTAATATCTTCAATTAAAAAACAGCATGAAATGGCTCATTAAAGTATAAAAAATAAAAGTTCCCAACTGCCTCCTTTATGGATGAAGAATAAATAAACATTGTGTAAAACGGGGTTACCTTCGATAAGTTTTAATAAGTTGCCAAGAGTTACGGGCAAGTCACAAGAAGTAAAATAATTTCCACTAGCGTAGAAGTTGCGCTCGCGCTCACGCTACGCTGTCGTAGCATTCGCGCTACGTAGCGTACACTGCGTAGCGGCGTAGCGGCCGCCAGCGCTCGACTGCCGCAGAGTGCGGCCGCTTGCTACACCGCGCTCGACCCGCGCACTCCCGCACCCTAATCATTGACAAAATATTTCACCTGTGTTTTCTTACGGGAGCAAATATCTCATAATTATATAAATAAATTATAATCAAATTTTATTTAGACTACGTTTTCTTAACGACTTGAAATTAAATTAAATGCAAAAATAAGCTAAATGCAAAACTTTAATGAAATAATGTATTTAGTTGCAAGTCATTACATATAATTGTAAACTTCGTACAAGCTCAAACACGAATTAAAGTTTAATAGTAAAACCATTTGTCAAATTGGCAATTTCAGAACCCTTATACCAGCGTGGGTCGACAACATGATTGAAATAAGTGTAGTAACTTTTTTGCACGCAGTACTTCTAAATAAGTTTAACAACATAAAATTTGAACTTTGAAAAGAATGTTAAAGCTTTTCAAGGGCTATTTTGTGTTTGAGAGCAATTGACAACAATTATACTACGAGTAGTAACTAACGTTTTTTTATAAACTTGAACGGTTGTTAACTAGAATTTGTTCTCCTAGTTCATGTATTGGAATGTGATGAATAAGATGTTTGAGTACCATTTGCACACATTTATCCAAATTGAGTCGCAATTTCGCGTAAGATAATGTAGGTTTGGATAATTCAATCACGTTTACTAGAATTTCAATTTGTTCAATATTGAGTTCTATAAAAATAAACTGCCAAGAAATTGATATCCATTTTTTCTTTAATTAAAGAAACTGTGTATTGTGTTACACAGAAACCCGAGGTTGTTTCTCGTAAACGTTTTTCACAATATTTAGCCAGATTTATTAACACAAAAAAGAATCTTAATTAACATTTCTTTTGCGTTGATTAACGCTTGATTTGACTTAAATATAGGTACACATTATTATTATCGATTTGACGTATACAAAAATTTTACTCCGGAATTTCAAATCTCGACAAATAATTTTTGATTTAGCTCTTTTAGCACCAAAATTATTAACAAAAAAGTGCGTTGAGGAATAATAATTGTATTCCATTGCATTATGCCACTGGCTATGACAATTATCTTCATTTTGAAATTTAAGTCAGTTTTTGAAGAACCAATACAAATACTTTTTTGTTTATCTTTGACATTATCCAACGCAACTTAAGAGTATTATATGAGTAAAGCCTTTGATTGGAAGTTGCTAGATTTCCTGTAAGTACGTATTTATGGGACTGGGGCCTTTTTTACGTGACGAATCTGGGACAAGTGATTATGCTACTGCGAATTGTCATAGTCGGGTGCACAAATGTGAATAGGGCAGCTGCAAATCACAAGTGCTTTGTAGGTACACGAGTGACCGTTTTAAAAATGGAGTTAGAGCAAACAGTAATTACTGTTGTTAGTGACTTTCTTTTTCATTCTCATTATATGCTAGTATTCTTCTGAGCCTATGCATGCGTCAAATAAAACGTACACGTGTATCTTCGAAGAAGTAGGCAGAAGTAATTCATCAGCTATATTCTTATTGTTACTTATTGGAAGGGCGCCGTTTTTGTATTTTATATGCACAAATTATATATGTGAATTAACGGCTCTCCGACTTCCTAGAAAACATTTTTAGACTCCATCTTGCCAAAGAGTCTTTATCTGAGTCGAGAATTAAAGCTGACCTTTTATCCCGATCCCGATGTCCAAATTGACAGCTGATGCAGAAAGAACATTCACAAACAGACACCAGTCAGCATTAATAAATATTAAATGCTGCTTGTTAATTTGGAACTGAATCCATGACGATTGGCCGATTCGATTTTAAAATAAATATATGAAGTGGAAAAGAACAATAAATTTTATAATATCAATGATTAGAGAGTTGAAAAGTGGTAAAAGAAATTACATTTTCATAAGATTATATCGTTTCTGTCTGAACTAGAAGGCACAAATATAAATCACCTCTTGAATATCCATATTGAGAGGCTAGACAAGCTAAGCCTTACCCTAAGAAAATACCATTATTAGGCAGGAAATTATAAAAATATTTATCTGAAGTAGATATCAAAGTATAAGTAAATTTAAAAAAAGCGCTGTTCAAGATGTTACATATTTATATAAATAAAACCCTCCATAAAAATAAAGAATCAAAAAAAAAGATATAAAACACAGTTTTATTAGTGTATTTTATATTCATGTCACTTTAAAGCAGCCGCTGACGTGTATTTCATTGAGTTTCTCTCGCGGCTTTACTCCGCTGCTTCTGCATTTTGCACGAGGTAATGTAATTTCAGGCCCATAAAATATTTCTTTGTGAAAATTCGTGTTCACTCGTTTCCCTTACGTTTAAAAAAAGCAACGACGCATAATTAAAGTGGTAGCTATATTCTTCGTGTTTTATTTTTTCCGTTTTTACTAAAATAGTTTCGTGCCGTTGTTTTTTACAAAAGGAACATTCGTTGCAAAATTTAATATGTGGTATTTAGGGTCGACAAGTCCATGGACTTTATTTTAAAGAAACTATAACCTAACGTTTTACTTACAAATGTAAACTTGCACCCTTATTACAGACGTAATACATTTTTAATACCTCAGCTGCTTGTTATATTATTTAGTTCTGTATGCAAGCGCTAATTAGAGGTCGACTTTCTGTAACCTTTAAAAGAGAGGATGGAAAGAGTATGTCAAGGTCACTGGCCTTCTAGCTAAGAACTGTACTTTCATCGCCCAGATGTTAATGTTGTACTGTGTTCCTTACAAAGAATAATTATGCCAGACAACAGTCAAAACCTTTTCCAACTAATGAGCTCTTCCAAGATGGTGCAATTTTCGTCATTACAGATTGAGGTTCTGGTGTTACCGCCAATTCATATTGGCTCTCTTCTAAAGAAAATGAGGCTCGTATTTTATTAAATCATAAGACTTAGGTAAAGATAAGTATTGCATAGGTTTTAAGGCAAAGGAAGTAAGAATTCACCTCAAGATCTAAGACATATGGCAAAACATTAAAGTGAATGACAAAAGAAAAAGGAAAATGTTAGTAAAGATGATGGTTTCTTGTATGACATTTGCATATCCAGTAACCTCAATAACCGAACAAAGGAATAGTCCTTTGTTTGCTTCTATATTGATTTTTTTAAGATCTCCAACTCGATTATTCCATTTCTTTTTCTTTCTCTCTACTCTCTTATACTGGCCCAAAAAGTGACAACCTGACAATCATTATTCAATCAATCTTTTATCACTCGAGTTTCTTGTGAGTAATTATAATGTTTACTATTAAGTAAACAATTCTCCAAGTCAGCTGTAACAGTAATTCTGATAACTTTAAACGTGGTACATATTAATATGCTACAGTGGGGACCGCTTTCACCGATTCTACGAAGTTAACCTTTGGTAAATGAAAATACCAACTAACTGTCTATAAATATATCTGACCTTAATATTTAAATATTAATAAATGTGTACCAAGTTGCAACTTCATTTTGCCTTAGTTACTCATCTCATTTACTTGGCCTCATTGCACACCTACGTAAGGTCAGTGTGGAAGGATTTTTGCAGAATGCTAAACACTACAACCTTTGTAGGACAATACGGCTAGATTAGTGTCAGTAATAAGTATACATTTTGCATATATTGGGTCGGCAACTAAGTAATTGCGGATTTTACTCATAGATGGCTTCAGTTGAATTTTTAGGTTTGCTGGCGTAGTCCAAGTGTAAAACACATTTTGTTATTTGATAGTTGGCAATTCAGCTATCAATCAGTAAAAAAAGTTTTTTGATCGGTTGCGTAGTTTTCGTTTGGCGTTCGTTGAAAAACTGAAAATTAAAAGGAACAATATGGTCATTTTTTACTTTTTTTTTTCGCAAAGGAAAAACGCATCGCAAGCTCACCAACAGTTGTTTGCTGTTTATGGCGACGAACCTGGGTTGGCAATTAAGTAATCGCAGATTTTCAAGTTTTTGAACATAGCCAAGTTGTTTTAAGTGGTTTTCAATGCATGTATGTGATACACGAAGCTTTTCTGCAATATCACGAGTTATACTGTGACGATCCGAATCGATTATTGCTTTGATAAAGTCGTCATTAACTTCAACTGGGCGACCAGAGCGTTTTTCGTCTCTGAGTGAAAATCACCAGAACGAAATTTGTCCAACCAATTTTGACACTGCCGTTCTTTTAGGACTTCGTCACCATAAATAGCACATAACTTTTTGTGAGCTTGCGATGCGTTTTCCCTTTACGAAATTAAAAAGCAAAATATGGCAATAATTTTCCTTTTGATTTTCCATTTTTCAACGAACACCAAACGAAAACTACGCAACCGATCAAAAAACTTTTTTTACTGATTGATAGCTGAATTACCAGCTATCAAATACAAAATGTGTTTCACACTTGGACTACGCCAGCAAACCTAAAACTTCAACTGAAACCGTCTATGAGTGAAATCCGCACTTACTTAGTTGCCGACCTAATATTTAGTAGTAATACACATATATTTTGCACTACAACGAATTTACTCAGTGTAACTTTGACTGATTGTCGATATTATATAGGCGTTATGCATGCGACAATTAAAAACATATTATAATTCTATCAACTTGCGTATCTCTTGAGTGGGTGTAATATAATTTAGTTTCATAACCAGTCGCCTACATAAAGTCAAGTCTAACGTGAAACAAAACACTGCTAGGCAAACGAAGGCTCTCAATACGCAACTGGATTTCTCAGTCTAGAAATGTTAATAGTTATTGTTAATGTACACGAGGAATGGAACAATTATATTGTCCTCTGGAGACTCTAATAGTTGCAACAAAGCTAACAAATGAAGCTCTTACCGTTTAAATTGTTATTGTAAAATCTAACTAACAATTACTTACAAGGGTCTCGTGGTCGGAATTTGTTGTTGAATTTAAATTTAAGCTAAAGTTTTAGTCCATTTATGTTATCTTTAAATTATAAGATTTTTACAAAAAAGTTTTAAAAGAATGCCTTTAAATTTTTGAATTCATTTAAAATAAATATTTTCTATTATTTCTCTTTTGGCTTTTAATTTGTCTTTCAAAGCGCATGCTTCTTACACTCAATTACATTGGGGTCATATGTAAGTATATATACTTATTCTTCCAGAATCATTAAGCTAGAATTTTTGCCCATATCACCCTTGCTTAATTTTTATAAGAAATAATCATAGAAGTTAGAGATTGTACTGTAACAAGAAAAGAGACGTCTGTAGACACGATTCACACTTGCAGGTGTTTTTCTCTAATATTTAATAATAATAATACTTACTTCTAAATATTGATCACGTTTTATTTTTATGACTAAGCTTAACACTAATAGTATACTTATATAGCAACATATTAGTTTCTATTATCTTGTTCAGTTCACGCGATTAAATTTATGGGATATATTACAGAACTGTGCTTTATGCCAGGCGGAAAGCACTCGAAGCGCTAAGCATATCAGTTTCAGACAACTTCGGCTGAGAGTTATGACGTTGCGTAACGCGACACCCAACACATGCGATCGTAACTGTTATGCGATACATTGTTTGTCATTTAAAAAGTATTTAGAATACTTATTAAGATAGATCTGTGGCATATTTGAAGAAAAATTGTCTTTTAAATAATACTTCGTCAATAACAACATATCGGAAATTTATATGGTTAAGAAGTGTTTGAAGTATTGAAAGTTTAAAGAGAGATTTAGATATTAGTTTATTATAAAAAAACAGCTTGAAGATTGTATTATCTGAAATTTATAATTATGATTAAAGTAATTTTAACAGTCAAAGAAAATACTACTCTATTTTTTTCTTCTATTTTAATATTCGATTTCATTAGAAAAAAAATAATAATTAAAATATTAATAAATATAGGTATATTCAATCAATAGGTATTGATTTCGATAAATTTAATGTGATCACATAAATACATCAACATTGTTGAACCCACGACCACAATCAATTTCTCCGCCATTTAAGTTGTCAACAACATAATAAAACATTTCTAATTACATCAACTTACAGCCCTATCTCGATTATTATTTGCACGTGTCGGTAAGGTATAAAGATTCTACACTTATTACATAAAGTTACCATCGGCGGTGTGTAACTCAATGGAAACTGCTGTTCGGCAAGAGCTCTGGGCTGAGTTTGCAGTTTGAGCCACGTGCGCCTTGCACCGTGCAGGTAAGATTGGCTTTGATCCGGCAATCTTATACGTTCCTTGTGCCGTCAATCATTAAACTTAGGGGTGGCACTTTTGATGTGTGGAACTTATGTAACGTGATTTAGGTACCGTAATAAAAACCCTGTCAATGGTAGAGGAGACCCGTGCCCAGCAGTGAGACGTAAATAGGTTGATGATGATGATGATGATAGTGTTCCAGCAAGAATATTTGGTGTGCTATATTATTTAAGAAATTAATTGGGCCAGTAACTGTTAGTTGCATTTTTTAAACAAAGAAAAGAGCTGGCTGCCTTAAAATCATACTGGCCTGTGGAATGTGCATAATGAGAGGATTAAAAAGGGGAGTTAGGAGACTTAGGATTTTATCATAGATCAATAAATAGCCTATTGGAATTATTTCGCGTCAGTGGGTGCAGCTTGGTCTAGTTAACACATTGTTACACCCCTCTGAATCCTTTCTCATCCTTTATCGAGCTGCTTGCCCTGTTAAAACACAATTACCAGACAAAAGAGTTAATTAAAGGATAAGTACTATAAAAACACAGTGAATTCCCTCGGGATTGAGTTTTACTCCGTCGTTAAGTCGGAAGGAATCTCTGCAAAAATAATAGACGAGCTTGTAAGAAAATTATTTTTTCATGCGACTATTTCAAAGCGTTGATATCCGACGGCGGTAAAGCAGATCTTTTGTGCGGCCGCTGTAGACCTTTATGCACGTCGAGTAATTATTCAACACAGGCATCAAAATGTTCCATTTAGGTGTCAAATATTTGTTGCTATCTTCTTAGCCTAGAAAGAAATGAAAATGCTGTAGTAGTTAAAAAAACCGTAGCGGAATCTATAGTCCGATTTTTAAAAAGTCTGTGGGAATTTATTGTTCTAGATGTTCTCTGAAACGAGACACTAATAGCACAAACACCTACCTGAAACAAATATTTGTGATTCTCATAAATATTGGCCTTGCTACAAATCATGAAATTTTAATTCAGGCAATTGAGTTACGAACACTATGAATATGTTTAGGTCGTGGCATATATTTTCATATACTTCTTGATTAAATAAAGCCTTTACACGTAGTAATTTTTGATCTTCGAATATTATAAGATCACACGCTGCTGAAGTTCCGCCAAATTAATTAGGCAATTAATTTTAACTTACTTTCATTATCTTAGAAGGAGTTTAGAAGGAAATTACGAAAAGATTATAGAAGGCGTATTGTTTTGAGGTGAAATGAAGTCAGTTTTATTGCTATCTACAAATATTGATTTATTGTAAGGAGCTTGGGTGGCTGATAATATTTTTTTCATTTGCCTATATTTCTCTACGTTTTGTTTGGCGCAATATAAATTGATCATCGATTACTGATTAAGCCTTCAAGGAGAGTGATGTTGGATACTACGTTTTGGTTAAAGACGACATTAGGAGAAAATGATCTCATTCTATAAAAAAATGACGTCACAATTGCATAGGTAGGGTAGTAGTCACCAGCCTACGCCCAGTTTAAAAACAGTAGTAACTGTAACTCACAGTAATCTAATCGGTATGTTTATACCCTAGGGGCCCTTTAAATATTACGTAAGTCCTCGGTTAAGCTATTTTTATACAAAATCTATTTTAGCATAAAATATCGCTAGTATAAATACCTATCTGATATAAAAAATGTAAACGAGTATGTAATAACATGAAATCTCCCTAATTACCTACTTTATATCAGGTTTACTTCTTTTTGTAAGCCCGACTTTTCAGATCCTCTGTGCAATTATGAATGAATAGTTAATATTTTAGTTTTTGTTTTTACGAGAACAAATAAAATTTTAATGATTTTGAGCGTTAAAGTTTATATCTAAAACGTCAGGATGGTTATGCATAATATAACAATAATCATAACTCAGAATTTCCTTGTCACCAGACAATATGGATTTAATTGACAATGTGAATTGGGTAAAGATATTTGTTACCATAATTATCTTTATTTACAGCTGGTGGCTCATGATATTCTTGAAACGCAGTTTATTAAATGGATTCCCATAGCTATATGAATATATAATTTTATTTATATTATAGTTTAGTGCCTTAAGCATTATTCCTTCAGCTGGCTAGTTCACTGGGCCGCGTTTGCAACCTTCGTTATTCTGAGAATCTATTTATTTCTAATTCTAAATAATTATTAAAGCATAGAGTAAAATAGCTGTATTAAAAGGTATCGGTTTACTTGATGTAAATAAGGTAAATTTTTCTGGTACGATAAACTCCTTAAAGATATTTTAATGTAAAAAAAAAAATTAAAAAGAATCCACAAATTAGTCATTTAATTCTTCATAAGAATAATCTAGTTGACTGTCTCATGCAACCAACAGTAGCGCTGTTCGATTCTTAAACCGGGTTATCATGTTTGCTATAAAGAAAATAAGCTCGACTCCTGTTGACTCAATAGAAACGCACCTCTGCCGACCCCTTCACGGATATTGTTTTCAGTTTGTATTTCAACGACGACTTACGTACATAGGTACACCATAGTGTTCAAGACAAAAATACATAAGAATTTCATGAATATACAAAATGACACAATGTCGAAATCCCATTTTCAATTGTAAGTTGTACAACAATTGTTTCTGACGGGTTCAACTAAAGCGATCAAATATTTACAGTGAGCATTGACGCTCATGGAGACCCGGGGGAAATCTAAACTTGTCTTGTCACGCGCGCGCTACGAAAATATGCTAAACATAAAATGCAATCTACCAACACTGTTATCGTATTGTAATGTAACTTCGTAATCGTTCTGGCGTTGATATAAAACTAAAAAAATGTTACTAATTAAAATTGCAAAGAAAGATTGGCGCTTTTGAAGTGTACCTAATGATATCTAATCAACTCAGATACGTCGGATAACTGAGATCGGGGCTTCTGTACAACTTTTTGGTGTAGTCGTACTGGCACTATGTGAGTTGGCGTGCGTGGGCGAAAATCGCCCACAATGATTCTGTTGCCGCCCGGTGCGCCTCACGGAGGCGTCTCAGCGGGTTTCGCAATTGCACCTCCTCACTCTTGATTTGGGCGTCTACATATTAGGCACCCGTAAAACCCCCTTGGAACAGTGCAAGGCAACTGAGACCTAAAAAATAAATATACAGAAATTTTTAAGTGATTAGGTTTTGTCATGATGTTTTCTTAAACCGTTGATGTGCGTGATTTTCACGTCTTTAATAAAAAGTAACAGTTCTAAACGGAGTTCTTTCTTCATCAACCCACATACGCCCACTGCTGAGCACGGGTTTCCTCTATCATTGAGAGGGTTTAGGCCATAGTCCACCACGCTAGCCTAGTGCGGGTTGGCGGACTACACACCTAAGAAATTCCTAAGAACTCTTAGGTGTGCAGGTTTCATCACGATGTTTTCCTTCACCGTTAAAGCAAGTGATGATTCAATGTGAATACACACATAACTTCGAAAAGTCAGAGGTGTGTGCCTGGGGTTCGAACCCGCGACCGCCGAGATTCTCGACCGCGCGCCCAAATCTCGAGGCCATCACTGCTTAAATCGTGATAAATGCTGCCTCCACTGAAATAGCATGCAGTTCGCAATACCAACAGTACAATATATGTACATCTAATAAAACGTGGTGATAAGTGGATGGTGCAGAACCGGATTTACCTGTGTTCACTGTCTTGCGAGATAAAAGGAGTAAGCAAACATTGCGCCAAGGCTTTGCCGCAGATCTCACCGAGGTACCTACTCTTATTCCAAGGGGAGAAGATTTGAAATAGCTCGGGAGATAGTTTCTCAAGTGCATAGGTGTTGGCGTCGCGGCGCCGGCGGCGTGCGTCCTCGTAATACTTTCTGCAGCCATCGGTTGCTGATACCTGCTAATACCGTTGGCTTAATCTTTACAAAGATGAGAAAATCACTTTGATATACATCAAGGTCGGATTGGGTAGAACAAAATAATCCAATTACTCAAATGGGCTGTTGATTGTGGTTTTACTGTTCAGTTATCAAATAGATGTATTGGTTTTGGTTTTTGTGTTTTTGTGCAAAGTACCGCTAATTGAGGTAGTATTCATGTTTTATAATGTTATGAAATATTGCTAAACTTTTAAAGTTACACCGTAATGTTGTCGGTTATTGAATAAATATAATCATTTATTTTAGTGAAAATATCAAATTGCATATACCTCCTAGAATTATTAATTATAATTTTAAAAATTAAGTTAAGCTTTAAAACGGTGAAAATTTATTTGAAGTGTTATCATTTACGCCGAGGCGTTAAGGAGGAATTTTGAGAGATTTCACTTTCAAAGTCTTGTCCTCTCGGTGAAGAACTTCAAAGGAAGCACAAACTTCTCGGATTTATGCACGGTGTTAATTTAAATGAGGTCTTGGGCCTTTTAATTTTCGATATTATCTTGTAGATGGTTTGCACAGTAATTACAGGGTTAGTTACTGGTGTATATTTTATTTATTACTTCCCTAACCAAGCCCAGAATTGTCAAACGACTTTATGAAAAGATTGTCATGTGATTGTTTTTTATTTATTATAAGAAAATGTTGTATGTTATTACATTATATGATATATCTTCTACAATTTTAAATAACAATTTTAATAAAAAGTCGTTATATTGTCAACTATAATATAACAATAGAAAAGATTAATGAGACACAGACTCAGGCATAGTACCCTCTGATCTTAGGATTTTGTTCGAGATATGACTATATATTGATCATCGATATGCATGAAACAAATGAGCGTCTCGTAAACGCGTTTTTTTAAACAATGCAATTTTATCTTAGCATATTACGTTAAAGATATCTTTCGGCTTTGGAATAAATATTTTCGTGCGAGCTTGCGAGTGTCGAATGAAGTACAAAAAGAATTGTGAATTCCAAATGAAAAGTCTGAGGTTTCTATCGTGTTTGCGAGGAAAATCTTTTTCTTTGTATATTGTACTTTCTTTCAAAATATAGATAAGTTATCCTTGTCGTTGGTATCGATCTACGAATTTTCAATTTAACCTTTCAGCTATGTTTTATAATAATTTATTTATTTTTACAATATGTTATTTTCTAATAGCAAGTTATGTCGTCTTCTATTGTGTTATCAGTCAAAATACCATTCGGCTTTTTATTAATTTGTAGAAATAGAATGTAGTCTCTAGTGAAAGATTCTTTTCTTCAATTTGTTAAAGAAAAAATATTTTTTGAGATTTAAATAAATTACCCTTCACAGCTCTGACTTTACCCTTGAATACAAGTCTTGCGTCATGAGTATCAGAAACTACGAGAGAATTGTTTTTTCTGGTTTTCTATATACAAGCCGTAACAAATAGTTTTATATTTTCAGTCAGAAGACTGAGAAAGATAATTAAACGTACAAATAGTATAGCGACTTTCAATTTTAATGTTCTTAGGAGCAGCACGGAGTCTTGAAAGTGCAAAAACGTGGGATTGATAAATATCTGGAGAAAATATATGGACGCAGATATGCACCACTGCTACCCTTCGCGAAAACCGGGCGTGAGAAAATGTTTATATTCATGTATAGCAAAATGTATGTATATGATGAGGGTAGCCCAAGACCGAGAAAAACGGCGAGCATTGGGGGAGGCCTATACCCAGCAGTGGGTACGAGCGGGCTGAATATGACGATATGATGATGTATAGCAAAAGCATAACCAAGGAAATTCATAACTGCAATATAACAAAACACGATCGCCTGTTTCGACTGACTGTTGTCGCAGCCGTCGGTACGTTTCCGCATCGTAACCGCCGACTGTGTCTCCAGTCATACATACGCCTTTGATACTATCGCAAATAACAGTGTTTATACTTCATACTTTGGACGTAAATATTTTTAAGGCATTATTAGAGGTTATCACGCGACGGTAAGTCTGTAAAAGAGTATTGACCGTTTAAGGAAATTCGCAACAAAATAGGTTAAAATTGGATCATTTTCAGGTCATTTATTCGGTGCTTATTAATTAAATGGCGGACTAATTTACTGATGATTTCAGATATCACATTTGTGATAGCGATTATGCTCATTAAGATAAATTAGCTAAATGTTAAACGGATATAATTGGGTAACTAAAACTCTTTAAATACCTGCTCGCTATGTAGTAAATTTATTGTATTTTATTATAAACTGATTTTTAATAATTCTGACACGCTGCAAGTTTTTGGTAATGTTTCGTAACCAAGCAAACAGAATATCCTTTAATATTTACGGTCCTAAATATGACTAATAAATGTTTCGAAAAAGGACAGAGAATATTTTAATTTGAATTCCCGTGTCGGATAAGTGTTATTTAGATACCAAGAAACTGAAAGTAGAGAATTATTTATTGGAATTTCGATTACGTTCATATTTTCCATTAAACACTTTAGGTCAGCGTATATGACAAAGTTTCAATCTGAGTAAATATCTTACATAAAATATTACCTACTTAACAAACACATTGCATCTCACAATATAAGCAGGTTCATATCAATGAGATGGTTGGCTGGATAACACGTTAAAAACGTTTATAAAAATTGAATTCGAAACCGCTATTATTGCAGATAAGTTTTTGTTACTCCAACATTTTTCGAGATATGACACCTATACAATGAATCTTTTGTATCACTGCCAAGTTTTAAACCTTTGTCTTTCGAACTCTGTCAAAACATGTTTTTAAGACATATTAAATATTTTACTGCGGAACATTTGACAAAAACAATATTTGGTCGATAAGCTCTTGGATACCGATCAGATTATCTAAGAGGTGCAGTGTCGCATACAAGAGTAATATGACTTTATCACCATAATTTTTTTATACTGTTGCGACATAATAGTAACATCGCACCTGATAGTAAGTTCGTCGCTGTACAAATACAGCATCAAGTAACGAAAAACCACTTATACTATTGCCACCTGTGTCGTCATAATTGTATTGACTAATCCAAAGCGGAGTCTTTATTTGAATGGTACCTACTTTAGCATAACTAAATAGTATGATCATTTTCCCGTGTCAAAATAAAAGACCATATATTTAAGCCGTTTCTAAAACATTCAAAACTTAAACAATAAAAGATCCATTTGGGCTGCGTTGCACAAAACATGGTCCAAAACGATAAAAGAAATAGCATTCAATATTATGTTCGTTGAGCGGGATCAGCCTCGGGAATGGTTTAGGGAATGTGCAGGCGTGCGCAAATCGGTTAGCTGTCTGTCCGTATTGCCAATACGTTCCGAGCTAATTAAGATTGCAAGAGCTTGCGCGTCGCCATTACTGTTGGCTCACGTCGTCCGCTTCACTCATTATAAACATCATTAACACTGAGATTTCAAAAAGCTCGATCCTTAGAGAATGGTATTACAAACATCATAGGAGTGTTGAAATAGTTACTGAAGTCATGGAATAAGAAATTGAAGAAAATAATAGGGACATGATGTTATTGCTTATACCTTTATATTTCATGATGGCTAGATGTTTTAGCTGATATTTCTAAGTTTCAGAGGTTTACTTAAAAGACTCCTCTAAGTGGACCCGGCTGCATAAATCTTGGACTTATAAAATATAGTGGATTATCACGGTGTTTCATATTCCCTTAAAAAGACAATTAAGCTACTAGGGGGCATTATGCCACACGCTCTAAATTGTTTTCGGCGTTCAGCCGGAATAAGCGTCCGCGGCAGGCATTAGGCCACTTTGCCGTCTATTGAATCACTCTCGTTGAAAGCGGTCGTCGAACCCAATAAGCCTCATTCATCTTTTTACTCCAAATTTGTAAGACAGTGGTATCACTTCGGTCCAGCCACCTTATTTGCATTCTATGCTAATTAGAGCGTGAAGCCATCACTTATGTTTGTGTGGCAATCACAAATAAAATTTTTGTGAGCTCTATGCCCTATTACCTCTCGCTCTTTCTACAGTTTCTCTTTTTAATTTGTTTGTAAGAAACTGTAGCACATTTAAATATATGAAATAGATGTTCGTCGGCGATTAAAACACTTATTACGTTAGAGTGGCAAAAACTTTACTCCTTTCGGCAATTTTGTGCAATAAATAAACAAACCACAGCATGGTACCTGCACCATGGTTCTAAATAATAAATCGAACCCCAGTTGTATTGTGTTTAGGCACAGTTCAATTCACGGTTGAATATTCAACTAGTCGTACCTGCAAGCTCGGAGTACAGCTCACAATAAAGCCGTTTTTCATTCAAGTGTATATTTAATGCTCCATTCGTGTTGTGAATATGTAAGCGAGTTCAAATTATGTGGGTAAATGAACATTACAGGGCCGAGAAAACAAACCTGCCGGAGAACATTTGCCTTTGAAACACAATGAAAGAGCTCAAACTAACACTGTAAAGCAATACAAATAAGGAGAGAAGTGAACAGCAAGGCAGCGATGCGGAATGAGTTGCTAGCAACCAGGTCGAGTAAATCAAACAACAAGGGCCAATCATTGTACATGTGGCACCGATCGCGCCCCCGCCCCCGCGCCCGCGCCCGCACCCCGCACACCTCCGTCCTCGCGACTACTGATCCGAAAATATAACTCGGACTAATAACGACGGGTCGTGAGTGTCGACTGCCGAGTGTCGCCTGAGCGAGTTAGCTACGCGCTCAGCACACTGCACAGCGGCGCTCAAGCAGAGATTTTTAATAATGTTGCTTTATTCATGTCAATGTCGCACATCGTATCCCGACATGCGTTATGAACTTATATTTTATTTTAGAGGTGCTTAGTATCGTCTGCACTCTACGACTAAGTCTTCATAGTTGGTACTATCTATATTACGAGAGTGCTATAAGATTTTTTTAAGGGTTGAAATCCAGTTTTTGAAAATACAGCTAAGCCTAAGGTTTGTCGTACCTTACATAGGTGGTGCCTATCTATGGTACGCTTATAACAGGACTTTGAGATTAATAACTTTAGTTTTATAATCATAACTATGGGAATTTAAAAATCCTAAGATCCACTTGGGCACGCTGAATGTGAAGAAAATATTAGGAATTACAGATCATCCGATTGTTGCGGATTAAGTTTACTTGTTTAACGGATGATAAATTTACTTATGTATATATGTGCATACATAAGGGGAATTCTGGAGACCTACATAAAATAAAATAAATACTCTGCACACATGAGAAAGTCAGTAGAAAATCTCGTTGCTTATGAAAAAATAATATTTCTTCATATACATAAAGTAGAGTGCGCATAGAATGCTACTGTACCTTAAATATGAAGTCGTTTGGAGTAAGGTGCAACAAAACACAATGTGCTCCGAATTTAATTTTCAAGTTGCGAAAATTGCACAAAACCTCGCATGCTGCGGACAAAAGTCGTCGGAACGGACAGCCGGCCGGCAGAGCTGGGCAATAACTCCTTTCACTCGCCATATTTCATTCTTTCATACACAACACTCGATGAAAGTACGAGACAAATGCAATTACAACTGTTATAGCCACAAGTTTCGGGATATTTGTCTTAAGTTCAAATTTAGTGCTGTGTTTTAATTCTCATACTATGGTATAGGGGAAACTAGGGACACTTGATCCTTACGGGAGACTAGGTACACTAAATTTACAAAGCAACCAAGTGCAATTAAAACATTTAGAGTGGCTAAACTGGTAGTTAAGAGTACCCGCCAACTTTTTAATAGTGGTACACCTGCCAGATTTTACACTTTTTGCAGATAGCGGATGATGTGTGATTTTCTAGCCTTTTGTAACAGAGAAAAGTGTTAATCTTTAAATAATTTTATATGTTAAATGTTTTGTAACCTAAGTGGTGTTGGGTACACATGGTCCTTGGTATTATGGGACACTTGATCCTCAGTATTATTATCAAGTGCCTCGAATTTACAAAACAAGAGAAGGTGCATGAAATAGAGCCCAATCAATAAACAAATATTTGGCGTTGGCTCTGAATGATGATATTGTTCGTAAAAGTTATAGCGGTACGGTATAGGCAGTGATGGCCACGAGGTTTGGGCGCGCGGTCGAGAATCTCGACGGTCGCGGGTTCGAACCCCAGGCACACACCTCTGACTTTTTGAAGTTATGTGTGTATTCATGTTGAATTATCACTTGCTTTAACGGTGAAGGAAAACATCGTGATAAAACCTGCACACCTAAGAGTTCTTAGGAATTTCTTAGGTGTGTAGTCCGCCAACCCGCACTAGGCCAGCGTGGTGGACTATGGCCTAAACTCTCTCAATGGTAGAGGAGACCCGTGCTCAGCAGTAGGCGTATATGGGTTGATGAAGAAAAAGAAGAAAATTAATTATTGCAAATAAATTTGATTATAGCAATCTTGAACATATTTTTAGTATTTATTTATTGTAATGGTAAAAAACAGGAATATCATATCGACCCCAAACTCGGGAGAAATTCCCAAGGATCAAGAGTTCCAGATGGGAAGGATCAAGTCGTAAATACACATATAGTGGACACTGGATACATTTCCCTATTCGTACGTATAGTGGAATTATGACTTAATTAATACACTGAGATCGTTGAGTATCACACATAGTATAGCCAAACAAATTCCACGTGCTTCAGTACTAACAAATTTAAAATCCGATCAATATTAAGAAAATGAGGGTTAATAAAACAAAAGGGGGGATCAAGTGTCTCTAGTTTCCCCTATATGGCTTTGTTTTGTAATTAAAAAAGCATTTTTATATATTAAATCATTTATCGTCTAGTACCCACAGCAGGCTTTATATTTTTGGATGGGGCATTCGAAATATTACTTATTACCGTGAATTGTACATTTAAAAGTATTCAGCTCTTTAAATATTTATATAGGGTAGGCCATTTTATACTCTTCTAGGGGTTATTACCACTCATAGTTTGTCCTGACCGTATAAAGAAAGTAAAACCTCTTATTGAATAAACATAAATCTGTTTGACATTTTAGGCAGATAACATTATCTCCGGCTTTAAAACATTTACGTTAGTGGCGACGCAAATAAGCTTCTATAATGTTACGCTTCGAAGAGTGAAATAATGACGTCCACGAGAAAGCTGTCTCGGTCCTTATTTAAATCAAATAATGTCTACGAACTAACAAAATCGTACTTTTGTGTTGGAGGAAGCAGATATTTTATTCTCTATAAAGGTGTTTTTTTATATTACGGCGTCTGCTCAATTTTTTTCTTGTGTTACTTCCTATATTGAATAATAAAACGAAAAATGCTCTTTTATATTCATGATATGTTCTCTAATAGTATTTTAAGAAGAAAAAACAGGAATAACTGTTTAATAGTAAGAGCAATGAAAAGTCCCAAGTTAAATTGCCCGAAGTAAATACGTATCCTTAATGCAGTTTTTTGGCAAACTTAACTAACTAAAGTGTCTAACTATCTTAATTAACTTAAAGGAAAACTCTTTAGTGAAATTACCCTGTAAAATCTCTATATTATTTTCTATGTGCTTTACGAAATGCCGTGAAATGAATTTTGTATTCGCACTTACATAAGTACAAAACGTAAAAGTAAATGTTTTTTATATGCGTTAGGCTATACTCAGGCGACTGACCTCTGAACTAATTTCAATGAATTATACTATTTGTCGACATGGATGGGTCCTTATAGAAGAACATTGGCTTTTTATGACATTGCGGTCAAAGCAGGGTCGAGACTTCAGTTTATAAAATTAATACAATCATAAAATTCATAATTACATTAACGTGACTTAAAAAATGCAACACAACAAATAAATTGTTCACAGCGACATAAAATACTAAGCACGGTTGCGTGCGCTCCGTATTTTCTTCAAATGTATTTACTAGTACTAAATAAAGAAAAAAACATTTCAATACATTTCGCTATAAATTAAATAAGTAATTTCATTTAAGATTTTCAAAGTAATTTCTGCGAAAGCTTCACAATTTGCCCGAGAAACCTTTAAAAATGTTAATTCTATTAAGTTATTCAATTATAGGGCTACCATTCTTGATCTCTCGTCGCCTTGGACAAGATAAATAAGTAATCCATGCTCAAGCCTTTCCCAGGGTCTGAAGTCTTCATTCTCATAACATTTGCCTTCTATTTTACCGCGCGGGTGATGTCAGACTTGTTTGCAAACTTTCTGTTTCTACATTCCTTTATATGTCGTTTACACAAGATTACCTATGACAAAACATAATAAGTTCTTAGCCCTTCTAAGAGGTCACACGAGGCTGTTTCTGTTAAAAAAGTGCTGTATTTTAAAATGAATTAAGTGTAGGTACAGTTCAAGCATAGGTTCTGAATTGTATTCCTATGTACTAAATCGGGATCGGTAGTTAAGTTTGACAGTATGTTTTTTCTCGTTCAAGTACAAAAAAGTAAGAGAGTTATTATTTGTGGAAATAAATGGTCATGTCCGACTTCGACATGCGAACTAAACTATGTACATAACTAACCTATTTCATATGAGACGTTGATAGTATAATATAATAATGCTAACGTGACATATTCTCTTAATAGTAGAGTGCCGTAAGGCATAAAAATGGTCAAACCTCGGAACCCAGGGCCAGTCAATGAATCTGTATATCAAGTATGAGACTGCATTATTAAGACCTCAAATAAAAAAGTTAAAAACAAAAAATTGACCGATCTCGATTTACAACAATTTTTAACAACAATTTACTGAAAAATGAGAGACGGAAGGGAGAAAATTTTTTTATAGTGAAAAATTTAATTTAATTTGTAATAAATTATATGTGCAGAGTAACTTCAATGTAATTTATTAGATTATCGTAAAAAATAAGTTACAAAAAAAAATTATCATTAACTATTCACATTGTTACATCGTGTACATTTCACAGCTTTCACCATTGCATTCTAAGCAAGCTGCAGTGCAGTTTAATCCACTTTTCCTGCACCCACAAGATGCTCCACATCCTGTTTTGCATGAGCAAAAAATAATTTTTAATAAAGATTCTGGAGCTGGTCGTTGCGTCATTGTTTGCACTTGCAAAAATACTCTTTTAAGTTTTAGTACAAACGCCCAATTAATTCAATATTTCGTCAATGCAAATATTTTTGCTCGAAAATTCCTTAATCACACGAAATAGCAACAAAGGGCAATATTGGCGTTGGTGACTTGAATTTCCTCAAGTTGCCCCAAAACAACAAATCTATACAACAAAATGTGAAAAAAGCTCTAAAAAAGAATATTTCTCATTTCTTAAATTATGAGCTTTGCAGAGCAAAAACGTGATCCCTTATTTTTTCAAAAATTCTATCGAGTGTAACAAAAAAATGGCTGGATGGATTAATTTGGCACTTTGTAGGATTTTTGTGGACATATTGAACTGTAAAACGCACACTTAATATTATTGGTTTTCACAATATTTTCGATCCAGCGCTCGATTTTCCAAAACACCATCTAAAGCAAATTTTTGATGCATTTTCAAATTCATGTAACAAGAAGAATTCTTGTTTTTTCGAAAAAGTAATAGCTGGTGGTTAAAGGATATTTATTCAAATTCTTGAAACGCACCTTAAACTTGGTATGCAATTATTTGTTGCTGAGATATCGATAATTAAAGACAAAAGGATCCTTTTCCATTTGTAGACTGATATCTCGGCGAGAACTTAACATATCGAGGTGTTAAAAGATAGAAATTAAAGCTAAATAAACAAAGTATCCGATCTTTATAAGGGTTAAGCAAGAACATTTTTCTCCACGCCCGTATGTAAAAAAAAGAAGCATTAAACATTTTGAAATTGTTGTGTTGCTGCTTTTCCTAAGATCACTCAAAAACCACTGATGCTACAAAATTTTAATGTGTTAATCCAAAAACTAGAGACTTGGAGCTACAATTTTCTTTTTTTAAATTTCCTGTACGACCATTTTTCTCGAAGTTACGGCCCAAAAATTTGGATTTATTTTTTGATCCTTTACTTTTTCCAGTAGTGTATTTATTTATATTCATCGGTATACCTGCAGCCCCTAAAGATCCAAGATCAAGTTTTCAAGTTTGTAATAGTTGTTATTTTTTAAAATATGACTTTCGACTAATATAAATCAATTAAAACTCCAAAAAATTAATAAATGTTTATAATAATAAAAAAAAAATTGAGAGCGCGAAAAAATTTTTTTTTAACATTTTTCTATATGCTATTAAAAACATATTTTCAAGGTTTATATTAAGATTCATAGACTGGCCCTGGATTCCGAGGTATAAACCTTACGGCGCTCCACTATAAAGCCAAAATGAGTATTGTAATTTATGCAATACTTTGTACCCAAGATAACATTTCCAATTACAAAGGCAGACACAAAGAATTCCGAGCTGGATGTAAAAAGGACTGACCTACAAATGCCTTTTTATTCTTTCACGAATGAGTTACGAATGCGAACACTTCACTTTAAATTTTCAAACTAATTTCAAATCTCACGTGTGTTTTGTTCGTTGTACACCAATTATGCTTTTAAAGTCCTTTTTTATTCGGAATTTTGACAAGCGAAAGTTAAAATGCATGTACAATTTTTTCGTCATATTCGTGACCGAGTGGACGTGAGGAATAAATTTTAGTTAATTAAGCATTGTTCAAAACAACTGTGTACTTTCACGAATAAATTTAGTTTGTTGAAAGGAGGTATTACGTGAAATGCCGAATCTATATTGTGGCTGATGGTAAAACATTTGTGTCTTTTCCATTATCGTATCACTAAGGATAAAACCTGCATAACAGTCTGCTTTGAAATACGACGTGTTAGGTCCTGTCGTTAAACATTCTCGACCGCATTATTATTTTGATCAACACCTTTTTTTTTTTTGTCCTCGAGGGGAAAGCTGTTTATGGCTCTACTTCCCGCCAGTCCGGGGGAGGGGGGCGGGAAGCGTATGTCGGGGTCACCGGTCTTCCAGCCCGGCGCGCGGCGACGTCAAATCCGCGCAGGTGCTAGTGCCGGGCTGGGTCCCTAACAAAATCCCTAAACCGGCATACCGACCAAAACCCCCCGGTGGCCATCTCCGCGCCAGGTTGGGCGACCATGGTACGTGAGCGAGAGGCGCCCACCGTTAACCACAGCCGGCCGGTGCACCTCCGAGACGTAATTGTCTCGGACGTCTCGAGTTAAAAGGGGGCGCAGTTACGCCCCCACTAGCTTGATTTGGGCGCCCCGATTGTGGATGGGCGCCCGCGACGTACACAGGCCACAGTGCCGCCTACAGGATACGATGAAATGCCTTCTGTTATCTGTCTGAGTCCTTGTGAGAAGGATAAGTCTCGCATAGTTTCTGATAACCATGACAAACTCTTATCTCAGTGTGGGGTCAGAATTATATTTATGTGGATTCTTTTTCGGCTTTTCAAAGAGAGTAAACTATATTAAAGTTAAAAATAAAAATTATTGCATTTAATTTGCTTTAGCAATTTTTAACTGAATTTCCTTTGTTCGAACACCTTTGGCTCATGTTTGCTTAGTTTATCATTGATTGTGAGTCATTCCACGGCCCCGTTTTCAAACGAATTGTTGCTCATTAAAAAGTTAAACAAGTGGACGTTTATGCACCACGTGAGCATTTCACAGAAAACTGAGTCAACGTGACTGCAATTTAAATGTTAAATAACATTTATGAAGAATTTATTAGCATGTGCTGCTTATAAATGGTCATTGGATATTAAAAGTACCCTTTTATTATGAAGTTAAACTAGCAGGTTATTTATTTTATTTAATTATGTACACTTTATCGTATTGTACACCATGGACATATGACACAAAATGAAATAAAAAAAAGAAATGATTTGGACTAACTGACTATAGGCGGTCTTATCACTGACTGCAATCTCTTCCACACATTCCGGACATTTATATATTTGTAATAATTGCTGTGCAATTATTTTAAACAATCAGTGTACAATTTAAGAAAAAGTTGTAGAATTATGCTGACGATTTAAATTATCAGTATCAATAAAATCAATCAGTATCAATAAAAGAGTAACTAAAGTTCCCTTTGCTGTGAGGTTAATATAGAGTACGTGCTATGTGTACAGTTGCAAGCCAAAACTCAGATACAAGATTGTGTCGTGTCTTGATTCAGAATGAATTAAAGACTTTTTTAGAAAAGACAAAGAAAGGCAAGACTTCCACCACAAAAAATATACATTAATAAAGAAACCACGAAGATTTGATAAAGATTGTGAACTTGAGTGAGTCAAATTTTCTGTGTAATAAAATATTAATTTCACGCGAAGTTCAGACTGAAGGTTGACGTCACCCGCTATCAACGCGTAACCACAGCCAAAAGTCTCATGTTAATTAGCTCCGTTCTAATTTACCGTTGATGTGGTGCTTGCCTTACCTTCGTGCCAATATTCATCAACTACTACCACCGTCCCGCGGTTTCAGCGGGTGCATTAAGCTAGGTGTTCTGAGTCCGTTTTTGGTCAATTTTCGGAACCAGTATTGCTACTAAACATTTTATAGTGGAAAAACTCAATAACATTGCTGGACTCGGAAATTAAATTCGGGACGCACGGAACATAGTATAGAGACCAGTAACCACGAATGCTTCATTTGGGTGGAATAACGAAGAGACTTATGTTTTTCATTGACATAAATAAAGTAGTAAATGTATTTAAACGATATGTTGTATCAATTACAATACGAGCATTTCGTACCTTACCTCTTCATATAATATTATTTTACCATTTTAAGCAGAGCTGAGTGCAATTAAATTTGAGGCAAATAAATGATTACACTCCAGGCGAAAAAAATAATCAAGGAGATATGTTGTATTATATTTGCATTCCATTACTTATTCCTAAGCGTAAAATATTGGCAGAAGAAGAACTCGAACATGCGCCTCGTAAAGCATTTCCAGTACTTCTTGAGATTTTGTTGGTGTGCACTCCAAACTGAATTGAAATCGAGTCACTTCCACCGCAGCTGCAGAATGCTCCGTTTGCTTAAAACGAAAACGAAAATCTAAGTAAATGGCCACAATACTCACGACTAGATTTTTCTTATCCTCCTATATGTTTTAGTTCAACGGTGAAAATTAAATTAACAAAACGGATATTTATAGCTCTGAAGGACATATTTTCTATAGGATATAATACCAATCCTATAGAAAATATCTTCAATAAAATCAGCGTCATAAATGCTGCCTGTTATCTATACACTAGTCAATAAAATCCTGCAATAAAACCAAAATGTAATCGAGGAATATTATCTTATACCCGTACCATATGCTCTCAGTGGTAGAAGAGGTCCGTACCCAGAAGTGGGACGTCTATGGACTGAAGACGATGCTCTCAATGCTATATTTTAAACATCAATCATATGCTCAGGCCTATTAGGGGCTAACTGATATTGTATATTTTTTACTATATTTATACAAAAATGTTTTATATTAGGGAGCAAATTTCACCAGCTTGCGAAACGAGCGGCCGCGGGTTCGATCCCCGCACCGAGACAAATGTTTGTGTGATCCACAAATATTTGTTTGGGGTCTGGTTGTTTGTGAGACTGAAAAGTCTCTCGGAGTTTCTAATACACACGACACAAGACTCGTATCTTAGTGTGGGGTCAGGATTATGTATGTGACTGTTAGGTGTATTTATTTATTTGTTTAAAATAAAACTCTGCTCAATCTTTGAATCTTTCGAAGTTTTTTTCTGGGTATGCAACACAACGGCTCAAAAACCCATTTCATTTGTCATACCACAGCAGATGGAATGCGCGGGTTAACGTATAACACATTATAATAAGCATCTAAATGGGATAAGTTATCCCCTTCGTCTTCTGTCCACGACGGCCCTCAACATTTATTACGATCATAAGTTACGTCTTAAGAGTCATTATTGTCTTCATTTGTTCTCATTATTTTCACTAATATAAGATGCTTTAACGATAAGTACGAGGATTATTATATTTTTTATATGTTGCAAATAAATTGCTAGTATATTTTGTATCTACAGATACATTAATATATAATTTTACTTCAATAGCAGCCTACATTGGGTTACTATCCTACCTTTCAAAACAGACGTCGCTGGTTCAATTCCTTCACCTTGATTAAGGTTTGTGAAAAATATAAAACCGATTTCGGTTGTGATGTCACGTTTGACGATACGTACTAATATTATGATTATAATGCGAGCCTGAGTTTATTATAGTTTTCCATATGATGATGATGACAGATGTATCTTTGACTATAATATATAGTTCATCATCTGCCCATGTACGTCTTACTGCTGAGACGGTTTAGGCCTTAGTCCACCCCACCCAGTTTAGGCTGGGTGTGTATCACCGTCCACTGGTGAACATAAGCCTCTTCAACAAAGCGCCAACCATCCCGCTCTTCAAGAGCCAGCATCCATCTGTTTTCCGCTACCTTTCTCAACTCATTTAAATGGCGATAATTAAGGCAATGGTTACAGTTATTTGTATTAGCCGCAAATATAATAATAACAACTAAAGGCTTCTGCATTTTTCTACATAGTGACACCTAGCGGCGCAGGCAGACACGAGCAGGCTGGTTTACTACAGCTATCGATCTCACACACGAGGTTTGCTCACGTTGAAGCTCTCTGCAGTTTCAACGAGTTTGATCCTATAACCAATAGATGGCGGTCGACGCCACGATATTCACGATTGCGTTTCATTTGCCACAGTATGCTACAGAAATAACTGCATAGATGAACTTTTTTATTCGCTTATAAGGAATTCTCGTTCGGCAGTTATACTTTACCTAACAATATTCATTTTCATTTCCTTAAACAATGTAAAGTTATTTACGTAAGTGATGGATGGCCTCGAGGTGAAGGCTTGCGGTTGAGAATCTCTGAGGTCGCAGGTTCAAACACTAGGCACACACTTCTGAATTTTAGAAGCTATGTGTGTATTTACAAAGAATTACAACGTACTTTAATGATAAATTAAAACGTCGTAAGAAAACCTACACACCTAAAAAAGTTCTTAGTAAATTCTTAGATGGTAACTAAAGATAAGAAAAGTAAAAACAGAAACGTAAACTTTGACTAAAATACGACCACTATACGGTTGGTAACTAAGGGTTTAATTAATAATATAGAATGATTTGAATACCACAAATTTACAAATACTACAGTACAATAGAAATACCACTCACATGATAAACGGATTACAGTATGATTCATATAAACAAGTGAACAAAGCTACAGGAAAGCAAATACAATTGTTGTAATAAATTAAGATGAGCGATTTACGGCAAAGGTAACCCTTTAAGGTACTAGTGAAGGCTTAGAATTAGTTGGTGGCAGGATATTTACATCCGCCCGAATAGCAACCTCCCATACTTTGTTTGTGCGTTTCGGGATTATCGCGTTTTCGTCGACTAGAGTTTATAATCGTTAAAATGCTCTATTCGGATTACATGGTATTTATCGTAAGAAGTTAATGCAATTTCCGCACTAGGCGAGAAGTTTCTTTCAGTTGTGTAGAAGGCCTATGCCTACTTAGGTAGAATAGTTAGTTCTAAGTTATTTAAACAAAGGGGACACGGCAAAGAAATGTTTCATTGCCACAATAAAAATTAGAACAATATAATATGCATACGAATCGCACTCTATACATGAGGTATTGGGTCGGGCAAAGTGTGAGTTTTTCCTTAAGGAGTCTCTTAGTGCTGGAGTTGTGCCCAAAAAAGGTGCAATAGGCTCGTTCCCTATTCGTGGGACGAAAACGAAATTTGCGAAACGTTGAAGCAAAAACAGGCCTCTGCCTACCACTTCGGGGAATACGGTCGTGAGTGTAGGTATTGTAATGTTATAATATGTATGAACTTACAAAAGTTCCCATGATCAATTCTGTCAATATGATAAATTTTCCATCGTTTCTACGAACGATTTCGAATGTAAAATGTTACGTTGTCAAGGCTCCAAGGCTAATGCTTGTGCAAATAAAATTTGTGGTTGTATATGCATTCACAATACGCGAGTAACGCTACTGTGAAAATGCTATTCGTGTTTATTCCTTAGGGATATGAAAGAGCAAGGTTCTTTCATGTTCACACAAGTACAACTTGACACGACTACCGTGTTACTTCGCAGCACAAGTAGCCGTGTAATCTAGATGCCACGGATTAGATTCCAGAGTAAGGAAAATGTTATTAACTTGTTCCAAAATCTCTTTGGCGCTATGAAATATTCTTTTAAAACAGTATTTTTGCCGTCTTCTTCGGTGACTTGCCGTCAGTAGTATTGAAATCGAACTTAAACACAAATAAACATACAAAAAGTGGTTGCAAAAATACAACTCTGCTTCCTTCCTCGGTAATATAGTAAGTGTGAGTATGTACGAGTGCAACGTGTCAAGATTTCTATTAACTTTGGGTGTTTTTGAAACGCCTTTTTATGCATAACTTTTTGAAAATACGATTCTTCTTCTTCTTCTTCTTCTTCATCAACCCATATACGCCCACTGCTGAGCACGGGTCTCCTCTACCATTGAGAGGGTTTTAGGCCATAGTCCGCCACGCTGGCCTAGTGCGGGTTGACGGACTACACACCTAAGAAATTCCTAAGAACTTTTTAGGTGTGCAGGTTTCATCACGATGTTTTCCTTCACCGTTAAAGCAAGTGATAATTCGATGTGAATACACACATAACTTCAAAAAGTCAGAGGTGTGTGCCTGGGATTCGAACCCGCGACCGCCAAGATTCTCGACCGCGCGCCTAAACCTCGAGGCCATCACTGCTACAAATACGATTGCTAAAATATATTAAAAAATAGCGACAAATACGGGTATTATCAAAATTTGCTGTCTATATTCATGTTCAACCCACTTGTGCGAACTCCAAAAGAGGACAATTGCGAAACTAAGTTAGGGGCCACACGTCGCCATATGATGTTTCAACGACTGGCCAATTTCGTGTGAAAAGCATCGGGTTTGTGTATTCCGTTTTGCATTGGGACATACATTTTGCGGTACACTCGTGACCATTATGTCCTACTGCAGTAATATGGTAAATGTAGTAAATGTTTCTATTCTAGAAAAATTATTGTTGGTTTAAGGAGACTGATGCATAAATTTTTTTCACATAATATAGCTTTACATAGTTAGGTCTTATTTAGTTGGGAATATATGCATATTTGATCTCTGAACACTCAAAGAGGATGTCACATTTGCAGTTCTAGTTTCCCGTATTGCCAACTTTATTGCTAGGCTCTCGTGAAAGGCCTTAATGATGCGGAAATTAACTACTATTTATCGGATGGAAAAGCCTCATTATGCCAGACATTAGTTTATAATCTAGGATTTTCATTTTTTTGTTGGCAATAATTACTTTTAGGTACCTATTAGAAGTCGGTCTCCCTGCGTTAGTGTGATTGTATACGGCCTAACTTCTCTTAATAGTAAAAGAGGCGCGTACGAGTAGTGGGGCGCATATGAGCTGATCTTTATCTCGTAAAACTATGTTGGTTCGTTGAACCCTTGAACTGAAAAAACGTTAATAATATTTATGTAATCCAAAACTCAAAATCAGTCAGCTCATGCCAGTTTCACAGTTTTGCGCGATAAATTAAACCATGTTTATATATGCCAGAAATAGCCTCAATTCATAACTTAATTAAGTTGCGTCAAGTTAATGAATTCGCAAATAATTTAAAATATTGTTATAAATAGTTTTTACTTTTGGATCAGAATTGTTATTTTGTTTTAAAACGAGAATAATAATTCCAGTGACAGTAGCGTAACAATGTTACGCAAAACGGTTCCGAAATCGAACTTGTATGCTCTGGCTTCATAAATAATCGTAGAATTATTGGTTAACCGAACTAGCATTAATATAGCCGCTTATTCTAATAGATCCATTCTTAGAATTCATTTTATATGGAATATACTTTAAAAATGTGCCGAAAATATATTTATGATAAGAAGGAATTTAATTTCGCAACAGATATGCGGCAGTAGGTTGATGGGTTCAAATTAATATGTCTCCCGTTCGACCTAACCTTAAAGATGGCACTTGATTAAAACGGATAACACGGTATGTCCGACTGAAACCTTTTGTAATAAAACTTTGACAATATATTTTAATAGACATTTCATCTGGAAGGTCTATTCAGACGTATACAGTTAAAGTAAATCTATATTTAAGTACTTGTGGGAATAGGCTATAAATTAGTATGAAGCGTGCGATGCATAAGTTATTTTTCTTAAATATGTTTTGGAACTGGTACGTGGAAAGCGAATCACTATAATCATTCATTACAGAAGGTAGGAATCGCCTTAATGACGTAGAAGCATACGTAATAACGCACGTCATGTGTATCGCTTCCCGCCCCGGAGCATTTCGGAACCGGGGCTTTAAGATAAAAATTTTTACTCGTTATCGCTTCATTATGGATAGAATTCGATATATGAATGTAAGAAATAGCTTATTCATTAAATAACAGAGACAGAGATCCTTCTTTGTAAAATTCACTAACGTATTTGTTTTGGGTGTTTGTGAAACCAAAAAGTTGTTAGTAGTTTCAAACACCAACGATACAAAACATGTATTCAAGTTACATCAGGCAAATGTTTACTATGTCATAGCCTCACCCGAGGCCCTGAAGGTAGAAATCAAGTAGCTTCCTATTAAGAATTTGTTTTTATTCAGTATTTTATGAATAATTTCCTGAAATCATAAGACTGAAGAAGCGTGCTACTTTTTCTAGAAAAATCGAAAAAACAAAATTAAAATCTATATCTACATACTATACAGATATACCATTCTTTAATATACGTAGATCACTAGTACAGCGAGGAGGTGTTGAGGTCATAGGTCACCAAGCTTTGAGGGATGTAAGCTTCCTCAAGAAATAAGCAATAAATATTGTACCCGAATAAAAACTAAACCAAGCGACTAGTGATTTATAGAATATTTTTTTTAACTTTAAACACGAGTATGTTTATTTCTAAATGATTATAACTTTTTTTAAACTCAATTATTTTCAACACCAATCTTCAGTAAAGATTTGAAATTAGACGTATCTAATTAACCTGATGAAAACAATTTCAAACGTGACTTAAGTAAGTATTTATTCATTAGCAAGTACTTATCACCTGAACATGGAAGCGTAATATAACAGTAGGCTAATAAATCCTGGAAGACAACGTGTCTGAGGCGCGTGGCGCTACATTTTCCGGAACAGTATAAGCACAATCTGTCCGGTTGCGTCGTAAGGAGGCGGTATATCAGTCAGTGTCCAAGAAGTATTTTAATTATGGCTTAATTTATTGTTGCCCTATATAACACGATTACGGCGTACCCGTAATGAAATGCTTGAGAAAATTCCCTTCATTCCGTAGATTAGGGATTTTTTGCTGTTTAGATTTGAGGGATTTAATTGTGTTGTAATTTTAGTGGAAAGGCGTACATGCTTTGTGATTGAGGCTCAGTTGTAAATGGAAGATTAATAAAATTCACGGTGAGTCGGCGCTCACGGTTTTGAGCACATGTGGCCAAGCCAGTTAATCCAAATATTAATAATTTAGTTACATGGCTTATATTTAAAAAATAACAGAAATACACCCCACGTCTTAGATCTCGCGTAATACACATCTCGTGTTAAGGGTAGTACTAAACACTACGACGGACTTTACTTTGCAACAAATTTCCACACCAAAAACCAGTTCTAGCAGAAAATGTACATATGTATCGTCCCATTCATATATTAGCTTCAATGGCACAGTGCACAGACCTTTTAATTTTTTCTTTCGTTATATTTTTAAAATATGTCAACCCCTTCTGTAAGTATCGTGCAGGTAATTTCTTCCCAAGTATTTTAATGTACATACATTGTATTTATATTGCGACCCATGTTTTGCTATTTCAAGCAAGTTACGTGTAAAAAAAAGTAAAATTCTTAAACAAATTGTACACTCACGTGCACCTGGCACAATAAAACGTGAAGCTGGCATAATAACCACAATTTATAGCGTGCCCGGGCATCATCCATCTGGATTAGTTCCCGGCACTCCATGAGTTACCACGTCGTTAACCATTACATTGTTTACTTATCGTTTCATCTTTCTGTTATGAATATAAACTATGAGAAATTCCCTTTTAAAAACCATAAAAATTGATTAACTTTTAAACATGAGGGCGATGTCGGTTCCGCGAATGCGCGCTCAGTAGCCCCGACGGCATTGTATCTTCTTTATAGATACTTCTAGTTGATTCAGCTATTCATGAGTGAGTATAATGTTATTGTCTGGTATTGGTACATAAACTCTATTATTAGCTAGTTTATGCTCGCAATAGCGCTCGATTATTCTTTATCTAGTCGACTTTTATCTATATAATTTTGTATACCTATTACCTTAGAAGGTAAATTTTGAAAGTCTTTGTTGACGGATAACACGTGGTTATCTATCATATCTAGCTAACTTTGCATCAGTATCGTATCAGTACATAAATGTACATATTATATCACCAACGAACTAGATAGATGTTTTTTGTTCTCGAGGAATAATTATTCTTGTCCACCACATTTTCTAAGTTCATCTCTAATATATGCAAACAAGAAACCTATGGCTTCCTTAAAATCTTTTCAAACTTTGTAGCTTTATGATGGATTGTATTTTCTTTTTAAACTCAACTGATTACATTTCGCAGTCCGCGTTGTAAACATGACACCAACAAAGTTTTTACTTAAGAAAAGACGGTAACACAAAGAAGTTTGCAAAATCTCCAGTAGATCTGCGTTTGGCAGCCAGTTAATGCAGTTTAACTGGCTTGCTCGCACAAATTAAAGTTCCTAAAGTCAACAAATTAAGGAAGACGTCACAAACTGTCTTCGCGAGTTTCCGACGTTGCTTTTAGCCGGAACTTGGATTTTTCAAAAACAAATACTGTTAACGAGGTTTAAAACCTCTTTGGCGACCGGCCGCATCGACCGCGTAAAACAGTTGTTCGTGGCAAGTAATTTAAAATATATTCCAATTTGTAGGAATTAAAATATTGGCCACTTGCCACGCCACGTTTTAATAGTCTCATAGTGTGCAAACATCGGATACAATCTCTGAGACATTGTAAGTGAAATGGTGGGATTTAGTATGATAGTATTAGTTTTGGTATTACTTCCATAAATATCGATTTTATGCTTCCAGTCCAGTGACTGGTTTATGTATAGTTACCGGTTATCGATCTTTTATATTGGTCTGCACTACGTATTTACTTTAGCTGTTTACTAAGGGTCCTAATAATGTCCGACTAAATAAGAGTGCGAATATCAACAAAAACCAGCACAGTGCGTCAATATTGACCCGTGGAAAATTTACTCTTCCCCATTACCTACTCTGAACGGAGATTTGTAGGACAATCTACTTCAAATAAAGTCTAAAAGGGTTTGAGAATATGGCCATTCTTCGACAGCCATAAAAACTGTGGAGTTTATAACGAAACCTCGATTTTAACACTTCGATCTAGACGACATAAATGTTAGTATATTGAACCATATAGTTAGATATTAATGTATACTATTTTTCCTATGAATGTCCAAGTCATAAAAGACAAAAGAGCAGTCGCGTAGGGTCGTCTCATCATTTACGACACATAGAAGAACGGTAGATAAAGGACGCGAACAAAAAGTGATGGAGCGTACGCAATTTATCGAGATCACATCGAGAAATTATGGGCAGTATTGCAAAGATCCATCATAAGAATTGTTCCATAGGAAAGTAATAGTTCAATATGAAGTTTATGAAGTGTAAAAAGAATTAACCGATAAATTATTATCGGCATACCTTACACCTCAACTGCGTGTAGTTTATAATCAATTATTATTTCTTATAACATACGATAAAAGAGTTTATATTCTCTGAAGCAACTGTAAAAGCTTTTCTGTTCCTCCTTTCCTTTGCTTTCACGACTTACAAGCAAGAAATTGGAACTAAATTAGATCATACCAGCAACCCATCAAGAGCTCGTCCGGATACAAAGATAAACTTTACTTTAAATTACTCAGTAGATCTTATAAATTTTTTAATAGATTTAACAGTTCAATAAAATAAGTAAATATTAGATCGAAATGACTAAACTTTTTGCACACATACTCACGCCTGTATCTTCAAGAGTTGTCACATATTATGTATTTGGGGGCGTATTGCCGTTTTCATAAGTTTTTTCCAAATCGAAAATTGCCCGACCCGGGAACCGAAACTGCAGACAGATTTGTACTCACACGTAAGTTGACATAAGTTGGACAAGTTAATTTTTTTAAGTCCGATAATGTATCTGGGGATGGCGCAGCAGCGTCGCCGACGTGACCGCACAAGTTTTGAATGCTTTCATTCAAACTTGCGGCTCAGTTCGGCCTCGCAATGAATGGCGGATGGCACAGTTTGACTGGCTAACTTTGCCGATTTAACTCTGCTCCGTCCTTCTGTTCCAGCCTTATTCACGGTTACAAACACAAAAAATATCCATTTCTTTTCCATGATTAACTTTTTTTTATTTAAATTATTCAGCTGTCATGGAATTCCAGATGTCGCGATGACATAAATTATTATATTCTGTGTATAAATTAACTGTCTTAAAGTTATGTGGCAAGATCTTCTAGGGTTAAAAAGTGACATGGGGTAATAAAAATGTAACATGACTTGACAGGGAATGGATCATAATTGATCAATCATTACCTAATACACTTATAATTCAATAACTTATCTGCCACAAATCACAATTGTCACACCTTTGCGTCAAAAATGGGGGAATAACAAACATGAAAAAAAATTATATAGGTATTCATTTTTAAATACATTATACTATAGGGCTTCTTAAAGGTAAACGCGACAAAGGTTTTATGACAGCTATATATTTTCTGTAAGAATATACGTACCTAAATATGTAAGTCAAGTGTAGACAAGCTATATGTCCTAAAGAAAACTTCATGCGTCCTCATCCGGCGGATAATGTTCTTATCGTAAAGGATATCTCTTACAATATGGTTACATACCGTTAAACATCATCGCATTCAAGAGGTACTGCGGCGAAACCCTTTTCGTTCATACGTACGATAAATTTTATAATGAAAGTCGATGAGCAGATTTTATCCCCTTTTTTAGAGCTGTGATATGTATCTATATTTGGTTCTTGAATAGTCTATTTGTGAGTATTTTCGATTGATATTATATGTGCTAATGTACTATAACATAATCAAGTGCTATAACTTACCATCAAATGCTCTTTTATGAATAGGTAAAAATGCGACTTTACGTCAAATGCAAACTTTTTATTAAAGATACGCTTAAATGACGATTAATCGTCATAGAATCGTTTAACGATTTATAATATGTCATGCAATGAATATATCTCTTATTATATCTCTTTGGAAAATGCAGGCGTGAGTATTGCACCTATATGTTTGTAATTGGGACACCAGGCGTCTATATGTATATCGCGTTTTATACCGAATGTATATACATTTAACTTTACACAAATGTACATAATGTGTTATGCTTCCATAATCCAGACCCCAGTGAGAAAGAACCGTAAAGTGAAAACAAAATTCAGGATCATCTCATTTCATGTTTTAATATTAATTCGCTTTTACCCAGAAGTTTTGGGCGAATCCAATGAAGTTTGTAAAGCTGCCATTACGCAGATAATGACATAGAGTTCCCGTTTTCAACAAAGGAATAATGGATGGATTACAAAAAAGCGCAGAGATCTATTACATCCTAATGCCGGAAAACATCTCGGAACCCTTGCCTGAGTTAAAACGTTCAGAAAGGTCTTGAGATATGAGTTCGGCGGAGCCATAAAAGGCGGCGGGATTCACAACTTTGCCTCGGCGATATCAAAATAATATGACCGGCGTGTGTTGACGTCTTGCGCAATACGCACTCACTATTCTGCGGTTGTAAAACATTTATGTGTAGGATAGTATATTTATATAGTAGAAAATTAATGCAGCATACATAAGACAGTTTTAAAGAGAACAGAGTCAGTTTCGAGTTTTATCGTCTGTAAATATAAGTTTGCAAGTTTTGACAGTTCCCGGTCCACTACACTGTATACGATGCTTAAGATTAGTCTACGATGATTTACGCGAGAATATCTTCATGCAGTATGAGCTTACGTAATCCAGAATTGAAGAACGAACATAGTTGTATCAAATGCTAATAGATGACAGCAATCATTTCTCGTCATTCGAAACTCTTTTATTTTATTCCTTCCTTTGTCAGTTGGTAATAATTCCTCACTAACATGAAGCGTATTAAAAACATTGTTTCACTGCCTCCTTTATCACATGTTTACAAACGGATTAACAAAGCTCTCACGCAAGAAGCACTAAATGAATTTTAATGAAAATCAGCCCAGTGTTAGTCTATGCTACGGATTTACATTTAAAATACACTCTATCTCGGGCTATTACAAAGTTTCGGCTAGGATTATCATAATATCTGCTTGAATCGGGGAGCTAACTATAATAAGCATGCAAATATTTGTGTTTCATCTAACTTTATCTATAGGTATATACTTCTTCATTTTTATGGTGTAATGATTTTACATTAATTAACTCCTGAGCAGTGGCGTCCTTCACAATTGAATGATGCTATACCGCAATTCATAACAGTGGCTTAGTTCTGGTTGACAAACTACACGAAAATTCTTCCAAAAAATGTTTAATAATTTCACCGTTAAAGTGCGAAACAAATCATTGTGAATACACAAATAACTTAAAATGTGAACCAGCGCGCGCATTATCCGAGGAGACATCACATCTTATTTCTCGCGATTTTATGAAATTAAACACGATGAGATTGACTTATTAAGATTTTCTTTTGTTTTCGCTAACTCAATCGCTCAGCCGCACAGTTCAGGCTGTTTTCCAGTAGACTGAACATAATAAGGCATTCATAAGTATTTTTATTAGCCACATTGATGAAACAGGACTAACTTTTTGGCTATCAACCATAACTCGTTAACTATTTTTAAGTATCATCCACGTTGTCAAATATCTTAATCTTAACCATCGAATAGTAATTAAATCAAAAATAGAAATGTATTACATGCCACAAGCATATAAAAAAAAACTGCTACACATATTTTTTGTTTTTTTCTCTATTTCTTCGTATATTTCATAATTTACTTTGGCAATCTTTTACAGAATATCAATCAATCAATCAATCAGCCTATCGCCGTCCACTGCTGAACGTAGGCCTCCCCAAGAAAGCGCCAACCATCCCGGTCTTGAGGAGCCCTCATTTACAGAATAATTTCAGTATTATTGGCCATAACTACCGAAATTTCTGAACAAATGTTTGCAAATAACATGAGAATGGAAGTGCCGAATTGCAATCACAGAGTACCTAAACTGCTGCAGATTACTAACCTCTTGTTTGGAACTTTAGGCTTTGTCTTGCAGTATTTGTGCAAATAGTTTAGTTGGCAACATGTGGGTAATGCGATCATTGCCTTTGTAGAAAGCTGGGACGTAGAAGCTAGGAATTAAACATAAGGCATAGTGATAAATTCCTATCATTATTGACATTAAAGTGAGTACCTAGCGGTCTGACGGCGCGAATGTGTTTGATCTAAAGGTTCTTAGTTCGATTCACGGGTCGGACAAGTCATTAGGGGATTTATTTCATTTTCCGTAATTTTCTGTAAAATGTTATGTACCTATAATGGTTTTAAAAACTATATTATAGGAGGTCTATATTATAAACTATATATACTATATATATTATATGTCCAACAGTGGACGAAATAAAGGCTGATGATGATGATGATGATGATGATGATGATGATGA
Source organism: Cephonodes hylas (assembly GCA_030295005.1). Taxonomy (NCBI): domain Eukaryota; kingdom Metazoa; phylum Arthropoda; class Insecta; order Lepidoptera; family Sphingidae; genus Cephonodes; species Cephonodes hylas. The sequence continues at coordinate 9,619,203 of AP025362.1, read as the reverse complement.
TGATGATTATAGGAGGTGATAAGAATTGAAACCAATACTCTGGATTATAGACAGCCCCCGTGGCGCAGTTGGCTAGACACCAGCTTGCGAAACGAGAGGCCGCAGGTTCAATCCCCGCACGGAGACAAATGTGTGTGTGAACCACAAGTACTTGTTTCGGGTTTGGGTGTTTGTGAGACCGAAAAAGTCTCTCGTAGTGTCTGACACCCACGACACAGGTCTTGTAACCTAGCTATGTATGTGACTGTTGGGTGTATTTATTTATTATATACCGACCCTGAAACTGAACTATTTTCGACCTCATTTAATCCAATAAAATTCCATCCTATGAGGTAGAAAATATATAAATATTACATTGAAAATAGTAGTACTTTGATATAGAAATCCAATGTGAAGTAACATTTGCAGAAGCATTTTTTCAATTACTGAGACTACTCGACAATTGCTACCATTTCATAACTCATAACGAAGCTCACAGATGTGTGTGTTCCCAGGCGCCATAATCTTTTACATCAGGAATGGCGGGCTCGATCGTTAGCATTAAATATAGCTTAGAGTTTTGAGACAAAGTTATAGACTAATATTACTCGCGACTTACAGATTCGTGTTTACCCTTATGTATGTATGTACAATGTATGTACATATCTAGTCATATCAGGAACTTAGGATAGGCGATATTGAGGAATAATTATAATTAAAGTATTATTAAATATTTTTATATTGACACGCAGTGTATGGCTCTGTAGGTACTATATTCGAAAAATCACATTGTTTTTCCTTGAGAGTTTTAGTGTTCCACAAAGCCTATATTCGAACGCTTTATACGTCTGTTTAAAGGTGCAGTGTAGGTATATAAATATAAAAATACCATAATGGTGATAAAAATTAATGAGCTACTCGTCACTGAGATACGATAATGGATATAAATTAAACGTATCGGCAACACGTATACACAATTACCAATTCCATTTTCTTAAGTGCTTGTGGATGCAAAGCGACGCACGCCGAGCCGCAATATCTATAACTGACATGTCATATTCAGACAATGTGTTGTTTGCCCCACATCGATAAGCGTTGTGACTGCGACACAGAGATATGTATGTCTACTATATGCGGGTATTTTTTAATTGACACATATTTTTCTTTCCCAGTGACATTTTTGTGGTGACTTGATATTTTAAGGGTGTTGTGGGAATACGTTTATATTTTTTATTGAATCTTCACCAAGGGAAAGGTCTTAACAAGTGTTATTTTTGGCTTTCGACGCTATTATATAATTTACTTAACTGTACATAAAAAATAACCTACCTAACTATATGCAGAGTATTCGTGAAGATATACTCACATTTAGAGTAGAGATAATCATATATTAAATTAGATTTATTTAAAGAGGAATCGATGTACAAAAGTTTAAAAAAATATATTATTCTCTAGTTGGTTTATTTAACACACATTTCTGTAATTCTTTATGTATTTATATCATTTAAGTCTACCCCTACAGTAACCGCGTCCTTCTTGATTTTTGTATCTCTTACCGCATCGAGATTGGACTACGTGACGCGTAGGTGTGAGCTCTCCGGGGACCAATGTCTTAATAAACATCAAAGGAAATATTTTCTGGCGTCCCGTTAAAGGGATATAAGATATCAAGAGATATATATTTTCGACTTACAGTTTGCAATAAAATAAAAAAGTAATATTAGTTATTTAGGCCTTATTTATAAAAGATGTATTATTTACGTTTTATGTACCTTGTTTTGTTATAATGTTTGAAGCATAGTACTACAGTTAAACACTGAATAGCTTATAAAAGTCGGTTTATAAATACATATAGGGACCTTATCTTTTATAAAAGTTGAAATTCCTCATTATTCTTAACATAAAAAGTTAGTAAGTGTCTACCTCAGTAAATCTCACAGATTACACATTATGTTAATTTCACATATCCAAGTTAGTCTCAAATTTCTTGCGGTATCATCATTCCTTGTAATGCGCAAAACTTACTCACAAGTAATTAATGAATCCGTCCAGCAAATTGGGATAGTTTTATCCTTAGCGAGGGTTCAAATTCAGCTTTTCCAAACTTACATCACGCGGAAATCCGTGTTTGGCGGTTTCCAATTTCGTGTGTAATTCGGCCGGGCCGTAACATCACTTCTCTCTATCTATAACATTCATCACTGGCTCTATGCGAGCAGTAACGAACTAAATAAAATACAGGATTCATGAAAAATACGGGTGCTTGATGGCTTTTTTCTATGTTAGGCGTTTGATCTAGCCTGGAATAATTTGCGCTATAATATAACTTTCAAATCGTTTGTATACTTACAAAATAAATACTACTATACTATACTTACAAAATAAATACTCAGTAAATAAATATGCGTCTTAATGGCAGAACGTTCGAAACAAAAAATATAAATAAATAAATTCTGACTAAAAAATGAGTTCTTACCTCACGTACTATTCATTTTCCCAGTAAGGATTGTAGTGTGAATAGAAAAATAATAAAATAATTCAAAATTTGCAAAAACGACTCATCTCATTCTGTCATTCATCTAACTATTTTCAAAAGTATATGAGGCACGTCCTACCAAAGCTTTATAGGTATAAGTAGACATACATCGGTCTTATAAATCTTAGGATAATGGAATACCTACACGGTGCTGTCCTCATTGTTTGTCGACTGTCCAATAAAAACCAATTCTAGCCGTTTAAAATATTCGTGCGATGCATTTAGGAGCTAGCGGAATCTTGGCTCGGACTGAGATCGTACTAACAACAAAGCTTTGACTGTGGCTTCGCATGCCGAGATAGATTCTGTTGAGTGAAGATTTGGTAGAATAAGGGCAAATTTGAATAAAATACTATGTTATAGAAGCCGAAGCGTTAAGGAATCAATGTTTTTCATTTCTATTTATTTATGCCAGCACTCGTCGTTATCAAATGTTTTTGATAAAAAAAAATATCCTATAAGGGTTATATAAGAGGACTGTGATCGAAAACTAAGACTTAGTAATATGTAGTTGGTTACAAACACACATTGGCCGAAAATAGTTATTTTAAAATTTTCCTAATAATCATATACTTTTAATACATATAGTAGTTAGGAAAACGTCGTTAAATTTTGTTTTTGGAATTCTTTTAGTGTTGTTGTGTTTGTAGTCACCGTAACTATTACCTGTATTTGTTTTCGATCAAGGTCTTTTTCACCCGTATAATACTATTTAGTTTTCTGTATATTCCAGATTTCTTTTTTGTTTGTTTCAATGAATATTGGCTGTCGATATACAAACTATCTTAAAAGAAGTTGAAATATTTTTAGGCTTAAATTTAATACACCTACTTTTAATGAGGTTTCAGCCGGTCTAATGTTGAAACCTAATTAATTATCGGCTAAAATGTTATTTAAGAAAACGCCGCTACAAATGAAGCGGGTAAATTACTTTGCTGTAATAAAAGCAGGCATTTATAATGAAAATCTCAAGATCAATTATTTACGAAATCTTTATAAATTTTACTTAAGGCAGAAACAAAATTGTGTAATAAACATTAAAAGTAAACGTAGTAAGAGTTTATATTTATCTTTTTACTGGAACGGCAAAATGACGCGTTTGACGTGGGTTCGGTAGAGTTTCAACAAGAGTTAATCTTACTTAACAATGGTATGCTATTGCTTTTTCACACTACTTTTAGTGCATATCACGGGAATCTATAGTATGAAATAATACATTTTCCTGCATATTAAAAAACTACCACTTCATTCCACCAAAGCGGTTTGACTAGAGACTATCCTGTCACAGCAAATCCGGTACCTACACCGAAATCTACTGTGGCACGCACAGATATGACTCCGAGCAGTGAAGCTTAGTGAGTCTCTATAGTGGCTTTTAGCTCGTAAGGAAATCAGAAGAGAAAAAGGAGTGCAAACAATAGTTGTCCACTTCCCTCCACAGCAAAATACTGGAATATGAGCTGTGAAGCAGCACAGAGGATGCTTGTTTTGAATAAATTTCATGTATTGCATTTGTTCTTATATATGTATCTATCTTGTTACAATTTATACGTAATAATGAAATTTTCTTAACCAACAGGATAATACAAAAGTATATGATGCAAATTACTTTCCCATATAAATGAAATATTAACGAATGCGAGCCAATTCTGTGTGTTTAATAATGTAGAAAGCAGTGTCAAGTGACTCCCTGGGACTCGCTGAATTATTTAATGAGCTCATTCCACTAGTTTCGTTCATATCTTGAACAGCCGGACGGAATGTCACCAGTATTTTGCACATCGTGAAAAGGATTTTTATTGCCAGTTTAAAAATTTTTAAAGCACTTCTTTGGTGTTCATTTTCGAGAACTTAGGGGATGATTAATATTTATTGTAACGCCGGAAAGGTTTTATGTAACGATGCATTTGAAAACTTAAAATAAAGAAAATTTTACGCGGAAAGTAAGTTGTACTTTACGTTGGCCATGAGATTTATAACAGCAGGCTTACAATTTACAGGTTAGTATTAATAATATTAAGACGAAATATAAAAATGATTGAAAATGTTGATGCAATAACCAAAGTGATCTACGACAACGTATTTAGGTAAAGTAATGGCTCTTTTAAAATTGCGGCTGAAAAAATTGTATAGGTACGTTGTCTATTTATATTTGTATCTTTCATTTATTCAAAAGTACATATTCTATTTTCAAACTAATAAAAAATAAAACAAAATAAGAAACGAGTTTCATATCGATAAGGTTAGATAATAAAGTTAGGTTTCAATACGCATTAGATGAACTGGTTTTATGTCACGCCCCATTATCATATTTTATCGTCACATAGTATTAGATAGACGCTGATTATGAACAATATTTTTAGAGGTTAGATTACGTGGGTGTTATTCACTTTATTGTCATTATCCTTTCGGTTTTGCCCAGGTGTAAAAATCTTAGACAAATATTTTTTTACACTCATACTATTTTTTACAAAGAGACAATGTCTAGAGAAAGGATTTTTTATTAAGTATGAGTAATTCCAACATACGTACAGATTATGGTTTTATCTGTCCCTGGATTTAAAATGAGAAAGGTGTGCATGATTAATATACTGAATGTAACATTATTTATATTTATTTACAAGCTGCAATAACTGAGGATATTATGAGTTGTATACATGGCTGGAAGTTATTCTAATAATAAAGATATACATTGTTAAAAAAATATTAAATATGTCCTTTTTAGGAAATCTACTAGAGTTATTTGTCCCGAAACGTTGTAATATATTATCTACATACAGAACAGATGTTATCTGCAAACGTCGAATATTTCCGCATTACCAAACACTATTTGCTTATTCAGATAAACTATTGGCGGTATTGTTTCACATAAAAACAAATAAAAAGTACCCCTTTTTATTTATTATTATTTCTTAACCGACTTCCGAAAAAGAAAGAATTTCTCAATTCAACCGCGTATATATTCATCTCTTACATACAACCTAGAACAGACATGTACAAAGACATATGACAGGTAGTCGTAAGCGCAAGGTTAATAAAAAAAAATAATATTACGTTTTTTTCCTTTTATACAGATTGATGCTAAAACATATTTCTCACAGAAAAAGTATTTTTATTTTAAACTTAAATTCATCATCAATAAGCTACATAATTAATACGACAGGTTTGTGCTTACGAGAATATTAAATATTCCAAATGCAAAAGTTTGTAACGCCAAAATGGGGTCGCACGAAATTTGGCGCTCAGATAGTTTATACCCTCTCAGGTAGATTGACGCAAACTAAAATTTTTAACCCGGAAAAACAAAATTAACTTGTGGGTTAGCAAAACTAACAACAGCACTCCAAAACGTGTCCACTTGAAAGTTAGGATACTAATGTCCAGTTAAATAAAATGTTGGCTGTTTTTATTCTTTACATAGTGGAAAATGTTTTAACCGACCATTTTTTTACCTTAACAAATTATTTTTCTCTATTAACCTAATTGAACGCACATGTATTTAAATTCGACTGGATAATTCCACGCAACCAATTATTTAATCACACGTTCCTATTAATTCTAATACCAACATAAATTTTACCGAAATACATCTAGACAAGCAATTTAAATGCTGCGAAAGTGGCAAGGGTCCATAGAGTTTAAATTCTAAGTTGATCGGTTTTAATTCGGCTCCTTTCGTACCCTTTTCACAGCGGCTTCGTGAGTGCTGTCAGTCCTACTCGTATGCGGCATAGCGGAGGTAATTGGACTTCTAGGAAAGGTTTTAAAAGGAATTGTTCACATAAAAATCCACGTGAATGTGGATTTTTCTTCGTCGATAAGACTTGGACTGCGTATCTAAGTAAGATAAATTCAAAAAAAAAATCAATAGTAAAACGAAATACGTAAATTTGACATTTAAACAGTACGGTGCTCTGCTCCGTTAACACTTGACTGAAAGACGACGATGCATCATCGTGGTATTCATTTATTTGTACTGTGCTATTTTTTTACAGATTCATCATCATCATCACCAGCCCATATACATCCTATTGCTGGGAACGGGCCTACGCTACATCTGAGAGGGTTTGAGCCTCCTTCCACCACGCTAGCCTAGTAAAGGTTGGCGTACTGGATACAGGTTAGTGTGTGTTTGTTCTATTGTGAAATGTTTTCAATTATAATTCAATCATACTTGCTTTCTTATGTTGAGCGGTAGCTCATTTTAACAAAGAAAATATCACCCCCATCGGTATACAAAAAAACTGTAATCCTACAAACAACAAATAATATGAAAGTTATATAAAACTTGCCTAATGAAGTTCCTTTAAATAACATTTTCTTTGAAAAAAGTTACAGACGTGGAGAGTTTCGTCTGATTTCGCCAGCACATTGCGTCGTTTAAAACAGACATGCGTCTTATGAAACATGATATAACTTTGGAAATTTGCGAAATACAGATATTAAGGCGTGCTTTTTAATTTACGTAACACAAAATAAGACATTGTTCACTCGGTGAATGGAAGTACGAAGCGCGCAATGAGGCGTGGCTGCTTGCTTTTATTACTACTACAAATATTATGCATATATACTGTACACGGAGTACAGCTCGTTATATTGTCATATTTCAATTTAGCTATGCATACATATTACACCAAAACACGCTTAGATCCATGTTGGTTGTTCGTGGTTACGCCTGCGGGCAAATTGTTCAGCTAAATTTTGAACGACGTATTCAATTCATGAAAATTCATAACGTTTGGTGTAACTTCCACTATAAATCATAAATAAATCATGCTTTCACTAGAAATGTACCTAAACCAACTGATGTGTAATTTACCTTAAATAATGTTTTGCTACCGTAGGCGTTATAGGAAAGTTCTGGCAAAATAAAGAGACATCTCGTGTTTGTATTTATTAATAATTCCGAGCCTATAAAACTGCTGACCTTAGTGGAGATTACATCGTCACCGGCCAGACAGGCTAGCACTTTAGGCTCACAAAATGTTCGTCGCACGATATAAATAATGTGGGGTAATTGTGCCCTAAAAACATTTCATGATGACAGATTTAAGTTTTCTATTAGCTGCTGAACAATGATAAGGCTGCCGTGTTTTCAATTCGGTACATTTTTTGTACTATACAGGAAACAATCTCTGTGAAACGGCATTCATTCCGAAAAGACAATGGATTATCGGCTGAAGTAGATACACCGGCGTTAAGAGACATTTGTAATCCAGATTGATAGGCGCCTCCGCTAATTGAGTCGCTTTCACGTATTAACCTATTTGGCGGGAGTTACCGACAATGCCGACGATTTATATTGCAAATTTCGCTCAGCTGTTACCTCAGATTCACGTCACGGCCCGATCGTTGCGAAAACTCTAAGCCATTGATCTAATAAATAATGTTTTAAGGGGTTTCGAGCTAACTACGCCCGCCCGGTTTGAATTATGCGGGCTACTATTGTTTCATACCAATGATCGTGGCCCGATTAATGACAATGCAAAGTAATCAGCGGCCAAGATACGCCACCGACCCAAAATTCGATAAGGAATTGTATTTCGAATTAGTATTTGAACAAGTTAAGATTGGAAACATTTGCAAAGCGGGCTATAATTGTTTCAATACATTTATAGTAAAGGCTATTATTATTAAATCCATAAATTAAGGTCAATTAAAATTTGATGGTCACATCATCAGCCTATTATTTTCACTATCAGCATATTTATACTACCTTTTCGGAGTCGTTCGTAAAAGAGTTTTCTAAGGTTTAAATTATGCGAGCTAATTTAAAAAAAATATGTTCTGTCCAGCATTCATTGAATGCGTTCTGATATTGTCAAACAATCTAAATATGTATATTTGTTACATCAAATACTACTTACATCGTTTAGGATATGATATAAAGCGAGGGATACATTAGAGATCATTGTAACGACCTTGACCCGATACTGACCTTTGCTGGGTCCTGTTGGTTACCAGTCACGTACACCGAGGCTCGACGTCCGAGAAGGGTCCGGCTTACGATAGAGCTGCTTCGACGCCCGGACAGACGATCTTGCGGTACAGGCAACATGATCGACGAACTTTATATCAAATAAATATCGTCCTTTTTCACTTTTTACATCCAAATTGTCACTTTAAAAACACTGCACAATATCACTTAGGTATACATTAATTTATTTTATGTTAAACTAATTTGTTATTTATATAGGCACTATCATTAACTTGGTGTTATTATTTCGTAAAGTAGCACAAGATTATTTACAGGCATTGTATGGTGTAAGGATCTGAAACAAAAACACAACATTATGTTTTGATAGCAGTATCTATAGTTTTCATAATGGGATGACGAGGGTCGCAATATGAACGCCTTTTTCGCGCCCGCCATTCACAGACGAAAATGATATGGGTCCTTTTCAAAGTAAAGCTTATAGATTCAGATAACGCGAGTGGTGCAGCATTTGTTTCGAATGATCTGCCGAGTCATTATTACAGTTTCGCAATATAAAATTAAAATTCGAAGAATAGAAGTCTAAAACAATTCTGCCTTATGGCTGTTTTATTCACTGTCCATTGGGCTGTATTGGTTTTTAAAGTGTGTCGTGAGTTCTCTTAGCTACGGTAGGGTCATAGTTGCGATGTCGCGAGAATGCTCTATGTTATTTTTCTCTTTTGAAGTGAGATTACCCCGGCAGTGGCCATATGTACCGCAGTCCCTTCTGGTTACAATAAAGCCTATCACATCTCTATAACCATCAGCCCTTTTACGACCCACTATTGGGCTTGGGCCTCCTCTATAACTTGAGGGTTTAGGCAGTAGACCACTACGCTACTCTACAACTAAGAGGGTTTGCGCCTTAGACCACCACGTTAGCCTAGTGCGAGTTACACTACACACCTAAGAAAATCCTAAGAGATTTTTGTGTCCAAGTTTCACGACGTTGTCTTTCACCGTTTTAAAAGCTAACATCCATTTATTTACGCACCGACAGCTTGGTAAAGTTTAGCCGAGATTGACTATTTAAGGGTGTTGGAAAGCGTCGTGTTTAGGCCAGCGATAGCCGAGAGCCACGTACTTCAAGTTGGCGCCTGAGCCGAGTGTTTGTGCTTACTCGACGCCTTAATTGTTAAAACCTCTATCTTATTCAACAGCATGCACGCCGTGCAGGTGAATGACTTGAATTAAACAACTGCTTTTAACGCCTTCCATACATAACGCAGACGTTCGAAATTGTCTTTATACTTATAAAACTGTAAAGTCTTCGAGTATAAAAAAAATCCATGTGGGATACCGTTTGCTATTACATCATTGATCATATAATCATCAGTCCATATACGTCCAACTGCTGGGCCCGAGAATCCTCTACAACCGAGAGGGTTTAGGACTTAGTCAACCACGCTGGCCTAGGTCGGGTTGGCAATTCCTGAGCAACTAAGTAATTCCTGAAAACTGTTAGGAGTCCTGGTATTTTGTAATAAAATATTAATATAATGATAATTTTATATTATTAGTAAATTCTAGTCTTGATGGAAAATATGTTGGTACGCTACTTATTCGATTCCCAAAGGTAGTGTATAAAAAAAGCATAATCTTATTACTGTCTCGTAAATACAAAACAAAAAACTGCCTTTTGTAAGCTGACCGTCTGTCTGTCAGATTATGATAGAAAAATGTTTTACCTAAACTTCATAACTACAAGACAGCCACAAAGCTTATTATAAGTTGTAAAAAATATACTCTGCTGAATAATTTATATTACATGTACAAAAAACAGTTGATTGCGTCCGTCATTGATAATAGTCATGCAATTTTGACGTAACCGAAATCAAATATTTCTTTTTAAAAACATTACTTTGACGAGTATTTACTTTGGCATGAATGGATATGAATACGACATAAATCTTATCCATCATGTTATCAAGAGAATAAGGCAATCATTCTCCTCCCTTCCTTTTTTCTTTGCCTACTTATTTAGATTTAGAAGCTTAGTTAAAATTCTACAAATTTCTTCACATTGTTAGTTAGTTTCAATAGAATTTGTGTCAGCCCTTGCTTCTTTTCCATACCTATGGTATTCATAACTGGCTACATGATTAAAGTGCTTGCTATGAATCACTAACTTTATGACCTAACTAAAAGAAGTAAAATATTATAATTATATTCATGGAATACTTTAGAACTTGTATATATTTGAAAAAACCTTACATTTTTTTTAAAGTATACCAGTATTAATGAGTTTCCACTCACCCACAAACCCAGTCCTTTTAAACCAGTTTCTGACTGTGTATTTTTCCCTCTGGTGTCTGTTTTTAGCGCGGACACTTTTTCACGCGCTGGTAATGCGTTTGAAAGCTTCTGCACAACTCATTTTTCCGGGGCATAGTATAGATGTTCTACGCACGCCATAGTACTTTCCCACGGTATTAGATGTAATCCCACGTAATACCACAATATTCGGTACACGCCGTCCCCAACCACCCATTCATGCGTGAAAAGTGTTTACACATATAATGATGCGATGCGATGTTGTTATTAGAGTTAGTTTTCGTTGCGATTTGTTATGTTTAAATTTAATAAGTTTTATTTTTCGTTTCGAAATTAAGTTGTTAAAATTGGGACCCAAATGAATGTTATTGTAAGTAATGAAATTGGGTTTTATTCTTCGATTGACAAAAAATGTGATCGTTATGTTAATAGAAATAATAAATGGTTTTAATCGTTATACTTGTCGTGTTTTTATAAACGGAAATTTAAATATGTTTTTACGTCCATAAACATCGGTACACTTAAAGGTGTTTTTTATTGTTCTAGCGGGTTACAAAGATTAGTTCGGAAGCAGATTTTGCTAAAAATAACCTACCATCCAGTGCAACACAGTACCTACCACTGATATATATATAATTCATCATCTTCATTATCATCAGCCCATATACACCCTACTGCTGGGCACGGCAACTAAGAGGATATAATAAAAATCGTTCTAAATGCATAGCGCGAATAGCTAATCAAAACAATTATGCCGACATGTTCAAAAACAAAGGAGTATTGAAACTACAGCTGTTGTAACTTTGCCGCTGAATTCTGAATCAGGAATTAGATTTGCATTATTGGATACCCAATAACGGTGTTACACCACCAAAATGGGAGTAGTATTAGGCACAAGTTATACATATGTAAATTACGGCCATGTATCTACATAAATCTCGTGTATCTCATGATACACCCGAATTTGATGAATGGCAAAACATTCCGTCCCACCAGCCGCCGACTTTGTTTCTTTATGCATTATTTATGTTCTGTTTGATTTTCGATAACGATACATAATGCCAAGATGAAGATGAGATGGTAGTAACTACACCAAAACTAGCTCCATCGGGGAATATTTTTATTAACCACATCGTTTTCAAGACATAATTGATCAGAGATTTTTGTAGTCTATTTATTCTTAAATTCCGTAGCCAGTATTTGGTATAAGCCGGTCTGTATCCAATTTTCTCTTGTCGTATAAATTTTAGAGCACTATTCCAAAACGATATGTGTATGTAGTCGTGTACAAATTGTTATTGCTATTGATGTAATTAAAGGATTTATACTGTTAGTAAAAAATATTTTTCGTAGGTATGCATGTTTCTTTTATCAATAGTTTTATTTCCAATTATCAGTTTCAGACTATTGTAATGTGATCGAGAAATGTATGAGTTGAGGTGTTATCACAACATTCAGATCTAAAACAAATGTTGATAGCTTTCACAAATGTATGTTTCAATGCGAGAATTAAGCTGCGGCTTCTGTTTTCACACTCGAATTCACAACCACTGCGGCATCGGGGCTATGAAATACGACTCCGATGAGTTTTATTTCATAACGATTAATTTTATATAATTCTTAAAAATTCCCATCCAATATCGCGCAAAATACTATTTCGCGTCCAGACGTTTGACAGTATTCGTCTGATATTAAAACTTCAAGGCCTATTTAACGCTCGTGAAACGTTTTTTCCGCGAAAAATACACAAAAAGTGCTCAACTGCCAGCGGCAGAGGGCGCCCTCGGCTCGTTAACCCCGCCCGCTCCGGACTGTCGTGAATTATACACGTGCAAATACATGACGACTTTTTAGTTTTTACACCATACTGCTGGGACGATGCATCAGACCTCCTCCACTGCTATTCCAAATTAAAAAAAAAATTAAAAATTAAAGTGCCCGCCAGCTTGTTCAGTTATGAACACTCATGCGACAAACTCGACGGTCAGCTTGTATTTATTTTTATGTTAATGGCTGTAAAAGCTAATTAGCCGCTTTAGTGGCTGAATTGTTCCAAATGGGGTGAAAAATGTTCCAACGCCGTGTATAATTGATGTTTAACGTTTTAATAAATGGGATAATTTATTCTTTTAACAGTTATTCATAATTTTACTGAAGTATAGAATTCGTATATTTTCGCATGAAAGGTCTCAAACCTTTTTCACTTTTAAACCTTTGCGTTAATAAAAAGTAGTTATACATATCTGTTGTTGTTCAAGTTGTAATTTAAAGTAACGGGAGGGCCGGTTGTGATTGGTTGTCAAGTGCATGTGATGGGCATGGAAGCCGAACAAATGAAGACAGACGCGATGATAATATCTTTATTTTCATCGTAAAGGAAAAAATACATTTCTAAACTTGGTTTTGCTAGACATTTCGCTCTTGTTTTGTTTAATTGAATTTTTTGTTGGAATTTGAATTCGGTTATAATTTTGACATATTGAAGAATAATAATCTCTGAGTAAGTGTGTTTTTAGTCTACAAAACTCCCTTTAGGCCAGCCTGCTGTGTTTTTATTGTGGTTGTAGGCCCCTGCCCAGCGATGGGACATAATATATGGGCTGAAGATTAAGTGTGTATTTTTTGACTATCGTGACTACTTTATCACCTTATTTTCAAGGACACAATATGTAACTCTCACGAAATAGCAAGTAAAAATAAGATTTAAAAAAAGCTGGTAAAAAGAGGGTAAAACGCGTGGATACTCATCCCTCATGGAATACAAGCGTAAGCGTATATGGGTGTGAATACTGGTGTAGCATGTCCTATAATTGTCTTTTACAGATCGCATTAAGCTATAAAACTGACAATAGTACTGCAAATCCTGTTGTATTTAGTTTCATTTTCATTTTTGGCATGTAACAATAAAAAGTTTACCAATTAATAAACAGACCGCAACATTAAAAAAAAAAAGAGAAACGAGCACATCATCGGAACACTAAAACGCTAACTCACAAGATCTCACTGAATACGACAACAATTTATTCGCAAATCTCGTAATAACAACGTAGTTAGAGGCTCCCTCATTGCCACTATTATTCCTGAATGTGAGCTCCTTAGCATATTTAACCTATTATGAGGTTAATGGGTAATGTAGGCGTCGCCCTCGCTCGCAACTTGATTCGGTCTTTAATTTTCCGCCAGTTCTCAGTTAACGAGACGAAGCACCATCACTCATACACCGGCTTTCATATAAAACTGCTTTTATAGATAAATTTCAGTTAAATTGCGAACGGTTTATGGACGCTCGTAAAATTGCGTTTATTCGACTTACGTATTCGTACTACATTTGATTTTTAACGCGTTTAAATCAGCGCTGTGTTTTAACTCAGTCTGTTCCGATGGAAATAGCATATGATTTTAAATATACAGTATATTTAATACATACTATACAAAAATACAGTAAATTAATACATACAGATACTAATGTTTGTGGAAAGGAAAATGTATTCAAAGTTTCTTCTAATTTGTTTATTTAATTTTCTAAATTTCGTGCCACGATGGAGAGTTGAACCGGGAACCTTTTAATTTAATAATAATATTTTTAGCCCAAGTTTAAAACATTATACTAATATCTGTTCCGGTATTCAACTACCTAAAAATATATAGGTCAAAATCAGTACCCAATTGATTTATGTAAGAACCATTACATTTCCATTTATTATATTTAGGTAAGTATTGCTATATTAACAGCATTATTATTTGAGCAATATTCTCACACACAATGGATCCAATGAATACTGTACGCAACAACTTTCACCAAGAAGTTTCTTATCCCGACATTAGTAGATTAACGCGTCTAACAAACTTTAGCTTTGATTAAAACCACGAGACATTGCGACGTGAATTTTGAACAGCCGGCCTAATTCATTGTGCGTGGAGCGAAATGATTCATTGTGATTGCAGAAAAATAAATTGCTCGGAGCTGCGAGGTAATAAAAATACCGTATTACATAAAGCGTTTTTATAACCATAAGCTGCCAGGAGACAGAATAAAAAAAGAAGACATCTTTCTCTTTAAAACTTCGTCTAGGGAGATCTATGAACTGGATTGACGTCATCAGAGAAGACTTGCGTGTCTTGCCTTACAATGAATACCTCTGATCGGGAATTGCGACTAACTTTTATAGTCACTCAGTCGGTTAAAAATATCTGCTTCAAAATTGAGCTGAAAGATGTCACCTAAACAAACATACAAATACATCTATTGGAAGGGAAATAAAATCTTGAAAAATGTGGCTTTTCAAGGTATGTACATTGTACAGATCTTAAAGGAGTATACGAGCTATATTATCCTTTACCTACGTCTAGTGAGGAAAAATGTAACTTAGTAGAAGAAAGGTCTTGCACAAAACTAACAGCAAAAAGATTGCCGTCGCGTTTCAATCGGTGATTGTGATTGCCTTCTTCTTGTTCCCTTTTTTAATTAATAGCAGTCAATGCTTTTAATCACGAGAGCAAAGTTACTTAACTCCCATGAGGTGACGAGGAATGGGATGTCGGCGTCCGGGCCTGGTATTCGGACATGTTAGTGACGCTAAATCCTTACTAATAGCTTTGCTGGCTGATCAAATTTCTTAGCATAATTATGTTAACCAACAAAATTATAATAATGTTCAATTGAGAATGTCTTTTAGTATAATCAGGGTATTGTATTACGTGTATAAGTATTTGGTACAAATGTGCCAAATAATGGAATGGAAAGCCATTCCATAAAATTTAATTCAAATTTCTGACACCCTCAAAAAAAGCTAAAATTGAGGCTTGGGCATAGACGTCACATTATCTTTTAAGTATTCCTTCATTAAATTTTCTACTACTGAATTTATAACGATAATATTATGTTTTTAATTTTGTCTCATAAATGTCTCTTCTTCGGGCTAGCTCACGTGAGCTCGGCCGTAATTTTAAAGTGTTGTATAATTAAATTCCAATGTTACCATAACTGAAAGTGCTTCACTTTATATTCCTAATTAATGAGGGAAAATTTTAAATGAATGACTAGTGTGAAGATTTAATAATTATAACAAAAATTATTTTAAAGCCTGAACTTATTATTCTCCACACAGTTATGTTAAATAACTAAAAATGATTATGTAATCATTTCCCTTTTTCAGTTGAGTGATTTGTCTTGCTTGAATCTTAAAAAAATAACCTCAACTAACACAACATTTTAAATATCAGTGTATTTTTAATGAAATATTAAGAAATGAGTTAATAATACACAAAATGAACTAAATAAACCAACTCCAAGTATTATTATTTTTGTGAAGCTCTAGAAGTGTTATCATAATTTTTATGTATTCGACACTGGTAACAATTGGTACCGATGTCTCCGAGCTTCATATGCCATTATATTTCATCCTGTAATGTTATTTCCTGTGCATATTTCGAATACGTGAATATTTGAATGCGAAGGTCACAAACCTTGCGTGTTATCAACCAAGATATCCTAGATATAATATTTAACACACTTTATTTCTCTGAAAATCTCCAAACATCAATGTTACTTTTGCCGATCGTCCTTCCCCTTCTCTGACTCAAATGAGCGTTTAGTGAGAATTTATTTAGGCAATAATGGCGAATTCGAAATTAAGATCCTTCGTTCTGTGTGAATATCTTTCTGATTGCCTTTATCCTCATAATTTGACCACGAAATTGATCAATTATCAAGTCTCATCAATTTTACTTAGAATCTTTCAAGCAGAATTTAGCGAAATCGAACCCGCAGCTACTTTTTATAAAATGGTCTCCATATGTTCTTTGCTGGCTGTCTAGTTCCTAGTATATCAACAATATCGTGAGGTATATCATAGTGATGAATATTAATAGTGCTCACAATAAAAAAAATGTATGCCATGTAGGTAGGTAAATAACACATTAATTTATATGCCAAGTAAAATGGTACAGTTATAAGATAAGTATCGGTAACTGTCCAAATATGTCACTCCTGCAGGACATTTTAGTGGCATTTTCCTTATCCACGTAATAGATACTGCAAGGCAACATTATCGCCCGAGTGTGACGAAACGGTGTCCTATAACGCGGCCTTATCGCGTATACAAATAGCTAATATCGGGATAATGCCTATCCAATGTCAGGTTAAGCATATTCTGAATATGTTATCAATTGGAAATAAGCTCTGTCCTGCTAATAATGGATTCTGCCTGTTTATCGAAGCTGCGCGCAAAATCAATACCACATTAGATTTTGCTCACAGGCTAATGCAGTCTGCAGTGATAATAGCTAGAATAATAAACTTCGCATCGAGGATTTTTTAAAGAGTTTTTATTAAGTTCTTTCTTATTTGAGAGTTGAGAAATAGTAATTTGCATGCTTATATTAATTTAATAAGAAAACTTCGCTAGAAATACAAAAAGTATGTTAATTTTATGTATTTAGCACCCAAGTTGGACCGAAAATCGGCAGTCTTTTTTAGGTTATTATAATATTTCTTTGGCTGTTTGGTTAGGAAAGCGATATAATCTAAGTAGGTACAACATTTATCAAGACTGATTCTTCGACATTCTCAAAATTAATTAAAGTTATTAAATTTCTTTAAGACTATATCGCAAACACAATTTAATAGACTAAAAGAAAAGTACTTAAGTGTTCGGGTTATCCAAATTGCTTTAAAAAAATATATTTTCTACACAATGTGTGTCTTAAGCTCATTAACAATAACAGAAAGACAATGCAGGACATTTAAGCAGCTTTATGCCTCTAACATAATTTCTATTTAGCCATATCATACACATTTGAAAGAGAATAGTTAAGAAACAAAAACACGTAGAAATAATAAAATAACTTGTGTGACAAATTAAGTATTTTTTTATCATCAAATCAATCACTTACTACTGCGCAGGGTAAATAAATCAAAATATATCCCATTTCGACGCTGACAATGTAAAATGAGATACGAACACACTGTCGACATATAAAATTTTGCAGCACGTAAACCGAGCCGTGTAATGTCGATGGTAAAATTGGAATAGCACGAATAATCTGCTATATTTTATACAGCTGTGTTTTTACGCGTGTAACTTCAGCATACTGGTAGTTTACCACACGAACTTCCATAAGGCAACATAGTTCTTGTTTACCTTTATTTAATAACTGAAGCTAGGTTTATAAGTTTTAATATAATTTGGTTGCTTATTTCGCGTATATGATCTTAAGTTATTTAATTTATTAGCACTAAATCGACATTATTCATAAATTTGTCGCCCTTAAATTTGTTTAAACAATGAATAAGACCTCTTTTCTGAAAATAGCATAAGTATCAATTATTCCTCGATGATACCATATTATGAACGCAATCGTAAAATGATAAATTAAGAAAAAGGTAAAACATCGAAAAGATCGTAATTACCGAATCGTAATTTAAAAAAGAATGAAAATAAACTCTATAAAAGCCAATAATTTTAATTAGTCACCAACAACGCTCAATCATTTTATGCACCTACCATTGTTATTTTTAGTTGTAATATCAGAAATAGCTAATTTAAATGAGTTGGTGAGGGCTATTTACAGGTAAGTTATTATAATTATAACATATGTTAGTCTTAGAAAAAAATCACGAAGCATATAATTTCTATTTTTTATATCCAAACAGGTATTTGGAGTAGGTATTTTTAAAACCCACACATTCTGTAAAAGAATTACTGATTTCGTGTTACACTCTCGTACAAGGCTCCATATAATGTTTGTAGCCCAGAGTTCCATTATGCTCTCATAATAGAACACGGCAGTAAACCTAATAAGGTGGAGCCCCTTTGCTTCTGTGCATATAGACCAACCTTACCTTCGCTTCTTATAGGATAAAACAGCCGATTGGATGGTGAAACGGGTCTTATATAAAAACACTAGTTTAATATTCGTTAACACTACATCAATTGTTTTGGCTTTTCATCTTGCATACGTATCTAATAAAAAGAATGGGTTATGTCACAATTGACGGATGTTTAATATGTTCTTGTATGTACTTTCCGGTGTTAGTAGTGAAGGAGTCAAAATAATCCACCTAAGAGGACAGTTAAACTATTTAATCCCAGTAACACCCATTTCTGACAATCATTCACAATAGTTAAACATTCTTTTTGTATGCCAAGGAACCGATTGCTTTACTCCTTCGAGTAATTTTTTCTACAATTTAATTTTTACCTACATAAAATAATTATTATATTATTAACAATATAATCGATAGCCTAACAAAGATTAACAGTCATACATAACTTCAACTTCATTATAATTCGTATTCGCGTATAGAGGAAATCGATACAATTAATCAATTTAAAGCATAATAGAATCCATAATCAGACAATTATATCATATAACGCAATTGTCAGGGGTGTGATCAACGTCCATTACGTGACTAAGGTCATGGATAAGCTAATTATAACTACTTTACATAATTCTGATATACGTATTTTAATCCATTTTCAACAAACAATAAATACGAGGAGGCTGTTCATACCATCTCAATTTTTTTAATGATTTAACCGAGGTATAAATATAATATTGAAAAGTTAATGTGATGACTGATGAGTGATGACACGCCTTCAATATTAGGTTTTATCTATCACGTTACTCTGCAGTTTTAATTACTATTAAGATCACGGCAAACAATACAAGTAAACTTGATAAATTTCATATGGTATCTAGCGATACAGCTTAAGATACGATGTATTTTAGTCGACATATAGCCTATTATTTGCAGACTTGAAGTTAGTTCCGTCCATCACAGAACTCCAAGGCGGATTAGTGTACCTATCTTTAACAGACATTTACTCAGCACAAAAGTTTTATGACAAATGTGATTACGCACGTTTCTAAATTGTATTACGTAGACCCCTTTTTTACAGAAGTACCAAATTAAATAAATTATTGGTAACAACATTTATATCAATCGCTTAAGCAGTGAAAAGCCTTCGTAGTATTTTTAAACATGTGCTAGATTTTAGCTAACTAAACAGTAACAACTGCTGAGACCAAAAAACTAATGATTTCTCATGGGTAAATAAAACAAGACTACAAGTTTTACTATAGTCATATCTATTCCATAATATTCGGCAGTTAACACAGCCACTGCAGCATCAGACATGTTTAGTAGTTTCCTAACTTTACCGTTATTACATATTCACTACGAATTAAGGTCACTCAACGTCCATAAAGCACCTCGGGACTACCGCAATTATCAAAGTTAAGTAGTGAAAAATAACATTTCAATTTGGGCTTTTAAAAGTTATTGGACATAAACAACAATATCTCAATTTGTTTCCCAGTTTTCCAATACTTTGCGAAGGGTCGTGGAAAGCGAGGTCGTTAGGGATTTATGTCAATCCTGCATGAGATAAATTTATAACTTGCCGGACAAGTACTTGGTGGCAGAGAATTAAAACGAATAATGTTACAATTAATTTGGCATCTTGACATCCCGCTGTCAGCCACAGCGCACTGTTCCACTCATCGCGCATTATTTATTCTGTGAAGAATATAGGTATGTATTCTGTATATGATTACAGAATGTATCAGTCTTTGACAAGTAGTCTTCATCTTCTTCATCAACCCATATTCGCCCACTGCTGAGCACGGGTCTCCTCTACCATTGAGAGGGTTTTTAGGGTTTTGACAAGTAGTCGTATATATGAAATATTTTTGCCCGCGATTTCTATACGAATGTTAAAAATCTGACCAAAATAAAATTATTGATTAATTTTCTTTGCGGGATCATGCCAAATTAGCTTCCCTTAGATGCACTAAGCTTCAATGTTCGTGCGTGCTGCTGTTGATCCTGGAGCACAGCATTTGCAGTGGCGGGTGTGTGGTGGAATTGGCCAAAAACATAATACATACATAACCTCACGCCTATATTCCCCGAAGGGGTAGGCAGAGATGCATTTCTGCACCCACATTTCGCCAAGTATGTATCAGTCCCACGTCGTCCCAATGTGCTGCTCCGTGCTGCTACTGAGAATTTCGTGATGGAAAAACCCAATAACACTTTGCCCGACCCGGGAATCGAACCCAGGACCTCAGGATCACACGGCACATGTCTGTACCGCGAGACCACGAGGCAGTCAACAAAACTAAAAACAAAATACAACCCAAGTAAATAAATAATCCATTGGCAAATATTATTGAAAATAAAATATTTATGTAATGGTCTTTACAGACCATAACATAGTTTAGCTTGTAAAAGCTAAACTTCAACAAGGTATATGAAATATTTGTATCATTTTCATGATTTGTAAAACATATTCTCAGACCCCATAATATTCAATCAATGGCATTCTCTACAGCTCAAGTAGTGTATAAATAAAAAGACAAAGCGTTTATTCGTATTATTTGGTGTGAGGCGATGATTCAGTGGACGTTCGGTTTCCCTGTGCAAGGCTCACCGCGCACCGTTAAGCCTCTTAGTGTCTCCGCACTATTTATCATTTCCCCGTGAACATCAACTGGATGCGCCACATTTATATTTATTAAGCGACGAGCTCAACGTTTTGTCACTACATTTACTATCTGAGCGACAATGTGTTCCAGCAGCCACTATATTACGAAATTAAATGTAATTTCCGTATCATAGCTATCACAATTTTAAACTTAACCCTTGATTAGACACCGTGTGGTATTTTCCTCAGAATGACAAGAATTTCACTTGATAATATCTATTACAATAGATTTTTTTTAGAATACTGATTTTCAGGGTATTTTTATACTCATAAGCTAAGTAAAAAAATATGATCATCGTACAAATAAAATAAAAATATCGTCTAATAAAGGGCTAATACATGAAAGAAACACTGTATTACATAAGCTGGAATAAAAATACATAAACACACACACTTGTACACACTTGTATGTTAAAGCTGTCTTAAATGTAAGCAAAACAGTAACAGTCATTGAATATTGATTTAAGATATAACAATGTACCGCCATTATTAGTATATCAACCAATAAATAATTTATAGCATGTCGTCGACTGTATTCAAATATGTGCATATGAACGTATTTATAGTGCAATTTACGAAACAATAGTAATAAATAACACACGACAGTCACGCACTTAGTCTCGATCGCTCTCTATGAAATGAGTCTTATGCGATAAATAAGGCACATATTACAACTTGGATAATGATTGAATCCTGCACTTTTAAGAATTGTGAGAGCACATTATCATCATATGTGTATACACAAAAATTGTACATAGTATGTTTGACGACAATTTTGTGAGTGTTTTTGTTCGATAACCCCAATCCGCACAGGCCAGCGCGCGTACCAAACTAAGGCCTTAACTCTCTCGTTGTAGAAGAAACCCTTGACTAACTACCGAAACTGTTTAAGTTTATAAAAATGTTACTTATTAAAAGGACTTCATGGTCTAATAAGAATTCCTAGATTCAAAAACAAAAGGGTTATAATTTTATATTATAGTTTCTAATAAACTTTCGTAATAACAAAAAACTATTATATCATAAGGTTTGATCAATTTGTGAATTTGATATGGAACCCAAAACTCCGTGGAAAGTATTAATAAACAAACAAGAGACCAATGTGGCGTACAAATTCAAGCACTTTCCTCTCAAGATTCTATAAACTGTCAGCCACTTTGGAACGTGCTTATACGAAGGAAAAACGGCACGCTTAAGCAGCTAAATATCATCAAGCTTACAATTTGTATAAAAATCATAAATATGCCGCTGTACATTTTGATATTATTACAAAAAAGGGATTGATCTGACTTCTTGATATCGTAATGATATTTATTTAATTATTTTAATAATATGTTATAAATATATACGTATAGGAAGTAGGTTAACAAACGCTTAATGAAAGATTACTTGTTGTTTGTCAGCTATTAATATTGTCAGTTGGTTCTTAATAAAACATTGACCAGATGATGATAAAGTTGTTATGTAAATTGAAAATACTCGTAAAATTGCCAAATAATAATTTTATTGAAGTTTTTACGAGTAACACTGATTTCCATTCACCGTAATAGCTTACTCCATATAAAATATAAAAAAACTTTTACTAGGATACATGATGCAAACCCATAATGAAAAGCTAGGTTGGTCTTCAATATTCATATTAATAACATGTACTCGTACATTGAGGGGTAAATAAACTAATCTCTACTCCGAATGCTCGGATAAAGTTAAGATATATAAATGTATTATTAACAACATTTATTTCTTAGGTGTGTAGTCCGCCAACCCGCACTAGGCCAGCGTGGTGGACTATGGCTTAAACCCTTTCAATGGTAGAGGAGACCCGTGCTCAGCAGTGGGCGTATATGGGTTGATGAAGAATTTCCACTTTTATGAGTCAAGATTATAACGTTAATAAAAGGCAATAAAAGCACCCATATCTAATAAATTTCTATGTAAACAGCCGTCTAAACAATGTTATCAATTTGTGTATATGGGTTGATGAAGAAGAAGAAGATTATTAACAACAGCTGTTAGGTAAGCATTTACTTTATTTAGTGAGAATAATAATGTGTTGTATTTGCCTTTTATTTCTTTAGAAAATTGTCTTTAGTTTGTACCATTCCATAATGGAGCATTTTGTGATTTATACAAATCTATCTTTCAACATTAACATTAAAATCTTTTGATGGAGATAATTCATTTCAAATACGCACGGCGTTCCCGAATTATCATTGGGATCAAATTAATGCATTGTCACGATGGTGGAAGCGAAATATAAAATGGAATTTATGTAAATCAGATCTGAACTGTCAAATTAACACGTGCCCGACGCCATTATGTTCTTTACATAAAACATTTCGCGTCGTTTTGATGTCGACGTCGGAGTATCTATTCAATTTTCACACCGCATAAAGATCCTATCGTGAATTTAGTGCTGAGATATCGGTTACATGGTTATTTTGTTATCGGCATTAAGTTCTATTCACGCTTTACCGCTTGAGCACTCGCGGTAACCTATTACGTATAATAAGTAACTTGAAATACTGCGCCAGCCATTCTGGAATATCGAGCCATCTGTGCTAAATTTATGGCGCTTTTGAACGTTTTAAAACGAATTGAATTATGTAGTTAAGCAACATTAAGTATAAAATGTCTTTATTCTTAACATATTACAGGATTGATTTAGATATATTGTTTTAATGAAGAATATTATTTAAATTACTTGTATTTATTAAAAACGGTCGGTTAGTTTACGAATAAAAGATTCATTACATAGGTACTTATGGTTGATAATTTTTTTTTATATAAATAATTTGGTAGGATAAATAGAAATTGGTCTTGTTTCATTGGTAACGTTAGACAATGTTATCCATAGCTAGTTTAGTATAGTATTTTAAAGTTAAAATACTAATCATTTATTTCAAAGTAAATGGCTTACTAATCTAACATATTTCAGTTATGTAAACTCCAGAAAAAATTTGAAACATTACCTAAATATGCCTACAAAAAATGTGTAACGTAGATTTCGGCTCACGATATCGGAATTTTAATTACGAGGACGAATAATTAGCGTATACATATCAGACGGAAAACATGCACGGAACGTAATTAGTCATAATTAATCTCCAATATCCAGGGCTGGTGATTTAGTTGGGGACACGCAAGGTGCGTTTTTGGCGTAAAAATAAAAACTAATATTGCGATCAATCAGTTGACTGGACCATTTTTCGTAGCTTTGTCGAGGAGTATGACAAAGCAGTTAAAAGTGACCTTTGCTAAAGACATATTCAAGAGAATTTTTGCAGACAGGAAATATGAAATTTGATTGATACCTTAGCCGACTGCAGTTTAATCAAGCTAGAGTAACCAGTAATAAAATCGCTTTCTCTCACACATAGCGCTGAAGATTACAAAACAAATATATACACTTCACATCATTTATATTACGACAAAAATTTTACATTCTCTGGTTAGATAAGAATTTCCTTCTACCTTTAGTTCAGAAAATAATTTAAATCGCGTTATTATTATTTTATGCTCTATAAATATGTTAATATTAAAATCTGAAAATCTTCAATATCAATTCCTATATATGAAACCTATAGATTGCCATAAAAAGCTATACCCAATATAGTACATGGTATACATATAAAATATGGGGACGGAATTATCTTCACTTAATCCTATATAAACAATAAACATGCGTTCTCTTGTTGACATTAGAATAAAGGTAATTAAAGGGTATCCTATTGTACTATAGGCTTAGACATTATAAACTCATCATATCGACAAAATAATATTTATTATTATATTCCATATATGTATATCTCAAGATTTTCTGTAGCTATTGATATATTGAATGGGTGTTTCAATCTGGAATTCTAAATGAGTTCTCGAAACTAACGTGAATACATGAATAAGATGTCAGTTGAGGCAATGAAAGAAGTGTTTATCTTGACATCTATATCTATGCTGATATAGGTTATTGACAAAACTCCTTTGAGATCCTTTAAGTCTTTCTTTCAGTCAAACAAACATACTTTTAATATGTACATCTTCTTCTTCATCTTCATCAACCCATATACGCCCACTGCTGAGCACGGGTCTCCTCTACCATTGAGAGGGTTTAGGCCATAGTCCACCACGCTGGCCTAGTGCGGGTTGGCGGACTACACACCTAAGAAATTCCTAAGAACTCTTAGGTGTGCAGGTTTCATCACGATGTTTTCCTTCACCGTTAAAGCAAGTGATAATTCAATGTGAATACACACATAACTTCGAAAAGTCAGAGGTGTGTGCCTGGGGTTCGAACCCGCGACCGGCGAGATTCTCGACCGCGCGCCCAAACCTCGAGGCCATCACTGCTTTATTAGATTCTCGACCGCGCGCCCAAACCTCGAGGCCATCACTGCTTTATGTACATATTAGTATGTAATTTAGTCGATGGTGGATTTTCAAAAACAGTTTTGCACATGTATACAGCGTACTCTAAAATTTCTTTTACGACCTAACTCCATGAGATGACCTAATAAAGGTCAGCGTAAGCTGTTTGGTGCAGACACAGAACAGTAGCATCGAGATACGTAAGTGGTCTGTAAAATTCTTCCGGGAGAAAAGAAAAAGAATGGCTAATCACTGGCACAAGCGATTTTCAACGCAATTAGACTCATTTCACAGATGCTAGAAAAGGTTTTGTCTGTAATACATGCTAAAAGGTATAATGACTTTTTGTATAGGTACATCAATACGAAAGAGAATGATAAAAAAGTATTTATGTAAATAAATTTTAGTTAGACAAAAAGCCACGTAAACAATTTGTTAGAAGCTGTCGTCTCCCCTCTTTAGAAGTGGGTGCTAATAACTGCGACACAGTTTTAGCCTAAACCTTTGCACCTGTATTCAGCTGTTCACACGTAGATATTAAAAAATATATTTAATCCAATAAAAATGGAATCGTACCCAATATTCGACAGAAATTTGTTACTCTGAAAATATGTGGCATCGCTGTGACTTTACATCCCGTTGGTTTTCAGATTTAAAAAATACCGCACACAAAGTGAAAAAAGTGGCGTACACGGTAGGATGGCATTTAATATTTTTTTAATCGAGAGCACTACGGGCTGGTTGTGTGACGTTAGCGAATAACACATGAAAGCCACCGAGCCGTTAACTAAGAAAAAAGATTTATTGTTTCTGTTTATTGTGCTGAGATTTTTTTACCGACCTCCTTTCTCGAATTGCGTGCAATATTTTAACAGGACTCAGGTGTAATATTTTCGTGTTGTTGATTTAGTGTTTCCTTCCGTTTAGGCGGGACTCACGCGGCGGCGTGTTGACCTCGCGCCTGTTATTCACGAGGGCTTGCACATATCTACGTGACATCCAATTAATATTTTTATGATCAACAAACAATACTAAATAACTGAACTGGGTGAAAATTTATACTTGCCTTAAGACAGTCACTGGGTGAGCGATGGAGGGCTATCAATGATCACTTTAAAAGAATCATTAGCAGATGTCGAGTGAGAAGTTAAGGGGAAGACATTGGGGGCGCGAGTGCCGCCGTCCGCGGCCGACTCTTACGAACCGCGCTCGCTGACTGCCGGCTACGAGCTACGAACGCTACGAGCTACGCGCTACACATAAACTGTTACATACTATCAACATTAGTGTCAAATTCTACTGACGTTGCTTCATTCAGAATATGAGCCATAAAGCTGCTTCGCTACGTAAATCCTTCTCAAGCAACATGTATTAAGCGTTTATTCCGAGTTATTTCTTACCTTTCTGTAAAAGGAATTAACGCGTGAACTAACTGCTGGAATTCAAAATATTTTCATTAGTTACAGTGAAATTGGATTGGTAAAGGGATCAATTGTGATAAAGTGGAAAAGTTCTCGGCTACAAGGTTAGAAATCGAGTTTTTTCTATTTATGCTAGTAAAAGGAACGCTATAGTTTTATAAGACGAACTTCCTTTCGTAGTGGCTCCGTCTAACTTTATTGTTGAAACATGGGAGTGGGAACAAGAGGAAACGCAGTCGGAATCGACATCTAGTCCGCTTAGAAGTTTCTCTTCGTTTTTATTGGCGGCTGTTAGCATTTGTGTTAAGTTTTTATGGTCGTATTAATTATATATTTGTATCGTCGAGTTATTGAGTTTGATTTCAATGTCAATTAAAATTTGGGATGAAATAAAATTATACAGCGTTGTTTGTATTTGCTTTTTTCTGTTAAATAAAGAGTTAAAGCTGGAAGTACCGCCACTGACGTGGGTATTTACATATTTGCATTTCTGTATAGTTCAAAATTATTGTCCCAAAAATTTGTATGTAAAATTACGTTCCTTTTTTATAAAATATTACCTTTTGAAATCATAAGTCCTCGATATCCAAAAATATAACACACTTTTCTAACTTACCCAAACTCCGTTGCCAGGTCGTGACTCGTCTCACATAAATGGAATCTTAGACCACTCGAACGCCTACTGTAAGGGTCATCAATCGTCAGTAGCTAAGCTCGCTGATACATCGTTTCAGCGCCTTTGACTCAAATGAGTCAAACACATAAGTGATTATTCAATTTCAATTTCCCCATTCGGTACGCAAAACATTTGTTCGCACGAAAGTTTTTGAGAACAATTTCACTTCCTCGTATCTTATTATCTACGTACAAAGGATCTTTTTATGTTGGCAAAAAACTTTCAGATTTTGCAAGAATGTTTTGAAGTATGGCCTCGTGGATATCACCTATTACCTGATATGCGTATTATATACACCAGTAGTTCCCAAACTTATTTTTCTCGTGGACCACCGTGTTTAATTTGGTCCTTTTTTTGTTTGTTGTTTACATTTTTGCTCTTTACTATCAAAAGCAGATAAATTTTCGTGGACCCCCATTAAGATCTTATGGACCCCCATTTTTTGTTCACGCCTACTTAGACCTCCCAGCATGTCTCCCGTGGACCCCTGGGGGGCCACCTGGGCCACTTTGGGAATCACGGATATACACTATCATCAGCCCAAATATGTCCCACAGCTGGACATGGAAATCCATGAAGATATGGGTATTATTAACCAGGCTGGGTTATTGTGGATAACTTTCATATGTACAGTTTTGTTTTATAATTATTTTAATACTTACGTCATTTACATTCCATTTTATTGTATAAAAACGTATTCAATATTAATTGTCTGTAAAATAAAGTTTATCGCTTGAAAGTGACTTGTCATCACCGCCCACTACTTTATAATTCCAGGAGCCAGTCAAGGCGCACTTCGAAGGTCATTGAGTCACAATACTGTGAAAACATAGCTGACTAATTTTCGCAAAATTTGTCGCAATGCCGTCATTATACCGATGGTCAATATTTTCTAAGTCATCCGTACTAATGTTCTAAGCGCGAATGTAACTCCGCCTATTTTTTTGTCTGTTACGTAAAGTCTCAACTGCTGGACCGATTTGAATATTTTTTGGTATGGAGTTAGTATATGATTATTTTAGATAAAATTGATATGGGCCGGAGTAAGGCCTATTTATTAAGCGCAATTATTGAACATTGCTTAGAAATGTTTGTATTTTTCTATATAGTGTTCCCGAGGGATAAAAACGAGATTCAAATATGCGTCCGGATGGTACTAACCAACCACCAGTATAAAAAAAAGTAATTTGCTTTAATTAGATGAACTCATTTTATGGCATTGTAATAATAGTATTCAAAGGTAATTTGTTGTATTTTGTCCAATAAACGTATATTTCACACGAGGAAGCAGCCTATTATTTACCTGACTCGGGGCGGAAATAAATACACCTTTATAGGCAGTACTCGGTGCGATTTTATTCCTCCTTATTTCATTCTCATATTTTAACTTAAGCCTTTACTGCAAGAATTCATTGCTTTTTATGCTCATTTTAATGAAAAATAATATTTTGGCATAATTTTAACCAACACATTTATCAAACACATGATGGGTAAATAGAAAGTACTAAACATTCCAAATAAGTATATTTATTGACGGCCTTATTTATAAATGTTAGTTCATTTAACTTCTATTATCTTGTTCCGTTTAAAGTCACACGTAAATCAATAGAGCAGGCCAGGCGTGATGAAAGATTAGTTAGAGTAACTAATATTTTTAAGTAAGGCCCCCCCATTGCCCCCCATAGACAATTTGCATATAAGGCCCCCTTATATGCAAATTGTCTTCAAATCATAAAATTACGTGTAAAGATAGCCAATATGTATTCAAACATAAAATATTCCAAATTCGCAAACAGCAGTACGCTGCCATAGGTTTCATTTCAGGTAAGACCTATGTCCAGTGGCTGGTGATGATGAAATCGTGAAAATTGGCTTAGTCTCCTAAATTATAATTTAGTTTTGACTGCTGGTCTTTAAAACGTAAAGTTTCTAATATTAAAAAATAATCAAAACATTTTAGCAGTGTATAGATAGGTGCAATTATATGTATTTTTATTACAAAATATTTTATTACATCATTACAAAGCTATTGTTCGGATTTATTTTAATATTCAACACAATATAACAAGTTTACAATCTAAGTTTACTACAAAAATGTCCCTGCAAACACATTTCGAATTATTCGATCCCAAGTACAAATGAATACATCATTTGAGTTCACCCCTCTGCATGCTGAAGCATATCATTGTTGTCACTCAACGCATGGAACTTTTTCTATGGGAATATTTTCATTTTCCGTTTGAAGTCGTACGCACCGAGGACAAGAATAGCGTCGATCTGAATATCAAACGTATTCAACCCACATGCCCTCTAAGCCGATGGAGATTGTTGCTTGTACGACCATGTACAGATCTCTGTAAACGAAGTTCTTACCGTGATTTGATTCAGTCAGTTCGACATTTGCCTGGGGTTTAATTTACCTTCACTAGGTAATCTGTATCGTTTGATAAAAGTAGACTATTTGTGGTTAAATGTAGTATGTAAATCTTTAGCGCCTATCAACAGCTGGCAAAAAAAATATCAAGTTTCACACACAGAATTACCTTACATAGCTATTGTCCCTCTCTTTTATCATGGATAGAAATATGAAGATATATCTGGTGTCGTGGAATACAGAAACTACGACAGATTTTACGGTGTCACAAACACCCAGACACAAACTAAGTATTTGTGAATCACTGAAATATTTACCTCGGTGCGGGAATCGAACCCAACTAATAAAATAGCAACATAACTGTCATCAGTGTAGTAGACATCGCATCGTAGATGAAGTCGGTTAAAAAACGCTTTTAAAAAGGAATACGGTTGAATAGGTAAAATGTATTTGTGTTTAAATTAAATGCTGCTTTAATCGAAAGAATAATAAAATATCTCTAGAGAATTACTACAAACAGAGACAAGCGCATAGTGCACCGCAATTTTATTGACTCAGTACGGGTATATCTCGCTTTATTTCAACCATTATAAATATTATAGCAATAACTATTAAGAGACGAATTACTGAAAATAAAATAGTTTATTGTTGAGACAACAGATGAGTTTTAAAGTTGACAGCTTGCACTTATGACTTCTTCTACCAAATCCGCATAAAATTAGTGGGCTAGACGCGCTTTATATTAATAAAAAAAGGAAAAATACTGGCATTGATCAGCATTCGAAATCAAAGGTTTTCTAGTAGTGAAATAAAAATTAATATGTAAACTTAGTACAATTACTCGTGTTCTTCAAAAAACCAAGCGTCTCCTAATGCATTTGATCTTTTCCAAAGCGGTCCCAGTCCCGATTCAGCTCGGAAACTTAATGGATGAACGTCGAAAGACGAGAGTTACGAATCGCCGCCGACAGTCACACGCTCTCACAATTTTAATGCCAACTTTCATGCAAGCGTGTGTTCCGAATGGAACTTTTTGTTATTCTTTTATCTTTTTACTTAAGACTGCGCGAAAACAGTTGTGTTGTTTGAATTCCTTGTACGAAAAGGGAATTGTATGTGTTGAAAACGAAGCTTTTATTTCTACTGTAACTTAAGAAATTGTATTTGTATTGTATTTGTATATAAAATGACAAATAAGCAGCCGTGACAGAATTGAGAAGTACGGGACAAATATAACTTTATGTTGACATGCATATATTATACATATATTAAACGCTTGTATCTTTATATCTCACGTAGAGCAATCCTATTGCGATTTAATGAGCGTACTCCGAGGCTGTCAAAGTCAAATCTTTTGAATCGTCATTTTAACACTATTTATAATACTATTTTTTAAAATTAGTGCCGCTTCGAAACGTGTTATGGCTGTATACTAATACAGGGAATTACTAAACAGAAAACATCTCGTTACCAACAATGTGCTCTTGTTTGCATTAGTATAAACGCGGTGGATACAATAGGAAACTATGCATGACCATTTTATTGTACGGGTCCATTTTATGATATTTTTTTACTTTTTTAAAGTAGAAGTTACCTACCGACTTACTAACCTCATTCATGATATAAAAATTGTTCACAAACAGTTGCGCAAGGTTAATAGGATTGGAAATAACTATTACATATTTATTTAAAGAAATCTTTGGTTTTAATACTCCTTTTGACAGTTACGTTAAGAAAGTTTTTGAGCATGCGAAGTAGTAAAAAATTCTAACATTTGAATTGAAAGGTTGACATCATAATATACTTAAATAATCATTTATTTAGTTGATTAAAAACTCCATATTTATTTTCTTAGATCGCCATAAAGTTCCGACAATATTCGGTCAAGCTAAACTACAGTGAACTGCACAGAAGCACCTGTTTTGTGTTAAATCTGTATTAGAAGTTATAGTTATTTGGATTTTTGTAACAACTGCGAATTCAAAACAACATGTTTATAACCCAAAAATAAACCAATGCCTCGGGAACTGTTGTTTAAATGAAGGAACGCAGCCTGCTTTCAGACTTCACATTTGATTGTATCCGACAAACTTTCTACACTACTTTTATATAAAACAAAGGTGAAGAGTTTCTTGTTTTTCTATAGGGTTTAGTTTATCAAATACGAGACTAGAATTCATTCAAGTATTTTATTTTGGATGATTTCTTTCGAGAAAATAGGTTTGGAATGATTTTATTGCACTTTTTTCGCTTCATGTGCTTAACGTTCACAAAAATAATCCTTAATTAGTTCATCCCGTTTGAGTTGCAGCAGTGGTCAATGCAAAGCATCGTATTATGTAAGGATTAATACAAATCATAGAGGGATATTTAATAAAAGTCCACCACCACAGCCTGCCTACTCAAGTAAATTTTAGTCATAATTTATTACAGAAACCCAACCCTTAACCGTAAAATTGTAGTTTTTATGTCGATTTAATCCATAGATGATGAGTTTCATTAATATTGAAGTGGCAATTGGCCAAAAAAAAAGAATATAGTATGTTAAATATTATTATTTAATGTGGAACAATAATTGTATACGTGTTATTTATTACTCAATAGACGAATACAAAAAGTACGTTTCGTGTGGTCTAGAGATCCTGGCTCTAGTTTCCAGGTCGAGCAATATAGGTATAGGATTATGTTATAGTACTTATAAAACAACTATACATATTTGTTATCCCAACTGCGACACAGTTTCGTACAAATAAAAAGTGTACCTACATAAAAATGTTGATCACTAATTGATAAGGGTATATTGGACGAGAATTTAACATTTCTTAAATTTAGAGGTGAGAATTACACCTATTTTATACGAAAGCGGCCCGTGCCCGATTCCTTAAGGTGTAATATTCATACGAACCTGCCGAAATTTGTAATCAAATATTAAAAAATAAAGTCCGTTGCGTGGATTAAATTGTATAAACAGGAACTGAAAGACGCGAACAGCGACTTTTTTACCGTTCCGAGAGGTTGCTTTTCCAAGATTTTGATATCTTTTTTATTTGCAAGACAAAAGATTTTGCTGAAAATATATTACCAAGAATTTTAACATTATTTCTTTTAATTACTTTTGGATAAACTTTAGTGTGTCTATTTTTCATAACGTGACACAGTAAGAATCAATAGTTTTA
Organism: Cephonodes hylas; assembly: GCA_030295005.1. Taxonomy (NCBI): domain Eukaryota; kingdom Metazoa; phylum Arthropoda; class Insecta; order Lepidoptera; family Sphingidae; genus Cephonodes; species Cephonodes hylas. Next base: position 9,585,932 of record AP025362.1, on the reverse strand, counting down.
TTTTATGTATGTACGTCCATAGATGCACAAAATCGTTACATATAGATTATGTTATTTTTTTATAATCATTGATTGCGGGTTGCGGATATTCTCATTTATATGCCATAATGATTTCGTAAAATCAAAATTTAAACCTTAAGGGTTATTCCGAATTTCGAAAGGCAAATTGGGCTTTGAGCGTCTATGAAAATAGCACTCCAAATAATCGAGCAATTTTAACAGCTACGTTTAAACGCTTTGAAAAAAATTGCGCACTGTATAACATCATTGTACCAAAACGTCTTAGATACAAAATTAGCCCCATCCATCTCCAAAAAAACGATAGACTGATAAAGATAAAAATAGTTTAAACGAATCCTGAAATCTTTTTCAATTTTTCAGACGCATATGAATGTGCGTAATTTTTCGTGCGTTGCCCGTCAATAATAAAGAAGAATTCAATAATATGAAATTTAGACTTTTAGTAGTTTTAATAAATGTGTACTAATTTATCATTAAAAAAAATCCCACCCATCTACATAAAGATAATATTTCTTGTATACAAAAGATACCGTTTTTGAAACAATAAAGTCTAGAACGGACTATCTTGCAAAAATAAAATGCTAATGAATTCAAAGTCAGCATTACCATCCCTTAATGATATTTAATATTAATTACTCGGAAAGATAACCTCGCTTATCTGTGCACTAAACTAATGGACGTGACGAACCGCCGAGAACGATTACGACCAAGCAGTCACCGCACGTACAAACTTTTAACGTAATTTTAAAAACTCTACTTATACTGTAAAAACGCAGTTGTAAGTTTCCAAGTTAATTATTATGAGTTTAATTACATTTCCTGCTAACTGATATGAATTTCAAGTAGTTTTGGTAATGGACTAAGTTCTTGCTTTTTGTAAACACCAACAACCAACAGGGGGTGTTTGCCAAATACATTGGCGCAAACATTGCGAAGATTACATGCATGTCGTGGTGATTGATCTATTTTGGCGCTCAGATGTGACATGCGACGAACCAATCGCCGTGGAAGGCATAAATCATCACGTATTTTCCTTCAATGCTAGTGTAAATATGTATATGCTCAATTTTACACAGCCCTTGAGAACGACACTGTTTAAGCCCACGTCTCTCTCTAGAGCCAGATAAATGACTTGTTTTTTCGGTCGTTCAATAGTTTTTGTGTATTTTATTTAATGAATTGTATGTTGAAAGCTGACTAGTCCATTTATCAGTGGTAACGGTCATTAAGCTGGCTTGGAAAATTTTCACTTTAAACTCAGACTTATCACTCAAAAATCTCTTCATTTTTAATAAACAAAGGCATTTTAAAGATATTTTCTTTTAAACAAAACATTCTATTCGTGTCCTAGGAAAATATACTATAAGTTTCTATGCTAATTTAGGTGTAAATGATTAATATACTGTGTGTATGCTGAGGACATACTATGCCATTGTTGATTGGTATACAAGTACATTTAAATCCGGTCAATTAATTACTGAAATTGCATACACTGGCTTAGATGGCACTTGAGTGTTTGTTGTGTTTAACTATGTGGTACGGATGTCGGCGCAGAATAGACCCGTTAATTCCTTGTTTGGCCTAGTTCTGTTCAAGTTTAATACATGTATCCATCAATGCTCCATTGAGTTATCCACCATATAGGTTGGTTAAGCGGCTGCGATAACTTTGGACAAACACTGCTTATTATGTATGCAAAACTTTAAGACAACGTGATATTACGGGATCCTATGAAAAACGTTGTGTTCGATTTTTAAATCAACCATTATCTGGTTTATCGAATGGAAAATAAGTAATAATTTTATCGTTTGTTTCTAATTTTAGGGAATGCTTATTTTTACAAAAATATTATTATAATACTATTCTAGTGGATGAGGTGCAAACTCCGAATTTGATGTGAAAATTGTGTTTTCCTGTTTCTTTGGAATATACAGTTATTAAAAAACTAATTTTAAAAAAATCGAGAAACATTCTACCAAAAAGTTGTTTTATAGTCAAACCCTTAAAAAAGACACAAGCAAATGGTATAATCTCTTTTGTAGTGACGCTGACAGCTGGTAGCAGCTACTAAGTTTAGTTTTAATTAATCATAATCAATATATCAACATAATTATGTCCACTAGCAACAATAAAATTGTTATAGTAGATACCTCAATATTCAACAATCAATTCCTTATAGCCTAAGATCCCACCACTGATTTACTACATACATTATGACGTGAGTCAAACACACATTTTTACATTCGTGTATGAATAGGAGAATACTCTGATTACCGCAGCCAGTCAAAATATGCCCGCAAGTAATTTTAATTAAATTAATAAAAAATAATTTTCGTAATAAAATTTCATGCACTATGTATTTAAATAAAATATCATCCACGCCATAGCTATGCATGTAAAGAATTCTAAAATCCATAGGTGCCGTTCCACACTCAGCCGCAACTACCCTGCAGCCAGGTGCAAACAGGTGATATTTTGGAGTTTTTTTACACTCATAGCGTACTCGGATGATTTTGGTATCAAATTAAAGCTGATTTTTTTTCTAATATGATGATATATGTCTGCCTGTGAAATAATAGCCGCAAATTAGTGGTGCCATCTCTTAAAAACGCGAGTTAGCGAAAATTCTGATTGCGACGTCGATAGCGACAGCTGCGATTTTGAAAGCAACGAGGAATCTGACTCTGACTAAACAATAACAAAATGTAATACACTGATAAAATATATAATTTGATTGAAGATACTGATTTTGAAGAAGCTGATATTTCGGCATTTCCAATAATTAATTATTGAACGACCTTTTTTAATTTTCAACCTTTAAAAATGCAACAACCCTTTTCCTAGTTAATTCTTTGATTATGCTATTTTTTTTAATCAACATTTAATTACTAATTAATATTTGTATTACCGAACTGTAATAGAAATGAATATTTCTTCAACTATGGTATGCATAGTATTTGATTTTGTAAAAAAATAAGACAGCCAAAATTGTATACTTCATAAATACCCTTTTATAATTTTTACTTGGTAAATAAAAAAAAAATATTATGAAATAAATCTTTTATTTATTTATTTATATACTTTTTTGTACACTGTACAATATTATACATACACAATATTAAATGACACAAAACATACCTCACGCCTATATTCCCCGAAGGGGTAGACAGAGATCCATTTCTGCACCCACATTTCGTCATGTATATATCAGTCCCACTTAATAGGGGGCGAGCCTATTGCCATTTTTCGGGCACATTTCCAGACTCCGTGCTGCTACTGAGAATTTCCTAATGGAAAAACCCAATAACACTTTGTCCGACCCGAGAATCGAACCCAAGACCTCTAGATCGCGCGGCACATACTTGTACCGCAAGACCACGAGACAGTCAATTCATGAAATATTATGAATGCAGTATAGGCACAATAGGCGATCTTATCGCTAACTGAGATCTCTTCCAGACAACCTACTTTAAGATTTTATTATTGCTTTAAAGTTTTTTTTTTAAATATTAATTACATAATTATAGTTTTTGAGTCAATGTAAAGTCGGTTCTACTATTTGAGCCGCCGGCAGAGAACATTTTATCTCGGTTATCTCGCGTTTTTAAGAGATGGCACCACTAATTTGCGGCTATTATTTCACAGGCAGACATATATCATCATATTAGAAAAAAAATCAGCTTTAATTTGATACCAAAATCATCCGAGTACGCTATGAGTGTAAAAAAACTCCAAAATATCACCTGTTTGCACCTGGCTGCAGGGTAGTTGCGGCTGAGTGTGGAACGGCACCTATGGATTTTAGAATTCTTTACATGCATAGCTATGGCGTGGATGATATTTTATTTAAATACATAGTGCATGAAATTTTATTACGAAAATTATGTTTTATTAATTTAATTAAAATTACTTGCGGGCATATTTTGACTGGCTGCGGTATATCAGAGTATTCTCCTATTCATACACGAATGTAAAAATGTGTGTTTGACTCACGTCATAATGTATGTAGTAAATCAGTGGTGGGATCTTAGGCTATTATTATTCTGCATTCCTTAACATCCATTTTTTTCATTGTGTAACACCTTATAAAATAAACAGCCGTAATAATATCCTACAAAAAATATATCCGACTATTTTAATATATTTTTTCTAGTGAGACCGCAGTTGTTCTGCCCCGAGTACTTAACAAGCACCATTCATAATTATAACGATTGTAATTATGTAAAGCTACTCGGAAAGACGTAAATTAATTAAACTTCAGCTTCCGACTCGCTCAATAACTCCTTTACGTAAATTTGATGTAATTTTTATTTTTAATTAAGATTGCATATTAATACGGGGATATAATAAAGGCATTTTGTTGGGATTCTATAATATGCCGTAATGAAAAGTCACCATATATGCATAATTATGGCCTAAACCCTCTTAACTATAAGGGAGGCCCGTGCCCTGCAGTGGGACGTATGTATGCACATGGGCTGATGATGATGACCATATAAATTTTGTATTAGTGGGACACTATTACGTTTTTTTCTTACTAATTGATTCAATTATGGCGGTTTATTCTACACCGCATATTGAGTAATAAAATAGGGAAAATTGTGGGCTGAAGAATATAAACAAAGACCTCATTGTATGTAAAGAATATTGGAACCACAAATCAATGATTACTTGGTTGATCGTACGGTATACATAAGTATTTTGGATAGAGACGAATGTCTACGACTTCGAAACAAAGACGTAAAATTAAGTGTATTGTGTATAATCCAAGCAGGATTCATTTTTATCTTAAATATCGAAGCAATCTTCTCAATGATTCGCATTCAAGATATTTAAGGTCGTCGGTAAACTGAAAGTTGAAAACTCCGGTGCACTCCACAACTTTTATGGGCAAATCGTTTTCAGTAAAAGCTGTTCGAATAGAAAATGCTTTCACAATTGCGATAAGATTGCTAAAGTCATTGTCATCTTTTAATAGTTAAAGATTTTATCTTCCCTTTATCCATCGTACTATAAGAACTTCGGTATCTATTAGTTATTAATCACCGCATAAAAGTAACGGGAAGAAAGATATTATCGTAATATTTGCTTACTCAAATTTTTCGCAAGGATTTTATGTGGAGGTGAAATCTTTTACCCCTTAGCTGGCATAAATAAAGTAACGTAATAAAATAACTATGTGTTCCATCTTTAAAAATGCCATTGTGCACTAACACGTGAATAGTATTTAGACAAGACTCATATAAAAACTTCATACATTCTTTAAATATTTAAAAAAATATCACGTCCGCGAGTCCACATGATAGACCGATGACTAATTTCCACCTGTGTATGAAGTATCTAAGCCCATTTCCACAAACTTAAACCAGAAGAGCTTGATAGACTATGGATTCATATCCACCTGTGTTGATTAATGTAAAATGATAAAATTACAGTCGTAAATCTTTAAACATACATAATTCTCTTGCCCTGCTCCCAATTTTTATTTGGGGTCGGCGCAGCATGTTTTGTCCTTCCACACATCCCTATCAGCCGTCATGTCTTTAGTCACGCCTTTCTCTTTCATATCTCCTCTCACGCACTCTATCCATGTTTTCTTTGGCTTTCTTCGGCTTGTCCATCCTTCACTTTCATGCTCATTACTTTTTTACCAACATATAATTTTTTTTATGTAAATCTTTAAACATTCACACACGGTTTATAACCATGTGTCATTCTGAATTCAATACAAATCACAATCTAGTCAAATCTAAATTGATTTTCGTTCAACATTAGTTATGTTAGCGTCATGTATTTTAATCCATATAAAAACTACAATCCATTACGTATTTGAATACCAGCGTGTCAGATGGCGCAGATATTTATCATTAAGTACTACAAAAGGTTTTTACAAATCAGATCTATTATTTTTTGCTAGAAAAGCGTTTGCATGTGTTTCTTATTCGATTAACAGCTGTGCTGACTGTCGCCGTCAGCTGCAACGCGCTGCGGACAAAATAATGATACAGATAACACACAAATGATTTGTGTCACTTATTTTGTGAATTATTGAACTTGTTGGACACTTTTTGTTGCTACTAAGTCAGTATGCACAAAGAAGAATATCATTTTTAGTCTGAACACCATTGGTTTATTTAAATTATAGTATCGCTAATTTTAGGCCCGTTTCATAATAAAGTCCTTTCCTTTCTCTTATAGGTGGTAGAGGCAACAGCTAAGACTGCGGTAGGCACTAGGTGATAAGGTAGTATTGCTGCCTTATAGCCATACCATTTCTATTCGTATAAGATGTAAAAAAAATTGCGACTTATGATAATAAATAAATAAACAATAACAATACAACTATTTCTATAAAAATTAAGTGTATATTCGTATAAAATATTCTCCATTCCTATATATTCCATCAACGGTGTACGGGTAACTGTCGCACACATCCAACGCCAATCCCAAATAATTAATATTGCGCAACACAATTAGTATTTGACACTGTGGTAACTTGGTAACGAGGCTGATAGACACTCAGCTGTCAACTCTAAGAGGTAAGCGATGAAAGCAACTGTCAAATACATACACTCAGTTTGATAACTAAATTACTGGCTTTAATTGGACGTGATAACAAAGTTTATGAATAATAATACATCATAGCGATGCGAACTTGGCATATAATTCGTATGTCCGAATTTGGGTATGTATGCTTGTAATCACGATGTTCATTTTCGAGTTTAAGTAACAGGAAAAATATAATTAGTCCGACCTAATGACGACAAAAAGTCGAGTCCACCTACGTGAATTTCTTAAGGACACAGCAGCTATCATTAAGTTAATAGTGGTCACTGGTGACTCTCCTAGGAAAGAGACACGTGTGATATTAAATAAGAGTAAGAAACTGAAAGCGTTCATGTATAAATTTATATATTCTTTTTTGTGTCATGAGAAAGATGATGGCAAATAATAAATTCCATAAAAAAACACTACATTTAATGTGCAAACATTTTGTATAACTACATTTCCCCTTAATAATGCATAATAATATTATAACAATCAAATCTATAACCTGTTTATCCTATGAAAACATAGTTATAATACATTGCAGTATAATTTACAAAGTTATAAACAGCCTGCACTACGTTGTTCAAGATTTCCATCACACAAATGTGTTGTTACTCATAATAAACATAACGTGCAACAGAGCAGGCTAGCATTGCGCTTGTTAAGCTGCAGTTCAACAAGCCAAGTAATTAGCCGCCTCACATCCTGTACAACATAAAGGTCTGTGTGGAAAACCCTTTCCGCACTGTTTAAGTAAGACCTTGGCAATAATCGACTTTATTGCTTTGAAGGAGAACGTGCCCCAATTCTTAACGCTGCGACTCTTAACACTTGCCGGCAATAGATTTACTTTATCACTCTACCCCTCGACCCTTTCGGTAGTTCAACTCGACTTTGTTTACCGCCTTCAAAAATAGTGTTACTACCTTTTTGGAACATAAATATTCGTAACATACAAAGGTGTTAGTAATGCGATAAAATCTTGAGTTTAAATCTAGGATTTCTTTTAAAAAATCAGTTTCAGATCTTTGTTTAGACACTTCATTCAGGGCCTAAGCCTCGCTATCGCCCGTTTCAATAAATAACAATTTAAATTCAACGTTTATCCCCTTATATTAATGACCGCAGTGAAGCAAAAAGAAAATAATTCATTGGTAGATATTTACTTGTCAATGCATAATGCTGTATTCATTAATAAGTGTAAATCTGAAGGCATTTACTGAAATGTGGTAAATTAAAATACATTTCGATAGCCCACATATTATGTTGACTGCTGGTACGTAGACAAGTATAAGTGGGATAATTATATCAAAATTAACAAATCCTAATTTAATAACCCTTTAGTGGATTTCTCCCCGTCAGGAAAGAGTCCTTCGTAACATCTTATTAATATTGTTGATGTCCTATTCCTATTACATAATATTCAAATAAAATTCTAAAAAAGAAAGCAATTAAAACGAACAAAATAAAACAATTCCTTACAGATTTTCACTGTAATCTATATATATAAAAGAAAGTCGTGTTAGTTACACCACTTATAACTCAAGAACGGCAGAACAGATTTGGCTGAAAATTGGTAGGGAGGTAGCTTAGAGCCAGGAGACGGACATAGGATACTTTTTATCCCGTTCGATAGCGTTCCCGTGGGACTTTTCATTGTTTTCTTTATCCATACAAAAGTTTCGTTTTAATAATTAAGTCAATTTAAACTTTAATACAATACAATAAAGTTTAAATCGTAGTGGAGGAGTTCTATGTTATAAAAATGAATTGCTCGATGTGTTCCTAAGCGCAAATCTCGAGAACAGCTGAACCGATTTCGCTAATTCTTTTTTTATAATATTCCTTGAAGTACGAGGATTGTTCTTACGGAGAGATACATTTTAATAATTGCCTGAAAAGGTCTAAAAATAATACTTTTCTATATTCCCATACAAAAGGTTCGTAATGATACTTAAGTCATTTTGAACTTTAACACCATACAAAATTTCCTGTCATTTAATGGTCATCCCGTCGATGCAGTTAGAGGCCCCCTCAAATAAAAGAACTTATTAAAATAAGCATTTTGAATCGACAATATGTATCTATAACATTCGAATTATTGCGTATTTTAGATGTTAAAAATGCAGAATTCTCATGACAATGGATTGACATTTTTTGGCTGTCAAATATTAAGGCGTTCAGAAATTTATTTTGTGTAACAAATCTCCTTGGTAGTGCCTAATATTTTATTTTTTATTATGCTTGAATATCTAAAATATTCTAAATCTCCATCAAGAAATATTAATAAATGGTCAGGGGATGCCTTTTCCATTGATCTAGCCAGTCATGGAACAGGGCTATGAGTTCGCGACCTCGGCCCCCCGAGCTGTTGGAGTCTCCCACTATTTCCTTATCCGGGACTGTGGCATCCTTACCATCAGGCCAAAAATCGTTACCTGCAATATCCTGTACCCAAACACACGCTATCTCTACCCCTTTACCAAAAGAACGAAAGCCCCAAGGAGAGTTGGTGTCAGACAGGCGGGCGGCCGTAAAACATTTGCCAAAACATTTATACAGTATGTATAATAAGAAAGGTGACAGGGCCTAGGCCGTCCCCCGTAGCCGACGCGCAGGGGCAGCACCCGGTTCCTATGAGAAATGGGCAAGGTTTGTTACACCAGCCCGGGCGCGGGCAACGTAAGACACTAGCCCGGGAAATGAGATTGAGGTATGCAAGTTGGAATGTAGGTACGACAAATGGTAGGTCAAGGGAAAAAAAAAATGGTCAACGACGAAGACTTACGAAAGACAACTGCATGCAGCAAAGTGGTATAACACGGAGTGACAGAGTCAGAAATGAATACTTTAGGGTAAGTCTGAAAGTAGCTCCTGTGATAGAAAAGATGAAAGGAAACCGTCTGTCATGGTATGGGCACATTAAGAGAAGGAATTAATCATATGTAGGAAAAAAAAGTGATGAACATGAAAGTGGATGGATGGGCGAGCCGAGGAAGGCCAAAAAAGAGATGGATGGAGTGCGTGGCTGAAGATATGAAAAAGAAAGGGGTGAATGAAAACATGACGGCTGACAGGGATGTGTGGAAAAAGAAGAGATACTGCGCCGACCCCAAGTAATTAATTGGGACCAGGGCAAGGGGATGATGATATACCTAAGTAATTAAAAATTAAATTCTGTTAATAAGTAACAAGACATTCATTGACTGGTAGGGCGATACGAAGTTTGCCGGGACAGCTAGTTCATAATAAAACACATACGTAAATGGGCTGGTAATGGCTCACTAATTTCATTGTAGGGTAATATGCTGTGAAATTTAGCTAAAATGCCGCGTAGTGAACAATGCATATGTTGCATGTAATGCATGCATATATGCAATGCATATGCATATGCTCGCTGCCAACCCAGTCGCATGCGGTAGCGACCTGCTCGCAGTTTTCCATTCGAATGATCTGACGGTTGTAGACAAGTACTTTGCCAATCTGATCGCATTCGAATTATGCATGGCTGAGTATAAAACTAATGGATGCGATATACCAATTCTTGTGAAACATTCTAATCGAGTTGTGTTTGTTTTTGTGAGATGTTTTTTGCAAGGGTTCTAAAGTCTTAACTCTCAATTATTATAAAAGAAAGTAAAGAAACTTTGTTCGTTACGTGTTCATGGTTATGTCTTGGACGAATACATTTATTTTCATTTGTAATAATATATCTGTCTAAATATGTATGACATATGTGTAACGTTTTCGTTATCTACTTTTAATTTTATTATTTTTTTTTGTAAGCCTGTTACAATTAATTATCTTTAAGGAACTTGTTTTGCTTAAGCAAAAAATAAACTTTAAATAGAAACGCAAAAAAGCTGAGTGTGCTGAACTAAGGATCGTGATTGCTTGTATTTTAGTATATTTTTCTAAGCAGTCAAGCGGTAAGAATCGAAATCGTAACACTAAAACGTACTTTGTACCGGACGTAAAGAACATTTTGCCGCAGACCCGAGTCTGGTCGGCGGATAGTTTTGTTATAACACTTATCGCCTGCACTTAGTTTTGAAGAACATTCTCGCGGACTTTTATAAACAGAACAAAAAGGTTTCGCGCAAAACATCGACAGTTTTGTAGAATATGTCGCTGCGTCACATTTTCTTGCCCGCGAGTTATTCCGATAGAATTTATCATTGCTCGTATAAATATTCTTTCGTATTTCATAAGGTATTTGTAGCTTGACGTGTTCAATATATTGTATTAGTGACGGGTCGCGGCACACGCTGGTATCACCTACTGACAGCTCGCTGCGATTGTTTCCAACGACGCCGCTCTTATTCCCTATATTATATTCCTCGTACGATGAACGACGCGCATTTATTACTTCTCATCTCTTTGTTCATGTCAATATCTGTTTTATCTGTGTTATGAGATTACAGTCTAATATTAGTATGCAAGGGAAAGTAATTCGAAACAATTTTAAATTTTTCTCCTCTACAAATCTATTTTTCAAAGTTATCATCCAATTCCACGGCGGTTAACGGTATTAAAAATATTTATGACCAAACAAAGCATAGTTTGTGAGGTGATTTTACTAGCCTGTCACATTTTTATGCGAAACTGAAAATTATTGTCGTAGCTTCTATAGACACGAAAATGTCGAATATTGTGAAAATTTTAGACTCGCATCGACCAAATTAGATAACCAGTCGAGTTAAATCTCATAATTATAAGAAACGAACAGGTGCCTAACGGACTGACGTTTCCAATCAACCTTTTTTCAACCCAATTATCGTCGATCGTTTTCCTCCGCAGAATTTTCTTCCACAGCCATCGATGAATAAAAGTGACTTAATGAAATAATGGAGGGTACAAGCCGTGACGACACTGCCGAGTTACCGCGGCCATTTTGTATTTTAGCTATGCACATGAGAATATTCAATAATTGAAAGTTTTATCACACACAACACGCACCAGGGCGTACGTATTGGACTCAAGGTTTTTATTTTTACCAACACGTTGATGTCATAGACTTTAGACTAAAAATATTTAAAATACAGTACAGTGTCTGTAAATAATTTCATACAAAATAAAGATTTGCTATCAGAATTCGTCGACCGTTTTGTTACATTTCAATTAAAAGAGGTTACCACTTATTAGTCTACAAATCACTGCGTCCGCAAACCATATAATCAGATTTACACTGGGCCGAGCATACGAAAGAATTACGCAGCAAACGGAAAAATCATTTATTCACGCGATCACGTGCAAAAACCTCGGCTCTTTAAAATTTCAGCACTAGCGTTGGCAATATGTAAAATCAAATCTTGCAGTGAAAACATCATCGAGATTTCCCAAAGGATGTCCATTTTTATTAGGCTAACGTTGGGCCCACGTCTATCCAATTTGATCCATAGTGGTCCCGGACGGCCGCGTGCGATAACTCTACGTGGAGCGACGGTACTACGTCACCACTGCATCACCACCGCACTAATTGTATTATTCATTGGCTGTGACGTCATGAGTTTTGGAGCCTGAATAAAGGCGCATTTTGATAATATAGCTAATGACATTTAAATAAGAATTACACGAGCGGTAAATTCTATAAATAAACATTTAGCACATGAATGAATTTTAATATAGTAAGTACAATGTACAAAATAAAACAGATGAACCGTCTCTTTGATCCGATGGGATTTGATTACGATTTGATGCCTGGAACAGGCGAGATATTATTCGATTATTTATTAAAGAAAATCAGAAACAGAAAAAACTTCGAAAAAACAACAAAATTAAAAAAAAAATCGTAGAAATACATCTCTGCCTACAGATTGTATGATAGAGGCATTTTAAAATTTCTGATTCTTAATATTTGAAGTTACTTCCTTTAATATTAAATGGACAATTTTCCCTAGTCCGAAATCGCAAAGGGCTATAAACATAACTATTTGGCACGGTCTTTGAAAGGTCATTTTATTGAAATAGCAAGCTATATCACCTATATTGAATGTAAAACGATTGAAGTATTTCGGCAGTAAGAAATGTAAGATGAATATTCTTCAAATTGAAATTCAAAGATAGCAAAAAGGTAAATCTCGTCAAAGTGCGAAACGTAACGGGACGTCGAGCAAATTGTACAATGATGGCAGAAATTGTGAGGGCGGAAGAAACTGCAGAAAGTGGAAGTCCCAACGATTATTACTGTTAACTTTTGTATTTCGTGATCTGAATTGAAAGGAATACCAAGTTATTTGATCTGCATTCGCTTCAAGGCACGTAGTTTACTTAGCCACGATTGAATATGCATTTTCTCCGATACGTCTCTCAATACAAAATATTTTATACAATATCGTACAATATTTTTAACGTTTCTGATAGGTATTAGAATACAACTCTTTTAAAACTTTTCACTTGTTAATAATAAAATGTTTTCAGACAATCCCATGTACTAATTTTCTCTTCTATATTATTACTTCCATACCAGGTTACTGACAAAGATAATATGCAAATACAACAATATTCAAAACAATAATCTCGTGAATATAATTGTTGCCTGGAATAGAAAACTCCATTAATTGTAATGACGTCGATCTGAAGCCCCTTTGAATTTCGATTTTTTGTTTCTTTCTTACATTTGTTAAGGAAAATCACAATGGTATGTTATTATTAAAATATCGACATAAATAAATCAGATTTTTTTTATAAATAGTCGATGATATTATACCAGATTAATCAAAACCATGAAAAAACACGAATAAAACATATTTTAGTATGCTAAATACATGATAAAGTATTTATCAAAAATTAATCAACCAGTTTTCTAATTTTAAATGTTTCTTAGGAATAACGTAAAATGGCTGTACCTAATACTTTGATTAGGTTAAAATTATTTTTATACAATTATTCTACTTATTTCTTTACAAGATTTTTTACATCATACAAAGCGTACTTAAAGCGAATTAATATTATTTAATTTTGTGTTATAATGACGTGGTCTATATGAAACAAAGGATATAAAACATAACTGTACCTACCCTTTCTAAGATAAAGAAATGTGGAATAACGTATAAACCTTGCTACCTATTCCACGGAACGTAATCTTAGTGAGTGAATGAAGCTTCATCGAACTTGTGTGTTGTTTGTTCTGGTACGAACATCAACAAAATAACAATCAGCAAATAGAATACAACGAAATAAAATACTCTTTCATAACAAGGTTTGTTACTTTTTCCATGATAGATAGAAGCCGGTGTAAATAATTGATAACAATGGGTTGTTTTGATCTATTGAATGGAGGTCAATATTTTTTGCGGTATGAGTATACTCCACTATTTTTATTTACGAAACCACAAAACACGAAATGGTTTCCGACGGTTGGAAGACTGTTAACTACTCATATACTTTACTGTGGAATAACATTTAAAAATATATGTAGATAGATAGATGTTTGCTATGTATGGTGTAGATAGGAAACCGGCCAAAAACATACAGATAGGAAAGTTGAAAATGTCGGGGGGAAATATCGAAGATTTTTATGCACTGACACGTCACAGTGACTACGACAAAAAATAATAGTAAATACAGTGTCGCATTAGACGAGCGATGGCTGTTTAGAAAAGGTTTAAATTATCTCTTACCAATCGGCAACCTCTCCCATCTATGCCCAACGGAAGCTGTCAAAGCACAAAACGAAAAAATAACGTATTATTAAAAATATCTTTTCCAAATTACCTATTCCTTTGATTAATAAATTATAAGTAAATCGGAGAGGATTTAAGAGGAAAGCATTTCCTTGTTTTTGAACGCAAGAGCCTTTTTATAAAAGGAATATTCTCAGCTTTGAACCGCGGTTGAGTAAGTACTGGTTGAACAGATTGTCCGGGTAACAAATGAGCCAATTCCGTACGATCGCCAATCCTTTTTAAAACTTTTGTGGTGTTTTTTAACAAAAAATCAGGGATTTAATACCCCGAGGCGGGTTTGGGCTACCGTCACTACGAGTGAAAAAGGCAGGTTAGGATTTTGTTTACTTTGTACGAGATTATTTTTAGCTTCACACCAATCATTGTGTGCCTGTTTTTACACATTAACTATGCAACTAATTTACAAACGTAACTCGAATGTTTGGGATTACATTTCAATCCCATTGACTTGCAAAACAGATCTCATCTAACTTTGCATAACGGGTGAAAACAATTCCATCAAATCTTTTCGTCCGATTTTGAACTTCGCTTCCTATTGTCGAGACTGATATTGAGGTTGACAAGAATTATTTCATGCGTATTTTGGAGATAATGTTTTAAATTTGAAACGCATAATTTTTAAAACATTTTACATATTTTTTGTTCATTTGTAAACGTCTGACAATGAAATATTTTTAAACAAAAAAATTGTAATACGACTAAATCCCTAAAGCTACGTCACGCAGTCGTTAAGTCTGAAGTTTGATATAAATGTATTATGAGCAGACATCCCTATTTTCTATTCATTTGGAGTGTAAAAAGATTCGTTAACAATGATTTCTCCTGGGGATACACAAGTAAACAACATTAAAACAAAAAATAAAAGTGTAAACACGACCCGTGTAGTTACTTAAAATTGCTGGAACATTGCGAAATGTATTTGAGAATCAGCTGCTCAATGAAATCTTTATTATTCGTAACGACTTTTTTAACTCCACTGCGCTACGGATTTTTTCATGGTCAAAGAGGTAAGATAATTTTAGTAGAATTGGCATTTTACTATTTTTTATGGGTAAAAGAGTGAAAGCTAGTACGTCAGTTGTAAGTTTTAGTACTACGGAGTTACAATAGGTAAGTGTGAACATCTTAGATGCGGTATGAAAAGGGTCAGCTCGGCCACCTTACAGAAAGTTCATGTAGAGAAATATATTTGTCTTTTGTTCTGTATGTGAGAGTGCTGTTGGTCCAAGCAAATCGGACCTCTGGCCATTTTTTCATTGAAATAGGTCCTCTTCATACCGGTTTTTGGGAAACATTGAGGTTAACTCGTCGAATTGGCGCATCTGTGCCACCGTTTATACTACGGAGTGGCTCCACCGCTTGAAATATTTTGTAAATACTACTACATACGGCTTATAGGTACCACTCTTCACTGCCACTTCCTCTTATTTTTTCGATGTAAGCTTAAATCCGCCATGTTAAAATAATAAAGAAAAAACTAGTATAGGACTCTCAGTAACCACGTCGCAATGTCGCAAAGTTATGTCAAGTTTTATTAAATATTTATTTAACTTTCTTGAAATCACGTGATGAAACATGTTGCGGAAATAATTTTCTCGCAAATACAGATTCCCGTTCACAGGCACGTGACTTGGAAATAATGTTTTCAACAAATCGGAGCAGTCGGGCACGAAATCCAAACAAAAACGCATAATACAACGTGAATGCAATGTCGGGTGAAATTGACTTGCAAAACAGTCTCCCCTTGAAGCATTGGAGAGCGGTGTCGCACGCCGCTGTCAAATTTGAGAGGAAACAATGGTTGATATTACTATCGTATCACATCCGCTTGAATTCATAACTGTGGTATCATCTTTTGTCTAAACTGCATACGTTGTGGATCTTCAATTTAAACTTCTACATCAGCCTAAGCGCAGGTCAGTCAGTTTTAAAACAAAAGAAAATGGTATTTTTTGTAATTACGGCTAACAGTCACTTGTATACCTTCATATCTTCATATTATTTCATAATATGAAGATACTCATATCGAAAACTACGCAAAACTCTTCAGTCTAACCAATACCCAGACCTAAAACAAATATTTGTACATTCTTCTTCTTCATCAACCCATATACGCCCACTGCTGAGCACGGGTCTCCTCTACCATTGAGAGGGTTTTTAGGCCATAGTCCGCCACGCTGGCCTCGTGCGGGTTGGCGGACTACACACCTAAGAAATTCCTAAGAACTCTTAGGTGTGCAGGTTTTATCACGATGTTTTCCTTCACCGTTAAAGCAAGTGATAATTCAATGTGAATACACACATAACTTCGAAAAGTCAGAGGTGTGTGCCTGGGGTTCGAACCCGCGACCGCCGAGATTCTCGACCGCGCGCTCAAACCTCGAGGCCATCACTGCTTCGCACATTACATAAACTTTTGTCTCGGTGCGGAGATCGAACCCGCGGCTTCTCATTTTTCTAGCTGCGTCTGCTGAGGCTTGAAAAAATATTTTATGACAGTGATCAGTATCCTGCTCGTATAACACTGAATAAATAGTATTACTTCGACTTATTCTCAATCATTATATTAAGTCAGACTTTTTCATATCAAAAATATTTCCACTTTGCGCGTACCGAGAATCGAAGAACGAAAATAAATTCCATCTATATGTGGGAACACCTTATCCAATAAAGAACAAATAAAATAAACAATAACAAACATGATAGAAAGAACACCAAAAATAAAACAGGACTGCTTAATCGTATTACCTCAGCATCGTACTGGGCGTGCAAACACCGCAGTTGGAAAGAGCCACTCAAGGGAAAACTGTAATCCAAGTAACTCTGTCACAATATTTATATTGCCAGTAATATTATCTCTCTGTTAAAATAACAACTATGCGGAGATTATTCAGGTTTGTTTATGTATTGGCAGATATTTCGAGGAGCTATATCATATCACACTGTTATATAACATATTTAGAAGAGGCAAATGTAATTGTTTAAAGGAGGTAAGTAATCGAGTTAATTTTGATGAAATTCGTTCGTAAATTAATTTGTTCAAAGTTGTAGAGGAGAAATATACACAAACATAAAACATATAATAGCATAGGCTAGCATAGAATAGTATTCTCTCCTACAACTCTCTCTTCCCTTGTTTTCGTTGGCGCTTATTCTGACGGGACATCCCTATGAGTCAAGTGGTTTCTCGAGCCCATCCAATTTTGAGTCTATGTTTGGGCCATGCGCCAGGCAGCAGCGGCGCTTCTGGCCTTTAACTGGTATTGACTATACAGATTGTAAATCAGTAAGGAATGTCCACCACTAGTACATTCTTTGTGAGCTTTATGATATAAATCAAATTATGGTATACACTTACGTCACACTCACCAATACGAGTACGTCAGCAAAATAACATGGTTTTACATACGTTTTTACACCCAACAACGCTGAAATAGGACGCCCTGATTTTGAGTGATACAAGCGCTTTATCGCTGTCACGATGGCCCACGCAATGGTAAATATTTTGCTTTATATTGTAAAATCTATACAGTAGTCATTTGTTTTAACTACATGTGCAATAAGTAATTGGATAGAGATGAAATAGTCGTTACAGAAATTGGATCTTCGGGATATGCCATATTTGGATAAATCTAATAGCCTTATACCTAATAAATATCTAGTAAACCTTTAATAAATATTTAGGATATATTGATTAAAGTTCTATAAGCTAGATGTACTACAAAAAGAGTTCAGGTTTAGTTTTCGTTCAAAAATGTATATCGGTAATTCCGAAAAACTTATATCTAAGAGCATAAACTATAAGTTCTAGTGAGTTTTTTTAATCTTTAAGCAATAAGCAGTCATTCCTTGTAATTGGCAATTGTTGGCTTCCTAATATTGCTTTTCAAATTAAATATTTCCTTTTTAATTACTTTTTTGTATGTTTAAAACAAATCTTATACACGACCTTACCCTTGATATTCACCTTGAAAATAAAAAAGACTACCTTAAAAATATACTAACTTTAAAAGTCGGGCCTGTAAATAACAGCGCTCAAGTGGAATCAATGAATAATCTCTTCAATGCATACAAAAAAGTTCCAGTAAACGGGATCACCTTTTGGAAATAAACGGGTGTCGGCGGGCGCATGGTCACGCCTACGAATAGCCCCTAATATTTGGCAAATTCAGACCACGTAGTGGTAGGCTCACTCGACCTCGATTCCACTCAATTTAAGTGTCTAACACGATTTTATTTCCTCTTAAATGTATCATCGGACGAGATGCCGAACGCCGTCGGAAACTAACACATGAATCAACAATTTACCAACTCCGCCACCGGACAGACGCTGGAGTCACTCTTTAGTGTGGGGATTCTTTTTCCCAAAGTGCATTTTAACCGTTACGACGTCTCGACCTTAATAAGTGTGCAGCAATTAGCGCGGAGGGGAGACAACAGCACACTATCGTGCGGTTCATTACTGAACGCTTTCGGCATCCAACTTTAATGATCGCCGCTTGGGAATCATACATAATGCCATCGCTTACATATAACACTTACTTCGCTACGGAAGGATTACGATATTTCCACCGAGATTACCCGAAGTGAGACAATTTAGGTGGAAAAACGCTGTAAATGACAGTTTAATCCATCGCGCCCATGGGACGAGCCATCAATGTCGCGTCGCTTAAATGTGCCGTAGAAAAAACTTCAATAAAACCAGCGTAACGTCTCTTTGTGCTTTATTGCTTGAAAGCCGTTCACTTGCTGAGACAAACGTTCCGATGCGAATAAGATGTTCGTTAAAATAGAATTTACGATTCTGTTGTTATGAAATTGCTTAGCTTTGCTGTCCAAAAAGAGGGCAGTGATTGGCCATATTATGTCATTTTATTTGTAGGTAATAAAGATTTACTTCAATGTAGAATTAGTTTATATTTCTAAAATCATAATATGTAAGTTGATCGTATCACAATCCAATGTGACTATAGTGTTAATCTATAACTTAAAATTCCTACATCATACAATATTTAAAGAAGTATACTCCAGTTTACCGTATATTTTTTCCAGTCTTTATATAAGTATCTACTAGGTTAGGGATTGTGTAGGATGTGGCGGGATCAAAGCAAAATATGTTTGTATTTGCTACAAGGAGTAGCGAAAGTCCCGCAATCCCTAGAACAAAATTTGCGCAAGTAAATGGGTCAATCCTGGCCTACCTTTAACATTTGATAACGTGAACATGTGCAATAAACAAATGTACCAGTTATTCGGCTAACAGAAAACAAGATAAAAAATGCTTGCAAAGATATTCTGATGTTCTAAGCGCAACTAACTTTTTCCTTCTATTCATTATTCATGTCGTCAATTCATGGATTTGTGTATGTGCAACGATTGTAATTTGCTATATCAGATGCATGCTCGTAGTCATGGATTGAGATTTAAAAGTCTTGAGTTTTATGCCTCAGGTTCCCCAAGCCAGGAAAACGGTTACTGAGTTTTTTTATCGTGAAATTCTCAGTAAACAATTTTCATTACTATTTAATATATTTCAAGTGGTAACAAACAAATACAAAAATATCTTACAAAAATATCTTACATGTAAATTATAAATTTACATGTATAGATTTTTCACGCCTAATATAACTAGTCAAAATAAACATTTTAAGCTACTAACATGCATGATAAAATTACTACAGGTTATTCTTATGTTTAGTGATTTAAATACACATGTTTCCTTAGCTTAAACTTATTAAATTTACGAAGCGTTAAAATATTATCTTTGCAAAAGTTTATCTAAAGCAAAATGTCTCGCCAGCGTAATTGATCCAAGCTCTGCTCCGAGATCACTGTTAACTGAGCATAAACAGATTAGAGCGCTTTTAAGTCTTACATTAACGTCCAATCTCTACCGTCTAGGTTCAGTATTAGCATTACAACTAATCTGTGCTTAGTTAATCGAGACAACAATGTTATTAGAGATAGTACTGTTATGTTAAATAACATTTATGTGGACTTGTGGAATGATCACGATAAGATGTCTGTAATCGCGGATTAAAATCCCAGCTCTGTCTCTGTGAAGATATGTTAAGTTCATTACAAGTGCACTGGAACGGTGAGAGAAAAACATTGTTTAAAGCGATAGTCGGTTGATGAGATGTGTGTTTTTGTACAAGGTTTTTTAAAAGATATAGGTATTTTACTTTTCTTTTTACAGGCACGCAGCTTATCCAAGTGGAGATCAATAAGTTCCCACCAGCATATGGAGCCTACGGCAACATTAACAAAAAATGCAATTTCCCCATTTCATTTGATATAAAGCCTCGGTCAGTCCTTCTTATAAAACAATGTAATTAGGGTTAAAGTTATCGCATACATTAATCAATAATGTAAAGAAACAGCTCAACATTTTATATATTGTAGTCTTCACGACAGAAACATCCATGAATACAATGTAGTTTTAACAGATAGCGTATACGAGTGACTTTATTGGAGTTATGATCATGCGTCCGTTTTATGATTCCTAGTTTTGCTTCTACAGCTGCTTCGTTTATTGCATTTTACCGAATTTCTACTATTTCGTGTTTTGTCTTCACATTATTGGGGCGGGTAGCGGATAAATAAGGGCTGATGAAGACCAGGATGAATGGCGTCCACTTGGGATAACTTTTGTTCAGCATAGACAACGATAGGCCAAAATATATATTATTGGGGCAACTAACAACATAACTTCAAGTCAAGAGAAATTAAAATCTCATATTTCATGTACAATTTAATATATAAATCAAAAACTTTGCGAAACTTTTGTACAGATCGTATTCACGCTACGAGACTGCAACACGCTATCGCCGCATGCCGCATGGGATTTTATTAAACGTGGCTAAAAGGCACTCCAACTTAAAATCCTTTTCTCTTTGAAGTCTACCAAAAATTGACAGCAATTTACAAGGTTATCTGTAGGTATGTGTTTTATTGATTTCATTTTAAGGGCAAGAGTTACTTTGACATTTTTGCATAAAAACTCACACTAAAAAACGAAAACATACTAAATGCAGCACATCTATTTAAATCTCAGTCGAAAGAAGCGCTGAAATGAATTTCCCGCAGGAAAATTAACACAAAATATGAAAATAAGGTTACGATGTAGATAGAAACGGGACATTTGAAAACATGTTTTTCACTGCTGATAGGCTTTGTAAATTTTTTTATATACTTAATATCTTTTTTTATTTTATGAGCGATTCACAACCATCTCAGCAAGCCGGCATACTGTGCATCGAATTTAGTAACAGTTGTTATTTTTTTGGGAGGCACCGTAGTTTATCATAGTGTGGCGTAACAACTTAACGCTAACTTAATTATTATCTACTATAGCACCAGTACACTTATATAAAAAATAAACACGAGGGTATAAACGAGTCAAAAACCTAGTGCTCTATATTTTTATTAGAAATAATTTGAAGGTATATCATAACAATATTATGACAACATCTGTTATAAAAAATTCTGTTTAATCTGCATCACTTTATGTAAATTAAATTTAACGGTAATCCCTTCATTCCCTCATACATCTACAGCAAACTTTGCATAAAACATATTACGCGCTAAAATATACTTATATTAAAGCACTCTAAAAAGGTTCCAGGACAAATTACTATTCGGTCAACGTGAGTTTTGTACGTGACAACGGACTCTATGCATTTTATTCAAAGCTTGCACAAAGTGGGAGGTTGGATTTATAATAGTATTGCTGGATTAGTGCTCCTCCCTCAGCTACACTTTCCTTCGCTTGATTTCAATTGAGCTCTTCGTTTTTATTGCCCTTTTCGTTTTAAAAATCCCTTTATCACGAAATTGAGAAACCTCGGAAAGTTTTCTGAGTAAGCGCTGTCTGCGCTTTTGATTGTATCTTACGTAAATTCATCTACTTTAATTTATTCTTTTTCTACTACGTTTCGGGTAATAAATCACACTGTACTACTTTTCTTCCGTCGTTCATCTTTGACTAAATCTTTAGCTTATTCATCCTGGTAGTGAAACGTGTGTTAGAATAGATCGCTCCAAATTTTGCTGGCGCCTTTGTTGCTTAGCTTTTTAATTCGCAACACATTATACAATAAAGAATGCGGTGAGCGTAGCCTCCGTGGGTATTAATGTCGATACTTCTTTGTCAGATTCAATTTTGCGTAATTGAATTGGGAGGCGCGCATTTACTTAAATAGACTTTCTGGAGCAATTTACGAATAAATAAGCATTGACCTGAAAACAGTATTAGTAATGAAAATTGCGTAACAGTAAACCAAATCCTTCTTTAATCAATTTTAACGATATATACTTGTATTCGAAAACTTTAATTAAACGTCTCACTGCTCAGTGCGAGAAACTAGACAGCCAAAAGTAGTTTTGAAAATACCGTAAGCAATTTAGTTCACAAGTTGTTCACCTATCATTCCTGGAGAATACTTCGTGTATTTGCGTCACATCGCATTTCGTCGTGAACATAATATAACTTAATGTAAATGGAAGAGCTCTCGGCAAGTTTGTGAAAGCACGATAAGTTGAATCCTGAGAAATGAGCGCTGCCGAGGGAAGTCCGGGCCCATAAGAAAATTACACCATTTGTTAGATCCAGACAGATGCCACTTTTACAACGCAATGTCGCCCACAATTAGTATTCAACGCGCTACGCAAATGTAATCGAACTGCAGATGTTAACAGAACACAGTAGACGGCACAAATACGTTTCCTGATTTACGGAACGCGGGGAACTCCTAAATGAAAACCAGAGAGGAATGTTTTTATTTTCGAAACAACTTTGTAAACTTGTGTTGTACCTACCAATCCAGTTTGTGCAATGTTGTTAAATAAGGTTTCAGAGAAATGAAGCTTTATTTCAATGAAAAATGCCATCGTCATCATCATCATCACCGTCAGCCCATGCTCGTCCCACTGCGGGGGACGGGTCCTATCTACACCTGACATAGATTAGGCCTTGGTCCACCTCACTGGCCTTTTGCGGGTTGGCGAATTTTATGACGTGTAGGATTTCTCACGACTGATTCTCTTCATCGTAAAAGTACGTGATAACTCATTGTGAAAACGCACAAAGATAATAAACAAGTGTGTGCAGTAAATACCTTTTTCGTCACAACATAAAACTCTACGACTATATTTCAATATGATCTATAATAAACCCCAAGGAAAATAACAAAAGTAAGTAGAATTTAAGACGCAACAGAAACCATTTCAGTGAAGGACCATCAAATTGATCATTAGCCGTTGTGCCCACTTTGTACCATTTGAGATACAGAGGCAGTTTTGAGGGTAGATATCTTAAATACTTCATGCTCAGTAGTATGTTTTTGTGCCGCAGTGTCGTGTGACGGTTCAATCACTTTCTTGTAACGTGATTACGGAGATCAATACATTGCACATACTACTGGACTATTGCACAGAAAGCAAATTCTAAGAAACAAAATAGGCGATGCAACATTGAAAATTCAACAGTACCAGAATTTAATTATACATCTTTTTTTTATTAGAGATCTTTTTTTATAAGAGAGCATAATTTTTATTCAATAACGAAAATTAGAATTATATTCATAATTCTATCACGTATTTATGTGATTTGCTATTTCGAGATTAATCTGACGATTAATATAACATGAACTATTTAAATTGTATGTATCCCCCCATTTTTTACATTTTGGCGATATTCGGTATAAAAGGAACTGTGCAGGTAAATGTTTTCAAGTTCATATGAGTGCGAGTTCGGTATAACACAGTCGAATACACAAACAAACAAAATTATTATCTTATTCTTAATAGTTAAGAATTTGATTGCAGCATCGTTCTAAGTCTCCGTAGCTCTAAACCTGGCAGAATAATAACGTCATCTTTTCATAATACATCGAAGGAGGACATGCGCCTCGATAAGGAACGCCTGTATAGATATAGTGGAACTCCCGTAGGACAGGATGAATTGCGTCGTGTTGTCCCTGTTTCATTAGCCTAGATACGCCAATCTACAGCGTCGACGGTGTTCGCAATTATGTGGAATATTTTTTTTATTAAAGCAATATCTGTCGGCGCATGAGGTCTTGACCGATTACTATTTTATGATAGGAAAAGTTTTATCGTCGCAAGAACGTTAGGGGCGACATATTAGATTGTTTGCAATGATGGAGTAAAGTGATATTGCTTGTTTTAAACTGCTAATACTTACGAAGCAAACGTTAATAGACTTGATTTTCGCAAAGCGGATAATAATTTTAAATGATTTTGTGTATTGTGTAACAATATATTTAGCCATAATAAACATGTAATATTTGAGTCAACCGTACATTTTTGAACAATAAAATACACATACGCTACAGGCATATAATTCCTTATATAGTATATTCCTGTACTCTAACTTTTGCCAACTGTGTTTTAAAATTCTACTTTTCGTTAAACCCAAATTTTCAGACTCCATGTTGCTATTGCAAGTTCCAATCGAAATAAGGCAGTAATTTTTACCCGATAACTCTGCTTCTATAAAGTTTTGCATTTACTCTAAACAAGTGTTTCGTTCACGTCAGGTGGAAGTTAAATGGGAGGGGGATTAATTAGCCCAATCACCCTCGCTTGAGAGCTAAAATGGCATTACGAGTTGTTAAAATATGTGACACTTCTGGACAAAAATATTTCACAGAATACGGAGTTGGAATTAGCGACGGTGGAGAGGTTTATAAATAAAGTTCAGTGGTCGAGTTTTCTCTATGAAAAATGTATACTAGCATGCTTAAGTAAGCACAAAATATTCAGTTGAATTTCATAGTACAAATAGTAGATAACAACGTCACTTTCCGAGACTTTCTGTTTGCTTGTTTCTTTTTTGTTGCTTAGTTTAGGATCAAACTTTAATATAATTTTCACTAGTCTAGATTTAGACATTTTTTCCAAAAGTATTACAATTTTATGCGCATTTTGTCTCTCCCTGGATATTGGAAAATACCAAAAGTATGTCCTGTCATAAGCTAATCTGAAACGCAAGAATTGATCATAATAAAACCTGAAAATTTCTTTGATTTATCCCTTATTGTAAAAGAACCTATAAAACATAAAAGTATAATAATGAATAATTTGATTGACAATAGCAACTTAATTAGTAAAAAAAAGTAAAATAAATGAAAATACTCTATTTCCAGACAGCAAAAGTCTTATTGATATCATGAATTACTAGACTTTTGCACCTCCACATTTAAAATAAACATATTTGAATTACAAAGTACAAACCTTAAATCTCTGTGCGGAGATCAAACCCGTGACCTCTAATTTTGTAGTGGACTTTCCACCAGCTGTGCTAAGAAAGCTATAGCTTAACGGAGCGAACCACATTGGATTTTTAGTTTTGTCGTCAGTTCTCGTTCACTCTATTACAGTTCAGATTTTGTGAAAAATGTTTTTGTGACTTAATCATTTGTAGATCACCACGGGAATTTTTATTACGTAATTACGTATTTCGCTTTAAAAAAATGAAATATGTTCAAAACGGGTGTTGAATACGAAAAATGAAGGAGTCAAAATATAGTCTACTTAATTTTATTGAACTGACTCTAAATAAAAAATTCTAATTTCAAATTAAAAAACGACTTTCACACAGTTTCGGTATTCGTAAATTCATTGTTTACAAAACAAAAATAAACAATAGCCAAGCAAAAGCGAAAGCTAAACAGAAATGTTAAGGCAGAAAGAATAAGTACGGTGAGAAAAAATGAAAGAGATTGGAGTGTAGATGTGAGATTAAAAGTTGTCAGCGCACGAATTGTTGGCCGTTCGAGGGTGTTGGAAAATATTTGTAAGCTTTCTTCTCGGATATTAGATATTTTTTGAGATTATATTGCCAGAACGTTAGGTATTGGAGATATTGAAGTACAAAAGACTTTTTTATTACCTTGCAACATCGGTTTTATACGATTAAATCGCCGCAGTACTTTGCACAATTTTATTTAGTTTTTGTATTTTTGTTTAGTACATTCCTGCTTACATCAGCGCAACTTTTATCAATCATTAATTTTATCGTAAAAATCAGGTTACTGCCGAGATTTACTTGAGCATGAACTTTACGTGACGTAATCTCTTTATACCTGTGTTTATCCCACGGTTCTGTGGGATAAGCTAAACATGTTTTGTACGTTTGCTGCAGAATATTTTACGATCGGCAAATCAATGAGTCCACCGTGATAAGCTATTGACTCTGAATTTAATGTTTTTTATCTTTAATGTTTCTTATAATACCTTAGGACAAAAATCTGTTGTTAATTACTTTTAAATCCTATATCAGTATCATTAAATTCTGATCTCTACATATTAATAGTTTCATAACATTACGATGCTACAGAACTAATTTAAAAGTATTTACCTATGCCGATTACGTTCAATGGGACAGGGTCGAGTTAATAAAAATGCCTAATAATATCATTTTCATGAGTATTATCCTTGTAATGCTATTGTAAAAGTAAATTACTTATATAAGGGCCTAAACGCTGTATCTACTACGAGTAGGTAATTAGCTATTCTTAGCTATTCTAGTTCTGGATAATTAAAACTTTTATTTAACTTAATGACATGATGGCTACTGATGAGAATAACGCCTTAAGACCTTTTTATACTCAGATATTTTTATACTCACTTGGAGAGCTGACTGACGATGAAGATATATTTTGTGAGGGGACAAACCTACTACCGGTTTTCGATTAAACTTCTAGACTCAGTGTTATAAAGTTTAAAAAACTACTAGACCCGAGATCATTGCTATTGACATACGCATTCCCTGGTATAATAAATCTGAAACACATACATACGTACTTTTTAACCCAGTACGACACGAGAAAGTCATATGATTGTAGACGAAATAAGTAAACTAAATATCATAAAGACTTTTATCACGTCTCCATATCATGGCAAAGTGTTAGATACGCCACAAGACGCTCGTGTCAAATTACGCTTTTTATTTCTGCAGATTTTATTATAGCTATAACGCGAGGCCATGAATAATGTTTCAACTTCATTCATAATATTCTCTTGCGATCTCGTACGAAAGATGTTTCTTATACTCGTTGGCATATTTCATGCAACTTAATAAAATCGTGTTACATAGTATAAGTATTCAAATCAATTTTTGCTCTTGGAATTTGTATCATTGAGGTAATTGATTAATTGAACAAAAATGAAACAAAACGAATTGAATTAGCGTGATGGATTAAGCTTTGTGTGTGATTTAATACGGATAACTGAGTGTTCTTTCCGTGGGGGAATGGCTTTTAAAATGGTAAATCAAAAATGGTTAGTACGTGTGAAGAATTCTTTAATGTTTACTTAGAAATATAAAATTCACTAGTATTGTATTAAATATTGACTATGGAGGGTCAAAAAAGAAAGGCGAAAAATTATCGTTATCAAGGAATACTACCTACCAGAGCCTAAACACTTTAATCTCTTTAGTTCATCATCTTTTTACATCATCGACACAGTACGAAGCTAGTCGGTTACCTGCTATAATAATATAAAACCATTCCATCATAGGGATAATCATTCGAATATGATGTTCAAATATTGAGTACCTGACCACTGGCCAAAATTCTGTTCAAAGCCAGTGACTAACGATGTTATATCACAAAAGAGAAAGAGGAAATGCCAAGTCATGAGCCCGCACTGCCCTTTTCAGTTGTTGATTGTAAACTTTCCGCTGACTCATACAAAATACGCCTTCACTTGAAACTTTTATGAGTTCTTTCGTAAAATGGTCTATACAATGTAATTCTCGCCCGGAAATCTATATCGAGAGGATGTCTTCATTAAGTTTTATTCTCAAATAACCTTCGGCGATGAAAATAGGTACGTTCTTAGAAAACTTTAGTGTATACGGAAGTTTTATACTTACTTGAACATTTGCGGTATATTAAGATGACGATACATGTTTTTAAAAAACATGTTTTTCCTGCGACGAACTAGGCTTAAGATTTTAAGTTGAGATGAGAGTTTAAGATGAGATGTGATACGAAGAACAAGTGGTTAAAAAGCATTCCTGTTTACACAGAAAAAGTACTGTGAGGTTTTAACCTTTACACAATTACAAATTACATTTGCTAAAACTTCGTTTGATTGTATATTTCTAAAACAATGGAATTATTTTGCATTATAAAAACTTCAACCGAAACACAGCGATTTACAAAAATTCGCATCACGTCTGTGCTCTAACTCTGCGGAAATTTCATTCAGCATTTGATTCCGCGCTTCATAAATAACATTTCCTTTGTAAGAATTTGAGAATATCGTCAAAATTTTATCAAAGGAAACGAGGAATCTTACTGCATTCATGTATGATTTATCATTATCACGTTTACGGTTCACTTCTCATAAGCATTAAACACGATAGTAAATCAAAAGATTTTATGGAGGGAATGAATATCTTAAATGCCTTGCCTCTGCCATCTTTGGGCTACGCAAAAATGTTTTATTACCCATTCTTAATTTTCTAGACCTCCGTCAGAGCATTGGGTGAACCGATGTCATTCGAGCTAAAGCGAGGATGGAAATTTTATACGGCAATAATTTATATCTTTTTCTTTGGTACACCAATTAATCATCTGAAAAGCTATGTTATTTATGATCCGCTTCATTTTTTGCTATTTAATTTGAATATGACTGGCCGCTGTTCGGTTCGTTTTATCGACTTCAACGTTTATTCCTGTAAATATTTTTGTAGGAAAATTTATAAGTAACGTGTAGGTATTTTCTGGTATCTAAAATTATTTAATATTATCTCTTTAGAGTGTAAGGACTAGTAGTGCTCGAGTTCGTTTTTTTTTTGCTGTTCATCTCTAAAGAACAATGTTCTAGGAAATAAATAGCTTATATTACTTACTTCCCAATACCCCATCTATCTCCAAACCAAAAAACAATCAAATCAGCAAAATGTTTTTAATTTCAATCGTAACAAACAAGAAATACAAAATTCTTGTATTTTATACCTGTTCGTGATGATAATCATTATTTTTACAATTAATTGTACATATTGTACCAACATTGAAATCCGAGCAAGTACAATAATGGCAACAAGTTTACACCTCAATTGATTGATTGGTGACTAATGCAAAAGATCATACCGAGGCACATTTTCAGACTCCGTTCTGCTACTAAGGATGTTCTTGGAAATCGAACCACGCACGTTAACGTTTAAACGAGGTAGTTCAAACACCAACTTTTAGCTAAGATATTAAAAGTGAGTAAATACCAACTATTTACATATTGGAATCAATTATAATAATATAAATTAAATTCGTTCATTAAACGTCCCAATCTCGTTTAGTACGTAGCACTTCCAGACCAGAATTTTTCTCGAGTATTTGCAATCCATTAGTAACATTGTCACTTTACGAGTTTCACTCTATTAATATTCAGTAGGTATGGCTACATCTCTTTGTATAGCTGTTGCCTGAATGAATTGACTCGACCTACTCTTAACGGTTTGTAAATAGTCATTAAGATTTTATTGCTCTTCCTTACTGCCGCTCCTGTAATAAATGTGCACAGCTTTATCTATACCGACCTACAGAACCAGAATTTGACATCAGTAGGTACATTTGTATTATTGTAAAATACACTGAAACACTACACACTTACAGGTGCTGCCATTTGTTAACTACTAATGTGCAAATATATCTTTTCTAGAATGTGTGTGTGAATGCCTGTTTCTACGGCGCATAAATGATATGAATTTATTATGGCGTCCTCATTCGAGCAGGATTCAAATTGGAATTGTAATCACTTAACCTTTAGAAATTCCCATCAGATCTACCATAATTAATATGAACGATCGCCGATGTCCCATTCTTCATACAGGATATTCAAAAGCGTGGAAACCGTCTTTATAAAGCGTTGCGTTGAGATCAAAGAAACTGTTTTGGTATGATCAAACTGCTGTTGTAGCCCATTCAAAGGCTTAAATGGCCTCTTTATGTTGCCTCATATAGGCGTAGAGTTATCAGCATCTAAGCCGTGATATGTTGGTAATATTCAATTCAATATGTCAATAAAACTACAAATTTGAGTATAATAATTTATTTTGCTCAATATTTAAAGTCTTATATACTCCGAAATACATAATAGCAGGATTGAGTACATTGTTCCTGTGACTACACAAAAGTTATCAAAAAATGAATGGTAACAATCAATC
Organism: Cephonodes hylas; assembly: GCA_030295005.1. Lineage (NCBI taxonomy): Eukaryota > Metazoa > Arthropoda > Insecta > Lepidoptera > Sphingidae > Cephonodes > Cephonodes hylas. The sequence continues at coordinate 9,555,473 of AP025362.1, read as the reverse complement.
CATTACCAAAACTACAGTATTTAAAAGTAACTGAGGTCCCATACAAATGCAAACAGTCAATGTACTAATAGTAAAAATATCAAATCAAATACAATATTTTTTTTTTAGTATACAGGATGTATTCATACCGTAAAGTAAGGCAGGTAATAGCTACGATTATCACAAACCCATTAGCGTTAAATAAATTCCGACAAATAAAAATTTACGTTTTCTATAGTACAAACAACATACATTTAATACCGATGGTAGCATAAGCACTCAGTAGACGAAATTATGGTTGCTGAGTTGCTATAAATAGCGACATATATTCCATCGATTGCTTTTCACCTTGTCTTCATTTATAATTTTATGAGATTTTTGGCTTTTCAGGAACTACAAAAACAGTATGACAGACTATGTATGTGATTAGAATGAGCGTCATAGAAATTATTAAGACTTCGGCAAGACTAAGTGACAGCTTTCACGAAACAAAAGACGGCCTCTTAAAAAGTAAACCGTCACTTCGATTTCTGCGACACAATTAGTAATAGTGACTTATTCAAGATACTATATTGCAGTCCAAACTAAAATATATAGCTGGGCTCAGGCCTTCTCTGCAGGTGCTTGAGGCGACCCCAGGCTCAAACCCAAGGCACACACTTCTGACTTTTTGAAGTTATGAGTGTGAGTGTATTATCACGCCTTTAACAGTTTAGAAAAAATTGTGAGGAACCTTACTTTCTTAGGTGTAGCTAAGACCTAAACTTAAAAGATTAAAAAGAATTTTGAGAAATGGCCCTTCTTCATTCGTATTCATTATTAGGTCCAATTTAAAAAATAGGATAATTTTCAAAAAGATAAGTGAACTCAACAATTTAATGTTGATAATAATTAATAGTTTCATAATTCTCGACCAGATGGCGCTTCAAACTATTTTTTCGTAGGAAACTGTAGATTAGTCGACCATAAACTTCTCATAGATGGCGCTAATTTTTTTTCGATACAGTATAAAACGTATTCACAAAAAATGCCTATCAAGTTTTTGGATGACACATAAAATTAAAGTACATTTTAATAATATTCAGCTTTACTTCGTGAAATAACGAGTTCCCTAATATCAAGGAGGGCACAATCTTATTTAAGCTCTATTCACGATTTATGTGTTATATTTGCAAACCTACTAAGGTCTTGAATGAATACTAATACATGTGGTTATGTAAAGTACTTAATTACGAACTTGTTCATAAAGAACCTGTGAAATATACATGTATGTACTACGTAATATTAATAAAAATGTTGTTTCCTTTTAGGGTGCACTTTCCAAGGGGCACAACACCAGCCTACAGGATTCTATATTCTCTTAAACAGCTTTCGGAAATGTTCAAACCCAAAAAAGAGTTCTATTTTTAATAATCTGTTATAAGAATAAAGATGAAGCAAAATCCAGATATCCAACATAACAACAGTTTCATTTATTTTCTTAACATTTTTTTGTCACAAGATACAGTAAAAATAGTCATATACCCGTACGCTTTTCCTCATTATAAATTAGTAGTGACTTAATAAAACACAGTCAAAAAATAAGTCCAAGAATGAGTTCTCAAACGTAAACACATTTATCACATGCAAAAATTAGCTTGATTTTTGGCATTATTGGTGTCAAATAATTCGCCAAAATCCATAGATATTATAGTAATACTATTTATCGAAGCTGTGATTCTCCTGATTTCTTGGTATGTATGCTTCCTTCGTCCATTTTTTCACTGGCATTGACAGTTGACTTCATCTGTAGACCCAATTCTGGATTCATCGAATTACATATCTGCAAACAAAGGAAAGGCATTTAAAATTCAAAAAATCAGGTTATATGCGTCTTACTATTGGGCACGGGCCTACCGTGCTATTAAGAGGGGTAAGACCATTTTGCAAAAAGTTGGAATAGTGTAAATTCACAAACCTAAAAAAATCTTTTCGAGAATATAATCGTCTGTACTGGAATAGAAATAAAATTTCAATGAGTTTAGTAGTTTAAGAGTGAAATCTTCTTCACAAAGTAGAAAACATAAATTCACTTTCTACATTTTTCTTTACACAGCAATGTTATGTACGTGAGATGATAATGTATAATATGTACTTCTTCTTCTTCTTCTTCATCAACCCATATACGCCCACTGCTGAGCACGGGTCTCCTCTACCATTGGGAGGGTTTAGGCCATAGTCCGCCACGCTGGCCTAGTGCGTGTTGGCGGACTACACACCTAAGAAATTTCTAAGAACTTTTTAGGTGTGCAGGTTTTATCACGATGTTTTCCTTCAACGTCAAAGCAAGTGATAATTCAATTTGAATACACACATAACTTCGAAAATTCATAGGTTTGTGCCTGGGGTTCGAACCCGCGACTGCCGAGATTCTCGACCGCGCGCCTACACCTCGAGGCTTATAATATGTACTATTAGGTCCAATATAGTGTCGATGGTCTTCGTCAAGGGAAGATGGGGATCAGTAGTATTTATTATGAGCAATATTTTTTAAGATTTATGAATTATATACCTATGTAGGTTCAACATATTAGAAGTTACACAATTACGTGGGGCTGATACGTACTTGGCGAAATGTGGGTGCAGAAATGTACCTCTGTCTACCCCATAAGGGAATACAGGCGTGAGTTTATGTATGTATGTATGTACCCATATATTTCACACTAACTTGCCTAGCTGTATGATTTATTGTTTGAATGCAGGTCGATTTTTGAGGGCAAATAGAAAAGATGCTTAGCTGCTAAGCTCGCCTACTACTTACCTATCTTATAATTTGAATATCTAATTAATTTAGTGGCGTCATAAATCATAAATATTTCATTTAAAAGTATATAACCTGTAATTGTGACGCATCGAATGTGTCCATTTCGCTGTCTCTGTGTCGCCGTCCCCTTTTGGCGAGGCGCCGCAGTTCCTGCCTCTCTTCAAACTTCTCGATATACGTAGCTTGGTCTGTGTAGTCGTCCGGTTTGTTCAACAAATATAACATGTTTACTGCGTACTCTAAAAAACAATTTATTTGTATTTTACATTATTGGGGAATTATTCTTATTTTAATCTCTGTAATTAAATGTATGTTGCAAAATGTTAGTCTAACTTTAGCAATATATAAATTTTTTATCGTATATGTCATTTATAAGAGTGGAAAACAACGCATTTTGTCCAATAAAACATTTTTTACACTTTTTTTATTCGACTTTATTAACATTTATTTTATTTTTCAGTTGTACTTTTTATGAAAGTGTGTTTTTTACTGAACTGTCATCAATCCTTGATAAGCATCATCATCTTCAAATCATCTTCAAAGTTTCGTTACTTATTAACTTACGTAGATAAGTATAAGGCTTATAAAAAAAATAGAAATATACCTTCTCCCAGTACTTCGGGCACCATGTATGGATACAGCCAACCAACTAAGGGCGTTTCTCCAGCGAAATAATGCGCCTTTTTATGATAGAACAGTAAGCCATCAAGAGGTGGTTGGTTTTCAGGGAAAAATGGACACGCTGACATACTCCTAAAAAGATTACATATATAACATTTTTATTTCATTATAGTTCAATGAGCCTTATAATGTGCAAAAGTATAATGTAATTATATTTTTTCATATATTGATTTCAATTACATTTGTAATTTTTCAAGTTCCATAATTAGCCAGAGAACTATGCAAGCATGAACCATACAAATAGTATGGAAAAAATGATTAAACAGAAAATTTTATTAAAAAGTTTTAAACTTACTTATTGAAGGTTTCCGGCCTGCAAGGTATTTTTGGCAATACTCTGAATTTTATTTTATTTTTTAAGTTGAAGTTTTTCAAATCGGGTATTTGTGCCAGTTCCGTCCCCATCCAGTAATTTCTGAACTCTGTCTGGAAACAATGTCACATATGCCTTATTCTTATTAATTCATCAAACATTCACAACTATGTAATACAAATGAATATAATTGGAGTGTCTGTTTGTAATATTCAAATAACTGCTTTTAATAATTGATGTATATACATAATATGTTACATTTACCAAAATAGCGATTTTACGATTTTAATCTGCCTTTCTGTTTTTCTGAATTATCTATTAGCAGCTGGACGAATTTTCGTAGAACTTTTCTGGCAAATAGCTGACTGCTGATGTAATACTCAGTATCATTATTATGAACAAACAAATTCGCCTTTGTATGCATAATACTATCAAAAAAAATATGGATTGAAAAATTACTTACATCAGACCATATCAAAATAACAAAAAAATTAAAAAATCAATATTATTACCTCACCATCTGTCATTATGTGACTGTTCCAAGCTAATATGTCTAGTACAAACATAGTTTTGTCTTTTTCATGATAGAAGCAGTCAAGTACACAACATTTATTTTTGAGTTTTGGTTCGCAGGGGTTGCCACCCGGTAGAGCTGTCCGAGTTTCGAAACGGAAACAGCCATATTTTGTGTAACATTTTGTTTTACCCTGTAATAAGTTTAAAAATGTTACTAAAATTTTATTAAATAAAAAAAAGAGTCCCAAACTTCTTCACCACACTACACACACTAATATTTTAAAGAGGAAAGCTTTGTTTTTTTATATTTGATAACTAAAAAAGTGTTTAACCTTTTTAAATAATTTTTTGCATGACTATAGATATTATAGCCTTTATATAAAGCTTATTCTGAGCTCAAACTGTAGTGTTTGATATGCAAAAGGTAGTCTATGTGTAACACAACCTGCAATAGGTCATCATGATGAAAGAAGGCCTAAAATCTCTCAGTTATTGAGGAGGCTCATACCAGCAGTGTTAATTATATAGGCTGATGATGCATGATGATGAAGTCTTACACAAAAAATATCTTCCTAAAACCTACCTGAGTAGCCACAACCAACATTCTTATACCTTTGGGACATGGAACAAGAAACCAGTTCTCGGCAAAGTCATCAGGCTTCTCTACCATCCACTCTGAGAACATCAGTACATTACTGTATGTTGGGGGTGATTTATGAAACCCTGACACATACTGGCTGGGTTTGTATTTAGCCTGAAAAATTAAATGTGACATTCATATTTAATTACATTATAATAATCACACAAATAATTTATTAAGTGTTTATGGATAGTGGATCACAGGCCTTTGTCTATTTAATACATAAAAAAACAATCTATAATGATTACAAATCCAGAAATAAATTTGCATCAACTTTAGCAATGATTAAAACATTGCATACCTCTGATGATTGCCAAACATTGTCTTGATGCGGCTCTCCTTCTATAGATTGTACTAAATCCAAAATACCTCTATTTTCATCTAGATTGAGACAACGATTTCTGAAACATAAAAAAAGATTCTCACATAAACAGAAAATTATAATTTATATGCTTATTAATTAGTTAAAAAAAAAATAATGTTCTAAAATTTTGCTTTCCAATAAACAATTGTACCAGGATTGTATGGTTTATCTTATTTACCACCTAAGGTTTTATTCATATTGTTAATGTGTTTAAATTGTGATTAGTGGTGGTACAAAACTCACTAATATGTTTTGTTGAATTTATTTTTTGTTTATCTTATTTTGTGAGGAATCTATATTAAGAAAGTCTTGTTGATAATATTACAGTAAAGACCAAAACATAGTTGTTACACCAAGTCATATTTTTAATTATAAGATAAATTTAATTTTAAAACTATGTCTCTACTTCTCAACATAATGATGGGCATAATCCTCTAATTATCGAAAAAATAATTGATTTAACTACTTTCTATTTATATATTTTACTATTAAATGCCGATAACAAAGACATTCTGCAACTTTACTACCTATGTCTAAAAAAAGGGACTCATACTTGTCCTTAAAAAGATTTTGTACTTTACAAGCATTAATTAGTATTAATAACTCACGTACCTTCTTTGTGTTATGAGAAGTTGTTTACGACGATCTTCCTGATCATTATATTTACCCCAATTTTTATACAGGCTTTCAAAATATGATCTGCTGTCGTCTTTTAAGTCTGGAGCAATTGCAGTCCTCTCGAATTTTCCAAGGACCTCATCCATGATAAATAGTTTAAATTATTGCAAATTGCAGCTTATTCAAACACAAAATTTCAGTGGAAACTGGAAATATTCGTAAAATGTTTTATCGCCGCTAGTAATAGTAAATAATTATCACCAGAGAATACTTGACAGATATGTTGACAGTTGACATATGTAATTACAAATCATAGATTTCCACAGATAAGTTAAACTTTGAATTAAACTTGTTGTCACATAGCCTATAGCGTATTCAACCAAAAAAAAATTCTAATCCTTTACCAATGTAAGAAAAAGATAATGTAATAAAAAGTATCTTTTTTAAAAACAAATTCTGAAATCTAAAAGAAACATCGAATAAAGAAAACAAGAAAAGCAACATTAAGTAGTTTTAATTTATTTATAAAATGAAACAAGCCCAATTTATTTTTAAATACATATACATACACATATACATATCTCGTCTTTATGGTAGAGAAGAGGTCGACAGAAATTCATTTCTACACCTAGTTAATTATACATAAAATTTTCGTCCTACGTAAAGAGGGCGAAGCTATTCTGTTTTTCGGACATAATTCTTCACTCAATATTACTACTGAGAACTTTCCCAATGAAAAAAACCAATAACATAATGCCCTAATCAGGAATCGAATCTGGGACCTCCAGATTGCACAATACTTACTTGTACTGCAAAACCACGAGGCAGTCTTTTTATTATGACATCTATAATTTATATTTTTATATTTTGAGTAATTGAAATTATCAAACTATAATTCTCTGACCAGACAAAAAAAAGAAACTAATTTTTATAAGAAGGCATGGAAAATATGTATTTTTTATTCAGAGATGACTGCACTGCTGGCTATAACTACATTAATACATGCTTATTACATATATGTACATGCTTAAAGTTTTTATTTCAACAGCTATGTTGAATAGAGTAGAGTGTTGTGTCCATTGTTTAATTAATTGTGAGCATTCTAGTAGGGATTTTTTATTATGATTGATTGATAAAAGTCTAGTTATTTACATTACATGGAGTGGTATGTAATGTTTTAATGAATTTGTGCCTTAAGTATCATGCCAATTTTACAACTTATCTTAATCATCATCATCAGCCAAAAGACATCCACTGCTGGACAACTTATATATTTTTTACTGAAAACCTTCTTTTTTATAGTGAAGTAATACATATCCCCATACAATGATGATGATCATCAGTGTTATAATCATTTTTTTTGGTATAGGCCTATTAATTACTTATTTAATTATATTTATCAATGTGAAATAGTATTCAAGTAAAGCAATTTAAAAAAAAGGACCAAATTGTATAATTTTAAAAAAATAAGTACTCGTCGTCGCTGCTTAGCGCGTAGGTACCTATTGTTTACAAAAAAAATCAGCTACTCTTTTAAAACTTTTACATTGTTTATATTAACATAATTTAATTTTTTATGAATTAAAATCGCAATTTAGATGTTTGGTTTAGTGATATAAGAAAAAACCGTTATTAAACTGATTTAAACTAATTATTAAATTAAAGTATTTTTTTATAATTATGCCCTGTGCAATGATTTAATGTTGATTAATAAGTTTATCTTAACTAACATGATTCTATTTCCAATAGCACTATAATTTATTTTCCCCATGCTTACAAATTAATTAATCTTAAATGGATTATTGAATAAATTAAGATTGCCGGAAAATTGCTGCACAGTAAAACAGCAATCAGCATTTATATTTCACTTTGTTATTTGTCATGATCCTGGTATAGGCATATTAGATACATCTTCTTCAATATGACCTCCGTTTCTCTGTTGAACTAACTATTATGGTTTGTCTCATCTAAAACCTATGTGTAACGGTTAGCAGGTATGATAAATCGTAATTCAAAAATTAAAACGATATCCTGTCATGATCGTTTCTATATTCAAATTTGCCGCTAATCATGGTGGAAGTACTTTATAAAATATTACTACCAATTTTGTGAAAAGTATTTATTAAAACCTACATATATTTGCAAATAAAAAAATATAAGTATTTTTATAGTTGAATTGAAATGTAAAATGTCCTTAAAGCAAATAAAACTTTCGTTTAAATACTTTAATTTTTTTGCGTCCAGTAAATAGTGTTGCTAGACTTATATAAAGTTCAGACAAATATGGAAAGTTCTACATTATTTATTTAATAGTAATAATTATAATCATAGTACTGTTAGATGAGTTATATTAGCGTTTTCTTATTTTTTAATGTTATCATCACAATATAATCAAACAGGCATTGGATCAATTTTGCTGTCAGAAAACAATTACGATTACCACTCACAAGTTGACTTAATTATGCCGGCCAATCGTTAATAAAATAATATAAAAAAATATTAAAATTTTATGCATCATAATATGCGTCACCTATCATAATCATTAATTGATACAGTAATTGACATTTATTTTTATAATATAAAAAATAACTATAACAGAAGTTAATTTATATGAGTAGTATTTCATGCACAACGGTTTATCTGTTTAACCCTCTTAGTTGTAGAGGATGCCCGTGGCCAGCAGTGGTACGTAATAGTGAGGTAATGATGATTATAATGATCGATTTAGATAAAATCATTTATGGCACTAATAACCTACGCACAACGTTGAACAAAGGCCTTGTCTTAAGACTTCCAAAGTGAATTATTAAAACACTTGTGCATTTCGCGATGTCTTCCTATCTTGGGTATTTAACTATTAAACAATAATGGATCCTACGAGGATTTTTAAACAAATTTGTATTTTTCAAAAAAAATAGTACTTATTACATAAAATTACGGTTGTACGGTTGTTGGTGTTTTTTGCAGTTATAGTATTTCTTTAATCACACTTTTTAATCCGAACATTCATAATCATTATCATCATAACTTCCATTGCAGAGTCCTTTAAAAATACTGTTAAAAACAGTCTAGATCCAACAGTTTTTCGCAGTTTTATTGATGTCATCAGTCTGGCCTATGGATGGATTTCCAACAGTAATTTAAACAATCCTATTTTTTAATGTACATATTACTAATGTTTTATTTTTGCCATAAACAGAATATTTAAGTTCATAACATATAAACATAATCAAATTCACGAGGGACTATTTATTCCATTATGTGGCAACATCGTTGCTAGGAGACGAAAGTTGCCGAACGTTTTTCTATTGGATGCCGAGAACACCCGAACGCATGATTAGGTCACGTGGTACTTTTAGAGTCTTCGTGGCGTAGCTTGTTCAGCTGCTCGTCGAAGCGGCTGTCGGACGGTCGCTTCTCAGCGAATCTGCGTACGATGTAGCGGCCATTTTTGTTCTTAGTTCATAATAGCGTGCATATATTTTAATGTATATCGAAGGACATTTAGGCAATTTTCACGATGACTATCATAGTCTTTTTAATAGATACCTCAGCTTCTATGAACCAAAGAGCTTATTTGGGCGGACGCCCGACGTTGCTCGATGTAGCCAAGGGCGCTGTGGAAACGTTCGTAAAGGTACGTGCAGTGTCATCGACTCGTCAACCGCCTCGTTTTTGTGATCGATTTGTTTATCGCGTGCTAGTGTATTGGACTGACCAAATTTATTTCCTAGGTACGTCAACGTTCCCCCGAAAGCAGAGGCGACAGGTATATGCTTCTAACTTTCGAAGAGCCACCCGCGAACATCAAGGTTAGTATATCAAAGTGAACACGTTAACGAGGAATTCCTTGTATTTTATGCATAAATAAGTTACTGCGCCGGTCCAGTGTCGTTTGTATGTGAAGCACTGTAATCTGTAAGCCAGAACATTTACATACTTTGAAAGTGCGAATTTACTGAAATAGACAGCACGACGTAAACAGGAGGAACCACCGCCGTTGCTGCCTCCGCGATAGCGCTCGTTCGCTACTGCGCTCTCGTCGCACCGTCCCATTGGCCGAGGCCGTACACAACGAAATGGCGTTTTAGGAGGGAATTTTAAAATTGTCACACTAAGTGGGAGACTTGTGACATTTTGCACGATTGTAATGCGACTCTTCTCTTGTTATATCATTTTCTTATAAGCTTGTTGACAATATCAATTATAAAAGGTTATGACTCATTCTATAATAATGCATGTTTAACCATGCCCTAAAAAGTATACATCATTGATTATATTTGTATGTTAGATCACAAATGTAGATTTAATGATGCTTAACAAACTGATTTGTTATTTTAGGCTGGTTGGAAGGAAAATTTGGCTACATTTATTAATGAGTTGAAGAATCTGCAATGTTTGGGGTTGACTACTATGGGTGCTGCTCTGAAGCATGCTTTTGATGTACTGAATATAAACCGTATGCAAACTGGAATTGACACCTATGGTCAAGGAAGGTGCCCATTTTACCTTGAACCATCTGTTATTGTTGTTATTACTGATGGAGGGAAATTGTCAAGCAATGCAGGCATTCAGGAAGAGGTAAGAGTACCATTATGTTAATTTATATATTTCAGTATTTGAACATGTAATTACAAATGTATGAAATTTATATATGTATTGTATTTTTACATATTTATTTATTATCTCATTAAAGTCTGGATTCTGGTCTGGTTAGTTATTACATTTGAGAATGTTGACATTTTGTTTATGTTTGTGAGGAATGATGTGGAATTACATTTCTTGTTTATATCATAAAATTAGAAACAGCTGCAATCTATGAAATGATCTTATTAGCGATTTTTTTTTATTAAAAGGATATAATTATTGTGTTTTTAATAAGGAGGAGTATAAAAGTTACTTTATGCCAAAGAGACTTAAAAAGTTAATGCCATCCCATATATAGTTGGAATTTTATCAGCGAAACAGTTTTGACTATCTCACTTTTGTGTACTGAATATTGATGTTTATTTTGAGACTTATCATTGTTTGGTTTGTATTTCACTTTGAAATATTTGTATTGTAATTTTATTTCTTATAGGAAATTTCTTATTGGTTTAATTAGTTTTACAAAGAAATTGTTACTGAGCTCCAAGATGAGAGTTATAAGATTATTGTAAGTAGATGTAATTGGAGTATTATAAGAATAATTGAAATTCCTTATTGTTTATTTCTTCCACAAAAATATTGCATTAAAATTTTAAATATACTTTTTTTATTGAAAAATATTTAATTTACAATTTTTAGGTTTGGTTGTATAATATAGAGGTTAAAAGTAATAACTGCCAATTTTGTTAGCAGTACAATATTACTCCTATTACTCAAATAAATGTCTATATAAAGAAAAGGTATCCCAAAGCTTACCATAGTATCAGTCAACTGCGCGCCCCATATCTTATCTCGGGCCGGGTCTGTGGTGAAATGAATTTTTAAACTCATTGTAGGTTACGCTCATTGAAATATAAATAACTTTAAATCCAGCCACACATAAATTTCCAGTTAAATTGTATAATTCGGATGCCAACCATTTTTTGTCGATGTACTGATCTTGTCGTATTTGGCAGGATTGTTTGAACATAAAAAAGCGTTAATACCTAAAATCATTTTTTCCGTAAAAGTTTCATGTGCTATTGTAATAATAACTAGGGCTTGAAAATATTAATGATTATATGAAATACCCAAACATCGTCCAAATTGGCGCAGTTTTTATTATATTACGATGGATGAATTTTCATATAACAACTAAAATATTCCATGATAACCCAATTATCGTGTGACTACTAAAAGTCTGAAGTTTGTTCTACGAAGTCGCACCAGCAGTAGCTCATTCCGCTTTCAACAACTTTCGCTTAGTATAATTTGATTTTATAGAGTTGGCAATTTGATAGTAGTTACCTTACAACATACAATTTTCGCCTTTTTTAGAACGAACAAACTCGTATGTATTTGTCTCAACGGTAGCAGTTGTTTAAAAAAACAGTCTTATCAAAAACCCATTCAGTTTCAGACGTGTTTTCCTCTACAAGGTATTTCGCAGTAAAGCAAAATACATATTAAAAAAACTCGCGGTTCTGTTACACCCACAAACAACCGGCTACTAGATATTTAAAACATAAAACTTTATGAAAACATCTCTAATAAGTGTGAATGAAAAGGTCAAAAGATCGCGACTTTTCGCATCCAAACTTACATTATATCTCGCTCTTATGGGATTAAATGTATATTAATAGTATCTAATTCATCGTCTTATAAATACGCCCTAACAGCTGGTAAGGATTCTGTAACGTTAACGCTAAGGATAACGCCCATCCTACACAACACAACATACAACATGTAAACGATTGGCTGACGCTACTAACGTCGCATTTCAGTATAAAGTTGTGTACGAACCGAGCGAGATCCTCTCTTGCAAGTCTTAAACACTGCGCTTACTTCGTGTAAATAAAGTGTATTCTTTGAAACTGTTATGATACAAACTAAACGCTCTTTTGATCGTGTAATCCTTAAATGCTATAAATCTGATTTTAACCATACACATGTAAGTTAATTCGGTTATTGCAAATATATGTAATGGGATATAGTGAAAGTAAACAATGACAGCTGCTCGTTCCAATTTCACCGGGGCGCAGTGTTGTATAAAACTTAGTCTATAGTTCCCAAGGTCTCATCCATCTACTAAAATTCTTCAGAATAGGCTCAACGAAGGCGTGAAAGTGTAACCATTCTTTTTGTTATTTTTAATATTACATTGGCAACTATTTGTAAAGTAAAACAATTGTAAGATTTAAAAAGTGCACCCTATATAATCCAAACAGGTATTTAATATTAGTCCATTTGATAGATTTTCAATTGGTAATCTTAATGTCAACATAACTCACAAGATATTTCTGTAATTTATACATGATCATTCTTAAAAACTTATGCTGTCACGCAAAACCATAAATATTGAATAAAAATAGATTATCATTGGATTTTAATAAAAAGTTTTTACTAGTCAATTTGTATTACAACAATATTGTATTAGCATGGGTACTATGTGGAAATTTATCAATGTCGAAAAAAACAGAATTATAGCAATATCCGACAGACGTTGAGTAGGTTTTGAATAGGTCGATATCTTGTGGGATTGATGCGGTATTAGAGCACTGCGTGAACCAACCAAGCAAACAGTTTTTAAACAGCGTTAGGTGACCTTAATATACTAGAACTTATCAGCTGGGCTGTGTTTCATACAAGAAATTGTAATTTAATTTTTTAATTAATATTCGACATCAAAACTCGATTTTCTGCTGTTAAGATAAGGTAATTAATAAATTTATTATGACTTTTATCAAGACCCAAACTAGTAGGTATATAGTATACACTATTATGTAATTATTTGTTTTGATTACTTATCGTCTTAATTGACCGTATTAAATATTACCTAAATAGATTGCTAAAGGAAAACAATTTCGATCTAATACTTTTAGTTGGATTTTATGACAGAGAACTGTCTGTCGTAAACTTATGAACACAGGACCCTTAACATAAATGCTTAGATGTTAATAAAATGTTAATATATGATATTTAAGTAGATAATGAACAAAAAGTATAGTGTCCACTTAGTATGAACTATCATTTGGACATAATAGAAACATAAACATAAGTTTCATTTGTAATGATGCATATGAAAAAGTATTAAGCCAACGAATGCAGAGTGCAATAAGGCGAAACATCCTCTTATGGCGATTGCGCTTTTAACTTTTAAGGCTATAATGGCTTTGAGTTGCTGTGTAATACGATATCTAACGTGGAAGTTATATACTTACTTAATCGGTAGTAATCGTATTATAAACTATTTTATGATGCTGGACTAGTTGCACAGTTTGTTATTAACCGTCTCGGCGGTCGTAGATTCATATCAAAGGCACCAACTATACACGGTGTTTTTAGACCGTGATCGGGAACGAAGACGGGCATTAGCTACGGCGATCACAAACTCACCGGCGTTATAAAAATCAAAAACGACAAAAAATAAAAAAAAATTGAAGTTATTCCTACAATCATCGATATTGTGTGTGGTTTGTAAGAAAAACTACAATTTTTTTTAGCTTTGGTCGGGATTTTTTATAACGCTAGGGGGTTTAGTAATCATATTATTACCTGCCTTAGCTTCCGATCACGGTCTGAAGACAGCCTGTATGTATATGTGAAATGAAACGATGAGAGATGAAAGGATTGAGAAAGTAATGCCAATTATTGATTTCTGGTTTTATCCCCACTTCCCTTTCGGAAAGCCTGAAGATTATGTGTCATCCTGACCCAATGGAGTTTTAATAGTTTACAAAGACATAATTTAACTTGGATATAAGGTACTGCGGGCATATTAATTTTTTTTTAACTATAACGATGGAAGAAAACAAAGATTTTTAAGTAGCAATTTTTCTCTATAGTTGTAATTTAAATTTAAAAGCTCTTATTAAAATTTGTATGTCTTCACAGATCTAATACGTATTTTGCGTTATTTCGATCAAAGCATATTACGGTAATAAATTTAAAGCAGCTGCAAAGAATTACAACTTTCCGTTGGTGCCATAATGCTTTTATGCCAATAATTTAAATTAAAGGTCGCGTCTATGATCTTCGTAAAGTAATAAATGTATGTTTGAGGTTAGAGTGGGGGAACACAACGTGGTTTTGATAAGACAGATTTACCTTAACTTAATCAAGTAATAGTTTTGTATTAGTGTTGGTATTAAGAGAATAACTTTGGTTTCAGTTTAATCTGCCCATGAACTGCCCCATACCCGGTTCGGAACTGACCCGAGAACCATTTCGATGGGATCAAAGATTGTTTTCTTTGGTCCTCCGGCTGGCTGGCACTCCCGCGGTGGAGCGCGACACTGGACTCGTGCCCTCGGACTCATCGCCCATTGATGCAATGTGTGAAGTCACTGGAGGTAAATTTATATATTTATTGTACTAGTAACTAAGTACCTAGCAAGGCGTACAAACCATATAGTATACTCCTCTGTACAGTCATGATGAAAATAGATATCGCTTGGTCAGGTTTTGGTTTTTGGCTGACTACAGCTGCTGTTTTTTGCCGTACTTGATACTATAGCTATCAACTCAAAACTTGGCACACTCGCTTGCCCCAAGTCTGCCTTATGTGAAGTAATATTGGAAATTATAAAATGCGGCACTGACTCGGTAAAGATATGCTTAATATTCAATCCTTCATTTTTTATTAACGTGTTAGTAATTTTACCATGAATATTTCATGGAACAAAAACTACTCAAAGAGAATTAATTGAGATACTAAATATAAATAAAAATATTTTTGCGATATCGAAATGTTTTTTAAAACTTTTATTGTAATGTATAGAAATTTCGGAATACGAATTCCGCTTCCATTCGACCAGGTTCGCAGAATTTTAAAGAATTATAAAAATGTTGTTGAGCATCTCTAAAACTGTCCATTCAGGTCATGCTATGAAGCGAATTCACTTTGGCGTTTGTACGACTCGGATCTTAAATAGTAATAATGGCTGACTTAAGATAATTACGATGACAGTTGGAAAACTTTTATATTCAGTTTTTACATCGTATCGAGTACAAGAGATGCAATTAACGTTCAACCGACAATAATTGTTAAATGTTTATAGAAATTTCATACAACCAGGTGATAGTACAAGACCCTTTGGGGAACCTGCTTGACGAGTTTTTGTGTAGTTCACTTAGTGTCAAGGCATTCGCTGTCATATAAATATAATCATTTTATAAAATGAAACTAATGTAAATGTGTGTTGGGTATGTCAGTCGTGCTGTACACGCTGCATCGTAAACATAAGAACGTAATTTGATTCTTACGATGATAACGTTGCACCTTTGGGATTAGATTTTTTCATAATAAACTTGTGTTTCTTCGTTCGGTTTGCATAATCGCGAATGAATTATTCAATACAGATTTTCATGTTTACATATTACCTTGGTGGAAGTCATGTGGAATGTTTGTGTTCTATATAAAACATTCAAAGGTAGCTGCAGTTATTGCACAGATTTAAAAGCAAGAAGTTTAAATTCTCGTTTCTTAATTGGCCACGGTGTTGTGGTGGATGTTACTTGTACTTCGGATTTAATATTATTTAAATTACTTATTCTCCAACAGCGACACTTTTCTTCGTCAAGAGTTACGCTCATGAATATGCCAGATTTATCCGGGGGATTTATTGTTTAACAATTATGACTAAACTGTTGGATAACTGTCGTAATGAAATTTGATTTCACCGATGATTATAGCTAATTATAGATCTATAAACCTAGTTGCAGCTCAATTGCAAAAGACAGTTATGAGATTATTTTTTTAAGGAAAAAGGAGGCAATCGGGGCTTAACACCTCCTGAACTTCTAAAAAATCAAAGAAATCATTGGTGTGTTGCGAAAGATAATCTAATAAGGATATCTTGCTTTAATTGAAACACTTAATGTCACTAATAAATGGATGAGTAGGTACGAAGGTCGGGGTCAGCACAGACTAGAGGAGGCCAGTGGGCTTTATACATTTGCTGTGATGAAACTAATTCTAAATGAAAGAATAATTTGCTCGGATATACGTAGTTGGAATAAATATACAGCTTATATGCAAAGTGGTGTAAGAGTCGAAATCAAATTTTGTTTGGAAGTTGTTTAGAGTTTGCAAACTTTTAGTTCGCTTACAAATAAAGTTGTTTGATGTATCAATTTGTAATGGTTATCTGGTGACGCAATTTGTATTCTATAGTAAATTGTTTAATCGATACTGACTAATTGTAATCGTTTATTTAAAACTACCTAAGATATTTGTTTAAAGCACAACTTCAATCGTTATTTGCGGCAATTGGTTTCCTCAGTCGAGAAACATTAAGTGGTTTGAGAAACAAGCCCTTTTGTATGTGACGCCTCTAACCAGTAGTGCCTATATAGGTCAATCCGTACGAGGCGTCCTTTTCAATTATTCCGAAATGCGCGCAATTTGCTTCATGCAGATATAATATCGCAATGCAATTCATCATAGCAAACTAGTGATGGTTTAAAAATAGATAGAAATAATAGTTTTTAAAGTCGATGATGTCAATTATTACGCAAGTACATGTTTATTTAATGATGCATGGTAATATTTCAGGTCGGTCGTACTGCATCACGTCACATCGGATGTTGATGCAATGCATCGATAGCCTGGTGCAGAAGGTGCAGAGTGGTGTCGTCATCAACTTCGAGAAGATCGGCCCCGACCCGCCGCCTATCGATGGCGGGAACAACAGGGAGGGCGGAGAAGGAGAAGATATGAATCACGACGGAGAAAAAGACATCGAAAATGATAGCGAGAGGAATGGAGTAAGATTTTTTAAATATTTTTTTATAATACACTCAATAATCAAGACATGCATATCACTTTGGATTATGCATATGAACAGTTTTCTTCGATATTTGTTGATCATTTCCTGAAAGAAGTTCATAGCCTTTGACTCGTCACTCATGTCACTCAATTTTGTACAATTAACATACTTTGTTATATGTATACTCATCCTTTAAATCCGCTTCCATTTATTATTTTGAACTATTTTAAACAAATAGCCTTTGTTAGAAGGAATACCATAATTTGCTTTTAGTATAAAGAATGATAAAGGATCTGCACAAGAAAGTATAATAATACAAAAGCATAAGATACACTTATAAAGATACCCATAGGATAAATTCTAAGAAAAAGGTGCAAGTAACGTAGGGCTTAAATATTCATGGGATAATAATTATACTGCTGTTGCTTACTTACTAGGTGCGAAAATATTAATTAACCCATTAGGTACCAACTTTTTTCTGTATTGTTTGACATATTTTTCAAAGAGTATATATAACAAGGAGCACATAAAAAAAAAATAAAAAAAAAAATAACAATATTAATTTTTAGTCCATCAGTCCAATGTTCCCATTTGGGAACATATTTAAATAAAGAAATTCAATAAGTACTGCCATCCATTGAATCAAATTACTAGTTACAAGCTATTATTTAGATACTATTTGATATTATTTTACAATAATTATAAAATACTTACATCGAATTACAGAATAATCAAAATGGAAACAATTGAAAATTTCGAAACTCGTAAAAACTACGTTCTTTGATCAACAACACATAAATGACAATAATTTCAAGTGAATAATTGGCTTGATATTTAGCACCGCACAGTGTAGAAACTAATGACATGAATAATTATTAAAACATTGCAGGTAGTTATGAATGAATCGACAAAAAGTGAGATGTCCCAAATGGGAACATTGGTACCTAATGGGTTAAGTTCGATTAAAACTAAAAATATGACTCTAATTGAGTTATGTTCCACAGTAGTTTTATTAATGTTTGACCATAAGCTGTAGGTTAGCATTTCCTGAATGGCATTTATAGTAGAAATAATAAGTATGCCATAGAAAAATATTTGAATAGTCGAATATTCCGCGGCCACATTATTTTTTTACTCTTAAATTTGTGCCATTAAACTAAAATAGATGAATGAATCTAATATATTTTCTGTCGTCATTCCATATCAATTATACGTGCTTGAAAAAAAACATAATGGGATATTTACTTTAATGTTGCTATAGATGGCCTTAATAGGTGTGCATTCCCATTATTACAATGGAAAAAAGTTTGTAAAAATATTTTTTTATTCTATTTAGGAATCTTGTAAGGAAATAAATTATAAAATCTCAAAACAACCCTTCGATTTTTATTAACGCAAGATTACTGTTCAGATAATATTTAAGATTTTGTTGGTCGCAATGACGTATGGGAAACTAAAACATTTTTCATTTCTGCTCGGCTCCTATTTGGCACAGCGTGATGATATATCGACTTCTTCCCTTAATGATATATTCAACACAAGCATAATTTCTCAATGCGAACTAGAAAACAAAAAAATAATCGCGCTCATCCAACCAACCAAACATTTCAGCTTATTTGGTGAGTAAGTGATATCATGTAGAGTTAGACCCTATTTTAGAATTCTCAAATTTTTATTTTACTTAAAGGCAAAGCCTTGCGTATGAAGACCGTGTTCATAATAAAAATCCTACATTAATGTAAATTGTCTCGTGGGAGCGTTTACAAATTCTAATAGACCGCCAGCGGTATAATCGCGTCCAGGACAAATGTTCATAGGGCATACAAATATTTGTTTGCGTGCGTACGTATCAACAATCATATTAGGATATAATAAATAGGATATATAGGATATAATAAAAATTCTTGTGTAGAATCGGTTAGGAATAATTTAACGTACAAATTAACAGTGGGTTATTTCCGTTACGAAGTTGCAATAAAATTTAGAAAAAAAATATAGGGACGTGCCTGGGATTTGAACCTGTGGCTGACAAGATTTCACCTCCACCGCGCGCCTTAACCTTGAGGCCGTTATTCTTGTACTTAATTTTTTCGAATAAGAACTTCCTAAATAACATTCTTTGTAGATAAGTTCAACGAATAAAGAATTAATTTTGTTGATTTTCTCGGGTCTGTTGTATATTCATTAGTCGTTTCACAAGCTTGTTCTAGTTTAAACCGTTTTTCGTCTGACGAAGGACAACGCCTTTCAATGTTAACAACCACATAATTTCCTGTATGAGATTATATTGTTGTGAGCATCAGTATATAGTACTACATTCACCTTATATCTTATCCATATCATTGTACGTAATTCCTTTGCATATAATGCGTGCGATCGAGAGCCCCGGTTCGATCTTGAGTCAATCATATCTTCTTAAGCTTTTCTATGAGAAAGTTACAGTAATAGTACGTTGTCTCATAATATGCTCGCCCCTTTTACGTGGGGCTTAATAACTGTCGAAGCGTGGGTGTAGAAATGCGTCTCGGCCTACGCATTTTCGGGATACTTGAATGAGTGAAGTTAACTAGTTAATTACTAGTTAAGATGAAATTATAAATAAAACAGAAACCTATTTAAAGTTTAAAGGGCATGTTTGCTTTTACCTGGCTTAAACATTTCAGAAAAATATGAAAAACGTTTTGTTGTCTATTAAATTCCTTTTATTGATCTTTTTTTCCTTATCAATTACAATATGCTTCTAATGAACACAAACAGGCTGTGGAACTATGTCCAGATCTAATGTTTTAGTATACGTAAAGGTTGGGACTATGTATTAATTATGTGATATGTTTGCGATAAACTTCTGACTATGCATTAAGATTCAATTTGCGAAATTCTTGGCAAGCGCTAATTATATGAGAGTTATTGGCTGTCAGCAATAGAATGCAAATGTATGTAAAATTTGTTTAGATAATTTGCTAGTAACCTTACTCAAACTGTTGATAGTATCTACGCCGCCAAAGTTGTAATAGTTATAAGTTCGTAAGTTTTTATACTCAAGGATAGGCAGAGAATATATGCGTTTACTTTTTTTCAAGTTAGGCGTAGTAAAATTATACTCCTTATATAATCGAATGGATATTATTCTCACTACATATAATACGATATATTTAATTGTCCTTTTTCATTGTTTCGAACTAATTTTAGTTCAATAAATTTTGAAGTATAAATGACAATTAACATTATTTTGTATACACCATCAAATGCTTAACACAATCTTTATCAAGACAAATTTTAACCCCTACTTAATGATATTTACATTTTTGAAGTTCCAAGACGATATTAATTTTTTTTTACTATTTTTTTTGCCAAGTTCTTTTATTAACCCCTACACGACACCTACATTTTCAAAGTTTCAACACATCATTTTTATACTAATAATTTACAATCACGTTGCCTGGAATAAATGTATATGATGTATTTGTCGGTTATATTCATATTTATCATTTGCAATCCCGTTGCCTTTAATAAAAGTAGACGATATATTAGTCGACTATATCAACATTTCCAATTGCAGCGTTGGAACGGCGGCTCGTACGCGGGCGCGGGCGGCGGCGCCCCGCAGGCGTGGCACTCGTGCCGGCGCCTCATCTACGTGCCGCGCACGGTGGCGCAGAAGGGGTTCGCTGTCGGCTTCTGGCCCATACCGGAGTCCTTCCGCTCAGACCCCAATGCGCCAACATTGGTATGTAATCAACGATTTTGTTCGTCTTTGTCGTATAAAATAACAGTCATAATTAGAATTATGCGAATGATGTTGCCTTCACTACGACTGAGTGTGAGAAATAATATATTTACATTTTAAAATTTTTAGTCATCAAAGAAACCTACACAAATAATCTACTAGCAAAAGTGATTCTTTAGTCTTCTCATTCACCGACCCATCCAACATTCTCGATATTTTAAGAATAAGCCAGACCATACAATTACTATTAATTACAGCCCATTGACAGCCCCGTGGCGCAGTTGACTAGACACCAGCTTGCGAAACGAGCGGCCGCGGGTTTGATCCCCGCACAGAGACAAATGTTTGTTTGATCCACAAATATTTGTTTCGGGTCTGGGTGTTTGTGAGACCGAAAAGTCTCTTGTAGTTTCTGATATCCATGACACAAGACTCGTATCTTAGTGTGGGGTCAGGGCTATGTATGTGACTGTTGGGGGTATTTATTTATTTATTAGCTTTTTAATTTTAAACGAAATACGACGTGGCTGTTAAATATTTATCAGAATTTTTAAAATAGTAACTATAGTATATGGTTTGCTGTCAACCTAATTGTTTTTTAGTAAAATTTTCCTCATAAAGATTAAAAATGATTGATTTGAATTTATCCTTGTTTTGAAATTGATATTGGAACTTAGCGGGTCACAAAGTATATGAATGGAATGCAAACAGTGACACGTTCGATATTTGTTATATAGATTTAAAAGAACAACAGGATACCTTTACAATAAACTTGATAATTTATGTACATGAGACACTATTTGTTAGATATGTCTATTAATAATTACTTATATATTATTTTGAAAATATACTGTAATCAAAGGTCAAGCTAATAAAAGAAAATATTTTCCAGCCTCCGCGGTCTGCGCACCCGGTGGTGAAGTTCACGTGCTCGAGCCAGGAGCCCATGGTGATCGACAACCTGCCCTTCGACAAGTACGAGCTCGAGCCCAGCCCGCTCACGCAGTTCATACTCGCCAGGAAACAACCCACCATCTGCTGGCAGGTGCGTTATATACAAACAAAATATTAGAAAAAAAATGTGGCTATTGTATAAAATTTGTTTATTTACCGTGCGAAATTGCTGTAAAGTAGACTCTTAAACGGTTCAGCAGTTTAATTAATTATTTTTGAAATCATGCAAATATATTTGCAAATCATGTATGGACCAACCAAGCATGGAAATCTACATATGATTATTACACCCAAATCATGTAGTCTTTTTATCATCAATAAACCTATTAAAAAATGAGATTAAATACTGCCACGGAATTGTGTGGCATTGTGATACACAGAGGGTCAAAACCATCCTACTAATTAGTACATCCACTGTAGTCAGTTTGATGTACACTAGGGTCGGCGCGACCAGGGTACTACTGTCTCACAGTATCGATGGGAAGCAACAACTTTGCAGTTGAGCTTCGTTCGGTGAGTCAGATTTCCATAGGCCCAAAAATATGTTCATCAAGGCATTAAGGCCTTTTACATTAAAATATTTTCTAAAAACCTATTTACTGGGTTATGGTGGTGGGTATATCGTTTATATAGTATTAATTGTCCCAGATTAAAACACTCACTAATTTCATTATTTAAATAGCGTGTTTTTATATTCTGGTGTATGATCCATGTAAGGGGAAGTGAGATAAAACAACAAACAGAAGGCACAATCAAGTTTAAAAATAAATAAATATTTGGAACACCATGGTTCACATGACCAATAAAAAATTCTTTAAGTCAAATAGACTGCCATTCCGAATTACTGAATAAAACATGCTGAAATCATTGTATTTGTTAAACTTTACACTACATTGTCATGGCAAAATATATTACAACCAGGGTTTAGTCACATAGTTGTAAAGTTTTTAAACTCAAATATTTGTAATACATTTCCAGGTTTTCATAGCCAACAATAGTTGCAAGAACTCCGAGATGAACCAGCCGTTTGGGTACCTGAAAGCGTCGACGAACTTGACGTGTGTGAACCTGTTCGTGTTGCCGTACAACTACCCCATGCTCCTGCCTCTGTTGGACGATCTGTTCAAGGTGCACAGGTGTAAGCCAACGCCGGAGTGGAAGTTGGCATTCCAACACTACCTGGAAAGGATGCCTGCTTACTATGTTACTGTGAGTATATCTTATAACTGTAGTTTATTTCCTAGATTTACTGCATTTCCAACATGAATTTGAATTGACTTTGCTTTTGAAGAAATAGAAATATTTATTGCCACTTTCATAGTTCCTTGAATTTTTCACCCATATTGAGGGCTCAGTAAAATTAGGTAATGAGTGAATTGATACTAGTCATAATCTGGAACATAGCTTGCCTATTTGCTTGACCTCTGTAATAAGAACAAAATAACTATTGATTGAAAAAATGTAATAAAATCTTTGATCTAACTGAATTAATCGCTTGTAAGAAACAAACTGATATTTCCAAAAAAATAATAAATCAAAATTAAAATTTCAGCCCTTGCGCAGAGCGTTAACGAAGATGGGAGCGTCTGCACCGCTGTTGCAAAGTTTGATTCCCGACACGTTAGATAATTCGCTAAGTTTCTCCGTGTTGAACTACTTGAAAAGACTGAAAAATCAAGCCAAGGTTGAGTTTGAAAAGTTGTGTGCTGACGTCATCAACAAGGCTTCCAGTAATAATAATCAAAAGGTAACTTCTGCAATTTATATTAAATATTTGTGTTTTGTACACGCCGATAGGCCAATACAGATAGGACAATACATACAGGTTCAGAATTTATGTGGATGTCATATATAAATCTTTACTAATTATGCATTTGTAAGTATTTATCGAACGACACTAATAATATAGCGCTAACTAGCAAGCTCAAACAGTAAAACGACAAAACAACCGATTGTCGTAAAAATAAGAACAGAAATACTATAAATGACTCACACTGCCCACTTTGGATGAATCAGACAACGGATCGAATCGTAAGTGTGTAATCGTTACATGCGTAGGAGCTTTGTTGGAATAATAAATGTAGCTTTTGTTTTTTTAGAGTATAAAGTATAAATCATCTTAAGAAATTAAAAAAAAAACATAACGAAACCTCCATTCATAAAGTAAATTCGATTCTTACGGTAAATAAAAATGGGTGTTTCATCTATATTCATAGATAGTTATTATACATTAGAAATACATCCAAACTACCATGACACCAAGGACACTTATCATATATCAACCACACAAATTTACTTAATTTAAAAGCTACGTAATACTCTAAAGTTTTGATAGTTATTTTTTGTCGAGCATATTACCGAGTGTAGGCCACATACTATTTTTGAGCTTGAAAATTTCCAGGCGACCAAAACCAAAATGAAATGCAACGATATTTATATAAATTTATTGAAATGTAGTTTACCACCCCTCTCATCGGCACAGCCTCCCCTAGGAGATAAACCTGAGACCTTTAACAAGCCGCACACGACGCTAAATATTACGTTAGGACCAACAAAATCGATACCGATAAGGCCGCCTATTGTAACACTACATTATTTAGTTATGACCTGTAAAAATTTTGTTTCTATTTTTATAGTGTACAATAACGCATAATAAATTAAATGTTTCTATACCCATATAAATTTCATATTTCAGGTGGCTGAAAGCGTTCGTGTGATGCCCCGGTCTCCATTGAAGAAGGACCTGACCACCCACCCGTGCCTTCAAGACAAGTTCTCGGCGCTGCGGGACCAACTCAACGAGTTCGGCGGCTTCGTGGTGGGACTGTCGCGCGGTCGGCACAAGGCGCAGGCACACACCTATAGAAACCCCTTCGATATACAGAGGAGGGATTTATTAGACCAGGTGAGATTATTTATATTCAAAAATAGTTTAATTTATATAAACAGTACGCATAAAATATCACTTCTAATTCCTTACAGCCTAGTGCTTCCGATTAATTTAATGCCTCTCAGACTTGAAGCTAATTTTGAAATTATGTTATCTATTAATTCTTAATATATGTGCTTTAAATTCAAGGACATACAGGAAAAGCTCGTAACTAATTTTTTTTTCCAGGTGGTCCGAATGCGTGCGAACTTCTTGCAGCCGTCGCTGGCTCACACGCGTCTCGTGGACGAGGACAGCGTGCACTCAATGCCTGTCGCGCAGATGGGCAACTACCAGGAGTACTTGAAGCGCATGACGCCGCAGCTACGAGAGATCGAGTCGCAGCCCGTGCGACAGCACATGTTCGGCAACCCATTCAAAATAGACAAGGTAAGCGTTTACAGGCATATGTTATTTAATATTCAACATCGACAATTGTCAGGAATGTAAATTGACTGTAAAAATCATATGGTTTTCCATATGATTATGACATTTGTAAATTTTAATTTGTTTAATATTTTACCATTTGTAAGACATTATGTTAATTAGAAGCGCTAATAAGTATGTGTTGCATGTGCAGCGCATGATGGTGGACGAGGCGGACATGGACCCGGTGGGCGGCGCGGTGCGCGGCGGCGCGGGCGGCGGCGCGGGCGGCAAGCGAGGCGCTGACACCCCGCGCGCCGCGCCGCCCAAGCGCAAGGCGGGCCCGCTGCCGCACCACGTGGTGGCGCGCCGCCCCTCCTCGCCCTCCACGCCGCCGCCGCCCGCTTCCCCCGCGCCGCCCTCGCCGCTCTCCCCTATGTCTCCACTGTCGCCGCTGTCCCCGCCGGTCCCGCCCGCGCCCGCGCCGCTGGTGGTCCGGCGGCCGCACTCCCCGCCGCCCGCGCCCACGTCTCCCCCCGCGCCGCCAGCCACGCTGGTGCCGCTGAGTCCGCTGGCGCCGATGTCGCCGATGTCACCGCTGTCGCCGGTGTCGTTGCGTCGTCCCGCCTCACCCTTAGCGCCGGTACCATCCGACTTGCCTTCGGGGAGACCTCCAGAGGTAAGTTCGTTATTGTACGAGCCAGAGAAGGCTAATTAAGCAAATGCTTAGTATGTATTGTATGCTTAACGACTGTCATAACCAAACATTGATTATGTTCTACTTAGTTCATTGGTAGTATTAATTACGCGATACCTATAAACAACATCTCTATCCCGATAGTAATTCTTGAGCTGTTGCCAGCGACTTGAATCTCATTTAGCATAAATAAACAATTTACTAACTAAAACTCCATGTTTAGGTGTAATAAATAACAAAAAATATTTCTTGAAAGTAAGAAGTTTATAAAGATTGTATTTTATTTGCAGGAACCGCCACACGTGGACACGGGCGGGTCGGCAGTCGGGCCGGCTGCGCCGCCGGCCTCGCCACCCGCAGTTGCGCCCGCGAATCTCCCTCCTGTTGTGAAGCCGTTTCTTAATGGCGGTTAGTATTGGAAAACTTTCGAAACGACTAGTATAATAATTTCTCCTGTCTCCCAGTACAAAGACAACAATTTGTTTTGTAATGTTCCTAATGAAATGTCCGTATTTCAGACGCGTACACGACGATGGGCAGTAAGATGTCGCGGTCGCCGTCCCCGCCGGGCGAGTACGCGCCGCCCGCCGCCGCCGCGCCGCCGCACGACACGCAGGAGCTGCAGATCAACGCCATCCTGCAGGGCATCGCCGCTGAGAACAGTTCACATGCGAAAGGGAACAAGCGGAAACGAAAGGTTACTAAATAAATATACCCACTATTGGTTCATGTTATCCTGTGAATAACTTCTACTACGGAGTTCTTAGTTATCAGTGATGAAATTTCTGCAAGTCTTTATTTGGCGGTCTTGGTAGACTTTGCCTTCTGAATTGTAAAGAAATCCTGTGCTCAGCAGTTGAAAATAACAATTTTATTAGAAAGATCATTAGAAAGTAAACAAATATACTGTTCTTCTAAGTTGACGTATATTTCTTTACTCTCATATCACGACATATAACATAAAGCATTACATAGTGCCTCATATAGATAGTTGAATGTTGTGTTGTTTGCAGAAGTCAGCATGTTTACCGCCGCCGCCGGCCGCGCCGACGCGCAAGGAGCTGGCGGACATTCGGCGACACAACCTCGCTGTACGCGCCCTCGTCTACCGCGCCGTCAGGAGACCCGGCAGAGGTACTCATTCATACAATAAATACTCACAATAAATTACATACTCAGCCTATCTTCGTCCACTGCTAAACATAGGCGTCCCCAAGATGGCGCCAACCATCCCGGTTTTGAGCAGCCCTCATGCATCCGTTTCTCGACACATTTCTCAAGTCGTCGGTCCATCGTGTTACAGGACAATAATTTGTAGCACAATAAATTAACAATTAATAAATTTAGTTTAAGTTGATGGTTATCCAACATAAATGAACCTCAGATCTTAAAATGCGACTTATGTTGTGTCCAAATAGCGATTTTTTTAAACTGCGTGATAATTTCTGTCTATTGTGCATGTTTATGCGCTATGTTATTTTCATTCTGATCTTGTATCTCGCACCTTATAATCCTTCCTGTTGTTGTTTTGTTTACAAATAACAATACTTAAAGCCTATTACAGAACTAATAAATTACATTTTTCTTTCAGATTTCACGAAACTTTTTGAACATTTAAAACAATTGCAAGGCAGTGTGGATATTAAAAAAGAAGTGATACGTGATGTGATTAATGAGTCGCTAAGGTTTAAGAGAAAAGCGCTCGCCAAGTTGCTAGAAGACTTCTTAGTAGGTTTAGAGAAGAATGGAAGCAGTGCCTCAGTCACCATGAAGAGATACAACAACACTGTTCTGTACAGCAACTCGACACACAGCTAGTGACGAATGAAACTCGCGTGGTCGGTGCCACAGTGATTAACAATAATTTGTCTGACGCTCAAAAACATTGTGCCGAACTTGACATGGTTTCGTGAATAAATTGCAAGCAATTAAGTGTATTACAGTGAGATCTCCCGTTTTGCAGTTTTATATGTTAAGAAAATTTCATGTTATGTTCTATTTCATACGACTTCACAAGTAGTGCTCTAGTACATTTACAAGAATATTATTGTGCTCGAATTCATAGTTGTTGAATTGTTTTATTCAATGTTACACCAAAATGAAAGCATTTATTTTTGTATCACCAGTTAACTGTCAATATTTTTCATATAAGAATTTGCGATCTTCTAACTCTGGGGCCTTATTTTCGTAATTATTTGGTAACTATCAACTGTACAAGATTTTATATGAGAAAATTAATATAGAAAATAAGGCCCACTCCATCATGGTATAATTTGATAGCTGTAGTCAATTTAAATCATATTGCTATTTTAAATCCTTAGGAAAATCATAGTTAAATTTACATATAATTGTTATGTATTTGCACTTCATATTTGCACAGTGATCGACAATATATTAGTGATATTATAATGTTCTATGTATTTTAGTTGTTAATGCAATAATATGTGTTGAAATTGTGCTTGTTGATATAGAAAATGATTTCCTTATAAAGCATTTACAAATGGTATTACTATCAAATATGCCTCATTCTTTTGTTATGAATTATTTTATTTAATAATAAGCAATTCAATACACTTAAATCAAAAGGGTGCATTATTTTGTTTAAAACTTTTAATTTAAACGCTGTATAAGGAAGTCATACCCTATATTAGATTCCAAATGGACTCCAATAGATTAACGCGCTTGGTAGCTATATTTTGGTACCAGATTTGCCTATTAGAATTAATGGAATATCATTTTCACATGACAATACAGCTATTAAAGAGTATTTTCAATTGTCCTTCAAGACATCCTGTTCATTTTTCACAGCTTTCAAGTTATACTAAGGAAGCACGCATCATCATTACATGCATTGTTCAAGACCAGTTTTTCTGTCATTTTGTAGCTTTATCTCATAAGCAAAGCAATATTAAAGAAAATTTACGAGGTGTCTTATTTATGCAAAATGATAGCGAAATTGTGTGTAATTTCGTACATTTGTAAATATCAATGTAAATATATTGTTAGAATTATAATAATTACCAATGGGAATGTATGAGGAGGATGCCGTGGGGCATCAATGCGGTCGTTAGCGTGGCCGGATTACGTTGTTATGAATGTTAATGTGAGGACTGCCACGTCCAGTAAACGTGATTTTGTATAAAAGACATTGTTTGACAATTGCTGTATAAATATGTTGTTTTAATCCGGTCACGCTAATCAAAGTGTGGTCAATTGTAAAGTGTATTATATCATTTTTTTAATAAATTATAATCCTTATTGGATTTTTATCATGTGTTTTATTAACCATTTTCACAACTGTTTTAACAAGGATTGGCCTTGTATGTCCCTCAGGACATGACCCCACGCCTGTATTCCCAGAAGTGGTAGGCAGATGTGCATCTTCGCAGCAACATTTCTGCAGATATGGATTAGTCACACGTAATAGAGGGAGAGTCTTATTGTCGTTTTATGGGATGTTCTCAGAATGCTACTATAAATTTCATAAGATTGAGGTGTAAAGCTTTGTATTAAGTTTATCTTATGGGATTTAAGCTAATTGATATTTATAGTATATCTATCAATATCGAGACACCGTGTTGGAACTGAGAATCTTTGGTAAGAGTCAACACCACTCGATCCAGGAATTTTTAAGTATTTTATTAGCATTGTCCTAAATAAACAACGAAAAAGTCAATTTTAGACTTTTACTAAACTTGCATCATCATCATTATCCCATATACATCCAATTGCGGGGCACGGGTCTCTTCTACCACTAAGAGGGTTAAGGTTAACGTTAGTTCCTACTGTTGTATTGTTTTGCTTCAAATATTGCACTTAACTAGGCAAAATACCGTTTCCTAATAATCTAACTTCTGAGTCAATTTGGTATATTTCTATTTAGTTTTGATTTTCATAAGAACTTTATAATGGCGTCGCTTTTGGAAAGTTATTTTGTTATAAAAATGCTATTAAAAAAAAAACAACCCAATTACAATTATTTTAAGATTGGCAAGAATCTCATTCCATTGTGACTGTTGTCTGTTAGAAGTGGAGGCATTCCTTAAAATTTGTAACTATTGTTCACGGCGAACTAAATTGGGCAATCTTAATACATCAGGTAACAAGGAATATTTTATGAATTGAGATAATTTTAAGATATTTGAGCTTGTCAATCCGGCAGTCGAGCAGCATGGTGAAATAGGTCTCGAGAAAAGATAATGTTATCTTGATAAGGTCTAACCTCTTCTTATTACCCGTAGACGTGGGTCGTACTTATGCTTAGCAGTCGACATACCTATATGGGCTGATATATTAGACTCACATGAAGATTATAGATATTTGGGGATGACAACATTTTGTTGTGTTTAATAGATGTAATGAAAGTTGGTATAAGGATTACCTACTTTATGTTTGTGAAATTACTTTTTAAACTTGTATTAGAAGTTTGTCGTGTTTTACCGTGAAGTATGGTTTTTAAATCGTAACGGTTTTTTATATGACACACGGAGGAAAGAGCCGCGGCAGTGAGATTCGTGATGTGAGTAACCTTGTGTACAACATATGGTCCTCTTCGAATCGCTAACAGCGTGTGGTGTTAAGTGAGCAGACATGTGTAGACCATTTTTTTATATACAAATATTAAATCGAGCGAAAAAGCAAATTAACAAAATATCTTTTAAATTCAATTTCCGGGTACATTGAGCGGCACAAGTGAGTGACATTTACAATGTAGCAGAATTTGGAAAATCATAAAAGACTATTAAAGTGCAAGACAAGCGAAAAAGAGTGCGATCGATTGCACGTATGCAGACAGTTACTGCGCGCTCGTTCAAAAATATTCAAATTGGGAGAAAACTACTGGAAATCTTTTATGTCTCACAATGTAAATTATATGAATATCTATTGCGATCAATAGCAACCGTTTTTGATGTATGCTACGGGATAATAATTCTTTAATATAAAGAGTCAGTGATTTTAATTTAACTATACGGCGTCTTCGAGTGTGGGTGTGAAAAGCAAAACACGTGGGATGAAGAAACACGTGTCTGCCAATCCCTTCGAGTATATAATCGTATATGTATACGTATGAATTGTATTTATTCCCATTAATCATCCCGCATTGAATTCCATTAAATGATAATACCTACTAGTAGGTACGGGTTTTATGGAATTCTGTGCCTAGTTAAGCTGCGGGTTTCTTGTAATTTGTCGAAACAAACTTGTTGTGTGACGATTCACGTCACGTCTATAGGCCATATATGTCTCACTGCTGGGCACGGGCCTGCTCTAGCACTGAGAGGGTTAAGGCCTTATTAGATCACCACGCTGACCTCGTGTGGGTTCGCGGACTACATCATCATCAGCCTTTATTGCGTCCACTGTTGGACTTAGGCCTCTCCGATGGCACGCCACTAGGTTCGATCTTCGGATCTCCTCATCCAACCGCATTGGTGGCGGACTATACAGGTCTATGAAATTCCTAAGAACTTTTAGGAGGGCAGGTTTTATCAAGATGTTTTCCTTTACCGTTAAGGCAAGTGATAATTCATTGCCAATACACACATAACTTCGAAAAGTCAGAGGTGTGGTCTGGGGTTTGAACCTGTGACCGCCAAGATTCTCGACCGTGCGTCTAAATCACGAGGCCATCACTGTTTTTTTATGTACCTACATATTGATTATTTAGTCACGAACATTTGGATAGAATGAGGTCTCACCACTTCACACCACAGAGAACGTTGTTTGTTCCTGTTTTTAGTCGTCGATGGATAGTTAAGTAAATATAACCAATTTTACTTGTAGGTAGTATCGTGCACCGTGCGGGGTTTGGTTGAGGATTCCCGGAATCGATTTCTTAATATTGATGGTTTTTTTTTTCTGGGAAATATTTGTTGGGTGTAGCAGCAAGGAGTATTGATATCTGACAGATTAACGGCACGGAATGATATGGCATACATATCGAGTGAACCGCGGATACAAAGAGCAGACTTTATATTACTAGGGCGTAATGATTTAAATAATTACCTGCAGTCTGAAATTTATGCAAATTCTTTTTAAAATACGGCAAATGAATAAGTGGCGCCTAAGAGCCATTCACTAGACTTTTTGGGAGGACGTTTTATTTAAATTTTTATTAAACTTATAGTAGAAGTATTTTTCAGGGAGTGTAAGCAATACTTGTCGAATAAAAATAGAACTATTAATTGAAATTTTGATTCCCTTAAATTTCATTGGTATTTCTCATTAAAGTCACATAATTTCTTAGCATACCAAAGGCTCTACAATAAGCTTAAAATTATGTATGAAGCTTTTATCCTATTACAACCATCCAATGTTTCAAAGATTATATGGTAGAAAATATTTAATTAATGTATGACAATTATTAATTATAATTAATAATTATTAATGCTGAAAATAATAAATAATTCTTTATTTAGCCACAAAAAATATTACTTAAATTTAGAGAGTATATTGTATAGAAGAAACTAAACGAAACTATATTAAAAAAGTATTGTTATTAACAGCATACTATCTAAGTTGCACTGCTTGTTAAAGTAAATCTGTGCTCAAATTTGAAGGGATTATTTTTAAATGCGCATTTTCTGTATTTTTGTTTATCTCGAATGTTCTTACTTTAAACTAAGATGAAAACAATGGGTTACAATTTCAGCCGACTACGCTGATAAGTTTGCCCGCCGCATTAGGGTAAGATTACCCGCCGTTAAGAAGGTTAAAAGTCTAGAGACAAAGCACTAACGAGGTCTTGGTGTCTTTTTACGAAAATGTTATGCTTATTTAGCTGGTAAATTTAATTTTAAAACACGTAGTGTTTTGTTTGTTTTATAATTGATTGTTTATTCGTAGTAACAAGCAATTGTAATACCTTATAATATAATATAATATTGTAATACCTTATAATTCTTTATTTGATATCATCATCATCAACAGCCTTTCACGTCCACTGTTGGACATAGGCCTCTCTCATTATTTTATATATATATAATCTAGATTCTAGGTATATTTACTTCAAGTAGGGGAAATACGTACAAAATGACATATACGGACAAAATGACACAGGCATCATATTTCAAATTCTGCCGTTTCTAGCCCCCCATAGATAACTACATCTCGTGACTCTATCTGGTGATACTAACCTGTGAAAACGTGAACTCGCGCTAGCCTTTAGTTTGGGTGTCATAGCCGACGACAAACATTGGTAAGTTACGAGTTTTTTTTAACTACAGAGAGTTTTGTGTATTAATATTATGTTTTTCATGATATTACCTTGTGTTTATATTTATTACATCCCCTGTGTACTTGTTGTTGCCGTCATATAGTTTTTTCCGTAAATAATAATTATTTTACATTTATTGTTGAATTTTGATTTTTTATAACGCTATATGGACAAAATGACATACATACGTAACGGACAAAATGACATAGGTATGTCGTTTTGTCCATAAGGATTCCATGAGCTAATTTTAGGTACCTATTTCTCGTTAATAAGCTGTTAATTTCTTTACAGATATACCAAAATGCGTAATTAAAAGCGTAAGACTGATCTTCAATCCTGGAGTGAGGAATTAATGCGTAAAGCTATAGAAGCAGTTCAAGTGCTAAAACTACTTTTACACCTGATGTGGAAAGACAATTAGTTGAGCATTTGAAATTACTTGAATCTCGTTTGTTTGGACTGACGCGAACGTCTGTTCAAGAACTAGCTTTTGAGATGGCTGAAAAAACGGTTTTGCTCACAGATTTAACCCACAAAAATAATAGCTGGACAAGAATGGTTAAAAGGGTTTTTGAGACGAAATAAATATATTTCTTTATGCAAACCAGAAGCTATTTCAGCTGCTCGTGCTCAGGCTTTTAATCGACATATAATTTTTTAACTTTATAACTTTTGTCGTGTATGTCATTTAGTCCATATGTGGTATGCCATTTTGTCCATAGCATATGGACAAAATGGATTTCGTTGATCTCAGTTAAATTTAAAAATATTTCTTTTTCCAGTTTGTTTATCTTTCGAGTATCTATTATAATTCAAAGATATGAAACCTAAGATTACTGGTGTATAATATGAATGGGCTGTGATTTACCATTAAAGAGTTATGACCCAAAACCAAAACTATATGTCATTTTGTACGTACTTCCCCTATTTTTATAAAAGCCACCGCTTTTTATGGTAAGTCAATAGAAAAATAAATCTTAATCTATACTAATATTATAAAGAGGTAAGGTTTGTGAGTTTGTATGTTTGTATGTTTGAATGTTTGTATGTTTGTATGTTTGTATGTTTGTGACGTTGTAGAAAGTAAACTCGGAATCTACTGAACCGATTTTAAAAATTCTTTTACTATTAGAAAGCTACGTTCTTTGTGAGTGTCATAGGCTATATATTAGTCCGAAAAATGATAAAACTTTTTTGTTGTAGCAGGATTTGCAAAGTAAGTCGGAGAAAAAACGGGTGAATGAAAGTGTTTTTTGCAAACGCTGCTTTACCCATTGGAGATACATAGTTGAGTCCTAGAGAAAAGTTGTAGAGCTTGATAATGCCTACAAAAAAGTCAGCAGTAGCGTATGTCTAACTTTTAGGGTTTGTTCACTATAACCTCTTTTATGCTAGCCAAATTTGTCCTAAAATAAAGGATTTTTTGTGAAGGTGTTTTTATAAAGATGATATTAATCCTTATCCAAATAAATGCATTACTCAGTATAAGTATTTAATTTAAAATAAATTTGCCCTTTACATCATTTGATTTCAATGAGTATCTTAGAAGATATCGCAGATTCAAAATAATGACCAAGCGCGCAAAAATGATTCACAACGCGCCGAACGGCGCTTTCCAGTGTCACGTTTAAATAATTTGAGCGATTTGTATAATTTTTGGTATGGGCATAAATAGGCCTCTGGAGAGTAAACTACGGCATAAATATGGAGCCGCGACTATGCTGTTATCTGTTGAGTGATATTATGTTGCCTTATCTTGGGTTGGACCTCTTGAAAGACAATATACATATTTTGGTACCCAATAATAACATTACGTCTAATATTAGTATACAAAGAAGTTTTGAAAAATTAAAATAAACATAATAAGTTCAATTTTAATGATTTCATTTACACACAAAAATAAGCAGTTAAAATATAACCTCTCCTGTTTGCAGTCGGAAAATAAATCATAACAATCACCAAAGTGATAATTTAATCATAAGTAAAAAATATTTACTGCCCAACGAAGTGGGCACGGGTCCGCTATATAATATATGAAGCATAAATTCAAATTCCCAAAGCAACAAACTGTATTTCCAACTGAATATTTTATCACGCGCTGTTCACCTCTTTAGTCGAGTCTAATGATAGTATTTGCTGAGATCGGTTTCCGTATAGGTTCTAGTTTGTAAAGCAAATACGAGCACATATATACACGGCTCCTCTCTCTAGGTGAGACATTCTGCGCAAGGCAGTTGGAACACACTGAATGCGGAAATGTGAAGATTGGTTTCAGTCGCCCCGGGAGAGGTGTGCAAAAGAACTGCGAAATTTAAACTTTTTACACATTTAAATTAAATATAAATAGCTATGTAAATAAAAGTTAGGTAGGGTTATAAAGGTAATTATGGATAATAGTTTTACTTCTCCAAATAAATCGGTTTTCTTACTTTTATGTAACTCAAGATTTAATCGAGACTACTCTTTTTTGTGTAAACCAGTAACAATTTTCATAGTTTTATAATACGCATAGGAATGATAGATTGAATAATGTCAACAGCGCCGCTACATGATGTAATTAAACTTAGTTCATCAAACGACACAGATATTTCGAAAGCATTTTGCGCCAGAAACCGCCTTGGGAAATTGAAGGCGACTGAATGGGCTGCAACAACAGAGATAATGTAAACGCAAAATTGGATGCGCCGAGTCCACCCCATACTAGATTCTATTCGGAATAACGCGCCAGCGCTCGCTTCACCGCCCCTTGTGGCATTCTGATGTCATTGAGTCGTAATTGATTCTATAACGTACTTCTATAACAGTATTCACAAAAAGTATCTGCTCGAACAAGTATTTATTAAGAATTTTTTAATTGAACTTACTTTTTTTCTTCGAACTTCATGAGGCAACAAAAAATATTTTTCGTATTAATTTACGTACTATTTAAATTGTAAATTTCCTTACATATTCATATTTGTGCCATAACATACGCATGTCGAAGATTCATTTTATTAAGAACCAAAGAGGTTCGTTAGTAATGTTTGGTTAGTGTTACTTTTATACAGAACTCACAATGTTTGTTATTTTTAAAGCCGATAGAGTGCATAGCGTTAAAAATAATATTTTTTTACAATAATACTGTGAAGTGAAATGTTTGTCTCCGTTCGTTTCGTTGTTCCACATATATTTACATTAGTGTGCATCATTAGGCCATCGACACTCGTCGCACGGTAGCTACAGCCACTCAATACATCGGAGAAAGATATTTCAAAGCAGATTGATCCTTGAGGATTCAATAACAGCAATATGCTTTCACTGTATTTAATATTATATTCCACTTCTGCTCTAGAAACAGCGGCACGTACGGTATTGACACTGAGAAGGAAAGTTTCACAAAACTATGAAATCCTAGCTCACCTTAACTCGCAAATTGGTCAGAAAGAAAATCGATAGGACTTGAAAACTAATAGTTGTGAGTTGTAACGGAAGATCAACTCCTAGGAATAGTCCTGCGGTCTAATTTTGTACATGAAATACCTATTGAATTCATACTATTTTCCGCTCCTGTCTTCCAGGAAACTAATAAAATATAATAATCTAATAACGCAAACTGGGTTTAGCCACGAAAAATATTTCGTAGACTCTGCCTACCTCTATGGAATTCAATCTTCAGTACTAAACAAAATACTACTATAATAAAAACTGATGTTTTTGAGCAAAACTCTCAGCTATATTAGTTCTATTGCAAAATTTATAACTGAGTGATAATAAATCATGAATACACTTATCGTCGTGAAAACTTGTATTGCTCAATTCGAAGCTTAGTGAAGCTAGAAAAACAAGAGCTATTATTGTTAAATCACTGAGTTTTTATCTTTCGAGTTATTCTTATGTTTTTGTTTTATTTTTGTTTGATATTGCTTCGTACGTCTAGAGAAAATAACTTACTTAATTTTTAAATATTTTTCTAACCCGCCCTTTCTATTAGATTACTTGGAGCGGGAGATATAATAATATTGCACATGTCTAGCCATCTTAGTGTAATGGAAAAATTCGTAGGCAACTGCTTTAAATTGATTGCATTTATCAATAAGTAAATGCAAGGGGCGCAAATATGTTTAAGCCGAATAGAAAATTCTTATCCAAAAAGTTACAATCGCATTTATAGAGATTTGCCCTAATCTTGTCTTATATTCGCTGATGTATTCTAAGAAGTTACAGCTTAGATTTACGTAGCATTTGTCTTTTGCATAAAGTTTTTACTTCTTAGAAATAGTGTAGAAGTCTAATTTTTTGTAGTTATTGGCGAAGTGACTAGTACTAGGATGTAATGGTTTAAGACGGATTTTTGTAGACAACACAATTTTGCCGGCGTGTTTATAATTGAATATACACATGCTCATTATTATAATGGGTACACCTGATGCACGGTGATTGCTTCTCCCAATGCTTTTCGTTTGATCCTTTACTTATCTTTGCCAATATCTACTTAAAAGTTCTTGTTTGATCTAATTCAAAGTTCGTTTTACTACAAGAAATGTATTTTAAACTATATTTCTGTGTACTAAATTTTATCTAAATTAATTTAGCTATTTTTGCGTAACCGAGTGAGAAACATGCAAACTTTTACTTATATAGCATGAATATATATACTTTATTTATCTCATCACGGTTCAACTAGGAAGATCGTAGGAAAGATCCTATAATATCTAACGAGGTTTATTCCGTTCACCAAAAAGTCTATAAACATAGCTATCATCATCATCATCATCAGCCTTCATTTCGTCCACTGTTGGATACAGGCCTCTCCTATAGCACGCCACTGGACAATGACAAAACACACGCAAACATTTGTATATAAACACAAAACAAAAGCACAAAAGTTTACTTTCAATGAAGCTTTTATCATATTATATTACCCAAAATTATAATTTAGTTATTTTTTCTTATGTTAATAATATTTGCGGGCTTAATTGGTATTACTTTAAATAGGGTATTTTTGCAAGTAATCTTCTATTTTAATTAAGATTTGCTCGTTGATAAAGCCGGACCCAAATACTAAAATGTCTTTTAGCTACTAAATATTAAGGGTAGGGAGGCTTTTATGAAAAGGAAGCCAAGAAGCTGTGTAAGACCTCACTCTTATAATGTTAAGATATCATTTCATGACCCTAGGTAAGTATTGCTACTCTTCTACCTGCGTGCGGAGAATGTGTTGTTTGATTGTGGATACTGTTTGGTCGAAAGTTTAAATGCGTCAACGTTATTCTATAGCTCGGAATAGCATCAAAATTTTGATACTTGAAATTTCAATCTATACGGTATCACGACTAGATATCAAGTTCCTATATATTTTATCTCAAAAATGGAACTCGGTTATCACTATAAAAACAGTTTCATTTCGCGCAGAATCTTTCTAAGTATTAATATTGCATTTAGTCAAATAAAGGGTGTGTTTGTTAACGCGACGGATTCTGAACAGCGTCAGTTAGGGCCTGACTTGGACGTGGTTATTTATTACGAGGGCGAGATTTATTTATATTTATATCCATTCCCCTATCTAAATTACGTGCTTTATCGCTATTTGTCCGGTTAATGCGATTTTTACTGCTTGCGATGATATAACATTTTTTAGCCGCGCGTGTGCTGGGAATAGGTAATTTGAACCCGTGTTACGGCGACAGCAACGTAAGTTTTTAAATTGAGCGCATAAAATTTTATATTCAAATTAATAATAATAGAAATAAAAACGTCTCAACGTCTTAAATGTAAACAGCATGACGGATATATTAGAAAGGATGCTAGGAAAAAATTTAGCTCGTAGAACTTGTCTTCAATTTGGAACTTATTATAAGTTTCCTGTTTTTGGAAAAGGAAAGGACAAGAATCGACTCGATCGATTAAATGGTCTTACATTTTTAAACATATTTTTTTAACGTCATATTAAATTTGATATTAAAATTTTTGATCAACTTAACATTTAAACCCAACTTTAAAATGGTCACTTGAGTTACTTATATAGCTGTGATAAGCGTTCAACCGCGTGCCTTTTATACTAATGTCGACGCTCATCACATCATGAGCGTCCAATAGCCGGAGTCAGAGGCATCTCGGGGCCTGGAATCAAGTTAACAAGAGTGGCTGCCGTTCATCACGCTAGGATTCTAAAAGTAGCTTAATAGCTTTCTCGTAAAATAAATCTTTTATATTTTATTTTTCAATCACGTTTTATAACCCTTGAACGGTTTACTAGCATAGTGCAGAGCATAGGTTTTTCTAAGGTTAAGAAGCCATACGGCTAGTTTATAAGCCAGGCTAGCTACCATCTGATTAGTCGTGACGTCCAATTTAGGTTTAGGCACGCGGTCGAGAATCTTGACAATCGCGGGTCCAAACATTATGCACACACTTCTGAAGTTATGCGTGTATTCACAAAGAATTATCACATAATTTAACGGTGACGAAAAATATCGTGAGGAAATCTGCACACCTAAAAGTTTTTAGGAATTTCTTAGGTGTGTAGTTCGCCAACCCGCACTAGGCCAGCGTGGTGGACAAAGGCCTAAACCTTCCTAGTTGTAGAAGAGGCCTGTGTCCAGCAATAATGACTAGCAACGGCTGTTAGACTCATCTTTTGCTTGAGAAATTCTAAGAGAAAAGTTTTTTCAAAGCATATCATTAATTCCATGATAATTAATTATGAACGAAGACAAAAAGACAAAGGATCTTGGTGTGGGTCCGAACTGCGTGACAAACTATGCCATTACTTATTTAGGTTGTTCAATTAGTTTCTAATTAACATTTTGTATAGACCTCTACAATAAAGTATATGTGAAACCTAGTCTATCAAATCAATGTCTTTCACCATTTTAAAATATAATAATGTCACAAAATATTTTTTAATAAATCTCTAAGCTGCCTTGAATATGAACGTCTAGCGGTCACGAAAGGTTATTTTTCTATGTAACAATTTATTGAATAATTAAGTTACGGGGTGTTTGGAATAATCGGCTTGGGATACAAAAGGTGTTCTTTATCTCGACTCGCAGACTAATGCAGTGGCGGAGCTAACGACTACACTTTAATTAGTTTTCTTAAACTATTGTTTATTTCAGACTTGACCTTTGTTGTGTAAAACTATTGAAATAGTGGACGTCTCTATTCATTCGGTGCAACTTTGATTTAAATATCTGACTCCATAGAAAATATATTTAAACCACCTTTTGAAAAAGGGCTGCGGATTTTATCATAACACTGAGATGAACGATTGTGTCTGAAAGTATCTCATAGTTTTGGATAACCACATTACAACACTTGTAGTTTATTCTGGGTTCTGAACAATTTAAGCGACTGATGGGTAATTCTATCTCTAGCCCCAAAGAAACAGCCAGAGGTGCATTATGTAATACCCGTCCCGCTAGTTAGGTTCCATTTTACAGAAAAACAGATTTTAGGCCAATTTCCTATACTTTATACTGTTAATGAGAATTTCCTTGTAGAAAAAAACTAACCTTGGCTAACTCGGGACTCGACCCGCTTACTTTAGATTTTACGCAACACAGGTGTCCCGCCAAGCCCACAAGGCATTCAATGGCTACCGCGTTTAAAGTACTCGTTAAGCGCTGATATAGAGTGACGTAGTCGAAATGTCATTTCATATTAAATTTCGTTTCCGACTTTCTTTTATCAATTTTTTACAGCTATAATTCAAATAAATGCACACCTTACTCGCTGGTGGCGCCAACCAGTAAGCAAAGAACGGTAGCCCCCATTTCATGTAACCATCATCCCTAAATTCATCGATATTGCATTACACACCCGAGTACAAATCAAACAGTCATAAAACCTACCCGCCTGTTTTAAACAGTTGAGTTTCACAGCTGCGGAAAACGAGGGAGTTATAGATACATTTGTTTCGATTTGGCGAGTTATAGGAACCTACTAACTGCAATGTTCTACCTACAGAGAGCACTGCCACCCGC
The DNA here is from genome assembly GCA_030295005.1 of Cephonodes hylas. Lineage (NCBI taxonomy): Eukaryota > Metazoa > Arthropoda > Insecta > Lepidoptera > Sphingidae > Cephonodes > Cephonodes hylas. Next base: position 9,514,310 of record AP025362.1, on the reverse strand, counting down.
CACGTACCAAGTCAGACGTGAAATTCGGCACTTTGGATTTACGACGTCTCAGTATAGCCTTATCTGGTGAGGGAGTGATCCCTTTTATGAATTAAGCACGCCTACCACCTACGAATTTCACTTTTATAAAATGTTTGCGTGTGAAAAATTTGTGCGTGAGCTGGAACACGTAACCTTCGTCTGTTGTGCTAATTTATTTAGCGGTAGTGTATATATAAATGTTTACATGTGTAATGCTGTAAAGAATGGAATGTAAGGGAGTGTATGAAGAATGTAAGATCAAAAGCGAATGGATGAATTAGTCATAATAAAAACAAGTTAAGAATAGTTATAAAATAGTAATACTGTAATATTGATTATGGTAGTTATAATGATGATAATGTTTAATAATAATACCCATTCATATGAACCCCTAAATACAACGGATACAATTGGGGTATTCTGTCACGATAGTGTTCTTGATTTTTAAAACGAATTATGAAAATAATCATCAATATATTAAAGTTCCATAAAAGAGGTGGACGTAGCAGGCATATTTAACTTGGTATTAAGATTCTCCGTTCGATGCGAAGTTAAACTTTCTACAGCTTTATGTTAATTCAAATAATCCGGATACATTTTTTCGTTTCAGCCATTCAAATACTGACTATTGAAATGGAAGCGAATTTTGTATGCGCATATATTTTGCGACGTATAGAGTTATTTCGGGAATATTCAAGTTCCAAGAAGATTATAAAAGGTTATGTGATGTTGCTTCAAGTTCGTGGACAGTTATAGAAAATCTATAGTGCTGAAAATGGCATATTTCTGGTGGACTTAATCAGCATGCATTGACAATATGGAGAAAAATCGACGGAGTTTTAAATATGAGATAGAAAAGACGGTCACATAAATGAGATATAATATAATCAGTCGAGAGGGGCAAAAAAAGGCGCTTTTGGCACATTTATCTCTCCATAGTGAGGGCATCAATCCGTAAGTGTCCAAAAAAAACAAGTCCGAATAAGGTGCAAAATAAAGTCCAAATATAACATATTTATGTAAAGAGACTAGTGGATCTATAACATAAAGTACCAGGGGGGAGGCAGTTGCCCGTGAAATCTTGCGGGTTATTTGATAGGCCACTGATAAACTGTAACGATCATATCTATATTTTATTGGCCGTTTGATTCGATATAGCTTGCAGAATTGATCTTAGGATATTTAAGTACTGTTTTATTTCTGTTTGGTTGGTCAAGTTTCAATGATCATTGGGGTTTAACACAAAAGGTATGGTTACTGATTTCACGATTCCGGTCTTTCTTGTGTTGTGTATTTTTGTTATGGTGATTAGGGAATCGTCAACTTTTTTTATTTTATTATTTTTGTATCAATGTGTTTGTAATTATAGTAACTGGTACCTGTCTTAGTTTTCGATCACAGTCTGTTTACATCCTGTATAGACGTCGACTAGCGAAATCTGCTAGCAGTTGACACAATAATTCTAGTCTCTTTACTACAGGCTGTACACAAGATGATCCCGGTTCGTAACAACCTTGCGTAGTTTACTATTCCCGATGTTATACAATATAACATACTATGTAGTATATTTAGACGTATATAAATTTCATCAATTCTCACTGACTAAACAGAATCGTATAGATTAAATTATATTTTTTGTGGAATGTTAATTCATCCTGGCAAGTTTTATTTGAAAGACCACATATCAGAAATCTAGCATAGTACAGTTCCTCAAAATATTTGGGGACTTATGGCCAAGATTTACGTAACGGAAAATTTCATTCAAATTAAGCCGCGGGGCCAAAGCTATATCCTTATACTTACATTTTAATTCCTAAGGAATAATTACTCCAAAAACATCCAAAATTCTAAGAAAAATGTAACACAACTAAATAAGATATTCAGCGTAACCCAGGGCCTGCACCTTAGGGGCGTCAATTCCGAGATCCCGGCTGTAGCCCCGAGCGATGTAAATACGGGTACATCACGTATTTATTCCCAGCGACACGTTTCAATTAGACGAGACAGACTTAGAATTAACTTGCATGTCTTCGTGTGGAATAAGATTTGGGTAAGGCGTGGACTCACAATTAGCAAGGGTTATAGTAAGATTTAAACCGTATTGAGAGTTAATTTCATCTGCATAATATGACACGTGTACGATATAACTGTTAAGTTAGTTTAGTTTGATTTGATAACGTATGAAAAGAAAAAAATATGACTACCAGATTCTTCTATAGGCAAGTTTTTTATATTTTAATACAACCGCGACATGCTTGACTGCATGAAGACTTTTTCCATAACCTAATTATTATTTAGGTGCAAAGAGGAGTTTTTAATACGAAAATTGTATGGAAAAAGTAAGCAAAAATCATTGCATTCAATATGCGTAAAAGGATGAATGGCCTTAAAATCTTTAGTTTTCTATCTTCATTAAGTAGGAAATTTGGCTAACTCGTGTTATAAGGCGAAAAGATACAACAGACTAACCTGCGTGTTGTAAATTCAGCCCTACAAAGAAACAGCTAAGTTATTCCAACTCGAAATATACTCAGTTATCTATTGTAATAAAAGTTGAGCCGTAAGCAAGGAATAGTTTGTTTCCTTTCCGATAAGCATAATTATCACGCCGCGCTTTAGCTCCATCTCTTTGTTGCTGAGACGTTTATTATTCAATTAATTTATAACAGATTTTTATGCTACTTTTTTTGTTTATTTCAGTCATTGAATAAAGAAGAATGTTAGTAAGGACTACTTTGCATTATCAACCCATGGTTTGTGGATAAGAAGCGCCTACAATAACTATGTACCAGCCTAGTAGATCTTTCAGATGGTGTATTTTGATAAAGTAAAGGGTACAGTTGCATACCATTTTGCTTGTTAAAGGCGCCCATTTACGTGTATGATGCCATCACCACATTTTGGGTCACTTTCGATGAGGTAGCACTGCCACAGCAGTGTGTCCAGGGCCAAAATGAATTCAAAGGCACCTTGCTGCAGAGTAAGTGTGCTGTGCTTGAACCACAAACTGAGAGAGCCTCTAACGATATCATAATACTGTTTTATGGCGTAGGTACTTCTACAATAAAAAGCTTTGATATTGTTTATTGACCATCCTCTCCTCATTTCTACAATTTTGTTAAAAACATTTGCCTACAATTATATTGCACATCGCATCACGAATCTTTATTGCTTACAAGGAGATAGCGCGATATTATTTCGAATAAATGTAAATAAACCCGTGCGCGGATAGCATTCACATTTCGCTGTGATGTATTTTCGCCTCAGGCACGATAAGTGGAAAACTTAGAGTCGCGAGCACAAGTCATATGCAAATTACGAAGTTATGGCACATGATAATTACACTTTTAGTTTGTGCCAGTCGACACTGAGGCACTGGTTTTGTTACTTTAAAATGCGCTGGGCTTTTTCATTTGTTTATTCTTGGCTTATGTGGTTTTTCTATATTTGGATGTACTCGTATTTATGAATCAAACGATATTTTACCTCATATTTAATTAATTAGCCCGGATAATTGTGTGACTAGTGATAGGCTTGGTGGTTTCGTGCAACTTGACTCTCAGTTTATATAATAGGGATATAATATCTAAATGCACTATTTATAAATAATTATAGTGAATCTTAAAGTTGCTATAATTATGAACTATGAGACTTTAAAACTTTAACGATTCGTAAATTAAAAACTTTTAATCACTCTCTGATCAAATAACATCGTCACAAAGCCAAAGTTATTCGATGTTTATTTAGAATATAATAATAAAATTATGATGCACTTAAATTTTAACCAAAAATACCCATTGCTTACTTAGAAAAAAGATGCCTCATCGCTTAAGGCATATTACAGCCCCGTGGCGCAGTTGGCCGAATACCAGGTTACGAAACGAGAGGCCGCGAGTTCGATCGACGTTTCTGGGATCCACAAATATTTGTTTCGGGTCTGGGTTTTTGTCAGATCGAAAAGTCTTCCATCGTTTATGATATCAGTAACTAAACTAAGAAGAAAACAGAAACAAATAATTCGTTGAATCGATCCGTGGTCAAAGATTATTGGAAAGTTATAAGATAAATACTTCGTCGTTGGCAACCCTAATTGCACTAGATGGGTGTTTGCTACTACCTTAAGATTGTCGAGGCCATCTGGCCTTTGGATTATGTGCTTTCTCGTTAATTCCGCATGTGTTTGTAGCATGGCTGCATGCCTTCCCGTATTATTAAATAGACTAACCGCTTAATTTGTGGCGCCAGTGTCTTCTTAATCGAATTCCCCGTTAATACTATGACCGAGGAATGTTTATAATATCTTCCTGATATTTAAGTGATACAAAGTTCAGTAACACGGACATATGGAGAGAAAGACTATTCAGTGATGGAAGTTGATGTGAAATTTTTAGATAAGTATTATTCATATTCTTCTTCTTCTTCTTCATCAACCCATATATACGCCCACTGCTGAGCACGGGTCTCCTCTACCATTGAGAGGGTTTAGGCCACAGTCCGCCACGCTGGCCTAGTGCGGGTTGGCGGACTACACATCTAAGAAATTCCTAAGAACTTTTAGGTGTGCAGGTTTTATCACGATGTTTTCCTTCACCGTTAAAGCAAGTGATAATTCAATTTGAATACACACATCAATTCGAAAAGTCAAAGGTGGTTGCCTGGGGTTCGAACCCGCGACCGCCGAGATTCTCGACCGCGCGCCTAAACCTCGAGGCCATCACTGCTTATTCATATTGAACTTCATTAATAAAAAAAGACTTTCTAAGTGATAGTCACGGCGAGTGGTGTGTGTGTGGTAAGAGAAAATTGGTGGGAGGAGATACCAACAAATTTATTACATCATCACTCTTTTTATAAGTTGTCTTAAGTTTATCCACAAGGACTTTCTCAGGCATAACAGATCAAACAAGTATTAAATAGACCAACATAATAGACTAGAGCCTACCCCCTCTGAATAGTGGAGGCCTGTACTCAGCAGTAGGATGGCCGAAGACATTCTTGTCTATACACAAGACTTTGCCAAAAACCCGACACATTTTTGACTGAGGGATGAGAAGGAATGTTTCAAAATAGACGTACATATTATTTTTGAAAAATAAAGACATGGCTGTGAGCGACGGCGGCGGCGCGTCCGTCCACAATTTATGTTTCGCTCTTGCGTCTAGTGAAAGCCTCCGATGAAAGTTTCATCGTATCTGCAAGCTGCAGGCGTGAAAATAAAATTGGAGCGAGCTTTGGGCTTTCAAAAATACCGGCTATCGGAACGATGTGTGAGAATTGTGCGGTGTAGGGCAGGAACGGAGCCAATAAGGATGTTGGGGCTGGACCCCTACTAACAAACTTGTTTGATGCCCCATCTACGAATAAAGGTAGAAGGACCGGACTTCCTCTCACGACAATTATTTTATCATCAATCGGTTTTTCTGTTGCTTTTAGTCTTTGTACGCAACATCATTGATAAACCAAGGAACCCAAAGTCCAATAGAACTTTTTGCGAAAATGATCCCAAATATAAACTCATCTGCATTTTAACTATACGCGAAAACAATCCTGCAAAAAATATAAAATACCAAATAATTTTAGAATGAAAACTGTAAAGAATACCATATGCCTCCAAATGCGTCACGTTCTGGGTTTAGCCAGTGCGTACCTTCGATTTCAAGTTTCAAGTTGGCTGGCACTTTTATGTAGACTAGTAGTCAGTCAGTATTTAGACGCGATTAAATTCACTATTGATAAACTGTCTTAGACTTTCGAGAAAAAAGAAGAAAGTTTCCGAAATGAATACAGGTACTGGAAATAAAAAGCTTTTTTATTTGCACGCGCATTCATATCCATGCCAGTATAAACCTTAAAAAAAAAAAAAAAAACAAAAAAAAATTCATAATGCGACAATTGCAATAAATATGACACGTAGTCAAAACTATTCCTACAAACAAAAGATCCAATATTCGTGAATATTGTATAGACTTACATAATAAAAGAATTGCAATGTTTAAGTTTTCTGTTATGTTTGAATACAAGTCATTGGTTGACCGAGCTGCGCTAGAGAAACGAGTTCAGACATCTGCCGCAAGATTTTATATTAAGTTAAAACTGTGATTAAAAAATATTTTTTGTGCTATTTCAGAGACGAAATCTGGCCGGCTCGGTTTGTTGTTGGAAAATCCCTGGCTCTTCTTGTGCTCTAAAAATTACAATGCTGCCAACATTACGTAGATATAATAAAGTGTATCAACTGCATTATTTTGTTTTACATATATGCCACGTCGCTCTTGATATTGTCTCATGTAACTAATTGTGTGGTGATGTATGACGCACATAGTTATAGGGAGTATACTTTCGACTAATGTAAATTTATTGAAAAATTTATAGTGAAAACAGTTTCGTCAAGCAATTCACTTCATTTGTTTTACTTTATTTGTATAAATGTAGTAAGTAATATGTTTTAACCATTCACATGCATACTACATTCGTAACCTTTAGATGTACGCCACAAAAAAGATTTGTGTTTGGCTTCAAAGCGGCTATCTCTGTATCTTTTAGTACAGAATAGTTAAGCAGTAGATAGTAAAAAGCCATTTAACTGTGTAGGGTAATTAATATACAATAAATAGATAGTCAAGATCCAAGTCAATTTTAAGTAATAGTAACATTTTAATGACCCAAAAAAAAATAATAAGACGAAAAATTGTGCATGACATAATTGTAAGAGATAAATTCTTTCTTTTCTAGCCAACAGGATCATTTCGTCATATAAGGTAAAAATGATGTATTTTAATATAGATATCGAAGTATTACATTATACCTATTCCATTCTATTCTCAGCCTATCGCAGTCCACTGCTGGATGAGGCCTCTCCAAGTAAACGTCAATCATCCCGGTCTTGAGCAGCCCTCATTCATTTGGTGACCACAACCTTTCTCAAGTTGTCAGACCATCGTGCTGCAGGACCTTTGCTTGTTCTCCATTCAATATATTCGTATATAAATCTATACTATATTGTATCCAATTATAGTTTCCCCATATCAATACAACAAATAACAAGCAAAACTACGGTACAGTTGCCTAAAATAATGTTCAACTGAGTTGAAAATTTCCAGGTGGCGCGCCTGGCCGTCGCTTTTGATCAATGTTGCACGTTTCACACGCAACATCGCCGTGACACCGCGCTTCATGATGAATGGCTCGTTTCATTGATATCAAGATAGTGCACATCTATTGGGACATGTGTTTGCATAATGTACATAAACGTAATTATTGTATATCGCTGCAATATGCAAAATTAACGCTACGATTAATGCCGTTGATTTGATTGAGGTAAACATTCAGATATCATGCAGATCTACGATAACGTTGATTATATTTATTAACCATGTATAATACTCTCTTGAAGTATATACATATGTATATTTGTAAAGTGTATTTAGTTAAGCAAGGACGACATCATCATCTTTTATACGCCCCACTATTTGGCGCTTTTCTTCTCTATGACTAAGAGGCTTTAGGTCTTACTCCACCACGCTGATCTAGAACGGATTGTTGGACAACATTACAATTAACTGCGACTGTCAAGATTCTCGAACGCACGCTTAAGCCTGGAGGCCATCACTAGCAAGGTTGTATTTTGTTTTAAATAATTTCACCAGCTATGTTTTTAGTCTCATTTATTCGGGGACAAACATCGGAGCCATTTGTATCACATGTTGCGATTTATGCTATAAAACTAAACAAGCTTAGAAATATTTTTAAAAACATTATACTATCATCTGGCCTAGTATAGGTACATCTACTCGTATGTATGTGTGTGTCTTAAATCGACCCTATTTACGGCATTGAATGAAAAACGTACTCAATAAAAGTAAGAAAATTCAAAAATTATAGTAGTATAAGTCTGAAAGCAAATGTATTATTTATTCGTAATTAAACCTCAATAAACCACCTCAAATTTTCGTAAAAATAACTTCAGATCATAAGTAGACTATATCGCGACTTAGGAATCGAATTATATCAAATGAATGCGTATCATTGTTTATAAAATATAAAACTGTATCTCAAAAAGCCTAAAAAGCTCGATGTTCTATCGATGAGTTAAAAATAGCGTAAAGAACGACTATGTTTTTCTACTACATATGCAACCCAAGAGGGTGGAAAATGATAAGCCTGATAGGCTTCGAATTTTTCTTTTAGGCTATGCTTGCCAATTTTACGTTGCGCATTCTATTGGTTAAACTAAAAATACTACATTTTACAGCCAGTCTTCGTTTTATATGTCCTAACGAAACGAAAAAATGGATTTTAAAGTACATAAGCACCGCAATGAAGACATGTTATTTGTGATTCGACTCGAATAGTGAGTTGTAAGAGAACCAGGCGAGAGTTACATTATAAAACTTGTAGGTACAGAGACGTGTCCGCGTATATTTATTGCTATAAGAACATCAAATATAATAAAATTTAGTAGACAATTTTGTACAATTTTCTTCCCTTAGTTTTTTTTTTAATAAACCTAAACTAAATCAATCTTGACACGAATATGCGCATTGTTACGCCAGACCAATATTTCTAAAGCTATTCTCTAAGCATAGTAATATAATATTTAATGTAAGTAGAGTATGAAGTTAGACAAAGAATAGACACCAATCAATGTCTTACTACCTCGAAGGTCTGGAGCATTGTTTTCAAAGTAAAAAAATGTGTCAGGAGGCGAGTCATCCCATTTTTATCAGAGCTCTTTCGCATGGTTGCTTCGTCTGAATGCCAAGAATTTATTGCGTTGTACAGTCTTCAGCGAACCGCGAAGAATTAGCCGACAATCAGCCCCGGGCGACTTGTGTGTAAAAATTAAAAACTGTCCTCTCTTATTATGAAAGTTAGGCGAGTAAAAAAGTATTTACAGCGGAATGAGATTGGCACAGATACAAACAACTCGTTTTATGGTAATTTATGGTTTTGAAATTTGAGGTTAATATACGATTTTGAGCGGTTTTCTGGAAATATTGTTATGAGATTGCCATTAAAGCTTTTTTCTTTGTTTTATTTGGTGTTTAATGTGTAAATATGTATGTTTAGTAATTTTAATATGTCTAAAAAAATCTCGGGAAACTGTTGAGTTAAGGCCGCTTCAGACAAAGCCCGGGACGTCTCATTTCGCGAATTGATTTTGAGCCTACTTTTCAAAGAACGCTGTCAATCGCTGTTAGAACAGACTCTTATTTGAGTAAGAACATACTTAGCTATATTAGGTACTATTATAACTTTATGTTATAAAATAAATAGGACAAGCTAGTTATATGTACATAAGTAGTTTTACGTCCTTCGGGACATAGTCTTAAATCAAGGTGATAAACGCAACCGCTTATTCAAATTTAAATTACTAGAAGGCAGTCTCCGGAGATTTTAGTTTATTACGAAATAATTACGTAAATTTACATCAACTAAACACTTTTGTATTCAGTAAACAGTATAATTTGTATGTATGTTATGGGCAAAATGATTAATGCGAGCAGTATTCATATTGCCCGGGCAATATAAATAATACCTAATAAGAATGGGCAATGTGATTAATTACAATTTAAAGTCACCTATTTATCACATTGCCCGGCATTATGAATATGGCTACATGATGATCGGGCAATGTGATTAAAATGTAAATTTTTACGTGGTGCTTAAAATGCAATCACAGCAGCAGTTTTTCTAATAAATAGATCAACTTATTTTTTTTTTTACAAACTTATTTTTGATTATTTAAACGAAGCTGATGACTTAAATAAGCAGTGATGGCCTCGAGGTATGGGCGCGCGGTCGAGAATCTCGGCGGTCGCGGGTTCGAACCCCAGGCACACACCTCTGACTTTTCTAAGTTATGTGTGTATTCACATTGAATTATCACTTGCTTTAACGGTGAAGGAAAACATCGTGATAAAACCTTCACATCTAAGAGTTCTTAGGAATTTCTTAGGTGTGTAGTCCACCAACCCGCACTAGGCCAGCGTGGTGGACTATGGCCTAAACCCTCTCAATGGTAGAGGAGACCCGTGCTCAGCAGTGGGCGTATATGGGTTGATGAAGAAGAAGAAGAAGATGACTTAAATTATTTTAATTTTTATATAATTTGAAGCTTTTTAACTTAAGCGTAAAAAGCTTTTTGTACTTTAAACTTGAGAATTGATTTTAAGTTTCATGATTACAGATCAATCCGTGTGTTGTTTAAATTTTATTTTTTAAGTTTTATTTGATTGTTAAGTTTGAAGTATCTGCTGAAAACTAGCGAGTATTTTTTTAATTCAGATATTGAGACCGACTTGATTACTGAGTTAAAAGTACTAAATTACTCAAAGGTAGTTCTTTTTTTGTTTTCAACGTTATTTTTGATATTATTTATTATCTATACTAATATTATAAAGCTGAAGAGTTTGTTTGTTTGTTTGTTTGTTTGTTTGTTTGAACGCTAGGATCTCCGGAACTACTGGTCCGATTTGAAAAATTCTTTCACTGTTAGATAGCACATTTATCGAGGAAGGTTATAGGCTATATATCATCACGCTACGACCAATAGGAGTAGAGCAGCAATAAAGAATGTTTCAAAATCGGGGACTTTTTTTTCCTTTTTCTGAGCTTCCGTTGCGTACGCTGCAGAAATGGTTAAAGTTTCGCTAAAATAATGTATGACAAAATTGTTCCCCTTTAAAAATTCTAAAAAAAAGTCCGCGACAGCATATGTCTATCTTTTAAGGTTGGCTCACTATAAAGTTTTTTATTCTAACCAAATTTATTTTAAATAAAGCATTATTTGTGAAGGTGTTTTTACAAACATGATATTAATCCTTATCCAAATAAATACGTTATTCATTACAAGTATTTAATACAAAATAAATTTGTCCTTTACATCATTTGATTTCAATGAGTATCTTAGAAGATATCGCAGTTTCAAAATAATGATCAAGCGCGCAATAATGATACTCAAGGCGTCGACCGGCGCGTTACGGTTTCACGTTGAAACAATTTGACCGATTGTATGATTTTTGTATATTTAAGTAAATGGGGCTCTGCGGAGTAAAATACTACAACTTATTTTCTTTCTGAAACCAACCCTGTAGTCCACGCAGACGGAGTTGCGGGCAAAAGCTAGTTACCTATAAAACTGATTACTAAGACTCTTTTAACTTTAGAATAAATTTTAAGTTAAATAAATAAAATAAGATTATACATTTTGTACATGAGGAGAGCCGAAGATCGAGCCCAGTGGCGTGCCATAAGAGAGGCCTATGTCCAGCAGTGGACGAATTAAGGGCTGTTGATGATGATGATGATGATGAAATAAAATAATAAATAAATAAATTTACCCAACAGTCACATACATAGTCCTGAACCCACACTAAGATACGAGTCTTGTGTCATGGGTATCAGAAACTACGAGAAACTTTTCGATCTCACAAACACCCAGACCCGAAACAAATCGTCGCCGCGCGCCGGGCTGGAAGACCGGTGACCCCGACATACGCTTTCCGCCCCCCCCGCCCCCGGGCTGGCGGGAAGTAAAGCCATAAACAGCTTTCCCCTCGAAAACAAAAAAAAAAAAAGACCCGAAACAAATATTTGTGGATCACACAAACATTTGTCTCGGTGTGGGGATCGAACCCGCGGCCGCTCGTTTCGCAATCTGGTGTTTAGCCAACTGCGCCACGGGGCTGTCAAAATAAGTTAAATAATCGGAGATGTGATTTCCATTTAGTTCCGTTTAGATTGTTAGATTTATAATTAAACTTACTCACGCCGAGAAGTATTATATTCTTATTCCTCGCTGCAGCTTACTCGCAATGTCTACCTACATGTGAGTGAATCCTCGCTGCAGCTTACTCGCAATGTCTACCTACATGTGAGTGAAAACGAGTGCGAAATACTTCCAAACTGCATTACTATAGACTACTGTTTCTAAATGTAGCCCTTCGTAAATTGATCCATGTTAAACCGAAGTCTAATTATTTAAGTTTTAAAAATGAATACTAAACTATAAAACATGTTTTTATTATTACTCTACCCGATAATATATTTCATTTGAAAGTTTTAAATATGCTTTACATAACTCTGCCCAATAGGCACTTAGCATTATCCATAATAAGCAGTGATGGCCTCGAGGTTTGGGGGCGCGGTCGAGAATCTCGGCGGTCGCGGGTTCGAACCCCAGGCACACACCTCTGACTTTTCGAAGTTATGTGTGTATTCACATTGAATTATCACTTGCTTTAACGGTGAAGGAAAACATCGTGATGAAACCTGCACACCTAAGAGTTCTTAAGAATTTCTTAGGTGTGTAGTCCGCCAACCCGCACTAGGCCAGCGTGGTGGACTATGGCCTAAACCCTCTCAATGATAGAGGAGACCCGTGCTCAGCAGTGGGCGTATATGGGTTGATGAAGAAGATTATCCATAATGCCCGGGCAATGTGATAAATTGATTGTTTATAATCACATTGCCCACTCTTATTGGGCATTATTCATATTGCCCGGGCACTATGAATAATGCCAAATTAATCACATTGCCCATAACATGTATAATGATAGTACAGTATGTTTAAAAACCACTGTAGTACAGTTTGAGTTTTAAAATAAAGTATAATTTGTTACTAAACAACTGTGGTTCCTGTATATAATAATGTTTTTTGTTTGGCAGACACGTTTATAGTTAAATATCTAGCTTACTTATAAATCAAGGCTTTGATCCATGCACCAAACAAGAATTAGTATGATTCACAAATATCTGTTTCGTGTTTACTTTTTACGGCCTAAAAGGTTTTTATGTCTTTGTTTGACTGTTGGATGTATGTATTTGATTTATTATTAAAACTAATTATGCATTTAGAGCACTAGTGATATGGTAATGTTAAACGAGATAAATATTGGTTTGGTATGGGTGTTTTAAATAGGGGCTAAATTTTTGTTGCCAGAACATTTTCTATATTTTGCTATTATCATTAAAAGTATCACATCATGTTGAAGAAGAACACATATCATAAACAAATATATCCGTGTTAAGTTATTAAGTGAGAGTGACTTTGTCGAATTGTTCTTTTTTCCTATCGCGTCTTAGAATTTAACCAATCATGTAGATTTTAGTAGACATACAAAGGTAATTATAGAGACGGCTATAGTGTACTATTTATCGCGAAAAAATCATAACCTCTTCCAAGATTTATTAATATCGAAAAAATCTCAACGCGAGCAAAGCAAACCCATCTAAAATATTTATAAATACAAAGGTTCGTTTTTCACCGAGCATCCATTTGCAGGGCGATAGATTAATGATTACGAAACGAGTTCTGTGTAATTTGTATCTCGGCTGAACTTTGATGTCCGCGATACGCATCCGGTGCAGGAGATAAGCGTTCCGTATTTCCTCGCAGGCACTAAGTCGCCTGCGGAATATCACTGAAAGGAAAACGAAAACAATTTCAAAGCGATCCCTCGCTGCAGATCATTACTACGATCTCCAACTCCAGTGGTGCTTCACATTTTTTGTGCCTAGCTGACAGATGCTTCGGGGAGTAATTTGTAGAAACGCGTTTCTATTTCTTGATTTTATGGAAATTAATAAGTACCTTCTCGTCGCTTTTTAATACCTTTGCTGCCTGATTGCGGTGCTATTTTAAGCGATCTCTACTGTACCGGTGAAATGGTCCTTTGTACCTGCAGACGTAGAGTTTATTCATCTTGATGTGGTTTTCAATGGAATAGGTTTTTGATAGCGAAGTTATATTGAAAATAGGTTAGATGTTTCTTTATTTTTCACGTCCGTATTTCATTAAAAATGTTTTAAGTCCCTTGTCATTAAGAATTCAACGACGACTTCTTGTTCACAGCTACAAAATTGATTTAGGTTGGGGTTTTCGTTTTGTCTCTAAACGATAAAAAACATATTGCATAAATTTTATAAACTACATATACTATGTACAAATACTCACTTATGGAGAAAAATCCGAACAGACAAAAGCGAATAACAAGATACAAGATGACTGTTCGACCGGCCGTTGATACAGAAGAAACGTCTAAATCTTTATTTAGTTTAGCGAATCAATTATCCATCCTCAGTTTAGTGTGAGGCAAAAAAGTCGAAAACAGGGATTGGATTCCGAAGCTGACCCCCAACCAAGTGAGGTAATTAATTACGCGTGGTTGTTTTTGCAGTGGCCAGGCGGAAGAAAACGGCCAAGATTTATCGTTTGCGTCACTTCACTCCAGACGGAGAATTACTAATCTTTTCTTTAATTCTGATCCCTTGTTTTCTTTCGACGGTAATAGAGCCGTAAGCCGGATTAAAGGAATGCTCATTCCAGCCTCGTTCATATTGCATCGTCTGAGGAAATACGTCTACAGTACGTATTGGGCTTATGAAAATGCCGGATTCGGAAGCTAATATTTTTAAATTTGCAATTTGTTTTGAGAATTGAAAAGTGAACATAATTTTGCGCTGTAAAATTCAGTAGAAGTGTTTTTGTTTTTATTATGATAATAAAATTCGTGAGAGTTATTCATTTGGTGCTTGGGCAAATTTCGTTAGAGAATTTTAGAAATGAGAGATTGCGGGTTCGATCTGGTCATGGGTGTGTCTCACAGTTTTTGATGTACGCCGTTTAAACAAGAAATACCACCATTTTTATTTTTACACTTGATGGTACAGGAGGCTCGTTTCCAGCAGTGGGACCTATGTACAGTGGCTTGCCATATTATTATGGACAGTCACATTTTTTTCATTTTTTTTCTTTGAGCACATTTAACTGTAATCTTAAGTGGTGTAAGACTTGTTAGCAGTCTTTTACACATTCACAATACCTCTTTAACTCAAATTTTAAGTGGATTTCAAGTGTTGGATCATTTATTTATTTTAAAAATATTTTTAAAAGCGGGAGAGTCGCAGAATCGTTGACACGCGTAAAAATAGGAGACTTTAATAATATTATTTTAAAAAGCTATTTAGTGAGTTTGTGTTATAAATATTAATGAAAAGTAATTATTATTTTATTGTTATTGATGGAAAAGTATTTTGGCGTCAATTTTTATCACAATATTATTATTATTACTTTTTAATGGTACTCAGTTCGAGTCGACGGGTTGATTTGTTTCCAAACAAAAATCTGTGGTTAAAACCCTCCTCCTGCATCCGAATCATTCTCAA
Organism: Cephonodes hylas; assembly: GCA_030295005.1. Classification (NCBI taxonomy): domain Eukaryota; kingdom Metazoa; phylum Arthropoda; class Insecta; order Lepidoptera; family Sphingidae; genus Cephonodes; species Cephonodes hylas. The sequence continues at coordinate 9,499,121 of AP025362.1, read as the reverse complement.
AGGAAGATAGCAGAACTTGCCGGAGTTTCTTAGTCCGCTATTAGTAAAATTAAAATAAATTTGGAATAAAATAAGCCACTTTTGCCCAAAAGAAAAAGCAAATGTTGAAGAAAATTGATTACCACGCAATGGTCTGATTGGAAATTTCGGGATAATTGTTTGCAAAACTGAAAGAAAAGTGGTGACCTTTTAACGTTAATGGTTCGGGAATCTGAAATACCATTTTTTAAGAGAACTGTACCGCGGAGGTTCGCAGAGGAAGGTCTGACAAGTTATCGACGATTTGAGAGACGAGTTATTATAACGTTCGTCTGAGAAACACATCCAAAAAAAGTAATTTTATGAATAATTTTGAGAAAAAATTATTTGAGAACATCAAAATAGAAGCTAGTATTAAATCTGACCATATTCCAGTCTTCGAATGGTGCTTACAAGCCCAGGCAAGCCGTTTTTTTTCATTGCTTCAGTCAAACGCGGTTTCTCAAATCGTCGATAACTTGTCAGACCTTCCTCTGCGAACCTCCGCGGTACAGTTCTCTTAAAAACTAGTATTTCAGATTCCCGAACCATTAACGTTAAAAGGTCACCACTTTTCTTTCAGTTTTGCAAACAATTATCCCGAATTTTCCAATCAGAACATTGCGTGGTAATCAATTTTCTTCAACATTTGCTTTTTCTTTTGGGCAAAAGTGGCTTATTTTATTCCAAATTTATTTTAATTTTACTAATAGCGGACTAAGAAACTCCGGCAAGTTCTGCTATCTTCCTTTGAGAATGATTCGGATGCAGGAGGAGGGTTTTAACCACAGATTTTTTTTTGGAAACAAATCAACCCGTCGACTCGTACTGAGTACCATTAAAAAGTAATAATAATAATATTGTGATAAAAATTGACGCCAAAATACTTTTCCATCAATAACAATAAAATAATAATTACTTTTCATTAATATTTATAACACAAACTCACTAAATAGCTTTTTAAAATAATATTATTAAAGTCTCCTATTTTTACGCGTGTCAACGATTCTGCGACTCTCCCGCTTTTAAAAATATTTTTAAAATAAATAAATGATCCAACACTTGAAATCCACTTAAAATTTGAGTTAAAGAGGTATTGTGAATGTGTAAAAGACTGCTAACAAGTCTTACACCACTTAAGATTACAGTTAAATGTGCTCAAAGAAAAAAAATGAAAAAAATGTGACTGTCCATAATAATATGGCAAGCCACTGTATATGGGCTAATAACGATAAAAATATATCAGTATTGACAACAGTTGCGATATGCTGATAGACATGCATTTTCTAAAATTATCGAATGAATGAATGTCGAAGAAATTTGAAACTTGGTGTAAACTGTCTCCTAGACCAGATATGCGGACCGCATTTAAGCAAACATAGCTGTGACGTCCCCCGGCCAGATGGAATGACAACTTCCGAAGCGCCCGCTAGAGCTACATTTCATTGCAATTGCTTACCATTGTGTAATTATAAACGCGGTTTAATCTGCGTTACGAAAGCAGTTTCAAAAAACTATGCGTAGTGCGTTTGTGTGAATAGTACATTATTTTGTTCCATTTTCGTCATTGTAACTATTCCTATACGGTCAAACTTATATTATACAATAGATATTTCTTATCTTAATCTTTATTTCATTGACTTGTTAAACAATCAACGTGCTACTATGAATTTCTCAAACCACGTTTCGCCTAATGTGTTTCAAGTCCTACGTCAGAGTCTATATAGTCGTTTTCGGCACATTGCTAAACTCAGGGCTGCTACAAAGTATGCACTAACAAAAAACTCATAACCACCTTGTTGAGTACTCGACACCCTAGGCCAGAGAGATCGTAAGTTATTCTTTTACATATAAAATATATATTTACAAGCACATTAAAAATCCATAAAGAGTGTTCGCCCGTAATCAATTTACGTCTGAACGCAACTTCGCACTTAATACGAGATAATTCATAACTATTACCTCTCCATTAATTAAAGTTTCCGTTTGAATAGCTCAGTGAAATTTCAATACATAAAGGAGGGGTCGCGAATTTGTCCTTCCATTTATTATAATGCCCTACGGACTGATACCCAAATAAACTTGTACACTACTAAATTGGGTTGTTCCCGTAAGGGGCACCTCGTTGTGTTATTGAGTTTGCTTATGTAGTGTTACTGAGGAATCGCTTAAATAAATGATTTGAAGTGTGACACGTGCTGTGGCTTGGCTTACAGGAGCGGGATCGCTTGATTGTGATACTGGGCTTAAATCAGAGTAAGCGTGGAGCTAGCCTATTTTATTTACGATTCCGTGTGGTGTTTTCACTTTTCCCTACACTTTTAAAAAAAGTGTCATTGCTGAGCACACTGGCGTTTGCTGCGGTTTTGAAGTTTTGAGATGTGTGATAGGTACATTCATATCATATCAATTTATAGATGACTTTTATGCACTATTTGACTGAAAGCGCTACGCTTAATTGCACCATAGAAGTTTCTAATTGATTCCGTTTTGACGTGCTATTTAATCGATAGAATAGCTTCTCGGAAACTGCTCTGGTTTTTATCAACTCTACTTTGTAATTTCCTTGGAATCGGAGCTACATCGTTCGTATTTTTCGTTTCTGATCGAGTTTTAACTTCTGATCGAGTGTTAAATTCTATTATTAGTACTTCAAACATTATTTTAATTAAAAACTGACATCGAAATAAGTTGAGACAGCCATGGTCTTCTAGAAACCTAATCACGACTTACATTAGTGTCAGATGGTGATTAATTCTTTTTTATAAAATACTCTATTGAAATATTTTTTTGCAACTACTAACAGACGTCAGTACAGTCCATATATAGTGCTGTATGAAAAAAAAATAGTAACGGTATTTTATAACAGCTATAACTATTAAAAGGACGTAAGAGTTTAGGCCATTTCACCGCAGATGAATGTCTCCTCTAATCCCAATTCTTTAATAAAGGCCGTAAGTTACCTCCGTTTAAAGGACGAATAGACACTTGTTAGGCAAAATAGGGTCAGTAAGGCAGTTAAGCTCCTTAACTTGCCTAGATTTAGGGCAGTTGAGATTGCCACACAAAATAGCTAAGTTTGGCCGAGTTTAGTCTGCGCGTGATGTAACGATGGTTCAGTTCACGTGAATAGATTCGCTGCTTGCCGCCTTGGGCTGCTTTTACAGTCAAGATAATCTGTTTTAATAATATTGGAAGGTAATAGGGCGGTTAGCGGTGCAGAAATGTAGGTGAAAAATTAAATTTATTATATAAGTACAAGTTACATTATTAGTTGAATACAAATATATGTCTGTCAATATTGAAGACGATTTTTTTTATTATAAATCCGGAAGAATTGGCGATATTTTGTTCTAATGCTAAAAATCTGTCAATAGAAATGAATCACCAATTTTTTCCGTTTCCTCCGCTCTATTTCACTTCCATTGAAAAAATAACTTCATTCCATGGAATTGATTCAAAAACATTCAAATCTAGTAGTGTCCACAAATTAAAGCTAATACTCCAAGCGAGTTTCGCTGGAATCTTGCAAACATAACATTCAAAGGACAACATTCTCATTTGAAAACCCCAGGACATTGCTTTGGAATTAATTTCAATTCACAAACACATATTTCTGGGAAAATCAGAAGCAGGCTTTCCATTGTAATATTCGCTTTATACAGCGTTGTTTAGGCACCAATACTTTTAACACGCAACAATTTCTAATGAGGCATGGCCTTAGGAAATGTTGTTCAAACTTTGGCCGTTAATTAGTGAGTGGAGGGCGTGTTGGGAACTGCGCGAGATCCCAGGTGGTAACTGCCTCTACGCTACACCTTGTATTTGCATAAAAGTTAGTGCAGTTACAGAATATAGCCGCGCCGGTGCGCCGAGAATGACTGTCCGCATTTTGTTTGCGTAATATATATGTGTAGCTGCGAATAAATTCTTATTCGAATAATTTGTTGCTGTGATAGCGAATGTTTGGGTTTACACTTTGTTTCGTTGGGGTTTAGTTAAGCAGAAAGGTTAATTAAATGTTTTTCGTATTTTTTAACACAAGAAATTAGATTATTGCAAATGGGTAAAGCCTTAACCCTCACAGTTGTAGAAGAGGGTCGTGACCAGCAGTGGGACGTATGGATAAGGGCTTATGACAATGTAAATATTCAAACAAATTAATGTTCTAACATAAATATAGCTATTTACTAGTCAGTCAACAAAATCATACCTCATTTTTATGAGCTTATTGTTTTTATCAGTGTAAAAATAAAGGAATTTGTTTTTATTTAGTGGCATGTAATTATTCGCGTCACCTTTAACATTAAACAAGAACAATTAAATTATACGGGTGCCTCATTAAGTTTGTGTTTTCATACAATTAAGCCATGGAGCTTTAATAACATAAAATAATGCTTGGATGGCATTAATAATTTATGCTGCTTTAACTTAACGTTTTCCTCGGTAATTAATGGAAGTGATAGTGTTATTTTCCTTTTCAAATTTTCTTGAACAATTGTCGGGTTGTGGTCTGCAAATATTTTTATTGGCTAACTAGGGATAAATGGGCGCATCCAAAAATCAGTAACTATCATCAATGGCTTTTTTCGAGTGAAATACTGATAACCGCTTTGCTTCACGACTCAGTCCTATGGGAGTGGGGTATGAAAGGGTATGACGGGGTCATTGGCCTTTCAGTTCTGCGCGGAGACATCTCATCCGTGTAAGTGTTAATGCTGGGCAAGATAAACAAAATCCTTGCGATGGCATACATACTTAAGTCATCTGGAGGCTCTATTCGCGCATGTGAGGGTTTTCTTATCATGTGGAGATTGTGTAGATTACTGTATAGATATGTCATATGTGGACTAATATTTAATTTTAGTTATAACTATTGGCAAAGTACGAGAGCTGAGATGTACCACTCAGAACAAGATTTTTACATTACGTGTCCGTTTTGATCGATGGTAACAACCGAAAATTTACATATATGAGTAAATTAACTAACCAATAATTGTTCTAACCCATTGTAATCTTTTTTGACAATTGAAGAACAACACACTGTTTGGTTTAGACGTAATTCATGTTTATATGTTCCGCCCTATACAACATTTTTCATACCGTGACCACTAAATGACTGAAAAATTGATTTAACCTTTATCGTTCCTTTCACATATGTAGGAAGTTTAGTACGTTTTATTATATGAAATAAACGTATTTAAAATTTAGAGATTTATTGTTTTATACGTGCTTTTTCAATTGAGTCGACACATCTCATGCATATGTATGTGTGTTGTGTATATAGAAAAGTCTTTTGTGAAGTTTTTATGCAGCGAGAAAAATATAAATGTTTTATTTGTTTTAACATACACTCGTGTGTTTCTCTACAATGTATTTCTACCCTCACTTTTAGAAGCTGTGTATTTTTAAGTCCTGCGTAATCGCCCCAAGGGTAGCACAAGGCCTTGTGACCTATTGCCGTATTTCTAGTACATATATACAATTTTTAGAGCACCTGTTGAAAATTTTCTAATAGAAAGCGATAACATTTTATGATTGTATGTTTGTTATGGTCGTCCGCTATACGGCATCCAGTATCTCAAGAGATGGAGGGTCGCTGTTATATTATTATCTATCATTTTAAAACACATTTTTCAATTACACATTTTAAGTTACATTCTTATATTCGTTGTTGCAGTTGGTATGTGTGGTCAGATGTATTATTTAGATGTGTCCGACTCTGGAATGAACCAAAATCTTTCGGTTGTACTGTACTTACGATTGATTGTAGATATTTATTTAAAATTGTAAATAAATAAAATATACCATGGCGTGACAATATTACAGTTTTACCACTCGTATAACAAACAACCCACGTTAATTAACCTAAAAAATTATAGCGACAATACATACATTTAACAATATATAGTAATACAAATTAATTTTGCTTCGTTTACTATACAAGTGATTTCAATTAGCTCACTATTCGTCGACAATCCACAATTTTGGCAGAAGTGTGAATCGGAATAGTTGTCTATAGGCCGCGGTGTAGCGTCTTGCCGAGCCGGGCGTCGAATGAAGGCTAATGGGCCGTTAATAATGCTCGCCAGTCGCTCTGTTAGCAGCCTTACCCGCCACGAATTACGACTTGGGGCTTTCTGCTAAACTGCTGAGAATAGTACACTTGCCGTAATACGGGGTCTTAATGAGACGTGGATGGTGGAATGGGTGTGCGGTCATGCAGCCGTGATTAGGTCGCCGCTTCTTGTGTGCATCGCTTTAGTTGGTTATAATGTGCTAATGTGTGTACGAAATAATTCCTAAAGGTATATATTTTATCATCAGCCTGTATACGTCATTCTGCAGGACACAGGCCTTCTCTGCAATTGACTGGGTTTGAGGTCAGTTTACCAAGCGGTCTAGGGCAGGTCAACGGACATCACACCTAAGATCACACCACATATCTACAAAGGATCCCCAATTACATATTATGTACATTACATGTGATACATTTGAATTAAATATATCTATTAATGTCGTCCATGCTTATCTCTGTAGACATGTGTGTTTTTAAACCCACGTTATGAGAGCTTAGATTGGACTTGGTCTCAGTACGGCCACGGTCTCTAGCCATACGGCTAGTGTTAATTTTATTACATTTTGTACTACGCTGCATCCTTAAAACGCGGGGCCGGGGAATTGTTTATATCTTTATTATTACTATGCTAGTAATAAATGATATTAAAGTCTACTGTTTAACCGATTTCAGTTGTTTTTTATATTATATAAGATCCAAAAGAATTGAAAAACGATGTAACATGTCAGATGGTGTACAAAGGAATTAGATTGTAAAGAACGTGATTATGCCGGGAGTGCCTTCAATTTAGCATTTTTTGTCTTTGTGCGCTCTTTTCTGGCCTTGCTCTAAGCGCCACAGGTTTTCTACGTTGCAATAATTTTCTTTGCTCACTAGGCCCGGCCAAGTGAAAACACAGATAAAAAATATAGTTTCAGCTCTTTAGTACGATTTATAAATGATAGTACGCTTACTCTCAAATCGTTTCTTTGCCAAATGATTCAATGTAGTTTAAGTGGTTGCTTAATGGTTATAGTGATGGCTGATAGGATTAGTCGCACGGTCGAGGCAAAATCTGGGTTGACCGTGGGTTTGATTTCTCGATGGACAACTGTAATTTTTTAAAGATATGTGCCTATATACTTTAGCGGCGAAGGAAATTCTCTTAAACAAATTTGCAAATTTAAAATTTATTGAATTCAGGCCAACGCGATGGATCAATCTTTAGGCCTTTTTATTTGTATCCCATGCCCAAAAATGTGATGAACTACATATCAATATGTTAGTGACCTTTGTGTTTATGTTATAAAAAGTTGCTTAATAAAACACAATTTATTGTATTTAGCGACGTTTTGTGGCGCAAGAGTGTAATTGTCGGGTTTAATAGGGATATAGATCACCGGATTAGTATCCACTAAGCCTTCGTTGTGTCCCCTTCAGCGCGACGTCGGTTAGCGGGGTTATCAACCGTTCCCTTGTTTTCTTCGTGACTAATATACAAATAATAATATAAGAGCCGTCTTCACTTTTAAATTCATTTATTTACCTTTACTTGTACTAATTTTAGGCCATGGGATAGGATTTTATTTATATAAGATAATCTGTGGGGCCGGCTTCACCCAGGCTACTTTAAATAAATAAATACACCCAACAGTCACACACACAGTTCTGACCCTACAAGTCCTGCGTCGTGAGGATTAGAAACTACGAAAGATTTTGGCTTCACAAAAAATGAAAAAATGCAAATTTTATAATATTTCCGGTAAAAATACATTCAGTATACCATTTAACTTTTTTAAACATTTTGTATATACAAACATATATAATATTCCCACGCGCGTGTCTCCGAAGGATTAGGCAGAATTGACATAAATAGATGCGCATTTTCACACCCTTTGCTTAATGTGCACGCTGCAGGATAAACCTGTAAGAACATATAACTATATTTCATGGTGAGTTCTAGACTCTGTGCCGCTACTGAAACTTTCCTATTGGATTACAAGTCCTTGGAATAAAGTAAATAATATTGTACCTTGATACATATTTGCAGCAATATTTGTAATTTACTCGCCACTTCCATAATTACCGATCGTATTGTTTATATCCACACAAAACACGATGTTTCTTATTTACACCGAGATTACAATCTCCTTTGTAATGGACTTAATGGAGCGTCCGGCGGCTCAATGACGGAATATTCATCTTGTGAGAAAATATAAGGCGTTGATAGAAAGTGTTTCCAAAATAACATTTTATTGTACGTCTCGTTCTAGTTTGCGATCAAATTAATTTGAATACGGGTCAGTGGGGATTGTATCGTGATTTTGTGTGGTAAAATATTAACAACGCGATATTTTCACCCGCGGCATAAATTAATCTTGAACGTTGATACATGTTCCTAGACAAAATCGATATAGTTTTTTTTATTGATTGTGTTAGTCAGGCGATCAAAAAATATTTCATAACACTAAAACCACATAAGCCATAATACTTTTGTCCAAAAGGAAATAACATCGTAATGAAGAAAAATAGCTTTGTACAATAAGGAACAAAATTTCCAGCACCATTTATCGTTTAACAATCAAATAAGTTGATGCGCCGCAGTCGTCGCTATGAAACGTTCCTTAATTTTATTGGACAAAACACAGTCTTTGTCCCAGCGAACAAATCGCTTGGGATCGTATTATTTTGTGCGTAGATTTATCGACGCTGGCGGATCGAGGGCCCCTTTGTTGGGCTTTAACATAAATCTTGGTGCTATTTAAACGGTTATTAGGACAGCAGGGATTGATGTCCGCTAGATACCCTGCGTGTGGCGCTTGCATTATTTTCCTATCTATATATTTTGTCGAACTGGAATATGAGAAGGTATTTCGTGTCTGTTTCCCAAGGTCTACTGTACTCTTCTTTTTCGGGTCTTGTAGTGCTTTTATGTAGAATACTCTAAGTCTGCCAACATGTCTACCAATGTTATCCATTATTTAGGATCACTTTCCCTAATAGCCCGTATTAAAGTATTAGCCTCAACTACTCTTCCAATTTCTCATCTTACTTTCTCTCCATCCTACTAAATTCAATATCCAATTTTAATTAAAATCAGTCAGAAACATTATTTTTTACAACAATAGTTACAGATCCTATCACTATTTAAATATATCAAATTTTATCCTACAGTTCCTACGATTAAAGAAATAATAGTTTATTATTCTATAAATAAGACAATTAGTACTAAATAAACATCAAAATATTTATAATTTCATGCTCGGTATGATTGTTTTACATATTACAGCACTTATTACTACTTAAAACTAATGCAACAGAAGCCTGTTTGCGTATTTCGATTGCAGAGTGGATTTATTAGACCGTTAATTAATGCTACTATTGTACTAAAAATGGAAATTGCTAATAATTTAATTTAGGTTTAATGTTACATACGTTACGCATTGTATTACTTAACTAATTAATTTATAGAAATAACGCTTATTTTAATATTAAGTTATTCAAAACTTGTAAGCGATTTTTTATGACTAGAAAACCGTTTTTGTCAATAATAGTGCGGAATAAATCGTAGATATGCGAATAAGTTTAGGGCAAGTCAACAATTCTATACCGGTCTCTTATTACTGAGTATAAAAAAGGCTTCATATGTTTTTACCAGTTATTTAATATTATTTGAAAAAAGAAAATTTTAGCCGAGCAGTGATACCACCCCTAGGATTGTATTGGTACTATTACCATAACTATCACTTGTCATTTAAGTGTGTGTGCGTTGAAACATTTCTTGTAGAAAACTCTTGTGTATACGGCATATGTGTTAGTGTTATAGCTCATAGACTTAGTTCTTTTTCGATTATATATTATATGTTATTTTTATGCACAATATAGGTATGTTAGTAAAAAGTTTTTGTTTATTTTTTTCATTAGTAAGTGTGTCATAGCGCAGCAAATTTAAATTTACCTATCTACATTTAATATCCACATTATTTTAGTATCTTTAGTATTACTAGGATTAGTTGATGGACATTTGTATTAGTCTAGGTACCGACAACTCTGTACAAGGATTATGGCTTGTCTCCTCGCATACTGCAACATATCATTGTGACGTGGGCAAATATGTCGCCATCTCGAAGTAACCAGTAATAATGTACATTTCTATTCTACGCAATTATGTTTTTTTCGCAAGTAAGAGTGCGCCATTATTAGAGTCGGTTTGATATGTCTTTAAAGATTAAGACATGTACTATTAAATTAGTAAATTGAAAAAAAAATCTGATAAAAAAATATATAAAAGCTTTAACTAAAGTCTGTCAATTTAGGGGTAAGAATTCTAAATATTCTTGATCTACAATTGCTTGGTGAAATTTTAATACCAATTCAGATGTAAGCTGCATCGGCAAATAGAGCCTGAAAATGTATGACAATTATATTTTTATAGAGTTGGAAGGATATGTTAAGAATTTTACATTCAGCAGAGAATTATTCGCTATTACTAAAACTTACATAAGGTAGCTTCATATTCTGATTATTTCAACCCTATTTCAACAAAGTCCGATTGAAAAGAGCGAGTACAAAGTTATATTTGTAACAATAATTTTTAGCAGCGCTACAACTTCGCACAAACTTTTATTAAAAAGTATTAAGAAAACACGACAGAGTACAAGTACCTGAGTGTTCTTTAAGAAAATCTGTCCTGCTGAGAGCACTCTTCTGTAATAAATTTACTCTCAATTTATCTTTTTGTGGATTGCTTTGCTTGTAATAGCGGCCGGGGCGTGGGAATTTCGGCAAAAAGCCCACTGCGCTCTCTACTTTGCTCAGCAGAACCATTACAAAAAACATTATTCCAAATTACATTGGGCACGTTACGATAATGTTTTTGTTCATTTGATAAAAGACGAAAATGTTGTTTTTCGATTATAATAAAACAAAATTGTTTAAAGCCACCAACTTTTAGTGTTTATCGGACATATTTCGTCTCGAAATAAGAGACCTCGCCGTCTATTAATTGCTTTCAATTAGTCTGTAATTACACTTTATAAAAGTTATCTTTGATAAGAATAGCTTCTAGAATTTAATTATTAAAGTATACTGGCTTTTTTCATTCATTTTTTAAATAGTATTGGATAGTGTTGAAACTCAGCAGCACTTTTGCTTACATGTAACTTTATTTATTAGGTCGTTTTCAAGACAAATTTCCAGCAGAAAAAAGTAAAGGAGAGTGGCTTACGTGCTTCGATTTTAGTTTCCAAAAAATGTGAGTAACATTTTCCGTGTATCACTTTGTTTCGTCGTAAGTAGTGTCTGCTAATAAATATTTTATACCCTTACAAGCTGTTACGATGCTGTACGACCCCACCGGGCAGACCTTTGGCGCATTTTATGAACTGCATCTACTTTGCTACTTTGGTTGTACGACATAAATTAGGCGTACTTTTGCAGCAAAACTTCCTACATGTTTCATTAACTTTATTTAAATGCATTCAAATATTTTTCTTTTCTTCCTATGCAGCAAAGGATACTCAATACTCATCATGAAGGTAAAAGTATTTTTAATGTAATAAGGTATTTTATGGAGCTATTTTACAAAGGCAGAAAATTTAATATACTATTTCGTAATTCTATTCGTATATAGTTTGTTCGTAACTTTGCAGCTAATAAGAATGTGTCATGAAAAGAAAATTTTTTTTGAATTTTATCATTTTTCAAGGTACATACATATTTTAGTTCTAAACCGGATTTTATGCCAGATGCGAATTCTAATGCAGAAATAATCTTATATAAGTATGTACAACATTAAATGAAATGAATCTACCCAATGTTCAGATGGCTAATGACCGATACTTCGTCATGCCTTTATATTGCAACCGTCGTATATCGAGCCACGAAGTAAATGACAATTTGTTATTGCTGACATAAAATCGTGTATTTTTAGAACTACATACTTTTTGATCAATATAAAACACAAATAGTTGATAGAGAATTATGGGACTGGGGAAAGATGGAATGAATGAGGGGTGCATTCTTGATCCTTGGTGCATTCTTTGCCATGATTACAAATGGCAAACTTATTTATATTAAAATATAATCACCTATATAGTAGTTTACCATGGATTAGTGTAAAGTATTCTCTTCAATGTTACAACTAGTCGCCAATGTGACTTTTAACACTCAAATTAAATAAAACGATGGTGTTAAGAAATATATCTTTCCGCAGAATTCCTTTTATTTATCGTGTCATTTAAGTTTAAACAATAATCAAAATCGGCAGCAAAAATGATGTAGGTTCATTAAAAATATAATAATACCATCGGCGGACGTTGATGGAATTCCTGCCGAAACTATATGTATAGATTACTACAATAAAAAATTTCTAAGTTTTTAAGTTTCCAATAGTAGAGAAGTCAAAAGTGGGTACTACGTAAATACACCCTGATTTTTAAACAAATGTAAAAATAAACCACTTTTCAGACTATTTCTTTGTAAGATGCTCACCAACAATTATAACTAATGTACAAACTTCAGAGAGGATTTATTTTTTATGTCTGTTTCAAGCGAAAACTGATTTACTATCTTGAAGTAGGTACAAAAGTATTTCTATTTATAGAAGTCGACGTTTCTATATTATATTGTGGTTCGCTTTTAGCTTATTGAATATGTTTGATAAAATCATTTTGAAGACTTTGTTTAATTTCGATTTTATGTGGTGAAGACATATATTGTATTTCCAAAGGCTAGAAGTTCAAAGTCTCGTAATTATGTCTTTTATTTAGGGCTGATTTTTATAGAAGTTACAGAATAATTTGTCATATTATATTATTACTACCTACCACACGTATATGCCTTTGCGGATTTATACAGTTTGTCGGGATGTAACTTCGATCGCTGAAAAACGATGACTATTATCTTTGCTTACTTTTGATAAAGATATACCGCGTTCAATGGTGGGTAAAGAAATGGATACGAATACATTAGGTACTACAAGCAAATCATCATCATAGCGGTTAGACTTACAGTACTTGATATTAACACCCATAGACGCAAATTGTCTATTTAGTTTCAGCAATTTAACAGTACCTAAATAAATTAGCTTGTTTCAAATCAGACATAAATTGCCGCAAACAATAGCTACAAGAAACTTGATTTATTCGCGGCGAGTAAAACCAAAAGGTTCACAGATAAGCCATTTATAATTTTCCAAGCCAAAGATGGGCATTTCAATAAGATTCACTGTACAAATAAAGACGTTCGGCGGAGACTAATGGCGCGTTAATAATTCGCACAAGTCTCCATTGAATGGAAGCCTGTGGGATTTATCACTACAGGATCCTGGCACGATGCCTCCTGGCAACGGCTGATTATGCACTTTTTAAATTTCCTACATCAAACACAATTAATAGTAGCAGATGGGAGATGGCTGCTGTGGAGGAAAAATTAAGATTTATGTACGTTCTAGATATGAAATATGGATTTTAGGACAAAGGGAAATATGGTAAAGGTGTTACTTATTGGCGAAGTACAAACATAGCTCTTTTTACGTCTTTGTGTTGTGGAAAAGTATGTTTATTTTTTCCTAATTTGAAGTTCTACATGATAGGGTGTAAGCCTATTGTTGTTTTCCAAAATAAAACATCATCATCATCATCGGCAAAATTGTATTGATGCACTTTTTTTAAGAATCACCTCCCTAATTAAAAAATAAGCAAACGAAAATTGCTCATAATTTTCACAATCAAAGGTTATAAAATTATATGAGTAATTATTTAACTAAACACATTCAAAGAATTACCACAAAATTAATTATAGAAGCACAATGTAATTCTCCACAACACAATATAAACATAGAGCAAAACCCTTTTAATTCAAATCTACATCGGTCTAGAATTAGCAAATAATTATGAAGTGTCAAAACAAAAAGCTCCTAAAAGCTTTCATCTTCTAATTTCCAATTTAATTAAGGTGGTGTTTCATAGTTCATATTTCAATTTATTTTCTTTCGGGTGAAAGGGACTTTGGAACAGCTAATTAATGTCAAACATGTCAATTTATAAACAAAATCTGGGGGGGAAACAACCAGCTTTAATTTCTTTTGCATGATAAGAACTACTGTATGGTATTCATTAGATATCTGTATGGTTTATTCGGAAGACTACAAAAGATTTAACAAGTAAAGGTTTCTAGTGTACATTGGAATCTTGGTTTTGGTAAATTAATAATATTTTGTTTCCTATGCCTCCATTCCAAAAGAGGCAGGCAGAGGTTTACTTCTCCACCAACGTACCACGTGTTTTAAATTTCGATGGCTTTTTGTCACATTAAATCTACTGAAGATCCCCTGGCTTAATGTACTCATGTAGTATAATAACTTTTTATTATTAGCATCGCGAACAAGCTTTAGTAACATAATATTCTAGCGCGATGGAAACATGAGATACGTACGGTTTAAAGTGTGTATTTTGTTATATGTATGTACCTGTGAAGGAGCATAAACTTGGCGGTATCGCCGTCACAAAAGTTTGGTTTAGCAGAACAGGGTCGTAACATAAAATTTTACAACAACTTTAGACGTTACGTTATTATGGCTTTTTGATATCTTTCCATATCTAATAATGGGTTTATTGCTTGTAATTTGAAGTTTTTACATCTTATTTTATTTACCTTGCCAATAAGTAAGGCTCGGTAAATCTCTGCTTATTACTTTCTAACCATATTTCCTATAGAAGTTCACAGGCTGATGTTCTTACACAGTAGTGCCTTCTTTTGTTTTCAAAGGAATTCGCTATGAGTCTACTGTGAAGTTTTTTTGTTTGGAGACATTAGGCTGGACTATTGCCCAATTATTTTAAGCTGTAGAGGAAGGGCATGTCCATCATTGGGACGTAAATACATTTACTTTACACAAACATAGGACTATGAAGACAATGATGACGGTTCAATGGTATAGTAGTGTAATTGACATAAGTGTTTTAAAAAATAGAGCCCTCGATTTTTTTCTCTTTTTTATTGTTTAGTATAATTAATATTACTTTAGAAGTAAAAGATTTCCTGTAGGCACCCACGTAACCTGCCTTAAACTGAGGTAAGAGCACTGTGTCGCAGTTTCGGGTATTTATTCCGTTTATTTCCGCTGGCCTTTAGCCAAAGACCAGGTTTACTGATAAAAATAATATAAACATGCATAAACCCGCAAGCTTAGACATTTGTTGTGGCTGTCGCGTAAGTGGGTTGTTGGACAACAATACCACTCTCGTTTAAACTTAATAATTATTGTAATTATTGAACAACATCTGACTTTTGGCTGAGGATGCGATTTTCAGATTCTGAAGTACCTTAGTTGTGTGTTAGAAGTTAAATATAATAATATTTAATTGCGAAGGAATCCAAAATGATTTTTTTTCACTATATTTAATTTATATGGTCTGTGTGTCTGAAAATAGTAGCTATCTAAGTAAAAGTTGAGTCGGCCTTAACCAGACACACATTTATTCTCCTTGCTACTATTAAATGTTTAATAATGGAGTATTCTTCTTCTTCAACAACAACCCATATACGCCCACTGCTGAGCACGGGTCTCCTCTACCATTGGGAGGATTATGGATTATGGAGTATTATAATCACTTTAACTGGTCTAAAAATCTAACCCCGGTCTTTCCAATCGCATAATATCGTATCGCAATAGGTGTATGGTGGAATAAGCCCTCAAATAAATCTTTTTCACTTCCAATAATAGAAGAGATCCGTGCTAAGCCGTGATAAGGATTTATAAAAAGTCTGATGAATAAGATTGGTATAAATTAAGACGTCAAGATTTAATTTCTTGTTCGTTTTTGACGTGAGAAACGCTTAAAAGGTACAAAGTTAATTTTAATGTTAAATTTTCAAAATATTTATCCAGTGTGGATTTTATTGCGCCGTCACTTAAAACAAGTCGTCGTTAACACTTTGCTTTGTCTATTGTGTTTTATTAGACTTATATAATCCATTAAAAAGGATATTAAGTTTTAAATATAAGAATCTCATTTGTTATCTACGTCGTGCTACGAATATCGTAGGTGCTACGGCGGTTACTGCAGCTACGGCTAACACTCCGGAACGCTTCCTGTTTTGGGATATTCAAATTTTACTACAGTGCATATGAAGACTAAAATATTTGACGCTATTGTGGCTTTATTACTGGAAGACCAATAGCAGCTACTTTTGATACTAATAATATAATTGAAATAACTATTTTTTAATATTCACAAC
Organism: Cephonodes hylas; assembly: GCA_030295005.1. NCBI lineage: Eukaryota > Metazoa > Arthropoda > Insecta > Lepidoptera > Sphingidae > Cephonodes > Cephonodes hylas. The sequence goes on along the minus strand of AP025362.1, from coordinate 9,482,803 downwards.
TATTCGGTGTTATAATTTTTTTTCAATTTTTATAAATGAAATTGCTGTAATGATGAACCGTCTTAAATTTTGTCAACGTGATGCTTCATGGTGATGCTTCTCTGAATCACAACAGAGGAATATGCTACAAACCTCTATGTAGTGTTTTGGAAAGATTTAAAAATATTGTATATTTCAACTAAAACATCTTCCTTTAATAAATACAGATTTACCAATACCGCAACTACATTTTTGGCTATAAATCGTGGAATGAACTCGTGTTTTTTTTTATTTGACACACCTCTGAATTTTTAAACCTATGAGTGTTTCAAAAAATATTATTACGTACTTAAACGGTGAAGGAAAAGCTCATAAGAAAACCTGCACAGTGCACAGCAAAAAGTTCATAGGAATTTCTTACATATGTAGGTCGCCAATTCGCACTGGGCCGGTGTGGCGGACACCTAACTACCTACTGCCAGTTGTAGTGGAGGCCCGTGCTCAGCAGTTTCACATACTTTGGCTGATGATGATAATTAAATAAATAAATACACCCAACAGTCACATACATAGTCCTGACCCCTCATTAAGATACGAGTCTTGTGTCGTGGGTACCAGAAACTACGAGAGACTTTTCGGTCTCACAAACACCCAGACCCGAAACAAATATTTGTAGATCACAAACATTTGTCTCGGTGCGGGGATCGAACCCGCGGCCAACTGCGCCACGGGGCTGTCAATTGTCACGATATTGTCAGAATGTATAAAGACTGTTTAACGGAGACACTTAAATTATGTCTATGTGTGAAGATTTTTCTATTTTCTTTTCTAGCAACGATATATTTTCTTTTTAAATCTACTAGTTCTAAAATTTCAGTTATTCAGCCAATACGCGTTGGCCAATACTCATTACTAGGTTTTAACTTTTTTATAGGAAGGTACGCGTCAAAGACGCTTTTCCCGGCAACCGTACGCTTTTACCATCCATATCTAAGTTAATGTAACGGGCTAACATGCTTACTTACTTAGCTTCGCGCCGTATCGCCGAGAAATGTATTGGTTAAAAATAAAAGCAGTTTGATTGGCTTTTGGAATGGTCCAGAGGTTATTGTTTCCATTTCTTATTTTTAACAGGTATTCTTGTATGTACGGATATCTATTTATGATTCGAGCTAAATGGGAGATTTTTATTGGATTACAAAATGGTATGTGAACTCAAAGGTAGATTAACATTTTCTCTGTAAGTAATTTTAAAGTTCACAAACATGTAGACCAAATCACAGATGAAACTTCTAACCGTCAGCGTCTGTTTAATCCTCTTTAACGAATTCCTATTACAATTTGCGGACGTAAAACTAATTTGTAAGGTTTTCATACATAGTACATCGACTTCAGCGTACCTGATTGTGATTAGCCAAATTTTAGCCTCCACAAACGCCGCGCGGGACGTGTCGGTGCGACCGACGTTGCTAAATTACCTTGCAACAACATTGCACATGATAATCCGATGACACGTGGTGGACTGACAAACCTGTATCATAACTATGTAAATTTATAATAAAATCTGAATGCAAAAGTGACATACGAATGTGTAGCTGTTTGCATGCTTTACCATCATCTCATCAACATAAAATGTTTATCAATTTCTTTGATATATTTCTTTTATATCTTCGAATTTATATTTTCACATTTCACATTTACAAAGTAGCAATAAGAGTAAAATTGAGATTACATACATCATTTTTTTCGTACCTTCCTATATGTATTTCTCTATCTTATGTCCTAAAGAGCTTAATCCCATCGTAACTACATATCATAGTGTATGCGTTTGACAATCTATTGCTTGGTTGACATTATTACTAAGGTATGGTTGTCAGTGAATATCCGCTACTCGATCGTTGATAGATCTGGGGGTAGCTCAATGGGCGGTTGCATCATATCGAATAGGTTACTGGGAATAGACCCTTGGTACATTGTTGGCTAGAGTTATAGTGAGTATCCATAGAAGGTTTATTCTAAAAGATGTGAGAAGGAATTATATGTCAGGCATTTGGAGTCCCTGGAAGTTAACGTAATAGCTTTGGATATAAAGGTTTTTTAAGTAATAAGTCTCTTTAAAGTTTATTTTTAATTTAACGTTTAAGGAAAACGAAAGGTAATCTTTGTTAATTAAAAGTTCTAAAAGATGGTTTTTTGATTACAGACAAATACATATTTTGGGATTGTTAGATTAATGTACCTAATGTCGACGAATTTAAAAGAGCCTAGTTTATCATTTACTATAATATAGAAGACTCACAAACAACATTGTGTGGTGTATGCGCCGATATATAAATATATTTTTATGCACCCTACTCGTAAGAATTTATTGCGCAGTGGCCAAAGTTATGTCTTTTACGATGTACGATATTATTAAATATTTTCAACACTACTATAAATTTTAGTTTTATGTACATAATTGCAAATAACGAATACAATCTTATAACGTTCCTGAACACCTAATACTAAAGGGTATTTTCAGCAAAAGAGGATAATCGCGGTTCGAGCTATTTTTTAATCTTTCGTATTTTATTTAAAGTTTTAATGACTTAGATTATGTCGTCTAATATCACAAAGGCTTACAGGTTCTTGGAACTATGCGTTTGAGCCAATACATTTGTTCTGTATACAAAACAAAAGAGCATCGCGCGGTCGCGAGCCCAGACGTCATTCAACAGCTATCAGCCGCCGTTCGCAATTTAATTGTAAAGTTTTCGAGTAAGTATCGTTTGGGTTGTGACGTATTTGCATATTTGTGCGTTTAAGCGTGGGCCCTCCGCCGGGGACGACTGAGTGATTGAATTATTAACTGAGTGGAACGGGACCCACCGGCACTCCGACGTGAGCTGTGTACGGGACGCGGATTTGCGCCCGCTCTCATAATTGTTATAATTACCCGGCCGCTGGCGAGTTTCGATAATGGCTACAGGTTTGCCGGAATAATCCCTCTGTAGCGTCCTTCCTGAATATTAATTGATGTTTATCGATTCCTTTACATCTTCAATGTCAGTGGATTGGTGGAGATTTGTTTGAAAGTAGTTAAACTTTGGTTTTGAGAAATTTCAGCACATCAGGTCGTTTACTGCACGCAATATGAACTACTAACAATGTATTTATAATATTTTCTCAAACGTTATATATTTTATGGTTTAAAGTATTAGTTTTTAAACTATGTTTTTTAGAAATTATTTTTTTACATGCGATTATTTTATGTAGATAGATTTTTTACTGACTTAATTTAAACTTAGCCATCGTCAGAAAAAAATGATCCTTGTCTTAATAAATTCTTTTAGATTAAACATAGGATGTGTTCTTTCTCGTTTTTTCCCTTACCGCTAAAGGGTGTGATTATTCACTGATATTATACAACTCCGAAGTCAGGTGTGCCTGTGATATATTTTTACGACTCCCGAGTAGATGCCGACTTTCTACATGCCTTAGTCTCTTCTACGATGAGATATAAGCGTGATGCTGTCCAACTAGTATCGTCACAAAACATCCTCACACCAGCCTGCTGACCAAAATACCTTTTTATATATTATATTTATACCTTTACCTTTACCCAAAATAATATTTTTTTTATCATACCAAAACACCTAGTTATTTCCATTTTCTTATCACTGCACCCGTCCGTACAGCTGCAGTTAGGCCACAAGACGAGTAAACATAAATTGGTGCACATAAATCACGACTAGATAGATTGTAGCCGGCCGAAAGTACACGAATTGTGTATTCATAGCTTTATCTCTTTCTTTTTTTCGGGAAATGGCAAAAGGTTTGTTTCGCGAACGTGTTTGTTTTGCCATAGATTAAAAATAGATGGCAAATTAATATTATTGTAAATGCCGATATTACTGGCCACTATGAAGTGTAACCTGGACTTGGTTCCATATTTAAAACAAAATACACTAAACAGTTAGGTACATTTATAGATCTTTTTCTACGTATTGTAACAACTTGTATTGAAAATTACGAGAGACTTTTCGCTCTTAGAAACATATAATTGCGCATAACACATACATTTTTCCCTGTGCGAGGATCGTAAACCGGGACTTCTCTTTCCGCCATCTGGGGGCTTACCAACAGCGCCACCGGGCTCCTCATCAGCCCATATACGTCCCCCTGCTGGGCAAGAGATAATTTATTTTGAACATTCATTTCATAACTTAACTTTCTTAACTTCGAAAAGCCAGAGGTGTGCGCCTGGGGTTCTCGACAGTGCGCCCAATCCTCGACGCCATCACTGCTTATACCAGCTGACTGACCTCGATAAAATATTTCAAAGGCTCATTTGGGTAATTGTGACAATACATTTCAAGTTTTTTTGGTAGTCAATACTTTAAAAGCCGCAGCAGCATTTAATTTTCCTGATTTCTTTGATCCATTACTAAAACACCCAATCACTTTCCTGTGGCCTACATTTTCTGAGTACTCTGTTAATTTAGTCCCTTTCGTATTAATAGCATATTTTATCAATGTGATTGCCTCATACTGTAGCAGCATTAAAAACATCAAAAGTACACGGATATTAATATAAAATTTATGGTGTTCTGAGAAGCAAGAATAAGGTAATAAGGTGCGCGGTCGAAGCGAAATCTATTGAGTTCCATCAAACTCATTGAGACGGTCTGCGGGATAAATGTATAAGACTTCCCAATCAGAACGACTTAACCGCTGCACTTGTGAAGCTTTAAATGTTGTCCTACTTTATTTTTACACTCTATCCTGCCTGTACTTGTACACATACAATCATAACCTCATGCCTGCATTCCCCGGAAGGGTAATCAGAGGTGCATTTCTGCACCTAAAATTCGCGAGGTATGTATCAGTCGCCCGAAATAGGGGTTGAGTCTAAAGAGGTGTTTTGAGTACATTTCCTTACTCCGTGCTGTTACTAATAATTTCCTAACGAAAAACCCAATAACACTTTGTACGGCCCGGGAATCGAACCCAGGACCTCTAGATAGCACGGCTCATGCTTATGCCGCGAGATCACGATGGAGTCATTTTTTTATGTACGAGTAGGTCTATACTATTTTTTTTCATTTATATGTCAAATTGCTTTTGGAAAATAAAGATTTAAAGCTCAGAAAAATTCCGAAACGCAAACTGGGCTGTTGGGTTTGTATGGAAGTACCGCCATTGCTATGTAGATCTTTTTATAAAGTAGGTAATGATTTCACAGACTTGAAACCAATGTGAGTAAAATAAAAGTATGAAATGAGAATGACGTGAAAGTAGTTAACTGAATCAGATCAGTGAGAAACACTGCGACATCGGTGCATAGGGATCCTGAGCTCCTGGGTATCATTCCCGGGGTAATTAAAGTGATACTGGATTGATAAATTGTCGTCACGACCATGTTGAAAATTTGAACATGAGGTCACTACGATCAACATTTGGTTACGGTAGAGAAGTAACTCTTCTGGATAGTATACAGCCCAGCCCAGCATAAAATAATATATTGAACAGATAAAGACAGGTAATATTGTGTTAATAGATAAAGAATACAAATGGATTTAGAAATTCAACTGAATTAATATGTAAGTTTTATCGCTGTTTTATGTTGTTTTTGGGGAGGCCTATGTCCAGCAGTGGACGTTCTTTGGCTGATGATGTGTGTGTGTGTGTGTATTTTCTTAGAATTAAAAAGAAATGATAAATAAGTTTGTAATTTATTTAAACCTGGTTTCAAACTATACAGTGCGGTGGTGTAATAAAATACTTCAGTTTCACAAACCACGAGCTAGAATCACAAGCTCAGTCTTTTATTATTGTAATTTATCTGTGGTTTTAGAGTCAGCTTAACTCCGTAGTTATTTTTCTTTAGTAGTACTCGGTCATATAATCGTATCCCTCTCCTACCTTATGCTGTCCGACTAGTGCCAGGGTCCGCTCAAATCTCAACATTTTATTAGCCATTCTGCCAGTATTACGCGCGACGGATGCCGCCCGATTCTCGTGTACTTTCGCCTTTATATCTTTTGCTGTATGATGTACAACTTCGTGCATGAATGTTTTGTGCATTTGCAGCCAGTAAACATTTTTGGAATTACATGGCAGAATATAAATAAACAACGAATTCGTTACTTTTTAATGATTGTTAGGGACAAGAAAGGAAAAGAAAACATCACATCACAAATAAAAAAACATATATTTCATTTTATTTATGATCAGTAAATATTAACACAATGTTATTTACATGAATTCCTCGTATAAACAGTGTTTAATTGGTCTGATTTCGCTACAGGACCTATTATTCACCCAGAAATAGATCTCGCGAGCACAATTATGTAAGTCTGATAAACATTGTTAATTCTAAAGAGATGACGTCACCAAATTTACTGTACAAACTAGGGGCAAACACAAGTGACGGTCCGGGCGGCCACAATTCACAAATAACAAAACGTTCGTAGGTGGAACTTCGCATAACTCAAATTTTGATTGAGTGAACTCCCAGCGTCGAGACTGAACAATAACTTTGATTCTGTTTGGGTTACTTAATAATAACAAGTAAGTTGGGGAGCTGGCTTGGAAACAGATTCGCCGTCCATTTTGAAAATTTAGGTCGCGAGTTGGAGACCAGAAGTAAATTATGAAATATGTACTGAGTTTACTTGATAATACAATTATGTAGTTACAATTAGGGGAAGTCTTTTTGGCTCAAAAAACCGAAACTAACATTTGAGAATGAATCAAAAAACAACCGAAGGAATCAATTCTGAGATCTAACTGTAGCTTCTTTCTTAAGAAGTTGGTGTTTATGCCCGCCACGAAAGGCCAACCAACACTATGTTTTATACGGACACGTAAAATCAATCAAACTGACTCTTTATGGCAAATGATATTGTGAGTTCCTGCATTAGCAGTTTCTATCACGACGGCCTGCTAAAATCTTAAATACACTTGAATAATCTTTGAGAAATGACATTGTATTACATATGATTATCAGCTTCGCTAAGATTTCATGTGCCATCTTCGGAATTCGAGCGAATATAAATACACTATCATCATAGGGAACTTAAGTAATTTTTTTCATAACATCTTATAAAATTAATAAGTACATAATAAATGTCAATTTTCATATAACAGAAGTAGATACTTTATTTAATAATTTAGTTCGAAACACTAGACCTAAGTATAAAATATAAATAATTCAATAAACATTAACGTCCTTAATCTCGTCTATCGTCGACGTTTATTTAATGTTTCCGAAGACTTTTACGTAGTGTGTATCGAGTTTCTATTATCACTTTACACATTAAAAAGAGATTACCACGGTAATTACCTTAAATTGATTTATTTACGTATTAATACCACGGGAACAATAATGGCGTGACACATACTTACATAGCTGCACCAGCCGCTCATGTTGATAATAAATGAATAAGTAATGTTTCCCCGGACAATATTTTATAGTAAACTGTGTACTTTATGGCCGAGTGGATGGTGAGATCACAATGCGTGCTCGAAGCTATATATCAAGGGTATTATCAGCGATGGCAGAAGAACAGTGGCTAAGGTTTTGATTGTCTCCGCGATGTTTTGTTATATCACATTGTCAAATGATAGTCGTGTAGACGGAGATATAGTAAGCGGATTTCTGAAGTTTCCAAATTTCAATAATAAAAACTACATAACATATTCACTTATGGTTTTGTCCCGAGCACATGCACGTATTCGCATTTCGTTCGTACGTACATTTCATAGCGGTTCATTATACAAAATTATAAATGAAGCTCCCTGAAATATTCCACAAATGAAAATGTTGGCGCGCGAAGGCTTTTTATGAAAACCAACCGGTAAATAAGGCAAAGGTCCCAGTCGTATCCATTTGTCCCCTCGGAGCATTCGTGGGAATGAGCAAAAACAAGTGAAAATAAAGTGAAAACATTGTTATTCTCGTGTGGATTACCTTGGCTGGTGTTATTCCAGCCGGTGGCGCTGTCTATCCGGATAACAAACTATGGACTTTACCAGTTTCATACATTTAAATTTTAAAATAATTACGCCACTTGCGGCGGCCACGGCGAGCGCTAATTGACTCCATTAAAATTTTACTAAAGTATTTTCACATTGTATTTTTGCGGATATCTTTGTAAGGTTCGTATGGATGCGCAATTATTGTATGGTAATGTGGAGTTTACGCGGTGTAATAGGATACTGTTGTTACTAACTATTAAGTTTTGCGTCGACAATACCAGAGCGTGCCGAAGCAAATTAATTATAAATTGCTTCAGTATTATTATGGGGACACGTACATATATGTATATACGTAGTTATGATTTCCAGGAAGTAATTATAGTTTTCTTGATCGTTTGCGTTTCACACTTTTTTGTTATAAGAAATTGATTTTCGACAAAATAAATAAAGCAATGTATTAGTTTGTTAATTTAGACTGAAATGAATTCAGTTTATTGAACAACATCTATACTAAATATTACCATTAAAAACCGCATAGTACGCATATCAATGTTTACGCATATTCTAAGAATAAAAATTACTAAATGTTTGGTACTTTATTATACACCCTAAAGATTGAAAGTTAAACTAGACTAAAAGTAAAGAAAAATATTTATTCCAAATTGTACCAAAATGACCACTTGTGTTTTAATGCTGATATTTTTAGGAATACTATTTATCAGTTCACAGTTTACACTAAGGTAAGTATCTCGCAATTGCTAACAGCCAATAAACCAACAAATGTCAATAAAGCATTACAGAAAACTGTTTTATCGCGGGATGAGCTAACCATCTCCTAATTTCCAGCCTGTTTCATTTAGTGCGCCCAACATTGTGTGACAATAATTTATTGTCAATGGACCGACGGTTCGCGATAATTGCAATTATGTTTCGCCGGTCGATCGCCTCTTTGATCCGCATTTCATCAAACGTCATCTAAAGTTGCATTTCCTAAATCGGATTCAAAATAATCTTCACTCAATTAGACCCTTATGAGTACTTATGGAACGTCAATTTTAAATTATTTCAAACAATTGCTGCTTCGAAGCATGTTATCACTGTGGAGGAGAAACGGCAAGAAACTTCCTCAGCAATACGAAATGTTTTTTTTTTCTCTTCGAAATGGAATGTTTTATCTTTTTAATTATGTTAATTTATTGTTACATATTGACATATTTTAAAGTTTTAATAATATGTCAAGTTTACATTAATCTTATCATAACGACGCAAACTGCAGCACCATAAGAACATACATGTACCTACGACATAAACATTTCAGTAAGTGCAAGATGTGACGTCGATATAAGAAGTGTGACGTCATAGAGCAGTGTCCTACACCATTTCTCACTGTTTATTGTTTTATGCGGACAGTAGGGGGAGATATGAGGGTCAGCGGTCTCATGTCTGGGGACCATAAAGAACGCGCGAAGTTAAGATCGCGGCCGGTTTTTGCGCCATGAAGATTGCGCGGAGTTCGCTTACTTTTTGTGTTTGGTCTTATATATATGTGATGCGTTATATAGTGTACGTTAAGACCAGTCTCTGAAATGAAAACATGCATACAAACATACATAATCTCACGTCTATATTCTCTAAAGTAGGGTGAGGTCTATTTATACATCTACATTTCGCCAGGTACCTACATACATACATATGTATCAGTGCCACGTTAATAAAGTGCGACTCTATTGCCATTTCTCAGGCTGATTTCTAGACTCTGTCCTGCTACTAAGCAATTTCTAATGGAAAACCCCCAGTAATACTTGTTCGATCCGGGGGTCAACAGGAAGTTATGGTAAACGATATTTAAATAGTATCTTTAAGTACTGTTTTCTGTTTTTATCAATCTTAAAACTTAACATTCTTTTGTTACTTCAGTCTTGTTTTTCTTCACGATTCTTTGATGTAATTTTCCATGACACAGTATAAGGAATAAATGAAAACATCTTATTAAACCGGGGTACTGACATTATAAGTGAAAACACCAGATAACTGACAGCTTTGACTTCGAGATGTAGATCTTCGGTTTCCGTAGTATATTGTTTCCTGGTACTCCCATTCAGGAAGATATAACGTGTTTAGACGTAGTGTTATATTTCCTTTGATCGGTTTGAATATTTATTTTACATGAGAAAGGATCAAATGTAATAATTATTTATTCCGTGCTAGTTGTATTTATAAATCTTGACTGGGTCACTATTACGGGTAAAGCAACTTGTCGGACGTTATTAGGGGTGGATAGTTATACTTTTCAATAAAATAAATAAAACCTTAATGCATTTTATAAACACATGACAAAAGACAGGACTCTTGGTGGAAATTTCTTAGGCGTGTAGTCCGCAAACCTTTACTAGGCCAGCTGGTGGACTATGGTCAACATCCTCTCAGTTGTAGAAGAGGCACGTGCCAAGAAGTGCAGCATTTGCCTCAAAAATCAAAGATTTGAGTTGTATGTTGTAAAATAAAATAAAGAAGTTAAGGGTTGTTTAACCCCCGGTAATTGAACTCGGTAAATGAAACAACAATGCTTTGCTTTACGTTGGTTTTATGTGTAACAATGGACACTTAGGTCAAGTCGAAATTGTGGGTGAATGCCAGGTTTATGTTGTGTAATTGTACTAGATACTGCAAGTAGTATAATACTCAATAAGTCCAGTCACTTGGTTCCTCGCACTAGCCGGGATCCCTGTAAAAAAGAAACTATGGCTTTAATCGATTGTGAGAATATTTGTGCGAACTACATTTATTTCTAATGTGTTGAAAGACCGCGACATGGAACTTGTATTTTAATGACTTTTTATTTGTAGCCTTGTGCCTATTACATATATATTTATAATCATGATTATCAGCCCTTATATGTCCCACTGTTGGGCACGGGTCGCCTCCACAACTGAGAGGATAGAGGACAACTAATATTATTTTCTTCATCAACCCATATACGCCCACTGCTGAGCACGGGTCTCCTCTACCACTGAGAGGGTTTAGGCCATAGTCCACCACGCTGGCCTAGTGCGGGTTGGCGGACTACACACCTATGAAATTCCTAAGAACTCTTAGGTGTGCAGGTTTCATCACGATGTTTTCCTTCACCGTTTAAGCAAGTGATAATTCAATGTGAATACACAATATTATTTTACCAAAAATAAATTTAATATTATTTTCCTTAAGCTTATATGTAGAAATAAACAATTTCGATTCAGAAAGACACCACGGCATGCACACAGCGACGGGTGTTATAAAGCGAAAACACCATTTTTCTTGTGGAGATTATTTCGTGTTATCTCGGAAGACATTCTTTTTCCGCGAACACGAATACTAGGGCTGTATTACAAGCAGTATATTCTCATAATTATTCTATTATTTGCTCTCCCTGTTGCTATGCTAACTGCAAATTATTTACGGCCAGTGCATCTTATAACTTTTAGTGTACATTTACATATCTTTTGTTTCGATTTGTATCATACTATTAATTTATCATTAAATATAATAGTTTATTACATGTGTTTATGATAATTGTTTATACACACATAACCACATCTCTGTATTCCCCGGATGGGTAAGCAGAGGTGCATTTCTGGACTTACATTTGATAGATATGTATAAGCCTCACGTGATAGAAGGCAAGCTTATTACTATTTTAAATGCACGTTTCCAGATTCCGTGTTGCTATTGAGAATTTCGTAACAGAAAATTCCAAGAAGACTTGTTCCACGAGACTAAGAGCCAGTCACACACTAACTACTGGTGGGAGTATTGACTTAATAAGTCATTAAAAATAGCGTTTTAATATTAAGGGTCGGTATGCTAGATCGTTAAACTTTAACTGTCTCACAAAACAGGGATATGACGTAAAACCTTTGCTTACGCCTTACGCCCTGTGAGAGGCATTGTAGGATCTCAACAACTCTTACTTCTTCTCATTCCTTCTTGTAAAATTTTCCTATACTTTTAATTGTTGTTGACAGGATTGATAAATTGACAGTTTTTTAGTTCTTCGGCGTAGGCAGAGGTATCTGCGAACATGTAACTTATATTGGGTTTTATAGAGCGAGCCCATTATCGTATTTTACATTTCTAGCCTCCATATAATTATTGAGAATGTCATAAAAACCCCAATAACTTGAAAATGTGTTCTAAAAATATACAGAACACAAACACATCTGTATATTTATAGTGGCGTCTATTTTACGTGGCGATATACAACGTGCGGTTGTCGGGCGCGTATTTGCCAGTGTAAATTGAAACATGTCGAGAGTTAATTGCGTCCAGGTCGCGGGCGGCGACCCCGCCGAATAATCCTGGACCCTCCCCAGTCGCCGTGCCTCGCGACCTTTTGTTTGAGGCGCTATCTGAACGCATTAGCAATTCTGATAACAATTATAACACTAGCTATTGTTTGCGAAGGTGGCAAGTTTTGTTTGTGAAAAATATGTAGTTGAAGGACAGTTTCATGCCCAGTATTCTTCTATACGACGAAAAATTAAGACTAAAGTAATAGGCCGGTTTGACGCCATGATGTATAATGAAATCATACATTTAAATATGGTGTCAGCGTGTGTTCAACGTGCACTCACAGAATACTTGTAGGTGTATAGAAATGAAAGAATATTTTTTTCTATCATCCTATTCCTTTTATATTTCGAATTCACATCGAAATACAGATACAATTATAAGTTATCTAAGCATTAAAGAAAATAAGTGGCGGTAGAGTCCTGTTTTGCCCAGACGCAATCTCATCAAACCCGAGCTCATTAGAATAATTTTTCTTGGGACAAAAAACCTATGTGTTATTACAACGTGTAACCTAAATCAATATTAGAATTCAATAATATCCATTCAGTACACAAACTTTCGTAATTAAGATAAATAGCGCCAACTTGATGCTGAAATAAGGAGACGTCAATAAGCATTAAGCACTTGTGATATTGTTTTGGTTCCAAGGAACAGTGTTTTGTTTGCATTGCATTACGCGTGATTATGCCGTGAGTACATTTCCATGTTCCTTCTATTAAAAATATGCTAATTTTAGATTTAACCGTAACTATTCGGTTTATTTCGTATAGAAGGCTTATTTCCAGTTTTTTTTTGACACTGTTATTTATCCAAACAAGGCACGAGGATCGAGTAAAATTTGAGTTACTTACGAATATTAATAATTATATATGAGACAGTTTCTTAATTTTTACGAATTGAAACAATTTTTGTGAATATAATAGAATAGAGTTAATACGTAGATTTTATTATCTGGAAAAAATACTGTTTTTAGTGTAAATTGTTGACACAATTTTTTTGAGTAATAACGGGAAGTCTACCGAATCCTTGAATGAAGCATGTTATTGTCACGTGACAATTTAGTGTTTTACTGAATGTAATGAAATTCAATTGACAATTATTTTGAATACGTTTCACGTCTGTAACGATGTAAAAGGTGGAATTCTTTCATTTTGAATTTCGAGGTAACGTTTTTTTTATAATATCGCCTCTTTTTTTTTTTTTTTTTTTTTTTTTTTTTTTTTTTTTTTTTTTTTTTTTTTACGAGAGGAAAGCACCTTAAGCTCCCCTGTTCTACCGAAGGCCTCCCCCGAGGTACCCCTCGGGGGAGGCCCTGAGGGGTATGTCGGGGTCTCTGGCTACGCCAGCATACCGACTAAAACCTCTCGGTGACCATCACGCGCATTTAGGGCGGTTTTACGGCATCTCAGGGCAGAAGTGCCCTAAATGATCCGCTGCCGCCCAGCGCACCGTCCAGTTATGGACCCCTCCAAATTGGGAGGGCTTGGTATGCCCTCCACTTACTCGATTTGGACGCTCACCTTTTGTGAACGTCCGCGACAGTTAAGAGGCCACGCCCTCTGCCGCCAATCTCGGGGTTGCTATCATAGGGTACCGCCCCCGCAGTACGCCCAGCCACCCCAGTTTCCCCTGTTAGTCGCCTCTTACGACAGGGGATACCGTGGCGGAATTCTTACACCCCCAATCCACAGGGTGGATAATATCGCCTCTTGCCATATAATACCTATAGATACGTATTACGTATCTATTAACACATATTAAAACTATACGGTTACGTCGCTTTTTGTGTTACCTTTATGTAACAAACATTCATATGTCTATTCCGACCTGTAAAATGGCCAGTCGTAATAGTAGGTTAAATGAAAAAAAAAAACAATCTCGTCCGTCGCGCGGTGCTTGCATGCTTTGCAGCATGTTAGTGGGAGTCATGGGTTTAATTCCCGGGCTGGAGATATGAGTGTGGTAATCGAGAGAAAATAAAAAAGATTATTTAATTTTTTTGCTATATCGGGATAATACACAGCCTTGTTGCACTAGCATGTGCTTTATGATCTAGAATTCCCAGGTACGATTTCCGGCTGAGGCAGTTTTATTGGTTTGTTCATAAGGGAATTCTCAGTAGCTCCGCGGAGTCAGGAAATATGCTCCAAAAGCGGCAGCAGGCTCGATAGCCTCGAATAGAGGGCTATTACGCAGAACTAGCGAATAATAGATACAGAAATGAGCGTCTGCCTACCTCTTCGGGGAATTTCACATAAATTTAGTTAATGTTTCTTTAATTATTTTTTTTATTTAAAGAACATTTTATCCCTGTACTAGTAAAGCGCGGCAATTAAAAATAGAACATGCTTAAATATTCGAGTACACGGCTCACTTACTTAAAGATCGAATAACGTCGTTCAAAGTTCGCTCCAGAACTCTCACGTAAGTCTAATCAATTGTACTATTTAAAGTGTCGGGAACAGAGAGCTTTAACTGAATATTAACTGAGGATTTAGTATTTAGAGGAGAGTGGAAATTGAAACATGTCGGCAGTTAATTGTGACCAGGGCCCGCTGAGCTCCGACTTGCTGCCAATTTCGAATTCTGGCCGTGCACTCTAATGTAAACTTTGTCTTGTTGCCCAACAAACTCTTTGTGTATTCCGACAATTCGCACAAAGTGTTTCTGGTGTTTTAAATGTTTTTAATAAATTTGATTTTCAAATTTGGAATTAAAGAAAGAGATTCGATTGTTTAATGCGTTTTTTGTGTTTTATGTCACTCAAAAGCATCAATTTTTGTTATGAAATCAATTTATTTTAATATTATGATCAATGAATAAATAATAAAATATAAATGTATAGTATTGTCCACGATTGAAAAAAATACTGTCCTAATATTAACTACGTTTAATTTCCTTTCCTGCACGTCCAACGCCTTTAAAGTCACGAAGAGCCTTTTAGGATGAAAAAAAAGGAAAATGAAAGACAAAAATTATCATTAGAAATTATAATAATGAATTATGCCATGTTAAAATTTAAAAACTCTTGTTTTAATTGTTTTTTCTATAATAAGCAGTATTCTGTTACGTTTGTTATATTTATGGCGAAGTGACAACAGTAATGTTGAAGTACAATTCAGAAAAAGAAGACATTAACTGTTCACTAAGAACTAAGAAACTAAGAAAAAAGAAGAGGTACTTTAAAGGAGGAGAAAAAAGTGAAGAAACTAGATACTTAAAAAAAAGCAATTAAATACGTGACTAGTCCGCCACTTCGCACTGTGCCAGTGTGATAAATTTTCAGTAGTAGAGAGGCCCATGTCCAGCAGTGGGACTTACAAGCTGATCTGAACTAAATATGCATAGGCTGATCCATGAACACTTGATGGTCAATATCCGGGCGAATAACATTCCCATAGTAATCTCATCCCAGATCGCTACAACATATCTCTTCCGCTGAAATATCAAAGTATAATAACAGTATATAATCATGAAGTTGAACTCAACTTCATGCCAAATAAAGCACGTCAAGCATTTGCTCACCATTACCCGGCATATGTACCGATTAAATAGATCATTAATGGATAAAGTGGGGATGTAAATGAATTGAGTTTCAACAGTTTTGTTTGTTGCCAGTGTGGATGGCCCTTGAGAGCCCTCGACGGTCGCCGCCCGCGAACGCTGCGGCTTGTAACCAATTTTACATACAGTATGTGTGACGTAGCACATCCCAATAACGGTAAAAGCTGTAACAATTCCACAGGCCGATGTTCCCGCGGTTTTTTAATTGAGCTGTATATTTTAAGCCGGTGACGTGATAACTGAGTTAGGGTATCGAAGAGTACTCGTTCAAAATTTGTCGTGTATAGAATGTGGGTATAACGGAACTGATGAGTAAAATTTGTATTTCAATTTGTCTATTATGAGAATGAGGGCGACATACATTATATTTTTGTATATCGAGTACATAGAGTCCCGATTGAACTGGACCTTTCTATGACAAAATTGTGCATCTTTGACTGATCCGTCTACACCTACACAATTTTTTACGTTCAATAGATCTTCATTAGGTATGTAAAAATTACTGTCTTTCACTAGGGCAGCGAGGAGGACGAGCGTTGTGTTTGTATCTTCTTCCGAACCTAAATGTTTTATTTTCAATTATCTTAGGTAGAACTGGATGATACTTTAGTGTTTAATCAATCTAGGTATAAAAGCCAAACATTATCAAAAATACGTTAATTAAATTAGACCGGGTTTTAATTCACATCTTATTTACAACCTCATCAATTAATTGTTTTTCAATCTCAATTCCAATATAATTTAAATATCATTATATCTTTGGGGAAGGTTCGAAATAACAGCATTACTCGAATTAATATGCATTGTTTTCCATAAATCTGGTAATGAATACGACCAGCTGTGTTTAAATCATTTTGTCGAACAGCGGGAGACATTTCAGTCACATTACAGTTCCTGGAATTTGATAGTTTTTCAATGACAGTATTACTGTATGGCAATATAATGATAATAAAGTGACGGACGAGAAACAATTAATCACTCAATTAAGTCAGTTTGTTCGTACGTTGTTAAAACGCGGAAATCTGGCGTAGGTTATTATCATGGGTTTTACACCTTAGCTGTACTTAGCAGATGGATTAATGTTATTGACTTCTTGTTAAAGCCAATGGCTGATATAAAAGGCCAATACTAACTAGATCTCCCCTATTTTCCTACAATATTACACTATAGCTACTTATATTATAGTTGCCATAGAAAAACCTACATATTTAATTTTAATTGACAATTATTTAATTTGGAAACTTGAGTTCATAAAGATAATAAATAATGTAGTTGGCCTCATGACATACTTTGATTTGCGATCTAGACGCCATAAATTCCCGGGTCGTGAAAATGCTAAATGGCTTACAGGTACTTACTACAATACTATAATTTAAATATTCAAAACTCGAATATAAAGTTTAAAAATAATAATCGGCATATTTAATCATCTCTTGATTAATTTAACCCCATAATTGTAAAGGTGGGACGTATATGGGCTGATGAGAATGATTATGATTATAATAACTATGATGATATCACTGGACAACAGCATTTCTGATGATTGGGTTATGATATATGAAATTGGTCCAATTTTCAACGACAATTTTAAATCTGTAATTGAAATTTTTGTATGAGCTCTAGTTAAAAAAATATGACACATGTCTTGTTTTCATATTAAAACATTATAAATTTTGGGGATAATCCATCTTTTTCCAGGTGAAGTCGAAAACACCTTGTTTTTTTTTACTTTTTTTTCTAAAACTAAAGGCAGAGAGCTATTCTGAATGCTCCAACAATAGGCAGCCATCATATGTGTGTTCCAGGAGCCTTAATAGCGTTCCTCAATCGTACGAATGTCCTGGTGAAGTCGCTCGCTCTGTTTTTCACTTAGATTCCCAAAATTGTCAGAAAAATAAGCTTAGATGGTTATGAAAATAGTGTACCTCGATGCTCATACTACTTCTGAGCCTTTAATAGTGGCATAATACTTTTTGGACGTCATAAGATACGTCCAAACTTTCTTATTTCACAAAAAAATCTGTACTAACAAAACTAACGCATTCCATGCGTTTTTCTCACTATCTGTCGCAGTCTTCATCAAATTAGCTTAGTGTATTAACGGTTTCATCAGTGACCCGTCAAAAATACCCGCTAAATAAATAAATACCCACTTTTATCTTCCCTGCACTCAGTTTTTGAAACTTTTTAAAATTAAAAGTGTCAGTTTTCGCCACAAAATCCATAGATATCTCCAGAGAAGGACCAGACTGAGGTTTAGGTTATATAGTAGGACTCAAAACACGTCTATAAGCGAACCGTAAGGATGGATATTCCCATTTAACTCGATTTTTACAGCTAATACTAGTTATGTTTACGTAGCAAAAATTACAGTTTTCGTGATGGTTTACGGCTTCTTTCTACATGATAGCGGTTCAATCTATTCCTTTTCCTATTTGTCCTCAAAGCTAGAGACTCAACACACGTTTTGCAATACTTTTGCCGTATCTAAGACTTGTTGTTTATTTCCAGGGAGTGTCGAAAATAACTTTTGTAAGCCTCAATTATGAGCTTTGTCACATTCAAAGTGCATTATTTGTACGTATATTCTCCGCAAATGAAAAAAAAATTACTCGAATCATTCACACAAATTCGTCTTTACTATGCCATGTAAAATTATATTAAAAAAATAATAAATTTGAATTTATGAGCAATTTAACACGGTAATACTTTAATTGTTTTGTGATAGCTATAACTCGTAAACTAGAGCTGATACAAAAAAACTGAGGTCATATCTAACTGATGTCAAATTAGTAAACATCAAGTGATAAAAGTCAATCATCATAGAAAAGTGTCAATTTTGTTGTCCAGTGTATTTAATCGGTTATCACTAACATAGTGTTGTGCCCAGTGCGTACACTATTGAGTTACTGACACAATACGTGTGCGTCGAGTTAAACACGATTAGTTACGTGTAGATAATTACACATTCCATTTGTCCAGTTAATCCGGGACTAATCGGATGGCGTTTGATAAGGGTCGCCGTTTCGCTTAAGGTGTTGTGCCACCCATCATGATTATAACCTGTTTCCATACTAAACGTAGTTGTTACCTGCAAGTCCATATACGGAACAAATTTCATTCGTATTTGCCACATTTTCCATTGAAGCGCCTATCGGTTGTATAGTGATATGGCCTACAGCCTTCCTTGAGAAATAACCTATCTAAGATTTAAATAACATTCAAATAAGACTAATATTTCCTGAGATTAACGCGAGTAAGCAAACAACCAAAGTCTTCAGTTCTGTTACATTAGTATTATACAGATATCGTTTTATTCCTCTGTTGTTTCAGATTGAGTGGATGCCTAAGATACTTATTATTTTAGTAAAAAATATGATAAAATTAACGTGGATAAAGTAGTGTTGCATAAATTTAAATGGCTTTCTTTTTTTTTATAGCTAATATTTTACGATTACATGTCTGCAAGGGAGGGTAAGGTAGCTCTATAATTCCTACCTAATTTTTGCCTTGCATCGTCTGTCAGTTTTGTGACGTGGTGTAAGTGGTCGAACAAGAAAAGAATTTCGGTCCCACAAACACTGACTCGATACATATTGGCTCCGCGATCGCTGAAAAGTCGTTTTAACGTTCTTGTATATTTATTACTTCATTAAATAAGTTTAAGCATTTTAACAGCAAAAATTGTAGAATGTGTGGATTATTTTGGAAGCTAAATACTTTCCATTAAATAGTTAAGCTAAAAGCGTTGCATACTTTCCGAACTAACTGGATAATAATATCTACACTATTTTTGAGCTGGGTTTATCGGTAATTCTCGCAGAAATCTGCTTTATTTTGCGTTTTACTGAATTGTTTTTAAATATGAATTTATCAGTGAGTTTTAGTGATTTGCAATTAGGAATTTAGGTATTTTTCAATGTCATCGGAGATTATTTTGGAATAATTTTCGAAATATGTTTTTTTACGATTGTACATTTAAAATATGACCGAACCTTCATGATGGAAATATGTAGGTTAAAATCAATCTCCGAAATCATAGGTTCGAGACCGATTATTTTTATCGCATTGGTCAATCAATTGTTTCTTTAAATGCAATAAACAGCATAAAAAAACAAACGAGCATAATAACACAAAACTATTTAAGACGTGGTTGGTTAAACTTTCTTGAATGAGATGTCGCGAAAACAAATGTTTTCATGATCACAAGTTAATGACAAAAGTCGCAACTGTGATTTCATGTTCATGTTTATTTACTTATACATTTTTGTATTATTTTTCATAACCCATTATAGCAACCCGTCCTTGGTAAGCAACACCATAAAGGCCTACCGTCTTCAATGATCGGTTATAAGGCAACGGAAGCCATTTGTGGCGCGGCGATGCGGGCCATTGACATGAAAAGCGAAACTGCCCATGTCATGTATTTATAATTTTATGCCGCCCTATTTGTTTTTGGCATGTTTTTTACATACTAGGAGTAGCGAAAAGGAGATGCCTGCTCTTTGCAAGTATATACTTGTGGCAGAAGACTGCTGATATTTGCTTTTGGGTACCTATAATGTTTACTTCACTATAAAGAATTGGTGACGCGATGTCTTTAGACTTGGCGATAAAAAGTGCTGTTAGCTAGTATTAACTCTCTCGGCATTCTCGAATTCATATTACAGACTTTTTATTCTTCTAATACATTTACTCGTATTACAAGCTACTGTCGTGTTCGGGCACAAACCCCGATTGTTACTACTAAAAATTACCTTATGAAAATAATTCGTAACATTGCCCGACCCGGGAACCAGATCCAGGAGCTCTAGATCGCGCGGGACATAATTTTACCTAGAGACCACGAGGCCGACATATTTCAAACTTTTTTGAGTTTATGTTTCCTAAATAATTTATCATACAAGATCGTTAGATAACCTAAGAACATACTTAAAACTCCTGAAGTATTTAAAATCTACCAACAAGTATTAAACCAAGCAAGCCTTAGCACAGAAGTAAAAATTTAATGGGTATGTATTGTTATTCATTAAGAAACAGCCAAACGTGATCAACTATATTGTTCATAATATTTAATTAATTAAATAAATAAATACACCCAACAGTCTAATACATAGTCCTGACCCCACACTAAGATACGAATCTTGTGTCGTGGGTATCAAAAACTACGAGAGACTTTTCGGTCTCACAAACACCCAGACCCGAAACAAATATTTGTGGATTACACAAACATTTGTCTCGGTGCGGGGATCGAACCCGCGGCCGCTCGTTTCGCAAGCTGGTGTCAACTGCGCCACGGGGCTGTCAAACGCATTGAACGCGTTGAACGGCATTAAAAAGGTTATTTATAACGTTGACACAAGCTTTTAACTCAATCCATTACTCCCATAAAGAGTGGCATTTTAATTAATTTAAGCAAACATAGTTTATTTCACGTGTAGACAATGCAGCAAAATTATAACAGTAGCTTTTACGTCCGCAGGGAAACAACTAAAATCAAATTGTTTCTGACGTAACGTTTACAAAACTATGAGATTTAGTTGAGCTACTTAAATTCATATGTTGGCTTAGCTTGCTCAGATTGATTTGATTTTTTTCCTACATTGGGGGAAACTTACTTTAATTTATGTTTTTCGCCTTGCTAAGTTAGGTACAGGTATATTAGACTATTCTTTCCTTTTTATTTAATGATGACCATTGTACCAGTATACAAATAAGATTAAGGATAAGCCACAGAATAAAAAATGTTTCTTATGAAAAAATTTGCGGAAGACGTTCGTCGTACTCTATATATTTAAACTATCACGTAGGTGGAGGGATAAAGGCGAGTACATATTTACACGTGTTCGGTTTGGATATATCTATAACTTTTTGCGCGCGAACGCTTCCGGAAGCAGTGAAAAAAAACCGCGAAGAGTTTGCGAAAATAACTCATGTGTTGAGAGACAAGAAAATGTAAAAAAATATTCAGTGAAGTTGAAAACAAAAATATGGGACGGAAAATGAGAACAAAGGGGAAAATCGCATCAGTTACACACACGCAACCTTAGCGAATATTATTCGAGACTTTATTGAATAAATATACATAATTTCAGTGCGTTCTCTCAAAAAGACACCCAATGTGAGTGTTGAAGTACTATTTTATGTACATTTGTTAAAATCCAACCTTTCTTGCGTGTATAATGTCTGTATCATTTCAATGATTCTTTAGTGGCATAAATAATTCATGTAGGTATTTACCAAGATAACTTCATTTTCAGTTAATGTAAAGAGCGTGATGTAACATTGAATTAATTAAAGAGCACCTTTTATTACAATATTACCTACCTTCCTTGATTCTTGTTTGTAAAATATTCCGATATGGCTAGATAGAGCATAAATACCAATCTGAATGACGTCCGAATCTCGGATCCGACTTGTCGACCAGAGAGTTTTTCTAGCTCACACAATAGCTAGTAGACACACTATTATGTAAAGTACACTAATTCGTACAATCTTGGAGGTACCATCATGAATATGTGATTGTCGAGAATCTCTTTATAAAAACAACGTTCCTTCTTCAATTGCTTTAATAATAAAATATATTTAAACCAAGCCCGCTTTTCGCCTATGAGCCAATTTCTATCAACAGCCGTACGTACGTTGTCATAGTCGGTTGGTTTCCCATTCTATATGAACTCAGACTTCCTTTCATTATGCCATCAGGCCGAAACGTCCCCAATGCGTAGTCCGAAATGCATATTGACGTAAATGGCTTAGCATTTGCAGCAATGGATGTGCAAATTGCAGGTGAGGTTGAATACCTGCTGCATTACTTGTGTTACTTTCGTCCTCGATGTTCAGTCTTATAACTGTATATGATACTACTATTATTGCTACTACTTGTATGTGAAATTTCGAATTATATATTAATAAAAAAAATAACTATGACTACACCAATACGATAAAACCATTTACTATAAATTTAATTACAACGCTGTGTCAGAACGCTTGACAATGAACATCGCAAAAATATATAATTCAAGCTAAGAGAAAGTTGTGAAAATTGTAAATGTCTATTCGGCACACTCATTGTTTCGCAGTGACAGATGGCGAATAATTTTAGAGCAATTCTATCGTGACAACGTGCAGTTGTCATCTGCCACTCGGTCGCTCCCACCTCTTTCTGAGGGATTGACACATTGCTTAATTAATAGGAGTATTTGTTTCAATTTGCATAACAGAAATGGGGTTTGTCAATCAGTTCAAGTCATTGAGGGTGTTCTTATTAATAACAAGCAGCAAGATATCTTAATATGTTCGCGTAAAAATATACTCGTCTCGTATAACGCGAGACGTTAAAATAATCTTATACTTCTGCCTACCGCTTTATTGATACAGGTGTGAGTGTGTATGAGAGAGATATGTTAGTTGAGGTGGTCGAATTTTTTTTAAATTATTGTGGTTAACTTAATGTTTAATGACTAGGGACGACAAATATGTACAATATTTTCTTTTAAACATCTCGATCATGATTAAAGTTACAGACAACACGTTTTGATATCAAAATTGATAAGAAACAGTCATGGTTTAGGCAATTGATGTATCTGTGTCATCTATGCATAGTAATAGTTTCTCGTACATCGAAGCATTAGTGGAACTTAATGCTATTATCATAAATTGCTAGAGCGGTCAAGTCTCCTTATCAATATGAACCTTTTCATGCTTAATATATGGAATATATACAAAGGAAACCGACACAATTTAGAAATATAAATATATGACCGGTAAAGTGTTTTTGTAAGATAAACTTAAATTTTCAAACGCGCACTTTAATGTACCAAAGCCAGTAGTTACGTTCGGTTTGATTGCTACCATATTATATCTGAAAATAGAATATTAATAAGAAATACTAAGCAGCATTACTACCGTCGGCTAAGACACTAGAGGTGCCAGACAAATGTTTGTTTAAGCCGCAAATATTTGTCTCATGTCTGGATGCTGTGACAAAAGCCTCTTGTATTTTCTGATATCCGCATAAAATCCAAAGCACAGTGTAGACTTCTAGTAATATTTATTTATTGTTCTCCGTAAACTGTTGCACTAAATCATATTTAACTTTAGAGC
This sequence comes from Cephonodes hylas, assembly GCA_030295005.1. NCBI lineage: Eukaryota > Metazoa > Arthropoda > Insecta > Lepidoptera > Sphingidae > Cephonodes > Cephonodes hylas. The sequence goes on along the minus strand of AP025362.1, from coordinate 9,458,860 downwards.
TATTTCTCATACTAAAATCACGAGTTGTAATTTGTTATTTCCGTGAACCTTACCGTACAAACATTTTATTGGAACGTGATCTTGGCTACCTATCGATCTTCATTATCGTCATTTTAGCCTTTTAATTTCCACTGCTAAATTAGGCATCTTCGTTTTAACGTCATTTTATTTGGTCTAAAGTTTAGACTCCAAACTGTAGATGAGTTCTGGCCTGAATCTTGATTATGTAGCTCTGCCACCCCAAGTACCTTACACGTATCATACATGTTATTATTTTTTTTTCTGAAAACTTACTAGTAATTTTAATATTTAGGTATTACTTCGTCAAATACTATAAAACATTATGAATCTCTATTGAGAAAAAACTATTCCAGTAACAACCTTGACAATAATTACTTTTGTTACATTACTAAGTTAATTACCAATCAGATCTTTATCTAATTACTCTTATATAGAACAGATCAATACATGTAATTGAAGAAAATTGATTCAATTACGACAATTATTTGTAATTAGTATTCATCTTGTAGGATATTAACATTATTAATAACGCATCTCAGCAGTCAATGGGAGCTTTTTTTTCATAATATCTGCCTGTGTTATACAAATGATATGACATAACTTTTTACTGAACAGCGAACTAAAAGTAGAGTTTCATAGTTAGTGATATTCGTGGTATGTGACGGTTCAGAACTATTTTGTGCAAGGTTTTAGTCAATTTTATTACGATTTATTTTACAATATTTTTTTTATATTTTTAAAAATTTATTAAAAAAATTAATACCATAATGCACCCTCCAATGACAATTAATATTTGATTTGCTTCATTTGTCTTATGAATACATGATTCTTACGGCATTGCAACCATGCTTGGTGGCAATGTAAACATAATCAAGTCAAGTGAAGAACCTAATAAAGCTACACAAAATGGTTTCTAGATCTGTAAATAAGCTTCTGTACCGATGCTTCTCTTCTGATACCATTTAATAAATCCGATACCTTTTACGTTTCAATAAACATCAGTGCGATCCACTTTATTTGCGGTGTGTTTCTCGTCTTAATCCTTTTTGGGTCGTCCCGTGCTTACCAAGCGGGTTGCGACATTAATGTTGTTTTTGCCACATTCTTTATTCACAGATTCGATGGCGAAGGCGGGATTTCATTAGCTCGATACTCTAGTTTCTTCTAGATATATCCTGGAAAGTTGATTGCAATATTCCTATAAGGATTTTTATTTTATGTCATCGACAGCTGCAATGCAGTAGTTAAGACTAAATGCAGTGAAGCAAATAACTGCTGGCTTGGTCCCTGCTTTGTATAATAAATTTGGTTGACACAAATATTTGTAAGTTTCTCGGGCCTCTGTTAAATGAGTTTTTTGTCCTCTATTCTGTATAGATATTCTATATACGACATAAACGGGAAAATATGAAACAAAGTAAACACTGCATGGTCCAGACCCTCTCACTTATTTGGTCTCGTTAAGTTCCCCTCCAAAGTCGATCCAAACGTGTTATTTGTTTCGGATTCTTCAGTAATGTATTATGGAGGGTTCCTTCCCGAACCCCGCAAAAGATAATTGAAATAGAATATTACTTATTTCCACGGTAGGGTGACGCGGCCCCCTGAGTTCTACATCATTTTTACATTTACTATTCGCGGATTTTTTGTTGAAGTGTTGTTTTTTTAATAGATACGTTTATGAACACAAATTTGGAATAACATTTATGTTGTGCCAAACAAAAATGTTTTGATGAATAAATCACAACTGTATTTTGTTGGAACTTTTAAGAGGGGTACTTGTGAACTAAAAGACTATCGAGACTTGTTGCTTATCTTTTGTAAAGATGTTCACTTTGAAAAGAATAATCTTTTTTAGGGTTTGGCTTTCTAGAATTTCTTAGTATTTGAGTGTTAGATGATTTAGATCATCAACATAAAGTAGGATTACATTGTTAACGATCCAGTTCCGTCTGGTGTTATGTTAATTATGCTCTGCATAAAATTGATTTACTTGCCACCCCTTCATTAATTAGTTATTCAAATATTTTTTCCCATATAACACAATAAGTTTTACTCGCTCTTCATTTCATAATAACTGGTCCCCTCATTAAGGTCACAATACTATGCTAGCTAATATATAATATATAATAATGTTATATATAGAGTACAACATGACTGCTTTATGGTCTCTCGGCAGAAGTATGTAGTGGTTTTAGCTTCGAAAAAAAAAATCTGACTAATAGGTCCTGAAATTCTAGCGTTTAAGGAATTTGTTATTTATTAAAAGATGGATAAGGTAAATGGTAATGCTATTAATATATATACTTTACATGTAAATTGTACTAGCAATAAATGCATCTTTCTTTCTTTCTATTTGCGGCTATAACAACATTGTTTGTTTGGTGTACATCAATAATTTCAGGAAATAACGTTTACTGATTTAACAGAACCGAGATAAACCTGAGACCTGCAACCAGAATTAGTACTCACAAGCATTCTCAGAAGCGTGTAACAATTAGGTTTCTACGCAATAGGAGATAATATTATACATTTCAAGTAGCTTACTAAGAAAGTAGTTTTTGGATCGCCATCTAAAACGCACACTCACTTCTATGTCTCTGTCAGTGCATTGGTGACCCCGATGTTATTGGTTACCTATACTGGTGAAATGTTACCGTCACCTGTTGGGAGAAACATGTTCTGGAGTGAAGACCACGACTCGGCAAACGAAGTGTAGGACGCCTTTGGCCAAGTTGGGTGACGATATCCGCAAGGTGGCTAGCAGCGATTGAGGAGAGCCGAAGATCAAGCTTAGCCTTATGTCTAACAGTACGAACGAAGGACGACGAATTGAAGAATGTTAATGATGATGATGATACTGGTGACTCCGACGTGATTGGATACCATAGGTCCTTTTCTTTAGCTCCGTTCCGTCAATAGTGTATAAAATCTTTTGTAAGAGGGGACAAACGTGTTTCCACACTTCGAGATAAGACTCTATGCGGTCACTGAGAAATCCTAAAGAAAAATTACAAACCCTTTTGACCGCATTCTAAGCCGTGACTTCTAGATCAAACAGTACACACAAGACAGTATAATATACCTCTTATAAAAGGAATTATATGTGTATGACAATAGATAAGGACATACGTACAACCATGTATTAATTAATTACAACCAATATAATGTTATTATGAAGTGTAATTTTAATAGAGTACGCGAGAATATTGAAGTAGAAAAATTAAAATAATTTATTTTCAGCACTTCAAATACGAAAAAAAAGTCGAATATAATACATTATATTGCTTGAGGAGTGGTATGTTACCAACGAAGCCCAACGAGAGTTTTTGAAAATAAATGGTTAATCGTGAAATCCTTAGCCTAAAATTTAATTGTGTGCAATGTAACATGCCATGTCATAAATATTGGCATTGATATGATATACATTTATTTCTTATTACAATTAAAATTATTATATCTCTTTTATGTTAAAGAATACAGTGAGAGGTTTTTCTTCAAAGTACAGTGTTTTTAAACGTAAGCTGTAATTGATTAATTCACTACTCAGCCACATCATTATCTTAACTTACAAGCGAACGCAGGCAAGAGAATAAATTTACCCTTGTATATTGTTTACGAGTAAAATTTAATAAAGCAAATAGGAACAGCGTTACTAACAGCGATGCTTAAACATATTTTAAGAGATTTATAAGCGGCGAAACAAAGCGCTTTATTTGCAATTAATTTAGAATTATGTAATGAAAAGTACAGGAGGGTTAATAGCTACGTATTAATGGGGCTTCCATAAAAATGTGTGCTACTAAGAAAACAATGTTGGTTACTCTTTTATGTCTTCGAATTCTTGGAAATAATAAGCACTTCTCAGACGAATTTCTCAGGAATAGCTTATACCAAATTTGCTAGTGGAAAGTCTCCTTTAACCGATGACATAGATTTTACCATTGATTGACACTGATTGTCTTGCTCAAAGAAGCCGAAAAATCAATGGAACGCAAGTAAATGTAGTGGCGGAATCTGGCTAAGATTAACCTAGGACTACACCACTATATAAAAAAGTTATACCAACCTTTTAAGAGCTATTTTCCCCTCGATAACAAGAAGTATGTATTTACAGAAAGATTTTTGTCTTTTGAAAAGGGCTGCAGTAAAGGATCAGCCCTACATAAAGAAGTAGGCAACAAACTAAAGAGTATGTTTACAGGTGCGAAATATGCAAAATCAGCTGGACTGAATCGAACCAAAGCTTTTCTTTTCATAACTACAAACCTGGACCCTTTCTTCTTCTGGTAATTGGTCTTGTTCCTTGAACGTGGCCTAGTGTAAGTTCTACTGTCTCAAATATTTTCATAACTATTAACTTAACCTTGAAAGTATCTCTTATTTATAAAATAGGTTATATGGTATATAAAACGACATGTCACAGAATATTACAGAACGTGAGTAATATGTAATTAACAGCGAGTCTCGTCATGGAGGAATATTTAACATTAAGCATCTGAATGAAACGAGACATGAATGCGCTTTACTATATCTGCATATTCATTGGTTAAGCAGAGCCTCTGCGATTTACATACTGCTACACTGCACATTACTACGCCTAAATATCATATTATGAATGAAACTCCGGCCTGTGCATGTGATATCGTTAAACAGTTTATAGTTTCGAATGGTGTAATAGTTGTTATCTATTATTTTGAATTAAGCTGTAAGCTCCCTTTTATCTTGATAAGGTTAATAGTTTTGAATACTCCAAAGTACTTACTTATTTAAACTATGTTATGAAAAGTAAAGGTTTGTATTTAAGAAATGAATAATTCAAAACTACTTCATATTTTGTGGATAAGTTTGAGCCTGACCTGGGATTTGCAACCTGGATCAGATCGCATAGCTCATGCATATATTAAAAGATCAGAAAGCAGTCATTGAAGATACGGTAAGGTGGGGAACACGTTAAAATGTACAAAACATTCGCGGTGAGAACCTATATCTATTTAATTAACACCCAAGCTCTCCTAAACTGCATCAGCTAACTTGGTACTATAGTTACCAACTAGAAAAGTTTTTATACGCAACAAGATACAAGCTTCCTAGCAACTACGGCAACGTGGAGTAAATTAGAACGATTCTATTTAAACTATGTTGTAACATGGGCGTTAGAGTCTCCCTGTGTTTAACCCGAAGGCTACAAACAATGTATCAGGTTTGTATACAAGTATAGACCAGTACAGTGAATATTGACCGATTTCATCCCGTGAACAGCTTATTTATGCATCTCAGTGAGGAAAATGGATGTTTTGTACTATTCTTCAAGCATCCATTTTTTCTTTGTATAAAATTTTTTGTTGAATATTTAGTAATGCAAAAATAGAGGTATTCTATAATTTGAAAAGCCAGATTTGCGCCTAAGAATAGGACATGCGCCATCATCAGTTGAACACGAAAAACAACGTGAAACCGTTTTCAGAATGATATTCCGTATAATCAGTTCATACATAGTCTTAGCTATATTTAGAATCATTTGTTGACATTCCTAAATAAGCACAAAGAAAGTTAATTAAATATCTTAACAGGGCCAATTTAACGCAAGCCACATGTCGAATATAATTCTATATAATCCGATGAGTTTTGAATTGGATTTGCACGCTTCAACTCTATTAAAAGTTACCTGGGGGATGGCGGCGCGACTCCACTGTTTTGTTCAGCGCTCCAAGCTATGTGCAATTTCGCACCACATGGCGGCAACGGAACGTATTTTTGTTCTATTATTTCAAGAGAATGTCTCAACACGATTTGTTACTATTTGTAACGTTTTATAGGTTTAGGCGACAGTTTATTGTAGCTTCGTTGGCTTATACGGTTTTTGCGTTTTTATAATAATGAGGTAGTTTTTTTCCCTTATTACATTAATACCGACATAATTGGTCAGGGACCAACTTGTTAATAGTCTGAATCACATTAATTAAATTTGAAATAAATGAGAGGGCGTCTTTCCTTGTTTTGTAATTTTCCCTTTTTTTATATATTAACGTATGATGGTAAAAATCATCATTTCTCGCCAAACGATACTATTTTAACCACTTGACATTCAACACCAGGTGCCATCACTTCTCTGTGCCAAGTGTATACCTATTCCAACGTTGTAGTACTTATTGCCAGTAAACACAAATTAAAACATAGTACGGTATTCTAGGAACGAAACAATTTGTCACAACAAACTTACAGTGGTCAGTATTTCAGGAAACGGAGCTAAATCAACACCTCGGTGTTTATCCCTTAAGTCCGTGCATTTTAACCCCACCCTCTAATTAGTGCGGCGGGTTTACTAAAGGTTATACGTTAATTGCGGTCAGATACACGGGAACATGGCGCGGACCTTTGAGAACTGCGGTCCGAATTATTCTATATTATGTCAAGTGATTATGCTTTGCATATTTCCATTAATTAGAACTTGGGATCGTGAGGAAACGTGCACACCTAAAAGTCTACGAATTTCTTGGGGGTGTAGTCCTCCAACCAGCACGAAGCCAGAGTGGTGGATCAAGGCGTATACCCTGGCAGTTGTAGAGGAGGGCCTTGCTCAGTTGGACGTATGAGGCCTGATGATGATGACAGAATTTAAGAGAGACCGTGCAATTCGATTGACTTGATGGCTTTCTTTAACAGCATACTGAAGCACTGAAGCATTTAAGTATCTAGGAAATGAACGCAGGTTTGTTCGAAGAATGTTTGCTTTAAGCAGTTGTTGCTAATGAGTTTGAATCTTGTCCAACAGTACGTCAGTATATCGATCAACTTTCTTAGAATCTTACGAAGACTATATGGACTAAAAGCTATTTTACAGATCCCTTGGTGCACTTCTACATACTTTTCTGGCTTAAGCATATTGAAAGCGTCGTAGCGTTTTTAGTCTTTACCGTCTATTACCCTTTGAGTTAATAATCATTGTTTCACATTAATATTTAATTTTTTATAATAACAACACCTACGATCTGAATAGATTTTTGAATGCCGAAACCAATTACGTTTATAATTTACCAATCGACAGAATTTGCCGACGTATTATGCCTTCTGAACATTTTTTAAAGAATCCAATTATAGTAATACGCAAACACAGCGATAGATTCCAAACAATGAATATTAATCTCATAAAGAACTTCATTTGTATAGACGTAATTTATTACAAAGTAGATCCATTCATTTTATATCGAATAATTTTGCGATATTACTCGGCAGCGAATAGGCATTAAAATTTTATTTTTGAGCGACCAAATAATAATAAAACGCTTATGACAGGTGATAAAAAACATAACGCAACAATATTTTTTTTCCAATTTATGTTAACAACTGTTTTTATAACTCAATATCTGAAGACACCTCGGTAACAGGTTTAAGCATCAATTATAACTTTTGTGCCGACATTGCTTATTAGAACGCTTTGATTCGTATTCGCTTCGAAATTCAGTTTGTTTTGATTATGAAATGAGCAGCGATAAAATATTTATGAGACATTTCTAGGTGCCTTCACTGATTACATCATGACTACAATGTGATAATTTCAAATGGAACCTGTAGGAGTTAAGCTTCAGCTAAATTATTATTTACAATCTGGTAGAACAAGGCTGATTGAAATTTGACTAAAATTTCAGTCCATCACAATATATTCTTAATCATAATTCAGTATGCAGTCGTAACTATTACGCAAACTTAATATAAATAGGTACTGAATTTATACCGTGGCCTAAACCCTCTCGATGGTAGATGAGACCCGGGCTCAGCGGTGGGCGTATATGGGTTGATGAAGAAGAATTTATACTGAATTATGATTTTGGTTTCTCAACCGTCCATTACTTAGTATCAAAAATACATTTCGGTAATTTATTTCCAAACCAATCAATTTCCCAAATCATTACATATTCAACAAACAAATCTGAGTTATGACTACAATTTTCTTTTTTTCCATATAACTATTCAGAACTTCAGACAACAACTCATTAGCACCGAAACACGTCGAATATTATTCTATCGGAAAGAGCTCAATGTTTTGACGTTCAAAGATTCACATCACATATAGCTGAATATTTGCGGGCTTCGTAAATCATACTTAAATTTGCCAGTTATTTGTGAATGGAGAGACTTGTTCGGATTATGAACGGTCCATTAGTTCAGTTGGCTCAGTTCGCGCCTTTGTTGGAGCGCGCAACGCCGCCACACTTGGATTCATTGTCATTGGAAAAAGGCTGCTATCCGATCGTCTTAATTACACGCGTCTGCATTCTTCAATTCGAATTTTAAACTGAAAGAACTGATTCATTTGGAACGATATCTGGCTAAGATAAATTATTTTTTAAGATGAAAATAATGTTTGCGCTATATGTAAAGGCTCTTTAGCTTGTATAGAAATATTTAAGAATTTATTTTCTTATTTGAACTGTTTTGTTGATTCCGCAGTACCAGTGGTCTTGGTTGGATTTTTCTATTCGGAAATATCAGTAGTAGTATATGGAGTCTGAATTGTATCCAAAGACCTAAAATAATATACGCACCCTATTACATTTTAAATAAACAGTATACTGGCGAGATATGAGTGCAAAATGAAACTTAATCTTTTTACAAACAACCTACATATGAAACTAAATAAATTACTCTGAGCATTTGTTAACTGTAACAAGTTCCAAGGAAACTTTGCTAAGTCCTTAGACCGTAAGAGGAAGTACTCTTAGCGCTGCAGCGTTCACCTTTATTGGTTTATAAGTACCTTTCATCAGATGCTGTTACATATTGCCGTCGAATAATTGCTCTCACGAGCGGATCAAAACGATCTGATCTACAGAAACGCCTTTAACTATGTGTTATTGATAGTGTCTTTGACGCATCAGGTTCGATAAGATTTATAATTAAGGTATAGCAAGGCAACTAATAACAACAATATGAATTTTGGACTCCACATATACACCACAAATTTGTGTGTTTAATTGAAACATCATAGGCATGAAATAGCAGTACTGAAAAGACATAACAACTGTTATAAAAATAAGTATTTTCCTGTTCTAAAAATAGGTTGTGAAACGAGAACGTAGCTGCGAAATAAATCAATTCTAAACCAAATATTTATGTTTCTCACAATATGTCGTATCTGGGTTTTACTGAGATCAAACACCTAGCTGTTATATTAGATACCTATTGTAAACTTTCATCTGTTTGGGCGTGTTCATATTATTTTATGGTAATAAACTGAATTCATTCATAGGTGAGCAAAATGACGGGCAAAGTTTTTGCACCGAATCCGACGTATACGTATTCTAAAAGCAAAAGTTGAAGAGAAGCTAATGTAAATGTTGATACAGGAAACTCTCACGTCAGCGCATTGAATTGATAATGCCACCGCATTGAACATTTCTCTGGACTTTCTGTTCACGCCGCGGGTATTTCAATTTCTCATGTATGCAACTGCGTATTTTTATTACGTTCAGCCAACAATGCTTTTTTAATTAATAAAGCTTGAGTCGGTTTGTCGGTGCAGTTTTCCGTATTTATTCTGCTGCTTCGTAGCACGATATTCGTTCCGTTGTGTGTAAAACTGACAATTTACTAAAGTGTGTCTTAACTCACACACAGTGTGATGAATTGTGATCATGACGATGACCATGATCATTGCGACGTCCCATGTTGAGTCACAAGTTTAAGTTCTAGTACCAGTCTTGAATGGGCTGACCTATTTATTTAATTGGAATGTTACTGTGATTGTGATCATGGTTATTGTCACTAACTTTCATCGCAGGGCTTAGGTGTTATAGTCATTCCAGAAGTGACTATTCCCCGACCCTTGTAAAATATTTTACTTTAATTCTTGTGTTTTTAGATTTTTGTACGACTAATGTGATAGTGTATTGTATTAAACCTGCCATAGGGAACTAGTTTGTCAGGTATTTAAGTAATCTGCCCTGTGGCAAGGGGGCGTTAGAATCTCACCACGGTATCCCCTGCCTGTCGTAAAAGGCGACTCAAAGGGGCCCTTGGGGTCGCTGGGCGCGTTGCGGGGGCGGCGCGTCCTTACTGAAAGTGACCCCGAGAGGGGCGGCGGCACTGTGGCCTGTGTACGTCGCGGGCGCCCACACACAACCGGGGCGTCCGAACAAGCTGGTGGGGGTGCAACTGCGCCCCCTATAACTTCGAGACGGCCGAGACGTTTATGTCTCGGAGGCGCACAGGGCGGCTGCGGTTAACGGTGGGCGCCTCTCGCCCGCGTACCGTGGTCGCCCCACTCGGCGCGGTGATGGCCACCGGGGGGTTTTGGTCGGTATGCCGGTTTAGGGATTTCGTTAGGGACCCAGCCCGGCACTAACATCTGCGCGGACATGACGTCGCTGCGCGCCGGGCTGGAAGACCGGTGACCCCGACATACGCTTCCCGCCCCCCACTGCCCCCGGGCTGGCGGGAAGTAGAGCCATAAACAGCTTTCCCCTCGATAACAAAAAAAAAAAGGTATTTAAGTAATGCAGCTCAATTTTGCTGCATTTGCAATACGACGATTGGACTAGAGCCTGTTACATAATAAAAACCTGCATTTATTTTCTAGATTTTTCCATTTGAAAATGGCATTCCTGCACTTGTACCGCCGTAAATAAAAGCGCAGTATCTTTCGATGCTTAATAACTTTAAATATGTTCACCTTAAACAAGCAGCCTTTAATCAACTATAAACTATTACGCCCTACTGCGTGATATTAATTAACATAGCTGACGACACTCAGTCGAAGATATACATAGATACACCTCTGAATAACTTCGAAATAAAGGCGTGCGCATATTGCTTTATTGTGTAAAAGGAAACAAAAAGCGTATGTTGCACACGCCGTGTGAAAATGCGAGTGATGCATATAAATTGCTTTTATATTACGCAAATAACTCAACAGCAATCCATTCTCGTTGACACTCATTGTGAAAATTCATACAAAATAATTAAATCCAATGTAAACGATGAACTCATTTATGATTTCACAAGCCTATATTTAAAATACTTGAACATTGTCGGCGATTTTGCACAATGAAGAATCATTTTAAAATTGTTGAAACGCAGGTACAATGGCCACCGCAAACGGTACAACACGCTAATATGAAACTGTTATTAAAATAAAATATAAGCCTGTTAACTTTGCATAAAAAAACACATTGTTTATATAATATTGTATGTTTTGTGCCACAGAAAACAAGAATATTCTAATTCAATGATAAACAATTGACAATCTCAGTGTGATATTTCATGCATATTTTTGTGTAAGAAAAAAAATAATTAGGATTAGAATATTGATCCGCTGTATCTGGGGTAAGCGCGTTTAAGAAAACAAAGAGGCATAAAAACTAGTACAGTTTAGTATTACATTTATTTTATCCCGTATGTGTATTCGAAAATAGATAGAAGAGTTTTATCAGCTATTAAATCCCACTTAACAGTAAGAGTCTGTTGCCGCTTACCGGGTTCACTTCCAGACGGCCGTAGTCTGAAAAGTGACGTTAATAGCCTCAATTGAATTAGAATCTTTTATCACTTAAGAACTTCCTTGCGGTGGTTTAAATATCACCGAATAAAACCCAATTGTTGCATTTTCAGTTAAATAAATAATAAATAAATAAATACACCCAACAGTCACATACATAGCTCTGACCCCACACTAGGTTACTAGACCTGTGTTGTGGGTATCAGACACTATGAGAGACTTTTTTGGTCTCACAAACACCCAGACCCGAAACAAATATTTGTGGTTCACACAAACATTTGTCTCGGTGCGGGGATCGAACCCGCGGCCTCTCGTTTCGCAAGCTGGTGTCTAGCCAACTGCGCCACGGGGGCTGTCGAAATTAAGTCCCAACCAAGTTAAATTAAGTCCCAACGTTTTCGAAAAGCTTGTAGTAGTTTCAGATATACATTATAGAACACTTTTATCTTAAAGTGGAGCTCTGTATAGTATAGTATTAATATTTAATAAATTAAGACATAACAGTCCCTTTCATACCTATTTTTAATTATGCATTATTATGGATTATTATGCATGGCAATCGAAACCTAAATTATTTGTGTTGAAAGAATTCGGTTGTCACAAGAAGAATGCTATTAAAAAAACACCATCAATTAGCTAAAAGGTCACTTACAGTTACGAATAACTTATTCGCGAACCTGCTTTAAACTGTTATTAATAGTTCACCTGATAAAATCGCAGATAAGTGCTTTCGCTACCTGAATATTCTATCCTTTTAGAATTAATAATGACTAAATTCAATCTGTGTAACACGAAGTTAAGGGACGAAGCTTTGCTAGTTTTACACGTGAAGTAGTTAAACTGTACTAACTTTTGGACGGCACAGTTTTAATTAAACCTTTTATTGTACACTATATTTTTATCTGATCGATACGTCGGGTAAGGTTTCTGAAATCGCTAAATAAAAACGAATATATCGAATTTTAAAATGTTTCGTTAAATTAAAATGTAAATAGTCCAAAGAGTCGACTGATTAGGTTATTCAAAACTATTTTTACGGGGCTTGCGCCAATTTAGATTTCATCTACCAAAGTTATAAAATAATTCCCACAGGAAAAAAAACATATTTCCGGAACAAAAAAGCCTATGACGGTCTCCTGGGTACAATCTGTCTCTCTATGAAAATTATTAGAATCGGAACCACAGGGATTTTGAATATAAAATACTTAATATCAGGTGCGTTGTTATCTCTTTGTTGTGGCAGTGTAAAAAGACCGTGATCGAAAACTAAGACAGGTAAAAGTAATGGAGATCACGAGCCCATTGATGACAAAAAAATCGGGGAAACAAAATAAGAAACATATTAATGTTCTTACCATCGTCAGTCTGTCTCAGTTTTTTGAACTCGAACTCGGTCTTTTAAAATCCCGTTTATATGTTGAAGAGCTTTTAAGAACATAATATTATTAATATGTGTGTATAGATGATCAATACGCTGCTGCCGGTAGATAAAAAATAGAGAGTACAAAATTTGTTTAACAATTATTGCTCTATTTGGCTATTGGAGATTATAAAATGTAGGTATGTGCTTCAAGTTTTTTTTTTTTTTAAATAAATTGACTAACATAAGTTACATTGAATATCAAATACATTTTCGTCTGACTTTAAGAGATTAATATCAATCTCTTTAATGAATAAAAACATATTATTTTCTCAAGCAAAAGAAATATAATAAACATGCACTTACTTATCTTTTACTACATTTAATGCTCTGTGTTATAAATCTCTGTCCTTTGTTGAGTTGGATCTCGATAAAATTAATTTAGTACGTCTGTGCCGCTGACCTGTTTGAGTGTATATATATTTTTACTCAAAATGTTATAGCATAGCATAGTTTTGTTGTTCTGGAAGATACATAATAAAACTGTTTCTTTTTTTAGAAGAAAATGAACAGCCCATAAACGTCCTACTGAACATGGACATTCTCTCTATTATAGAAGGTTATAAGCGTATGTCTTCTTTGCTTATCTAGTGAAATTTATAACGTAAATATGAGTACCTACGTATTTATACATCCAACCCACACGAGTGGACAGCACTAGGCCAGCGTGGTGGACTAAGGCCTCAATCCATTTAGTTATAGAGGAGGCCAGTGCAGTGAGACTTTGGTATATATATGGGCTGATAATGATGATTTTTAAATACACCCAACATAATATGAAGATTTAACCATGTCTCTTGAATGTCAGAAATGGTTTCCGTCTCTAAAAACGCGCAGACTGCAATAAATATTTGTGTCATCAACATCTGAATAAACCACACAGTATAGTTTTGGAGTATTAGTATATTTTGTGGTTTTAGGCTACCTTCAACTTTATGCATGATATTAACTTAAAGACTTTTTATTCTCCGAAATTGAATAATAGAAATTAAGGTTCACTTTTGATTCTATTATAATTTCAGTCTTTTTACAAGCTTTTATTTAACTTCACTTTTGTATGTATGTTTGTATGTTTACAATGAAGATTTGAACCACTTCCAATAGACCGATTGTGCTGAAACTTGGTATACCTACGTAACTTGGATGACAATACAATAATATGGTACCATGGAGCTGGTCTGATGATGAGGTTGGAAGATGACCATAGAAACATCGGTTCTTGTGGACCGATTGAGCTGAAATTTGGTATGTCTTTGTAACTTCGACAACAATACACAAATATGGTATCATGGTGCTGATCTGATGAAGAGTTGGAAGATGCCCATAGGAGCTTCGATTTCTGTGGTCCAATTGAGCTGAAATTTGGTATGTCTTCGTAGCTTCGGTAACAATACAAAAATATGATATTATGGAGCTGATCTATTGAAGAGTTGGAAGAAGCCCACAGGAACTCCGATTCCTTTGGACCGATTGAGCTGAAATTTGGTATACCTATGTAATTTCGGTGACAATATAATAACAAGGTATCATAGAGCTGATCTGACGAAGAGTTGGAAGATGCCCATAGGAACTCCGATTCTTGTGGTCTAATTGAACTGAAATTTGGTATGTCTTCGTAACTTCGGTAATAATACAAAAATATGGTATCATGAAGCTGATCTGATGAGGAGTTGGAAGAAGCCCATAGGAACTCCGATTCTTGTGGACCTTGTGGAGTAAGCTATAATTTGGTATGCCTTTGTATTTTTAGTGACAACATAATAACAAGGTATCGTTGATCTGGTGTCATGAGAAGTTGGAAGGTGCCCATAGGAACACTAGTTTTCATGGACCGATTGAGTTGAATTTCGGTATGACTACGAAATGGATAGACTTAGAAATATTTCCAACTAAAAAGTTAAAAATAAATTAACGGTGAAAAACACATTTTAAAATCAAGCTTTTATTATGCACGAAAAATTAAAAAAATAAACTAAGAAAACATTCATAAAATTCGTATTTTTTTAAACTTTACAAGTAACAATTTACGAAAGTGTTCGGTTTATAAGTAGAAGTATGATACATAAACATATATTATCTATAACTAGTATATTAATATTCTTAAGTGATTTAAAAGCTTGTCGCGCAATTTCGTTAAGACCTCGGCCGCGACGAGCTTTTAGATCACTTAAGAATATTAATATACTAGTTATAGATAATATATGTTTATGTATCATACTTCTACTTATAAACCGAACACTTTCGTAAATTGTTACTTGTAAAGTTTAAAAAAATACGAATTTTATGAATGTTTTCTTAGTTTATTTTTTTAATTTTTCGTGCATAATAAAAGCTTGATATTAAAATGTGTTTTTTTTCATTTTATTTGCAATATTAGTTGTGATGTGAAGATAAAAATATTAATAATTCTCTTATTGCATTATATTAAATCTTAAAGTTGTCTAGAACTCATTGCCTGGCAACGGTAAAACCACTTATATTGCTTTTTTTTATTTATTTTATTCTCATTCATCAGCGACTTCGTTCGTTTGCGGAGACTTTGTTACGGGTAATTTTAGAACACGTCACCGAAATCATTTTTTTTTTTGGGATTAAGCTTACTATTATTTTTAATTACGCTAAGGAATATTTTAGTGTGTGTTTGGGATATACTTTAAATGTAGAAGCACATAGCGAAGTCTTAGTTATGCTATCACTGGTCTGCATTAATTGTGGAATTGCCTGGGATCTTGTTAAGGAATGTGTAACTTTAACGTGTAATATAAGGTAAATTGACGATTTTAATATATAACAAATTACTGCATCAATACATGGCTCCATAAAATAACCTACAATCTGTAAAAATAGAAAGCATTCAAAATATATGTAACCTCGAAATACATATTTCAACTAATTACGAAAAGCTATTCCGCTCAGCGTTTAATCGGATTATTAGGCAACATCTCACGTAGGGCCATTATTATTAATTATTGGTATTCAGCGGATATCAAGGTAATAATGTATGAAGACCTTGTATGTATCTTTATTCCATTCACATAGGTACGGCAAGTTTTAACGTCTGCGTTGCAAGTTTAGTATGCGAACAGGAAATCTTCAACTGGGAACTTCGTTGTATCCTATAAACGGTTAGAGATATTTCTCAACACTTCCACTCTATTATCTACGTGCTCTAAACTATGGTACGGTAAAATCTAGGCTATTTAAATGGTCTAAGCTTATTATTTACGTGCGGGTGATACTAGGATAGCGTAGTTTGCTTTGTAGAAGCTTTGAACAATGATTTTCGCAATTATGTGTTTGGAAGGATGATTAGTAAATTTTATATTCAATTATATGATTTATAAAATAAAGTAATTAAAATATATTGGAATAGATTGCATATGGTGTTCAAGTTCATCACACATTAAAATATGAAAAAAATATTTTTATTTCTGAGAACACGATTCCTAGAAATCTGATCTAAACTTATACATTCGTTTACATGCTTTTCTGATGAAAGAAAACAATGCCATACTTTTATGTTCACTGCAAAACTTCGAGAACAAGAATTTCACCTGAAGTTTGTCATTTCCTAGAAAGTCTGTGTGTTACCTAAGTCATTACAACTACTACAATTCTTTCAAGAAAAGAAAATGGGACGTGTCAAATTATTAGGAAATCTGTTGCGCAATGTGCTTTGGTAAATGCGCTTGGTATTATGATATTATAAGACTTTGACTCAGTAAAGCGTTCAAATTAAAGAAAATTACATTAAGAGATCCACCCTAAGTTTAGAATTCAGTGTCTTTTGACCAATGTCCATCGCTGTAAGATTATTAATACTCTGAAATTGACTGAATAAAAACAAAGTTTATAAAATATTCTAAAATCTTCGACGAACGCATTTTTATAATAGCTCTAAATATTAAACTATTAATATATAAAACTATTAGATTTGCATATTAAAGCGAGATAATAAGACGTAAAAGTTGGCATCGAAGGAAAAATATTGCAAAGGAACCCATAATTTATGCCAATAGAATAGTAATTTCTTTCGCACCATAACGGCTCGATCTATCCATATTTATTTAACTTTATACGTATTAAATTTTATAAAATATTTCTTTATTTATTTACACTTTATACAAAGTTTATTCAAATATCTTTTTTATTACCGCTTTACTACGTTTTTGTTTAAACTTTCTGTTGTTTTATTTATTTTTTTAAGTGCGCGATGATTGCGAGGTTTTGGAGCCAGATCTTCGTAGACGTGTCTGTGGTTTAAATGCCAGGTACACATGTGTGTGCCCTAAATATAAACAATATTTAGGGTGTTGTACGTTTATCAAGCGGCAGTAAGGCAGCTTAGTGAAATAAGGTCTCACGCTTCTTAATAGTAAATGAGGCCAGAGCCAAGAAAGAAGACGTGTGTGGGGTGGAAATATAGATTACGTAGAATTTATTTTCAGATTAAATATTCACACTAATTGCTTCCTGCTGACTGCCTCGTCGTCGCGGTGTACGTATGTATGTCCCATGCAGTCGTAGATAGGTCCTAGATACGATTCCTGGATTGAGAAATGTAAGTGGGTTCTTCCATTGGGAGTTCTTAGAAGCACTACGGAGTCGATAATGTGCCTGGCAAAATTTAAATAGGCTCATTACGTGGGACCTGGCCAAATGTAGGAGCATAAATGCACCTATGACTCTACCTTCGGGAAATACAGGCGTGAGGTTAATGTAACTATATATTTGTAATTTCTCCCTATATTATAGCACAGAAAACACGATAAATGATGTCGGTCCATGAAGTCACTAAGCAGTACTCTAAACACTCAGCGCCGATGACGACTATTAAAGTACATGATAGGATTATTATCCAAGCAGTACATAGGTAATGAACGCCATTAAACAATGTCATAGTTTTGGTTAACAATAATGGTTGGCCGTAATATTAGTTACGGCAATACGAATATTTGAAATGTGCTTAATGCTGCTATAGGCTTGACCAGTAAATTTAAATCATTATTGGCGAAGCTTGCACTACGACTACGACTATTTATATGTTTTCATCACGATGTTTTCCTTCACCGTTACTACCAATATTTTTAAATTCCGTTATATTCGTTTTTGGAACAAATTTCTGTTTTAATAATTTTTCCTAATTAATAACGGTATATTGTTTTTATGTTGTGTAGTGTTTGGTATTGTTAATTCAAATTCAAAGGATAGGATATTTTAATTTTAAGATTTACGTTAATTTCTGGTAAAACCAGTTGTATGCCTTCCTAGCGTCCGGTTGTCACTGGATCCCTTCATCGAAAATCAGCGCTGCAATACCGTGCAAGCGGAATTGCAGCATACAGCTAAATGAAGGGATCATTGTTGTCTATGTAAATTACAATGGCTAATTGTTTGTTTTATATTTGTTCTGAAAATGGCCAATAATAAAACATTTTTCTTTCTTTCTTTCTTTTAATACCAATACAATTCTTGCTAGATTTCCATACAGCTATTTAAAGTTTCTACTCATCTGTGACTGCGATTTCACTTGTTGATTCACTTATTAAAGGGTGATTGTCTGTTCTTACCATAAGGATGTATGTATACATAATAGGAAATATACAGACTTCTATGAATTCTCCATGATGCACCTCCAAAACTATGATTAACAATACTCGAACGTAAAGCTTTATAGCGCAGAGTGTTTAATTCCGTGAATTTAGTTAGGAACCCCTTTTGTTTCTGTGCAAATTTGAACATAAAATTGCTTCAGTGTTTGTTGAATATACCTGTGCAGTGTTAATGACTGTTTGATAGAGTTGAACGTAGTAACATTTTCATTGTTTTGTTTCGCATCGTCCGCTAGCTGACGTCTGTTTGTAATTTAGAGAAGTCTTTAAAATACAGTATAATGGAAGTCAATGCTTTGTGTAAATAAGTATTCGGTTTTAGTCTGGGTTAATGAGACCGAGGAAATTTCTTACTGTGCAGTGTGTAAGTTTGGAAAATGAGCCGGTATGATTGAGCAGAGTTTCATTCGAGTCCGGCAGTGTTATTGATTTTTTTCATGATAAATGCCCAAAATTACCGCAAAAGGAATTAGGTACAGAAATGGACCTCTGCCTAGCCCGTTTGTCGGGGATACAGTTTTGAAGTTTTGCATGTATGTAGTTTTCATTATAAAAATAAATTTAAATCAAATTGTTGAATGTTGAAGTAGAAATTGATGTTTGGAAACAGCTTAAAAATTAAAAAGATAAGTTTTTCATCCCTTCGTCGCTGTTTTAAAATCTGTAGAATGTAAGTTCTGTGTAACTTTATTAATAGTGTTTGCATCAAAGTGAATAAAAATCTGGTCTGTGGTCTCTTTCATTCCAATATCTTGATAGCCGTAAATTTTCCTTTGATCCACACAGGATTTAATATAAAAATACCTACAAGTGAGCAAATCTTTAAAACTTCTACATTTACTGAATGTTTTACTCAGCGAACATTAATTTCCTTCGACCTCAGTGAATTCTGCTTTTGTGAAATCGTGTTTCCCTTTATAGAATAAATCTGGTTGCTCATTAGAATGCTAGATAAGAAGTGAGGATTTAAATAAATCCGTGGTTGTATTTCTTTTTGTTTGCTTTACAAGGTTTTATTTAGTAAATTTATAATTATTTTATTAATATGCAAAGACATAGTAACAAGGAACTGACAGGATATAAATAACACTGTTTTAAATAAGAATTCAAGGTAATTGTAATATTATAATGTTAAACAATGTATAACATAATGAAGTAATAAAAAGTAGCTCAATAGTCCGATTTATCATTTTGAAACCATTAGGGCATTGTTCTCTAGTAATTTAACGATGATGATATGTTTTGTACTTTACGAAATTATTTATATCATTAACTGCTTTTTGTCCAAAAATTTTAGCTGCACTACGTTAAAACATAATTATAAAGAAGATTTGTTGATTTGTAAGATGTTCTTGTAAGATTTAAATATTTTTTTCCATATCGTTTTAGAAATCTTAAAATTCATATATTACCTGATAGCCTCATTCCGTTGAAACTTCTCAATGTTCTAACGAGAAAATATCACAAGAATAAAAAAACTGAACGGCAAGAAGAACAGGAAAAAATATAAACGATAGAAATATGTACATATAAAGTCAAAATAAATTAAATCCATCACAATCGTTAAATTCCTTCTACTTATTATAATTACATTAATTTGACAGCCCCGTGGCGCAGTTGGTTAGACACCAGCTTGCGAAACGAGCGGCCGCGGGTTCGATCCCCGCACCGAGACAAATGTTTGTGTGATCCACAAATATTTGTTTCGGGTCTGGGTGTTTGTGAGACCGAAAAGTCTCTCGTAGTTTCTGATACCCACGACACAAGACTCGTATCTTAGTGTGGGGTCAGGACTATGTATGTGACTGTTGGGTGTATTTATTTATTTATTATACCAATGATTTATGAATTACTTATAACGTTCGATGATTCTACAGAAACTGTTAATTTCATCACGGGAACAATGGGACCGAACCTCGGCAAATTATCAGCTGATCAATAAGCACACGTAATAATGAGCAATAAATATCGGGTGTAATATTTCTGAAGGACGGTGACGTAGTGATTTCTGCGCCAATTTCCTGTAATTGGTCGCGAAATGGCGCCTTGATTACAGTCACGTAAAACACTTGTTACGCAGCAAGAACAAACGGCACCGGCATCAATCACTTCTCTTCCATGTTTAGATTGCTCAAATTAAGGCTGTTTGTGAGCACTCTTGTCTTGAAATATCATGCCGATTATTCTTATATTTTGCTCGAGGTGTTTCACCAGTGTTTGGATCCAATGTTTGCAATTAGTTGGTGATTGTCATACACATTAAAAACATTTAATTTGTTGACTTTATTATACAAACGATAGGTAATGTTGCAGGCGTAGCTTTAAAAATAAGTATTGAAATAATGATGTTACTTGCGTTTTTTTCAGTCTCTTATGGACTCAGTAACTCGTTCAATAAGTCCGAGGAACTGAAGTAGCCAACAAACTTACTTGAAGCCTTTGTATGTTGTTGCGTTATTCCAAATCGAAGATTATTTCATTCCAAGCAACAAGTATGAAAAGTAAAGTTCAATTTCAAGAGTTTGGCGATATTCCGACGTAGTTTGGTATGTTTTATTGATTCAGAATTGAACTTGTTAAATCACGTTGTTTTGAATCGTTTCATGTATTGTATGTATATATTTTATACAACGCAACTTACACGCAGGTGCTATTTCTCACGACTTTATGAACTAATATAACTTGCTTATATTAGCCAGCTACGTTTTAAAACAACGACAGCATTACGTAGATGATCGTAAATGTCGTATGTTGATTGACACGGCATATGCTGAAACAAATTGTACCCCTATTTTTATTGAATATTTTTTCCTATAAAATAATAATATTAAAACATTCTTTAAAATACTAAAGAGTATGTTGCAGGTTTGTGTAAAAATTGAATATGTAGTCGGAGTAGTAAAATATTTGTAATTATGAACATCCTAATAAAAAAAACCTGTCCGTATTCTAAAAAGTAGGATTTACCTCGTTCGACCACAGAAAACCATTTACTGAAACTATTGCACTCACTAATAGAACTGTCAATTAACCAGTTAAAGCGCAGACTACATTTAGTGGAAAAAGATACAAAGTTCCTTTATATCAGCAAATATTTCCCACCTACGGATAGTCGCTACAACATCGCAGAGACAAAACCTTTTATGTCGAAGGGCTTTAGAAGAGGAATTACAGATTATAGCATCCTCCAATCCTTTTCTACAGATTTTTCTCGGGTTACTCGTCGATGAGCTTTGTCCATCTTCATTTTTACGAAATAAGGACTACTGATTTCGGCTGTGCGGAAATATTTCAGCAAAGGATCATAAATTTTAGTATAAAAAGTCGATTATAATGCGTTGCGCCAACGTAAATATGGATGTCGACTGCCGCTTCGTTGTTTATTGATGCCGCTGAAATTAAATTATGACTTAATTCGATGACGAAAATTGATGCATTTGCCAGTAGTCACGTTAATTGAATTAATCAGTACGCTCAAAATGTGTTCTGTAGGACACGACAAAGTAATTATGTCGGCGATTCCATTTACCGTGAAAAACGATGTCGGTTAATGTATCGAAGCAGATATGTTTAATGAATATGATACATATACATACATTGTACGTACATGTTTAATAAGTGAAATACAATTAAACACTCATTTTGTGTACTCAAATGTTGTTTATGGTGTGGTTAGTTACGTTAATAGCAAAGCAAATTGTTATATCAAAGTCCCAATTTTGGGTGCGTTCATTGGGATTTATTAATCCAATATGTGAAACATGATTATCACTGAATTGAAATTTACAGGTTTTAAATCCTAAATAATTGAATAAGTGTTTTTACTTCTATTAGTATTGTCGTAAATATTGTTTACATTCGTGGTTGTTACTTAACTCAAACAACAATTCCTCTTTTTATTAATGTATAATTGACTCAACGATTCTCTAACAACAGAGCAGCTCTAAAATTATTCGCATACTTTGCCGCATCGGATGGCCGAGTTCCGGTTCAGTCCGCTGTCATCCTCGAATTTTCACTAATTCGATAGGAATCTTACAGAGAACGGTATCCAATATATTTTAGTGGTCCGACTAATGAAATTTGAGGTGACCAATTTACTGAGGTCCCCGATGGATGTTGGATATTGGGAACATTTCAGACATCATCCAAAGCTAGTTGGAGCTCGCGTTGTTTAAACAAGCCAATCAACCTATCCTGCTACCGCACCACCACATGTGTTTTATCGAAAACATGTTTCCATTATGTTGACTTTACAGTTTTAATCCATATACACAGTAACAATGAATTTCAGACATTCTCTTCAATACAGAAAGGTTTGTGAAGTCGGCTTTGTGTGAATAGACGATGCAGTTCCGGCCGTTCTAATATAATAGGCATGCGAGATATATGTATTTAAGTAGACTCATAATACTTCGATGCTCTTATAGTAAAAATATATTCATGATAACATAATTATTAGCGTTTAAATGAGCCCCATTAGACACTGGGCTAGAGCTCGTAGATAAAGTTTGTGTATTCCACAAATATTTGTTTCGTGTCTGGGCGTTAATAAGGCCAAAAAGTCTCTCGTGGTTTCTGATACCTACACAATACTTGTATCCTAGTGTGACGTTAGAACTCAGTATTTTGTGACTGATGGGTGTGTTTATTTATTTACTTTTGATATTGGATGTCGGTTCACCTTAATCCATAATTTTTATGAGTATGTCACCATAATTGACCAGTTTATCCTAAATGGTTTTATCAAAATATTATATTTTAAATGATATCTGCTAGATTGTTCAATAATTTGTGTTTTTGAATAACAAACTATGTAGGTAGATATATCTTTTAATTTTTTGTCGGGTTAATTTATTTATACTCTTAAACCAATAAATTCAACATAATCGAGAAAGTGCTTGAAGTAGTATTGTATCTCGAAATTTATCCGTCGTAATAAACCACATATTCATTTCATACTGTATAATTCCTACTCATCTCCATACTCATAATTGGCCATATATAAAACATAACGAATTGAATATAACAAAGAAGCATTACCATTTATCACCCGTCGTAACATTAGCATGGAACGACCCGTGAAATATTCAATTAGGCTTTAAAGTCTTTGAGAAACAATGGTGTTGGGTGAAATTAAGAGGCGGCGTGACATGTTGTTGATTTTATTATTTTTCGTAACGACCAGGATATTAACGTACATTGTTCGGAAGATATAATTTACTACATTATTTAGATACATATTGAGAAATACTCCATTTGCAACCTCGCCATCAGAATTCGTGTTTGATCGATTCTTTGATGTTAATTTGAACATAGATTTAACATTTTATGTTTTGTTTAACAAACCACTTTTGTCAATGTCTTTGAAATTAGTTCGAATTAAAAGTTTGTTAGCATTTAAAACAATTTAATCTACATTTCGACAAACACGGTTATTCTGATTTTCAAAGTTGCAATTGGAAAGAAGCACTGTAAAATTTTGGAGTAGTAAATGCTCGGCAACTATTCAACTGTTATACTTTTATCAAACAAATCGTTCAGTTCATTTCACTAGTTAACTTGCAGCTTAACTTGTTAAATTATTTACATTTAAATATTTTTATAATGCTCAATAAAAACATTTTAATAAGTCTCTATTCAATATTATAGCAATATACATGGCACATTCAATATAAACAATTGTTTTTAAAATTTTTCACATATTCCTCGTATTCATTTTGTTAAACAGTTTCAGAAATTGAGAACTTCATGTACTTACGGTTTACACATCGCCTATATAAACTATATACATTATTTAAGACTAGTTATTATCACGTTACATGCAGGTGGATTAATAAAATTGTTTCAGCTAAATTACGCATGTCGTAGCCGAAACATAAGAAACAAATTAAGCCAATCAATTAAAATTACATCGCTCGGAAAAAATACATAATTGTCGTCAATTTACCTAAATTATAACGAATCTAAACTGTTTTGAAACGTTTTCAAACATAAACAACGATTATATTAGAATTTTACAAAGCAGAAACATCGTAATAATAGATTGAGCCGTGGCACATGAACTAGATACATTGTTTTTGTTTGTTAGTTTACCATCGTTCGAGTACCATTTGTTGGCACGGTCTGGTACCCTGTTGGTTTTAGTGCTGTCGCTGTCAGTCGGTTCTTCATCGTCGTATCCGTCTGTTTCGTAATCATCGTCTGAAGTCAACCTCACTTCTGGGTACTGGTACGCGTGCCTGTCGTTCCCCGGAATTTCTGATGAACAAATATTCTTGTATCAGTTCACATTTCTCATGCTTATACATCATGATCTATTTCCTTCTAAATCCATAGTTCTTGTAATAGAGCATTTGGGAACATAATAAGCATTAGGATACTGTGTAGGTGGAAACAAAGCATGTACATACGTAGGAGTCATATGAAACCCAAATGTTTCATAGAAATGTAAAAATAATATTCTGGTATGCCCTAAAGTATTTATTCATAATAAGAGAACATGAATTTGTTTACATAGAACTAAGGTATAATAGTATTCTATAAAATAATAAAAAAAAATTGCACACAACGACTTCTAAATACGAAGGAGTTTAATACCGTACCATATAATCTTATCTTGCTCTCGACGTCCCCAAGGGAGTTCTTGGCGACACAAATGTAGCTCCCCAAGTCTTCCCGTCGGATATTTTTAATAGTCATCGTCATTTCGGCTTCAAACATGGATTTCTGCCTGACCGTCATCTCATGATGCTCCGAAGGTATTATCAGCTCACCTGGGTAACAATTTATTACTTAAAACACTTGGTTTCAAATTCAATATTAGAATTTCATCTTTCCACGGTGAAGTTTTATGAAAAATGTAAAAACTTCGCGCAGACACCTAGGAGTTTTATGGCTGCCTTATAATTTGTTTCGCTTTTATCGCGGATGCTACACTGGCCGGCTTAATCAAATGTTGTTGCGATTCAAATTTTGTAATATCAGAGGATATTCAGTTAATGGAACACGAAATGTTCACCGAGTAAATTAACTTTGTCTGTTAAATTAAGACGTATTGCTATAGATTTGCATTAACATTTTCCTTAAAACTTTTAAAATATTGTAATAGTTTGTGATTTTAGTTAGTGATGTATTAGGCAGGTAAATTAATTATAAAAAAAACAAGATTGACAAGGCCCTACTGGTGCGAAGAAAACGAGGCTGCAAGTTTCGTCTATGTCTATTTAAAGTCTATTGTCTATATAAGCTTAGATATATACGAGTATGTAAGTAGGTATGTTCAAATTACATATATAACAATACAACTCAAATTCTTTCTTAAAGAATTCATGATATACGTTTCTGACTGAAATTTTTATATAAAATTGAATAGAAGGTCACTCACCAGGGTCTTTGACCCAGTAGTTGATGGATTTAGGCGAAGACTCGACGTAGCACTCGAGCGTGACGTCGGTCCCAAGCGGCGCGCCCACTAGCTGATTGGGCACCTGAATCACTGGGTGAACTGATAACAATACATTAGCTAGATGAGAATTTGCTAAGAAATTAAACTAATGTTTACTGTTTGGATATGGTGTTGTGATATTGGTATGGTATATAACAAGCTGATCAATGATGATTTTTTTTTTTTTTTTTTTTCTTTATTTTTATGGAGGGTTTTATTTATACAAATATGTCACCCTCATAGGGTCTCTTACATCTTACATTTATCGCCTCTTCATACATGTATTTACTATGTTATACAACATCTTGGCTTCATCAGTTAAGGGATGAGCCAAAATGTTGTTGCATACTCCCGTCGCCCTCAAGTTAATATTAAATTTTGTGTTGAATAGTATTCTTTCGGCTTCATTCCGTACACATTCTGTCATAACGTGTAATACGTCTTCCACAACTCCACATTCAGCACAAACAGGTGAGTCTGATTTCCCCATCAAATGTCCAAAACTGTTAAGAGGTATGTGGCCGGAACGAAGCCTAAAAGCCGTGACTAGATTATGCCTATTTAAATTAGAATTTACGAACCAGGGTTTCCGGGTAAGGCTAGGCTGGATGGTTTTATACCATATACCCTTGTGAAGTGATCTCTCATCAAATGATTCCTTCCATAAATTTCTGATGCAATCTCTTACTACAGAAAGAAGATCAGCTCCACTAGGTAAACAGTGGTAATCTTCACCATCAGTAATCGCTTCCCGTGCAAGACGGTCCACTATTTCATTTCCCCATAAGCCAATATGGGAAGGCACCCATTGTAGGACGATTTTAAAATTTTTGTTCTGTAGTTTTCTGACAGAATCCAAGATTGTGTAGGCTATCGGTGTGCCTCGAAAGTTCGAAGTGCACCGAGCCAAATGTTGTAAAGCACTCTTAGAATCTGTCAGAATTACAAAATCTCCTGAGTTAAAAGACTCGATGTAAGAAATAGCCTCAGCAATTGCCAACAATTCAACATGCATAATGGATACATTAACATTTAATTTTAGCTTTATTTTTGTGTTGCATTGAGGGTCATAAATAGCCAATCCTGAATTCCCATCGTCTTTTGAACCATCCGTATAAATAGTATAAAAATTTACATAACTTACATCTAAATAATTATTACATAAAAGTTGAATAGTAGACATGTCATAACGACGTTTTGACTTATTAACTGCCGTAATGGAAGACTTGATTACTTCACTTAAATCCACATTGCTTACCCAAGTATTTAACGAAAATTGTTCTAACTGAGAAGAGGTATACATTTCATTTGCATTTAAAGAATGGTAAGCTGAAACTGTGAGTGGTTTTTTCTTAGACCTCCAATATGAACTCTGACATAAAACAGCTAAGTTTTGTATGATTTGAATTATTTCATTATCTGTAAATGATTTAATCTTAAGCAAATATTTCATTGCCAAATATTGGCGACGTAAATGAAGGGGTTGAAGGTGTAATTCACATTCCATCACGTGAATACTTGTACTTTTTACAAATCCTCCTATGACTCTCATAAACTGATTTTGCAACTTTTCTAACTTTGCCACACTATTCTTACGGCCATTATTATACAGGAAGCTGGCATAATCCATCCGGCTGCGGATTAAGGAAATGTAAAGTTGCCTTAAATGGGATGGATGTATTCCCCAACCTGGCCCTGCTAAAACTTTAAAAAGATTTATTTGTTGAGAACATTTAATCGACAACTCTGTTATATGCTTTGACCATTTTAAGGACCGATCTAGCCAAACCCCTAAATATTTAATATTATCAACAAGTTGTAAAGAGATTCCTTTGATGGTGAGATGCACGGGAAAAGATTTGTAGCCCCTTTTAAATAAACAAACCTTACTTTTTGATTCCGATATATCTAATCCAATGTCATGAATTATATTACTAAATTTATTTAACGCTCTTTGTAGTTTTATTTCTCCGAATTTTATAGAATTGCATACTGTGTATAACAAGAAATCGTCGGCATATTGCGAAATAAAGATTTCTGGATGGACGTTAATCTTCCTACAGATATCAATGGTTGCTATATTGAAGAGCAACGGTGAGATAGGATCTCCTTGGGCTAAACCCAGGCAGGTACGCCTGCTTATATAGGAACTATTCGATAGTATTTTAAGATTTCTTTCTTTCAAGAAATTCCAAATATATCGACATATTTGCACGCCGAGACCTATTCCATCCATAGTAGATGTTAAAGCGCTAATATCGACATTATTGTAGGCGTTATTCAAATCTAAAAAGCACCCAATTATAAAATGATTATCCGAAAAACCTGCTTCAATCCGTGAAACTAAACTGACTAAGCTATCTACTGAGGATCGGCATTTTCTAAAACCTGTCGTGCATGGAGATAAAATTTTCTTATTTTCTACATACCACTCAATGCGTTTACCGATTATGTTATGGAATACTTTACATATACATGACATCATTGCAATTGGCCTAAAAGTGGGAGGTGAATGGGTGTCCTGTCTTAATTTCGGTATAGGAACAATAACGATGTCACGCCATTGCTTGGGGATTTTACCCGTTTGAAAAATTTTATTATATATTAAAATGAGGATAGATTTTGCATTATCTGGCAAGTGTCTTAACATTGAATAAGATATATTGTCACATCCCGGAGATGTGTCTTTATTGGGGATGCTGCGGTTGAACTCTTGTTTAGTTATAGGAATTTCTAATTTCAAGTTACACGACGTAAAATAAGGGTTGCTAGGGGTTGCATAATCCGGGGTAAGAGTACGGAGGAGGGTATTTATTTTTTGGCTATCTATGCATTCTCTGGGTCTTTTAATTCCCTTTAACCACCTCATCTTTTGCCACATTTCTTTGGGACAGGTAGTTTCGTCTATGGACGCACAAAATCTCTGCCATCCTATGTTTCTGGCATGTCGTAACAGTTTTTGGGACTCCTGTATTTTATTACGCAGCACTTCTAGATTGCTGGGCGTCGGGTTGCGCCTAAAGTTTTTCAAAGCTATTCTACGCTTAGCTACAGCATGAGACAGATCAGAGTTCCAGTAGGGTTTTGGGCGAAACATACTATTAATATTATAATTTGATTTTATGTATGGTATATGAATATCCGCCGCTATATTTAAGTATTCTAAAAATGTATCATATTGTACTTGTAAATCATTATTATACAAATCGAAATTTGAGAAAAGATCCTTGGTCAATTTATTAAAACTATCCCAATCGGCTATTTTATAATTTCTTTTTAAAACAAAATTCGTTGTCTCTTGGTATTTTGTGGATATTTTAATCATTAAGTGGTCACTGCCCAAAGTTTCATTTAATACGGTCCAATTAAAATAAGGAGCAATATTGGACGAAGCTATCGAAATATCCGGGGATGACTGTTGGAGACTGCCATTAACAAGTCGCAAACGTGTGGTTTTGCCGTCGTTCAAGGTTACTAAGTTAGTTTCTAAAATTGCATCAAATAATTGAGAACCTCTAATGTCGGTTTTATACGACCAATTAGTATGATGACCGTTAAAGTCTCCTAGAAATAAAGTTTTACCTTTAGAATGAGAGAATACTGAATCCCAATCCTGTTTTCTAGTATGTACAGTGGGAGCACAATATAAAACGACTATATTTTTAATTTGGTTGCAATTTAAGATTTCAATACTCAAAAATTCTATGCCAGAGTTTGTTAATGCAATGTTATGGGATTGTAATGATTGGACTGATTTGTGTACAAACAGAGCTACACCTCCATACCCATCCACTCTGTCTTCTCGGTATATATTATAATTAGAAAAATTAAGATAATCAGTGGGCTCTAACCAAGTTTCCATTACGGCAGCAATGTGGATTTTTTCCTGGATTAAAATGTTCTCGAAATCAACTAATTTATTCTTAAGACTATGGGCATTCCATTGTAGAATATTTAATTCAGCTGTTTTCCTATTTTTAGCCATTATTTATAAGAAACGTGAAAATTTGGTTTAATATTGGCCACTCTGGTATACTATCTGCTACAAATAACACAACCCATTCTATGCAACACTTTAGAATACTGTTAAATTTTGATTTAAATGAAACGTTCTTCATGAATATAACTTCCTTCAATCTACTCAGGAGTTCTCGAAAACTGACTTCTTCTTTCCGTTTCTCTTCATCAGTGGGTTTTTTATAAATAGGATATTTCGGTGAATCTATTTTTGACTGCAAGTTACTGTCATCAGCAACCTTTTCTCTGCGACGCCAAGGTTGTTTTGAAGGCCAAGGTGATTGGGTTTTAACTTCCTCTTCATGGATGACCGCTTTAGTCTGAATAAGATTCTTGCTGAACTCATCACACTCGTTTTGCGTATTAGATTTTAATGGGGGGAATGACATTGAAGATATCAAATTGTCTGTTTTCTTCTGTGTTCGGTTCTCAATAGTCTGGGGGCTCGGAGCGACATATATCGTGAGCGCTTTCCTGTATGTGCAATTATATTCTGCCATTATTTCCCTGATCTTTTTCTCCTTAATGAAAACTGGGCATATCTTGGCGAGGGCCATATGACCCCCATGACAGTTGACACATCTAAAAGATCTTGTTTCGCAGTTAGAATGATTTCCTCCGCATTTCGGGCATATCACTTTTCGGGAGGGACATCTTTTGGTCATATGGCCAAGCTTCCAACAACGAGAGCACTGTGATACGGGAAATATATAGGGATCAACAATAATCTTAAGGCCTTCTACATACACATGTCTCGGTAGTGAAGAACCTTTAAAACAAAGTCTTACAGATTCACTTCTTGACCAACCTTCCGTGTTGCTGCGTCTATTTAGACGGCGTATCGAGATTAATTCATATGGCTCTGGACAAGATATTTGGTTTAATATGTCATCGTCGGTTATTTCTAGATCAACATTTTTAATGACGCCGTATGAAAGATCTTTTTCCATAGCTCGTTGGATTCTCCAACCTCTTTCTGTAAACTCTTTACACTTCTCCAGCTTCTGTGCACTCACCTCATTTTCAATATCCAGTCGAACTCTGTACGGATTAATATACTTAACTCTTGCTATGTCTGAAATTCCATTTTCTCTTAATAACCGTGCAAATGCGAATTGTTTTGGCAATTGTTCATGGAATGAAATATACATTTCGATTTTATTAACCTCCGGCTTTAACTTCTTTTCCTTTCCTTTTACTTCTATCCACTCATTTTCGTCGTCTGATCTCGTCCTTTTCTCTGGTCTTATATCCTCCACTTCTTTATACTGCATAGTAAACTCTTCATTTGTTATTTTATATTGCTCCACTTCAAATTCACTTAAGGAACTACTTCTCGATTGAGTATTATAATTCACAATAGAATCGCGGTTATCGTCATCCATTGTAAATAAAGTTAAAGAAATAGCGCATAATTAGCCGGCCGCCAGGTACCCGACGGACACCGGTATTATTAGCGTAATGATCGCACGGCGCAACGACAATATGCACTCGAAGTAAACAACACAACCGATTCGCACGGGTGCCGTTGCGAGACTCAATGATGATATTACAGACATTTTGACAGCCCCGTGGCGCAGTTGGCTAGACACCAACTTGCGAAACGAGCGGCCGCAGGTTCGATTCCCGCACCGAGGCAAATGTTTGTGTGATCCACAAATATTTGTTTCGGGTCTGGGTGTTTGTGAGACCGAAAAGTCTCTCGTAGTTTCTGATACCCACGACACAAGACTCGTATCTTAGTGTGGGGTCAGGACTATGCATGTGACTGTTGGGTGTATTTATTTATTTATTTTATATCCTTTGCGATTACTCTTGACTTCTAGAGTAGTTATACTCGTAAGTATTTTCCGTATAAGCATTGTGTATAGAAGTTAACATGGCAATAATGTTTCTTAATAACAATTCCATAATTAACTACAGTAAATCTACTTTATTTCATAATGTCCAGACACTTGTAAAATGTTTCGGAAAATAATAATTTGTATTAAATTGGATTTCATGGATGAAATAAATAGAATAGAAAGTAGCTCCTAACTCAATTTTATTTAAATTTATAAATAATTAAAATTCAAATCTCATTTACTCCTCTTGTAATTTTCTAAAAAGAAATTTAAAATGTTGCTTTACAAACAATTGCTTAATCAATTGTTTAAACTTAAATACAAGTCAGCCTGTTAAGTACAATATTTAGAGGGGTAACAGCGACATAATTTATTATCATAATAAGCCTAGATAAATGGCCTGTAAAATAGAAGTTACTTCAACAGAGTCAAATATAAAATATCGTTGATTATGCAACTAGTTAGTGATACTCGAAGACGTTAACGCGAGGATTTTCCGTGTCCCTCAATTAGGTATGAGCAGACAACAAGGGATTACGGATAAAGAAGGTGCTACGGCTTCGGACTGGTCTGGAATAATAATATACGGATGGAAGAAACTAAACCAAACTGTCATAACCTTATCTTAGTACATAAGATATTAAGGGCCAAATTTTCGATACAATTTTTAAGTCCTGAATTTTGTGTAAACACTGTAAGCATATGAACATTTTTGGGACAAAGTGCTATTTCGCGGTAAATTGGGGACTTCCTTAATTATAAGGAAGGGCTCTCATAAGCGTACTAACGATGTCAGATCAACTTACAATGTACACTGATGTGAATCCTCTTGCTCACTGTGGGGGGGACCCCATTACCGGCGATACACAAGTACGTGCCCATCTCTGAACGTGATATCTTTGTCAGCTTCAACACTTCACCTTGGTATGTCAGTACTGTGGACAAAAACACTCAATTAACAGATGAAAGCGACCAATTTGAGAAGTAACCTCTCGAGATACAAATTACATAATTTTATATATCATTGTTTAATATTTAAATTATTCCGATGTAAAAGTAGTGAGTCGTTTAGCGTTATGAATCAAACGTCAAAGTGATACGAATAGTTCTATTAGAATTTTATATTACGTAATTGATTTTTTGGTACATGACCTCGATGTTCCAGCCTAATCAATATTCACTTTCAGAATACATTAATTGTTGGGCATGACGTGTCCA
Source organism: Cephonodes hylas (assembly GCA_030295005.1). Classification (NCBI taxonomy): domain Eukaryota; kingdom Metazoa; phylum Arthropoda; class Insecta; order Lepidoptera; family Sphingidae; genus Cephonodes; species Cephonodes hylas. The sequence continues at coordinate 9,425,784 of AP025362.1, read as the reverse complement.
ATAGCGGGTTTATTGAGGCCTTTATGAAATTGGATCAATATTTTCAGGTCGGCGTACATCAATGTTATCAAAATGATATCATCCATTCTGTATAATAAAACCTACTTAGGAGTCCATTCAAAGTTGAACTCTACTAATTACGACAAACTTTAAACAATACTGGACGCGAAACTCATCCCGGGATCCCGGGAATAGTCGGCGCGCGGTTCATTGTGACACCACAAATGCGGTCACACAAACTCCCGTAGTATACATATTCAGAAAAACAATGCCCGTCCTTGCGCCATTCAAATAAACTAAGACAAATGAATATTTTTCCTGCAGCTTTCGAAGTTTCAATTATTTTCGGATGGCCTCGTAATTAGTAGTGGAACAATTATGAATGACATTTTTTCATATATCGTCTTGGAATTCAGCTCTCATATTTTGAGTAAAATGAATGCTCGTAAATATTTGTGAGATTTAGTAAGGCGACGGTAATGGAGTTAGATAACAAACACTCGTAATTTAACCACATAATTCGCGATAGTATAAGCTCAATTCGCATTTTTGATACCGCTTTAAACTTTTTAATTCTAAAAACTGGACTCTGTCCAAGCATCAATAGGATAGATAACAGGAATGGCTGTTTTAGATTATAGTTCAAAACATAACCTGGAAGCAGTAGCATGGCCTATGAATTCAATTACTCATTAGTACTTGTATTTTTTTATTGTATTATATTCCTGGTGACAAGTGTGCGGCATGCAATAGGTTGCGGGTCGGGAAAAGTGTTGTTCGATGTTAATTATGAAATTTTCTATATATTTATTGTTGTATGTGTACCTCAACCGCAGGTACATAAATATTATCTACACACATGCAAAACATTTGAAAATGTCAGCATTTAAAAATTACTTACATAACTATAGGAATCCTGCAGTTAAGCTGCCGTTTTTAGTAGGTGCTCTGTGAGACAAAAGGTCTTGCAAAATCACTCGGACCAGTAGTCTACATGGGAATAATAAAGATTTAAACGGACGATAAACCTCAACGTAAAATATTTGAATGATAAAACCGAAGTTATGCTTCTGAAATCAACCGTCAAAAGACTAAAAAAGAATTTTTCCACGTCATAAAACAATTGAAATGCACTGCAGCTCAGTTTATTCGGACATTATTATCAGAACTATACAAAAATACACTAAATTCGTTTAGCAAATTGATTATAAGTAGTATAGTAAACAAATTGCCGGGTAGTGAAATCAATTACAATTTTATATTTCTTTGACTTAGGTTGTATTCTTGATATATTCTTAACTGTGTTTTATTATTTATAGTTACAATGCAGGAAGTCTTCATGCAGAGATGAAATAAATTAAAGTGTATATTTATGATTGATAAATAATAAATAAAAATACACTGTATTCATGATTAGAAAAAGAGGCCATTCCAAGAAGTATCATGAATGGAGGGTGTTGGATATATCCGACGTTTTCCCACGCTACACTTTCTTAGAATTAGATTTCAGTTTTTGTACGAAAGTTTATTGAAAACCAATATTTGACATGATTTAATCATATGACCTTTAGCTTTATTTGTTCAAAACGTCTTAACGAAGCACACATTTAAGCATTAATTACTTGTCAATAATTCGTAATATTAATACAGATTTTTTATTTTAGTAATGGAGATTTGATGTAGATATCATAAAAATAAAGGACTGAAACTGTAAACAAAAACTAATAAAACTTTCGTACAAAGAGGTGCGAAAATTCGCGGTTGTACACCCGAGTATTGTTTTCATCATCCTATTTTGGGAGTTAGAGGGCATAGTATTACCTTTCTACACGGGTAATTTTTGCGCCCCTAACCACCCTTTACCTAAGAAGCGTAATAAACAGAGTAAACCCAAGATTTTACCTCCGCCATAGCAATTTAGTCAAACCTTGAATCAGATCCTTTGTTAATTATTTAGTCGACACCTTGGAGGCAACACTTAATGCTCCAAAAGGGATATATCAAAAATAATACTGCTCGAACGCCAGTGTCATGTTTGTTGTCATATATGACAGGTTAACCCATGTTAGTTGCCTTCAGAGTAGGTGTAGGAGATACAACTAAGCCACTTCATGCTTGATGTGACGTATTACGGGTCATTCTCGTGTTGCTCTCAGAGATTTTGCCCAATCTTGTTTTTATAGATTGTGTTATTGTAGGAAATTCAAGAGAAAACCTTACTGAGATCACAGGCCATATAAAACTAAATAACCTGTACAAGAATCTTGCACTGTTGTTGATCACCATTAAATGCAAGTTTAATTCATCTAATCGTTTAATTATATAACTTTTTAAAACATAAATGTATTCATCAGAATCTTGTCATGAAGCAGTGGTAAAATATAACAACGTAAGCACAAATAATCTCGAATACCTTTGCTCTTGGCTCCAGTTTGGTCCCTGACAACAATTTCCTGTCCATCTTCTCTTTTCCACATTACTCGCGGCGGTGGGACGCCTCGCGCCTTACAGGCCACCCTGGCCGTGCCGCCTTCAGGAACCATCGTGTCTCCAGAAGTCTCTTCGGGGATGAAGTCTGGAGGAATTACTACGTCTAGGAAGCCCATCTGTTAAAGAGTACAGTGATATAATGTTTGATGATGAACTAAATGTTATGGGTAGGTATTATGTTGAATTGCAGTTTGAAGACTATTTTCAATTAGAAGAACGAAAAGCTATATATGAATGCTATCACTTCTAATCGAATGTGATGGAACAATTTCATTAGCAATAGAATTTAAAATTCGTTAGTTACAATAATAATCTGTTAAAAATCCTTTCGAATTTAATTAATTGAAAGCTATTAAATGTATGGAAATATGACCGAAATTACTCTTTTAGAAAATTGTTAAGATACTAATATCAGCATTACTAGGAAGAATGATTACGAGAATGTCAATTACAGTCGACACAAAAGCATCAGATCCGCTGAAACTTATTTACATAAGTGTCAACTGTGCGAGCGCCGAGTTTCCAACTGTCGCAATAAGTTCACGTATTATCAGAAAATTCTAAACTATCTTGGATTTCCAATGCTGATGGTTTCAAGTCAAACTTGTATACGTTATTCACACTACCGGCAACTGTTGCCGGGAAGACTCCGAAGAGGAAGTTAGCTTCTATTAATATGCATCTCTGGTTATTAAAAGTCCAGTTATATCTTTTATAATTCATAGCATCATAGCATTTACAGCATCTTTTCCTATATGATGTTTTACATATCTTGAAAATAAATATAAATGCCAAAATAGCCTATCGATGAAATGAGGTAATTTTATTTCAGTCATGAAATCAGGTTAGATACTAATTGTATTAACATGTCAATATTTTGATATGCTAAATGTGATCGAGTATCGTCTATTTTGGTGTCACGTCGAAACGCGTTGTATGAAACAGTAAAATAAAACTATTGGTGGTATATTATTGTGATGAAATTTGTATTTAGTGGTCGCAAACACATTTTTGAATTTGGGTGTGCGTTCACAATGAATTATCACGTAAGCTTTAACGGTAAGGAAAACATCGTGAAGATACCTGCTCATCTAAAAGTTCGTACGAATTTCTTAGGTGTGTAGTTCGACAAACTGCACTCGCCACCGTGGTGGCCCGCCCTGTCACTGGTAGAGTATGTCTGTGCTCAGAAGTGGGACGTATGTGATATATACGGTTCTATTATCTTACGTTTCTTAAGTAACTGGTAATTCTTTTAGTTAAAATAAATAGTAAATTTAGTTTAAGTTCTTTCAACCTACTTGACTTTTCATAGGATCCGTGTTGATTTGACACATGTATTGTCCTCGATCTTCTTCTTGTACGTTCTTTATGTGAAGGTACCAAGTGGAGTGGTCACTGTGCGACACCGACACCCGAGGATTGTGTGTGATAACGTGCTCGTGAATAGCTTGGATCGCCTTAGTATCCGCTTTTACCCACCCAACCTGCAAGAAATGAATATTTATTGCATGGTTGCCATTTGTGTAGTTTATAGGGAGCGCTGGATTGCGACGGTAGAGAAATAACCAAAGAACAATACCACTAATTCACACCAATCGATATAATTATGAATGCTATTGAAACTCAGATAAGGAAATCAGATTACAATACTCGTGTGTTCTATATAAGTTACTGTTAGGATTCAACACACTTGTGTACTTTTGATTGGGTTGGCTTGTCCTCATATTGTCATATTGTCGTAAAATATCATATTTTGTACACCTAAACTTTTTGTTTTTAACTGGGTGTCGAAAATTTTTCCTTCAACATCGAGTAAACTATTTACTTTAAAATCAAAAACACGATCTGTGGAATTGTAAAGCAGTTTATTTCAATAAGAAAATATATTTTTTAATATATATTCTGGTCACAGTTCACATAAGTGCAGAAAGTGCTCACCCGATAATTGCCAAGGTTGACAACTATGCACTCGAAAGTCGCGTCACGTCCTATAGGAACAGTCAGGTTCGTGATAGGCTCGCCGAACTCGGGCACCTCAACGCCGCCTGCAAACAAAATTTTGTATTAGCAATCACGGTTTAACTTTATCGATTGCTTTAGATATAGATACTTTGACTTTGAGTTTTCTATGAACTACTTTTTGTTGCCATGGGTTTAAGTTATGAGGACAGCCATTTTACCTTGTGAGTAACATCTTACTGTAGCCTCTTTAAGGAAAATATGATAAAAACTTGCAAATCTGATCATTGTAATAAAAAACCTCTGTCATTGATAGACTAGTTTCATGTCCTCGATAGACCAGAATAATCCGTCATAATCGAACTGGCTATATTCAACAGTGACATAAATATGTAAGATGCAGTACAGACATATTTCAATTCCAGGAGAAATCTGTTAAATTTACTGAGATTCGATGACGCTACTTCACGAGATATGTTTGCTTATCATGAATGTAACCACAAAGTTGCAGCTTCCCCGTCACCGGCGATACTGTCGCCGACAGTCGTACTTGTTCCGAAGACCTTGCAACAAAGTGTCAACTAACCACTTCAGCTTGTTCCGTTATTCGCGGTACCAACTTTCTGAAATGTTAAGTAACACGAATAATTTAACAAGTGATAGCAACTAGGACGTTAGCGGAGTGCTTGCGATCGTGTTATGCCTCTCCATTATTATTAATTCATTAATAACAACGAAATGTGTTCTCAACGGATTGGTTTGATAGTTATTGCTATGCATAATTGATTTCGTGCCAATATACATAAAAACCATCAATCCTGGTTCTCAAATCACCGTCATGTCACTTCAAGCAGAGTGCGTGTTTTTTCACACCTCATTTCTTTACTAGCTACTTTTAATGTTTAAAGAGCTCTAAGTTTATATCGGATAGGTTAGTAATAATGTAATAAAGTTGGTCATTAATGTCATTATTTGCCTGTCAAGGCCAGTTTCCCCATTATACGAACTTTAAACTCGGTTAAAACTTAAATATCCAAGTTTCACACACTCGGGCCGGGGACAAAGCTACACACACATAGGTAGCTAAACGAGAAAATTGCAGTTGGAATAGATATATGTTGTGTTGAGGAAACTAAAATTCATGTTTTGTCAGCCTAACGAGCTCCTAGTGGCGCGAAATGGAACCGCCTTTCTGATGAAATGTCCAAACTATTTTGTCATTTTGGTGCTAAAAGTTTTGCCTGACAAGCATTATGTCTGGCGTTTCTTATAAATCATGATTCAGAAAAATCTTTGAAAGTAAGGTCTTTATACTTCGTAATAAGTAAGGCAGAGTCCTCTGTCTTTTGGTTATATGTGCCTTTTCACTATTAATTATTACTACCTTTTTTACGGTTTGGAAAAATCTGAAAAAACCTGCACATCTAAATTTTTTTAAGCAATTCTCAGGTTTGTAGTACGCCAATCTGCACAAGGCTAGCGTGGTGGATGAAAGCCCAAGGCCCCTAAGTTTTAGAAAAGATCGTGCTTAGTAGTGGGAAATATATAGTCAGATGATGACTTCCTAATGCACAAATATCTTTATAAATAAATAAATTATACATATTGTGACCTCACTTTACGATATCAGTCCTGTGTAGTGGGTACTAGAAACTACATGAGACTTTTCGTTCTCACAAATACCCAGACCCGACAAATATTTGTGGATCCCACAAAATTTTACGCTATGGGGCTGAAATCTTTGTAAGTTCCTTAAAAGTCTACATAGTGCCGCGTATGCATTTTGGGTAATAATTTTCATATTATTTTTGAAACATTTCCCTAAGTAGCCAGGGCCATATCGCAAATGTAATGTCTCCAAACGGGTTTGTGGGAGGCAGTAAAAACTACCATTTTGCAACGATAGCGTCCACAATATTGTCACAGACTGAGACGCAGTAAAATGTATACAAAATATTCCGCTTTTGTTGCGAACGCTACTAAAAGTGTTTGGGTATTGCTTTTGTATCATGGCTTAGTGTGTGCGTTAGCCGTCTTCTGCTGATTTTATAATTTAGTTTCTGTTTATGTGCAATTTATTTCTTTTCGAAGAATAATGTAAAAAAGATGTTTGACTATGTAATTTTGTTTTGTTATTACCATATAGGTAACCAGAATGATGTTAGATCTTCATGTAGCTGTAAATGTGCATTAAAATACTATTTTTGTCTTTTAAAACAAAACTAAGAAACGTATTCAACAGTCACGCACATATCACAACGCCACATTGAGAAAGAAGTCTTTTATATAAATGTACATATTAATGAAACTACCTCGATGTCGACTTCGCAACGCAGGCTGTTGTTGAATTTGTTCTAATTTTTATGGTCTATTCAACAAATAATGAAATACTCTCAATAGTCACATATATAGTTGTGACCCTACACTTGCGGTCTCGAAACCACCAAGACCCAAAACAAATATTCGTGGGATGACACAAAATTCGTCTCAGCGCGGGGATCGAATCCATGGTGTTTTAATTCGCAGGTTGTTTTAAATTGAGACCGGAATCTCTACATCGCATTATGCATACTTTTGCCGTGAAACTAGCAGACAATAACGATATTCGTTGAGATCTGGAATCTGTGTTAAGTGTCTCTAGGCGTTCAGAATACAACTGCCAGACTTTACATTCTTGCCGCTTAAGCCCCTTCTTATCGTTCATTTACATTTCATTCATAAAGTCTCGCATAGAAGGCGTTCACCTTTCTTAAGGCAACTCGTCTGTTCCATTCATCAGCAGTTGTATTCGTCATCTTTTACACGCGTCTCATTTTTCGTTTTTATGTTTTCACAGGGATCAAGTCTAACATTATATTTTCTTAGCTCATCATAAACTGTTTTTCATATAGTTTCAATACATATTTTAATTTAATGCATCATCATTTCTAAATTTATTTTGGGTCGGCGCAGTTTGCTTTATCCTTCCAAATATCCCTATCAGCGTTGATGTAACCTCTTCCTTTTAACTATCTTCTACGCACTTCATCTATCTTTGGCCTTTCTCTGCTTTTCCACCCTTCTACTTTCATACTCCTTACCTTACTGCAATTATTTTTCAGTAAAAGAATGTATACATATTTCCAATAATAACAAAACAAACATGCGCTGAGATATAAGTTTGGTGTTGTGGGTATCAGAAATACCAATAGATTATCGGTATCACAACAAGCAGATCAGCAATGTTTGCGGATTGCACATTTACTCGGTGCGAATTTATTTGACCCAAAGGACACACTTTCACAGCCAGTTTTTAACCAACAGCAAACAATGTAATTCGCATACATTGTGTAATTAGGCCGTCATTTCTGAACTATGTAAATGTAGAAATTCTCAAATATTGAATATCAAAAGTGGTCCGAGAAATTTTCTTGAAAGCAAATGTGAATAATAATGCAGTTTACATAAGAAATATCAGCCTCGCAATTCTGAGGGCGATACTTTCATAAATTCAGTGAAATTACCCATCTTTTGGCGCTTCAAAGAGGCCATATTTCTCGGTGGCGACAGCGCCTTGCAATGTCGACCATCAGCCAATGATAAATCAGCACGCTGACACAAGAAGGAAAAATAAAGTCGTGTCATATTCACAAAAAAATAAACATGAAAAGGATATGGGGAAATTATACATTTTAATTAGATGAAAAGTGTAGTAGTAATACAAAAAATTAAAGTTAAAAAATCATATTAAGATATCTTGAATTATAATCTATTGGATTGGCTACGGTTAAGGATATACCAGGACAAACACGGTGATTTGAAGTCCTTTTACATATATGGTCCTTTTACATATTACTTATACATATGGTATACGTTTACTATCAAGTAAAGTCAATTATGTATTTTTTTAAATATTTTTTGTGTATTTGGTTTCAGAGCTAGAGTTTGAGTTCTCCATTACCAAGGTTTCTGCAGTAATTGCAAAGAAGTAACGTTAAAAAACTGTCTCTTTACCCTAGTTATCACATTCCAGTAAAGAATTGTATCTGGTTTCTGATTTGTTTGCAAATTCAAATGGAAACTAAATGAAAGTTCGTACTGGTCATTTGTCATTGGGTGGGCAAGCGGCGCCAGTTCCGACGGAGTTCCGGCTGCAAGCTGCTTTTATTAATATTTCCAGCGCGAATCCACGCTTTATTAGCAAACAGCCGTCATGTGGCTGATAAATTATTAATGTGGTCGCAGCGCAGCTTGCGTTTTGTGACCCGTTTTTTCTGCGCACGTACCAGTTCACGAGTTACATGTGTACCCAAAACTCACACTATTAATGCACAAAGAACGGCCGTGATTGGATTTCGTTGTATATCTATGAATAGGAATTACGGATATACCCTTTGGAGAACTGTATAGAAAATATAAAATACTTTGAAACGCATACAAAAGTATGCTCCAAATGCAATGTCATCGAATTTATTATTAAAGTCTTTCTAAAGATTTGGAATATCGGATTTGTGTGTAGCAATTTCACGATACTATTTTAAAAATACTTAAATTGCATATATGTTTTATGCCTTTAATAAAACGATCATTTGTTTCAAACGTTGAATGTAATTTGTTGTAAGTGAGGCTTTTGTAAAAAACTTCAGGTTCTTTTAGCATTTATTTCAGCGCTGATTGCGTTATGTAAGACTGTTGTAGAGATGTGCATTATTCATTTATGTTGCGCAAGCCTAGTGCAGCTGTTCTACTCCAAGCGTTTTGATATTAGTCCCGACAAGAGTTTAAGTGACACATCGCGAAAACTTCCGCAATTTTCCTTTTTTATGTACTTTTATTATAGCTGTGGGGAATTATATTTATGCATCGCTAGGACTTCGGTTGTTGTCTAAGTTTCTCAATGTTATTAGAGAAAACTCACGCCTTTTTTGCGGAAGAAATAGTCAGATTGCTGAGTGGTATTTCTACACTCAAGTTTAGCGAGCTGTTCTTAATATCCTTAATTGAAACAATTATTAACGTTTCTCGAACACATTTTAAAGCCTCCCGTGCCACTACTATGATTGTAATAGATAAATCGAGCAACATTTCACTACATGCGAATCGAATTTGGGAGAGTCTGAGTTTCGCGCTTTTAAATCTCACCGTAATTATAATAAAAAGTAACTAAAAAAGTACTTATCCAAGTAACAAACGGTGTACTGCTGCATATTTTATGCCCTCACTTGCGAAACAGTTCTACTTGCGTATGTAAATTTTCAAGAGACGATAAAAACGTCAGATATCCTTTGTTCCACGTGACGTTCGCGCTCATGTGTCAATTTAAAAAACGTCACTGATTCGTTCCGATGTAAATGTGCTGTATTTTTATGTTACATTCAGTATATCTACTATTTTAACATCGTAAATATAAATAAGCAATAATAAATGAAAACTTTGTAACCTTTTGGTGATGGTTTAATATTTTATATTTTTTGTTATAAAAAATATTAAGTTCCTTAATTTCCCTATGATTATCCATTTACATTTTTAGAAAAAACTTACCAAACTATTTCTTATAAAAACAATATTCAAAAGTATAAAAGAATTTCCAAATATTCATCTGTACAGGACACCATCATTTGTTTTCTATTAGGAATTCAGACTGACAAGCAAGGAAATATTTTATAAAAGGAACGAAATAAAATAAATCAAACCATTTCGACGAATGAATCGTTACACGGACCATTTAAGTGTCTATCTTATAAAAAGACAGCCATTTATCAAGGAAGTGCATGTCTAAAATGCTTTGAACGCAATTTTCAAGATGGATGCCGGGCTACTGATTACGTCGTTTTTGTGTTAAGATTCTTAACATAAATCAAATTTGTATTTCATATTTTATTTTCTTTGGCATAGCTGTGGAGTGTCCTCACCTTTTTTAAGTATTATTCTAATAGTCTCTCTCTGTACCTACTTATGTACGGTAGTGCATTGTTTTATGTAATATTCTACTTATGTATATTCAAATTTATTTATTGTAGTTACTGGTTGTGTGACACAAATTCATAGATTACTACCATCAAGACTATTTTTTGTAGGATCTACAGGTATAAGGTGTTTAAATGTAATGTTGATTTTTCCAGTTTTAAATGTTCTAACCATTTCAAGATGAAACATTCGTATTAAATTGTGAAACTTGTAAATTCGTGATGTCATGTTGTTAAGCTTATCACATTTATAATTCATATTTATTTTTAATTCGAAACAATTTCACTCGGCGTTTCTTCTTCTTCTTCTTCTTCAACCCATATACGCCCACTGCTGAGCACGGGTCTCCTCTACCATTGAGAGGGTTTAGGCCATAGTCCACCACGCTGGCCTAGTGCGGGTTGGCGGACTACTTCTTCTTCTTCTTCTTCATCAACCCATATACGCCCACTGCTGAGCACGGGTCTCCTCTACCATTGAGAGGGTTTAGGCCATAGTCCGCCACGCTGGCCTAGTGCGGGTTGGCGGACTACACACCTAAGAAATTCCTAAGAACTCTTAGGTGTGCAGGTTTTATCACGATGTTTTCCTTCACCGTTAAAGCAAGTGATAATTCAATTTGAATACACACATAACTTTCGAAAAGTCAGAGGTGTGTGCCTGGGGTTTGAACCCGCGACCGCCGAGATTCTCGTCCGCGCGCCTAAACCTCGAGGCCATCACTGCTTTATTTAGTCTAAATTACAACACTCGTTTATTAACGAATTCAGTTTAAAAGTCACTTTCGGTGTTCAGAATTAAAAGCGAAATTAATTTTTCATAACAAAAAGAGGCGGCCATTTCAGACTTCATTAAAAATTTTTGGCCACAACTCGATCGCCCGCAGAATGAACTTTTCCCATTTCTCATTTTCGAGATTACTCCTAATTGAAGAAACTGCAATGATTGACTTTTATATTAATAAAAAACAGACCGATTTGATATTGAAATTTTGAAGCAAGTTTTACTGAGTATCTTAAGGATTATTTTTAGAATAAGTTTTATAACGTTGAATTATTTTAAAATAATGTTTCTTATCTCAAAACTTTGACAGACTAGACAGCGTAAGTAACCTTAAAAAGGTAATAAAATAAAGCCTGTACTTAGACACTGTATAAGGCGCTTTTCGAAGTCGACAGGTATGTAGACATTTATTTATATTTCAGTAGATTCGGTAAGGTTGAGGCGTGAGATCTCAAATAAAACGAGAGTCACGTTCGACTGAGTGATATCACGTCTACGGCTCATCAGCGGGAGCACGTGACGACTTTAGTACAAACAGATTTCACAACACGACCATTAATGTTGGGCCTGTTGGTTGAAACTGACGTCTTCGCACCTCACCTTAAAATAAGTAGAGTCAAAGCTCTTTTTATGTTGGCGAAGTTAATAAATACGCAAAAAAGCGGCCCGCTGCCGCCGTGCTCGCTGCAAAGTTTTCGTTCTCCTAACTTTATTATACCATTAGACTACGCGTGATAAAGAATCGCACTTTCTTCTCGTAATGTTATTTATTTCAATGATTGCAACAAACGTTGTATCCATTAATTTACTCAGACTACAGTCGATGTTGTTTGTAGATCATTGAGAATAACAATAAACACGGCTTGTAATTTATAAAATCATTTCAGCTTATTCGGAGCCTTGGAGAAATGAGCGGCTCCGTTTTATTTTCAAAGGGCGTAATAATACTTAAACTTTCTGAACAAGTTCAGGTATATTGAAATAAAAGGACGGATGAGGGCGCGTTTTCTGTGGGTTTATTACGGGTAAACGTGATGCACACAGGCGAGTTCCCTTGTTTAGTAAGTAAATTGTGAGGCCTGGGGAGAAAGGGCCATCAGCCTCACTTTTACCAAACAGATTTGTTAAGAGCGACTACAATGAATTAATTAATTTTGGCCCCAGCGATGCCTTGTTTACATTTTCATTAAACAGAACCAGTTTAGTAGAGGCGTGATTAGTTCATGTCATAAGATAGGCCAAGTCATTGTCAATGATAATTACAATCAAGATGCTTCCTTCGATGTGATATTGGGTGAAACACAACCGCTTAACGTCCAATGTCTTTTTTCCTTAAAAAATACGCCATAGAAACCGCAGCTTGTCTTACACAATAAGCTAACTTTATAAAAAATACGACGGGTTTTTGCGTTTATTTTTATACTAACATTGAATATTAAGTCGGTATGAACATTCTTAGATTTAATATGAATAAATTTTATATAGAAAATATGTTTCTACGTTATTTTAAGTGTTGGAATATATTTGCTGTTACCATCATAAGCCATGTTAAAAAATCTTCATGTTAATCCGGGCGCGTACATTAATAAATAGATCTTATTGTTTTGTCATAATTAAAGGCGTGCGTGCATTTGAAAAAAATAATTTATATCCGATTTAAACCGAAAAAGTTAAAAAACAAAGATTTAGGAAGAGAAAATAGGACTGCCATTTTTCGTGTTTTATTGCACTGGAAACTAAATGATGCCTAATAATTTTTCATTTTTTATGACACTGTTGACTGCCTTATTGAAACTGGGTTATTAACATGCAGAATACGATCTCAAGGTCGGTCAAATTTGATTCGGATCCTTCAAAGTTCATTGTTGATTCTTGAGGCTTATTGTAACATATTCATGCGTAATATTGCCGTTTTTTAAAAACTAATAACATTTTAACCGATTTGGGAACTGAAGCTTAGACCTCGTGGGTCACAGACCACGAGGCAGTTAACATATCTGACCGTTGTTAAAAAGTTTTGATTCAGCATTTGTTTACGAGATGTAAATATATGTAGTACCTAAACATGCACTTTCCTTTTTGAACACTGAACCTGCCCACATGGTGCATTTCACTTATAAAATTCACTTACAATCAACGTTGTAGTAAAAATAAAACATTGGTAAAAGGAAAACTATTTAGGTAAATCCTAATAAGGTTTATTTTTTGTTAGCCAGTCCGTAGTGATATTCATCATCATCAGCGAATATTTGTATGTCCCACTGTTGGGTGCGGGCGTCTTGTACAGCTAAGAAGGGTTAGACCTGAGGCCATCACGCAAGCACCATTTAGGTCGGCGGACTTTACAAATTTTTTATGTGTGCATTCGTGATATTATTATCATGAATTAAAAAAATACATATTTACATCCTTAAAGAGGTTGCCCTATTAAAACTATAATAAATGCAATTAAAAAAATGACGTCAGCGAGCACTAAGCCTTCAAAAGCAGTCGCTAATTACAGCAAGAATGTTCGTAGTTATTTACAAGCGAGGGAAGCATCTTATTGTTAGACTGAACAAGTGTAAACGAAAAGATTGGGTCTGTATACGTCATTAGCCGGCTTCCTGTGCCTAATTGCGCCGCTGGCGACTCTGCAGGAAGTCGAAAGATTGCGTTCAAATAGCAAACGTTTTCGTCCCTGTCTAGTTGGATATTAGACGGACGGCGGATTCGGCGATCAGGAGATCCATTCATTTACTATGGCGGAAGATATTCATTTATCTGCGTGTAGTTCGCGCTCGATTCAATTAGCGAACGAGTTTCAGATGAGATTGTTTGTTTGTTTAGATAAAGGTAATTCTAAGGTATATCTGCTACGTGTTCGAGAAAAAAATGTCTTTGCGCAAGTGAGGTGCGTCAAACTTAAGAATGTGGAGAGAATTTTGTTCAATGTATTAAAGTTGAATATTTCGTAATAAAAATTTAAAAAGGCAAATTCATTGACGCTCGCTAGAGGTTCATTATTAGAATGTCTCGAATAAGAAATAAAAGTTTTGAAGATTTCTTAGTCACGTATCTATAGCCTGTCTCAGTTTTCGATCACGGTCTGTTTACGCCCTGCTTAAACATGTTATATAGACATCACGTCTAGAGGTAACTAGGTGCGCGGTGTGAGGTAGCTTTAGGGTGGTTTTCGTGTCATGCAGATTTCATTTACACCGACACCCGGCTGTGAAGACCCGGCGTATTGACTCAAGTCGCGTTTTGGAGTAAGGCGGTTTCCGTCTAGCTTCCTTGTAAGTAAATACATAGTTAGGCATTTTGAACCAGAATTAATAAATGACAATGACAAAAGAACTATACATGTGTCTGACATGATTGATTATAGATATTTTTAATAATTCTATTAGATTTGTATTAAGTAACCATTTTAGCCGCTATCAAGCTTATCTCGCCTGTTTGTTAAGTTACTTTTTATATAAAAGTAAATACCTTTAGATTCGACATGAAGTTGGGATAATCAAGTCACTGGCCATGTGAAGTGGATGTGGTACAAAAAAGATAATACATAAATGAAAATACAAATTTACCTACACCGAGAATTGAACACATAATAACACAAGAAATACAAGTCATCAACGCGGCGTTATATTCACACAAAATTCTATTAAAACAAGCGTCTAAAAATACATATGAAAATAGCAAGAATAGGTGCGATAGGTCGCAGCGACTTTCATTTTTGTGCGCTTTCCTCGAGTTGTTACAATGTGAATGACGTCGGGTTCGGCGAGACGGCGGCAATGATTGATGAGGGAATTAATTAATACGCCACTTCCTTCCGAGGAAAAAAACAAAGTGAAACCAGCCGGATATAAATACTAATCCCGTAATTTGGCTTTGATTCAGCGAAAATAATTAAAAACATCAATTGTACTGCTTGGCTGTACGCCGTAAGTAAGCGGCTGTAAGCCGTAAGAAATATATGAAGCGTATCATATGCATAATTTAAGATATAAACATTGCAAGTTTGCAGAGGATTGATTGATTTACGGGGAAATGAAACCGTTTTGTCGATTATAAATACGGTTTCGAGAATTGTTATAGACAATAGTGGAAAGAAGCGAAGTCAACAGACAAACGGTTTTAAAATGTTTCAATGTTTTACATAACAGTTTTCGTACTTTGTCACACATACAGGAGAATATAAATATTTTATCGATCCATGGAGGCGATTTTTATTTTGTAGAAAATAAGGACTTTTGTCTAAAAGAATAAAAACAGTTGAGACTAAATAGGTATATTGCACAACGGACAACAGGGATTTGGCGATGAAAAATCCTAAAAATCTTATTCGGCGTTCAAAATTATCAAAAATATTTGTCATTTATTCCTCAACAAACAGATAGCTCTTCTTTCAATTCTTTCTGGACTGGATGGAATTTAAACTAAACATTTGGTGTAGTATAAATTATAATATCGCTTCACGTAAACTTAAAAGGAATCCTAAAGCAAACTTCTATATGAACCCCTTGGGATTATGATGTCAACAATAACTTCTTTCAAGAATTCTTCGAAATTTAATTACTTGAGCTACTTTCTTAGGGGTAATTTTCATTAAAAATAAATATTTTAATCAATTCCGGGGCATTTTGGCAAGCTAAAGTATGTTTACGTAACCCTTTAATTTGAAACTCAAGTAAAAAGTTAAAGTATTTGCCCACCACAAGGAGATTGTTCGTCTTAATAGGGTTTTTAATATAATAATTCAGGAGCACGGTAAGAAAAACTGAGGGAATTAAACAAGACCACAGCGTCATTACTATCCGCCAAACGCCATATTTCTTAACCCTTTTTCCGCCATTTCCAAAGTTTTAATTAGTGCCAGAGGACATTATCCTGGCTCTCCTTACTGTCTCCCTTGTTCCTGCCAAATATGCCAATTTATTTTTAGTACGTATTCAGATGCGATACATGACATTTAATTTCATATTGACTTTCTACGGGACTATTTCGATTTTCTATGGAGTACTTAATATAATACAGATTGAATTGAATAAATTGGGGTGTATTTTGCGCCAAATATAAGTTCAATGATGTGGGACTAACGGTAACATTTTAGTATGTGAAATAGATGCAGTGCATATTAATCATAACCAAACATGACACAACTTTACCTATTTTATTCTGTTTTTCATAGCCGTGATGGATTCTGATATTGTAATCTGAAACTGGATTGTTTGTTACCTTTCAACCCCGCGCTCGGAGTAATCAATCTTTACTAAATTTGCTTGCCTATATTTTGTAGTAACATATACATATACATAGACTAACTCTGTATCCCAGAGAGTAAAATACTACTTGTATTGATTAAAGCGCGATATAATTGTCACCAGCTATGAGACATCAAAAGTTGAGCAAGATCTTTCTTTGAATGTAGACTTCTAATACAATGTTTTGTTAGTGGTCTACTTCTATTTTGTATCTTTTTTTTAATTAGAAGGAAGCGAATTTCCAAAATGAAAACCTATGTTCGCGACTTCTACGTTTCAGTTTAAGCGCGAATCGCTTACGTACGTTCACCTACGAATGTACCTTTTTTTTTTAATAAAACGTAATTGCATAAAAATAATTTTGAAATAGATAAATAGATTTCCGATCGATACTCTACATCCACTGGACTGTGTGGCTTTTAATAGCAATACGGTAATTGGCCACGTTTCAATCAAATAGCATTTCGATGAATAAAGTCCGATTTTTTTAGCGTTAGAAATATAATTTCGTGCACCCATTCATTGGTACCTACTGTAACAATGCGATAGAAATGAAAGCAAGCGACACTAACGTGTTCATAACGATAGACACGAGCATGTGTGTAGAACAAAGTTCATTTGGTTATTATAATTTCGATACGAATTATTGCTTTCTATTTGAGTCTGGATCGATACTCTATGCACTCGAGTATCAAGCAAGTGCTTGCAATTCTATAAATTGATTGCGTTTCGAAATTACTTTTTTATAAATTACTATAATAGACCAAAATATCAGATTTGAGAAATTATTCACTTATCGCATCGCTCGCTATTAGATTTGGTGAATAAAATATCAGTCAATAATTGCATTCCTTTTCTTTTGTTTTCTAAAATATCTTCGGTTTCACATTAGTTTAATAGTGGAGTGTGTAGATGAAAGATTTGCTATAGTTATAGTTATTTCACCTGGTTACTTCTTTATTAGTCATCTTCTTCTTCTTCTTCATCAACCCATATACGCCCACTGCTGAGCACGGGTCTCCTCTACCATTGAGAGGGTTTAGGCCATAGTCCACCACGCTGGCCTAGTGCGGGTTGGCGGACTACACACCTAAGAAATCGGTCGCGGGTTCGAACCCTAGGCACACACCTCTGACTTTTCGAAGTTATGTGTGTATTCACATTGAATTATCACTTGCTTTAACAGTGAAGGAAAACATCGTGATAAAACCTGCACACCTAAGAGTTCTTATTAGGCATATTTTAAGAAAATAATGCTAAGATAGAAGTAGTATGGCCGCCTAATGAAATCAATAATCAAAATAAATAGCTCCATAAAAAAAAAACTTCACCGAGACATCATTTATTTAGTTCTGATGGTTTTCCACTAGAAGAAGGCCCTGAAGAAAAAAAAGTCCTGATTTTATATTGAACAAGTGTTATTTAGTTAATTCCATCTGGAATGGTTAAAAATATTGGTGCAAAACATTTTTGTATAATCTCAAAAAGGGCGGTGACGTGAAGTCGTAGAAAGTTACTAAAGCTGCACGACAGCGTGGGGTATGAGTCTGTAAATCCGACATTTATTACGCGACTGGCATGTATCTATGCGTCGCAATCTCTAATCACATGTTATTCATAATGACACACGGCGTGTACGAACACAAGCGGGCTCATAAAACACATTCGGCTAGGTCCCATTCAATGGCAACAAACATTTTAATTAGCGGACTTACGTGATGTTGAAAACGCTTAAAGTTGTCCCCAGTTGTCGGAGTCACAAGTCAGGATGTTGAAGATGCGACCTCGTTTCGCTTAATCCTCGCCTGCGCTAGATGAATGGACATAATTTTCTGTACTTGACACCGCGCCTAGCTCTGTCATTGTGGGACTCAGCTATTCGTCGTTTTGTTCGTTTTTATTGCCGTCACTTGCGAGACAGTTGTAAGTTGTATCAACAATTTTTAACATACGTTATACACTGTTTACAATTCAACTCGGCTGCCTTGTTCGTGGCTGAGCGAGCGTTTCTTGCACTGCAGATATTAACTATTTATGAGGAACATTCATACTTTTACATATTATTAAATTCAGCTTGTGTTGTCTACATGGGTTTTTACTTTTGATGTACTTGGTTCAGTTTTGTTAGTATTTCATTCTATTTAGGTATGTTACGAAAAGGTATGTGTAGATAATAGGAGTAGTTTATGTAAATGGCCTTTTGGAAACTTGTCACTGATATAAATATTGCAAATAGTGAAAATTGTACTGAAATGAATCTTGAATGATTTAATCATAGTTATTGTTCAAGCCCAGTGCACTCAAAAGGAACAATATAAAAAGGATTGGCGAACTTCATAGAGTATTGTTTTTGTCTCGACTCTCAGACAATGCAGCAAGGTTTTAACGGAGCAAAGCAAATATTATAGTTTCAACATTGTTCTATTTTGAGTAATTGCGCTGAAAACGGTTGAAAATTTCCCGTCGTAACTGCATTTGATCTTTTTCAACGAATGAATGTCCCCAATTTACTGACAGTTCATTCATTTTGAGTGGACGTGCGGCCCGTGGAAATATCCTTAATGTTAGCTTTTAATAAATATTTCAAATAAATTAATGTAAGCAAGGCAAATCTAAAATACACATTTACCGATACAGACGAATGAATCTTTCGACGAAATACGTAATTCAAGGTAGAAGAAAAACAAAACTTTTAAATTGTAGACAAGTTGAACAGAGTTTTGCCAAAAAACGATATTACTTTCGTAAAACAACTAGCTTGTACTTACGCAGCTGAATAATTAATGGACCGAGATAAATTCCGCGCTCAAGAAATATCTAAAATGTTGAAAGAGTATCCCGTTGTTTTTATTCACAGGGAATTGGCTTATGAAAGCGATTCAAATTTGCCAGAGATTCAATTTACATAACGAGCGATTTGTACCTCATAGAGATTAAACCTTCTGTTACCGTTTTGTTTGTTGAATATCTCGGCCGCTTCGCAAGAATTGCCTTTCTTACAAAACTCTACTTCAAGCTTGTTTAAGTATTTGCTGCTTAATATCGATTGATACCGTTTTATTTGCTGATAAAAATAAACTCGTCTTTAGAAGTTTTTTCAACTCAATTAAATTTATTGGATTTATAGAACGGTAGTTCAATTGTTTTAATTCATATTTCATGCTTCTACGGCTGAGAGAAGTAGTTGACGAAGCTGATGGGCAGACGATTAATAGATTATGAATCTTTCAGGAATTAACTAAGGACATACGTACCTATACAAGTTTTGTAGGGATTTTTAAGTGTGATACAATAAAGTTACAATATAAATAAATAAATACACCCAACAGTCACATACATAGTCCTGACCCCACACTAAGATACGAGTCTTGTGGCGTGGGTATCAGAAACTACGAGAGACTTTTCGGTCTCACAAACACCCAGACCCGAAACAAATATTTGTGGATCACACAAACATTTGTCTCGGTGCGGGGATCGAACCCGCGGCCGCTCGTTTCGCAAGCTGGTGTCTAGCCAACTGCGCCACGGGGCTGTCTTCAAGTAATCAACTTCAAGTATACTAAGTTAATTACTTTATTAAATATGAAATGTGGGTGTGCATGTGTGTGTATGTATGTTTATAAAAATATATTATTTTTTATGTCGTATTATTATGTTTACCCCTATGTACATACTTCCATTTCTTTTATTCCATCCAAAGGTTGCCTGGAAGAAATAGCTATCAGCGATAAGGCCGCTTCGCCTATTGCTCCACTTTGTCTTTTATTTTAAGAACTTTATTGTAACTTATTTTTAAGTGGATATAAAGTGTTATCTGTCTATCTGTATTTACTAGTTATCTGATTATATATACAAATTAATCTAATTTAATAAAACTGTTGAATTACTTAGGTTTATATTAAGTACATTCTTTTGAACTTTATTTCCGAAACCGGTTTCCTTTTCCATACTGTTACGCTTTCAATGAGTCTAAAAGTCTAAGTCTTCAGTAAAATATTACTTGTATAATATTACGTAAGATTTATTTACTTAAGATCTATGACACTTCCTTCAGCATGAAATGTTCATTCATCGAGGTTGAATGAGACTTTTTCAGCGCCAATAAATGTAAACGAGCCCTAGGAGGCGCAATTAAAGTGAGACAGAAACGGCACAATCCCCAGGAGGCCACATCTTTGCTCTTTCACTGTTCAAAGTTTTAATTAGTGACGGAGATCATCACGCCACTGATATTTTATCTTTATCTTTGTTCCAGTTGTTTGCGATTAAAGAGATCCCAGTGCCCATTATTTCGACACCTACTTTTTGCTTAATATTTAAGTTGCTCAATTGTTTAAAGTTTATTTTGGATATAATATTACGTTTGACTTTCAGACAGTGGAGGGAAAACTTTTGTTGGCGCATGCTTTTGTTGAATATTGGCAATATTTTATCGTGAATTAATGAGTGCACATATGATACTAATGCACACACATTTGGCCAATATCTATCAATATTTTTTTATAGATTTACCAACATCGTCGTTGTATCGTCGTGTATCAAGCAATCCCCAGGCTCTGTTCTGATAATAACACCTTTTCTAACATTAAAAAAGACCCACTACCTTTTTTCCCGATACAGAAATGACGTACGTCACACAGTTACTATGCTATGAAAGCAAGGGGCCAATATTGTAGGAGTAAAAAATATGCAAAAATAGTTATTGACTTAACAGTTAGGCTATTGAGCTTGAAGGTACGACTCCTACTAGGGGTGGTTAACATATGATAAAACGCGGCATTAAAACCATATTAAACATCACATTGAGTTAATTAATTACTGAGTCTAAGGTCTAGATTCTAGATAATGAAGAAATTATATACAGAGGCCAAAAATAGCTAGACGGGGCTTGGAAGTTTATAACAGACTTCATTTACTAAAATATTTACTGCTAGATTTTCCAAAATTTTCCAATTGCCTATAAGTTATCCACATTAAAATAAAATAATATTTAGTATGCTTTTGTTTCATTTAAGCGAGGTTCAAATGTTTTTAACCTATTTCAATATCGGATTAGAGAAAATTAATACCTGTTTAATAATGGCTTGTGTTACATTTTCAGTGAACCAGTTCGTAGTACATGTTTAGTATAATAAATTCATATGAACAGTCGCTTGATACAAATGAACGAAGCGGGTAATTGTATAGAATTTAGTCACTGGTTTGTCAATTAATGGGCGGTGTTTTAATATGTCCACTTTTTCATCAGAGACGTTAAATGTTTCTACTTAGGTGGAAGAAGAGGCAAGTGCCCAGTTGTGGGACATGCAGGGTGTACTCAAACCGTGATCTAAGACTAAGGCAGGTAATAACCACGGTGATAACGAATTCATTGCCAATAAAAAAAATCACCGTAGCTAGTACCTGCCTAAGTTTTGAATCACGATCTGAATAGATCTGTATAATAATGTAATGATTACAATGATGATATGCGTCATGTGTCATATGTTTATATTGTTGTTGTTTGTTGTCGGATGGTGAATTGTAGGTTTGAAAGTCATACAGGCAGCTGCTCTTATACTACCGCCAGAAATTTGAGATTCTAAAAAAAACGCCACAATATCGCTTCCGTCAATTTTTTGCTAGACCGCGGAAGAGCATTTTAAGCTGACCATGGCGTGGATCAACGTATACAAAAATCTTTTTTTCCTTATTTTTATGGGGTGTTTTTTATTTTGGACAAAAAAATCTGTGCGATCATTTTTTTTGTGCAAATGGATAATATCTTTCAGATGCAATGAAATATACAACGGCAAGAAAATATGCACAAACATAAGAGACGATCTTTGATTGTTAATAGATACAGACTTAAACTCTGGTATATTTGAGTTTCAAAGTATTAATAAGATTGCGGTTAAATTGGCAACGTTTAAAGATTTCGGTTCCCGTTTCGTTTGAGAATCTACAAGTGTTTGTCTTTTGTCTACGTTTATGGCTTTGCGGCCTAAACTGGAATGTGATGAGATTGGAGATTTGAGTTTATTGGAGAATTTTAACGAGTAAAATGCTATTCGGCGTGTCATAAAAATAGATTTTGTATGCGTATAAATCAGATGATCATAAATATTTATTTATTAACGGACTACAGTCTTTGATATATGCGCCTATAAAAAGATATATTGATAAAATCATAACGCCCGACTTGATAAAAGTCAGTTAGTGAAACAACAGATAACTTTGATTTCCTGCCAAGGCATTTAGGATGGCATCGCAAATAAATATTTATACTATAGATGTTGCAACAATCAATAACACATAGTTGACAGAATTGGCTATTCTCAATAAAGGAAAAAAAATTGAAGCACCACACGCAATCTTTTCTTTTTCCTCATGTCGGCAATAATTATCGTAGTAGCTATATTAATTCGTTCCTTTGTTTCTCGTGCGGTCGTGTGGATCATACACTTCTTTATTAAAGGACGTGATTAAATGGGTATAGAAATACATACATGTTTCGATC
The DNA here is from genome assembly GCA_030295005.1 of Cephonodes hylas. NCBI lineage: Eukaryota > Metazoa > Arthropoda > Insecta > Lepidoptera > Sphingidae > Cephonodes > Cephonodes hylas. The sequence continues at coordinate 9,402,852 of AP025362.1, read as the reverse complement.
TGTACTTACCTCTTTTCGATACTAAACCAATGTGATGGTGCAGTTATTGTTATAGTTCTGTAGATATATACTCGTAGAATATTTTCCTTGGATTTTATTTTCAGATTGTATGTAATAGCTATTTCTTTATACATATATATATGAGCCTATAGGCCCCTGTTAATACACGCAACTAATAAAAAATTCGATGCATTTACTCTCCTATGAATACTAATTATTACAGATAATTACTATTTATAACAAAGTAGTCAGTATATACAGAACAGATACCTGTTAAAACTCACAAATAAAAACTTACTTCTCGATCAAGCACATTATTGGAGATTACAAGCACTTATTTTATCGCAAAAGGTCGGCCGCGGTTTATGAAGCATAAGGAGTATTTCTAAGCCTTCCTGGAAAAAACATCCTTATGTGTGGGATATGTAAAATAAATATTTCGGTCGCGATATCCATTTCTACTAAAATCAAAGTGGAGCTTCGCACTGGCCGATTTTAATATTAGTGCATACTTGATTTTATTTCCAAAAACGTTCTTCAGAGCTTTTAGATTTAGAGGAGAGCTTAAAAATAAATTGTAAACGAACGTCAAAAATATATCCTGTTTATTTTCTCCTTTTGCGTTCACATTTTTCAGCGTTTCTCTGAATTCGTCAATGAGCGGAGTTCTTTTTAATTTAAATGTTTTATTTTATTATTTAACAGCATACGGTGTCTGCGAACAAGTTTATGAATTTTTATAATGGTTTTCTTCTTAAAAATATTTGGAATTAAATTAAATTGCTTTATCGTCAGTTCATTACTCATTACTTAGTTAAGTGGCGCCTTATACATCATGGTATAAGTATGTACTGTGCTTTATCCAGATCCTAGATTAAATTCCCGGACAAAGTGTTAATTGCTTTTTTATCAAGTTATTGTCAGTAGCAAAATGGGATTTTCACTAGAACTAGCAAAACGTGGATTCAGTAATGCATTTCCGTCTACCATAGGGGTACACTGACAAGAGGACATGTATGTGTGAGTGTATCATCGGTTAGGTTAAGATTTTAACAGATAAATATTGAAATAATTTATAGGCACGTCCGTAAATATTTCGAAAAAAATCTTAAAGTTTTGTGTTGTTGTGGTCTAGTCACCGGGTTTTTTTGGCGGAACCATATTTGTATAGGCCTGTACTTCAGGTGTATCAGATATACTGAGTGTCAAGTTGCGGGTGAGCATAATGTGTTTGGTTATCCGATGTTCATCCGATTAGCATCTAGTCGCAACAATTGTGCCGACGTAATTTTGTAACTACATTACATTTGCCAGATAATAAGTATCTGCAGTTGAGAATATATAATTCCACCGCTATGGTTCATATAACAAGTCGTGCCAACATTGCTTCTATATTTATTTACACGCATTGTCTCTCGACTAGATAAAAAATGTGCGCTATATTTTAGCACCGAATACGAACAAATGTCCTCTACACACAATATGATATTCTGAAAGGGGAACAATAGCGGCTGTCACATTTGCCCGGTTGGACGAAGTTCGTATGTCATCGTTCTCCGCTAATTGGATGTAACTTTTCAGTATAGTGATGCATAGCCAGTGGAAATAGCCGCATTCGCACGCACACCTCCGCCACCAATGTGCCTTCACGCACCGCCGCGCCGCGCCATTTGCGTCGAGTCCGATGAATATTGTATTTACTCATAACTATGCACGGGTAATCGTGCAGTTAATTTTGCGTTTCACCTGCTATTTTTTGAGTAAGCTAACAGGATAAATAATGTCAGTCTATCGGAATCTATTGCGACTTTGGATGTGGGTAGGATTGAAACCGTAGATCGGGTTCGAGTGTCTTTTTTTCACCGAAGAGAATACTAAGTCCTTTCTGCCAGTTAGAGAAAAAGGGAGCAAAAATCTTATGACAGGAACCTAACGCACCTACATTTTTTACTGTTACACTGGCTTTGCCAAATTGAATTGTACATTAACCAAAAAGGATTTCTATAAAATAAATTAACAACCATCACACAAATAAACAAAACGTATTTGGGATCACGAAGAGTAAAAGTTTTGATTTTAATTTTTTATTGACGTTCAGTAAGCATTTAATGCTAAAAATTTTACGTTGCAGGATTTCGTCGCTAAAATTTGTTATTAGAGCTTAACTCAGCTTAGTACATCGATAGATACTAAGTTTTTTTATGATTATTATTTATTTTTTTGGACAGACCTTGGACCTCCGTACCTAGTGGTTTCCAACAAAACGAAATGTTTAAATTTACTCTTTGTTTTTATTAAAGATGATTTTTATTTTTTTAACCAATATTTTATTTACATGTCTTTTTTTTGAGTTTCATTTAAAATTCGAAAGGATTTTAATTCGATCCCTGGATCAGGTAGATTTTCATCACAAAATAGTTTAGTATATATTGTAGAAAGAAGTATTATAGCAAATAGATCAAGAAAAAGGTGAACGTATCCAGAGGTACTACACATTGTTTGTGATTTATGTAAGTGGTGATAGGTTTGGCTTTATTATTTCCAAGTAGATCACGCAAAGAAAAATGAGCGAATGTTCTAGCCAGGACAAAAGAAACTAAATAATGGTACTTTTAACAAAGTATTTTATCTTGAGCGCCTTTCCTTAAGGTTTGTTTCCATTGGTATTAAACTTTATTATGTAATCCAAGAGAGAATTACCCTTATCAGGAAACCAAAGATGATAATTATGTTTAATGTTGTTCCGTAATTAGTAGTTAATAAGGTGGAGTTATAGAACACCATATTCAGATACATGAAAACCTTCTACAATCTCATAAAAATATGTATTAAAACATCTGTATTTTGTAGCTTCGAATCTAGAGTGTCCGAAAAAGAGAGACTTTTCGGTCGCACAAACATCCAAAGCCGAGGCAAATATTTGTAGGTCACACAAACATTTGTCGCTTTGCGGGGATCAAACTCGGACTTTCGTTTCGCAAGCTGGGGTCTAGACAACTGCGCCACGGGGCTGTCGAACTATTGTGAGATAACTTTTCCCCAGTTAGTATCTTGTACTCTATTGAAAATAGAGTGAGGCCGCGTTATAGCCATTTTGCCTTACTAATAATAGGTAGTATTAATTAAAGGGATACATATAAACTTTAACGTTTTTAAAACATTACTGAGTTTTAATGATTTACCGAAGTAAACAAAACGTAATGCTTTCAGAATATGTTTGCGCAAAACATTGGTCCTGTTAAAACAGAATTAAAATGTTTAGATAAAGGATTTTCGTCTCCTCATTTTTATTTATTTTGTTAATATTCTGTTGTTTCTTTTGGTTTAAAAAGTCATTTGGTATAATTTTAATTTCGGATTTTATCTTTATTCTAAGACTAAAAGCTATGTATCGTAATGTTAAGACGCATAAAAAGAAAATATATTTATCTTTTCAGTGCTCGGCTTGAGTAGAAATCGACTGCCTATTACAAGTAACATGGACAAAATTCTAACCTTTCTTTTCTTTTTTAACTGATATACTATCTTATACACATACGTCGGTTATAGGTACTCCTAGCTTGACATTTTTGGAGAACATCACGAATCTGATTTTTATAAATTCTCCGCCGTCGTTTTTACGACCCTTCTTTCGAATTTCGCTATATTATGACTTTTGTCTTAATTAATGTAGGATATCCTTATTAAAACTTAAATATTAAAACATCGAAATAAAACTTTATTGAATTTTACAAAGCAAAAGCAATGGAAGTATTGTTCAAAAGCATTATAACAGAAATACACTTTTTATATTTGTCAGTTATCAGCTGTCGGCAGGCTACGTGTAAGGTAAGACTAAGCTGAGCTTGGGGCGCGTTATTTCATAAAGTAAATATTTATGAGAGAAAGGAGTTTTCCTCCCGCGTCCTCCGGTAAGCCCCCTGATCCGAAAAGACATAAACCTCCTGGGATTCGGTTCTGAGTTCACAAAGGCAAAGCCATGTCAGGTATTCCTTTTTTATCTCGTGGACGCTGCTCGATTGTTTTAATTTCGCGTTCTGATTTTTATTTCACGAAGTGTAGTTTTTGTGTTAGTATTGGATAAGAATATACTATTTTTACACTGTAGTTGTTGGGTAGTGTGGATTTGTGCCTCAGTTGAATAATAAAAGTCATAACTTTAATAAACAGCATGTAGATGACAACGCGCAATTGACGATGACGATGAAACCCGCGAATTCACTGCCTTAAATATAACGACAAAAATTATATTATATCAACTGCTTTAATTTAGTCGCAACGTATGAGTCTCTTGAAACTTGCTTTTTTGCTTGCTTTGCTTCAAAGATTTTTCGGACATGTTTACTACTATATACTGGTGTATATTGTAGAAAAAAAAGTATTTCGAAATGAAATCTCTATGCAGCATAAAACGAATTTCCTCGAATAAAATATTTCACAATCTCCCCCGATATATTAGTGGTAAAGTAAACAGCATTTACGAGTACGTGTCTGACCGTGGAAAGTCAAGTCGGGTAGAATAAAGCAGGTAGGTTGTTAGGTATTAGTGGGCGCTCCACCCCAAGTATAGATCACCGTCATGTTTGATCTGGCGGGATCAACGTTGAAATAACATGTGTTCCACGCCGGATATAAAATAACCTACATAATACATAAACACGCCGCACACAAATAAAGCCGTTGAATTTTTCTATGCCAATGTAAGTTTTGCACGTTCTGTTTTGATTCTGTAGTCAATTTTCTTGGGATTACATCGAAAATAAAGGCTCAAAAACAACTTACGACATATCTTTACTGTGGATATGTTAATCATTTATAAACTCAATGAATCAAACGTATAGAACCAGTGTAAAGCAGTTTGTTTGCGAGTGTCCTCATTATGAGATTTATTTATACGTACCTACGTAATACGTAATAAGGAATTATTTTATTACATCATTACCTATATTTCATTTTCAATGAAATTGCCTGGTCTCCAGGTTGTGAAACGAGAGATTTCAGGTTCAAACCCTGCACTGCGACATTTTTTGGAAAACATATCTTTTCTAATGATTGTGAAATCAAAAAGGCCTTTTGTAGTTTCTTATACGATAGGAAACTTGTATAGTGGGGTAAGAATATACATTTGGGTGAATGGCGTGAGATGTTTAATTTCCTAACAAACTATTATGGATAAACTGTTGATTACGGATTAGCAAAAGAATCTTTGCAACACTTAATTAATAGAATCATGTTAAAATCACGAAAGGAAGTAAGTGGAATTTATATTAATATGATGTCGTCCTTAAAACGCAACTCATAATATTTTAGAAAATTAAGTATAGCTTGACAAGATAATTAGAGTATCAATGATTTTTTTTAGGTCAGCTACTCATAAATTTATTTCTAAATTCATATTGTTATAGTTAGAAGCAGGCGGTATAAAAATGAGATAAAAATAAAAGTGGGAAAAGAGAACGGGCGTCGGCAAGGTTTATGCAAATTTGACGAAATTTTTTTAACTTTGCTAAGACTGTATTTTTATTATTTGCAAACAACGACCGAGTCTTAACATAATTCTTTTTTGGCCTTAAAAGGTGTTTTTGAATTGAATAATCAAGTTACTGAACTTTTGTAACGAAGGTATAAATACGCCGAGGTCGGGTACAAAGCTTAATAAGGTTTTAGCTTTCTTGTAATATTTGATGACGTAATCAGGTGAGGTTTGTAATTTTTAGCTGTAGTTCCTCATTATCATGAGCTCGTCCCACGGCTGAGCACGGGCCTCCTTTACAGCGGAGATGGATTAGGCATTAGTCCATCACGCTGGCCTTGTGTGGGTTGCTAATAAATTTATTTACATGTTTTTCTCCATACATAGGTTATTTTTTTTTAATTTTCTTTATCCGCTCACATAGGCAGCCACATTCGAATATAATTCTGACTTTACACAAAAATCTTGTATCTAGCATATTTTTTAACGCTGACTCCCGTAAGTTCCTAACTTATCTTTGATTGGTATTGTTAATCGATATATGCATTTCAGTTCACAATTTGTTTACATAAACACTCAGCCCGTATTGGTTTGGATGTCAGAGATCTATTTTTACACCCATGATTCTATATGTGTGTTCTCCTAATAGAGCCTAATAGCGTATTCCGGACACATTTCCAGAGGATTTTTAAGAGGATTAACACCATACATTTAGCTGAATTCGGAAATCAAAATTATGATCGCCAAACGCTTATGCCGTGAATTCATTTAGGCAGTCAGATACTCTTTTTCACCATAATGAATTTAAAAATGAATAATAAACCGAAGAAATGAAACGGCGATAAGTCAGAATCTTGGACTTCTGCCATAAAACTATTAAACACAATTAATCTTTGGAACTACTGTTCCAAGTGCATGAATTATAAAACTTCTTTCACTAATAGTTTGGACCGCTTTGTTTTCTCGCGGAATAAATTGACGCTTGCGATTAAGAGGTCCGGTGTTAGATTCCCCTATAACCTATAGCCCTGTATATAAAAGACTAAGATGGAATACTAAGAAAGATAAATAGTTAAAGTGATTACAAACATATTAACGTTAAAAATCCCGCAATGTCTGAATAATAAGATGTTACCAATTGTAAAATTAACGGTTTTTTATAGTTCTGAATTTGCCATATAAAAGATGATGTAATATTGTCGCGCTTATCATTATCATTATTTTCTTGACTTGTTCTCAACTTCATTGAGTATGTTTTATCTTTGCAAACGTCCCTCTCCACAGTCTTGTCTTTATTCACCTCGTTTTCTTTCATTTTTTCTCTCAAGCACTCCATCTATCTTTTCTTTTACCTTCTCCTGCTAGTCCATTCTTCAACTATCATACTCATTGATTTTTTTAACGATCATTTTTCATCCCTTCTCATAATATGACCATGCCACGACAGACGTTATCCATGCAGATTATCTATCACATAAGCCACTTTCTAACTGTTATGCGGTGGGTATTTATTTATTTAACTGGTATTCATTTAACTTAGTTTAACGTTTTCATTCCTCACTCATCGAATGTGTTAAATCTGTCGAATCGTGTTACTCCACACATCCATCGCATTATTCGCATTCATCATACGCGTCATTTATAAATATTTTAATTATAGCAGCAATAATAATCGAAGCGAGTAGAATAGTATTCCGGAATATAATCTGCTCTATTGTGTTGGGATCAATTACATAATATATGTAGGACAACCAAACTAAGTATATGAGAAATGTAATAAAAAACAGAAATCTCTTAGCTAAAATACCTAGAAAAAGTTTTAACTTCTCCGGGGTCCAATCAAGTACAAATAATATCAATTAATAGTGTTAATGTTTAAATAAATATGTCTACAACTCAGATTTAACACTTATCGACAGTTTTCTTTTACAACAAATGATGGTTTGCTAATAACTTGAGGAATCAGATAACCGCGCACATATTAATTATTTACATTCGTTTAATTTAATCTTCGCCCTTACAGAAACATATATTAATACTCCCTATTACTAACTTATTCCAAGACAATACAAAATACATTTCCCGTTCATAAGTATCCCAGAACCAAACCTGTAAAGTACTCAGGTAAACACTCACACGATTCCACGTCATAAACTTGGTCCAATTCAAATTCACATTCAGTGTGTACTCACCGTGTTTTCCCGTGTTAGCTGCCGCAAACGCGGTGCTAAGTATGAAGAGATGCAGCAGCATGCTCCCCCCGCGCCCGCCGCACGCACATCGAGCCCAAAGAGCAGCGCACCCGGCTATCTGAAACAACACCAACTATGCTCAGAACAATGCGCTAAAATACGTTTGTTATTGTATTAAAGTTTGCTTATTAGCGTATCACGGCTGCGGTTTGTACGTGGAGTCTGGCGTTCCTCCTGTTTGAGTTGCATGTTATGTTTCTGAACGTGGTTGCATAAAATTCTATTAATATAATGCATTCATGTTAAGTGGCCTCGAGGTTTAGGCGGTCGAGAATTTCTACTATCAAAGCCCAGGCACACATATCCAAGTTATGTATTCACAATTAATTATGCCGTGGTTTAATAGTAATAGAAATATAGCGAGGAATCTTGCACATCCAAAAGTTTTTAGGATCTAGGCTAGCTCTCAAATGTAGAGGATGCTTTTGCCCAGCTGTGGGTCGTATAGAGGCTGATAATGATGACATATTGTATTGACTTTTGAATTAAACTTAGCTACAAGCTACGATATCGCAATCTCTAACCTACCTACAATCTTTCCAACTCGAATGTTTTATAAACTAAAATATGAGTAGAATTGTTTCACTTCCACCTTCATTTTATCATTTCTTAAAAGTTCTAAGTAAAAACGTGAGAGGGAACACGTGGTCTGTAACATTTAGTATTGTTTACGTTTGAGTTCGTATGAAACTTTTTAAGATATTGTTACGGATATGAACCACGTGTGTTGTGTTTATTTGTTATAGTACACCGTTTGTCAGTTATTTTTAAAACATGGTCCTGGTATTCATCAAAGTTGTTATGAATATTAATCGTATTTACTTTTCTTTACTTAACAAACAGTTAAGAAGGGTTATAAACATCTATTCGCTATCCTATAGTGTGAGTTCAACATTACTTATGTGACTGCTGGTTCCAAATTCTCCCGTTTTTTATGCTAGGACTTTACAAGGTATTTTTAAAATAACGGCTACGGTAAAGTGACTGCGCTGCCTGGTATGGGAAGTTTAATGCTATTTAAATAGAGTACCGATTGGTGAAAAAAGAAATGTGTATGTCCCTGTGTAATGCTCCCTTAAACAAGTACAGTATTGATTAATGTAATAAAATGGCAGATTCGTCATTGTTTATTTTTTCAATAATGTTTAGTTATATGATTTTTAATATCAGTTATTAGATGAATATAAATCACGCCAACATATATAATACAGAACAAAGCAAGTTTTAAGATTAATGGAATTTTGATTTTACGATTTGTAATTCTAAGGGTTTAGAACGAGTTTTTCATACGTTCAGATTGAAATATTCATATTGAACGTCACAATTACGGATACATGTAGTTTTGATACAAATATTATGTCGTGGGTGTTTGAAAAGAACTATTTGAGACATTTTATTTTAATTCAAGTGTTTGTGTAACATGCTACGATAATTTTTGTAGTCTGAAATTGTGGGTTTTATTCAAAAAGAATATTTTTACTTTAAGTAATCTAAGTACTTATAAAAGTGACGACCTTAAAACCAATTAATATTTATGAATGAAATTGAAATTGGTATTTAATAATGAACAAGGATATCTTCTTTAATAAACTTCTAAAGTGCCTTACTTTCTGTAATTTCTACTCTGAAACACTTAACAGATCATCTACTATAATCTTTAAGCTTTCGCTTAAAACCGGCCTGAGAATTTATTTAAAACAGACAGTTGTTAATAAATTCCAACAATTTCCTTCCGAGAAATCGTTAAACTGTGGCCAAGTAGAGCGGAAAACAAGTACGAATAAGAGTTTTCGTTGTGAAATAAAATATAATTCCGTCAGGGAGCTGGGAGCGGTTTTGAATAACAACTCTTTAATTGAAAGTTTAGCAATTTGCTCGTAACCTCCAGAATGGACCCGAAGGCGCGAGCAACTCTCATCCAACGCGTTTCAAAATTGAACGTAGGCAGATGCGCTTAATTACCGGCCCAGATGCTGGCCGCCGTCGACTCACCCCCCCCGCACCTACACTCCCCGCGCTACAGCCACCACACCCCCGCACCGCCTCTCACCGCCTCGCCGCTTATCTCCAGATGAACCTCCACCTTAGAGACCATCCACGCTATTTGCCGGCTAAGATGTGCTCAAATGACTTTTTTCAGGCACAATTCGCATGCCGCTGCCGGCGGTAATTAAGAAGTTAATTGAAGATTAAGGATTTAAGTATCGTCACAAATGATTATAACTTCGCAAGAAGTAACATTGTAATAGCTTATATCCATTGTGAAATCATTTTGTGACATTCGAATACTGCGAATACGAATAACGTGTGCATACGTTTTCAATTTTTTTTAAAAACGGAACGAACAAAATGACTGCCTGGTTGAGTGGAACAGTATCTAATATCGAATTTCATTAGAATTCATGAGTGGGTTTGAGTTTTCCAATAATGTTTCACCAAGTGCCCTCAAGGCTGAGTTATGAGTCGTAGGCAAATAGAGATAGCTGAGCATAAAGACGTCGTTACCGAGGGCCGGGTCACGGAGTCGGCCGCGCTTCGTGTCACACCACGCGAGTGAATCAAACATCCCTTACATTTTATCTAACTGCAAGGGCGGTCGAGTTTATGTTCCTCACCCTACATGATTTAGTTTTGATGGCACTAGGGAGCAGCTTTTAGATAAATGATTCCGCCCCTGTACGCGCACAGGAGCGATTTGGACCGCGTCTGCAACAATGTTCCGTTTATAGCTACGCTTTAGCTTAGATTCGATGCGTTTATAAGGGAAATAATGAAATGGATTTTACGACCGAGAGGGTGTTTAAGTGGATTAGATTAGTATTGATGGGAACGCCATTAATGTTTATCTAAAGCTATGTACCTTCGTCAATTTAATACATAACGGTGTTATACTTGTGATGTAGAACTGTTATTTTAATTTTTCGTATTCAGATATAAATTATTGTGTCATAATGAAGTCTGCTTTTACTGGATTTCGTTATTTAAATTATTAATTTGAACTATATTATTAATATTTACATAATTACCTTTTGTGTCATTTAAATTGTATTGATTGTTCAAATGTTAATTCGGAGTAATTAACTCAAAAGTTTGGTTTTAAAGCATTATTTAAGTACTTCTATATTTTTTGTTGTTTGTATCCTTAGTATACCATAACAATTGGGTATACGATTTCGATTAGCGGTTAGGAAAAAATACGCTTGGACGGCAAGCTCCAGACCCACATCGTCATTAAAAATGAAATACTTCAATGTATTTTCTTAAAATATATTTTTAAACATAGGTGTACAGAATCTTTTTAATTAACAAATATGTACTAACGTAGGTTTACAGATCCTTATAAATTAGCAACCACATACATATACTCACGCCAGTATCCCATAGGTGTAGGTAGAGACTTTAAAACGCCAAAAGTCACGGTCCAAACACCTCTTTCTCTGCTGTAACATACTTAACTCTCCTCCTGCATTCACATCGGTTTCGATTGGAAAATATATGAATTGTTAGGATCGTTCTAATAATATCAAAAGAGTTATTGTTTTGTTTTTTGAAACAATCATAATATGAAGCAGAATTAAGTGGAGGTTGAGATATAAATAACAAATTGCTCCGAAACGTTATTGTTCTCGGATGTATGATACGAATTTATTAGTTTTATTTTTACATGTGGAATACATCTCTTCTTATTATAACGGTTTTATTTTCTAATGAAAATATAAGCAAATGGTTTTTAGGCACTTAATTGTCATTTGAATTAGTGTACTAAGGGTAAATGTGTGGTAAAAATACCTCAACTTTTAAATATTCATTATCATCAACCCATATATGTACGTCCCACTGCAGGGTACGGGTCTCCTCTACCATTGAGAGGGTTTAGGGTGTAGTCCACCACGGTGGCCTAGTGCGGGTTGGTCAACTTTTAAATAACTTACTGTAAAGATTACCAATCGGTTTGAAGCTAGATTCAGATTTGGTTGTAGTTTGTAGCCCAGAAGCAGTAGGCGAAGCGAAGCGACTTTTCGGTTTTTAAGGCCAAATTTGGTAACGGAACAAAAGCAAAAGTTTCATCTATCCCATAAAAAGCAGATCAATTTATTTATATCAACAAATAATCGTTTATTATAGTTATATGCTATAAAAAAGCTACTGTTAGTTGTTGACATACTTCGAGCTATGAGTAAATCGAAGTGAGATTGATCGAGTGACGTAAAACAAACAAGAAAATAATAGTAATTTATCAGCAGCGTAACGTGTAACGTGTTTGTAGATGTCGATAACTTTTACCATTGACGACATTATTTGGGAGTCTAGTTATCGCTGCATATTATATTCTTAAAATCACAGAATATAGCGTATGTAGTGTTTGTAAAGATATATATCATCAACCCATATACGTCCCACTGCTGGGCACGGGTCTCCTCTAACCATTGAGGGGGTTTAGGCCGTAGTCCACCACGCTGGCCTAGTGCGGGGTGGCGGACTACACACAGGTGTGCAGGTTTCCTCACGATGTTTTTATTCACCGTTAAAGCAAGTGATAATTCAATGTGAATACACACATAACTTAGAGAAGTCAGAGGTGTGTACCTGGGATTCGAACCCGCGACCGTCGAGATTCTCGACCACGCGCCTAAATCTCGACGCCATCACTGCTTGTTGTTTGTAAGGATAAAAGTTGTATCCTTTTTCTCTTTTGCTATTTTTTCCCTATTTCAAATTTCTTACTCTTTGGAGTCTGGAAATGAACTTGAAAAAGGCAATACATTTGCTCCGTTTTACGTGAGACTTAAACCACAATTGGCGAAATACAGCTGCAGACATACAGTTCTACCTTATTTCATCCGTAACTTAACCATCATACTGATATTTGGAATCTTGCGGTTCAAACTATGGGTTAATTAATTTTAGAGCCTTTTATTGTTGAGTAAATTTCTTACTAAACAGTTACGTAATGAATATTAAAGTTACGTCAAAAATATTTTATCTGGTAAATAGAGTGTAATAAAAACTTTCTAAGTACTATTTCTGTCATAAAATTGTTTTCGTTTGTAATAACGCTGTTAATGTTATAAGTTATTATTTAAGACGTTTATACACAACTACTCGTCTTAATGTATAGGGGGAAGTCCCGTAACGCCGGACGGCACCTAGCGCCGGACACTCGATGTATCCCGACAACTAGCAATGCGTTTATTTAAAAAGCGGGTGATAGGGGTGCGGGGGAACGTAACAATACACGACCCGGGTCGTGGTTCGCCAGGATCGCGCAACGCCTAAATAGGAACAGTTTGTTCCTACTTTTGGCAGGAATACATTGCCTCACCTAAGATCAAAGTAAGTATACATAACTATAATGCTTTATAGTTTACGTGGTTTTGATTATTTTTATTTTATGTCATAGTTAATACATATACAAAATTTGTAATATTTTTCGTCAAATTCCATAGAAGTTTTTGTATATGACTATTAATTTAAGATTTCTCTGTCGCCTAAAACCGGACACGAAAGATTCCCCTAATATCGGACAAACAAAAAAAATTTTTTGATCATTATTATCTATTTTTTTTAGGAGAATAGAGAGATATCGATATGTAGAAAACGAAAAAGAAAGAAAAATGGGACCAAAGTAATTACAAACTGCGATAAACAAAATGCAACATGTGACACGAGAACTATTTGCGTAGTTTGCTCAGAGGATCAAGATGAAGACTAGATACTGGATACAGTGCTCCAGCTGCCGTGGACGTGCATATGAAGTATGTGCAGATATCCCTGAATGTTCAGAATCCTACATATGCGATCGATGTACGATAGGTTGAACATGTCCGGTACTAGGTGCCATTTTCTGAGACTAATTTTTTTGTTGTCAAAGTTTGATTGAAGATTATACTTGTGTTTAAGCAGAGTTACAAGTTTTGTTGATTTAATTTGATTTTATATTTTGTTATTAAAATAATTTCATTATTAAAGCTTAATTTGTCGAAACAGTTTTTTATATATTGTTCAAATACTTTAGGTGTCCGTCACTAGGGGACTTCCCCCTAGTTTTTTTTAGTCTAGCACGCCTTTTTGTTTCTATTGTTCTATTAGTCACCTATTATGAAAAAAAGAAGATATCACGTTAGATTTTCTGCATCTAAAGTTCATAAGATGACTGTAATATATACTCACCGATTGTTGCCAAACCCATTTATAAACATTATACACTTTGTTGCCTCAAAGAACAGCCAGAATTTTACTACATGCAGCTCCATACAACAACTTAGACTTTAAGTGGAGCAAGAAAAACCAATTAACAAAGTCAGGATAACTAGGCGGACTTAGGAGAATATCATTAGATCTTGTAAGTTGTTACTTTCTTTTGAAACATTTTTTTTACTTACTAAAGATTTTATACGATCTTATCCAAATAAAATGTAATGTAAAAGTATATTACACATTGGTCGTCCACCTTTAATATCCTATTTAGATACTGATATCATACTGCAATGTATTTATCTTTATAAAACAATATATTTAATGACTCATAGGATAAATAATGATTGAAGAACACGCGGTGATAATACACAATAATTATAAGAAAGAGAGATAATCCTTATCACCAACAGGTATATTTTATCGCGTTTTTATTCCTCAGCAACAAACACGGTAAAAGGGAGAGTGGAAATTGTGGAGCAAACCCACACGTCCTTTGAACGTAACACCTGAAGTGTGCGTGATTTGCGTCTAGGGACATCTCGCTTATCGAAGGGAACGGCTTGCGGAATAGTTGTCCGTAAATAATGCGTGGTTTTGTCAACGATTTTATTTATGTTACTCGTATATTCTATTTTAATAGTAAGCGCAAGCAGAGATTCATGCTTAGCGATATCATGAGTTATTATGAGCTTTTAGTGAATTAAATAATGACAAGAAAATATTAGGTACGAGGGAAATTTGTAATTACTTTAGAAAAGTGCTTTAGATGTTCTAAGCCTACCCCGCCTGTCAACATAGTAAGTGAAGGAAGTTTTTAACTCTTATAACCGTAAAAGAATCTACCAAAGATAAAGGGCACAAAGTGCTTACCAGTAAAATACATTGATGTAAATAGGGAATTCTATAGAAAACGTAGTCTCTCACTTTTATTATTTCAATGTGAAAACCCGGAAAATGGCAGGCTGGCTATTGGTTATAGATCACCTAGTTTGTGAAGCTCACATAAACGTATGCAATATTGTTAATAACGGATAAGAAGTCAAAATTATATAGCTAAATATTACGCGAGTTCATCTAACGGGCTACAACTCTTTTAACATGCTATTTACGGAGTCTCGTGAGTATTTTTTTTATACGTCAACACAATAGAATTTGTAATACCAACGTCAATCTTTGGTACTGATGACGACACTTTAATCTCAATATCATCAAAATAGGCAACACCATCCTAACATTTCATAATAAAAACAATTGTTTAATTAAACTCTTTAAAATCATTTGAGAGCGTCTTAGGCAGGCGCCATTATCCCCTGCGCCCTTATCACAAGGAAATGTCGTGTAGTTCCATTGTATCCCGTAATAATCGTAATCAACTGCGACGCCCGCAGCTAACGACTCTTTGATTAGATCAAAACATTAACACATTTCGCCTCGGGAGTGTTGTCGCCAGCATTGTTAGTTTTTCTTACATTTGTGCCATGTTATTCGTGCGTTCAGGAAAACATACGTAACTAGCACTGGCTGGTGAACTGTTGAATGTAATATTTTATTTCAAACCGTTCTAAATTTGAATGAGTAGAATAATAAATAATTTATTTAAATGTAAATATTTGCTAAATTAATTGAGTGATGGGATGTTATTTGCAACCGTCATTACAGCGATCACTGTAAATGAAGTGTAAAACTGGACGTGGCGGTACGAGCTTGATTTATGTTAATATGTCTACTAGTGTAGAATAATATTGGCCGGCATAATTATGTAAAGCATCGGAATATAATCAGAACCATTGTTTACTGGTCGGTGGTCTATTTGGAATGAAATAAATTTATAACAAAAGTTAAAACCCGATTTAGAGAATCAGTATTAAAATAATTCATTTTTCATTTTTTTTTTCCGGTCAATTGATGTTCCATTTCTTTAATTTAAAATAAAGTCTACTAATTAAATTAATGGTTATTTATCATTCATAAATTGCCAGTGCGTAATTCCCAGTTTAATTATGAAACGGGAAGACACAAATTGTTTTTGAGTTCCACAAATATTTGCTTCGGGTCTGTGTTTTGAGCCGAAAGTCTTAATTATTTGTAGGTATTCGAACCAAAAGATTTGTGTCAGTGTGAGGCCAGAAATAATAATTTGACTTATGAATATGAATTCATTTTAGTTGAACCCCGAAGCAAAGCGATTGAATTTGATTTAAACAGGGATTCTGTGATATTATTTACAAGTGTGTAGCATAAAGCTTAGAATTTACAAGTTTAGCTCCGTGCTCAGTGGTTCCATCATAGTTTACTTCTCAGAAACATAAGAAAGTCAAGAACATTCTAAGTTTAAAAAACCGACCTTGTGTACAAAGTTTCATATTCTATTTAACCTCTTAAGGGGATGAATTTGAAAAACTTTGCTACTACTTTCTTAACTTATAGTGTTATGGATTTTATTGCAAAATTTCATGCGTTATAGTTGTCAAAGAGTTCATAATTCAAAATGTCTCTCGTTCAAACTGGCCTTAGGGTCTGTTACAAATCTCGTTCACGATTGAGTGGAGATGCGAATTAGTCAACCATTTTACTCAGTGCGGGTTGTCGGGCTTAGCACTAACTTATATAAGAAAAACCTACTTAACGCTTAACTTCTAAAAAATACCTACTTAGAGAGAACTATTAAACTTCTACGCGATAGTTTTCTTTCATAAGAGCGATTGAAAAAAAAAAAACTATAAAAAATCATGAGCCCAGCTTGAGGTACCACCGAAATTTTTACTTCACATCTTGGCCATTAAGGCTCTATGTTTTCGAGTTAATATTTGAGGAGGTATGTACTAAAGTACTAAACAATTGGCTTTACGATCTTAGCTGAAACCGACAACAGGTAAACACACTCCGTCGTGTACACAGGTGAATGTCCGAACAGATTCCTAGATTAATGTCATCTATTCGCACAATTACGATAGGTACACAATGAGTCGGTACGCGCGCAGTCGTCAACAATTAATCTTCATTAATGGTTCACTTAAGCAATGTGCGGTTTCCGCCTAAGTCAAGAGAATACGAAATGCTTGTTGTGGTCTAACCCTCTTGTGTTTTCAACTATTTTAATGTTTGTGTGGTACGCATAAATTGTTCGTGTTTAGACGTTACATATTAATATTTGCAGACATAAACTCACTAATTTTGTTTGAGTTATAATATGTGTAATGCTTAAATGTTGGGCTTAAGCTTTACTTAGTTTACCACTAGTAAACGCATATTTATTTTCAAAATAAGTATATGAACAGGATATGTCTGTATATGATATAACAGTCTGTATACGTCCCATTGTTGGGCACGGGCCTCCTCTGCCTTTAAGAGAGTTTAGGCCTCACTATATCAGGTTGGTCTAGTGCGGTTTGGCAGACTACATACCTAAGAAATTTCTAAGAAATTTATAATATTGTAATAATGGTTGGCGCTTTCTTGGGGAGACCTACGTTCAGCAGTGGACGGTGATAGGCTGATTGATAATATTGTTATGAATAAGTATCTACTAGTATTGTATTTTGTTATACGGCGTAATATTCTTTGATTAATGACCTCGGTATAATGTAACTTTTTTCAAGGAAGACACATTTTATAATTATACAAGTTTCGAACTTATTAAATTTCATTAATAAAATATATTTTGTCCAATTACTTTTGTTTCCAAGTTTTTGTTCTCGGAAATTTTGTAAATAAATTGCAGTTCAAATGTAAAGAGCTTTTCTATATTCATGAACAATATTCCAATTAACTCATTGAGCCAATGGCGTAGTTCCAGTAATTACAGAATTAGTATAAAGTGCTCGTTACTGGAAAATATGACGCGTAAGTCGAGATGTAGTACAATTTAATTGATATTATTAGATGTAACTTCACAAGTGTAGTTCACTAAGTATTGCCATTAATTACGTCTTGGTGGATTTCAGAATGAGATCTCATGATAGATGATAGATTAAATACATATGTACATAATACTTACGTAGGTACGTATATAAATACAGTCTTACGTCTATACATATTCCTTGAAGAGGTATTTAGCTCTGCCTTCACATTTTGTCTGATATGTATCAATAATACGTAACAAGGGGGGCGAGCTTATAGCCGATTGGAAAAAGCCAAAATCATTTTTCTCACCTAGGTATCGAACTTAAGACCGCTGACCAACTTAAACCGTTTTAATAATAATATAGAATGTTCATCAAATTGGTTAAAAGTTTTATGCGCAATAGAGTAGTCGACATAAAGACTTACATTCTCATTTACAATATTAGCATAAATTATGACTTTGAATCTATACTGGGAAAATTAAAATAATAATTTGTTACCAATTTACCATTAGGTTGGATATAAATGACAACAATTTACTATTACGTACGGTACGGTGATTTGTTAATTTTTAATATGAGTTCTTGAATTTATATGTTGTTCATAATTGAAGCTTCAAAAGTAAAATCTTCGTTAAATTTTGTGTGAGTTAGCGTAAGCGTCCCCAAAACAAAAGTCACAACATTCTAAAATAACATTTTCCTTGAAAACAATCGCCATGGCGAGGAACTCGCAATATTCATAAAGTCAAATAAGAAATTAACCTCCCTCTGTCCCCTATAAAACGTCTGCTCTCTGCTAAATAATTTATTTCTGTATTTTGTATCCTGTTTAAATTCACAATACGTTTAATTTCACCGTAATTTACACTCAGTGCTGTAGCAAAAAATCACCCTAAAATTCGGGAGATCTGTAATGAATGAGAAATTAATGCAAAGTGGCTACCCATAAATCTCCAGAGCTTTAAGGGCAATAAAACAAAAAATGAGAATTACCAGTTTGATAAAACAAAAACTTTGTTTGGCAAGTGCCCCGGCGGACGCGCCTAACTCGCCCGTCCCGACCTTACCGGCTTTACCTCTATATTCCAATTTACACTTTTTGTCACTTTCAGACATATTCAATGTAGGTGTCTCGTTTACTTTAGTTCGGGAGGACTGTACGCCGGTATTAAATGGAGTTTTTGCACTCCGCATGCTTTTACAAACAACTGAGCTCAAGCACTAGTGTCGCCGACGAATTTAGACGAGGTAATGAAATCTAGACGTTTTAAATCTGGTTAAATTTGCGTTTCAAGAGAGGGCATTTTTCTTAATAAAAATCATATTACTTGAGGTCGGATTGATATATAAATCATATTTAACTATTTTAGACCTGACTTGGCAGTGATATACCTACCTATTTTAAGTATGTACCCATGCCTACAAAAATCAGTGTTGATTTGTGATTCATTAAAAAGAAGGATTGTTCTGTAAGTAGTCTTCTTACATTGGGGGCTATTTATTTTAACAGATTTTAGAAGTAGTCCAATAACGTTTTGGGCATTGACTCCTAAACAACGATTTGGCCCTAAATGATACACGCAATAAAAGCAGTATTTTTTTTAGACTTGGTCAAAAGCAAACGTATGAATTAATTACGAAAATAAAAATGTAGGTATGTATTATATATTCAAAGTAATAATATTTAAAACAAAGTAAGGCTTTCATTTACCACTATTAAACCTGCAGTAGAATTTAAAAATTATATTTCTGTTTCAAAAAGACACGGAGTTTTAATAACTCGTCTCCATTTTATATGAGACGCAGCACGAGCACTTTATATTCAGTAAAGATAAGCTTGCTAATTTTATTAAGGGTTCCAAAACATGAAAGATGTAGCTTTATTCATTACGGCTATAATGTGAGCGAGATGAAACAATAGACGACTCGTGTTACAACAAAAAGGATCTATAATTCTTGGCTAAATATTTATGAATAATAGTATACTTCTTTCTTTGATAGTTGGTGCATGACCAAGATATAAAATTGTAGTTTTAATACATAAAAAATGTTATTGTGCCTTATACTAAATTTGATTTATACTATATTACATACAGTATTTTATTTGATAAAAGCTAGCAATATTTTTTTAAACGGAAAAAAATCTTTTTAAGCGGATAGTGACAGTACACAAACATTCATCTATATAACATAAATATTCTTTTAAATTATTTCTGGCTAGGTGGGGTGACGATATCCGCAAGGTGGTTGGCAGCGGTTGGATGAGGAGAGCCGAAGATCGAGCCCAGTGGCGTGCCATAAGAGAGGCCTATGTCCAGCAGTGGACGAATTAAGGGCTGTTGATGATGATGATGATGATGATGATTCTTTTAAATATTATACATAATTAATAAACATAAAAAGTTTCCTAACGACGCGTAATCGTTCGTGTTTAGCAATGTTAGTAGCCAATTAATTAAAGGCAGTATCGTGTTAATTGTCAATTCAATCAAGTGTATCTGTAATAAATTTCTATAAACATCGAAAAACAATAATAAAGTTGACTGTGTATTAACAGTGGACGAAGTAATTGAAACAAATGGGTTGGGCGCAGGGTCTGGCGACGCATCTCGCCTCCTTCCGTATAGGTTCCCGTTAATGATCGTTGTCTCTCGGCCCCCACTCCTAAACGTTCGCCATAAAATTTTACGCGGAAATACATTTTGTAAAATAAAGTAATACAACCGTCCCCTACCCTTCTCTATTTCGGAATACGAAGGGCGTTTGTTAGTTTGCATTACTCGCCGCGAAATCTGAAATAACAATTTTTATTGAAGTGTTTTCTAAGAATTAGTACATGGATTCAATCTTGTGTAAAATATGCACCCCTCTGTACGGTAGGTGCACGCTTACATAATGACATTCGCCGATTTCTCTCGGCCTCCACAAGCACGCAGATGAGTGCTTGTTTATAATAAGTACTCTGTGTATTCTAGGACCATTTGCCCTGCTATAAACATGAATGGCGCCAAAACGTCTCTCTTATCTCGGGCATTTCTCAGAAGGGCGGAAGCGGGACCCTAAAGGCTCCGCACCGTTCTTCAAGTGTGGTCCTAAAGGATCTCGAAATAAGGACCGAAGAAATCCTTTTGAAACTCCAACGTTCTTAAAGCAAATGGACTGTGATGAAGAAACTCGCAACCGATTTTGATATTGATTTTTATTTACTTGATTGGGCACAGATTTGCGTAGAAAAACTTACTTTGTACGAGATAAGTCATGAACATAATTAAATACGCCTTTATGTAATTGGTATTTTGAATTCTTTTCGTGTTGAAAAGATAAAGTAATTTTACTTCACATTAAAACCCGTGAACACGAAATAGATAAAGTAAAAAATATGTTTAATGTTTGTAGTACAATCATTATTATTACGTTTAGTTTTGGCATTATTTACATACTTTTTGTTTTATTGAGCCGTTGTTTGCCTTTGTTTCAACAAAGTAAAACACATTGAAAACTGTATTATGGGAATATAAGTTGCAAAGTCTGGAATTTGCTGGGTTTCGAGAGAATTTAACCCACGGAACAAACTTTAACTTTTAACTAAATTTAGAATACCGAGTTATTGATTTTATTAACTTTTGCATTCACGTATTTGTTATCAATTTAAGAAACCCGCATCGGTTTTTCTCCTTCCTATTTACTTAAGTGACATTTACTTAAAAAATAAACAAGAAAAATAAAACCGTCGTACGATAATAGAGCCTTACTAATTCGTATGGTATACTCGTATAGTAAGTATATGCTGGCTAGACCACAGCACCACGTCGGTTCATCGTGTCCAATATTAAATAGCCATCATTTATTCATTTCTAATGTTTTATTTATTTTTAAAAAATATATTTTGTTTCAATAAAACCTCATTAGTGTTTGCGATCAATCGTGGCAGAGAAATTGCCTCTGGCACGCGTGTCCTCGAACTCGATGCATCGGATAAGTCTGTGAATTCGTTACCAGTTTCGCCGTGAAGAAGTTTGACACTCATGCATATTAAGCAGATAATGCAGTTATAATGTACGCCATGTTAAATGTTAATGCCGCGTTTCGTTTTGCGCTTGCTAATTTCTTGGATCTTTGCCGTCTGTATTATCGCTAAGCTTATTATATTCCACTGAATGAAAATGAACATCACAAACTTGATTATGTCACGCTGCATATTGTATGAGAAGGGAATTGAAACTTAAGTTTCTTGCGGTTTTGAGTCATTTTGTTGTACCTGTTCTTATACCCTTGGATTCAGGTAAAGCAGAAAAGAATGGAAAAGACTATGCAACCGAGAAGCGATGTCAAGCATTTCAAATATGGGTATAGATTTTTATAAAAGAAAGTTCAGGAAGAAGCGACTTTTCGCCAACGTTACTCTAGGTCTGTTTTAATCCCTATATATTGGAACGCGAGCCTATTGTCACTTACCAAACGCATTCCTATACCTTGCTGCTCACATGCTCCTATTGAAAATTGTCTAATAAAATATCGCCTAAGCACTATGACTGACTTAAACTTCGAAACCTAGATCCTTCGATCGAATCTCTTAATTTATGCCGTTTTGAAACTACAAGACATATTATTACAAAATGTAATTAATTTTTTATATTTGGGCACTTCAATTATAATATCTAAATGTATTTTATAAAAGCATCAATCTTAAATAATCCCACATCAATGCCGATCCTCATCAATCTTTCTATAAATTCTTATTCACTAACAGATTTTTACAAAAGTGATAATTAATTAGCATAAAGTACTTTCAATTAATCTTGAATGGCTGCTGAATTTCAATTTCTATTACATTCAATTTTATTTTGCTGTTGCGGGTGAAATAATGAGCCACAGAATTCACGGAAAAGAAATGGCCGGTTTTAACGATTCTCGGTTTAAATATTAAGAAGTAGGAAAGCTGAACGAGATGCAATTTAGCTTCAACCGAAAACAACCAGAAAAAATATTATTCTTTAGTGATTTCTATAAGATTATGTTTTTTAATACTATTAGCTTCTCTAATGAAATTCGTAAAAAATGTTCGTAATAGCTTAATGGGTTTTAATATTATAAGGAGCAGGATTTTTTAATACTTAACTTCATTTTAATTTATATCAGACTGAAAGTCGATTGAAATCTAACATACTTTCTACTCGATATATTTGATGAAATTAAGATAAATATTCTTGGGATTTCTTAGAATGTTAGTACCAAAAACCTTTTATATTTATGATAATAACAATATATATAACAATAAATAACAAGCGGGGTATAAGCCAAGCGGTCAGAAAAAAAAAGTAAAGTAATTTTTGTAGTTACGTCAGTATTTGTGTACATGTACATTATTACTTGCTTCAGGAGTGGGAAAAAACAACAAAACTAAATAATAAAGTAGGTACTTAATATGCACTAAGCCATCGTGTTCTAAGGCTTAAATGGTGTGATGATGATATAAAACTTATACTGTAAGTATTGGCCATACGATAACTCTGTGATTGATAGTAGGTATCTATTGAAGAAGTTGGTGTATGCGATTAATTGCAAATCAATTTTTTATTTCTATAAAATGTACATACAAATATAACGTTCATATTCTTGCTAAAAGAAAGCGAAAGCCCCTTTCGACATGCTACATACATACTTATTCAATTACTATTGAACATGCTATTGAAGAAGTATTTGTTATTTACACGTTTATAATTTTTTCGTATATTAATTCAAAAGATCGTGCAGATGCTGAGGTCAGGCAACTTAATAGGTTAAATATTTTAGCGAATGAAATATCTCAAAACGTCGAGGCTGTATGCCTGAAGCAACTAGTGCTGAATAAACACGCCGAAGTTTTTAAGCAATAGTTAAAATTGAAATTCAACCCACAGCTCGGAAGATTATAAAATTAACTCGAATGGTTGCATTTTAATATCTTTATGCAATGACGCTTGAAAATTAATTACGAAGCGTCTCCACTGTGTTGCTTTTAATCGATGGGACAGGAAATAACTCGTGATGCGTATTTATACAGACATGTTTCCGTGAAGCATATTATATGTATACGAGTATATAGGTAGAAACCGACTGTGATATAATTGTATATATAACTCTCATTACTCTGAATAATCATAAACAATATTCAACGCAACTAAACGATATATGTGTTACGATAAAACTCCAATTTAACTCGTTTCTCGCCCCATAAAAACACCTTAAAAAAATTACGAAGTTTCGGCCCAAAAGGACACAGACCCGAAACAATTAAAATCGTCACACCTACATTCAGAGTAAAAGATCCAAACCCGTGGTTTCTATCTGACACAATTCCTCACCGGACACGGCTATCACAAGGAATACCTCCATCGCTTCCACATCACTTCCGACAACACGTGTCCATGTGATGACGTCACAGTCCAAAGCCTGGAGCACCTCCTGGAGGAATGCCCTAGATACGGAACTCCCCGCTTTCAACACGAGATGGCATGTAATCATTTCAGCATCAACCCATACAACATATTGGACCTTATTGAGTGTCCCGCAGCCTTCAAATCTTCCTCGGATTTGTGCGTTCCATCCTCAGCTCCCTTAAATTGTTCAACAACACATAGCCGCAGCGTCCTGCCTCGGCTTTCACTTCTTTTTGTAGTTATTATTTTTTTTTTTAGGTTTTAGCGTAGTACTATTAATCTTATTGTTGTTATTAATTTAATTATTTCATTTTTTTTGTATTAATCTAAGTTAGTTTTTAGCGTAGTACTATTAATCTTATTGTTGTTATTAATTTAATTATTTCATTTCTTTTTATATTAATCTAAGTTAGTTTTTAGCGTAGTACTACTAATCTTATTGTTGTTTATTAATTTGTTAATTTAATTTAATTGTTTCATTTCTTTTTGTAATTATCTAGGTTAGTTTTAGCGTCATGTTATAAGTTTTATTATTCCACTTCTTACTGTTATTATTTTGGTTAGTTTTAGTGCAATGTTATTAATTTTATTGTTATTAATTTATTGTTATTATTATTATTTTATTTTTGGTTTAGGAATTGTACTTTTCTCTGTGTTTTCTTTTTTCTTTGTGTTTTTTTTGTGTATTGATTTATTTACTTGTTTTTTGTAGATATCAAATTTAATAAATATGTAACACCAGCACTCACTCAAGCACACCACACACCACCACACATTATGCACTAAATGCTCGCGAAGGAAGGTGAAACCGTATCAAATAGCGAATTCACCTTCTTGTCGCGGGCGCCGCTTAACACTTCAATTACACACAACATCACACATTATCTTATTGTATAAATGAATAATAATAAAAAAAAACCCGTGGTTTCTTTCTATTCATATACTTTTGATACGAACAGATTTTTAAATAAAAATCCTATGTTACATGATAAATTCAAGAAACGTTGCATAGGTAAAGGAGAATATTTTTCGCTTATTCATATCATTGTTGATATTCATCCGCAGCGTTTTATTACGTTCTGGGCAATGTTATCTATGGCGAATCGGTTGTAGCATCTGACCCATCTTGAATAAGCATAGGAATTACATTCGTATTTTTGAACCACATCTTAGCAAAAAGCGGGTCGCAGATTTTATTGACATTCTACTTTTTAGATAAAAAGGAGTGTATACGGCAGGTGAAATAATATGGAATTTCCATTTCGCTATTTTAATTTCAATATTTGATAATATTTTTCCAGTTCCAATATTGTATTATATTATGTGCGTGTGTACTAAATGAAAAAAGAACAGAAATTGATATTAACTTACACAAATAGTGGATAATTTTAATATAGAAATACATGACACAGAATTTATTTAAAGTACATTTTTATTTTACTAAGACTTTTAAATATAGAATTGGTTAATATTGATACCCCGTGGCACAGTCGATTGGTTGAGCTTGCGAATCGAGAGGCCGCACGTAGGATTCTCGCAACGTGACAAATATTTGTGTGATCCGCAAATGTTAGTTTGGGGTCTGAGTGTCAGTGAGACCGTGAAGGCTCTCTTAGTTTCTGACACCCATTACACAAGACTTTAGTACGTTCTGTATCTGTACAGTATTTACGAATGAGGAATTATGTATGTGTATTTTACGTAGTCAACATACACCCATGTGTTATGATGAATACATACATTTATGTACCATATTAAGAGCTAGGCAACTTAGAACACATATTTTCTCAATAAAAATGATATGATGAATATGGAGAATATCTGTATTTCTTTTATTCCCGATAAATTAATTATGTTCCCAAATTGATTTACACAATTTTAATTAATGATTTCTATTTATAAACAATTTGGATAAGATTGAAAGGATCAGATACCAAAAGAAATTCTAAAAATACTTTTCAATTACGCATCAACTTTACCAATTTATATAAAGAAACACGATTAGAAACATTAATTGCTTTTAATTAAAATTGTTCCAATTACCTTCCTGAAAGGTTTAATTGTGTTTGATACTTGCACGCGTACTAAATGTCATGAGTTACCAATTTACATTTAAATCGTTCGAAAAACTTTTTAAGTCCACGTAAAATTAATTCGACACTATAACCCAGTTTTGCCCAAGCGGTAGCAACCGAAATTACACAATGAAACCTGTACTGGTTTGCGAATGAATGCGAATTTCGTAAGGTTTTTAATAAAATTCACCCATAGACAAAGTGGAACGCATAAAACTTTAAATAAAACTGAAACAATTTCTCCTGTGAAATACAAAAGAGGTCCTTATTACGCGAAAACAGTTAGTGTCACTTGAGGGACAATGAATAAAGCAGTTTAATATTTTGTAACGTTCCACGTTTAGTGCGGACGTCTTAAATTTTGCTTTTAATATGATACGCAGAGTTCTTTAATATGAAACAATTTCGTGTTTCTGCTCGCAAATATCGTAGGGCTGATAACGAAGCGGATTCTTTGTTTTTTCAAGTTATTTAGCGTGCGTAATTTTGTTTTGTTAGCTGGCGGATATAGGTGTAAAAATACGAAATGGGATGAGATTGTTTGTGAACAAACAGCGAGTGTCCGCTTATTAGGGGGGCCCATTGTAATAAAAACATCGCCTTATTACAGTTGGGATTTTCTGCCCCTCGGCGGTATACTGAAATTTAAATCAGGACATAAAACGATTTGTTTTTGTTGACGCAATAAAAATAAAATCAAATTTAACAACGAGGAATTTTTATGTGTGACCGTTAAAATAACATAAATATAACGTGTAATAAAAGGCCCTTACGTAAAAATATGATATGCTCCATACGATGTCTTCACTTGAATTACTACAACTCACAACACTGGTTTCATTATTAATGTCCTCCAAAGATATCTTTTTTACTATCCCAAATCTCGAGGAAGAGTCACTATTTTATTCTAATAACATTTTTTAGTCGCAGGATCTGAACTATAAGACCTACTCGGTCTATTAAGTAATTTAATTTTGTCCAACAAGTGCTATATCTGTAGACTGTAGTTACAGTTATGATACTAAAAACCGTATACACCGATGATAAATAAAAATTTATTCTCGAAAATATGATTAAACCGTCAAAAGTAACTCGTAATCTAAGGTCTCAAAGTTGATTAGGCGAGCACAAGATCGTATGTAAAATTCATCGCACAACCTCTCGTCAGTTTAAATGTATAACGTAAATTTGGCTCTCGACATCGAGCCTTATAAATATTAATATTTCCTATCTCAGTTGTTAATTACCCAGACAACTACGGATGAACCCCCACCCCGTATTCATTAGGCCAACCTAATTAGCACAGACAAAACCGTGGAACTTGCGGGGAGGTACCAACTTATTGTTAAGGAATATTGAACGCGGAATTGTCTTGTTGCTTTCGCCAACTAAAAGTAAATTCAGTTCAACGTTTATTGTTTGTTGTGGAAGCTGCTTATACCATCTTTGTGGTGATCATCACTGTCTTTGTAGATGCAGATATAATGTATAAATACTTACTGTAAATTCCAGTCGAGAAAGGTGTAGAAGTACATCTACAATAACCAGTTATTAATATTATTTTTTTAATAGGCGCCTTTCATGACTCCGTGCTGCTACTCAAAAATTCTTAGCTAAATAATATAAACAACAAACCTACTCGTGAAAACTTCCTAACATATGCAATATCAAGAACAAACCTTTATATTTAATTGCTAATTTCTGTCAAGGCAAAGAGAAACACAAAGCCAAGAAAATGTAATTTAAAAGCTATGGTGTAACTAAATCCCACCTTTTAACTGTATTCCAAAATAGCAAGTAAATATTTTCTCCCTAAAAGCAGGGCCATCATCAGACATGTCTGAATTAAAAGCATTAATCCGAAGTTTTCAAACCGCACGGCTTCATCCATTTTATCTGATTGTGAAAAATTCATTCAATAAGTGACGGCAACGTGAAGGCACGCAACATATTCGACTTAAGTAATCTGCCATTAGGCCAGAAGCCCTCTCTGTTATCTACGACATCTGCACGATGTTTATATTTTAAGGGTCCGCGTTGACCTCGGTAACGACGCAAACCTTATCGTCTGTAGGTCTAGGTAATCCTTGAGCCTACCTTCGCAGTAGCAAATTTTATCAAATGCGCCATGAAAATCTGTGCGAATGGCGGTTTTGTCAAGGTCTTTTTACCAGATAGAGGTCTAATGTCTGTACCGTGAATATAGATTCTGTGTAATGTTTCCATGCATGAATGGAAATTCTATTTATAAGAATGTCTGTAAGAGTTCCAATATAAACTCTGAAGGACGCAGTTGATCTTTAGTCATCTTTATATCAGTTGACTTATCATTGCTTCAGAATATTTTAAAAATAGAAATTGTTCCTAATTGTAAGTGACATTGGACTAAACCCTCGCAGATGTAAGTTTTAGAAAAAGCCCGTGCCCATTAGTGGTACGAATAAGGGCTGATGATGATGACAACGGCAAATTGTGACTGTGAATTAGTTTCACAACATTAATTCAAGCGCTAACATAACAGTTAACCTGTGGTTGTAATTCAAGCGGCGGTTAATCATGCTATCATTGAGTTACATATTAAATAATGTAGTTTAGCTAACTATGCAGAATTTTCTTATTACATCTTTAATAATATCTAAAAAACAACTATTCAATAACAACTTAAATATATCTCGAAGTACAATGACTGAAGTAAAGCCAGAACAGGATTTAATTTATTCTTTGACATTGTCATAAGATATTAATTTCAAGGAGAACACAAAAATTAAACTTAGGACTCGAGTCAGATCTTCAAGAAAGTCGAGTGAAAGGACAGTGGTTATTAATTTAAATTAGTGCAAACCGTCAAGCTAAATGTATAAACATGAATCGGAGAAGAAGAATAGCCGAGAATGCAAAGTCAACAAACCTTTGGAATAAAGATTAGAATCTCTTGACAATTTTTATATAGATAAATTAGGTATTTTCACAATCATCATTAGCTATTAGTTTTAGGTCTTTCTGAAATAGTCACAGCTACCTCTTTAAAAGTGGCTGGGAAAGCTAAAATGTTGTGATTATTTGTGTCTCTTAAGCAAACAGCATAAACCTGCTCATTTTACAAAGACGATTAAACACAGCTAAACCCATTTTTGTTGTTTATCAATTATGTATAATTTTGTTTACAGGACTAAGTAAAACATTGTTAAACTACATTCCTGTTTCAAGAACTATACAAATTAACCGAATATGTCAAACAACATGATAATGAAGTGGTCGTTTCTCTAAGTCACAGTATAAATCAGATAAGATACCGACGGAAAATCTATCGTTTTAGGTTTAGAGCAATACAATAATTTTTTGACTAATTAAGTCGTTGAACCCGAGAAGCAGACTACTCACAAATGAAAAACACAAATATTGTAGTTAGTTAGAGCAATTAGTGCTATACACGCTGCAATAAAGTTATTTATAGAGGAAAACAGGGTGTTGGACGGGCACTCACAGCGGTAATTTCGCCTCTCTATAGAGCTGTTGTTAAGCCGGTGACATGTGTTCAGTTAACAATGCACAGCACGGGGCGCGGGACACGGGCAAATGTCAGCAAATAACATAAAACGTAACCGAAACATACCGTCGTAAAATGTTTTATATTGCTGCATTGACAATATTTTTTGTATTTGTGTTGGACAAAATAAAGTTTAATTTCTGAGCCATAATAATCTGAGGTTTACATTTCCTACTTTATTTATTTATTATTTATTTATTTAGCACTTTCTTGTTAACAAAAATAAAAAAAAAGAAACAAAAACTAAAAGAAAGAAAACAAGAGGCTTATTTATTGGTTGACTTCGGTCAATAGAGGTTTTAATCTTGTGAAAGTCTTGGAAGAGACTTTTGTTTAATAATATTCACCATGTAGTTAAAGATGGATTAGTGTATTCTAGAGAAAATGTGGGTATTAGGTTTTATAAAGATCATTCGTAAAGATCGTTATTCCCATTTTAGCAATACAACTAAATAATTCCCTGAAGTGGCAGCAAATTGATCAAATAAGTTTTTTAGCAAGGCCCCTAAGTAAAACCTGGCAGGATTGCGGGGTAGCTAGATGTCATCAGGTTCTAGTTGTTCTAGTTTTATCTTTTTTAACTCAAAAATCCTGATTTGGTTTTTATGTAAACTACTTTTCGTCGAAAATTCATAGAGAATTGTCAATCTTATAATAATAATTAACTACAATGGATGTGTAATAGTAGTATGTTAAATAAAACGTACAATTTTACTCCGCCACATAATTAATATTTCTCGTAAGGAATAATGACTCGTGATTAGACACTATATTAATTATTCATGATTCTTTTGTTTTTTTTCTTATGCGGAATAAAGTCATGTTTATTATGTAAACTATGCTTGCTTGCTATGCTAGATGAAAAGATTTTGTGATATGTACATAAATGTTATTCAGTAGGTATGTAGGTATTTGTGGATAGCTTATTTACCGTAAAATTTACAGTTAAACCTGTGGTGGTAAGTTCAGTGCAGTCCAAAGAGAGAAAGAGGTTAAGTCGACTGGTAAGACTGCATTAAAATCATTGCCACTCAAGTCGCCACAAATGTGACTACCCAACGCTAAGCAATAACTCAGACCTCCTAAAAAACGGCGTCGAGCTCACATTTGCCATAATAAATACAAAATTATACTTGTACCAGTAGTTATATGCCACGGAGTTGAATTTCTACCAGAATATTTGCTTAATCAGTTAGAACTAGGTTTTGTAAATGGACGGCATTATGCAAGTTTATCCATTTAATTAAGTAATATACAGAATACTCCACAAGGGTGTTTTCAAGTGCCTATTCTAAAGGTAAATGGCTTCTTTAAAGCTATATACACACGTTAAAGTTAGAAATTTTGTTACTGCATGTGTTCAACGATGTTCGGAGTAACACAGTAATTTGTTAGTCGCAGATTCGAATACTAGATATAAATTCAATTCTCCGGGATCATGGACTTAAAGGTGAAGATATTTCTGCACGTACATTGGGACATATTATACATTTCCAGATGATGTTCTTAATGTAAGTATACGGTGTATAGTCGGAAGGACCCAAGTTTGATTGCCTGATCAAGAAAAGATAGCAGACAGAAAACGTAATTTGGTTTTTAATAGTAAATTCTCAGTAACACTAGGGAGTATAAAATTTGTAACGGCATTAAAATGCATCTCGCAAAACATGAATGTAATGAATACACTTCTGTCTACCCTATACGCCACACAGGCCTGAATGAATATTAAGAGCTAAATTCTAATACTCTCAGCATAAATATTTCTAAACAATTAGTTGAGAATAAGACACTCCTTTTAAAAACCTTAGTAAAACAAAACTAAGTCGTGATTGATACAAGAGTACAAAAGCCAAAGGGATACTCTTACACGCTGTAGCGTAATTTGTCCCGTAAACAATTAACTTTTTCTTCAGTGTTTGCAGTTGTTTTTGCCTCTAGGTACTTCTTGATGAATAGTAAACACGCTTTGTTGTTTATAACTGGCTTTTGCACTCGCTCGTTCGCGCGTGACACGTTGTTATGTAGCCTCTATTTCTATTTAGGACAGACATTTTTAACGTAGAAAGGGTTAGGTCATGCTTGTATCATCGTCATTGTCATCATAATCAATGAAATAATATTTATTAGATGTCTAAAACAAGTACAATGTCTAAAACAAGTACAAGTACAATGTCAAGTACATCATACTCCTGTTCGAAACGCAGTTATCACTAGAGAAGAACCGGGAAGAAACTTTAGTGTCTCTCTTTTCCAATTACGTGTCACTGCTAGGCTCGTGCCACCTTTACGACTAAGAAGGTTTAGGCCTTCTCTTATCCATATTTTGGTGGCTTAATGCGCGTTGGCGATTAATAAATGGCATAATACACGCAGAGCGTTATAGGCTGTTCTTACACAGGTAAGTTAATGCAGAATTATTTAATCTTTAAGGGCGTGAACCCTACCGCATCGTTTAACTGTGCTATAAAATATAAAAGAAAAATTAACCATTATTGCACGCATTAACAGTTATTATATTAATTAATATCAAAGAAAATAAACCTACATGGTATTTTTCGTTACCGTGTGTTTAATGTTACATTTTATGCAAATTTTCAATGTTCTCTTTATCCTTATTGTTAACAAAATCCCCTTTTGTTGAGCCTTTTTAAACGTGAAACAAATGAGATATTTTCATAATAATTATAGTTAATAATAAACAACGAGCGCAAGAAAAACAATAAGCGATATTAATATTCGGTACCCAACACATATTATTCCAGTAATAAAGTTGAGTCACGCTTTGTATATAGAATATAATTATTGCTAAAGTTCGATAGAAAACCGGTGCTTATGGGTAACAATAAAGTGTTTATGATCTGTGACGGGAACAAATTAACGGGAGCACGTGCTGAGAAGCGCGCCGTGAGCAAAATGAGTTAGGTTGTTCATCATGCGAACTTTGCTGGTTTATTTATTCCCCGGGTCTTTCCCGGCACGGCTTAATGGTGCCTTAAGCGGTAATGTGTGGCCATAAATTAAACGATAATAAGTTCGGACAACAACACTGCCGTTAATGACTGCTAGGGGGTAGATAGCAGTCCACACGCCTGCTCAATCTCCTACTTTATACCACGTCACTCGATGTTGAGTGTTATTGACGATGATAGCACTTGATCGTGAGTGTAAGAATCGGATCGAGTGGTTAATAAGTTGGTAAATATGTTTTTAAGTATTATGGATATAAATAGCTTCTTCTTCTTCTTCATCAACCCATATACGCCCACTGATGAGCACGGGTCTCCTCTACCATTGAGAGGGTTTAGGCCATAGTCCGCCACGCTGGCCTAGTGCGGGTTGGCGGACTACACACCTAAGAAATTCCTAAGAACTTTTAGGTGTGCAGGTTTTATCACGATGTTTTCCTTCACCGTTAAAGCATGTGATAATTCAATTTGAATACACACATAACTTCGAAAAGTCAGAGGTGTGTGCCTGGGGTTCGAAACCGCGACCGCCGAGATTCTCGACCGTGCGCCTAAACCTCGAGGCCATCACTGCTATAAATAGCAATATAAATAGCACTATATGCTGGATATAAATAGCAATTATTTACATTTTTAAAAATAGTTTTGAATACTTCAATTTTGTTACGGTATGCGTTGCGTTATGTTAAGGGCTTCTTAATCGTGAGAACACTTGACTAGCACCTGTTTAGCAATACTCGTCTGTCTATTCGGAGACCAAGGTGTAGCTTCATATCAAAAAATATTAAAGGACTTTTAGATTAATTGCTCCTAATATACCACAGGAGTTACAGTGGCGGTGTGTGGTGAGATAAAATATATTTTTTTATTTAAATAAGGGTTTTCTGTCAATTATAAGCATGCCAAATATTTGTAATTGTTGGAAGAAATTAAAACAGTAATTTAGCAACACTTAATATAAGGATTAAAATTACTATTACAATCAACAATTGCCTTGTTTTTTGTTTTCTTAGTATATTTGGTATTTACTTATTATAAACTCAGATTGCGGCTTATGAAGACGTATACCCGTTGTGGATATATAAACCGTCGACTCCCCTCCCTTATTATGTTAAAGTAACACGGGAGAATATTTTCATGCAAGTTTGTATCACTGGGAAGAAAAATTGTAAAGGATTTTAATAAATGTAACTTCTAGGAGCACCGACAAGTGTGATATCTCTTATAAATTGAGCCATTTAGATATAGGTCAATGCATATATATCCAAAGAAGTTAAAAAGAGTATTTTAAACTATTGCTCCTCTTCAAAAAATTTTAAGACTATGCAGTTACGGAGAATTACCTAACGTAACAATCTAACAACTTGGCAAGGCTAAGATGTCTGTAGTACAATGCCTGATCTCAGCAACTGTAATCCCAGCACTGCTGTATCCTACTTCACGAAGTTTCATAAATATGTCGATATAATTCCGTAATCCTATTGAAGCACACTCACAGATCACAGATCCCATCTTAGATAATTCAGCGTACAATGGTTCTTGAGGAACCGTCTTGCAGGACTTTGGTATATACTTCTAGAACAGATTTAGTGAGTATTACTGATAACCATAGTTTCAAGACCGATTAGTTTTGGGGTAGAATTAAAATAAAATCATTTGTGCCAATTTCCACGTGGAAGATGTACTAGTGAGCTATCACGATATACCCCCTACTATTATATCAATATCAATGGGACTGCTTGGCGCAGGCTTGCCCAGTCAGGTAGCTGACCTAACCTAACACGGTTGTGTTAGACTGTTACTTTTTAGGCCATAATCTATGGCATACTTAAAAATTGTATATTTTTTACTACCTGCATGTCCTGTACGTTTGTATTTAATATAAATCATACATATGCCAATAAATACCTCAAAGTATTTTATCACACATGTTTCGACAAAGTTTCGCAGCTTAATGCAACTCACCCACGATTTTACAGTGTAATATTTAAAATTACTGCTTAATATTTTATTGTCCAGCCCACTTTGCGGTTAATTTGACGTTAATACAATTTTACTATATTAAATATTGCATCGCAATTCACCGGCAATCCCAGCAATTTCTGATCGTTTCGCAACTAATTAGTATTCAATTCAGCTTGTGACAATTGTGCTGCATTTTTCGAAAATGATTTTTAAGTTTTGATACATTGCGCATTTGGTATCGGTTAATATATTTCACTGTTACGAATAGGGTGGTTTAGTTGTTGACAAAGGTCTGGATTTAATAAGCATGTTTTTATAATGAATTAGACCATAATTATGGTATAAAAACTTTAATATTCGTAAACAATAATAAATACACATAATTGGGCTTGATTTTCACTTTATTATCACGTTTTTGCTAAGCACAAGTTAGATATAGCTTCATAAATTCTTCAGAGTAGGAATTCAGAAGAATTATTTTGAATATACATTATCTCTATACTTCAAATATTTCTGATTCATAGGTTATTTATTTTTCTGTGGATTTATTCTTCATACGTTATTTTTATAGTAATGTCGCCATTCATTATTAAGACACCGATTGGACCAAGATTGTTAATATACAGTTTAAACTAATCACAGTTGATCCGTTACCCATACTACAGAAGTAATTGAAATGTCATATGGAATCTACTTTTAAAATTTCGTATGAAAAGAGGTGCTCTAAAAGTATTCAGAAATCGTATACGTTCCGAGGAAATGATTTTTAACCATAGACAGTCGGGTATGTTTATACTTATTATATCATCGCGAATATCATCACAATAAAGACAACAAGAGACGGAGAATGACATAGATTATGCAAATCGAATCAGATCAGTTCCGCCGGGGATCTTACAAAAAAGAAACAAAAAGGTTTTATGCAAACAAAAAAACAAGTTTGCGTACTTAAGAAGCGGTAACAAATTCCGCGGTTACAAACTCCATTAAATAAACATGTAGCGATTGATCGGCGAGTGATTAGAAGAAACCCGGAACATGGGGTGAA
This sequence comes from Cephonodes hylas, assembly GCA_030295005.1. NCBI lineage: Eukaryota > Metazoa > Arthropoda > Insecta > Lepidoptera > Sphingidae > Cephonodes > Cephonodes hylas. The sequence goes on along the minus strand of AP025362.1, from coordinate 9,367,064 downwards.
GTTTAGGGACACCCCAACAAACTCCAAACAGTTACCTACACTGACAACTAATCAATAACCAACTTTATTGATAGTGATCGGTAATTTTTATTTCATTAATGTTTAGAAGCTTTCTAACTTTTAATATACATTTCAATTTTATTTTAGATATTGATTGTAGTATGGTCTTTATTCTTTGTCATTGTCATATTCTATTAATAGATTTTCATACGCTAACTTATTGTTGAAAACCTTAATGTGCCTTCAGTTTTCTCGTTAGATACGTTTCAAGGACTCGTCTTTGTAATATTCGCTATCGAATTTTTTTACTTTTAATTATGATACTTAAATCTGGTCTCTGAAGTGACGGCTTAACGTGCGGTTGATATTATTATCATTATAAATGCTTTAAACAATAATATATGAGTCTTATAAATGGTGGAGTCAAAATACACTCTACTTGGAGAACAGTATGCGTGGTATGTATGTATTAGCTAATACTTACGTTAACCATCAACGTAGCCAACGCTTTTTGTTCGACGAGTAACATTATTTAATATAAAATCGCTTAATTTTATTTTAAATGTCTTGTACTATCTTCAAGACTTGTAAGATTTGAGTAACAAAATGTGAGACAAATTAAATGGTAACTGCGTGTAGCAAATTGAGAGATTTTTGCTGAGACCAATTATTTCCACATAGCAAACTACGAAAATAGAATTTTATAACTTTATAAGTCTCTCATTACCACCTGTTATCACATAGGTAAAAAATATATCGTATGATCAATAAAGTATTGTATATATCAATGACAGTTTTTTTTTTATAATGTATCATAAACGTTGTATTTTTTCTCATTACTTATAAATATTTATAGTGTGTTGATTCAATAAATAAACCATTAAAATATTATTGTTACACAAAACAAAAAGATTTTAACAATCCTTGTCTGATAATCTATTTTATGAACAACACAAGACTTGAACCTTATATTAATGTTTTACTTTTTAAGAACTGAAATAATATTATATACCTTAACTGAAAAATATCCCAATCTATAAAAATATTTACCTTATTAATGATCACGGTTAAGGAAAGATAAATGTCTTATCAAAAGCCTGTTAAATTACTTAACAAACGCCCTTCAGTATATTTAAAATAAAAAGTAAGCGGACAAGCGCGCTTTAAGGCTCGTAATTAATGTTGTACTGTCTATATTGGACAAGACGAAATTTAAGGGAATTTGGAGCTAAATAATTTTTTAATTAACCTTAGGCCATATAGCGCTATATAGGTGAATATATTATTTCAGTCATACACACTTACACACATAAACATACAATAATCATTGAATCCAATGGGTTTAGGCAGAATCTATTAAGTGTCTCAAGCTGCGATCCTGAGTCCTGACACATCTCTATAGCTCCCTTAACCCACAATACTTTAATTATATTATGAAACGTCTCTGATATTGTGAAGCTAATACTCCCACAATTTTTAGCGGTATAATTTGACTATTTTTTTTATCGTAAAAATAATAAATAAGCGGTTATAGGTTTATTCTGATTATTCAATTGATGCAATTTTATATTGTAACTGGGGTGCTGAAAATAACGACTTTTATTTCCGAGCTTTTTTTAGTTTTAATTGTGATTTGGAATGCATTGTCAGTAATTTTTCGAATTTGTTAAAAATCTATAACCACTTATTGTGCATATTCCTCTATCCATATTGCACTACAATTCTTTTATTTTTCATACAGAAATAGATTGTACAGCTAAGATAATAAGTTCCATCAAATATTTAAATTTTTAATGTTTAGTATGAAAAAAAACACAGGGGTTCCATTACAGGAAAAAGGATTTCATTGTTTGTACTAATTTAGTTGTAAAGAGTTCCACAAGATAAATTGCGGTAATACTTAAATTGCATACTCAGTGCTTTGTTCGCACATTTAGCAAACCACAAACTACAGCTGCACCGGGTCGTCTTCCCATTTAACTCGTTTGGAATAATTTAATATCCGTTTGTTCTAGAATAATCTAGGGATGCATTAAATTGATTATAAGCCACTGAAAAATATGCTTTCTGAGGTTTATACGTGGTAGACATGATAGACGTGGTAAAATGCCATATTTTAAAAAATGTTCTTAGTTATCTCTTGGCAAGCTTTTATATGAATCCTAAACACAGAAGACAATTATTTCAAATCGTGGACGAAAAAATAACGATGAAGGTCCTGAGTTTTTACGAAGGAAAACAAAGGAACCTTAATAAAAATGAATACACTGTAAAACTATTCTATTGATTGTTATTGTTACTAACAATTAAAAATAATATTTATTAAAAATATCTGCATTCAAAACGGTTGCGACCGTAAAATACAATTAAAAAAACCACTGAAAAAAACTACGAGTACTTACGAATATTTAAAAAACTTTCACACAACAAAATCAATTCATTGTCAAAGAAATCTCACTGACATGTTAACTGCTACATGCGCTACAATTTAAAGTTTCGTAGCCGATACGCGTGCTACGAGTGGTGCTACGCGGCGTAGCGTCCGCTCAGGTCGAAGGGCCACGTCGTACTGAGCGCCGCGGCTCTTGACAAGGCAATCTTTGCCTGTACATAGTCGCTCTTGACAGAACAACTCGTGAGCTTTCACACGGATAACGGGCGTAACGGCTTTGTCTTCCACCCGCTCTTTTTAACTTACTCTTGTCGTTGTTAATTGGCACCGTTTGTTTTCAATTGGCACGTTCGATTAATTGTTTTTGGAGGATAAAAAACAGTTTGCAATGCTACCGCTGGATGGAATTTACGTTTAACTACACTGATTATACGAGGATGATATCGAAATGAAAAATTTATACGTTTCCTCTGTTTTATACGTGTAAATTGAGTGGTAATTTTGTTAATGGTAGAGTCGTACTTTGTGATTTAGGAGATTTTGCTGAAGCTAAAGAATTTGCCAATAACTTGGCTGGGCAGAAATTTATAGGCTAGTAATCTTTTAAACAGAACCTGAAAACCGAAAAAATCGTCAAGCACTGGTTTCGTAGATGATTAGACCTCATGAGGATCAAACTTTTTTTGTACTATATTTCCAATATCTTAAAGTTTTGCTTTATTTGGCGCAATGGAAGTGTCTCGGTCTCATAATACCTCGAAACGATACAAAAAAAAAATTAAGTGCTAATAGATTCATAATCCGAAGCTCCGTTTTTAAAATATGCAGATAAGAGTCAAGACTTATATATAAAGAATTTATTATTGAGCAGCTTAGTTTTATATAAATGATTTAACTACATACCTCACGCCTATATTCCCCAAAGGTGGAGGCAGAAATGCATTTCTGCACCCACATTTCACCAGGTTTGTATCAGTCGCGCGCAATAGGGGGCCGTTTCTTGGGCACATTTCCAGACTACGTGCTGCTACTGAGAATTTCCTAATGGAAAAATTCAATAACACTTTGCCCGACCCGGGATTCGAACCCAGGACCTCTAGATCGCTCAGCCATACTTGTACCGCGAGACCACGAAGCAGTCAAGAAATAAACAGTCAGTGAAGAAATAAACGACTTAACAAGCAAACTCAATTGATTTTAAAGCCGCAGCTTAATTGTACGGTATACGAAGATAGGGGACTTTTATTCGATTCTCTGATCAAAATTTGAGCAGCACCGCGAAATCTGGAAATGTGACTGAGAATACCGATAGCTCTTCTTTAACAATAAGGATGTAATAAGCCATCTGTGCTCCCTGTCGTGGGATCAGACGTGGGTATACATAATCCCAATACAAGTGAAATGCTTAAAAGCAATAAAACTACTGCAGATGTCATACGTTTCTATGTGAATCGAATAGTTCACAGAAATCAAAATCGTTCCGGTGGAGTGAGTTTATGTGCGACGCAGCCTTAGCTCCTGTGTCTAGAAATTAAATCACGACGAAATCAGTGGAGATTCACATCTCTAACGTGATAACGTGATCTTTCAATCTAATTCAATGTCTGCTCTTTGAAAGGTTTTTACTCCACCATCGGTGACGTGTGGCGACTTTTTTATTTATATTATTATTTGTTGCGGGTTGGAGATGTGTTGTGAATATGGCCTTTCGAAGTAACTAGCTTTGTGACTAACTAAATGGAGTTTTTGAATTTAGCAGTTTGATTATGAAGCGAACGCGTTACCTTATGAAAATAATATTTGAGGGATTGTATGAAGAGGGATAAGAAGATGTAGGAATGTGGACGAGGCAACAAAGGTATATCAGGATTGTAAATAAAGCGTCAGAAAAATGGAAAATAGCATGAGATCGTCTTTCTGGACTAAGGCCTAAACCATTCCAGCTGTAGACACGATCCGAGCCCAGCAGTGGGACAAACTTACATATTATGTACATATAGGCAGATAACGATGCTTTATTTATGTATGTATTTGTACATACGAGTAAAAAGTATATTAGTGTAACCAATTTCTAAATACACTTCTTTACTAATCTAGAAAATTTGCGTAAATTAAGCAGTGACGTAATTAAAATAAAATAAAAAAGCAAACAGATACAAGTTCGCATCTCGTAGATACATGGTCTGGTAATTAGATCCCCGGGCCGTAAACACACATTTGCTAAATGGCAAGTAGACGAGTAAGAAACTTGTTAACTAAATTATATGACATTGTCACGCACCTACTCAAGTAATCCGAATTAATTATAATAAAACACAAAAGTCACTTAAAACTTCCCCAAGACATGTGAGGAACATTTTTTAGGCGGCAAATGTACGACGAACATAAAGATTACAGCGAGTTGAATTCCAAAAGGTCCCCCGTCTAAAATACGTTTATTTTCCTCGGAGGCGTACATAAAAACAGGCAAATCACAAAACAAGATAACATTCGCTAGGTCTTCTACTGCGGGAATCTCATTTTCAATATGTTTTTATAACTTTCAGTGAGGAAATGAGGTGGTGCTCCCGGCGCTCGGCGCTGCCATTGTCATCATAAACCAACCGAGGCCTCCTTCATAAATCCCTACCAAATGTACCTTTATACACATAATGCCATAACAGCGAGCTTACTTTTTCGCCGCACAATACATTTAAACCCGGCAAATAACTGGTGTCTGTTTCTGCTTATTGAATTCTTGCTTATTCACAAGAATAACTACGCGTTCCCACTCGTTTCTGAGTCACGTTTCGCGCCTTGCACTCAAATGCATGCCTTTTTATTACGTTGTATGGCTCTATGGCACTGCGGTGACATTGTAAGTCTGCGATGTCATCCATTTTTATTGTAAGATTTTTTGGTAGTAAGACGTTTTATTCATTGTCATATTATAATTTGTCAAAGTTGTTTTTTATTACTTTACTTAAGTCGGGAAAGTGGTATTGAGACCATTAAGAAAATTTCAGTAGTTTTGAGCCCAACAAACGACAAATTTCTTACAACTTTTTACGTTTTACGCTGGCTGCAGGCGGCTTCCGACCGTTCCCGGTGGAAGTCATTGGGGGAGGCCTATGTCCAGCAGTGGACCACTAATGGCTGATATGATGATGATGATGATTTTACGTAGGATAAATACAGAAATAGTAAAACGAGTATGCAGAAATGCATGTCTATCCGTCCGGGGAATCAAGGCATAAATGTAGGTGTACATGTACACATACCCACCTGGATTATAAAACATAAGATCATTCAACAAAACTTGTGTAATAAAAGAAAAGTAATTGCAGAATTTAACAGTCACGAGATATTTCACGAATGAATCGCCGCAGATGGGATCAATGTGAGAACAAAATAAATCTATTAAAACACAAGTTTTATATCAAATGTTTGCGACTTGAAAGTTTTTAAAGTGTTCCGCAGCACCACAGCCGAATGCAAAATCTTTTCTTGTTCATTTTTCGCCAGTCTCAACATAATAACCTCTTGTTGACTGTGCTGCCCCCGCGCTCCCCAAGCACTCCACAAGCAATAAGACAGTAATAAATGTTCAGATCTAAAGACAAGAACAAAAAGGAATATAATAAGTAGATATTGTGAATTGGTACTTGTGAGAGTTCAATATTATTGCTACCGTTCATGATGGAACCTTGCGGATAGGATACGTTTGCTTTCTCCACTTATCATTATGAGTTCCAATTGTGACGGTACGGTTGCGTGATCCGCTTTTCAAATACTTTGATACGAATGTGGACAGATTTGTGGTATTAAAATCTCAATTTTAACTAACGTTTTGTTAGTAAGCTTATGTCGTTTTCGGAGTTTCATTCATGCGTTTGATTTTATATACGAAAAATACTACGTTAAATAAATGAAGTAGTGATTGATGGCCTCGAGGTTGTAGAGGAACGCCGTGCCTAGCCGTGGAACGTATATGGGCTGATGATAATGAAGTTAATGTAAACAGAAATAAATAAAAAGAATAATTAAAAAATCAACGTAATTTTACACTAAACTTGATGTTCACTTGAGAGTTATACATTATAGCATTCTTATAAAATGAAATTGATATAACACGTTATTATTGTTTTCCAATAAAAAATGTTTTGTTAGTACGCAGGCATGATATATTGAACTCCAGGACTCCGTTGAGCATTATTGGTGTGTATTTATTGTATTTTTATATCTCCCCATTCAATCGCCCCTGTGATTGATTGCTCATACAACTTACTGAGAAAATAGGGACACGAAACGCTTATCTCCTTCTAGGATGTCGAACTATAGACCATGTATGTGAACTAGTACATATTTATTTTTTTATATCCTGATATAGTTGTTTCTGTAATACAAGTTTTGGGGGAACAGTGTTTTAAGCATTACATTACACACATCTATTTATTTTCTGATTATGTTTGGATGCGCGTGTTATTTATAACCTTTAACATCACGGGCGGGGTCTATGCAGACCCCACGCACTGTTTTTTAACGGTATTTTTTAAAATTGACAAATTACGATCGCGTATTTTCGGCTAATCTCAGTGCGTCGCGAGACCCGTCGGTAAGTGGACTTTCGTCGCTTTTCTGCTTAGGTAAGTTACATTTTTACTTACGTGGGGATACCTGCAGACCCCACCCGTGATTTAACGTAGTAACTTTTTTCACTTTAGTTATGTTTTTATTTGTTTCTTTTTCAGAATTGATGTTGTATTAATGGAAAAATGAGTCACCGTCTAACCAAAAACCAAATTGTACAAATTATTTACAATTTTAGTGACTCTTAAAGCGAAGGCATAGGAGACAACCCTCAAGAGAATATTTTGGAAGAGGTGGGTGATATAAGTGACCATGAGGCGTGCATTAATACATAGATTCAAGGATGATCCAAGGATAAAAAAAGTGCAATTGTCTGTAAGTCTTGCAAGAAAGCTATTTGCAAGCCTCATTCGGAAGAAGTTACTTATTGTTTACCATGACTACCCAAAGAATAATTTTTAACGTTAATTTAGTAGTACATTTCAAGAACTGTCATTTTTTTTTCTATAATTTTTATTTTAATTTTTTATTACGATTACTTGTATTTTATTCTTATTTTATTAGAAAAAAATATTACGTTAGTCAGAATTTGACTCTTTTGTTAATTTTTACTTCATTAAACATGTGCCTTAAAAATTCTATGTACGAGATTATAATTTTGATAAAAATGTTCCTTACTGTCTAAAAACTGATTGTTTTCTGATTAATTAATACTTTTCATAAATGTTATAATGTGTTTTCTTAAAATCTTAAACGGTCTTAAAAAAATATCTAGTAAGTTTGAATATACTCTTAAATGTATGTTGGGGATACTTCTAGACCCCACGCGTGACGTTACGTTATCTGAAACAACGCGTGTACTTAAAGGATAAAATTAAATATTGTTCATATACATAGATAATATGATTAATAAAAATATTTGACAAGAAATGAGCGCTCAAACTCCCAAAATACTACAAATAAACAGTTTGACTATTTGAAAATCGAAACAACCAACTACTAGTTTCATTTGTTTTCAGAATTTAAGGTTTAATAATTAAACATTAAACTGCCCTCGTCAGTTCTAAAACTGAAGAGTGGTAATTAAGGTAAATTATGCAATTCACCCACCGACAAGGGGCCTTATTTATGTCAGTGTTGTTAACATGTGCTCGTTATTGTTATTGGGGGTAATAACATAATCATAGCCATAATCGGGGCAATGAATAAATAATTTTCAAGTTGGCTGCACGGCAAAGGATCTGTCGGTAGCTTCATTTTGAGCGGCGTGGATTATCCATATTATCCCAAAATCTCGAAACGCCAGCCGCTTGCACAGTACAATGATCGTGGCTCATACAAAATGACTTCAGTTTTAGATCGTTTCTTTTTAATCCTAACTTCAATGGCGAATAATTACTCGTAGAATATTCTTCTGGCAATTTATTGCGGGGCTTTATTAAAATTTGCTCTCGATAGATGATTCCTTGCTCCGACGTTATTAATTTGCTACTTTTAGTTTCATTTAACGCGTATTATAGAGCGCAGCGCTTCAATTACGCCCAATGCGAGTCATGGACATTGCGTTATTTCTTTATTCTTCTTCTAATTTGAGAATTCCTTGAATTAAATAAGGAATAAATAAAATTCTCGTTTTTCTTTAACTTCGTACGACGAGATTCAGGTTACTGAGTAAATAACACAACAGGTAGAAAAGTCGTTAGCTCGACACGTCCTAGTGCTGGTTTGTGGACTATACCTAATAATTTCATTGAGGGTAATTCTTAGGTGTGCAGATTTCTTTATAAAATTTTCCTTCGGCGTTACCGTGCGAGATAATGCATATAATTTCATTGAAAACAAGCAGAGGTGTGGGCCTGGAATAACCGAGACTTTGTGACGAAAGCACAGTTAATTCATCAAAATCTTTTGCGGTCGGTGCTTTGTCTGACTCATTTTATATGATCTTGAGTCTTCTAAATAGTCTGCCAATACGCACTAGTCCAGCGTGGTGGACTAAGGCCTAAACCGTCTCAGTTTTAGAGGTGGCCAGAAACCAGCAAATAGACATGTATGGGCTGATGATGATGATATTCTAAATTAATTGATCAAATGGATACGATATTGAGCAAATACATTAGAATTTTAGAGGATGATCCCGTGCATCAATAAGCTATATTGTTTCAAGCTAGGTGAGACACACAGTGAAAGGGGTTAAGGTAAAACGTTTCAAGGGTTTTTTGTCAGTTAATGGAAGTTCTTTGTACGGATGTTCCGACTGGACGAGCGGTACTACTTGAAATCGGATTAGCGATATCGGGCATAGTCCGTGATTGAATCGTACGACGAGCATTATCTTTCATTGTAGCCTTTTACGCTTAAAGGCTTCGAATATACTTCGACGCCATAAATCATAAAAACTGCCAATTAAGCTAAAAAATATACTAAACTAAATTCTGTAAAATTGGTCTGAACTCTGAAACACTCGCTATCCGATGAGTTTATTAAAGCGCTATTCAATTTAATATTCTCTATGTTTTGATATTTTGTAGGCTTGATTAATTCAGTTATTTTTATCGATATCTAAAATGTATTTGCGAAAAACATTCTGTGAAAGATTTTTTTATGAATAATTCAAATGCTAGTAACATTTTTATGACTCAATTATGTTTTTATGAGATAGAATTAACAAAGGTTACTTAAAATGGAGCAGTCTGCGCAATTGAGGTGACATTCTGTTGGTCCTGGCACAAAATAATTACCTTGGTGGCAGACAATGTGGGATAAAGACCCCTTGACATCCGCTTGTGTCGACAGATAACGGGTAGCAGCGAGCAGAATGTTCGGGATAACTGCCTACCCTGAGATGTTTGGGTGCAACGATATTAACGACCGCCTGATATGCCCCGATACTACCTATTCGAATATTGACGAACTTGTTTGGTCTACCTATAGGCCTGTGGGGTAGCTATTCTTTATAATATGACTTAGGTGGCTGGACTGATTTTAAAAAGTGCTCGCGTTTCTCTCGTTGGGATAGGCAAATAGTGTAGAACGCCAAATACCAAGATCTAAACACACTTCTATCGCGTCCTTAACTGACATTATCCTCTTCATACATGCATGTCAGTTTCGTGGATTCATCATAAGTTTATAAATTCATATTCTTTTAAGTACTATTTCAATAATTCAACTTATAATAATTCAGCTATAATTCTTATTTACCAATGGTAAAAATTAACACCAACAAACAGTTAATTTCAAAACTATCTCGTGAGATTGCACATGATTATGTTTCCATTTCCTACTCTCTGTAAAACCAGTGTGCATTGGAATGGAAACGCAATATTTTGTGATAGTGTCATAGAGGATATGTTTTATGCGCCCTATATCCTACAAAACTATAGGCAATTTATTTTAGGAAACATTTTTTGTTCAGTTTTTTAGAATAATGTTAATAACGTTTTGTTATTACAAGGTATTTTTATTGTTGTAATATGATATTGTGACGACGTGGAGTATTATATTAGTCATTTAAAAAAATACTTTTTATACTTGCAAATTATTGTAGGCAGCAGATGATTATAAGCAAAGTTCTATTCATAAAAGTAAAGATTATAGTCTCTTGTCTTTCGCGAGAAGTAAAATGCTATCATCATCATCATTGTCAGCTAATTTTGGTCCACTGCTGGACATAGGCCTCCCCCAATGACTTCCACCGGGAACGGTCGGAAGCCGCCTGCAGCCAGCGACGTCTCGCGACCTTCACAAGTATATGGCGAATGAATTGGAATAGACAAAACATAGATATTCAAATCAATTACCACTTCAAAATGGCTAACATGATTGCCAACAAGCGTATTTTGCCTATCAGTGTACTCTTCAGGCCAGCGAACGGTAATGTCAACCACAAACCGCAAATTCGTGAGAAGTCACGGTAACTCATCGCTTTATCCGACCAAACAGTTTGTCGCATCACTTCTAATTTCAATGATATTTAGATACAGATGAAAATCCGCAGATTCTAAAATTTACACATACAGTGACGCGTGTATCCCTAAAGAAGCTACGTAAGGCTAGTTGATGAATATTTTAGGTATTTTTTATGATAAAACATATTTACTGCTTGCCCATCCTTGGAACGATCCCGGGACTCCGATGCATTAATACTATGTTGCGCACCTTGTGTCGTATATAATGGTTCAGTTTGAATTTTTAGTACCTACGCCTAAAATATGTAAATTTCATTTTTAATATGTTTAATAATACTACTAAATAAAATAGAATTTTATTATTTATATATTAGAAACTATTTTTATGGTCTGACTAAATTGAAATTTCTAACACAAGCTCAAGGATATCTTACACCGCATTTCGAGGATCTAAAGCGATAAAGCCGCCACCATATTAATGGGATCTATTTTGATCAACCATCGATTCTAGTCTATTTTTAGAGCATTGAATTCACTCCGCTTTGAGCAAAAGATCTTGAATTAAGGTGAAAAGTTAATGTTAAAGCAGCCATTTCTTTGTCTGAGTGGAAACCGCCAGAATGAAAAATTATGTAGATGTCACATAGTCCATTAGTTTTGATAATAATATTTTTTGTTTTATGAATGGCAGACTGACTGCACTGGCAATTGACTGTAAGAAGCAATGTGAAGAATTAAAGTGTCAACTAGCCCAAAATAATTATGATTTCGAATAAATTGATGTGTTTGTTTTAATACTGTTCTTTTAAGAACAACTATGTATGTACGACCTTGGTCGTATAAAACTTGATTTGTACAAAAAAAAGAACTGAGCCAGAGAAAAAAACACTTTTTAAAATTAAGTCATATATATTGCTATAATATATGCATGTATATTATGATTTGTGACTACCTCTCATGGAAATTATCTAATATTATAAAAAACGTAAACAAATCAGTAAAACACAATCGTTATGATACTTGGAAAGCAAAAGAGGCGGCCCTTATACTCTGATACTAAGCAAGTACTTGTCAGAAGTGCTCATAATTCTCACATTTTTAATGCAGTGTAGTGAAATAACATTAACGAAGTAAATTAAGGCCGGAACAGCGTTGCACCAAGATGCTAAGGGGAATCCAACAAAGATGGATGACGTAATTTTTCTCTTCATTAACCCATTTACTTGGCTTACAGCAGTCAAAATAACATTTAGACTCGGCATTTAAAACTAGCTCCAGCTTTGCAGAAGAACACCCGTGTAAATAGATACAGAACATCAAATTAATTACGAACTAGTTTGTATGATTGCTGTACTGAAACCTGTATTTTCGATGCGAGTGGGGAAAGGTAATCAAAAATTCGACCTAATTGAATTTGTCCAGTATTTATTTGAAAGTATTTTATTTATATTTTTGAACACACTGAGACCGGATGTTAGATGCGTATTATATGGTGTTAGTAATATTCAGTATTTGAGGAGGTAACCAGTAATGGTTTTGAGGTTTAAGCACGTGGGCAACAATCTTGGCGGTTACCTGCACACATACCAGGCACACAACTGTATTTTTTTGAAGTTGTGTGCGAATGAGAATGAATCACCACATAGTACTTAAAAGGGGAAGGTTAGAGGAGGAGTTCACTATAGACGAAAGTGTCTACTTTGTGTAATGTACCTATATAGTAACTACATTTTTCTTTCCTACGAATTATATAATAATATTTATGTCTATAAACATGTTATTTTATTTCATTAAAAAAGGACAAAATGTACATCTTACAAGAACAATCAAAGGAAAACGGCTGTCATTAATGATTACAGATTTAAAGCTATTTTAGAGAACATTTAAACTTTTTTACAATAAAAAGAAATATAAAATAAGCGCTAAACGAAACGACCGGTAAAACTTTCAATCAACGCATACACAAACATAGTATATGTGCTTCGTTTTCAAGGAGCGATACAGCTGAATGCGCATCAGATATATACCTTTTAGTGAGTGAACGTTTGAAGAGCACTCAAAGCGAGAGCTGTCCGATTTGGGAAATCATGTTACAACAGCCCGCTGCCCGTTGGCAGGTGCCGGCCTCGACGATTCTTGTTTATGAATTGGCTAGTGATAGATTGCTTGCTATTGCCTTAGCATGAACAAAAATATATTTATGCATATATCTCACCTTGTTTAGTATTTAATGCAATTAATGAAGCAGCATAAAAGACACTGCATCACGGACACTTACGATATTGTGATAGCTTAAATCAATTATGGCCCTTTATGCTACAAAGAAAGTTCAAAATTGTGGGGAACTAAAATATTATAATTAGAACGAAGCAGACCTTAGACCATTAGATGGCCACCAGGGTATTATTTTTTTGGCCTTAGTCCATACGCTGATGTCACATAGGTTGCTGGAGAAAATGAAAAAAAAGTAACAATGCATTTTAAGACGTATTATATTCATTGATTTTTCAAACAAAGCTATCATACATATTAATTAACAAATTTTAAATACAATAATAATAGACATATTACTCAGAATAGAACTGAAAAATAATATTGACTTTTGGTAAGATCTTTCAGTGTGGGCGTTGTTCTCAGCTTCTCTAGACGTCGTTTAATTTATTACCATTTACGCTGTCTTGGATTAATTTATATTCATAGATGGATTTTCTTTGATATTCTAATTGATTTATAATTGAAAATAGGTTATTAGTTTCAGTATGATTTGCGGTCGCTATTTACCATGCTCAACATTTTTATTTAGAATTTTAGTGACAAAGAGTATATTATTTAGTAATTGATAGATCTGAAATACATAAACCTTTTGTGATAAGAGCTACTTATTAGAATTAGCTGTATATTGTGCTGACATTTTGACAGTACAATAAGTAGTATAGTTACATCCTCTCGCTGTCATTTTTCGGGGGATTCTGAAGAGCCTTTCTGCAGCCACATTTCGCTAAATATGTTTTTGTGCTATAGGATGCGCTTCTATTGCAACTTTTCAGTCAGTCAGTTCACAATGCTTACTGAGCAATAAAATGGAAGAATACTAACTAAATACACAAAAGTCCTGTCCTGTGTACCCAATACAAGTCCTGTTTCGTGGGTATCAGAAACTGCGAGAGACTAGTCGGTCTCATAAACACCCAGGTCGGAAACAAATATTTGTGGATCACGTTTACATTTGTCTCGTTGCGGAGATCGAACTCGCGGCTTCTCGTTCCGTAAACTGGTTAGCTACGGGGCTGTTTGAACGCAAACTACCTTTTGGCCTTTTAATAAAAACTTTAAAGACTTGCTGGTATAGTTAAATTATTCAAGACTATTCAATATAACAAGGAGGATGCGGATATACAAAAATAATATTCAAAATTGGTGATGCAATATTTCCACGAGATAAAATACCGTTTTATGTCAATAGGTGTCAATATCAGACGTGTTAGTAACATGCTTTTGAGTGACGGCCGTGTGAAGTGCACTTAAATCGGCGGCGATGGCCGTCTGATAGCTAAAGTCGTGATATTAAGCCGTGGCTCGTGGCACACTCCATATCTATTACCCACATTACACTTGCATGTATCCATCACATGCTTAGTGTTTCGCGTCCTTAAGCCTTATGATATAATTAAAAAAAAGGGAAGCAGGGAAATCTTTGAATTGGACTTTGTCTCGCAAATATTTTCGTGATTTTGTTACAAAATATAGCAATCAAGTTAGAAAGAACTGATAAGCGGTATACTTGTTACTTGATTTGAGTTTCATGCAGTGTTCGTTTCCCACGGGTATAGCAGTAAAAAAGTGATAGTATAATAAAAAGCCTTTATCAACAGAGGTCATAATACAGCAGAATATGCTATAGAAAAATAATACTTTCTTATCTTCAGAAAACAAATTACGAATATAATAATTATTCCTAAACTCATACATTTGTAGTAGCAACATCCTCATAACCGCACTTACAAATACAATACAATCTATGCTAACCAGACACACTAATATTGAGTGAAGAGGGGAATCCTTCGCATCAGTAGTCAGAAACTAAAGTAGTCCCGTGGGAAATCTGCTGTTTTAGAGGCCGCAAGGATAATAGAAACTTTTGTAAGGGTGCTTTAATGTTGGCGATACACTAACAAATTGCCGAATTCCGTTCAAATTCAAATTCAACACACACCGTTACACATACGGACGTGACGCCCGCCCGCCGATATTATATTAAGATCCCTCTTTTGTTGGCGAATACTTGCGGAGCATTAAGGTAATAGAGAACCAGCAAATCACGTTACGCCCCAAGCTATTACCGCCGGCTCGTCCCATGCCTAAGTGTATTACCTGCTATTTATCGTGACATTCAGTCCACCGGCTCATCACGGACCGACCAATGTCATCGTGAAAGTGACAGACGATCCCAAAATTAGTTCCTTAATGGTTCCATTACGGGCAATAATAGTTCTTGACGCTTAGTACCAGATTGATTACGCAGATATAATTGCTGAAGTGTAATTTCGCTTCAAATATGGATCTCGACTTACATGATTGGATATTATGTATCTGTTCGGTAATTGGGTATATATGAGGATGTTATTGCGCAGTTCTATATTAGCCTGTTTACGTCCTGCTGGTAGATATGGGCGTCCTATACGGTTGAGGTTGGGCCTTATTCCTCTGCGATGAGCTTTACTACTGGTTTGAGGCACAATGTGCAATAAAATGCAGGATACTCGTTTCGCGTCATTTAGCTATCTGTACGTTGTCAATTTGGATGTCAGATCTAGATGTTTAAAAAAATATGGAAATAGGGACTACAAAGTAAGTAATAAATATTATATTATAGATATATTGTGGTGGCGCGGAGTGGAAATATGAAAATGTTTACTATACATCAGTTTTAGGTTACTGAAGATAATCTTTGGCGGAATGTATTAAAGCTCTCCCCTTAACTCTTTTGGCATTAACAACCTTCATTGCTCGGTTGTAGACAATAAATTGTAAAATAAAATACCGTAGTTTCCATCGCCACGCTGTGACAATTTTTTGTGGGATTTTGTGGTCAATTCCCAAACGCCAAAGTAAAATTTGAGAATGATTTCAAAGTTTTGAAGGTGCGTCGACCCGTAACTCTTGAGTCCTAAAGACATCTTATAAAAAGAAATCTACGGTCCGGAACAAACAAACGTATGGCCATGTGTTCGCAAGGAAATACGCCTTAGGTACTTTAGATGTTGGGACTTCGTGGACATAGCTTTGTATTGGCCGTAATATATTGCTCCTGGTTTTTGCTAAATGTGTCTAGGGTTTTACCGTAATGTTTATCGCTTTGCGCTAGATATGACTAAAACTCATATACTATTAGCTATGTAGGCTCAATATACATATGTAGGTATGGCCGCTAGTCCGAAACGTCAGTTACCGTATATAATATCGTTGTATTGTATAGTTGTATCTTAGTAACAAAGAGAATCAATGACCCCCAAGTAACAGGTTCATTCCTAGTTTGGGGGTCAATGACACATAAATTTCACACTGATAGTACAGCCCATATGGGCTATAATTTCATTTCGAAATTATATAATTTCGAATGAATTGTTATTTTTTTAATGTATTTTGTTGTTGTTGTACAAATAAATTATTTATTTATTTATAATCAGCCTCTGGATATTAAAGTGATCTCCACGTGGAATCCTGGAAACGTGTAGTCCACTAATAAGTTATAGGTTTGCTCCTCGTAATCGGAAGAATCCCGGTCAGTCATTTAAAATACTAGAAGCTAAGCAAAATTCCATGCCAATAATCACAAATAATAAGACCTTCACTTTGCCATTGGTATAAACAAAAAAGGTAATATTCATACATATTATAGAAAAATCAACAATGCACATCCATAAATGCACACATTTTTAACACGACATCCTCAAAGGGGCAGTGACACTTTATGGTGAATGTCTATCCGTATAAACTTAAGTATCTCCTATTACGGAACGTAAGCGTAAATAAAAAAGTGGTTAGGCTTTACTTTACCATAGCTGCTACTAGTGAGCATTAGTGGACTTCCAAGGAATTCCTTTTAAATGGTCTTACTAGTTTCTTTACCATGTTTTTCTCTATCATTGAAGTGCGCGGTATTGTTATAAAGCAGATGTGTAACCGTAAAATTGTAAATAATCTAACGGTTACAATCTATCTCGAAAGACTGTGAAATTTGAACACTAACCTAACGTAACCTAATTCTACGGACACTGAGCAAACAGTAAGGCCGAACAATCAGGGACAGGGATTATTAATCTAATAGTATTTACAATTTTACGGTGACATTCATACATATAACTTCGAATTACATATTTGAGATTGATATCTATCGAGATTGTGGTAGCGTGCACTTTATCTTAGAAGCTTATACGCTCATTTGGTAAATACGATTTTCTTAAGATGTAAACTGTTAAAAGAAGTAGAATTACCTCCACCAAAACCACCCCGTTAGACAATTGGCTAGACAGCTAGTTACGAAACGAGAGGCCGAGGATTCGATCTCGGCGCCGAGACAAACGTTTGTGTGACCCACACATATTTGTCTCAGATCTGGTAGTTTGAAGGATAGAAAAGTCTCTCGTAATCTGATACTCACGACACAACTTGTGTCCTAGTATAGGATTTGAACAATGTATATTTTGAACAATATATAGAACTATATTATGTTATCGTACATTCACAATTTTTATTCGCAACAAAGGTTCTATGACCTGCCTTTTAACTTAGCCACAACATATTCCCTTACATTATGCAAGGAGTAAATTATACTTAAAAGAATAATTTACTTTATGTGCTCATGATACACGTAAAACACACAAAGGTAGCTTACACAAGCTACCTTATTGAAAGAACGTAAGTAGCATTTGAGTTCAACGCAATATCATATTTATTACAATGCAGAAAGACGCAAAAACGAATGGCTTAACGAACTAAAGCATTTACTATAAAAATACTCGATTTTTCCCTTGGTCGAATTTAAAAACAAATATTCCCAAATATGGGGTTAAAAAATTGTATTTTAAAAACGGTTCGTTTAATTAATCCTCATCTCACATTTAAAATAGCGCCTAGCAGTGTGTGCAGAAAATAAAATTCAAATATGTTTAAAAATGATTCTAGTATTGAGTAAATAAATATACTATCGTTGTCGAGGATGTGTTTGATTAAGTCTGTGCGCAGTGCAGGCACACAAACAGGCGTCGCGCATACTGTTATTTTGAATTCGCCGCAATCAGGTAAGACATTGTTTGAAGAAAAGGCACGTCGTCGAGCGCATTGTTGGCAATCTTCTAAGGTTTAATAGCAGAACCTAGTTTACTCGGTCGTTCAAATAGAACAGTCGCTGCGACGATGCATCGGCCCGATCCACTGTTGGTTTGTAAAAGGCTTGTAATAAAATCGGGAGAGACTAGAAATTGCGTCTTAAATAAGGACTTTATTACACTATCAATACTCCATACGAATCTTTGGTGTACTAAGTACATTGCTCTTTGTTGTTCTTCTAGTTGTGTTTATGCACCACCTACGCGGTGTCCGAGCGATTTTTATGCATACTGCTGAGATTTAACTTATATTTCTATCGATCGATTGTCTGAAGAAGGTTATGCAACTATCCCTGGTCATACATTACATTACATTGGTCAGTTAAGTGTAGCATGATTGACTCTTGCCAACAAAAGGAATTTTCAGTACAAGTAAAAGCAGTTGACCTTAATATAATCGAACACATAGTATATACGTCGTATATGTGAAACTTTATTTCGTTGTGTTGTTGTAAAAATATTTCAGTACGAAGTAATGAATTTATAAATACTACTGTGTTGTAAAATTATGTAAATATTTGTCATCAGTTATTTTCTTTTCATAAAGTGTGATTGCATTGTAAGTGGACAGCGTCACGTTGTGTACCGATGCTGGTGCAGCTATGGTACACGTGTGAGGTATGATGAGGTAGCAGCGAGGTAAATAAAACGACTGGTCTTGGTGCGTGCTAATGGGTGACTCTGCGTGACTCCTTGTGTGCAGTAATCTTTATTCATATTTATATTAAAATCTGACCTAGATTAGGTTCGATGACAATACCGACGATGTTATACTGACTCCACATTAGTTCCCCTTTTTTTTGAAAAATAAATAAATACATAATTAAATATCGTATACATAATAACATTCAAAACTATTTTCTTGTTTTGTTTGCATCTATTGCGAAACGTACTACCGGGCGTATGACGCGGCCCGATCGTGTTGTTGTCAGCGCAGACTTGCTGTATTCCGCAGGCTCAGCACTCTTGCGGTTGTCGACGTTCTTGCTGCACGTGCTCCTTAACTGTGCCAAAGGTTCATTTGCCTTTTCTTCATTTAAAACGTAGGCAGGTTTTAATCTGTCTACTGTTATTACCGATGTTTTTTCAGGCATTTGGATTTTATAATATTTTTCCGTTTTCTCTAGCACTTTGTATGGCCCTTTGTATGATGGTGTTAGTGGCTTCTTCACAGCATCTGTTCTGACGTAAACGTATTCGCAGTCTTTCATGTTCGGGTGGATAAATGGTTTATGGTTTGTAGCGTGGTGGCTGTTGTTAAACGGGCTTAGATTGGCCATAGTCCTTTGCAGTGTCCGTGTGAAATCTTCTGGTGATGTATTTTGCGTTTTCGGCTCGATAAACATACCAGGTAGACGTATATTTTCTCCGTATAACATTTGCGCTGGGCTGATGTTTTCTTTCAATCGTAAAGCGCCTCGCAACCCTAATAGTACTAGGGGTAATTCCTTCGACCAGTTAGTTGTGTTACCACGCGCGATTAGTGCAGTTTTCATAGATCTGTGCCAGCGTTCGACTAATCCATTTGATTGTGGATGGTAACTGGTAGTTCTGGTTTTCTTAATACCGAGTGCTTTGGTTAAGGCGATAAATAAGTCAGACTCGAATTGTCGTCCTTGGTCTGATGTGATCGTGGTTGGGCATCCGAATCTTGATATCCAGGTGTTTAGGAGAACTTCTGCTACAACTTTTGCTGTTACTTCTGGTACTGGTACGGCTTCAGGCCATCTCGTTGCTCTGTCGATCATGGATATAATGTATCTGTTTCCGTTGGATTCTGGTAGTGGACCGACGATGTCTATGTGCACGTGATCTAAACGTGATGTTGGCATGAAACTTCCGATTGGGGCAGAGTTGTGCCTGTATATTTTAGTTGTCTGGCACGACTCACATGTTTTCGCCCATGTACCAACGTCTGTATTCATGCCTGGCCAGAAGTAATGTTCGGAGATCATTTTCTTGGATGATCTTACTCCGGGATGCGTAATGTTGTGCATGGAGTCAAAGATTTGTTTTCTAAGCGCCTTTGGTACATATGGTCGTAAATTTGCTCTTGAATTTTCGCACCACAATTGTCTTGTTCCTGATAATTGCGTACTTTTCCAGCTGAGGTTGCTTTTAGGTAACAGCTGAGGGAGTTCAATGTCGCTGCGTTGCAAATCTGCAATGTCATTCCAATCGACAGGTGTAGGGCAATCTATTTGTTCGACGCGTGATAGTGCATCGGCCACGGGGTTCATGTTACCGGCGAGGTGGCGTATGTCTGTCGTAAATTGCGCAATGAATTCTAGATGACGTAGTCGTCTTGGCGATGTTCTCTTACTTGAACTGTCTTGTTTCGTAGTGAAGGCGTGACATAATGGCTTATGATCGGTGTATATTATCAATTCTCGTCCCTCGATATAAGGTTGAAAATGCGTTACAGCCATGTAGATTGCTAGTAATTCTCGATCATATGTGCTGTACTTAGTTTGTGCTTCACTCAATGCTTTTGAAAAAAATGCGAGTGGCTTCCAAGTGTCGTTTTCGTACTGTTGTAGAACTGCGCCGACACAAGTTTGCGAAGCATCTGTCATGAGAGATAATGGTGAATGCGGATTTGGTGACGTCAATGTAACAGCGTCGCTCAGACTTGCTTTACACTGATCGAATGCTTGTAGCGCTTCAGGAGTCCATTGTATTTCAGTCTTGTCGTTTTTCTTTGAGCCTATTAGATATTTGTTCAAAAGAGCTTGATGTTGGGCTGCTTGTGGTATGTTGTTCCGGTAGAAATTTATCATGCCCAAAAATCTGCGTAGATCTTGCACCGTTTTTGGAGTGGGGTATTTCTTGATTGCTTCAACTTTTTCAGGTAAAGGTTTGATACCCTCTGGAGTGATCAAATATCCGAGAAATTCTATTTGCGGCTGTCCAAATACGCATTTAGCGCGATTGATTGCGATGCCATGCTCGTTGAGTCGCTTGAACACTTCATGTAGATGTTGACGATGTTCGCTGGGTGACGATGACCTCACCAATATGTCATCGATGTATACAAAAATGAAGTCCAATCCCGCTAATACTGTGTTCAGAAATCGTACAAAGGTTTGGCCCGCGTTTCGTAGACCGAACGGCATTCTAGTGAATTCGAATAGACCGAACGGGGTGGTTATTGCGGTTTTTTCAACATCTTTGACGGGTATCTGGTTGTAAGCTCGTTTCAGGTCAATTTTTGAATATATCGTAGCTCCAGGCAATAAGTAAGTAAAGTCTAAAACTCTCGGGATCGGATATCTATCTGGTACAGTGATGGCATTTAATCTTCTATAGTCGCCGCATAGTCGTAATTCGCCATTTTTCTTTTTTGTCACTAATAATGGACTAGCCCAAGGACTCTTGGAGGGCCTGCATATGCCTGTCTGTATCATGTCCTCTATTTCTTTCTTTACTTTTAAGTATTTGTCGGCCGGCAAGGGTCTCGGCTTGGAGTACACAGGATGTCCCTCGGTGATGATGTGGTGAATCACGTTGTGCTTTGGTGGTGATAGTGTGTCGAGCGGCTTTAAAATATTGGGATACTCTGCCAGAATGTCTGCGTAGTCTTCGGCTAAGTCGACAGTCCGAAGTGTTGGTGTTTCTGACTTCATCAACTGTGCGTTTCGTTGAAGTCCAGTAGTACCATCTATCAGACGCTTGTTTTTAATATCCACCAAAATGTTGTGTTTTTCTAAAAAGTCGGCTCCCAGTATCGGTTGCGTAATATCAGCGACGATGAATGTCCATCGGTACGGTCGTCTCAGGTTTAAATTAAGTGTCAGCGTTTTGTCGCCGTATGTTTTTATTGGAGTGCCGTTTGCGGCGTATATTTTATATGTGTCGTCGGTTTTGAGTTTGTTGCCTTTTCTCGGTATAGCTGAGATGTTAGCGCCCGTGTCAACCAGGAAACGATACCCACTTTTTCGGTCGGTAACGCATAGGCGGTTTGAGGGCAAGACAGCGCTGACGACCGCCTCTGTCAACGCTGATTTTAGTTTTCCGACGGCTTTCTCCAATTGCATGGCTGTTCACAATTGCGAGCTCGATGTTTATAGCGCAGGTGATATCGGCATAACCATTTGGAACTTTCGGGCGTTATTCTTGTTCGCGAATGGGATCTTTGGCGAGTCAGGCTTCGATTGCGGCTGTGGTGACGATGTCCGTTTTTGTAGGCGTTCGACTTCAGGGCTGCGACTTCCATGGTGAGCTTGCTCATTTGATTCAATAGCTGTATCATGAGCTGTGGATGACTGCTGGATAGCTCTGACACCTCGCCAGACTTTCCTTCTAAAATTTTATCAGCTATTGCGGCGAGATTGTCGAGGTATTGGTCTTGGCTCACCATTAATACAGCTCGAACGTGGTCCGGTAGTCTTGACGTCCAGAGGTTGTGAAGGGTTTTTTCGGTAATTTGACTATTTCGTGCCAACTCTTTCATTCGTCTTAGAAGCTGAGACGGTTTCTGGTCGCCTAACTCAACTTCACTGACGAGTTTCTGGAATTGACGCTCCTCCGACTCTTCGTAAACCTCTAGGAGTCTTTTCTTGATGGTGTCGTATTTATTCGTCTCGGGGGGTGAGATTATGATGTCAGTTACTTGCCTAACTGCATCCTTGCCGAGCTTAGAGAGAACGAGGCCGTACTTCGTTTCGTCACCTTGTTTTTGGGGAGCCATTACTGTTTCAAACTGGGCGAACCACACTCTGGGCATATCGGTCCAAAATTCCGGGATCTTCGAGGACACACTCAGTGCTGCAATGTCGACGTTACTGTCATTTGTTGGCCCCCTCTTAGGTTCTGCGTATTTAAAACCTGCGTTTGTGTGCATTTTGCCTTGGATAACTATATGCCTCTTGAAAGCCAAATCAGGGAGATCCGCTGGTGGAAGGCTGATAAGGCTGTGCAGTGCAGTTATCGCAAGGTTGCTTGCAGTCGAGGTTTCTTCTTGTCAGGAAGGTTGATTTTCTCTGCGAAGGTTGCTTGCCGTCGTCGGGGTCACCAATGTAAGTGATCACGTCGGGTTGTGTACCGATGCTGGTGCAGCTATGGTACACGTGTGAGGTATGATGAGGTAGCAGCGAGGTAAATAAAACGACTGGTCTTGGTGCGTGCTAATGGGTGACTCTGCGTGACTCCTTGTGTGCAGTAATCTTTATTCATATTTATATTAAAATCTGACCTAGATTAGGTTCGATGACAATACCGACGATGTTATACTGACTCCACAGCATAATATTGAACATACATGCAAACAAGTAATAGTCAGTAACACGCAACTTCTAATAGAACTGCAGAGATTACACCGAATCAGTGATTCTAACAAATGAAACCAATTTGAAAATAACTTACACGTAATAATTTGCCGTAATGTTCACGCAAGCTTTTTTCAGTGCTGAGAGCGAATCGTGGCAATAAAAAAAGCCACTTACCGTGGCAATTTCCTCTATGCAACACCGATTGTTATTCGCTGTTAACCCCGCTCCGAGTTTGCCGACTGGATGGTATTAAAGCGATAAATATTCATTATGAACTTGCTTAATTTCGCATAGCACTATTTTACTATTTCACTAATTCAAGCTTAACGAGCATGCGGCAGAAAATTTAGAAATAGCCTTTGAGAGATTATCATTTGAAATTACAGTTTGTTTGCGCATTCGTAAGTACACGAGTTTACAGATAACCTTTGATATTGAAATGATACTGATAATGAATGTAGCGCGAAGATATCAGTATTGGATATCTAATCGGAGATGAACACGTTTCTCTGATAAAGGTTGTTAACACTTATATAATACTTTTAGTGTGAAGTGAGGTGTGCATGAGCGAGCTCAACCGCGGTATTATAACGGTATTAGCAATTTTAAGTTTTTCCTGCAGTGAGTGAGATTGCGGGAGGATTTCTTGCGTTTGGCCATCTCTTTATCTATTGTTATAAGTACCCACAGCAGTTTGGAATTGTTTTGGGGAACTTTTTTGGCGATTGAGGACTTAATGTCAAAGAGCGAGTAAATAACATCTATATATTTTACTGGAAATAGGTTGGAAACATAGGTACGTAGGCAGAGATATGAGGACTTATTTCACTAATGGACAACAGATTACGCTATGTCTGAAGTTGGAATCGATGCCGAGATGCTCAGTCGCACTCGTCAATTTATGCCGGGAAAGTATTGAGACTGTTATTTTATATCTGAAATATAACACGTTTTTAAACATAAATTATGTAATATCACAATGCGTACGGCTACTGGAGCAGATTAAAGGGGAGACCGCGCTTAGGTAGACGAAGTGTAGGACGAGCTACAGCACGAAGGTCCGACGACTCGAGAAGACTTGAGACACTTGACTTTAGGGCTGCTTAGGACCAGGATGGTTAGCGTCTACTTGGGGAGATCTTTATTCAGTAGTGGGCTGCGATTGGTTGAGAGAAATAAATATGCATAAAATACATAACTAATAAAAGACATAATTCAAAAACATCAATATTTTTTACCTTTTTATTTAACGACCCCTACAGTCGCATTTACACGAATGTTCGCAGAAACTATTCAATGTGTCTCTATCTGCCAACTCAATCACGAAGATAAAATCCTGAAAACGTGTTTCTTATTAAAGGTCGTGTTTTTTCACAAAAAATAACGCCGCTCTCGGTACATATTTTCCATTTTTCATGTCACTTACGTATAAGGTACTAACTTGGTGGAAGCCTCTCATCCTCGAGTATTTGTTTGTGATCAGGGAGGAAATTGAAAATCCTATCGCAGAGGTTTTGTTACACCGTTTTGTCCTCCGTCGGGTGCTTCGAGTTGAATGAGTTCTGACTATTTATTTATGCTATCCGAACCTTCTTACATATTGGTATAACATTGATCGGGTGTAAGCACGTATTGCTATGTCATATTTAATAAATTTAAGGAGACATATTTTGTCGAATTTATAAATAATAATATAGACTGTGAAGTTATTAATCGCACGGATGCAATGGATAAACATAGTGATATGCAAAGCCAGTTCTATAAAATTTATACAATAGTGTATAACTGCTGATTTTTAGTGACTGGAATTAGAGATAGTTCTAACTTCAGGAATGAATTAATTGAAGTCAAAAATAAGACTGACAAACTGTATCAGTTTCGAGACAGTGGTATAACTCTGGTCGATTCTTCTTAGTAAAAAACAATGAATCTTGGCTATGGTAAAAATCGTATTCATTGTGTAGCAGTAATAAGCCACAAGACACACACAACCTGTGACAACAAAATGTATGTACGTGTGTAGGAACAAAGTAGCGGCCGTGCGCCCAAGAGAGACATTATAATAAAACGGTAATTCATTATACTATCTGACATTTTAATTTTCATTCTTCAAATTACCTAATGAAATACAAAAAAAATCGATTAGAAAAAAGCACAATCGCAATACCGCCATTTCTTTGCCTTCTTTCCTCCCCTCTACCCCTTTACCCCACCCCAGAATACGGTCCAGCGCAATATAATTCATTGTTTTCTGCTTCAAGCCTTTCTTTATTCTAAATTAACAACGATAGAACTTTATACCTTTTATTATAATTAAAATTATTTCTCTCTATTACATTGTCTCGCGCGCTTTGACACTGCGAAATGTAAATTTCACAAAATATCTCGCTCGCAGATTAATATTGCTTATTTCAGCGTGTTAAAACTTATGATTTTGCAAATGGAGTAACATTTTAAGCAACTTAATTGTACAAATAAAGCGGAGACGTGAGTAATTAGATGTATTTTATATACATGATGAGCTTTGTATCTTGAAACCATGGATAGTTCTAAAACATTTCAAGTAAATGAGATTTGTTTTTTATAATATTAGAACACTTATTTTATGGTATTTTTTTTTATTCTATGGAACAGAGCAAGTCCAGTTTATTTCTATTTCGAGTAAGTTCTTAGTGACGATTCAATCACTAAAGAAATATATACATATGTACGTAATTACATAGGTAGAGATGCATGTCTATACAAACTTATTGCCGCTTTTTAGGCACATTGCTACGGAAAATTTAGTAATGGAACAAAACAAATAACGCTATGCCCTTCGATCTTCGCCCGACTCTGGTATTGGACTTTTCAATCGCATATTCACATTGCAGAATCGAGGACACATTCGTAATTTTATATAAAAATATACCAGCTTACCTCTTTGAATAAAAATGATGAGCTCATACGCGTATATCTGTCTTCAGTTTTCTAGAATAACCTGCAAAGAAAAATTGTTAAACACCAATTGAAATACAAACAAGATAAACGTCGCTCGGGGAGTATTCGGCGCAAACGATTACCATCGGGTATCAGCCGAATAACTTTACTTACAATGGACTTAGCCGGGATTATTGAAAGTTTGCGATAGTTTGGGAATCTTTCGTTACTTCGATACGTGGCTTCTGACCGAGTTTTCTGCGTGAGAAACAAACTTGGCCATAATGTTTTTTGTATCATGTATCCGTTTTGTTTGAAATTACATTTGCATACTATATATGAGTGAAGGTGGCTTAGACATGCCTTTAGAAAATTATAGGGATAATTTATTAGTAATATTAAGATAAAAAGCGGTTGACTTTTTCGTGTGTCTTGGTAAACACTCTGACGTCTGTGTAGTTCAAAAAAGACTCACATTGATGGTCGACTAGTCAGTCGCCAATCGACACAATTATGACGGCATCGTAACAGACTGATTGTAGATTACGGTTGTACATCATGAGATATTTTATTCACGTTCAAAAAGACCACAGTGTGGTACATTGTTCGTATTTCCCCAAGCAACTCGAGTATTTTTACAAAATAGAATAAAGGTCATCTGCTATCATATCCTGTCATTATCACTGTCAATGTGCTCGCTCTTTTTATTGTAAACAACATTTGAAGGACGCGTGACGCGATGGTATAGTATAATACATATAATTAAACTGAATATTATGCTTTTTGAAGATAATTTAGAAACATTCCATCAGTAAAAAAAAATATTATTTTATTTTAAATTTTAATTAATTTAATTGCATTATATTGAAGACTATTTTTTATAAATTATGGCGTCAGTACATTGAATTCTGAATGGACGTAATTATTGGTTTAATAAAACAGTACTTACTAGCTATCACCAAACAAGGTTCTCGTCGTCTTTGAGGTGTTTAATGTTTTAGAAAATAGCAAATAAATAAATAAATTTCATTTCATTTCAATTTCACAAAACACTATTTACTATAAAATTATTTAAATAATTATTTTTTTGGAATTAAACTTTAACGTATACACGTCCACTTATAAACTCGGGTGCCAATGTATGACAATGTCCTGTCACCGCCCCTTCTATACTACCTACGCAAGCATTTTTTTATCACTTGTTTTATATACATACACATATTTCCCTGGCCAGACAACGGCCTCGTGAGAGTTAAATAGCTATTTTACCCCAATAAATAAATACTGGGTTGTTTTTTATACAATCTCATACATAGTTCTAATCGCACACAGTTTTTATACAAGTTCTGTGTCGTAAGCATCAGTATGTGGGTTTTTTAGTTTCACAAACATCCAGACGCGAAACAAATATGTTCAGAGATCGAACCCGCAGCCTCCTGTATCTCAAGCAGATGACTAGCTGCACTTTCACTGCGCCACGGGGCTGTAACCTGAAAAAAATACCTGACTGGTAAGCAGTCTGTTTATTTAAACAAGTTCTGACAATCGAAGTTCCTACCCACAGAAAATTTCGAAATTTAATATTATTTTCAATAACTATAAGGCGCTTAAACGTAGGAAAACATTACAAGGAAATAGCGCCTGACATATCTTTCATAATAACTTCTTAGAGATAAAATATCCTAAAACCTAACCTC
The DNA here is from genome assembly GCA_030295005.1 of Cephonodes hylas. Lineage (NCBI taxonomy): Eukaryota > Metazoa > Arthropoda > Insecta > Lepidoptera > Sphingidae > Cephonodes > Cephonodes hylas. The sequence continues at coordinate 9,338,918 of AP025362.1, read as the reverse complement.
TTTGAACCGTGAAGGACACTCATAACGAGTATAATGATGCACTTTATAAAATTGTTACTAGTTCAGTAAATTTTAATTCTTCATATTCATCAGGGATTGAGATTAATATTGTTTCACTACAAACTCGCTTCATCGCATCGTTCGCTTTAAATCATTTATTTTGCTTCTTGTGAGTTATCGAAGTTCAATATAATTGAAATAATGATATCTCCTAAACTATTTTAAAAACATCGTATTTCCAAAACTAGTTACTATTTCTTTGCAATTGAATTGCACAATTATAAGTATTTGGTGCCACCAGCTTATTTTAATTGTTACTAGCGACCCGCCCCGGCTTCGCTCGGTTGCAATGCTGATATTTAATGGATGTTATCATACATATAAACCTTTCTCTTCAATCACTCTATCTATTTAAAAAAAACGCATCAAAATCCGTTGCGTAGTTTCAAAGATTTAAGCAAACAAAGGGACATAGGGGCAGAGAAAGCGACTTTGTTTTATACTATGTAGTGATGATACAAGGCAATATTTCTAGAAAATATACGTGTACACGTAACACTGCCGCAATCAATATCCAATCATTACAATGCACGTAAACAAACGCTTTCCGATGGCACTTTACAGCCGGGCTTTGAAGCTACAAACTAAATTCTAACCTCCCAGTTGAAACCCCGAGTGTCTTTGTGCTAGTTGCCCTCGCTCCCTGTGATCGCTTTAAGTGAACAGTAATCGAGCTATACACTAGCATAAGATAAATCCTCAGACACACTTCTACAAAGCGATTCATGGAATTCATACAATCAAAAAGTATTGCGCTTACCCACCTACTTCTAATATGTGATAGATTACACCCACTGCATCCAAGTTCAATAAACCTGATATTCCAGGAAGCGTCAATAAAATGCTCGCTTCAAAACGTGCAGACATTCTGCGTATCAAAAAGAGCCTGTACCAAAATCCTGTTGGCGTGCCACATACTATAAAGAGTTATAGGGATGTAATCAAACCAATGGCTGTGAGGCTAATTGAAACATGTCAACTAGTCTTTCATGTTACGGACACGAGATGACTGTCTTTGTATCCCGGGTTGATGGACAGATATGTCAGACGAATGTACACGTCCATCCCGTCATGTCAGCGCGCTGTCCATGCCCGATAATAGTTCGCATTCAATTTCCGTTGACGCTGTGTTCGAGTATCGTTCTCGGCTGCCGCGCATTATTGACTGAATCCCAGACAGTTAAATGTGCACTTTTTCAACTTATTATTTGTAATATTCTTGTTCTTTATTGTTATAACATCGATCGCGACGATTCTGAATGTTCATGTGATTAGATTTTAAAAAATGTCAACGATTATGAAATTAATAGTAGGGGATAACAAGGAATTTCTGACAGAAATCCATCAATTGTACTCGACACAGGATCTATTGACTATAATGAATACCCGCGTTTGGCAGATTTTTTAAACAGTAATGAAACATTGTGATTTTATTCTTTTTTTCTATAAAATATGAAAATAATATATATGATTACTTAGATCCACTCAGACCCAACCAGCTAAGTTTTAACACTTAAATGGAAAAAAGAACAAAGATGCGCTGTCAATCTTACAGAGTGACCTGGTAGGAAGTAAGAATTTTTTTAAGTAGCAAAAACGTGGTAGTTGGTGGCAATCAAAATTCCCCTTCGCCTGCCTGAGAGTGTACACAAACAAATCCCAACGCACATATATCATAAAGTACTAGTGTTTTACATTTACTTAATGTGCGGTTTATTAAGTGCAAAAGTATTTTAATGTGATGTTCAAACAGTTCGTGCGAAGCGAGTTTGAGTTTGTCTAAGTGCACTTATATAACTAGTTTAGCGACACGCACAACATACGTAGGGCATTAGTGATACGTGGCTGAAAACCTCAAGGCTTGGGCTAAGGGTACAAGCAAACTTTAGAAGGAGATCTAAACTGATGCTACGCTTCATTATGGTTATAGACACAATACAAACCTACTGGATAGGTACTCTACTCCTTTCTTAGGTTCTAAATGAAAGAAGTGTCCATTACCAACATACAAAATGAATGTTCGTAAGAAATGCTCGTAGTTCTGTATCAGTTCAATATCAGCATCAGTGAATTATAAGGCATTGGTGAGGACTAAGACAACACCAGTCATAACTCCACGTCATTGATATTCAGCATGCGAGTTGCAAGTGGAACAAATTTTTAAAATTGAATGTAGGGAACGAGCCAGACTGTAATACAAGAACTGGGAACACAATACTTTTGTATTTTGGTACTTGAGTCAGAGCCGAGCGTAGTTTATAGTAAACCTTCAATTATAATAAACAGAAATGTAAATGTTGGAGCATTTCGGGTGTATACTGTTTTGTGAATTGTATGTTTAATTTATCATGCATTTCTAAAGCTTCCGAGGTCGTGTCGTCCTCTTTTATAGTATTTACGTTTCTACGAAGGTTTTCTTTATGAGGTTTGAAGACTCAAGGACATTAATTAATTAAAATTGCGTTGGTGCAGTGTCAATGACATGGTTCTGAATTCGATTCACATGTCTCGTCCAGTATTGGAATTCTTGGTGTCGATGTTTCGAGTACCGTCCAGTTCTGCGGTCATCTGGAAGATAAAGCCAAACTGGCTTCAAAAAAACTTGGTGTGCTCGGCAGAGCTAGACAATATTTCACGCCGGTTCAGCGCCTTCAGCTGTATAAGGCGCAGGTCCGACCACACATGGAATATTGTTCTCGATACGATATAGGGACCTTCAAGAAGAGAGCCTATACTTTCCTCAAAGGCCGGCAACGCACCGATAATCCCTAGGGTGTTGTGGGTGTTCATGGGCGGTGTTGACCACTTAACATCAGGTGGCTCACTAGCTCGTTTGCCTCCTTTCACATAAAAAAAAAAAAAAAAAAAAAAAAAAAAAGTTTTTCTAACACCGATGTGGCGCAGTAATTATAAAATATTTTTCCCAACAAAGTGAGTAAGTTTGGTGCGCTCCATAAAGAACATCTAGTGGCGAGAGACTTTTAGAAATTTGTACATTGCCTTCGAAGCTGGGTAGATATGGATTGAAATACGATTTTTCTTACACTACTGCTTGACGTTAGAACAGATTTAAAAAAATAAAACTTTCTTTTTTAACGGGCATGTTATTTGAGACTTAATAAATTTCATAAAATTGTGATAGATGCCAAGGGCCAGCACAGCCCATTTTATTTACATATTACATAAAATTACCAGTATGGTCCTAAAGGTGATATTTTTAAACCTGCTATAGTGATAAATACGAGTGTGACCTATTACAGGGTCAGCTCCCATAAGGTATTATAAAAAGGACAAAAAACATACGTACTAGTGGCTAATTAGATTAAGGATGTAGATAAAAGAATTGATTAATGTTATGTGATGACGTTTACACAAGAGTGGGTATAATCGACGTTGGGAGGAAAATTCGTCAGTCCTTTATTACAAGATACAAGTTCGTATTTGGGTAGTAATATGTAGCTTTATTATTGCGTACAAAGAACCTTCACATCGGAGATTATTGTTCGCAAATGGTGAAATATTGGACATTGGTCGCCGCAATGAACGTTAATATGTTAATATGTAAGGATATATTGTTAGCTAAAGAGAAGAAATATTCTTAGTTTTTTCATGCACTACAGTTAGTACCATCTGACTTTTTTTTGGTTGAAAGTATAGTTGCAGATAGGAGTCAGGTAGTTACGCATTTACAAACCTTGAAAAAAATAAAAACATACAGGTTTTCCAATCTCTATCAATCTATATAGCACATATACGTCGTAATCTTTGATGCCACACTTGATTGTCGTCACATAAACATGTGATTTTAAAGACGTAACATATTTATAATATGTTTGTTTTGGTTATACCGTAGATAAGTAAAACAAACAAAATATCACTACTTTGGTTCCAGCGGAGCCCTTTTTCCTTTGATTTTTTTAATATACATGAGTTTTTGATGGCTACCGTTGCGCGGTAAATGAGATATGTACCAGCGTGAAAAACGAGAGGCCGCTGTATGAGACAAATTCTAGTACCAAGGTACAAGAATATGTCACAAATTTACCACGATACCTCATCAAGCTTTCAGCGAAGGTTACTTGAATATTTTTTATACTTTATATGCCATGTATAATGGCGAAGTTAAACCTAAGGCATTATCTACCAGTCAATCTTAAGGTGATGCAGAGAAAAATAAAAATGCCTATCAATACCTATACTATAGTGTTGCTTATATAAATATAAAATAGAAACATTTCGGTAAAAAGTCGCAAATAAATTCACACAGGCCTTAAAATTATAAAAGTGATCATGCAGAGTGGATGACGTAGCCTAGTAAATCATAACTGTTAGTACGAAGTCATGATTCAGAGTAATTTGTAACTACCGGCCGGCTAAACGAGCCGAACAGCACACCGTAACAATTCATTAAATTTGTATCGAGCGTGCCCATATGGAAGGCTGATTCATTTACTTCCCCCTCATTACACTTTGACGTAAACGTTTTAATGTCTTAATTTGCTGCACAAAGAGAAATTAAAGGGTCTGTTAAAAGCCTGACATGACGAAGTGCTCTTTCTATTATAACTTTTAAGTCCATAACCTTAGCTACGTGCTGTAATTTCGCTAATTACTTTCGTCGTTTAGTGTGAAGTAATTAAAATTTGGTAGGTTTATACCATGCGAGCTATAGGCTTTTGAAGTCTGAAATGTTTTCGACAAATCATTATGTCAATATAAATAGAGCGTGTAAGCAGCCGCGCCTGCTACTGAAATTAATTTATTTTCCACCGGGGGATTAAATGTTTTTCTTTTAAGCATGATCGTAGCCGCGGATTGCGGAGTTTTTTGCGTTCACTTTTTAATTGAATAATTATGGGCGTAGCTATACAAAATTACTTCTCCCGGCCGCTTATGTTAAAAATAAATGATGGCATCTTCTTTCGCGATGTATTTTTTACTGAAATTGCGACACAAATCAATAAACTCATTTACAAATATAAACGTAAACTTAAAAATATTTCCATGATCCGATTTATAATAACTTCAATTCTTACAGATTCTTATTTGCGCATAGACGAGCTTATGTTTGAGAAGAATAAGATTTCAGATCAATGACCGAACGTGGACGTAAAGAACTCCTTACGTGACTATGTAATTTCGCAAATAAATATCAAATTAAATTATAATTCTCAACCATAAACCAATACTCGGAAACTATGTATACCGAGCTAAAACAAAATTATGTTACATCATTCTACAACAGATAGTCAATATTATGAATCGAAAACCAAAGCTCAATTTGGAATAGAAGCCTGTTTGGCGCGCTTACATTTTCCGCGCACGCTCACCACGCATTGCCGGTTGAATATCAATTTGTGAACACAGTAACGTGACGCCACTTGCGGTCATACTACACACTATTTGTTGTATCAAACGTGAAATATCACTATATATTTGCTCTTATAGATCAAAAATCCCCGATAAACCAACTTACTTTAAATCGTTCTGTTAATTAAAACTTGAACCAGCCAGACTTGAGGTATACACTTGTATACGCAGATTGTTCCTTCTTAGTATAAATCGGAAATCCTCTCATACCTCAATTCTGAATACTGGCAATTAACTTGGTGTATGTTGTAGGAAGAGTGGATTCCAATTGGAGAGGCCTAAAACCAGCTTTAGAATGCAAGCTGAAAATGATTAAGATTTGCACTTGGCATTATAAGAATATTTTATTCTAGCATTTTTTTATTTGGATATCGTATCGGACGTTTGTATGCGTAAAATAATATGTAAAGGGGAGTGCTCTGATAAACTTTTTATTTTAATAACTGCCTTATTATATTATGAGAAATATGCATATGTATAGCGCAGCACCACGAGATAGAAATTAAATTTCCACCCAGCGATACTTCAACGTAACTTTACCGTCCGTATAACTTAAACACAGGAATAATTTATGGCGCATATGTTAAAAAACACAAATAAACAACTGCTTACTGTTAAAGTGGAGGCGGAAACTATCCAGGTGCTTAGTGGAATAATAAATTATAATTCGTGACGCAAGCTCCAAGCTGCAGCTAATGGGAGTATTGTTTTGTAAAAAAAGGTATTTATGACTGCTTGGAAGTGCATGTATTTATAACGTGTGGGCTAATGGAATAATATTTAAAACTAAAATAGAGGTTTATTTTGTGTGCCTTTTATCTTAAGTAAAGCCCGAGCTAGGTAGATTGGTTAGAAACGGGAATAGAGCCAGACATGGGATTTTTAGGTGGTCCACTACCGCCGCTACTGATAGAGCTCTCTGGCAGTCTTTGAAGGAGGCCTATGTCCAGCAGTTGACGTCTCTCTGCCGATAATAATGTCGTAGACGCCGGCAAATTGAAAACAGCATCGGAACGTAAGGATGCAAATGAAAATACGTATCACGCATTCATTTTTTGTTCAAATAAAAACCAATGTTTTGATGGTAATGACGTAAACCGTACGTTTAGGTGATATCTCATAAAAAATGCAATACAAAATGAAAATAAATTGTCCTTTAAATTTCTTTGAGCAGACTATACTCAATCTGACGGTGAGCTGTAATGAAGGAGACGTCGGCGCTTAGGTCATTTTCTGTCGAAAGGTTAACTTCAAAATAATGACACTAATCAATCTTAAAATACTTAAATGGTAAGTCGGCGTAACTAAATGTTTTGTAATTTAAACGTCTAATTCCGACAATATTTATCTTCTGATTTATTAGAATATGTTCGTAATAATATCCTCATATGATATATTAATTATGTAACAGGTGTGTTAAAACATGTGACTAAAGTAACTAATTTAGCTATGTCAAGTTATAACAGTACATTTAGAGCATATTACATTATAGATCTTACTGTTTTTATGGCATCATCAAGACAGCTGAATTACATTAAATACTTTAATGTTATTTACATTGTATTCATTTTGCTCAAATAAAAAATAACTCTGCAACCAAATAATAGGTACTAGAAATTCTAGTTAATTGGCAAATAGAATCCGGATTAAAAATGATAGCGCCGTCTTCAACTATATAAGGCTAACTGCAAAATTACTTTCAGAGAATTATCTCTGTAGTTGCAGTTGTTAAATTGCACAAAGACTAGAATTTAATGCTTGTAGCAACTTATCCAAGACTTAAACTTGTAAGACTTAAAGCCTTAATTTTTTTAAGACTATCTTCATGCTTAAATGGGATTAAATCACTTCGTTTAGATCGGACAAATCTTCAAATTTATTTAAAACGTTTGGGGTTATGGACGGATTAAAAATGTAATTAATTGATGTGCTCAATTTTGTTAGAACTTAAATTCATTAATTATCTTTATTGGGAAACAAAATAATATAATTTCGATAATGTTTTTATGTTTCAGATAATGAGAAGATTGAAAAAATTGTAAGGGTTTGTACATAATAATAAGATAGGTAATGATGTATCTATTTCGACGCCCATATTACGCCATTATTGGGAGTTACCTTATTCAAAAAATGCGACGATTATCTTGTGGTATCACGGCTCAAATATACGTTGTGGTGGCTAGAAGTTCTGGACTCGATCCCTAGATCGGATGATGCAGGATTGGATACTTCTATTAAGAAATTTATAGCAACAGCAGGGAGAGCGACATTGTACCCTTTAAGTGGCATATATCGCCATTTATCATCAGCTTATATACAATCCACTGCTGGTGGGCAAAATGTGAGCGTGTCCCTATCACTTTGGGGAATACTGTCATCTTAAATCAATTTACAGTAAGAAGGTGTCAATATTTTAGTATTGCCGTCGGACATTCAGTAGTTAAAGATCACATAGATACTCTGCTTTTGAATATTATTTGCACGACCAATCAATGAAATAAATGCTGTATTTATGACTGTTGTATATTTGATCGTTAAATTCAAGACAGTAGATAACTCACAATTTATAAGCATATGAATTGTCTGCTCGGGAATATACCTGACATGAACGGAATTATTTCTACAGGGAGTCTGGGTATATTGTATATCGGCGAACAATATGAGAACGTCGTACAAGATTGTAATCTAATATTTGATGTTATATGTTGTTCGAGAGTTTGGTAACTTATTTGCTAACATGAAGTGAGTGAGTTTATTGCGGCAAGCGGAGTAAGACGCTACATATTCGATGACGTATTTGAAATTTAAAAAAATCTTAAACTTCTCATAAAATCAATCAGTGGCCACTTAAAAAAAAAACAATAAAAATTTGTGAAATACAATACATCACAATCATTAGCTTTTATGTATCACCTTGGAGGCTCTGTATTCCTCTGAAATATGGAAAGGAAAGGTCAAAGTCCACCAGGCTGGTGATTTTATGAACTCTAAACAAGAATTGAACTTCCTATACATACTTGATTAAACACACAAAAATAATTTCGAAAAAGGGTATCCAAAGATCCAAGATGCACTTTGTATCTCGACAGACAATGCACCTTCTCGCCAAAACTAGGAAAGAACACTAGTAGAAAGAAGATTTTAAGTATTTCGGATCGCAAAAACATTGACAAATTGCAAGACACTAATAAATCAACACGTTCCCAAGAACAAAGTTGTTGTTGAAATGATAAAAATCTCGTCTCTTTCTCGAGTTTGTGTACGGCGTGTCGTATTCAACTCGTTTCCTAAAATTCAATTTTGGGAATTTGTTTCCTCCCGTCGAATGGTGTGCGGAATACTGATGTGGACTGAGAGACTTACTGTGAAACTACTTCTACTTTTTATTTTACCAGGATAAAATATGTATCTCCTTACTGCACTTGACATTTAAATGCAGCTCTGCAGAGATAGCGTTTTAATTTATTTATCGTTTGCTTTTGTCGAAACTTTTTGCGCATTTCACCCTTTTATGTACTGAAGTATGTCTGATAATGTGATTGAACAAAAAGTAATGATTGTTTCAGTTAAAAAATGACACAGATTGTCTTTATTTTCGACTTGAAAATTATTGAACCCGAATAATCCGTTGTTTTTTTTTCTCTGGATTACTACAATAATTATAAAGAAATGAGCATTGAACAGTTAACTTAGAAGCAGGTCTTTACAGCGTTGATAATATTCTATATTTAGGTTCCAGTGCCACTTTGTTTGTATTTGTATCCGTGGTGATTTGTATTGTTGTTAAACGTTCAGCGTTAATTTTATCTTGCGTGACAATGTCGAGGCACTGCTATAAACTGTTTTACTCATTTGATTCACCCATAGAAAATTCATGTAGTTCCCAGTAATGTATGACATTTTCAAGGTAGACTGCTTTTATGCAATGAACGCATATAAAATAAAGAATCTGAGTTATGTAGCAAATTGAGTCAAGTAAAATGGAGAACGGATGCAAAAATTTTTGGCCCTCGATTGATTCTTCCAAGATATTCAATAAAATGTGCTGCTATTCTAGTAGCTACATATAGTAATCTAACAAGTATTACCGACGTTTGTTTTTGCTTGTTATCGTATTGTTGAAATTATCTCAATAAGAAGTCAGTTCAAAAGTCCAACGTCCTGGAAAAAACTAGCTACAATGAGTCAATAAGCAGTAATAAAGATATTTTTTGTGGCAATATTTGTATAAATTCATTTGCAATCAATATATGTAATTATAAAAGATGGCTGGTCTGACGATCAAACATAAAAATTGTCATTGTCTGTAGGTCATTCAAGCGTAACAAAAAATGTAATTTTGACTAATCACGACTATGGTTATTAAAGACTAGCTTTTGCCCGCAACTCCGTCTGCGTGGACTACAGGGTTGGGTTCAGAAAGAAAATAAGTTGTAGTATTTTACTCCGCAGAGCCCCATTTACTTAAATATACAAAAATCATACAAATCGGTCAAATTGTTTCAACGTGAAACCGTAACGCGCCGGTCGACGCCTTGAGTATCATTATTGCGCGCTTGATCATTATTTTGAAACTGCGATATCTTCTAAGATACTCATTGAAATCAAATGATGTAAAGGACAAATTTATTTTGTATTAAATACTTGTAATGAATAACGTATTTATTTGGATAAGGATTAATATCATGTTTGTAAAAACACCTTCACAAATAATGCTTTATTTAAAATAAATTTGGTTAGAATAAAAAACGTTATAGTGAGCCAACCTTAAAAGATAGACATATGCTGATGCGGACTTTTTTTTAGAATTTTTCAAGGGGAACAATTCTGTCATACATTATTTTAGCGAAACTTTAACCGTTTCTGCAGCGTGCGCAGCGGAAGCTCGCAAAAAGGAAAAAAGTCTCCGATTTTGAAACATTCTTTATTGCTGCTCCGCTCCTATTGGTCGTAGCGTGATGATATATAGCCTATAACCTTCCTCGATAAATGTGTTATCTAACAGTGAAAGAATTTTTCAAATCGGACCAGTAGTTCCTGAGATCCTAGCGTTCAAACAAACAAACAAACAAACAAACAAACAAACAAACTCTTCAGCTTTATAATATTAAGTATAGATTCATATAATCTACTTGGATTAAATCTAGCAGCTTTATTTACTTTAGCATATTTTTATTCAGATAGGTTAGATTTATTAAACGGTGGCAAAAGCGGTTGAGTTCGGGGATTAAGGTAGCTATTAAGACAAGTTCAAGTCACCTATACTTTTATTCAAACTAATGTATATATTCGTAATTACCATCCGCGTACATTAAAAGTAAATAAACCAATACTCCTAAAAGCTATCCAATTTACTCTCAACCAGCATAGTGGACATACCTATTAAGGTTTAATTTACTATGATGACAAATATATTTTGTATAAATAGTGTACAAGCACTATAAATAGCAGCACTTTCCTTCGAAGCAAGTGTCCTGCCACTAAATAACAGCCATTTCCCGTTTTCGTCGAAGTTCAATGGCTCGTTTCATTGTCTCGTTCCAATATATTAAGTTATGTCCCTATTGGGTCTGTATGGAGAATCACGCTGTTTCTATAATTGTACTGTCGTAAGTGTAAGACTGTGAGGGTCTCGAGAATTAAGCGTGTCATCTACCGAGTTCTCCATAGCTAGAAACGGCTAAATATGTGGTCAAAATATTGGCATTACACGCTATCATAGCGACTTAAAGTTACAATTTTTTTAACAAATTTGAAACGGAAGCAACAGTCCGCGGGGTGGATCTTCTTACTAGGACAAATATTTTTGGATTCCATCCAAAATTTTTGTTTCATTTGGGTAATTGAAGCCGTTGAATGAAGTCTTTGGGGGAGACCTATGACCAGCAATGGTCACCTTTCGGCTGATGATAACGTTAGAGGATAATGAGGCCGAAAACTCTCAAGTCGTTGCTGAAATGTTAATTTGTGTCTTAGCAAGGGGTCAGAACACAATTGACTATGACTGCTGGATAGGTGTATGTGTTCATCCGAAATTACTAAGATGGAAGATTGGCAGTACGTTTTTTTTTATATTGCAATAGTATGGTGACATTATTCCATTATTCATTGCAGGCATATTGTTATCTTGAGGCAGCACAAAGTGGCGAAATGTTTAAATCTTTCTCCTCCTGCCAAATTCATGCAGGTTTGCTGAGACGTTTCATGCTATGCTTAAAAGTCACAGGATATTAAAGAAAGAGCACACGTCTCTTCAAAAATAAATGGGTAAGCCACTATTCGTTTTGACAAACAAAATTTTACTTTAAGGTAAGATAATTTCCCGCGAGGGTGGATATCAGCTTGCTGGTCTAGTCAACGATGCATAATGCAGTTATTCATTGCCAATTCTGGTCGCATGATTAAAAAAAAATTGTTTACTCCTATTTCTATTGTGAAAGACGAAGAAAAATATTGAAAAAAAATGTACCCAAGAAACTCTACAAATACAATCATATATATTTGTTCCTTTTTTTCGCGTATTGCGCCGTGGAGGACTAAGGATTAGTCTCTCGTACTAGGAGGTTAAGCCAGTTCGTAGTGGACATGTTTGGGATATATCTATAAATGAATTTGGTTTAGCTCGGCCTCTCTACAATGAAGCTTTAACGTTAAGAGCTCAACTTGTTCCCTCAGACTTGACGTTATTAAAGTTTATACGATTTTTAGATTAATTTTAGACACTACTTGTATTTATATAACATCGGTTCAATGAAACAAGTACGTTAGGTATCCTATATTACCGATAACGAAGCAATGTTTTCAAACAAAAGGTTTTATCATAAAATCAATATTCAGGGGGTAATTAGGTCGATACCGATAACGAACAAGAAAATACGAAGATTAAAATATCGCAAAAAACATTATCGGAAATTTGAGGCGTAAAAAAGTGCATACATTATACGACTATATGTATACCTGCAATTCACTACACAATTCACAAAACTAGGCTAATTATGTTAAAAAAAAAAACTTCTTACTAAAGTGAAGTACCTTTGATTTGCAATTGAACTTGCTTGATGGTATTACAATTGGTTTTTCGATTTCTTGACATTTCATGAGCCTTTTAAAGGCGCTAGCCCATTTCCCAACTACCTCTCTCTAGTCTAGACTCTAGTCTCTAGTTAGCGATAATATTTTCTTAAATTAAACCTCTGATTTTGCGTAAATATTAAAACTGGCCCTCGTAGTAAAAAGTAACGCTATTCATAGACATACTTGCAATTGTATGTCAAAGGGTAAACAGGTATCTATGCATATTTTGCAAGAAATGATCCTCCAGTTGTCTTTCGTGATTTACGCAATTTTATGGACACGTTTTAATCTTTGTTGTGCTTGAACCTAGAATCCAACTTAGAACTCAGGGACACCACCCGGAAACGGTATCCCTGAGGACCGTGGCAGTCTTGTTCGAATTATCGTTTAAAATATTCATACCTATGAAAATATTAACAACGGATTTAGGTCTTTGATTGAACCAAATGACAGCGATATAAATGAACATTTAGTTGACACGGGCATGGTCAGACTAATTGTCTGGCTACCTGGCTTGTATAATGACAAGTCATTTGCAGTACATTATCGCGCTATGTGTCGCATTATTATAGAATTATCCTGAGCTTTGTTAGATAATGGACGGCCAGAACAGGCCATCTGAGACCCGTTGTGTGTGCCTAAATTAATAGAGTATGTTAATCTCACGGATCAGGATTGGAGCATAAACACCTATGTTATGTTGTGCTGGAATCCCTTTAGGATATCCAAGCAAGTCGCACGTCAGTTAATTAAGAACTTATTAACGGTACATGAGTTTTGATCAATATATGGGCAATTCACGTATGTACAAAGCGAGGGTAATGGACGATCAATATTGTGAAATTATTAAAAAATGACAAGAGCCGACTTGTTATAGGCTTAATTGAAGCGACTGATTCTCATCATTCTTCGATGTCCTCATTTCTTGCCATCGTGTATGCGTAGTCAGGCTTTATTTGGATCACACTGCAATAGTTTAAAGTACAATAGTATTTATCGTTAGGGTCAAAATAACTCTAAAGCAACCATTTTTACCAATATTAAATTTAAATATTAATGTAAACTCTGTTCTAAAAATATCCTGGTAAGTGGCTTAGAAAAAACGACTTGCAGTAGATTTGTAAAACAATTTCGCCTTTGAAATAATTTCTCTACCTTCTTTTCAAATCTTATCGTTGTAATCCTAAATTGGCTCGCGCGATACGATGTACCTACCAGGGTAAAAGCATTTTAGGGCGTACGCTTCGTATCGAGATTCATAGTAATTTATTAAACATTTATTTTGTCTAACAGCCAATTCCAATAGTTTTTAAAAACTTTCGTTGTTTATTTTTCTTTTTAATATGAGTAGGTGCTGATGTGTTTTTTTTACTATGATAATCATTCTACAAAATTGTTGCATTATAAATATCAAAATGAGTTTGTCGCGACTTGATGAACTGATTTTGATAAAATTATTTTAGAGATCCCTATCTAATCAGTTTAGATAAATCAATGCTTAGTCTACGGTCAAATAGCATTGAAATATAGACACACAACTACTATTTGAGCAAAAAGTACTGAAATTAATCAACTATTGTTTCGTAACTTATAAGAAAATAACAGGATTTAATAATTCTACTCATCATTAGGAGTAGGGGAGGGCGGGGCAGGTACTAACAAATTTTGTATTATTGTTTATATCTTTGTTGACAAACAATTTTTTCGTTTTATTTTTTATTGAAAACTTGCTTTGGTTATTCAGCTATGATATTAGTAACAAAAACCTTCAGGTATGTAAGTACTTTCAGAAAGAGAGCCATGAAAACCAAAAAAGTCATTTGTTAATACATACCCCGCATGTGGGGTAAAAATTAACAGAGCTGGGGTAAGTATTAACGACGGGGTAATTATTAACAGAGACTAAAATTTTATGAAATATTTAAATAAAATGTCTCTTACTTGAATGAGAATGTTTTAGTGACTTTATTGTTAAACAAATCCGTACTTTTTATGATAGGAACTGGAAAAATATTTAAAATTCTTGCACTGTTGTGACTCCATTCTCGTTTACGTTCGAGAGAACTGCTCGGACTACTCGGAGAACAATTCTATCGTTAAATCACTCCTTAATTTTTTTTGAAAAGAGAATAAACATTAGTTAGGTCAAAGGATGTTTCTTTGCTTAAGCTGGTCGCCTCAGGACTCCGAATAGACATAGAACATCGTCGGGCAGCAATCCAAAATAGTTCTGAGGCCATTTTTTCTTTACGTACTTAAACAAAAATATTTCGACTGCCTCGTGGTCTTGCGATACAAGTATGTGCGGTGCTATCTAGAGGTCCCGGGTTCGATTCCCGGGTCGGGCAAATTGTTATTGGGTTTTTCCATTTGGAAATTCTCAGTAGCAGCGTGGAGTCTGGAAATGTGCCCGAAAAACGGCAATAGGCTCGCCCCCTATTACATGTATATGGGACTGATACTTACCACACGAAATATGGGTGCAGAAATGCACCTTTGCCTTCTTCTTTGGAGAATACACGCGTGAGGTTATGTATGTTTGTACAAAAATATCGTATTCTGTCGCAATATCTATATATTTCCTGTTATTTATCAAAATTTATTCACCTGCCGCCTTAAATACTTCTTGAAACGTAGACCCCTTGCGCTCTTCCTATTATAATTTCTCATTCTATGATAAAAACACGCTTAGAACAAAAAACACTCGTTTGGTATCACCTACCTACATAATATTAACTTGTTAATACTTACCCCACTCAATTTGTTAATTTTAGCCCCGAGGCACCTTTTGATACTTAATCAATTACAAAAAATTATCCCGTCCATATAATTTCAAACAAGTGTAATAGTTTGAAAGTCAATAAAATAGGATTTAACTTAAGACAAACTTTGATTCAATTTAGTGAATAAATAAGTCTCAAATCAATTTATCACGAAGAACGAAAAAATTGTTTACCTATCAATCCGAGCCTACTTCGCAAAACTGCCACAAGCGAGGGCCGGTTGATATCTGGCAATTCAGGACATGTTCGGCTGTGTATATAGTTATTATAAACCGAATCTCAATTTTTCATCACTTTTCGTTTGGCAGGTATAAGCTTGTTAATTCTTACCTCCGTTAACACCAACCCCGCTCTCCCCTACTGTATAAAAGCATATTTAGGAGTACCTATATTTATATTTTACCTGATATTATATTTACGTAATCATAGAATAATGACCTCATGATTCTAGTTGGAATATGATGGAGGACGGTTGGAAGGAGGAGCAGAGGGGGTGGCAATGGGGTACTTATTGGATCACCGACTATCTTAATGACCAAATTACGACCTCCAAGACGCCGGTTTTGTGCGACAGTTAATGCTGTGTTTGCCACCGTAACGTTAACATCGTCTAAGTTTTGTTATATTTTGGTTTTTGAGGCTATTACTTTAATAAAATTTTCGAAAAATATAAATTTTGTAAAAAGTATTTTTTATACGTATGTAGTGCTTATGTTTTTTGAGTCGGAATCATACTTGCTAAACAGGAAGTTATCATTCTTGTTGAGGTTGGGTTGTACTTTTATATAACAAATTTTATGGACTTTAATAAATTTCTTCCGTAACCGAAATACGACAAAATTAAACGCACAAACAAAAAATACAGATTCTTGATAATACTAATTAATTATCAGCTGGACTTGACCCAATTACATGAAAACAAAAATTGAAAGAATCATTTATTTCATTCAATAATATTATACATAATATAATGAAACAAACATAAGCATAGTTATATAATATAATAAAACAAACTACCAAAATACTTGAGTCTTTGAAATCAATATCCTCAGTTCGCAGAACCAATTGCATTAACAAGCGTGCTCAAAGAAATGTTGTCATATATTTGAAACAGTCGTTGCAAGGTATTACGGATACGTTTCCTAGTATGATGAGGAAATGCTTCGTTCCGCGTAACTCATTATGCACATTAGGAGTCATTATTCCGATGTCGTCAGAGATTTTACATCTTGTTTTCCTCAACAAAAGCATGACATGTACTTGAGTTTCGTCGGAATTAATTGCAGAGATTATATCGCTCGGAGTTCCGCTCATGCGAGTAATTATGACGTACAGTAATTATGCTAGATTTCTACAACATCCATTATGATATATCGCCGTAAATAATGGTCTGGTTAGTAAAGCGAGCAATATGCTAGCGCACCATCTCAGTTGTCACGACTTTGAACCACCTGTGCATTTTCGAAGATTTTTATATTAACGCAGTCTTAAAAAGGGAATCTATGACTTAACGAAGATAACGAAAGAGTGTAACGAAAGAGTTACTTGCCAACATAATTTTCAATTCTGATCTGATAAACGACGTGGTCATATTTTGGATATTAAGCTCTTACTCGTATTTTGGATTTCAATTAACGTTCTCAAGCGCTATTACAACAAAGCGTTTTTACAGCTAAGCCGTGAGACGTACACTCCAAATATAAATTAAAGTACGTTGTAAATTTCAATTTGCTAGAGAAGTTTGTAGTGGCTTTAAAGCGTTTTCCGAACTATGAAATATGTAACAATTTTCAAGCACCATGTCGAATGCTGACCGACTCTTCACAAAAGGTAGTAACGGTCTCGGTTCATATTTGCGGATCGTTCACAAGTTAAACTGAACTATTCCAAGTGCACTCCGTCCGGGGAATTCTTATAGTTTTATAACGCAATAACGTTACGTCTTTCAACACACTGCAATATTACCGGTGCTCCGCCAACTTCTACATTGCTACTTTATGATCTACTGAAATGTTCATAAAACATACCGTACACAAATAATGGATATCGATGGAAATGTTTATCTAACTCCGATATAATTCCGCACTGTATCAAAACTCGATATCTGTATTATCATGTATTATCGCTTTGTAAGTACTCTACGACAAACAAAATAATGTATTAATGTATGTTTTGTCAAATTCTGTGTTCATTTTTCAAACCGTAAATAATTTATGAGTTTCGTTTTTCTTTTGTTCGATCGAGAGTTGTTTGAATAAGAGTTTTAATAATACATTGTTTCTCTTCACATAATAACACTACAGTTTTAAGAGTATTTTTTAAGTACTGGAATTTAGTCTCAAGATGTGCTTCAATGCCGATTTTATTAAGTACCGAAAATGGGGATTATAGAAACAATATAAAAGTATTATAGTCATGGAATTTAAAAATAGCCGTTTGTTTTTTCAACCATCACTATTTCTAACGTTCATTGATTAAAGGCGGTGTACAGACGCTTACATAAAACGAGAAAAAAGTCCACAAAGTCCTACGATTCCTGCCGGCAGCTGGAACAAAGTTTTAAAAAATGACTCCCGAAACGGCGCACCCTCGTGGCCGTCAATGGACTCGCCCATTCCTAAGGAGTCTAGTTGTTTCAGTTGTCTTAGTTGTAGGAGTGGCGTCCGGGGAGGGGAGTTATTACTGCCTCTTTTGTTCAGCGTGCCGTAAAAGCACAAGTTTTACAATACATCCCTGAAAACAACGGGTGTATTAAAATGTACTATATCGACGTGAGTTTATTAGTTACGTGTCAGTTGTTTCATGTTTATAGTGAAAGTTAAAGAGTAATTAGAGCTGACGTGTTTCGAGAGAGGAGTTGTTGTTTATTCTAATATTCAAGTATCAGGCCATTGTTCATGTATGGTCTGTGTAGTTTTACGATTTAAACAAATTGTACATAATATTCCACGGCAGTTTTTGTGGTTGCCTTTTTTGATACATCTGTCAACGAAAGTCTGTGGGCACTAACTTTGCTTTAAGATAAATATGTGTATGATCCACTCATACATACTTATTTAGTCTTTTTATGAAGAGGGTTGCTTAGTTCTGTCTGTCTGGGATCCTTTAATATTTTTAATAGTAAAATAATTATGTAAACAACACATACATAACAATTATAAAAATAAATTTCATATTTCTCAGCACATTCGGTAAATTAAAATTTATAGGGTAGAGACATGGCACAAAGCACAAAGGAATAATGTGAGGGACTTTCAGACTTATTTATTACCCCTCGTTCATGTCGGTCGTAGCCCCTCGACATGCGGACGACTCGCTTCTCATCTGTTTTTATTTCCTACGAATTTAATCTGCACGTCGAAAATGGAATGCTCAACTTCAGTGACGTCGACGAAAAAAAATTGTATGGGCTCTGATTTCTTGTGTAATAGAATGCAGCTTAAAATATTTTTAACATATATGAATGTCTTTGGAAAAAAAAATGGAAGAAACATTATATTTCATCCGATTTTTATACAAACGACGTTCAATTTCATCTATTCTATATTCGAAGCCGCTAGTAACATACTTGAAATACTTATCAGTCTGTTATTTAGTTTTTCCTTTAAATAAGGTTTAGCAACGCGAGGATTGAAATATTTTAGTGCGATATAGAGTATAGGTTATGCAACAACAAACAATATGCAGAGCTGCACCCAGCCAAGGATGAGTGTCAGCGAATTGTGCAGCCAACCCATTCATTGATCTACTATTATACGTGAAAGCTTTAGTGAAAGAAGGAACGCTCAAAATCGGGTAATGCTTAGGTTTTATATTATGCAACATTTGAATGTGGGATAAGTAAATTAAATTTGGTTGTGAGTGGTGAAATCGGTTCAGGATATTCTAGGCGCATTTATAAACAATTGGGGTTTAATTAAAAAAAGGTAATATAAATCATCCTTGGATTCGACGTGCATGCATTAACAAATAAGTGCGACTATCTAAAAATTCCCGTACGAACACGGCCGATGGCCGTCTACGTTAATTTTTTAAATATTAGCTTTATGTACTATTAAACTTAACCAAACATTTTCACAAAATATAATATATAATTTGGTATTTTAGTATAAAGTTTAACGTCGCACAAAATGATTTATAAATGAATATTCCACATAATAATTTGCTTCAGAATAAATCAAGATCGTTGTAAACATACATACGTAGTTGTAACAAATGTATCGGCTTGCGAACGCAAGCTCGTCGATTTTGGAGCGTGGCGGAAGCAGTTAACTGCAGTGTACACTCGCACTAATCACTTAAGTGGAGCTATGCAGCTGACAGTGGCGAAACCCGAAGGAGCTTCGGCATAAGGGACGGTCTCCTATAAAACACCTCCGCTAACATACATTCACGTTGCTTTGTTGCCATCCGCTCAAATAACTCCGACCGACGGTTTACTGTTGCGCTCTTACACCGATTGTGTGTTGAAAAAAGAACGTGTTGCAGCTGTTTCGGTCAAGTGTTTTTTTATGTTTCTATGTTGTGTTTGTCACTGGCCTGTAACTTTTTTTTGGTTATTGCTGAATAAAAAAAAAATTGTGTTATGCATATCGTCATCGCTATGACGTGTACGTATGAGTAGGTGAACTATTTAACTTTTATTTTCTTCTAGTAACTAACATATTCATTTCATATTATCACAATATATGTTAACTAGCTAAAACAAAATACGCATGCATAAAAAAGTTTTTTACTCGACAATGTTCTGCGAGCTATTAATATTTCTTAATTACACATTTCCCGTTCCACTGGGTTGAACTAAAGATTTTCCAACAAACGACAGTATTTACTAGAGATCCCGATTGCAGTCGGGGTCTAGTCGGGTGTAATGTGTTAAACCTCAGTTAGATGCGAGAACAATCCGAGAAAGCGGGCGGCAGAAATTGAATTCCAAGAAGCGAGCGTTTAGCTCGATCGCCACGGAAGAGCTCTCCCGACGAATAGACTAATGATTCCAGACATTGTAGTTTGTATGTCCCTACTCGCGGGTTGTTTACCCCGAGCATTCGGCTTGCGTGCCACAAACCATCTGTAGGAGCGTTGCGTGCGATGTCAATCCACTCGGTGACCACACGCAATGGTCAATTCCTGTCCGCTGGTTCTTAAGATGTTGTGCTAAGAAAGTGAAGCCTCGAGACAGGAAATGAATGTAATGTAGGGCGAACGATAAGCATACGACATTTTGTTGCATGTTGTGTTTGAGTTTTGACATTGTAGAATCTTAAACAGGGATCGAAACGGATATATGAGTTAATGTTTACGCTTTGGTGACATGCGTTGAAATGAGACGAATCACTTTCGTTGGATTTCTAAATTTAAATAAATTTATTTATATTTAGTAAATAATTTTGACCTTTTAAAGACTAAGTAAGAAATTCTAAATCATTTAATATCATCCTTTTTTCCATTCATAAATTTAGTTTTAGAAATTTTGAAGCATAAGGAATTTATGGGAATCTATTTTGAGACATGAATTTTTATTCGCGTAGGTCACCTTGTGAATGGTACTCCTATAACCTACATATCTATATCATCATATAAGGTTTGAATCACCATTTCACTCACCGAGTGAACCTCAAACGGTATTCTATGCAATAAAGCAATGCATAAAGTATGTACGTGTCCTTATCGTCGTTTGTGGTGCGATGAACCTTGGTCAAGGCTGTTCATTGATACCGCAGTCCAAACTACCTCGACGTGGCTTGACTTGTGACTTGATTTATAAAAAGATAAACTGCCATAGTTTCCGATCTGGTAAAAAGAAATCAACAATTCCCTAGATAGATAGATTCTAAATTTCCTTACAAAACTTTTGAATAACGAACTTTAAGGTTAAATCTTTATTTTGCCAAAAGTATTTCGACATAATATGTACTTATATTATTGTATGAGCCCACAATAAACAGTTATAAACTACACATTACAAAATTAACGTGTAACGCTTTTAAGCTCCTATGGAAGTACCGCCACTGCAAAACTGTGCTGTAAGCATTTTTACACCTAAAAATAAATCGTTGCAGTAATTGAGCACGACCCAAAAAGCCCAAAGCAAAATGACACCGATAAAAAAGTATCGACAGGCGCAAATGAGCGGGCTATGTATAAATGAAACGCGCGAATACTGCACACTTAGTCGTCTGCAAAGTTTGTCTTTGGAAATGTTGGCGAACAACGTACCTGTCTGCACATCAATAGAACGCGCCGCGCAAAAGAGCCGCCGATCTTTTAGCGACTCGACGCTTTTGGAAACCGACGGAGATTTAATTTCATTCTGCAATTGTTCCCCGTAATATGAAACAGAGAGCGCTAAGTAGCATTTCACGCTTTAAACGACATCAACTATCTTTAAACTTGTATTCGTTTTGTGTATTTTATTTGTTATGGATATTACACGGCGTGCTGGGGTATTTTATATTTTCTTACTGTGTTTGTTAATTCAATACACTTCAAAACAGTAACATTACTCTATGTATACAGATATATAGTGATAGGATTCGCACGCTAAAGTAGAAGTGGGCCGACCATGTTTGCCGACAGTCAACCTTTTGAACAGACAAATGTTGCAGTGGACACCGCGATCAGGCAGGCGTATGGTCCGAAGACTTGAAAAAGGTGGGAGTTGATGGATGGATGACAAATTTTAAATTGTCATCAAATTATATCCTTACTTCTTTGCAGAAGCAAAACTACAAAATACACATTCGTAAGAATTTTAAATTACAAATACGTTTGTCTTCAAAACCATTCGCAGTAAAACAATGTGCACACTTGAAACGTGATTATTATTATATTTGCGTTCAAACGGACGATGTAAGATATTACCCCTAGAAGTTCAGGTAATACAATATCGTGGTTCAATGATACACGGATATTGAGGCGGCAGGACTGTTAATAAACCTCCTGCGCTTTACGGTCTTAAGGGGATACCAGCTAGATTTGTATCCGGTAATATTCCAGTGTAATCAAATGCACGGACATTTCCACCACAAGCTTGTGGAATAAAACACATTTAGCTGTTTTTTTGTGGTCTTATTTAATAACTTTTACTTTGTTATTGCTTTGCATTTGTGTACCTATGTTGTATAAAGTATTGAAGGTAGTTTATAATGAAATTATACGTTGTGAGGATTTACTGTGAAATGTAAAAATTATTCGACGGAAAATTAATTTATTTTAATTATTTTGCTTCACTGCATTTAAATTACCGCGTGAAAAAGTTATATTTCATGTATATAATTTATTATCCTTAAGCTTAATAAAAACTTAAGCCAACACTGGAGATAATTTCAAACCCACATTTATCTATTCGTAACTCATCCATGAACAATAAAGGTAGGGATAGAAAAGTAGAATAAACTATTTTTGGCCTCCAAAGAATATATTTTAAGCGAAACTATTTGGTAATATCTGATAAAGTATGTTTCAATATGCCGCGTTGGCCTTAGACAAAATTATTATAATATAATATTTACCCTTAAAATCGTCTGCAGATTCCATATTTGGGTCGAGAGAGAAATTAAATTTAGTGTCCGACCTCTTTTTTAAGATCTATAGGGTACCTAATTTTTTCTACGAGGTTAAAAAAATTATATTTGATTACAGACAAAACTGTCTTTTTACCTTATTTGATATAATTAACTCATTCAACGTTTACTTCCCTTAACTAACACACTTTCGAATATTTCTTATTTTTTTGTATAACAGCATCCGTGGGGCAGTTGGCTAAACATTTGCTTGTGAATCACCCGCCGAGGGTTCATTGGTTTATTCTACAATTAGTGTTTCGGGTCTGGGTGCATGTGAGACAAAAAAACTCTCTCGTAGTTTCTGATACTCGCTGTACAATACAAAAATTGTATTTTAGTATGGGTTTAGAACTATAGGTATACGTTGCACTTTCTATAAATTTAGTTGTTGATTATCTTTCCAAACTCCTATCTATGTTCATTCCAAAAATTACTTAACGACAGACAGAGCTAGTTTTTAAAGTACATAGGATATAAATGTATTTTACATTTTTTTATGAACTTCCTTATTATGTAGGGATGTTTGGAGGTTAAGTTTTTTCAACAAGGAAGTAAGATGGGACTACGTTGGGATTTGTGATGACGACTTATTTGTCATTATTGCGGTAAACCGAAGTCATCGTGGTAATTTGAATAGGTGACAATATGGGAAAACTCAAGGCGTTTTTACCTCAAAGCTAACCCGTTCTAGTGTTGTGTACAGCTATTAAATAGGTAAACTTAGACGTAAGCCTAAAACTTTGAATATTAGCGTTTAAGTTAATTTAGCAAGTCGCATTTTGGTGTATTAAGATAGGCCAGCATCCACCTAATGTTGGGTCCTGCTTCTTTATAAGTAGCTTGGAACATTATTTAAAAAGGCACACTGTTATTATTAAACATCAAATATTCTGGAACATTGAAAAGTTTGATACATACACAGCTATAATCGGAAGAGGTAGGCAGAGGTACTTTTCTGCACCCACGTTACGCCAACTTTTTTACTTGTGCTTTTATTATTTTAACCCAAAAAAATGGTTAATTAAGTTCGGCTATAAACATGGCAATACAAAAAGTATAAAAAGTAGATTTTATTATGTATTCTGTCCACGACAACCGCAACCCGACGATTCGTCATATTATTTATGATAAATGTATTTAATGATAACACACATTCCACGTTGGCGGATGTCCCGACGCATTTTATCGGTGAGAAGTCTCTCGTAATCCAATTGCGATTACAAGTTATGACAAATATGGATATTCTTTTGTTTAATTTTATTGTACGTATTAATTAAAGAAACAACGAAAGTTATAAGTGTATGTAATTAATGTCTTCTCATTTGCAATTTGAATTATTTTTGTGTCGAATATTCCTAATTTTTTTATTAGTAAACTATTGTCATAAGAAATGAAATATACTTAATGCAAGCGAGCCTTTATCGTTTACCATAATTATTTTAAATCTTTGGGGCTTCTGTAAAAAAAAAAATTAACGGACAAATCACGGAAGACCTCCATTATAGGCCTCATTTTTGGTCATGGAATTCTTTGCAGCTGGGAAATGTTGCCCCTTAGCCCAAGTCGTACAGATATACTAGGCGACGTATTATACATAGAAAAAGGGCCAGTTTTGATAAATAAATACTTAAATATACTATAATAAACATCTTTTGAGTATGCTTATTTGTGAAGTATAAGAGTACATAGCTTGAAAAAAATATTCTGTAGGTACTCTAAGTTCAATCCTTTGGGTACATCTTCAGTTGGAGATAACAGTATGACGTTGAGAAAATTTATAACAACGCAAATACATAAAATAATTTAATGAATTTAAACATCCAATAAATAAAACTAACAATCCACTAATGAATACATTACAAGACTGGCAGAGCGCGCGATTTACGCTGCATTTTAAGAAGCAAAAACTGAATTACATTTAGTTGGAACGGAACATTAAAAGAACGAGGCCGTCTCGGAATGTTGCTAAATCTCCCAAGACGTGCTATAGGAAATGTTCTCTTTATCTTACACCATCCTGCTTCCGAAGCGTACCTTCCGCTCCCCATTCCGCCCCGCCGCACTACACACCGGAACTGACGGGGATTTATTTAGAATAAAACACAGTACATTTTTATTGCGCATTAAAATACTTGCTGTTTATCATTCCTACTTCATTTATTCTTGGGATGTTTAAACGATATTACAGATGCGCTCATTTTCTTGACGTTGTTGCGGCCGGTATTTCTATGACGTTTTGTAAGTTTGTTTTTTATTTCTGGATGTCGTATCTTGATAAAAATCTGATTTTCTTTCCTTGCTTGCAGTCATATAAAAATCATTCCTTAAATATTCGACAGCGAAGTATAAAACTGCTAAAATAATGGCCAATGTTGGTTTAAAAACCGAATATCGTTTTATTTATATACGTATATTTAAGTAGTTAATTAATGCCAAATTATACCGCTATTTGTAGTTTAACATTACTATTTTATGTAAAAGACAATTTATAGTTGCACATTAAATATACTCGTTTTTTCAAGTCATTGAATGATAAGAGATGTTAAAGTTGACGAAATTATACTTCACATACACAACTAATTCTGAAATGTATTTCAATTTGTTCCGAAATGCAGCCGTAAAGCAACTGCAGCGTATGTTCCTCATATGTTCATTTATATTGATGCTCGGTGGATTACCATCTATCACCAAGTGCAAATTGCGCATGGCCTTCCGGAATGCGCCAGTGCCATTTGTGCGCCTCCGGTTAGGATTAGGCGGCATTAGTTGAATCGAATTCCGTGCTAAACGCTTTGCGGGGCTATGCGTTACACTACGCGTTGCACAGACACACAAATGTACTACCCCTAAAGCACCAAACGTATAAATTATTGACTTATCAAGAACACAGCCGGAATTGGGATGAGATTCATTTTAATTAAACTTTGCCAATCCTCGTTTCCCGATGCGCAAATCGTTGATAGCAATGTTGTTACACAAACTTAAGAGTTTTGCCCTTTTCTTCGCTTAGAAATTCAATATTTTTCTAGGATAAAAAACAGCCTAATAGTTTTTGGATCTGATTGTCTCCCTGCCAAAAAACACCATAATCAATTTAGCGTTTAATGTATGAAAAGTTACAAAAACCAAAAATACTTTTACATTAATTATAATCATATGAATATTTCAGCTTATTTTAAGACAGTATAGTATGGCCTTGATAATTTTTTTGTAAAATTTTATGAGTGAATGAAGCGCCAATCCATAATATTTGTATAACATACAAGCTATCAACTTAGTTTAGATTATTTTTATCATCAATTCGAATCTGAATGAAATAGGAATTCTAAAATCTACAATCACCTTTTTCTCTGTATTTAGCTCCATGATCAAAAGATGGCGGCACTCGTAAAAAGCCGTTTTCAATCAAGCCAATTTCAAGATCGACAATGATTGTTACAAGGAGCTATAAAGCTTAGAATGTAGCAGTCCTAGCATTCACGTAGCCATTTATTCTCTTTATGTTAGTCCTCTTTGTGTCGGATTTGTCTGCACAACCACTATTAAACATCCAAGATTACAGTCACGTAAGAAAAACACAAAGCAAAGAGGTTTGCAGAAATACAATTAAGTTCACGCTTAAATTAACATCTTTGCATTCATAGCAACCTGGTGCATTGTCCTACTACATGAAATGAATTTGGTTCAGTAAAATACTAAACTTATTAGATAAAATCATAATTGAATGGTTATTCGATACACTACCTGAATAAAAAATATTATTAGGGAAAACATTAAAAGTAACACTTAAAAATACTAAAATAATGTTTAAACTGGCTAATATGATTCTCACAGTAAATTAAACAAGGAGCAATTCAATACTGACAAATACTTAAAAATATATAGTTGTTCATAATGTTGTCTTAATTCACTTATTAAAAACAGAAATCATACAAGCTAATCATTTAAAAAATATTAAAATTACGAGCACTTAACCAACAATTCATGGGCTAAAAACAATACTCAAATAATTGGGAACATTACGAAACAGATAAGCATTCGAAATGCAGCTGAAAATAGAAACAGCGCTATTCGAAATTAACAAAAGCCTTTTATACAATTAAGTCTCGGTCACAGTTCATTCGAGTCTTCTTTAATTACACTACCTTATGCAAGTAGCTCGCTTAGATCCGGAGTTTCGAAACTATTCGTAGCACTAAATCCAGTTGCCAGTACTATCCTTAGA
This sequence comes from Cephonodes hylas, assembly GCA_030295005.1. Classification (NCBI taxonomy): domain Eukaryota; kingdom Metazoa; phylum Arthropoda; class Insecta; order Lepidoptera; family Sphingidae; genus Cephonodes; species Cephonodes hylas. Next base: position 9,311,838 of record AP025362.1, on the reverse strand, counting down.
TAGTGCTACTATGGCGCAACATGCATACCCATGTAAATTTCAAGCCGAGCGGGCCTCGTTAATTTGAGCCTTGTCACGGGGCACATCCCTTTCTTAGTAAGCTGGTGCCCGTGCGTTTCTAGCTCTTAATGGAGACGTGGATCCGTTTTCTAAATTACGATTGGATCGAAGCGATGATCTTACATTTTAGGATTGCGCGGTTGATAAACAGTTGTAGAACAGAGCGCTTTGGAAGTCTTGATGTGGATGATGATGTTAGACAAAAATTTTTACCAAAGTTGTTAAAACGTTGTTTGAACTAAAAAAGTATCTTCTTTTTTGATGACTTTACAGACATTTATCTGAACCGTGAATAAAAGTGACTCTCTACGTTTTCTTAAGTTGGGGAGAAACGCTTCCAGTTTCTCAAGCTAGTTGTTTTTTAGTGTTTTACTTAAAAGCTACCATTATTTTTCGTCTTATATTATTATCATATAATACAACGTTTTAAATTGCAATATTATTGAAAGGAATTTTGTAGTAAATAATTTCAAAGATTCGGTTTATGCAAAAATTTATAAATTAAATTAAAAAAGTATATTAAATTATTAGTAGGAAAAAGAATTTGATCTTATTAGCAACAGCTTAAGTAACGTCATAATTTGCATCCTATATTTGGAACGTCGCTAAGAAAATAGGCGGTAGAGATAACCTTGCTCAAACGTAGTATGGACTTAAAACAAAAGAAGTTTTCTAATTTACTCTACATCCTGTCTATCGTAATGATTAACAGAATTATTTCATTCTTACTAAAAAAAATCCAATTACGGCAATAAACAAAATGTTACGTTTAGTTATTTCAACCGCATTCGTTCTCGCCGCGACCTTTCGGGAACGTTTTCTTTACAAAACCTAAATATAATCAATTTGTTATTCAAATTCGTCATACTGTTGTCGCTTAGTGCTCGATAAATGAACGTTCAATCCGTGATGGATTGGTATTTTGTAAACAGATTATTTTCATGAACAATTGTGTGTGTACGTATGAAACATAGTACAACCAAAGTCAGTTCTGTGTAATAATGTGTGGAAGTCAAGTGAAATAATTATTTACAAACCCATGGATTGAGCAGGTATATCATAGTTAATATATTTTAACACATTGTTTAGTACATATGTCTGCTTTGATATCTCTCAGTAAATAAACAAACCAATAAGAATTTTATGAAGACGTAAAATTGGTTTCGCACCGAAATGTCGTTTATGGATCATCTATCTCGTTGAAGAGCACAAGCCTAGTGAGTCCCATTTCACGGCCTCTTAAAACTGCACCACGGTGCATTAAGGATCATACGTTGAACATACTCGTTCCAGAAGAAAATCTCCTAGTCGTACCATTATATTAAAAATAATGTGTTAAGCAGTCACTTCTCTCAAACGCCTTATTTATTTATAACAAAAAAAAACAAGTTTTAGTTTCTGGACTTATTGAGAAAATTGTTGAGTTGTTTAAATCGTTATTTCTCACTTTCAATGTCTAATAATTGCTGTGTGCTCTTATGATAATAAAATTATTATTGAATGTTGCAGGCAATTGTATTCTTCCGATAAGTATTATAGTGCGAAATGCTGGTGTACATATTAATTACAATAGAATTTACCGATTTCCTTAAAGTTACACATAGGGAAATTTAAATCTCATTAAATAAATCACCAACAGATAATTATAATTTTATATCCACTAAACAAAATTCAAAGATGATCTGAAGATTCCGTATTCATGTTTGTGCCTTTCGTTCCCGCTAAATGCCACGGCTTCCATATTTCATACAGTGGTGATAAAACGTTTTATAATCCGCGTAAATGCTCTTTGATAACATTACGTAACGTATAAAAAGTACCCGCGATATATGAGAGTTATATGGAATTAGTAGAAAGTTTGGATCGAAATCTAATTATACACTTTTGAAACTGCACTATCATTTCTAGTCGTTTTTTGTCCATTATCCAGTCAATAGAGACTTTCACTTTTGGTTACTACTTTATGAAATGTTTTTATTTACTTTATATTTTGACATTAAGGCGCTACAACTGAGTGGTAGTATACTTTTTTATGGATGATAATTAGCAGATTAGCTGAACAATAGTTTCGTGGGATCCATCCGATATTAAAAATTGTAAAGACTGTGTTTGTAACATTTGGAATTTGAACGTAAATATAAAACAATAATAACAAGTCAACAGCAATGAAAATAAATAATACTCTGCAGCGTTCCACGATTATTTACCGACCAAAATTACTTTAAATGTTTTTGCCAGTCTATAGCGAATGAGAGTAGCGTGTCAGAGGAAACAGGTATTTTTGGTAATCTGTCACGCATGGAACCAATTTCGCATAATGATATGCAGTTATGGATGTACTTAAGTGGCTTGGCATGTTACAAAAAATTGGTAAAATCTACAAACTTTCCAAAGATAGAAAGAATAATCTACTTCTAAATGGATTTCTTCTGTATCTACATCTAAATAGTTGTGGCCTTGGGTTCGATTTCTGGGCCGGGCAGGGTCTTTCGATTAGGGAACTCTCCATAGATTCTCGGAGACAATAATGATTAGACTCGCGTTTTATCCGTGGGACTTGAGACACTATTGAAGATATATTTAATATTATATTTCTGCCTACGTTTCAAGAGATACAGGCGTAAGCGTGGGTATATTATGGAAAGGAAAATACACCTGAATAAGAAAATCCACGATTCATAGAATGAGTAATGCGAGTCTAATGTGCAATAACTAGACTAAAGGTGACGCATAGTGTTATGATAAGTGGGTGGCTATTACAATATTTTCTTACGTATAAGTTGATTTAATTGGAAAATGACGTGACTAAGAGATTAGTACTTTATTGAAACAGATGATTTTTCTGAACTGGTATTATCTTAGTTATCATGGTACAAGGTTAGGCCTGGAAGGCCTAGAAGTCAGCTTGAGAAACAATATGCTGCGGGTTATAACCCTGTTTGGAGACAAATGTTTGTGATACACAGATGTTTGTTTTGTCTGGGTGTTTGTGGGAACGAAAAGTCCCTCATAGTATCTGGTATCGGCACAAGACTTGTATATCTTATCTAAAGAAAAGCAAGCGGCTCAAAAAATCTAACCTGTGCATCAAGACAAATGTTCGATATTCAAAACATTCTTTAGTCTTTGTATTTTTTAAACCACATGTATTTAGTAAAGTTGGATTCTAGTATGCTTCCTGGAATTAGTCGTTGAATTGAAAAGCTGGAAGAAATATGTCAACAATTGAGTGACCTTCGGAATCGTTTTGAGTCAGTGAAGTGACAGAGGTGATGTAAAAAAATCGATCCTTAAATCAAAGCTTGAATTGCAAAGTAGGGTAAGAAGTATATTGTGAGACATTATAGACTTGATGGTCTAGCATCTACTTATTAATTAGCCTTCCTTATTAATTAGTCGATTTGCATCATCTGTCGAAAACAATTGCCTCCTAAATATCTTTCATTACGACTTAATCTTAATATGTTAAAACAACCTTAATACTACCCATCATACATAAACATGACGCAAACCTTATATTAACATAACAAAAATATGAGAATTATCTTTCTTTTCAACAGGATGAAACAATAGGCCTCCGTCCATCATAACAATAAACAACTGCATAATTTATGAAAACAAATAAACATCGCATATTTTAAATCACCGTCATATGTGCACTTATGAGATAACTGCTGTTTCTCAGACGGATCACCCAATGATGACAACCGGTTTCGCGTGCGACCGTACGATACAGTTAAAACTTGAGGTAGCAACTTACAACGCACTCGTGCAAAATGTTAGTAGCGATTGGCAAATCCCTAAAAAATAGCCAATAATACATTATCGCGCGTGGCTCAGTGTGATATCATTTAAATACTCATTGATGTCTGTGTAGTCGTACGCGACGGTCGTTTGAAGGAATTAACAGCTGATGAGTCAGTGTAAGAGTGGCTAGTGCTTCAAGTTCACCGCAACACGTGCTGTCATTAGGTATGATTATTTCAACCGCGTACTGAGCGGCTTAATTAATCCATTTTATTTATATTTATGAAACAAATTGACTTATGTATCTTAGTAATAGATACGTGATTTTTAGCGTACTATCTTCTACTTCATAACAATGTTCGTAAATTTTTATCCGGACTATATTCAAATAATATTGATTTAATGTTTTTATATAATTTTAATATTTTATTTCAATTTACACAATATAATTTAAAAAGCTGTGCAACATAATAAAATAAAATAAATTGACCTAATCAAATTAACTTGTAATGTTACTTTATTAAGATTCAAAATATAATACGAACATTTGATTAAAATAGATTTGTACCAAAATAAAAGAACAAAAAAGTCACAATTAAGATACACACATGACACACATACACTCACGCACATGCAATTGAACACTTGAATCCTCGAAGAGAAAGGTGAAAGTGTATTTTTTACACCCGTGATTCACCCTGCTTTAGGTATCTCTGAATTTAGAGATATTATCTCTTTTTCGGTGTTTCCCGGCCATCTTATAAGACTTCATGAATCTACTCAAGATTTTTTACCAGCAAAGCCTACTAGCACAAGGGTCACGATCAGGGAATCGAACAGAGGAAACCTCGTTCACGTTGCGCTCCTTGCGGGACCTATAGTTTAGTCAAACGAAAATGATCAAATAAATCCATTACTTGGTGTTGCGTAAGATTAGTTTAAATTTGACGTCAATCAGGTTACCGATATAGATAAATAATGAGTCAATCAACATAAAAAACATGTTATTTCGACTCTATGGGACATGAATAGAGAAAAACATGTCACGACAAGGTATTTTCCGAACCATATCTATTCTTTATCACAGTACTGATTATTAAAGAATTGCTAAATAGTTGCTACCTTAGAACACGTAATTTTGATAAAAAATGACAGTGTAAAAATTGTGTAAAACGTATTAAAAATAATATACTCTTATCAATGTTAGCTGAGCAATAATAGTACTTCTTATATTTTCTGTATAATAAGTAGGTATGCACTGCCCCTGTCTCATCCAGTGTCATTTACAATATAAGCGTTACTGCGTATAATAAGAATGAAAATGGGATTGTATGTGATCGCCGATAAGTGTAGGCGTTTTATATCTTGAGTCATCCAGCTGGTCACGACTTCGAAATCCAGGCTCATCTGAACTTTTAAAGTTATGTGTGTATTCTTAATGAAACCGCGATGGAAAACATCGTTAGGTTAGGTTAGGTTACCCTTACGACACTTTACCACTGTGGTGAACAATTGATTAACCCCTCCCAACCGTAGAATCAGCCCAAGACCATCATCAACGTCAGTAGCCTTTGCTACGTCCACCGCTAGACCTAGGCCTCATGCCTATACGTCACTGCTGAATCTCCTTCACGGCTTTTTTGATAAAGCCTTAGTAATCGACGCTGGCTCTGGTATTTTAAGTACATTGCCCCTAACAGCATCCCCCTCTCAGCCTATTACCTATATTCGAAGTCGCCACTTGCTTATCCTAAATTGGGAAGCTGTAGAAGTATTAATGAATACTTCCATGCTACTCAATCAATGGATCACGTGAGTATTGGAAACCAAGCGGGCTAACACATGCATATTACAGAAATTACTATAATAACTAAAGCCAAGAATATTGTTTTATATCCTCATATAATACAGGAAATAGTTGCAAACAACAAGTATGTTATAAGCAATTAATTAGTAATACTATAACAAACTATTGGAATAAATTTATTTCCTGGCGCAACAAAAGCCATATAGACTGATAGATATTTGGTCTCATATCGTTTACTCTAAATCAACATACGGAAATTTTCTATCTTTTTATTATATATCAAATAAATATGGCCTCGAGGTTTAAGCGCGCTGTTGAGAATCTCGGCGGTCGCGGGTTCGAACAAGCACACACCTCTATTTTTACGAAGTTATGCGTGTATTCACATTGAATTATCAATTGCTTTAACGGTGAAGGAAAACATCGTGAGGAATCCTGCACACCTAAAAGTTATTAAGAATTTCTTAGGTGTGTGGTCCGCCAAGCTGCACTAGGCCAGGGTGATAGATTATGGCCTAAGCCCTCTCAAGAATAGAGGAGACCGGTGCCCAGCAGTGGGACGTATATGGGTTGATGATGATGATATATGTAAATATGCATAATATGTTTGACGCTATAAGTTTCCGTGAAAGTACATTTTTGTTAAGAAGGAAGAATAGATCGGACGCTCTTTCGTCTCTGACGGTACGGAAGATAGGGGTAACGTGACGCAGTCCGTCCAAGATTAATTCAGATTCGAGGCTCATGTCCGATATTTAGAAACTAGAAGAAACCTTTCGGTATTATAAACACCAAGAACCAATACAAATATTTTGCGGATGGCCAAACATTCGTCTGGGTGCTGGGATTGAACTCTCGATCTCTCGTTTTACGAGCTGCTAGTAAGCTATCGTAAAATTGATACGAAATAGATAATGCTATACGTTCTATTCGCATTTTCTTTCATTTCCAAGGACATAAGCAAGTTGTAAAAAAATAATCATTGATGCAATTTATCTTGTGGCGTGGGTATTCTACTTTGTTCTCCAACAGTCGTGTTTTTATAACAAGATGTAGTCATTCCTTTCCTTTGTCAGAGTTCTGTATTAGTCACCACGTTAACCATTAACTTAAAAGATGCTGCGATCTAAGTTGAAATTTTATTAATAAGTAAGTTTTAATTATGAAGTGATTAACTGCCTCTTTGGTCCCGGCCGGAGGTATTCGATATGCGATCGGAGCACTAGTTAAACCAAATATTTAGGCATAAGATTTTTTTTTTAGGAAAACGTCTTTTTTCATACAAATCTTCAACTATAGTTCAATAGGGAATCCCGACGCTTGCGCATGATATGGTGCTAAAAGAAACGTGCTTACTCAATTATTGATGTGATAATACGCGCTAATCGTTTGCGTTTTATGTGATCACACAATTAAATCTATTAGTATACTAATAGTAATTCGATTTTTTCAAAATTTGGATGATGAGTTTTTGCACGTTTTAAGTTGTTCGTTAACTGGCTGGTTATTTTCTATGACTGTTGGCAATCGGCCGTCATTGAATGCGCAGTAACGTGATGAATAGAAAAAGCAATGACGTAACAGTATTTAAAAACTGGAGAGTAGCGTACAAAATCCCGACACTATAAATTTGCCGCACGTCCAAAGTGAAGTTTTATACTAACCTGTTTATTTCTTATGTTCTTTGACTATATATGCTTTATGAATATTGTTGACTACACGAAATGCTGTTACTCGAGGAGGGCAATATAAAAGTTCTTAAATATATACTAACTTATTACAAGTCTCAAATAAAATACTTAAGTACATTATTTATACATTAAACAAAAACAAAAATAATCGTCACACACAAAAAAGTTTTTATCGATAGTTTAAGTACATTTTTGCGATATCAAATCTTTTTGCTAAAAATAGGAAATAATATTTAGTGGGTCTTGATCATGATGAGCTAACGGTATAATTGGATGCTTTTTAAAAATTATTATACTAAACACGCGATGGTAATTAAAATTTTTCATTCGTGTAGCGCCTCACGTTAAACAGATTTTATGCATAATTGGGAAATATTAAACTTATTCATGAGAGTCGAATTTATGTAGTTTAATGGATAAGTTTACTTAACGAGAATTCAGGATGTAAAATTCTTTTTAAAATTTTAAACATTGTTCATAAATAAACTTACCTTCTGCTATACAAACAATAATTTATTATTATTAATAATAACTATTGCAAAAATAACAAACAACAAATGCCAATGTGGCTACAATCTTATCAATCGAGGTCTTTGACTGTGGAAAAAAACAAAAATCTGATACCACACGGATGCTTCTACTCCTTTCTGTGTTACTGGTACAAACAAATAAATAAAATGAATCAAAAGTTATTTAGGTCTGTTTACTACGCAAAAGATTGCATTGATAAATAGATAAAAGAATCGGAACCAGATTTGCAACAATCATTTTAATGCAGGCACCGTGTTGGACAATTGCTAACTGAAACGAGCAGTAATCGAGATATTTTGTGATAACGTTTTCGGATTTTGAACATTTTGGATAGTGATGTTGAATGATTTGGTAACAAAAACTTGTTCAAAATGTGTATGACAGACTCAATCAAGGTGACTTAAACTTAATGAACTCTAATGTTTAATAGGTATGTAAGAATACGCGTCGACCCCAATATCTCTGTGTTTTAAAGTTTACTCCGTTAGGGATTATAGTTTTCTCTAATAGTTTTGAGGTACATTTCCAAACATCGATCTGTTGTAGGGACTATCTACCGTATCACGAATCAGACATTCGGTGGTTAAACTAAAAGGGGTAACAGTCCTTAAATATATAATTGTTAATTAAGGGTCTCAAATACGGGAAAGCAATAAGTAGTAATGGTCTGAAGGCATAGGCGCGTGGTCGAAAATCTCGGCGGTCGCAGGTCAAACCACATGTAGATACATATTTGGGCTAATGATGAATGAAAAATACGGATAAAAAAGAAATGTATTAAAAACTACAAGAATCGACCTTCGTTCTTATTTTCAAAACTAATTTTTGACGTAAGGAGTTGAAGTTTAAATGCCAAAATTCTCACTTAATTTATCTTTGCCTCTCAACAAGATTACAATTGTGACGTTGGATGTATATTTATAAAATAATGATACTCAACAATAAAAATTTGAAAGAACGCCTCCAACAAATAAGTTTTATCAAATGACGAAAAACACCGATTTATTACAGCTTGTTTACGCAATTGAAATTAATTTTAACTGTAGCACATAATCGAGTGATAAATATTATTACAAAATAATAATGTTTCATTTGATTGTTACGTCAGTGCGTAGCTTGTGTGCTAACGGTCTTTGACCGAAGATAACCGATATCAGGATACGATAGTGTATTATCGAAATAATTTGAGATATTTTTTCAGTAATACCTGACCTTTTTAATTTCATGGAGGCTTTACGAAGGATACACTAGAGCTCCTGCCTTATTAGTAATTCAGTCTTTAATGATGAAATATTTAAAAATATTTCGACATACATATTAAGTATACTCTTATGAACAAACTTTATTCGAGTATACCAATCTGGTATAGAACAAAATAACATACGTAACTTTTGGGTTCTCTCCCACAAATAATTCCTAAAGATGTCCTCACATATTTTTTTTTGCAACTTAGCTTACAATTCTCCATCCATTAATATTTGCATAGTAGAGGGTAAGCCATTCATGGATCACATTTCCAGGTTGGTTTGTTTTTTTTTACTTTGTCCTCAAAGCGTAGTTCTGCATCCATTTTCCGCCAGATCAGAATCAAGTTATTGCTTTATCTATTTGAATTAAACCTAAAAACTCAATACAGATCTCATGACACACTCCATTGGGGATTACCGGGTCGGAAATGGGGAATTTCGGAATTGGGTTTTGACAGTTGGAGATTCCTAGTAGCACGGAGATAATAATGAGCCCAAAAACGGCGAAACGAAGTAACGATATGTTAGGCTTTTACAACAATACCGCACATCTTTTGAGCGTGTGTATCTAGTGACAGCGATGTATACATATGAACTTATCACCACTTATTATGTTCCGCCTTAAAAATAATTTTTACCCAGATACCATGATACAATTGTCAATTTCCTTATATTGAATAAAGTAATAATATCGTTCCATTTTACAGAAATGGTCCCGCTGCCAATTATATAGCTTTCCTTAATTGTTGGAAAGCCTTTGTAAAAGTGAGAAAAAAATAATTGAAACAAAACGCAGGGGTCAAATTTTCGCATCCGATACATATGTAGGTTATATATTTGCGTAAATTTATTGGAAGACAAGTCTCTTGTTTTTTAGTATGTTCAACATTCGGTGTGTGACTGTACACACATCACTTCGAAGAGCCAGAGATGTATGCCTGGGGTACAAACCTACTACCGCTGAGATTCTCGACGCGCGCTTAAATCTCGAGGCTATTACTACTTAATAATGTTTTATGGAAACATCAAATAAAAGACAATGACTTATATTGGTCATAGATTAATGCTAATCCTTGCTCACTGAATGAGGCTACAACAACAGTTAAATAATTATGCGTGTGTACTATTCAATACAAGTTTTTTGTTACGTCTTAGTGACGTAAAACGCTCGAGATTCCATTGACGCAATTTTAGTGTGTGTCAGATCGCCGAAGATAGAGGACGTCTCGATGCTCAATTACTTGAAATTAGGTCATTTTTTAACAGCAGTGAATGTAGCTCGCTCCTTGTTTCTCCCGTTTGTTTGTAACGTAGATCTACACTTCGGCAGGAAAACCACATCAGAGGACGCCTGTCAGGTTGGTGCCCCACGTCCGCTTGCTTGCGCCTGCGCTACTTTTTGTATCTTTTGTCTTTTTTCTTGGTTTCGAACTTGCGGTCGCTACGTGCCGTCGCTGACGTTAATTCTGTCTACTAGACCAACTTACAGGTGACGTCATCTTGCGAAATAGCGGATAACTTTGTATAGGCAAACAGTGAAGTACATTTGTTAGCATAACTTATGTATTTACCTACTTACTTTATTCGACACTCGAAACGCCAAGATTGCTCTTGCTGTTATTCGGTGTGAAAAATTAGTTATCGGTAGTTTACTGTTTTGCGTAATCATTATGGAATCCAAATAAATTAAACTCTAGTGGAACGTTTTTTCTTACATCAAAAAGAAAACTGATTATTAATTTATTGATATTATGAACCTTTCGTCTTCGGAGAAATGTCTGCGAAGGGATTATAGATAGTCGAAATCCGAATGACTAAAAACGTTTGCTGAGATATCTCTAATGCCAGACAATTGACAACAATAATTCCGCAGCCACCCAGTAGAAATCCGACCAAATGTTTGATTAGGCCGTCTCAATGATTGAATTGCTTTGCTTGACTGCATTTCAGCTACTTAAGTGTAACTAAAATTATGGTAGTCCTACGTCGGAGTCTTCATTATTTAAATAAGCACTTAAGAAACGACAACCATGTTGCAAACGCCAAGCACAATTTATATAAGTAGACCCAGTTAACCAGAAGCCGAAAAACTGTTGCAGATATCGTAAATAAACTACATGAACTTAACACTGAAGCGTTCATATTATATTCTGCAAACAACGACTAATCACAAACAGCTTACTGCTCATTCAGAAAAGCCATAGTGGTGTAACTAAGTCAAATAAACTACTTTTAATATTTAAAAAATCTAAAAAGAAGTTGAACAATATAATGTAGGCAATAATAGGTAATGTAGTGTTAAAAAGCAGTGATGGCCTCGAGGTTTGGGCACGCGGTCGAGAATCTCGGCGGTCGCGGGTTCGAACCCCAAGCACACACCTCTGACTTTTCAAAGCTATGTGTGTATTCACATTGAATTATCATTTGCTTTAACGGTGAAGGAAAACATCGTGATGAAACCTGCACACCTAAGAGTTCTTAGGAATTTCTTAGGTGTGTAGTCCGCCAACCCGCACTAGGCCAGCGTGGTGGACTATGGCCTAAACCCTCTCAATGGTAGAGGAGACCCGTGCTCAGCAGTGGGCGAATATGGGTTGATGAAGAAGAAGAAGAATAACAGTAAAACTACTTTGAAAACTCAAAACAAAAATCTAATAATGTATCATTAATTTGACTATTGGTTTAATTTAATAGCTGTGATCAAATCCCTAAATTTTGAATGGTATGTGATCCAATATGTACTACGTATTACGTAAGCATAATAAAGCTGTAGCCTTTTTTATTCGTCAGGGTAAATGTGTAGAAAAATTAATAATTGCGTATATTTGTTTACAGAAAGTAGCACATATGGATAAAGCGCAGACAGCGTTTTGCGTTTTAAGAGCAAAATATTTTATTCTTTAGTAAGTTTCTTTACCTTCATTTAAGTGTGCGATTTTATCTTCAGTCCAGGCGTAGTTCTGTTTTAATTTTAAAATTATTTAGATGCGTTGTAAAGTTAAACCCACCCTCTCAATGGTAGAGGAGACCCGTGCTCAGCAGTGGGCGTATATGGGTTGATGAAGATGTAGTGTTTAATGATTCTGTTTCATTAGTAACAAATTTAAAAAAAATCATAGCAATAGCATTATATCATACATACACATAGCATTCAAGGAATGATCTCACGTCTTATTCAATTGCTATGATTCCCACCCAGCAGTTATTCTTTTGTGCCGCTCTCAATAACTTAAATATATTTACTTTTTACCCAATGTTAGTTTTTACTAGACTATTGCATCATATCGCGTAGAGTTGAGCAACAAAGAGCTTTCCAAACAACTATAGCAAGGATTTTTTATTAATTTATTGTTTTCGTTCCTATGCAATGGATAGCTATTGACGAGGACTATTCCCAAGTTTTTATAAGAATTACGCACGATAATGTTGTTGATAAATTTTGCCGTTAATGAGGATTCTTTACGATGGTTGGTGTATTTTTTAAGAGATGTTAGCTGAGAGGTCATCTTATGCATTATTTTCTCTAGATTCGACTAAAATCATGTGATGAAAGAGGGTATTTACCTAGTTCGTAGTTCTTCAAATTTGAGTTTGTATGGCAACAATAAAATATTTACATAATGATAAGATTCATGAATGATAATTTATTTTGAGATTAGCTATAGATAAAATTTACATAGATTTTGTTTCAATAATAGGCTTAATTTATTTATGGATAAATTTAGAATAATCGCTTGTTTAAGTAAAAAAGTTAACAAATATTTACATTATTAATAATGATATATTAGAAAGGTTTATACGTTGATTCCAAACTGAGTCTGTTTGACCGTAATATCAATGAACCTGCAAATGCCTTACAAGCGTTTCTAACTTCGGCGACACTACGTAACTTTGTTATCAATTTTGTTGGTAAACATGCTAGTATAATATTACGCGAAAAGTTATTCTATAAGAAAATCGGAATCTTGTCTGGTCCATATTTATAGTCGCTCACCTTGACTATAATTGAATCGTCAGTATTCCCTCTAAAAATATCGGATCACTACGCGGTAGTAGTTACGATGAAAAAATCGTACACTGATAGACAACGCGGTCTCATAACCAACAAAACACGTAACCATGTAAGTTTTAACAAGTATAAGCAATTTTGTATGGAATCCTATTAGAAGAAGATACATGAATATCGATATAATATGATTGGATATAACTAAGTAAATAAATACCTAAAATAAATATTATTAACAAAGTGTACTTTAACAAGAATATCGAAAAATTATTCAGTAAAACAAATGCAATGGTAAGAGATAAAATTTTCATTTAAAATTTATAAGACACTAACGAGTAAATGTAAGAACTTCGCAAACAATATTAACAATTAAGTAAATAATATAATAATCCGCTTCAAGACGTAAATCTCATAACAGGTGGGTCTTAAAATGAACATGGACCAGATGAAGATCATGGCGAATGTCCACGTTGTGCCCACCCCTATCGCAGTTGGGGGCTCGACTCTCGAAGTTGTAGACGAATATGTCTACTTAGGAAAGCATGTTACATTATTTCTAAATATAGTAGTGGAACTCAACTGGCTGATGGATGGATGAGGATGATGGAAATTATATTATATGTATAATTATCATCTTTCAGCCATTGGTAGTCCACTGCTAGACATAGGCCTCCCCCGAAATATTATTATGCATGTTAATATTCTATAAGGAAAGAACGTTTACTCGGATAAAAAGTTAAGTCAATGACATTGGTAATGAAAAAAAATAATCCCAAAAACTCACCAGGAAGTAACAACGTACCCATGTAATAAATTAAATTTATCGTAAATAAATAAGCTCAGGGATTAGAAAACATATTTTCTAATCCATGAGTCAAACAATTGGTATAGAAAATAAATTGATAGTATTAAACCTACACACGATTACAACGACGATTTATACCTATTTCAATTTCTTCCTATAATAAATTTTAATCCTACCCATGTTTAAAATGCAAAAGATAAAACGTTGTTACAAAAAGAAGTCGCTGAATGGATTTAGATAAAATTTGCCACATGTAAAGATAATAATACTTTGGAATACCACATAAGGCACTTTTCGTTCAACGTATGATTTATTAATCAAAATTTGACCGCGAAATACAAATACATTCATCACGCTTGTATTTCCAAAGCGGTTAACAGAGTTGCATATCTCACAGTTTGACTAAAACCGCAAGGCACGATTAGTAAACAAACATATACACAGTAGACTCGAGATATACGGGTCAATTGCGATGAACTTATGTATTTATAATAACAAGCAGACACACCCCAGTCGTAAAACGTTACTTGCATCATATAACAAATACTTTGACCTCATTTGTTCCACTTAATTAAACAGAATACACAGATATACATACATAAATACTTTTACGCCAATATTCCTCTTCTTTACACTAATCATAATTTAGTATATGTATGCCATAAAATATTACAATGTGTAAAAATTAAGTCCACAAACGTCTTGAATATTAATATATTAACCAGCTCCAGACAGATCGGCGCGTATTGTTTACTAATTTTTTTTAGAGTTCATGAACAAGAAAACTTGACAAATACAATCTAATTTCAAATTGTATTACAACAATGTGTCTTTTGTTACAGGATATCTTATTATGACAAATAATTTATAACAACAAGGAACCCGTAGAAATGGCTTCAGAAAGGAGTTCGTTGGTGCCGGCGACGAAAACACAGAAAGTAATCAAATTAGTGCCACCAGATGGGGGCTGGGGTTGGATGGTTTTGATAGGAACAGCTCTGTCTAATGTGAGTGGAACGCTTAGATATTGCAATAACTTTTTGTTAATCCGGCTAGTATTACAGTGAATGGTTGGGCATAGATAAATGATATATTGTTTCATAAACGAATTCCGCAATTTTAATTAAATGCTATTTTTACAAAACTGAACGGCGGTAAGGAAATTACCTTACGTGAAAAACTAGCTAAAGTGCACTATATACAGATTTAAAAAATGGAAATAGAAAAGATCACGTAATGTTCACGCGGAGATCTAACTTTAGATTTTAAATAAATTACACCATTATGATCTGAGTACGATAGTATATAATCGTGGCTATTAATGTTGATTACTTCTGACAGATTAATATCTGTTTTCCTAATCCCAGCAATAGTACCGCGTTTTCATTTTTATCTTAGATAACAAATCAACTCCAAGGGCAACATATTTTATAATTCGTATTAGAACTGCTGATATGTTTTCTAATGTAATTCTTTATCTGCAAGGTTAAGGATTTGGCGAATTAAAATATGTGACAGTAAAACAGATAAAATTTAGTTGTAAGAACAAAACACATTGGCGTAAAATCATACCCATCAATTTCTTTATAGATTTTCAATCAATCAATGCTGTCATTGTTTGGCTTACTCTATGGAGATGCATTAGAAGCGATGGGGCACAGAACCCAGGGCGCCGCTATCGTTTTGAGCACAATGTTGTTTGTCACCAATTTTGGTGGTCCCATAGCAGGTGCCATTGTAAAATTGACATCAACAAGATTTGTAGCAGTAACGGGAGCATGTTTTTGTACCGTAGGGATATTCTTCAGCGGGTTCTCGACAAATATCACACACTTGGTCCTTACCTATGGAGTTTTATTAGGTAAGAACTAAAGAAATTTTAAATTGTTTTTCTGCTATTTACATATTCTCAGTGCATTTATAATGTGATTCACATTCCAGGGTTGGGTCTGGGTTTCATTCAGAATTCGTCATTCGTGGCTATAAATAGTTATTTCAAACTAAAGAAGAGCCGCGCGGTGGGTCTCGCTAACGTGGGCACAGGTGTGGGACAGACCTTAATGCCTCACTTAGTGAGATATCTCTTAGAAAATTACGGTTTTCAAGGGGCGTGCTTGATCCTGTCCTCTTTGAGCTTACACGGGGTAAGTATTCATTTCCATACGTTGTCTATACCGTTAGAAAAATGAATAAAATGTATTACTAAGAGATCCGTTGTTGTTTCATAAATTTCTAAATGTAATTTATTTTCAGATTTGTGGTACAATGTTGATTCAACCAGTAGAATGGCATTTAAAAAAAGTCGAAGAAGAGGTGGTCATAGACGAGAATTTACATTTATTACAAGAAAAACACAAAGACATTGTTATCAGAAAGAATTCTCAAATACTAAAGGAGGCTGGTCTTAATAACATTGAAGGTGCAGACTCCAACTCAAAAAAAGAAGACAAGGCATTTGAATTAAATGAAAAGGGAGCGAAATCTCAGAGCAAAACAGAGTTAGCAAAAATGATCGCGTCCAACTCGAACGGTGTTAACAGTGAGTGCCTTTTGATATTTTTTATCGCGTCATATGAAGACTAGTTATCAGCAGTTATTCGTCAGTTAACACTTCACAAAAGTTATGAAGTGGCATTGACGCAATTAATTTCGTATTTATCTTATTGTTTGCCCGTTTGAGCGTTCGGTATTATCCATGAGTGTAGTAATCTCTATACATTTATTGTAGAATATACCATAATTATTTTCGGAGATACAGTATGAAGAGTCATCATAAAAATATGTAGTTTATATTTTAGCATTGTTTATAATGTAAGTAATTTGACGACGCAACAATGAAATGTTAACTTTGTTAATAACGCTCACCACAATTGTAAAACGTGTTCTGATTTCATAGAAGTTGAAAACAACGTTAAATATGTTATCCAATAGTTATCACAGCTCACATAAATTATTTAATTAGTCCGTTGTTTACTGTTTTTAATTAGCTGAAACTTAGTTGTGAATAGATTGGACGAAACGTGGATATGAGAATATTAACACGTATTTACTGTTGATGAAACATTTTATACGCGGAGTTTGTCAGCATTAATTTTTCTGTTGTAGACAATACCAAAAATGCTGCTCCAGCAAAAAAGAAGACTATATTTAGAAAAATATACGAGCTGTTTGACATATCTCTGCTTTCGAGCCCGAGGTTTTTGAACATCATTATTGGAACAGCGTTGTCTGTCACATCGATACAAAACTTCAGTATGCTGTATCCTTTCTTCTTACAGGTAATTTATTTTTTTATAAAAAAAGAAAAGAATGTGCTTATTTACATTTTATGAATTACTCTGTAAACTGACAGGTTAGTATTATTATCTATAACTTGTAAAATCTGTATGTTGATACGCGAGCGTAATGTACGCAATAAAACAAAGTATTTTTAGTAGCGAAATCCTTTGTACTATAGTATCTTGAGGTTCAATATGAATGCTGATATTAACGGCCGTGCTAATTCATGGTGTCGGTTATATAATAATAGGTCAAAACACTGTTTAGTATTCAAAATAAGTATTAATGTGTAAAATTTGAAACTATATTATTATTATATAGACAAATCAGTAGCCCATTCACGTACTGTTAGGTGACCACCGTAATGTTAGATAACATCGCCAATTGACCGTATTCCTATTGCGGATATAAGTGGCATTGTTTAAATTGTCTCGTTAAAATATGCACAAAATATATCACATGATCATACGTAGCTTCTTCGTCATAACACTTTATAGCATATTATATTTTACACGCATACCATCTCTAAGGTGATAACATGAAATCGTATTTTCAAAGTACATATTCGATAATCCACCTCTGACTTTATCGTTGTTTTATGAGTCCACTATCTTTATCGATATCCTTTTTACTTACGGACTTCATATGTTTTTCATAATCAAGAAAATACTTTTAATAAATTATTTTGAGACCTAAGTTCTTAATCAGTCGCATGTCTTAGTATAAATATCTTCAGTGAATTATAAATGTCTCAAAATAACATAAAATTGAAGAAGTTTAAATAAATTTAAGAAAAAAAAGATTTATCTAAAAATAATAATAGTAAAACTACTTTGAAAACTCAAAACAAAAATCTAATAATGTATCACTAATTTAACTATTGGTTTAATTTAATAGCTGTGATCAAATCCCTAAATTTTGAATGGTATGTGATACAATATGTACTACGTATTACGTAAGCATAATAAAGCTGTAGCCTTTTTTATTCGTCAGGGTAAATGTGTAGAAAAATAAATAATAGCGTATATTTGTTTACAGAAAGTAGCACATATGGATAAAGCGCAGACAGCGTTTTGCATGTCAGCAGTAGCCGCCGCTGACATCGTAGGGCGACTGGTATTGCCGATATTCCAAGACAAGTATAGGATAAATGCTAGGTGGATGTTGATCATGACAAGCGTTTGGCTAATTGTAGTCAGACAAAGTGAGTATATACCTTGCTTAGAAATAAATTTAACATTGTTTCTGTAAAGTCATGAACGTCATAGGAATAATAAAGTTTATATCTCCTTACTATGGTTGAATGAGCCACGTGCAAATTATTTGCATTGTTATTCCGGTGATATAGATAATTCATGTTATAAAATACATTATAAATGATGCATTTTTTTTACAGTTTTGGCATACCAAACAAATCTGGAGACACTTATTGTAATGTCCTGCCTTTATGGATTAGGAAGGAGTATGATAATTGTGGCAAGAAATATTGCTATTTCCGAGAACTGCAGGATAGAACAGGTTCCAGCTGCTGTTGGGCTGGGCATGTTAACAATGGGCATCATCGTTCCACCAGCTGGATACTTCCTCGGATGGATCAGAGACTTCACAGGCAGTTACGTCGTCTGCATAACCGCACAGAATGCCTTGCTTGTAATACTCTTAGTCACGTGGGTTCCTGACATGCTGTATCTGTGGATGCAGCAAAGAAAAGAAAAAAGAAACACAGATAAAAAAGCGAATTTATAAAAAAAAAGAAAACCTCAGCGTTCAGCTATGGTTGCCAGTAATAACTTAGTAAAATTTTAATTAGAATCGTGGCTGTGTTTTACAGTAGTTAAATACTTATTTTTCAAAGAATGTGATGATACATTGTAAATACCATTTGCTCATCTTAAGGTGTCATTAGTACTCGAGTACTTAGGAAATACATAATGTTAAGCGTAGAATATAATAGACTCGTGATATCTGCAATTATATTTATTAAACGGCATTTGATGTTTCTAGTCTATAAAGATTAATAAATGTAATACATAAAAGTTAGCTGTTTTATTTACTAATCATCGTCAATTTATTACAAATACTTATTGTCGGATAATTCGATTACTATTATGGTAATTTAATTTTTGTCATCTATAGTATGACATAAATACAAAGCTAGAAATATATTTAAGGACCTGTCACAAAGTCACATTATATACAATGGCACGCACGTGCAGGATGCCCTGTCACTCCTACTACTGTCCACCCACTTAATGTATTTCAACGTCCTCTGAATTATGTCGCATTGAAATAAAGCTGAATATACTAAGTACTAAAGTTGTGACAATATATGTTTCGAATTTTTTTAATGATTTAGTGCGAAATTACTGTAGGTACATACTCTCTCGTTATTTGATATTCGTAGGATAATCACAACGTAAAGACGGAGATTTCATTTTTTTTATGTACCTTGTATATGAAATAGGTTTATCAAAGTTTCACCAAAGCAGAAAAAGGTGTGTTAAGAGACAAGATAATAAATCTTAATTAAATTATTAATGACATATTAAATGAGTAAGGACATTTTTGATTAAAATATTGTGGTTTACATAGTGGTTGTTTACAAGTCTGTCTCAGGAATTTTTCCAAGTGTTTTTATCTACAGTAGGAAGTCGATATCCCAAATTAAAAGATGACTAAATTTAAATAAAATATAAAAATACCGCTATCAGTTCGTCTTTGAACAGAGTCCTAATAATATTATTAGGTACGTTCAACGTTGATAGTTCTTCCCCACACTTGCAAATCTTTTGGCATGGGTAATCACATACTGCTAGATATTTCCAGTTTGACACCTAAACTATTCGAGAATCACACATGCATTCCACTCCAGAGAGATGTAATTCGCGACCTCTCGTTTCACAAGCAGCGTAAGCTAACTTTGAGATGCCAAAATTGTGCCTTCAAACTCACAAGCATGTTTTTGTTATTCGTATAAGCCAAATAGCGACTATTATCAATGGACCTGTGATAGCCTCAAATAGGTCAATAAGCTTGATAAACGTTCAAGGGAACATTCGGAGCACAGAGCACGGAAACTTATACTAGAAAAACTATTCAAAATATGTTTATCATAGCAGTTAGCTGTTTATCGTACAATTAGACGCACACATATTTAAAAAATTGCTTTGTTTTTACACAATTTGTTTGATTAATTCGCGTCATTTTTCAAGGCTGATAGCGTACTTAACAGTTTTACTAACATTGGAACATTTAATGCGAATATAATTGTTTCCATAATAAATTATTTGCTTGCGGTTTGATTCAACGAATAAAAATAAATAATTCATAATACAATGGAATCACGGTTATTGTTAATCATTAAATTATTAATTTTTAAAACATTTTCCCTAGACCTACAGACTTGCTTAGACGATTATAATGATTTTATATAAAGCAGCATATTTCATTTTGAATACACACTGTTTGTTTTTAAATTATTTAAGAGTATTCATATATATTTTTTTATTTCTTTCAACAAATGTGCAAAAATTACTCTGTGTTCAATCATTTAACCGGTGAAAGCTTATTATATTTAACCTGTACCACTGGCTTTCAACATCTTTAATTATAGCTACTCACCTAATTACCAAATACCAAGAAAGAATAGGTAGAGATTTATTTGCACACTACTCACATTTCTCCAGTTGTATTTCCAACTGGTGACAATCTTATCGCTATTTTTGGACGCATTTCCAAACTCCGCGCGACTACTAACAATATAATTTCCTTTTGCAAAAACACTAGCGGACATTTAAAAATAAGCTCTCAATTACACGGATATTTATCTACAGGACCAAGGCTCTGCTTTGGTAACATAAGACTAGCAAATTAAATAAGAATAATTGTGGAAGCATACAAAGTACTGGCTAGGACAAGCGGGAGCTAAGTTTCGTGTTAATCGTGCACCTCAAAGCTGTTCGTAAAGCGCAATTCCTTTGTACATGCATCCTGCGCCTTTAATCCGCTGTGCTGTAGCGTTAAGCACTGGTTTCACAAAGAGAGATTGGTAGAAGCAATGGATATCATCTTAGTTGCCTAAGGTTTTAAGTTTAATGTGAACGAAGAAGTATAAAGTGTCCATTTTGTTTTTTCGCCTTTTTTAACTTACATCGTCTTACTAAGTGTAGAGGTATATTTCTAGGGTCATATGACATAAATAGTTCAATGTAGGCACTTGATCCTTCGACCCTGTCACCATTTTTAGTTGCATGTTCAGACTCAATATACTTTGAATGTATGAAAAAAAATCAATACATCTTTTGCCTGAATTACGGATCGAAGCCGCAAAATCTTGATCGGACGACGAGAGACGCTTTGCCGAGAGAATTTCAAGGAAAATATGGCAAAATCTCTACTAAGTGGTACATATATAAAATATAATATTAGAAGCGAAGTATAGCTCTGCTCATTCACGGATATAGACCTGAGTAATTAAAATAGATTGCACTCTAAAAAGATAATATTACTACACTAATTACGTAAATTTGAAACTGTAAACTGCTCAATCCTAACTACTCTGATATAGGCATGTGCCTTTAATGAGCAATCATAGGTTTTCAAAAATATCATAAAGAAATCACTCACATTCTAAAAAAAACTTACATTCTAGAAAAATCTATTATTAGATAGCAAATAGCATATAGCAACTTAAACTAGGCCGATGCGTCACATGAGAGGTAAAAAGGAGCCGTACCTAACATGGCGACATTGCGGAGCTTATATATTTGCGTTAGAATTTAAATAATTTATATCTACTCCGCTATATGTGTTTCGTGAAATCCTTTTCATGTTTCCAACAGAAGCCGACAAATAATTTTGTTTGCTTTAATTTCACGTTGTTTTCTACTCGTTATCACATAACATAGACAGAGGGTACGAATTAATATTACGTTATGCTTTGTGGTGTAAATTCTCATTATGTTATTTTCGGAATAGTTTTCATTTAAGTAGGTATTTGTAATTAGTACCTATATATAAAACACGAAATACAGAATCTTTCACCCCTCGTTTAACATAAAATTTTGAAAACAACTTTACCAATGAATATCTCGTTGCTAAAAATAATAATTATAATTGACATAAATTGAGTTTCCAACATACGGAAAACAGTAGTAAATTTAACATACATATTTCAGTACGTAAAATGCTTTTTATGTAACTATTTAACCCGTCACAAACTTGGAATTCTTTTTATACGATGTTTCTATATATTTATTATTTAAATAAACATGGGATACACCTAATTCCATAACAACAACCTATTAATTCTGGGAATTATGAAGTCTTTTTCTTATAATGTTCCTTGCATATATCGGGTAGATTCTATTTGAAATCTTAATTTCGGGTTGAAATTCTTGTATTTCTAAGTCACGCTTTAGTAAAAGCGCTCTGTATACTTACTAATATTTATCTATGTGGTTGGAGAAATAACGTCATTTCCGGCGTATGGCTAGTGAAGCGGAAGAGCCTATGATACCGATCGCTTGTTAGGATGGAGTCAATGGGACGAGTATTGGAGATTGTTGCCAAGGTTAGCCCAATGATTAATACCAGCCCAGTACTGTCTTAATGCCGGGACTGGGTAAATGGACGGGAATAAACGCCACTGAACATTCCAGCTTTTGACCACGAAAATAACTTAAGTATTAAGTATTTTTGGATTAATTTGAAAAAAAAAACTTTTTCTGTAATTAAAATTATTTTATTCTCCGGATAGTAATCAACATTCATAAAGAAAAACTCGCCTTCATAACCATCAATGAGTTTATAACCAACTTAAGTAACAAAAAAATATCAGGCCGGAATAATTGTATCGACTAATCGATTTGACACCGTACAGAATTAATATTTAGGGGCTAGTGAGATCACACCTCTATATCTATATTCTCTTTTTCTTAAAAATCAAATTTACAGAAATTGTTTCAGATATCGTAATAAAAAGTTGAGACGACGCGTATACAGTGCAAAGTATTGTGTTGGACGGTAGGCGGATAACACCAAATAAGAGCCTCGTTTGTAAACATAATATTGTTTCTTCGTCTACAATGGATCCGTGCCAGCGATATATGAACGTGTCTCGACGTTCTGAGAATGTGTTAGTATAAAAAAGGAACCAAGATATAAGTTGTATTTGAATACTTTAATTTACTATATTTTTTTAATAAACATTATAAAATAAAACTTGAACTTTAATAATGAGGCATTAAAAAATGAACAGGCATCATGTTACAAAAAATAAAAGTACGTAGTAATGGTCTTTAGGTGTAGGCACGCGATCGAGAATCTCAGCGGACACTGGTTCAAACGCCAGGAACACACCTCTGACTTTTAGAAACTATGTATGTATTCATAATGTTACATCATATATATTTATAGTGATGTAAAACATCGTCTGTAAACCTGCATACTTAAAAATCTTAGGATTTTTTTCAGGTTTTTAGTCTTCAACTAGGTAAGTATCCACTACTAAGGCCTAAAACCGTCTCAGTAGTAGAGGAGGCGCGTTTCTTAGAGTGAGATTTATATGGACTGATAACGATGGTACAAAAATATCTTTAATGCCGTATTTTCCCGCAGCAAAAGCTTAATTGAGACAGTCGTTTGAACCCTTTGAAATAAAAATTAATAAGTCCAGGTCAAAAGCTGAAGGTTTAGCGAAACTAATAACACATTCTGGCTGTGAACAGGGAGTAGCGTTTTAATAATTTAATTGAGAGTTGTAAATTAATTTTAAAGCTCCCACACAGAGGATAATGTCGGGCGGACGTACGTAAAACAAACCGCCAGTCTGAAGCCCGTGTGCAACGGAATACGAATTGCTATATGCAAGTGTTTCAGTAAATAAATTAATAAACACTGAGTTTAGCTCCTATTGCTCGATAGTAAAGGTCAAGTATTTTTATAGCAACTATCAAAATCTAGTATGATGAATAATAAAATGTTGAATAGCAATGTAGCAAAATTAGCGTAGATATACTCCATTAGTCGAAAAATGATAAGATTTTAGTAGTTTCGTCACTGGTTGTGCTGTAAAAGAAGCCATTAGAAATTTTAACGCACATATGTACATATTACATACGCAAATTCACGCCTGTATTTCCCGAAGGGGTAGGCAGAGGTACATTTCTGCACTCACATTTGACCATTATGTATCAGTCCTAAGTTAGATAAGGCGAGCATATTGCCGTTTGTCGGCAGCCAAACACCATACGGAAAATTTTCTAATAGAAAAATCCTTTGTCGGACTAGGGAATCAAATCTAGGATTTTTAGGTTGCAAGGCAGATATTTATGCTGCGAAACCAAGAGGCAGACAAGTACATTTTTTTTTTCAGAAAGAATTTTTTATCGCTTTTGCCTGCCCTATCCCACCACACACCCGCCAGTGCAACTCCTGTATTCCAGGATCAACAGCGGCACGCACAGTATTGGCGCCGAGCAATGAAGCTCAGCGAATTTAAGGGGCCCTAAATTGTCATAATCCCGCAACGAAGTTAATCAGAAAAGCAATGTAAAGGAGGAGTTGGAAAACAAATAGTTGTCCACTTCCCTCCACAGCAAAGCTTATCACTTACGCCTGTTGGTTATTGTCAGTTCGGTTACAAATTATTTTCAGAATTACTGGCGACACATACTAATTATATTTATGATATAAGTCAATACTAAGAGTTGTAATCAGCGAATACGGAAATTTAGACTTTAGGTTACAGTAAATTTTGATTATCTTAATATATAATTAAACCGAAAAGGGAAGAAAAGGATTTATTTTGTAAATAAAGACTTGGTGATTCTATTAAAAGACTTTATTTACTAATGGTATTTAAAAATAGAAACTCCCAATTAATTTGTCCTTCTTTTAAATAATTGTAACTCTCTGTCAAGGAATATGTTATTTATGTATATTTTATTTGAGTAAGAAATTTTCTCATACTGTCGTATGTTTATATGTATACTTCACGGTATATTCTTTAAGATGGCTTATAACTTACATGACATGTACTTACTTAGAATACATTTTCATTTACATAATATTATCTAGATAGTAGATAGCGCGGTGGATTAAGGCTTATCCTCTCCCAATTGGAAGCTTCGTGCCCAGCAGTGGTTCATATGGATATGTGCTGATTATATGACCTGACCTTATATGGGCCCTTGACAAGTAGTTTAAAGAAAATTATAATATGCCCATGGGATGAGTACGGAATTCAAAAGTGCCCAGATTGTGTTAGGCATCAATTACCGGCTTTAAAAATTCCTTTAATAAATAAATTAAATAAACTATAGAAGACCTAAAAACCACTGATTGAGATGTTGATGAACTTTGTAATGTAGTTGGGAGCTGTATTGTCTCGAACTGCAGTTCGAATTGTGTGACAATTGCATTCTCCAGCTGATGTTTAGGACGTGTCGTGTGTTGTCAATGTTACCGTCGTTATTGCAGGCCCGCGGTACGATATGTTCAGTGAGGGCTGACAATCCACTGACATTCATTTACATGAACTGAATTTGTTTGTATGACGTTTGGTTTCTTCATAGATATTTATGAATAATAATTTTTAGTGCATGTGTTTTTTTTAAAGAATTCAAATGGGTATCAAAAGTAATTAATATTTTAGGCATTTTTTTTTTATTAAAGTTTTTAACCGACTTTGCACTAAAGGTTATGATTTTAGTAAGCTATAAGTTTCATAAAGGCTGTCTATGTTTCTCTTCCCGCCTATGACTATTAAGACATGAGTTACATATTCTGAATATGTTATATTTTTATATTTGGCCTTGTGTATAGATTATGTGACATCAGACAATATTTAACATGACCCTCTTCAGAAGACGTAAAATATTTTAAATAAATAAAATTTAAATTAACTTTACAACGCATCTAAATAATTTTAAAATTAAAACAGAACTACGCCTGGACTGAAGATAAAATCGCACACTTAAATGAAGGTAAAGAAACTTACTAAAGAATAAAATATTTTGCTCTTAAATTGTCCTGTATTTATTACAATCTCTATTTGAATTCAACAAAGATGTATTTTTGTATATGTAATATAACAAGTTGTTTCAAAATATAAAAAAATCGATGTTAACTATTTTTGCCAGATATATACAGAAAGTTAAATACTACATATTACTTATATACCTCGACCTTTCGTATCAGATTTTACGCCTAGAACATTATAAAGCTACTAGTGATATAAAAGGATAGATTATGACCTAAAAGCTTTTACGCTGTACATAACAATACGAAATTTATCATCATGACGTTAGCTGTATAATGTTACGTTCACAGCCGCGTACAATTCGAGCAAGTAGTTAACCACATGTTTTTTCATCTACAACGTGTAAAAATGATATTGTCCCCAGTGACATTGCACACTCGAGACGCCAACATCTTTACGCTAGCAAGGAAAATAAAAGCACAGTCAAAAAAACATCAAAATCTCATTAGTTCCCATTTCATGCCGAGACGACACTACGGAAGCTGTATAACTAATGTACGGCAATAAACAGAGATGTGGAATGTCGTATTTCTTTTATAACTTCTTTGCGCCATCCATTTTGTGGTTTAAAAGGTATCAAATTCGTACTGACGTGAAAGTCATTTTACTCTGTCGTGTCTTTGAAACCTCACGTTATTTAATTAAGTATTTATCATTTTTCGATATATTTATGACATTATTCAATCACTATTGTCAAGATATGTTCATAAGTTTATGATCCTTTATCACAACATAAAACATTGTTAGGCAAAACTGGTAAACCTGTTGCATCCAGTTTTTGATTATTTGGACGTTGCTATCTTCAAAGCACGCATATTACATAATTATGTCCATTGTTATATTTCGATTGCCTAAAATCACTTTCTTATTTATACCTTCCTTCATGTATACCCAACATACATGATACATTTATACAAAAGAGGATACAATAAACAATGCGAAAGATCTATGTGCTGGGTTTAATTTGCATGATAATTAACCATTCAAGCCGGCGGGCTCAAGGTTCACGGATAATGTATATCTGCGATTATCCAGTACAAATAAAGTCCTTTATAACTTACACAATAAGTAACAGAACTATACATGTGATGCCAATGCTTTTTACTATACTAAATTACCGCATAATAAATGTATGATCGCTTCGAGAATTGGGCGCACGTTACAAGAAATAATATTTGTTGTTACGACTCGAATCCCAGTTTTTAACCGTGATTTAGTCGAAGTTACATAAATACATATTTCAAGTGAATAATATTTTATTTGAGATTGCGACAAAAAACATTTTGTAAGTCTGAAGTCCACCAACCTGTATTATTGTGGCATAGACTAAAGCCTGAGCCATGTTCACTTCAATTGAACCATAGGTGTACAAGGTGAACATGCTGGGACCAAATGGTGAATGAGGCAAATAAGACCCTCATTCATACGTAGCCGTCCAATGCACCTCCGAGATAAAAATCGTCTCAGCCATCTCTAAGTAGTAGATGCATTTGCACCCCAGTTAACTTATTTGGACACCAGTATAGTGAGTGTCTGCAATAAACATGGGCTGACTTCCTCGTGGCAAGTTCTAGTAAGGTTCTCTTATACGACGGGAAATCCAGGCACAGGCAGATTATTTGGCTTCAACCCATCCTTTTTTCGCACTTGCATCATGACCCATGATAGAATGACACTGCATTAGATTTTTAGCAATCAAAAATAGAAAAAATATTATTTTTATTATTCAATTTTTAAGCTTCATTGAAGGACGATAAACACTTGATGACATTATAATTATAAAAGCATTAGTAGGATCTTCTCTGAATAAAAATGTTTTAAAATATATTTTTAGCGTCGCGTCAATTCACTACGTCATTGAGACATATTTTTTGGGTTCTTATAATGCTCCATTCTTATGTATTAGACCAGTAATAAGATAAGGATATCCCCTTCTAGATTTGGTTCCTTCCTTACTAAAGGTCATCCAAATTAAATATATTGAGCTAAGGAACTTTTGAATAAGATGATAAAGGTGTTAATATCTCAAATTTAAAGTAAACTTTACGGTACATTGTAGCCGGCATAACTGTGTCAACTAGTGACAAATAGGCACTTATCTGATTAGAGCTGCACTTACAATGCACTTTTCCCCGCCAGCGCAAAAACACTCCCTACGTCATGGAATGGAAACAAGGTTCATTAAATTAATTTTAATGTTGACTTAGTCTAGTGGCCCTTTAGAGTAACCCTATTAAGTTATGCAAGCTTTAATTGACGATGAATCGCTATCAGATTTTTCCAGAAATTAATTTTATGTAGGCAATGTTCCACGAACTATTATGAACATACTTATATAATAAAGCTTTATTTAATGTAGTTCTGGTAATAAAATCTTTTCTTGGGAACCGAATATTATTCCCGGCTTTTACTTACTGAGAACATTAATTAGGAATAGCCCTTCATTGCCTGTAAATTTATTGAAATTTTCGGGGAATTCAGAATAATTGTTAGTCTGAGTCTTTTAATAAGCGCTATGAAATACTCATTTGAATACCGATGCAGTGCAAACCTACTGGAACGACGAAAATAGTCGGGCTGAACTCCTGTTCCCAGAATCTAAGTAACAAATATGCATTTTCAATATTTTGTGTAATATCAAGCATTTTATAATGTGTTTTATAATTTTTGTTTGATATTTCTATCGTTGGTCGTGTGATTGTAGTAGAATATATTCATTGATGAGATTTACAGACAAGCAGCGACACCTTCCCCATACAAAATACTGTCAATTTCCGTTCTAATCTGATTCAGGTGCTCTGTAAATATATTTATGTTTTTTATTTGAAATACCAAATCTGATGATTAATCGTAATAAAAATGTCAATTATAATATCCTTCTATCATATTTCTAGTTCACAAAATTGACTAAAATGTCATAGACTCTTCGATCGAAAGATCTCAGATGCTCTCTTAGCTGTCTCTTGGATTGCTTATCAGGAAATTTTCAGTATTAGGACAGAATCAGGAAATTCGCCTGATAAATGGTGTAAAATTATTGGTGAAACAGTTGTGCTATAATAATACTCTACGTAAGAGAACATCGGCGAGACAAAATATGCTTTATCATTATACTTGTAACATGTATGTTTGTATATCTTAAAGTTACCAATTTCTATACACGAAAGATTGGTTGCATTTCTTTACGGGCAAAGTAACCAAACTACATTTATTGCATACAAGATCTTAACACGAAGCTAAGAAAATTGTATCTCGGAAACAGTCGAGATGTGGAGATGGGGTGGGGTCATTGATATTCTCCCAGTGTCGATCTCGGTAAGACGTTCGAATCTACAAATACGTGTTGGAAGTACTGACATCCATGTTGGAAAGTATAGTATTTCTGATTGTGTAGTCCGTATAGTTGACAGTCATCGTTTTGTTATTGACATATTCTATGAAATATATTTTCCACTACATTAAATGTAAAGGCAAGTCTTGTGTAGGAAGGGTGTTCAAGGAAAAAAAAATCGTCTGTATATTCGCTTTTATGTTTCACGTTTGAGGAGAATAAAGTTATCTTAAATAATAGCAATTGATTGTGTTACATGGTTTGAGATTAAATGTGATTACTTTACATTTTATTCTTCTAATATCACATTAGTACCTACTTCGATTAAGGACTACTTCGTGGTCTCGTAGCAAAAATTTTACATTAATGTATTTAGCAGCGAAAGATTATAATTATTGCAGCCAATTATTAAATTTCAGCTCGGTCTTCCAAATTATAATCGAATTGTGGTTATTCCAACATATAAGGACAGCCCCGTGGTGCATTTTATGGCGAAGAGGAATGCCGCAGGTTCAATGTCCGCATCTAAACGAAGGTTTGTGCGATCCAAAATGTTTGTTTGGGGTGTGGAAGATTGTGTGGCCGAAAAGTATCGTGTTCTTTCTGATGTCCAAAACACGCGACCTTAGCATGAAGGCAAAACTAAATATGTATAGTACTGTTGGGTGTATTTACTATTTATTATAATAGACAGCCATGAGATAAATTGTTAATGTTGCAAATCTAAAAATAATTTCCTTCCTTCCGCATTTTTACGTACACTGGAGATGTTTTTAGACAAGTAAATGCAATTCCCATGTATTCGCTTGGCCGCGTGCGTTGTCTGTCTGTTTAAATTTGTACGGACGCTTCACTTGCACCGGCGCTTACGACTTGTTTTACAATAAACTTTTCAGTATGTGTAGACAGCTTCAATTCAACATTGATTGTGTTCTTACCACGTCCAACTTTCATAGAGCCCTAATATTTGGTATACTTATAGCCATATAAAAAATGTACAATTGTAATACATTACATTTATAAGATCTTGTATTGTATTTAATTTTTAAGTGATATGGTAGTTCACACATTTTTATTTTAAAATTACTTTATTGCACTTACTAGTCTACACTAGTAAGCCTAAGAAAGTAGAGCCCTAGTAAGACTGATAAAAGCCTAGGCTTATAGCCTCTTAAAAGAACCTTTCATTAACAAATTTCTTTTGCATTTCGTGAGTAACATTTTCCGATATTACTGACTTAACTTTTATTTACTTTTTTTCGACTACGTATGCGTATTTATATTCTTTAAATTTAAAAGTTCATACGAATGCATTTCTACATTTTTACGAATCTCTTTGTTCACTGTATGCACTATTTTTGTGACAATGGATTCCGGTTTTTAGTCTTCGCTTCAGTTTTTTGTTATTTATAAACAAAATAGAATAATCTAATGCTTCTAAAAACTTCGTTTAACTTGAACCAACATAGCTAAATTAGTTATTTTAACGCAGCAAAATACTGAAACTGACTTATTTACATTTTGACTAAAATGAAGGTGCATGCTTCCTTCCACATGCGGCAACACTTACTTCATTTACGACAACCAAAAGACAGCTATTTTTCTCTCTAATCTATATTTTTTCTTATGATTTCAGTAACGGACAGGCGCATACTGTTCTATTATAGATCATTTTAATTACTCAATATCTTTTATTTTCTAATTACTTTAAATTATCGAGAAAGATGAAAATTCCGAGCACAACCGCCACTTGTACTCTTAATTAAGTTTTAGTCTCCGACTATATATTTTTAATTAACATTGTCAAGAAAACGTTAATAATAATTGAGCGTAATTATTTAATTTCGAAGAATTTATTCGTAGTCTCGCGGTACAAGTATGTGCCGTGCGATCTAGAGGTCCTGGGTTCGATTCCCGAGTCGGGGAAAGTGTTATTGGGTTTTTCCATTAGGAAATTCTCAGTAGCAGCACGGAGTCTGGAAATGTGCCCGAAAAACGGCAGTAGGCTCGCCCCCTATTACGTGGGACTGATACATACCTGGCGAAATGTGGGTGCAGAAATGTATCTCTGCCTACCCCTTCGGGGAATATAGGCGTGAGGTATGTTTGTTTGTAATTTATTAAAAATATGTTTTGTAACATAACCTGAAGCTGGACAAATTGGTTATTTGGACAAAGCCACCTCTTGTGATAAATATATACGTGTGATCCCTTAATGCAAAATATACGTATAAACAATATTGAAAGCTATATCTCATTTAAAAAACATATCTAAAATTCTAAACATTGTAAGTATGTTATGTATATTCGGCATATCCATCGCCCGTCTTGAATGTTCTATACACTCAAACTTTACGCTTGATTTTTCTTTAGGTATAATAATATATTGTTTTTTTTTTTATTTCAATACTCTTCAAAAAATAAATTTTATTCTTAATTTTTTTGATACAAACAATGGATTGCTTTAGCAGTGAAAAATGTTTGAAATCTTTGTCAATTGGCCTTGTGATTATTTCGCCCCAGTGTAAAAGAATTCCTTGCGGATTAATTACTGCAACAAGCTTTGAAAGTTCTTTATCTAATCCTGCAACATTCCTGTACCAACCTTTCAAGATTTAATTGAAATGTTTAGATAAAAAATGTGTGGTCTAACATCGGTGTGTTACCTTTGGCTGGGGCTTGGCAAACAAAAGAATAGTACAAGTAAGTTATTCGCAGGTTACAGAAAATAGTAAGTAATTTATTGTTAGGATATTTTTCGCTTAGATTAAATTTGAAGTAACTAAATATTTGCTGAATGTCTATAAAATATTATAGTTTTCAACATTTTTTTGTAGCTTCTTACTTAGGTGTAAATTTATTCCATCCTAACATTTGGAGATACAAGCTAAGTATATGTATGTATGAAGTGGCTGATGCATACTTAAAACTTTACACAAGCAATGAACGTCGAGTCTTCGTAGCGCTTTGTGGTCCTAAGTGGAAATTAACTATTTCCCAAGAACCAATACAACAATGTATAAGACGGAGGGAACACGAGTACCTGCAAATTGTTCCATAGATTGTTTGTCCAGTACATATAAGAATAACTCTCCAATTTCCAGGTCAATATGCTTAGAAACGGTGCTAAAGCAAACCATATGTGTCAATCTGGTACAGAGAGCAGAGAAAACAGTACGATGCGCGAACGTTTTGAAAGCGCTTTTATATAAAATTAATCATTAAACCTCATAAAATGTAAATAAGGCTATGAAATTTAATTAATACGCAAAAAAGAAGTCTGAATTTCATTTCACTCAATAAATGAGTGCTTAAACCGAGAAACAAATAAAAGGAAGAAAATAAAAAGAGCTGCATATTGTGGAGCGTTCGCAGTCAATGGTTAACCGTAGTGTTTTACTGAAAACGAGTATCCGCCATTGGAACTCAGAAGCTTTTGAATGGAGAACGAAACAAATCCAATCAGCCGCAAACATTCCAGTTCCACCAACGGAAATGTTGTTACCTTTTTATAAATTTCTAGTTCCTTTTCATTGCAATTAGGGTCTTCAACGATTTTTTTAACTTTTGTAAATTATTCTGAATGATATTTAAAAAAAACCTCCTCGATGGCGCTTGACATCTACCCATAAAGTGACAATGACGGGAACATAAAGATCCCGTGAAACATACACACCTCATTTTACCGGACGCATAGGAAATCTAAAAGCGAAATCTAATACCAACTCTTGACTTTTTATGGTTAATGATGATAAGCGGCGTTAAAAAGGGGGCGAGTTGACAGAGGGACATATTTAACTGTATTCTATTAAATCGCAATACAAATTTAGTATCAAATATTTTCTTAACAATCCTTGACTCAGCTTCGACATCATCAAATATAGGACTCTTGTATAAGCATTTCATTTAACTTTATAGATTAAAAGTAACTCATACATGTCATAAAAGTAAATTTGAAATACTGATTAAATTAAATATTTTGTATATCTATTAGAAATATTGTCGTTGAGGTTTTTAAACCAATAAAGACCTTTTTCAGATGACTGGTAATGCATTCTAATGCTAAGACTGCGGACATAAATTAACAAATTTTCGTAATCCATAGTATGGATGGACAGATGAAGTTTAAAATAAGGCCCATTTTGATCCCTTTAAAAAGTTGCGAAAAGTTTCTTGTTGGAACGCTGGCGGGCGTTACCGGTGCAAATTTAAAGTATGTATTACTAGCGCCACAAAACCGTGAACGGGGCGAGCATGAGAATTCCATTACTGCTATTGAAGTGACACGTTCGCAGCGTAACCCCGCGCCGTCACTCCGGCGGCCTTACTCCTACTACCTTACGCGCATCTGCGACTACACAACAATCGCAATTGGAATTTGGAATTAAATGTTTTGTTACTACATGTAGGAAATAATTATTAAAATATCGAATAAGGACCAAATTATTTGCAGCGTAAAAATATATTTATTTACACGAACAGTACCTATTTGAATTTTGCACATAATATACTTTAAAATTAATTTAATATTAGGAATGTTTTTATCTATTTCATATGGAAATCCTACAGCCTGATAATGCTAAATAAATAAATTTTACTACTTCCGCTTTGAGTATTCTGTTTAGTATATTTCCTTAACTTATGCAGACGCTCTACCAGAATGGTAGAGAGAAACATACGTCTATAGATTGAGTCTCTGATATTTTTGTTATAACTTCATCTACATAAATACGCTTGATTTACAGTTATTTTTAACAATGTATTCTAATTTTATTTTCACTAAATAAAAATAAAATTCTCTAGTGTGAGGATTTCAGTTTAAACCAGAAGCAATATTATTTAGATGTGATTGTGGTCGCTAGTAACGTAATAACCCTTTAGGCTTGTGTTCAACGGATAACTAGCGGATTTATTTAAATCTCGACCCACGATTGTTTTGACTACCTTTAAAAACATTTATTAGTTTGTTCAATCGCATCTTTAATTACCAGTGGCGTGCCTAGGGTGTCAAACTAAGGCAAGCCCAAATGTTTATTTAGTAGCAGCATATTTTTTTTGGTACGTAGGACTAATAAATACCTACCGGTTAGTACTCACATTCACGTTTATAGCGTTATTTTATAATTAAACAATCGTTAATTTCGTTATTCGGTATTATGTAAGGCAAGTCGGGCTTTCGGGCTTCTATGGAAGTACCGCCACTGTTAATTACGTAGTACTTTCATCGTATCTTTAGTCACTAATACCCGCTTGCTGAGATGCTTCTAAATGTATGTATCTTAAAAAGTAACAGAACATAAAAGAGCAAACTCGAGGGCTAGCAAAAAAATTCACGACGAGTAAAAGATATTACGAATACACTTCTTACCTTTTTCATGATATATAATACGACAAAGATAAAAATTGACGAACCTTGTGTTTATGCCTTGGTGTTGAAACTTCAGGCGCCAGGTTGTGTCTTGAAGAACGCATATGATACTAAACTGGCCCTATGCAACCACAAAACCGCCACTGGAACTCCTGTACTCCAGGATCAAGGTATTGACGCCGAGCACTTAAGCTCAGCAAATCTGAAGGATCCTAATTTGTCATGATGCTCAAACGAAATTAATAATGTAAAGAAGGAGTTAGCTAACAAAGAGTTCATAGTTGTGTTTATGCTATCCAAAACCTGATTACCTCACGGATACCCACAAATCGCCATAATAAAGTCGAAAAAGCAATTAAATGCCAATGAAGTGTGTTACCCGGAGCAGGATGAATGCGCTCATGGCTCTCGGTACAAGTGTTGTCTATCGCACGTATTCCACAAACATGTCTGCGAATTACGGTACGACGTGGCGGTGACGAGCAAACTCGCTTACCTGTCCTACATTGCGACTACATACGTCATAACACTGTGGATTCATTAGTCGCTCCTTGTATCGTTTTACTGTGAAATGTTTTCGGTTGTCTGAGCGTGTTGTATGAGAAAAAAATACGAGAGACATGAGAAAATGACGAAATATTTTAAGTAGCAGTTTCTTTGGAAGCTGTCAAATCAAACGTAGATAGATCTATGTAATATATTTGTGACCTTCAGATAATATATCTCCACATTGAGTAAAAGATCTAAGTAATGTCACTAGTAGAAAGTAGTTGAGATTTTTATTACATGTACCAAATAGGTATACGTAATTAAAAATATACACCCATAGAAAAAGGTTTTTTTAATCCACGTCAAAAAAATGGAATAACCATTAATAACAAACCTACAACAACTAATAAAATTTCCATCGCCATAACATAAGTTATATAAAAATTACAAACTGGAAAAGAAAAATAAACCGTTATAGTGGCAAAAGGCAAATCGTTGCGCCGCAGTAATTCAAATTAAAATGCAATAATATCCAACTTGAAGTTTACTAGGAAGTGGCTAATTAAAAGTTAAGTTAAAAACTAATTGAAATATAGAGCGTTCTTTGTAAGTTGATTCTTAATAAAAATGAAATTTCAATATAAGAAATCTGAGTATAAAGCAAATACAGCATAACTTAAGAGCTCAATACCGAGATGTGAAAATTAAAATTGTTACTCCATGAGACGATATGGCTTAGTAGTCTAAGACTTGACTTATTTTTCAAATTACAAATAAAAACATACAATTCAATTCAGATAAACATTAAAAAATAAGGTAATACAATTCCAACGCCTATTCAAATCTCTCCAAAAACAAAATAATAAGTATGCTTAGAGGCAACGTCACCCAATTTGTTATACAAATAATATCAATTCCTCCATATGTCACAACGAAATCACAACATAAAACAGAACGAGACATCGTTACAGAACTATGAACGTCACAATAATACTTGCGTGAATAGTTCTGTTTATAGAGTAGCCAAGGAACAATAAAATACTAAACAAATGGAGACGTAATTGGTTTTCTGTACAAACCTATGCAGTGCACATTCGCTGTTCCCGCGTAGAAACGACGTGGCGAGCTCATAAAACCTTATCTGTTCCCTTCGATGAGCGTTTGCTGCAATTCTAAGACTTGCCGCTTGCCTTCCGTCGCGGGCGAGCGGTACAGTTTAGTTGCGAATTAAAAAATGAAAGTGAAGTTGTTTTTATTGTAAATTTAGAATTAAGTACAGGTTAAATATTTATTCAAATATCAATAATATCATTCATAATACTAAAGAAAAAAAGAATGGTAAAAAATAAGTTGTTATATACAAATTTGGTAAAATGAACCTGTGTAGTCAACTTGTCATTGATATTGGCAGTTCCAACACATGTACACGGTATTCCCGCAACCGTGGAACCTGCAAATAATAAAACTAATTCTGAGTTTAAAAAAGTTTTTAAGTTTAGCGAGAGGAAAGTACGTGAGTGTATACATGGGGATACGTAAATACAATTGAACTCAACCTTATTTCTGATCTCCCATGCGATCACTTTGTTCTGTGTTGTGCCAGTAGTTGTAGAAAGTAACCAACAACAAAAATAAGTATTTGAGAATCAGTGTCAAACAACTCGTATTATTTTTCACAGTTTCATGAATGATCTTCCATTTAACGGTACTTGTTCAATAATTGCATTAAGAATAGAGGTTGACAGATACTCAAGTTCATATCGGAAGAGTTAATTTGTTTTTTTTTTTTACGAGAGGAAAGCGCCTTAAGCTCCTCTGCTCGGTACCTGGGGAGGCCGAAAGGGGAATGTGGGGGTATACCAGTATAATCCAACTCGGCGCACAGAACAGTTTTCCCAAGAGTTAACATTCTAGGCGCATTTCGCTAAAATAATTTTAAGGTCCAATATACCGTCGAGTTTTTTGTGTTAAGCTTATTTTCAGATTTAGTGCTTTTGTCCCAATAACACTTTACATCACCCAAGAATGGAATTGGGTTCATGATTCCGCACAGCACAATCTATGCTACAAAACATAAAAAAAATAGTACTCAAAAGTTATATTCTCTGATAGGATTCCAGTAGCTTTAATATGCGAACACACGAAACCTGTAATGTCCCTAAATTAGTAAATCGAGTCTTTCGAGGCTCACATTTAGCTAATTAAATAAAGCTTTAACGTATGATACAAATATTAACCTTGAAAATAAATAATCTATTTTTAAACTTGTTTATTTTTTTAAATAATATCAGAGTCAATTAGAGCTACATTTTTTATTACAAATAAATATATATTTTATACATTGAAATACAATTTTTTGCCCATCAATAGCTTAGAGGCAAGTTGAACGCATTAAATATTGATAGCGTTCAAGTGGCGTTATCGATTCAAACGCCCCAGAGCACCCGGGATTGAAGTACCAGCAACAATGACGGTCTTTGGCTTTTGTAATACTTTATTATGTGCCGGCAAAGATCCCCTGACAAAACTTTATTGGAACATCGAGTATGAACACTCAGGCAGATATGAGACACTAGTTATAATGGAGTGACATTATTCGATAGAGTTTGACGGAGTATCCTTATACAAAGATCCGTGATTTATTCAAGTAAATGGGTTCGTCTATTGTCGATATGATTCACTATTTCCTTTTACAAAACCTTACTGAGAATATTTTATGCAATATTGAAAAGGTCAATAACATTTTCTTTAGGGCGAAGAAAGTTGTGTAAGTGCTTGGGTCATAAAAATATTTATATTTCATTTTCAAATCGCGTATTCGATGAAGATTTCTCATATAAATAGTTAGTATTTAACTGTTAATCTGTAAAAGTGTAGACGAAGAGATCGCAGAATTGTAATCGCGTTTACTAATTTATCTCGAGGAACCGATATTTAATTTTTGATTAAATTCCTGGGAATTTTAATAATAGTATTTAAAAAAAAATATCTCACGTAAATAATAAAAAATACAAAAATAATGAAATAGGGAAAATCAAATGAATTATGTAAGCTAGATTACTCAATGTCATAAGGTATTTTTAGCGAAGCAGTCGATGTTTCCCCACCGAGCGGAGCGCACTTCCTTCACTTTGACCTTTCAGATAAGGTTCAATACATTTGATCTGATCTCACTACTTGAGATTTCTTAAGATTTCAGCTCAAGACTTTTCAAAAGAAAATAACTAAATATTAAGGATGATTTAGTTTAAGTATAATTAATTTACCATTAACGCATGTTTTAATGCGTTGCGCTTTTCAATTCACTAGTTTTAAAAACGTGCGTAATAAGGGATATTTATTATATTTCCCAACTTAGCGCAGTTAATCAGAATTCACTATCCGAAATATCTTAATAACACTTTATCCGTCAAGGCAACAGAATTTTGAACCTCTTGTTTACACCCCGCTCACTTAAACCAAAGCACCATCAATGCCGGCAGTGCTTTGTTTTATTTTTCCTACAAAATCATTTTAAAGAAATCAACCCGTGTACAGTAACAGCAAATTCAGAAGCGGAGCTACACTGGGTGCCATTGAGTGGTCGTTCCTACGAGTCGGCGCCGCTTAGTCTCGCCTCAGACGATATACTAACACACCCGCTGTGCCATCGCAAAGGTAATCATATGACACACCACTTGCCATGGAATTGTCTGAAGTACTCACAATAGTAGGTATTACGCGTTGACAAATGTCTATTGTTCGTGTGTATGGACTGTAAAGGCCGTATGGTCGCTGAATTGATTATTGTTGATTATTATCTGCATATTGATTGGTACGGCAAGAGGTTATTTGTCAACAATGTAAAGAATGTTGCTGGTCAGATGGTAGTCTTTTTTATATTTCGAAGTTAAGATACCGGTCCGGTAATTTCGAATTGCACGACACTTATTAGTACCGCG
Organism: Cephonodes hylas; assembly: GCA_030295005.1. Classification (NCBI taxonomy): domain Eukaryota; kingdom Metazoa; phylum Arthropoda; class Insecta; order Lepidoptera; family Sphingidae; genus Cephonodes; species Cephonodes hylas. Next base: position 9,272,493 of record AP025362.1, on the reverse strand, counting down.
AGACCATGAAGACGAGGGTTAAATCAATAAAATTAAATTTTCATACATAAATTTTGCCATAGTTACTATACACATCTTCAGTTTCAATACATATAAATAAAAATAAATCTTATAGAGAACTTTTATTGTCAAATGTACATACATAGCTATTGGAATTGTGCGTCTAGTTATTGTGACCCAAAATTGTGTAACGTTAGCCACTAACTTATAAACTAGAGAGATATATCTTAGCGCGCCTGACCGAGACGCTAAGATGCCTACGCCGACCTATATAGATTCCTTAAATATAATGTACCAACTCCTACCCGCGATTTTCTCTGCGTGAACATTAGAATTATGTTCCGAATATATGGTAATTTTTAATTGATGATTTTTTTGGTGAAAGTTTTTGTAGTCATTTCTGAGGCATCCTTCAGGAATCTTATTAATTTTCACGTACCTACTTCAATCTAGACAATATTCTATTTCTGTGCTTGTAATTTAAACACATCATTTATAGACGCGTAATTGTGGCAATAAACATCAGAAAACAAAACGTAAATTAATATTTTTTGACCAGGAACAAATTTATGAAAATAATATCTTAAATCATTTCCCTAAGTTATTTTTATCCCTATAACAAAAATCATCTTAATTCATCGACTTAAACGTAAAAGCGAATATAATTATTGTCAACATCAATGTATTTGAATATATCAAAGTACCTATATGTATAAAGATGTCTATAACAAAATACATGGTTCGTCTATACGGTAGGTAGTTTGTTGGCGATCGGCCCCGTTCACTTCCATGTCCTTTAAGTTCCGCTCTATTTAACAAGTGAAGATTAGAGTTGGTTAAATTCAAAAGCCAAATACTGGCGAATTTGCTTCAGTGACTGTACGAATTTCTTATATAACGTAACTAGTGTTTAAAATGGAACTGGAAGAATATTTTATAGATTCTTGCTCTTGTAAATACATTGGAGTCTTTTTGAAAGTCCCGAAGCTACCGCAATAAATATGGTTTTTGCACAATGTCACTCATCAAATTTCATTCACTAGTTTCATAAAATTACAATATATTCAACGCATATCAAAAATTATTTTAATCCTATCATCACTGGTTGACATTATTATTTTCAACTGCATAATTAAAATAAATAATCATCATTTCAAATGAATAGTTAATTCTCGTATTTATGCATCGAAACGTGATAATATTTAGTAATGTTTTCTCATACAAAATGGTATTTAGCAAACAATTGAGGCACGTGTTTGATGCACCTTTGGATGGCAAAATGAAAAGGAAAATATACTAATGTTCAAATATTTTCACAATCCTGTCTGTTTTTTATACTTTAAAGCTGTGTAAAAATAGATCAAATGAAAATTAAACTGAAACATCGTAAGGAAAAAAACATACATAATATGGAGGACTTATGAGGATGGCCTCACCTAAAACACAACTTCATTTTATTTATGTCAGTACCAACTTGAATCAGATGCGGAAAATCGGTTTTCACATACCAGTGGTTTTAAATAAAATGCCTTTAGGAATTTCAGTTGACCATCCAATTAGCCTATTACGGTGAACCGCTTTAGCGATAAGGACGATCGGTTGTATCTGGTTACCTAAAGGATCATTAGTACTTTTTATTTTCATTGCAACGTTAGAAAAATTATGAACATTGTTTATTTTTTAAATTAAATTAACTTTAATTAATTTTAAAAACGTTTGGCTTAGATCTAAAGTGGATCATTCAATTTGTTCTAGGTACCATTAGTGTTAAAATAATGTATCTAGACTTTGAAGGATTTACTTCGACTATTTGCAGACTCAATAGAATTGTCAGTGGGTATATTATGATAAGGCACATCGAACGCATGACATCATATAAAAGTCTAACAATCTCTATAATATAAATATCTTTTGTAGAAAATGCAGTTAAAGCACACATACGCGCGAATTCAGCTTTTATGTCTGGTCTTAGTGACATGTAAGACACGAGAGCACATGAAATGTATTCAAATTATTAAAAATGTGAGTAAATGGACTGATGTGTGCTGAGTTTTACAGCAGTAATAACTCATAAGTCAGGCGCGTAATGTGCGTGAAATAGATTCGGTGCGCCCCTCACAGCTTCTATAAGAAATGTTTAAATTCAGGCTGCCGCAGTTCGCTGGTTCGGAACGCTAAATTAGCCTGCCACGGCGCGGATCGCGTTGTTTGAAATATTATGTGAAATAATATGAATATCAGTTACGCTGTATATTTTGTTTCACTATCTTGCGATGCGGGATGATGGAGCTGCATAAATTATGGTTTGGAATCTGACACGAGCTTGTCTTGGATAATTTTGTGTGTTTAACACTTTCTTGTTCGCTGCATTTCTACTCTCGCCTGTATCTCAAATGGTATAGGCAGAGGTGTACCAGAGTACAGAATTGCAATTCTGTATCTAAATTTCGTATCGACGCATGTAATAATTGTCTTCTCACGATGTTTCCCCTCACCGTTAAAGTAATTGATAATTAATTCATCGTTAATACGCTCATAAATTCAATAAGCCAGAGATGTGTATTTCGGGGGTATGAACCTACGAATGCCAAGATTCTCAACCGTCCGTCAAAATCTCGACCCCATCATAACTTTTCTATTATGTACAATACATTATTTCTAATTTCGCTATCGTAAAGCACTGAAAGCCCTAAACTGTGTCACGACGGCTTTGTGCTCAGAGACGTTGAACCCTCGAACTCAAACAGAACTTAGTGAAGCGGATATTGAGGATTTGTTAGTTATTTATAATTTGTACAGTGTTTTATTTTAAAATATTTTATAGTAATATGCAATAATTCGTCCAACAGTGAACGAATAAAGGCTGATGATGATGATGATGATGATGAATATGCAATAGTCTTTAGAAACTTAAATTTTTTGTCACTCGTGTAGTTTAATGCTATGTATATTCTTCTTCCTCCTTTCATGTATTTATTTATTAATTTTTACTTTTTGATTAGTTTCGTGTATTATTGTCATTCACTTTTATTTTTATTCCTCATGTGTTTATTTTATTTTTTACATTTTTAAATATAAAATTTTACAAAAAAAAGTACATTTTTATTTTTTATTATTTTTATTTTATATTCTTTACAGATACTCAGTTTTTACACCGGGGGCATTCCACGCGAAGCGGACAAGCAAAAAAAGTCGATGTTTCCGATTTCAGTAATATTCGAGTATGTTATAGATATACATGTCCTTTATACGTGTGTTAAATATTTTTGTAATATAATGACTGGTTACAGAGTTACGGGACTTTGAACTTGTGGCCGGCGTGTGGGCATGTAGTGCTTCAAAGCCCAATACCGAGTCATAAGATTATGGTTTAAAATAATTAAACTAGTGGATTTAATACTTCATTTAATGAGTGTTTAAACTGCATTTTTGTTTATAAAAAAAAATCTTTTTTCATTAAAAAAAATTGCAAGTTAACTTTTTAAAGCTGATTTTCACAAAGATTATCATTTTCAATTTTTTTTATTGTTTTCCTGAAAAAAGCTTACACTGTGTAGAATATCCTTACAAAGTTGTATAACGGGCCCGAAAGTAGTTTAGGAGCTAGACCAAAATTAGTGCCGCAGCGACGGCGTCCAGCGCCGCGCCTAACGCCCGCCCCTTGTTAGAATATAATAAAACTTTTAATCAAAGGACTAAAATAACTTCTGATGGAACATTTTTCATATAATCAATAATACTAATACGTTAATATCTATCTATTAAATACTGTTTACTTTGAATCTACACCAATATTAAGCTTTTTAAAATAAAACTAACTATTTGTAATGGTTACATATATTTACAATTTTTTACAATTTCAAATTCTTCACTGTTACTGGTGCGTTTTATCATAATTCCTGTAGTAGTTGGTATGAAGGCATGATGTTTTTTGTGCCTGGTATGGGGCCCGCTGATTCAAACTTATTCTATAAAAACAACTTATTTTGTTGAATGTCTTCTTTTCGTGAATAGAAAATATTCCTTAGACTAGTTATCGCCTCATAGTCCATTTCCACTGGAATAACGACCACCTCCTGACACTTGTATATTGTCACAAAAAAGGTAAATTTTATAACATAGAAGGATTATGATATCGGATGACCTAAAACATGACACAGCAAGGTTTACCATAATACCATCCACAGAATTTTTAATCAACATCTTTAAAATAGGCCATTCGAACTACATAAGAAAGATATATTTAAATAATTGATGGTGCACCCTAGTTCTTTAAAAATAGATTTAATTTCATAAACCTGTTGTATTTTAAACAAGATTTTGGTACAGAAGCAGAATTAGATTTTTATGCCACTTCTTATGGAAAAGGGTTATATGATGGGGGAAACTCAAAGCGGCTGGCTACCTAAACCAGTCTACAGTCGAAATCAAACCAAGCAATTACCACATTCGAGCGTGTGTAAGAATGGGCAAGAAAATGAATGTTTTTAACGGATATTTTCTATTCACGAAAAAAAAACATTCAAAAACATAAGTTGTGTTTATAGAATAAGTTTAAGTTTGAATCAGCGTGCCCCATACCAGGCTCAAACAATATCATGCCTTAATTCCTACTACTGAATAAACTGTGATAAATCGTACCACTGACTGTAAATTATCTATATATATAAAAGAAAGTCGTGTTAGTTACACCACTTATAACTCAAGAACGGCAGAACAGATTTGGCTGAAAATTGGTAGGGAGGTAGCTTAGAGCCAGGAGACGGACATAGGATACTTTTTATCCCGTTCGATAGCTATCCCGTGGGACTTTTCATTGTTTTCTTTATCCATACAAAAGTTTCGTTTTAATAATTAAGTCAATTTAAACTTTAATACAATACAATAAAGTTTAAATCGTAGTGGAGGAGTTCTATGTTATAAAAATGAATTGCTCGATGTGTTCCTAAGCGCAAATCTCGAGAACAGCTGAACCGATTTCGCTAATTCTTTTTTTATAATATTCCTTGAAGTACGAGGATTGTTCTTACGGAGAGATACATTTTAATAATTGCCTGAAAAGGTCTAAAAATAATACTTTTCTATATTCCCATACAAAAGGTTCGTAATGATACTTAAGTCATTTTGAACTTTAACACCATACAAAATTTCCTGTCATTTAATGGTCATCCCGTCGATGCAGTTAGAGGCCCCCTCAAATAAAAGAACTTATTAAAATAAGCATTTTGAATCGACAATATGTATCTATAACATTCGAATTATTGCGTATTTTAGATGTTAAAAATGCAGAATTCTCATGACAATGGATTGACATTTTTTGGCTGTCAAATATTAAGGCGTTCAGAAATTTATTTTGTGTAACAAATCTCCTTGGTAGTGCCTAATATTTTATTTTTTATTATGCTTGAATATCTAAAATATTCTAAATCTCCATCAAGAAATATTAATAAATGGTCAGGGGATGCCTTTTCCATTGATCTAGCCAGTCATGGAACAGGGCTATGAGTTCGCGACCTCGGCCCCCCGAGCTGTTGGAGTCTCCCACTATTTCCTTATCCGGGACTGTGGCATCCTTACCATCAGGCCAAAAATCGTTACCTGCAATATCCTGTACCCAAACACACGCTATCTCTACCCCTTTACCAAAAGAACGAAAGCCCCAATGAGAGTTGGTGTCAGACAGGCGGGCGGCCGTAAAACATTTGCCAAAACATTTATACAGTATGTATAATAAGAAAGGTGACAGGGCCTAGGCCGTCCCCCGTAGCCGACGCGCAGGGGCAGCACCCGGTTCCTATGAGAAATGGGCAAGGTTTGTTACACCAGCCCGGGCGCGGGCAACGTAAGACACTAGCCCGGGAAATGAGATTGAGGTATGCAAGTTGGAATGTAGGTACGACAAATGGTAGGTCAAGGGAAAAAAAAAATGGTCAACGACGAAGACTTACGAAAGACAACTGCATGCAGCAAAGTGGTATAACACGGAGTGACAGAGTCAGAAATGAATACTTTAGGGTAAGTCTGAAAGTAGCTCCTGTGATAGAAAAGATGAAAGGAAACCGTCTGTCATGGTATGGGCACATTAAGAGAAGGAATTAATCATATGTAGGAAAAAAAAGTGATGAACATGAAAGTGGATGGATGGGCGAGCCGAGGAAGGCCAAAAAAGAGATGGATGGAGTGCGTGGCTGAAGATATGAAAAAGAAAGGGGTGAATGAAAACATGACGGCTGACAGGGATGTGTGGAAAAAGAAGAGATACTGCGCCGACCCCAAGTAATTAATTGGGACCAGGGCAAGGGGATGATGATATACCTAAGTAATTAAAAATTAAATTCTGTTAATAAGTAACAAGACATTCATTGACTGGTAGGGCGATACGAAGTTTGCCGGGACAGCTAGTTTAAAATATTTACAGTCATTGTTAATAAAATAAATAAAAATAAAATAAAATTGTAAATACATTTAACTATTAAAAATAGTTCGTGTTATTTTAAAAAGCGTATTATTTGTGTAGATTTAAAGTAAACAGTATTTAATAGATAGATATTAACGTATTAGTATTGGACAGCGTGGTGGACTATGGCCTACACCCTCTCAATGGTAGAGGAGACCCGTGCTCAGCAGTGGGCGTATATGGGTTGATGAAGATGAAGAAGTATTAGTATTATTGATCATATGCAAAATGTTCCATCAGAAGTTATTTTATTCCTTTGATTAAAAGTTTTATTAAATTCTAACAAGGGGAGGGCGTTAGACGCGGCGCTGGACGCCATCGCAGCGGCACTATTTTTGGTCTAGCTCCTAAACTAAGTTCGAGCCCGTAATACAACTTAGTAAGGATATTCTGCACAGTGTAAGCTTTTTTCAGGAAAAAAATAAAAAAAATTGAAGACGATAATCTTTGTGAAAATCAGCTTTAAAAAGTAAACTTGCAATTTTTTTAATGAAAAAATATTTTTTTTTGATATACAAAAATACAGTTTAAACACTCATTAAATGAAGTATTAAATCCACTAGTTTAATTATTTTAAACCATAATCTTATGACTCGGCAATGGGCTTTGAAGCACTGCATGCCCACACGCCGGCCACAAGTTCAAAGTCCCGTAACTCTGTAACCAGTCATTATATTATAAAAATATTTAACACACGTATAAAGGACATGTATATCTATAACATACTCGAATATTACTGAAATCGGAAACATCGACTTTTTTTGCTTGTCCGCTTCGCGTGGAACACCCAACCGGTTAATAACAACGGTTACGGGCAAAAGCCAAGTAACCGTCATTTACCCTACTTTTGAGCTAAATTTGGTCATCAGTTTGGAGAAATTTCCTAACAGTGCGGCATGTATTCAGAATTGCAGCTTTTTGTATGAGGTTATACGTATGAGGGGGGAGGTTAATAAGTTTTAGGCTATGGTGCAAGTATTTAGGAACTACTCCTGTCGTGGATATTACAATGGGGACAATGTACACTTTTTCCATTCTCCATATTCTCGCTATTTCTTCCTTCAACTCTGTATACTTCGTGACTTTTTTTCGAGTTTGGTAATGAGATAGTAAGCGCGCATGATAAATATATTCACTTCCTTTGTCCATTTCATGCGCAGCCTCTCTTTCCCAGCTTTGGTGGACGCTTTATTATTATTTTATTATTATTATTTTTACATACACTTTTATTATCATTATTTTTCTTATATTTATTGAATTTAGTATTAGTTATTATTGCATTATGTTATGTTTAAATTTTCTGCGTACATCACTACTTTACAATTTTAAATATACTTAGATTTTGACTACCCACTCTATGTTTCTGATCTCTCCAGTGATGGACTGGAACGGTAACGGTTGCCTGGAAGAAATCGCCGATAGCGATAAGGCCGCCACTTGTGACACTATGTTATAGAGTTTGTTACTATTTATATTGTTTCTTTTGTTTTTTTTTAATGATGTACAATAAACTGTAATAAAAAAATTAAAAAAAAACTTGTTTGCAAGAAATAAAATTCTCCCAATAATTCGTAGTAAAACTTATATGAGCTAAGTAGAAACATTCAGGCATGTAATATCAAATACATCATTAATATTTCCTCTCTTTTCATCAATTTACCAAATTATTACCAAAGAATCGAGAAGGCGAAATTAGTTACAGAAGCGTAGGTCAGGTACTCCATACCTATTCTATTTTCCTTCTCCAAACTCCAACACCTTGATACCTACGTAATTATAGCAACTCCATGAGAAAACTTCGTAATGTGACAACTGACATTTAAAATTGATGTTGACCGAACGGAATTAGTAATTTAACCAAAGCGAAACATTCGAATGTAAACGTAATGATATTATTTATCACGTGAAAACGTTTTGTGGCGGCGTGACAACCGCATCAAACTGCGATAAATCGAGTCCAATAGAATGCAATATTAATTGGCCAAAGTAGATTAACTTTTTTGTGCGAAACATATGGTCTGAATTTATTGTCATTTTTGCTGGTCAACCTACGATAATAAATTGAATTGATATTAATTGAGGCATATAAAATATTAAATGTTAAATACTTTACTGACTATCACATCAAATAACACGTTGGGTATTTGTCATACTTACATTATAAATTTATAACGTTTTATTTGCCACCTATGATTACAACAGAGTGGTGGACTAAAACTTCAATACAAGAAGAATCATACACAGCATTGATATTGTCAAATGCATCTGCACTTCAAGATGTCTGTTTATGCCGAGACAAGACGAGGAAAAAAATCAATACCGATAAGATTTTCGAAGTTTGCAGCGCTACAAAGGAGAGTGTATATTATATTACAGAAAAGTTCTAACGGGCTGGCCCGGGCAGCGATCGTAAAAAAAGTGGAACAGGAATAACGGGGCGACGAAGCGTTGGCTCTGAAGCGGCAATGAATAATCCTTGCGTCAGCACCACGCGAGCTCGCTGCCCAATTAAAAACGTACTCTTTCCACGATTTTTAGCTTAGAATATTGTATAATAAGCCAATAAAATACCCCACTTAACGCCCGGCTAGCGCCCCGGCAGCTATGAAATATGCACTTCTCGCCCTCATAATGGAGAGCTGGAATTAAATGCAAGAACTGCCACCGGTACGCCGCTGACGACTTTCTCAATTGTTTTCGTTTCTAATAGTGTGCGTGCTGCCCCATTCCTGTGTTTAACTTCCTTCGTATGTAACAAATATTGGCCAGCGTTTTACTGATCTTTATTTGCCGATTATAATTTATTATATACTCGTATATCCGACGTTACGAAGCAGTGATGGCCTCGAGGTTTAGGCGCGCGGTCGCGAATCTCGGCGGTCGCGGGTTCGAACCCCAGGTACACACCTCTGATTTTTCGAATTTATGTGTGTATTCAAATTGAATTATGACTTGCTTTAACGGTGAAGGAAAACATCGTGATGAAACCTGCACACCTAAAAGTTCTTAGGAATTTCTTAGGTGTGTAGTCCGCCAACCCACACTAGGCCAGCGTGGTGGACTATGGCCTAAACCCTCTCAATGGTAGAGGAGACACGTGCTCAGCAGTGGGCGTATATGGATTAATGAAGAATATCCGACGTATCTACAGTATTGTACAGCAGAAGTACCTACTATTTTATTGACAATTGAATAAAATTATCGTTTTTGTCAGACGTTAACGTTTTTTGAATCCACAGCCACATAAGGTTGACATGCAAGAAAAATAATTAAGTATTTTTTTTGCCGATCATTATAGTCAAATTAGAAAAAAAACTTAATTCAAATTTCAAATATATTTTGAGTTATCAATAAAAAATAAACCATCACTATAACTGTCTTTTGTTTTTTTATTACTTTCCGAAGAACCTAAAAATAACTAATGAATTATTCAATAACAAAGGCTAGTTTACCCAACACATTATTTTTTGCGTGATAAAGAGTTTCGTTTGAGAGACTACTTATTTCACTCCAAAAATCATGAAAGGAGCGACGGAAGCGCTTTCGTCGATTCAAGAAAAGCCACTTATACAAAATTTCTTGTCAATTTGATGCTATTAACGTAGGTATGTAGATTTTGTCGCTATATGTGAATAAATCGTCCCTTTGTCGTACAAAAGTACCTACAGGAACTTATCCGTCCTCAGAAGAATCACTTTTTTGGTTTCCTATACGGCAGGTAGCGTAATGAAATGTCATTTTATTCATAGGATATGTTAGGTTGGCAATATTCATGTGACGACAATATTTTTAGTGAAATATTATATTTGAATTTTTTTCAAATGTCAGATAGAGAGACATACATATTTGAATGTTAGTGCATTATTGTAGGTTTAACATTTGATTAATCTACTTAGTGTATGGGAAGATTTTATATGTGGAGGTTTTGATTTTTACTACTTAGCCGCAACAAATGCGTGCGCGCCAAAATAGTGAGCACGATACATCAGTACATCCCAGTATGGCATTCCTTTAAGGGTATTTTATATCAGTTCCATCGTTAAAATTCCAAAACTCGTTACTATATTTGTCTAAAAGTGTTAAAACAAAGTAATATAAATTTAAATACGATAACAACCCTTAGTAAAGTATTTAACTTCTTTATTGTGCAAGTAAATCCGCTATAAATACACAGTCCTGAATTAGAGAATTCAAAATATTAAACTAACAATCAAATATGTAAAGTTGTTTGTTTTGCTTCAACTGTTTCGTTGCCATCCAACAAGTGGCTCAAAATAAACAGACCCGCCCCTCCGACTAAGTATGTTTGGATTAATCACTGGCTGCCGAGACGATGTAAACAAAACTTGTAAAACATTGTACTCTGATTATGAACCGATGACAGCTTGTAGGACGAGCGTGTGATTGTTATTCTTTCTGTATCGCCACATATCATAGTTATACGTACTGATTTTAACCCCCACATCAATTCCCCTAACGATCTCGGTGAAATAAACAGTTCAGAAGTAACCCTAAAACGATAAAAACGTGTGAAACCATTAGGCGTTTGTAAATATTACTTATTACGTATTACGGTCTTTAACGCAACCGCAGACAATTTCTTTAAAAGCCCTTAATATCTCTTTAAGAGTTGTTATCGCGAAAGGGGTACTAAACAAGCCGCGTCGCGAACATTATTTAGAAAAAAACGGATACCAGTGGGAGTTTACTTGTTTCGAAAAGGCAGGTCGCTGCGGCATCAGATAACGCCAGATTTGCGGCCGCTCCATTAACAAATTACCCCTTTAAAGCGCTTCTTAAGTAATATGTAGGCTTGTTTATTCAAACAAGATAATAAACGGAGTTTTATTTTCGCGTACGTGGTCGCGTGCGAAGCAGCGGTAATATCAAAATGAAGACGGACATTTTATACATTTAGTCAGCAATAAATAAGGCCAGTGGAGTTGTGTTATCTGTGATATTTTAAGTTCTGCCTCATACATTTTGAACTTTCGCAAAATTTCGTTAGGGAATAAAAAATATTTCACAAATGACTGAATGAATTTCAAATGACGTTAGTGCCTCCTGCCGCCCGTATTTATGGTCTGCGGCGTTCTGTTTTTATTATAATTTCATAATGTTCCAAATTTATGGCAGTTACTTTTAGCAGTAAGTTTAGATAAATAGATTTAACATAAAAACTTTATTTAGATATGCAAAAATGGCATTTTTTTATACCTTTAAAATATGAATTTAATTTTAGTCTCCCTCGTTTGTTTTAACTTATTGCGCTTCTAAGGCTGTAAATACATTTATAATACACCCACACCTTCAATAACATCCCCTTCAATAACTGCCACTTCCAGGTAAAAATTATAAGCGAAATGCTTTTACATTACGAAGCCCTATTATTTTAATACTACTTCCATGAGTTAATGTTAACCTATCCAGAGGAGTTTAAGTTAAAAAAAAGTTGAATATAGATCCTTAGTAAATATTTGTTATTTAGAATTCCTTTTTAGTTACGGGTTTGATTCTCCGGGCTGGACAATATGTTTTTGAGTTTTGAATTAAGAAACTTTATACGGGATAACCAGTTACCCAAAAAACTGAAATAATGTCTGCACATATTGTCAGACTCCGTGCTGTTGAATCAGGGCCAAAAATCACATTATTTAAATGAAAGTTAGTTGATAGCAGAAGTAAGTACTAATTAATTTGTAAAGAAACGTGCTGCATAAAGTATTTATTGACGTTGTATTTATTATAAAGATAAAGAAATTAAAATATTTTAGCAATAAATTATTTAACCGCTACAAAAAAAAGTTAAAAGTTAATCCTTTTCAATCATCACTATCTGAATCCATTTATAATTTATTTAAATTGTATAAGCGAGAAGTTTTAATTGGGCTTCCTTTAATAAGTTTCAGTTAGCTAGCAGCTAGTTACAGCTGTGAATCTTAACGTTGTAAAATTGGGGCAAGCTACGGATAAAGGGTTCTCCTGGAATATAAATTTATTAAGATTTATTAAAAATAATCGGTTTGATATAAATATTATAAATTAAGTATATTACTCGAATGTGTTGACATTCTTTAAAATTATAACAATAATTTCGGAGCCTAGTAAAATTTAAATGTCACGGAATGTGACCCTAATTATTGCCTGGGACTTAATAACTGGTGGATCGTGTTTGTACAAATTCATCTCTGTTTACCCGCTGGAAGATGCCAGCATTGATGTATTTTATTTGCGTTCATGATTATTTAAAAAATATCCTTAGAAAAGCTTCCATCATACAGCTATTTATTAATTAAACGAGTTGAAAAAAAAAACATTACGAAGCTGAATTTATTTCAATCTTGCAATTTAATCTGCGGCAAATTATTCAACAATAAATCAAACGGACGGGAGGAAAGTAAAAAGATTTCAAATAATTTACAATCTCGTGCAGCGGCACACTTAATTTCCTTTAGAAAAGTCTTTATTTCGTTGCTAAATCTCATGTATGTGAGGAGAAATTGAGGAGAAATTTTAGTGGAATTTCACACGACTCGCTGAGACTTATTGTTTTATCGCACAGTTGATAGTGACGCGGTTATCGCGAACATTTAATTATTTCATAAATAACTGAAATGTTTAAGTGGTTTTTAATTAGTGGTACATTTTTAAGAGTACGTCCTTGTTCCTTATTTTAAATGAACTGAAATATTAGTATGATGTATCAGTAATATCAGTATGATTTTTGTTCTAAGGTTTTTGTTAGATACCACTGTCTAGCGACTTTATTTTACCGCAGTTAGTGATTACGAAAGCCAAAGTTAATTCTGCAAGCTTTAAAAGTTTCAATACATTCTATATATCATACATGGGTACATGCTAGGCTAAGACCGTGCTTACTTCAGATAGTAAACGCAGTAGGTTCAAAAAGTTTCAATAGGAGATAATCTGCTTACTAATTGAATCAAATTCCTGTTCTGCCACCCAGTAGAGTTATTCTGAATTATGCGTCACGAAAAATCTTTTTAAAAATATTCTTTGATTCAAATTCATAGCTATTCATATCTGTACTGAAAAATATGCTCTTTACAATTGATTTATGTAATCTTCAAATGTATTGGGTAGTCATTGCATTTTAATCCATAATAAATGGCCTTGGCCGCTTCGAGCAGTCGTTAATTCATATTCTGGCATATTATGTGTTCTTGAGGTGGATGTTGCGAATAATTTATATCCGTTTTTGATCTACGCTTCTCGCGTCCTGTATGGAAAAACGTAAATTATAATTTGTATTTATTTATCGAGTAGCAAAAACATAATTTACTGTCCGAAGTGGTCTCAAAGCTGGAGGCAACTATGTATATGGGATATTAATCGAAAGAGGACTATAAATATGTTGTAGTCTTTAAACATGACAAAATATTTATAAAATAGCAGATCAAATTGAAAAAGTTAGTCTTGAAATTCAAATAATGTGGCCATATTATCGGATATATACATAATATATACTCGCACATACAATATCTCGCAAATTAGTTATTTTAAGCTGAAACAAAATTACTTCTTATAGAAAATACCAACTTATAGAGGTTCATTTTAGAACTAATTATAATAATTAAGTACTAAATTTGCGGCGTGCGATCGAAATATTCCTTGATCAATTCCCGGATCGATAAGTTTTCCATTAGTAAATGTGTCCCGACAATAGAATTGACTTTATTATGTGAGGATAAAACATGATTCCGCAAAAGATATTAGTTTTATTTACCCCTTAGGGAACATGAATGTGAGTAAATGCGTACGAGTATTTACGATTCATACAATTATCCTAAAACTAACTCTATAAGCTAGGAATGCAACATTAATGTTTTAAAGAACACTTCCGTTTAGATTAGAGTGGTAGGGTCGAGAACGCGGTCGCTTGCTGCGGCCGGAAAGGAAGATTTACCCAAATTTTGTGCTACGTAAACCACTCAGTTTCATTTTTAAATATTCAAATGCATACCTACGAGATGAACACAAAGCAGCGGCGGCTAACCTTACATGAAGATGTTACATCTGCATAAACTATGGAATATTTTACATTAGCTCAGAAGCTTTATAGGTAACGCTTTTGTGCCAGTAATTTTTAAATTATGACTTTTCGATTTTTTATTAATACATTGTTTATTACGATTTCTTTAGTGCACAACTGTACTTTGCGACCTAGAGTTCTGAAGTTCGACTGCCGGGTTAGGCAAAGTCTCATTGAGTTTTTCTATGAGGTAATTTAGTGCAGCTAACACGGAGTCTGAATATGAGTCCGAAGAATGTAAATAGGCACGCTCCATCTTACATGGGACTAATACGTCCCTGGCGTAATATAGGTGCAGATAGCTCTGCCTACCGTTTACAGGAATAAAGGCGTGAGGTTACATACTTCTATTTAAGTTTGTAAAGAAACCTTCTTAGGTATGATTTAACGCAATGTGACTTTATGATTCAAATAAATATTTCGTGTCAACAGCGGAATTTAATTAATTAATCACCCTCATTACTATTAAAAGCACGGACAATACTGATAATATTTATTTGCAATTTAAAATCTAGCGTAGCAATAGCATGCGGAAGTGACATGGGCGTGACGTCACATCCGGTCGGTGTTACGCACCGCGCAGGCGCAACGTTGCCACCGGAAGCCGGAAGTTGTGGTGTTGCGGCGCACAATCTGGAGTTGGACGGCGGGAAACACTGAATCAAGTGCAGCCTGAGCTTTCTGCTTTATGTATGAGACTGTAAAAGATAAATGGCAACATTTTCGTTTGATATCATCCGTACCTCAAGCAATTTAAGCTGGCTCGGTTAATTGTTCGCTCGTGTACGTAAATTATTCTATCAATTCAGGTATTACAATCATTATTATTTGTATTCTTGGTGACATGTGTATTTATTTTATTTTTATTGAATTTACTACTAATTAAGCAAAACCAACTTCTTTTCTATTTGCTCAAAAAATTTTGAGGTACCTATTTCAATAATATTCCTATATTTACTTTTGTAATCATAAGGTGATCAATGTGCACGACTCTACTGGAATCTAAAATGTCTAGAACAAGCAGAAATTGTTTTTAAATAACAAGATAGTTTAGCATGACCTCAATGGCACTGTTACTTTTGTCCAGCGACAGAGATTACCAGAGGCCTAAGAAAGTTTACATAATTCTTTACTTTTCCTCCTTTTTCTTATCCCCTTCTTTTATTAATTTTGGAAAGCCATCTTCACCTCTACAATTTCCAAAATTTATAGACGGTTATTTTCAGTTGTGATCTCGTATCTCGAAGGTACGTTTGCATATACATAATATGGATGTATAAACGCGGTGGTTGCAAAAACTGACGGGCACAAAAACATTTCTCATCATTAGGCACGAATTAGATCATACAATAAATGATTATATAAATAATAAAAACAAATATTTATCTATTTAAAAAACAAACAATAAATGTACATTTTAAATAGTAAACTCCGTGAAACAAGCTGCGGTCTTATCGCTCAGAGCAAGCGCGTCCAGACAACCTTTAGAATTTATTTCGAGTGCAATGTCTGGAAAAATATTTGAATATAGGTAGTTACTGGTCATTAAACACGCAAAATTTACAAATTATACCACTTTCAGTTACTACTTCGGGTTTACTTGAGTGAGTTCATTGTTAGGACATAAAGACAAAACGTAGGTACAAGACCGATTTTCGGTGACACATGATAACCGAAAATCAGTCTTGTACCTACGTTTTTATGACTATCGTAAAATGTGGGATCGAAACGATGGAAAAAGTTTAATAATATTTTGAGCAATCAAATTTTAATTTTACAAACATTATTTTAAAATATAGTATTTTCCATTGTTACTTCATCACGCTGTTTATTATAACCCTTAGCTAAGGTTGATTCCATACAACGGATTCCAAGTTGGGAGTTTGAAATTGTATTTGTGTGTAGGTGGAGCGCTAGTCTTGCGGGACACATGTCGCAACTTCCCCTCGAAAACTTCATCTGAACGAAGAGAAAAGCCTTGTTCCTCATGTACCGCTCTCTCGGGCCTACTCTTATATCTTTATTATTTAATGCTACGGGTAATTTTTGCATTATAATTATACTTCCATACGTAAACTTACGCCTGTATTCCCAGAAGAGGTAGGCAGAGGTGCTTTTTTGTAAGCGAAAGCCAGAAGGATACCAAATATGTAGTTAAAATTTTTCTATGCGTTGTATTGCATACATCGATTATTTGATAATTTAGGGCTGTATGTAGTTTCTGGGAAAGCTTTTTTATTAATAATAATAGAGACAGTAATTTTTATCGCAATAAAATAATATTCCATAATCACTAATAAATCTACTAGGCGAAGTTCGTATTTGCTAAAATTATATTAATTTTAAAATATTTATCAAAAAATAGCTGCACTTTATAAAGTTTTAAACTAGGAAATATGGGGCGAAATCATCCTGGACAAAATTAAAAGCGTGGATATTTTTGTTTTAGTTTCCACCGCTGGCTGCACGTTGCGCTATTCCTCAGTCGCATCAAAATTAATGTACACGCTCCATTTTTAATACTAAAAACATATATATGTACGTTATTATATCTCGGTAGACACATAACTATAAACAGGAACGCACTCGACTGAAATAATACTACAAGCTAACAGAAAAAATAAGAATTGATTTTTTTTTCCTTTTTTCTTTTTCTGCATAGAAAATTCATACATTTTTTACGTGTCCTCCGGCTTTATATTAATACTCACCCATTTGGCTGGCATTTATTTTTCGTTAATTAATAAAAGTTTGGTAAATTACTGGCATAATAATAATACTTAATTACTAATACTTTGGTGACGTTCATATCCAAATTAAACGCGTAATTAATTTGAGTAAGGAAATAGGAAAGAAACAACAGTATGTCTACAGTTTATTATTGGCATGATAATTTAAAGTTACTTTTGATCCAATAATATAACGGTAAATTATAGAAACTGTATCAATAAGATCCATATTATTTTTTAAATAATGTTCATTTGACCTTTTACCCTTAACTGGATTTTTGTTTATTATAAAAAAAGTCATTCATATAGTTAGTGTTAGCAATTTTATTTTATCAAGAGATGAAAGCTTTTATACGCCAATACCCCATTGTAACGATCTCTTATCAGGAGCTTACGATATTTTAATTGAGGATGTGATATTATTTTTAATTCTTTATTTTTTTGGAACTAAATAATAATAATTACAAACAAACAAACATACCTCGCGCCTATTTTCCCCGAAGGGGTAGGCAGAGATGCATTTCTGTACCCATATTTCGCCAGGTATGTATCAGTCCCACGTAATAGGGGGCGAGCCTATTGCCGTTTTTCGGGCACATTTCCAGACTCCGTGCTGCTACTGAGAATTTCCTAATGGAAAAACCCAATAACACTTGACCCGACCCGGGAATCGAACCCAGGACCTCTAGATCGCACGGAACATACTTGAACCGCGAGACCACGAAGCAGAATAATAATTATCCATATCATATTTACGAAGTTTTAAACAATAGTAATATTAATATCTGACTTTAAGTCCTCTTCAAAATATCAACGTATCAAATTTAATTACGTCAGCATTTTAAATCAAAATTCAAACAGGTAAAAATCTGTAATAATCCACAATGTGAAACCTTTTTGCAAACATTAACTTTTCGTTCAATTTAAATTTTAACATTGTCATCAACTGACAACGGTTGACAAATATTGAATTAAAAATATTCAACGACATGTACCGTTTAATACATTCGATGGCCAGAAAAAGTATCCCAGAAATACTTAAGCGCAGGATTCACCTTAACACCAGGCTTGGTTCAAACGGCTCTCAATCTATTCAATGTGGCAATCCATTCTTCCTAGAACCAATACAATGTGAGAGCCACACGATAAAGAAACATGACAACTGCAAGCGTCAAAGGCTATACGAATTTGGGCTGTACGTGGCAGCCTGTCTTCCTAAATACGTGCAAAAGGTGCAACTGCAACACACAGACGAGTTGGAAATTTTAGCCGTCCCCGACGGGATATTTCAAGTGCTTAGTTTCATGCGACACCATCAACATGCGTGCTTCGGGGCATGCTCGTGTGTCACTGCGATAGACGTGCCCAGTAGAGAATATCGGTTTGAAGTCGTGTACTGCTTGTTGAGCCTACGTTTCGGCGAGCGCGCGAGGGTGAAAACCTACACGGATGAACTGACGCCGCTTCGCTCAGCCTACGATCTGTGGAAGGTCTGCAATTGGTGGGAGAGAGAAGTTTACGATATGTTCGGAATTGTGTTCACCCATCATCCGGACTTGAGAAGGATCCTCACTGATTACGGGTTCAATGGACACCCGCTGAGAAAGGATTTCCCTCTGGTCGGATATACTGAACTCCGTTACGACGATGAATTGAAGAAGATCGTGTACGAGCCGGTAGAATATTCGCAAGAGATGCGCTCGTATCAGTTAGAATCGCCTTGGAATTATTTAAAGAATTTTCACGAAGGATACAATTGCCCTATGCCACCACCGCCACAAAAGTAACATAGTTTAAAATAATTTGATTTTGTCGTGTTCTAATTCACATGAATATATTTTATGACTGCCTTAAGACAATTTTACGTTATATAATTGGTATAAACGCAGGACTTTGGAAGACGCGAATGGCTTATCTGAAATGAGTCCCTTTCTCTAATGACCTTTTGTTTTTGATACAATAGGACGAAGTCATTTAGTGGCGCGTTAGACATATATGTAGGCTATAGCTGTGTGCCACTCCTTAGTACGCCAGATGACGGCCCACTCTAGCTCTTCACTTAATAATAACTTTGAAATTTTAGGGAACTCACTAATTCTTCTCTCTCAATTTCATTAAATTACTTGATTCATAAGTAATTCAACCTTGACGTGAATAAATCCAATAAGATGCTTAATTATGCGGGGAGGTAGAAAGTATTTCCTAGTATTAGCTTATTTCTTTCCATAATTACAGGGGATTAGCCTTGTCTTAACATTAATTATTTCGTAATATTCTTCAACATTTCTTTTATTATAATTTGAATTAAAACGCTTTATCTTGGCTTAAACGGATACCAAAATATAAAATCGCTTTTAGAAAGAAATAAAAAAAATAAGTGTTAAAATTTATCAGCGTTAAAACAAAATTTGTTTACAGAATATAAATAGCTTTCATTGTAAATGGTTGCGAATAAACACGAAATATATTTGTAATATTTTCTATCCATCGGGTTCATATCTGGCTCCATCACACGGACATCTGCGTAAGAATAACGACAGAGTGGAGGTCTGAATGAACAATCGGTCGGTTCAGTGTGCGGCGCGCCCTCGGCTGTGTCGTGCGCTCGCCGGGACGCGACGCTCCCCCGGGCACTACTCGCCGCGCTCTCCGAAACTCTCGCAAACTTTCCACAATAACACTACAAAAATAATGACACACTACGGCCCTCGCACAAAAATAATATAACACTAAACTTACTCATTCTATAAACTTTTGATGCGGTGCAACGTTGAGGTGAGTAGATTTCATACTTTTTCTAGTGAATTCCCCAGTTGCACAGTTTTAATTGTGTTCGCGTTTTAAATTGCGCTTTTCAGCTTTTATTTCATTAGAGTAAATGGTTATTACTTTGTGTGTGGATTTTTGCTTTTTAGTGAGCCTTTTTTGGGTATTTTTATTTTCAACAATATTTGCGCCAAGCAGTTTTTATATTTTTTAATCCATAACTAAACTAAAAATACTGCTCTACGTTAAAGACTATTATTACCAAATAAATATGTAATTAGTCATTATTGATGATATTAGCAAAATATATTACAAATTGATAAAATAATCATAAAATTATGTCACTAATTAAAATGTAGATGTGAAATTAATTCAATGTGCAATACAATAATATACATACCTCCACTTATTAAACCTTAAAAGTAGCGATGTATCCTTTCCTAATTATTTTATAGCGATGATTTCACAAAACTTCAAAATGTAAGCTTTCTTCGTAAACACCACCCTTCACTAACAATTTGTTAAATATCAGTATCCGGTGCAGTTAATGGATTTTTAACACGTCAGTTGTTAATTAGAGAGCGTCCTGCCTCAATGTGAACCAATGTCGGTTAACTTCTATTAGTGTTATCACTTCTCTAATAAATAGGGGCGATAGTGCAGTAAAAGGAGAGGGCTTGCACGTCGTGGGTCCGATTTCAGAACGCACTTATGACTGAATTAAGATTTAATTTAATATTAATGTTTTACTATTTGGCTACTTGCTATTGATGTTCTATTTTAGTCTTAAAAAATATTTTAAATTTTTTGTCGATCGTTCAAAGATAATAATCGTCACCATTATTCGCCAGCAATTCCAAGATTTAGATAGGAATGCACTTACTTTCCAATAACCATGACAGTATAAACACAAAATATCGTCAGAAGCTACACGTTATATTAAAAATTTGGAGTAATTTGATGTCCGTACGAAATCAACCTTCTGCATACATAACATTCGGTTAGTTTTCGGCCGGCATAGTTGTACTAACTGTTTTGACTTTAATTGATTTTTGCTGATTGTAACGCTATTTGGTCTAGACCTACTATAGCACAAACTAACTGCCAATCACAAAATTGGTTAAGGTGTTTATACCATAATAGCTCATAGTAAATACACATTTTAAAACTGCGAAGCATATTTTTACGAGTCAAATTGACGAAGTTCACTCAAACGGCATTGCGTTCGGAACACATTGGTTCAATGGTGAATGACAGCTGACAACGGTAAGAGCATATGGGGTATGATTTGTTGGAAATTTTATTTTTATGACGCACTTTAAAATAAATATTTTATTTTAATAGTGTTTCATTCCATATTAATTGAAAACTTTCTCGTTTCGTTTTCACGTATCATCTGATTAGTATTTTGAGTGATTTAATTTAATATACGGATCCATGAATAGACTTAAAGAACATACCAAAAAAAATGTAGGGATCATCAATCAAAGAAATACAGTTGTTCACTATTATTTATTACCTTTTGATTGAGACTGACTTGTCACTGGGTCACCTAATCCATCAAGATCGATTATTCGAAAAAGAAATCACTGGTAAAAGTGAGGGAATAATCTACAAAATAAAATTATAATGTTCTAAAGCCTGAACACTTACATACGTAAATAAAAGGGTATTTGAATTAATATATTCAACTCGAGCTATAAATACAGTTACAACTTTTTATCATTTATCAATATGGTATTTGACAACCTAACATTAAAAAAAATCGATATTAAAAAAAGAATATAGTCTAAACAAGTAATAAATTCTATTAACTGGCGGATTACTCAAGCTTAGTGTGGGCCAATTACGATTTTCTCCTCATTCATTCATACTCCTATTTTAAATTTACTTATACGGCTCCACCGACTTTTCTTCAGAATTTAATTTCCCAAATTCTAATTAAAATGTAACAACTTGCACAACCCTGGAGTCAAATTCAAAACCTTTTGATCCCACGCCATACACTTACGCCACCGCAGAGTTGAGGCGGGCACGAGTTCAGGTATTATGAATTCAATTTTCATTCATCAAAACGGAACTGATAGCTTAAACCAATGAAACCAATTCCAAAAACAAGTAATTATATTTCTACAACACCATAAGAATACTCGTAAAGTCCATGCTGAAATCAAAGCAGAAATGGCATAAGCCCAGAAAGACCAGCCTCAAAGGCCAAAGGTAAATACTCTTGCTATCATCTCTAAAGTGAGTTCGCTGTGAATGAAGTTAGTATTAATGTTTAGGTACGTTGAATTTACCGTCCGGTATGAAATTTCCGACAACGCTTGTAAACTTTGTTTCCATAGGCAAGTTGCGCGGCTCCGAGACAGGTCGCTCAAGACAATGCACATCAAACTTCGGTTTACAATGGCCGATTCCAATTTAAAATATGACGTCAGATTATTAATTCAGGATACTTTCGATTAAGCCCGGATCGAGTCCTTACGGTATTACGTCTCTTGATAACTTTGATTCAGGTTTAATTCGTTTGATTTTAATTGTATTACCTTCAGTAAATATTGTAACTCAGTGAACATAATATTTATATTGTAAAAGAAAAACTTTACTAAACTTCTAATGAATAACCTCCTAGTGCGTCCTTAAGTACCTGATGATGAATGGAGTACGTTCTAAATAAAATTTAGACGGACACTGCTAATATTTATCATCAAATGTTAACTTATATAGACATTAGACGTTGTCTGTAAAATTCCGTCACTTTAATCTGTATATTAATACAGATTCAAAATTTAAAAAAACATGTTTTCATTTTTAAGAAATAAATTTAAAGTATCAGACATATTTAAATGAATTTTGATGTGGGTTTGATGTGGTTATCCTCACATTATCATTATAAAATATGGAAAATATAGAGGAATCTTATTATCAAATTGCACATGGGCAGATTGAGACATAAGCGCTAGCTTACAATACACTATAGTTTGGCGTTCATTAATGGCAGTACTTCTAGAAAAGCCGAAAAGCGTTACCTACACGTCAATTATTATTTAATGTGGAGTCTATAATTGTTTTTTCTTTTATAGAATAGATTGCATTTGCTAAATAAATTTTTAAAGCTTAAAGACTATTATTCCGAATTTTATAACGAAAGCTGCCCAGCTGAAACTATTAACTCCAAAAGCACTTTCGGGCTACAATGAAAATACCACTACTGCTATACATTTACAAAAAAAACTCCTAAACACAACAAAAACAGCCCAAGTACAGGTCATATCCGATCAAATAATCCTTTACAGACGTGTAAAAGTAATGCTGTTGAGAGAACACTTGCGTTTGCGCTTAACGTTCACAAAGCGCTACAATGGCCACACTGAACGGGAAGTAATACACTCATTTCCAGTGAAGTCGATCGTTTGAGCCGCCGACTACCGTACTATTTGCCACTCACGCCGACTGCCTTTGTACAAAACTCTATTTTATCAGCTCCCACTTATATGACGTGATTGCAGAACTTTCTGGAATGTTCTAGAACTGCAACTTCGTTAACAGGTAATAATGCGTATCCAGATAATTTGCAATGTCTTGCATCTATTTTTCTAACATAGCAAATAGCAAACTTTTTTTAACTATAGGATTCTAAAATAGTATTTTGTAAGTTTTAAGTGATCGAATAAAATCAAGACTTAACATTTCTCAAACTATGAAATTTGCAAATCCGCTGCTGCTGAGATTTTTTTAAGTCCAGAAAAGTATTAGGTATATCTTAAAATGCAAATACGTGTAAAATACCCAATAGCCTTATGCAGTTCTATTATTAATTAATTAATTACCGCCAAATCTTGATATGCATCATACGGTCCACTTGATAGATTGCTTACTAAGCCGCTTGGTTCACACGTACATAACAGCAATCAATTAGCTTATAATTATAAACCAAATTAAAGGATTAGTTCTTAGATGCTAATCCTAGCTTTATGTTTAGATTACCTTAATTACAAGAAACCATCTGATCTCAATAATGATGGCCTCGAGGTTTAGCTACGCGGTCGACAATCTCGGCGGTCACGGGTTCCAATCCCTGCACATGCGTCTGTCTTTTCGAAGTTATGTGATACGTGTACTTAAACGATGAAGGGAAACAACGTGACGAAACCTGCACACTTGAAAATTCTTAGGTGTGCAGTCCACTAACCCCAACTAGGCTAGCGTGTTGGTCTAAGACTTGAACCCTTTCGGATATAGAGGAGGCCTGTGCCCAGCAGTGAGACGTACATGGGTTGAAGATAACGATGATCTGATCTAACAGAACTATGCATTTCAGTTTTAGCTAATTTTATAGATATACAAACACCTTCGTCCAAAGCCCTAGAAGTAGCTAAATGTGTATTTAAACTTTATTTTAGCTTTATTTCTTACGCTCCGGACTCAACGATTAAGTAATAATTCCCATCGAATTATCGTCATCGTCGATCAGTTAATATACGATACGTGAAAATTACCATATATCAGTAATTGTAATCTGCGTGGGATAAACATAACAATTTGTAAAACATGCGGAGTTAATAACGATTGAACCCGGGGATTATTCCTTGACACCGATGTCCAACTGACCCGGCTGTTACACGTAACGTACGTTTCTTTATTTTAACAATAAATGTAACCTTTTCAAAGGTTATGCCATTAAATATTGTAACATATTTTTAGAGTTTCACTTTTTACTGCTTTCAATAAATTGCTTCACGTTACCACGTGTTAACGTTTTTTCAGATTATCATAGTCGTATATCGTGCATGCTCATATTTCCAATCCTGTTTGTTTTTATTAACGGTCTAGTGAAATATGTTAGCAAAACTTTTTCATCAAAATGTTTGCAAAGTACCTACCCAGACATTAGATTTGAAATAAGGATTAGTAAGACTTTTAAGTCATACAAAATAAAGGTCTTAATATTCTGTACTAAATAATTTTAGGTTTAGAAACTTTGTAGCTTTTGTTAATTGTTATTGAGTAGTCAACTGGTTAAAGATTTAATAGTAATTCTTAATTAATATAAAGGATATCTATTAAATGTACCTCTGAACCACGTAGTATAGACGGCGTGTGCAGGCGGTCTTCAATGATTCGATGTATTAAATATACGAAGAGACGTGTTTGCAGCGATGAAAGACTCGCGGCGGGCTATAATGAAGGAATTGCCGTTTCTGTAATAGCAATATGGCAAATCACCTTAGTGCAATACTTGACAGTAATTTGGAAATTATTATAAAATTATATCACAAAAAGAAGAACGGAGATATTCGTAAGCTTTACCTAGCTGGTAAAAGAACAGTAAAGTATATTTAGAGTAGTAAATTAAGATAGGAATTTATTTAACAATAGGATGCTATTGATGAGTGTAGACTAAAATAAAGCTCTCTAATTGAGAGCTAACTCGGTAGTAGAGAAGGCCCGTGCCCAACCCTAGGAACCGTAAAGGCAAATAATGATGATGATATTATAGATAACAGATTCTAGATATTGCAAAATAACGTCGAATGTTACATATCAAGGTTATAGACATTCAGGCATTATTATAATGACGTGCATATTCGCGTCCGGAACAATACGGCTATGTGTAAATACTAATTAATATGCCTCATGAAGGATCGACACATGACAAGAGAAATATATTCAACATTATTATTTAAATTTGTTAATGTAATTTAATTCTATAAAATAGCTGCGTAATTTACCGATATATGCCGATCCAATAAACTTCATTTTGATGATTTATAATTTTATGTAATAAAGAGACAGCATTATTAATCATTAATTCCTATTATAATAAACTGAAACTTATTTTAATAAGAGTGTATTATTTTGTAATCGAGCTTAGGATAAAAACTGTCTGCATACCATACATTTCTGGTACCCTAAAAGTCTTATAATTTCTAATAAATAAATATCTATCTATTATTTATCTGTAGATCAATTTAACCTCGTCACTCAATTACGCCCCTGATATTTTTCCGTGGTTTACGTCCATAGGAATGTTTCAAAACACATGTCTGCACTTATTTTTTTTTGCATTGGCACAGGCCAATTCATTAAGCATTGGTATTCTCATTTATTGTTAAGTTATCTCCATTGGCCTCTTCACGAATACTACTTCAGTGTTTGTATGACCCAATAACGTCTTACTAAAAAGAATTCACTTAAAATGTTGTGAAACTGAAGATGTGTCTTTAACGTTATCGTATATAGTAGTTACCGGGTTGCCATCGCATCCGAGCTCATTGCGAGCGTTTTCAATGCTACATAACGTTCTCCTTGTGCGAATACCCGTTACTTTGAATCATTATTGAGAGATCATAAGTATATAGGAAGGGACTGATACGCGCAAGTATGGTACACACTCCGTTATGGGTATGTTAGTAGAGGCAAACGAAGGTGATGGAGTGATAACTCTAAATCGATAGTACAGGTATCAGGTTGCCATGAATGTTATGGATAAGGGTATGGGAATACATTTTAGTTCCTGATAGCTCAGAGATGACAAGCTTCTTTTTTGCCACCAGCTTTTTTACCAGCATATGTATGTTTAAATCGGGCATGTCCCACGGCAAAGGTAAACATGAGGAAATTTGCACATATAAAACTTAGAAATTTATTAGTTAGCCAACCCGCACTGCACCAGCGTAATGATCTGATTCTAAGGTCTAAAATGCCCAGCAGTAGTACCTACATACATGGAGTGATAATGATAAGCCACTTGTACTATTACATTGATTAAGCTCAGATTTATATACAGTCCTACTTGAGTCGCCTAATTGCATACACTTGCACTTCAAAAATAATTTTTTGATTAACGGTAAAATATTGCATTGGCATTGTAAAATTTGTGGGTGGCTTGAATACGTTTCTTTTGCATTATTATAAATTCAATGATATTTTCCACCAACCATTTATTACATCACACATTTTACCGCCCTAAACTTGAGCTTTCTTTCTATAATATAAATAGGATTTAGAATAATCATTCAACGGTTACCTGATTCAGGATTTTAAACCTTTTACTCTTACTATAAACTCATAGGATTGTAGCGTTACTCGAGACTGTTTTATTCATAGAGTCTTTTTAAATGTCAGACCATACTTAAACCCGCTCGAGGCTTTAAAAATTACATTTGGAATGTTATTCTGGATAAAAAATATGATATATCGTGCAGTTAACTAATATGTATTTTTCTTTTCATACAAATATTAATACAATTTTAATATGTTCCTGAGAGTTTACCCTCCGTGACAAGGAAAACGGGAACGAAAACTTAAGCAAACACGCTTCTTTCTATTATTTATTATTGCATTTTATTCTGTAACGTCGATAAATGAAACGCTCAAAGCTGTTTGGAATATTCTCCGTCAATATTTTTAGTCTTTGTTTACAGTATCACATGGATATCCCGGGATTTTGTAGCTAATGCCAGCGAGAGAACGGCGTGACTGGAAATATGCAGCAACCTTGGTGGTCGATATACTTACTGGCCGTATTCATGCTAGGACTCGACTCAAAACTTGTTGGTCAGTTAATAACAATTTCAGTTCAATAACTAATCTTTGTATTATAGTAACAATTAAATTAACTCCAAGTTTTTTATTTAAATATAAAATAATTTAAATATTTTTATCTTTATCATAATATAAGCTTATTTACAGGCCAAGCATTTCAACCAGAATTTGCTGAACCCCTCATGAATTTAACCGTACCAATGGGACGAGATGCCACCTTCAGATGTCTCGTACACAATCTCGGAGGCTATAGGGTAAGTTCCAAATAAAACCGTTGTTCTATAGAAGCTTATGAATTTTAATTAAGATTGTAATAACATTTCAGGTAGGATGGGTAAAGGCCGACACCAAAGCGATCCAAGCAATACATGTTCACGTAATAACAAATAATCACAGAGTGTCCGTATCACACAACGGTCAGACCATTTGGAATTTGCACATTCGAAATGTTCAAGAGGAGGATCGGGGCCAATACATGTGTCAAATCAATACAGATCCAATGAAAAGCCAGGTATGGTGATTGCCTTCAGACATTGTTGCTGATAGATCAATTAGTTTGATGTCAAAGCACTCCATTCCGCTTCTTCGGTCGAAGATTCTCGAGATCGTTTTATGTTTACTACTGTTGTTGATATCTTCTTTTTACAAAAACCGTGTATTCGTACTTGTCTGTACAGAAACTCCCTCGTCATTATTTCGGGCACGAACATTTTTCTGCTCTTAAATAAAATCTTATCCCTCGGGCCCCAGATCTCGGTCGGGAAAAGTACATTCCGAATTTCACCTCTGCGATAGTACGTTATCAATTGAGCCAGAATTCCAGCGACTAAAATAAAAACGTAGATGCCGATAACGAAGTAAAACATAAATATATCCAAAGGCGTCGATATCGATTTTATGAGATACGAATCATCATATTCCCCGACATTTAAATAAACTATTTTGAAATAGAGAAGTATAGCTAATATAATTGGATTTAAAATCCACGTTATTTTCCAAAAATAACTTGCTTTTATGCCAATCATAAATATAATGTCAATATTGTGATTATTAAAACCGTAAATCCAATACAATGCTATAGAAAATAACAGGTTATTTATTATTTGAATTACTTCAGTCGCATCTGTCAGTGTGCTAGTGAGGTCAGCACAAAAGAATGGACACGACGTAATGCAGATTACTAAACTTAGTATTAACGAGGATACATTTTTATAACGTTGAGGTAGTTCTAACTCAAGGAGAATTTCTCTTAAATAAAGATAGGTAATCCATAAATTCGCCAACAGGCACATGAATATTGAGGAAAACCACATAAAAGCCCATATCGGCATTGCATCAAAATAAATTAAAATTTCCGACATAGAAGCAAACATTGTAAAAAATGAATTATATCCAATTTCAATAACATTTTCTTCTTCACCGTGATAGTAGGACATAGTTTTAATTCCAGCGAAACCTATAAGCGAATACATAATTGAAACAAATAAAGAAAACAAAGCAACGGATACAGAAGTCATTGTGGCCGGACTTCTAAATGGCACGTCCCTGGATAGATATATGATTATTCCACATCCTGTGCCTAGAGATAAAACACCGCGAGTGAATGAATCGAAACAGTTGATGAAATTGTAGTTGCTCCAATTTAGATTAATTTTCGTGCCATACCACGTGCCACTGGCGGAGGTCGCTACACAGAATAATACAAACATAACTATAGATACATAGGCTAGTAACAGCTTGTTGTATACTTGTATGATCTTTTCCTTTCTCACTGTCAATACGAACAACATCACACCTATAGAAAAACTCGTTATAACTGCTTTCATTGGATGAGAACAATGCAGGGAAATTCTTGTTGTATTGTGACCAATTTCACGCTCGAAGAAACATCTACTCGCTGTTTTCATGCCGCAGTCATCTTCAAATTGTTCTTGAGCGTCTAAGCAACGTTGAAACACTGACACATTATTTCTTTTCACCATACATTTTGTGTTGTTGTAATCGTCGCAGTTGAACCACGGTGGAGGATCTAGGGCCGCGTAGAAGGCGTATTCCAAATACCAAGTTGTCAACACCATCAAACAAATCGTTCTTAATATTATGAGAAAAAACAGACCATATCCAATGTTGCTGAATAACGGGAAAAAGTCCCACATAGATATAATGTTGCAACTCGTGTATTGCCCCAAACATATCTCTGAGTACACTAATGGCAAGCCAACGGTGATAATTCCTAATGCATGTATCGTTCCATGAATGTAGAAGCCGTTGTGAGATATTTCGCTAGGAGTAAAAGTGAGTGATATTTCGTTCATCATCCATACCCACAGTATAAGTTTGTAGCTATCGTAATCCTTCCATCTGGAATTGGTTTTTGCACAGAAATTTCCTACAGCGGCATTTCGATCATCACTCATATTTTAAAATTACTTTGCATAGACAATTTACTTGGCCATCTGGATTTCTTACCATAGTATTAATAACTTTACTTTTTAATAAAAATCTCGACTACCAGTATTCGCTCGAAGTATCAACAGGCGATAAATTGAAATTACGGAGCATTGGAGGGATAAAACGTACTACGCAACGGGTAATGATTCGTGCATGGTGCACCTAAATTATTGCGTCGCTTTGTAATTTATACCCGGGCCTGATAATAGCATAAATCGCCCGCGGTGACAGCGCCACAGTGGGCCTCCACGTCAACGTTGACGCGGCATGGTGCCACTTGACGGACCGTTTACCTCGATAATTGTTTTACTGAATCAATAGTTCTGTTATGACGACTCACTCATCTGACAGTGTATGGTTATTGCATAACCATGCGGTCTGCATAATGTTGTTATGTTTTGGCTTTGTACGGGAGAATTGGGCTTTATGGTTGCGTTTATGAATTACTGTAAAATTGATTAGATCTGATATAATCGTAATTATTCGATTCTAAAATAAGGGCTTGTGCATATTTTATATCAGTTATTCATAAATACTTTGTGTGCATATATTGAATTTGTTTTTAGATGGGATATCTGGAGGTGGTGGTTCCACCAGACTTCATTCCTGAAGAGACGTCAGGCGACATAATGGTGCCAGAAGGTGGTACGGCTCGGGTGTCCTGTCGAGCTAAAGGGTTGCCAGAACCGCGGATAATGTGGCGACGAGAGGATGGAGCGGACATTGTCCTGAGGGACTCGAACGGGAGTAAAACTAAAGGTAATTTACGTTTAGTAATTTTTTCTAAACGTGTAAGTGCGGTCGAAAGCAATTATGTGTCCATTATTGGTTTTTAAATCTTATATAATATAAATTAATGTACCTAATTATATTTTTAGAGATATTTATGGACCAAATTATTTTTTGAAACTATTGATAAGTATACGAATTTATAAGCGTATTTAAAATCTCAACTATCCAAAAAACACAACCTTGTTACTAAAGGTTTAAAAAATCTATTCAGAATCGTTTCTGAACGTTTACTGTTTTTAGACCATTAAAAGCATGCATTGCTACATTTTTTTAAATACTTCTAGTGGACATCTATGAAGATGAGGTACTGACACTAGCAAAGATATCTCGTTCAGAGATGGGCGCTTATCTTTGTATCGCAAGTAACGGAGTACCACCCACCGTGAGCAAGAGAATAATCATCAAGGTCCACTGTAAGTAACTTTTTAATAATGACTAATGACCTATTATACCGCGCGATGCTTCTGGATACTGGTCGCTTTTTCGCGCACTTTGGAAGTCTTTGGGGGAGGCCTTTGTCCAGCGGTGAACAACTTTTGCCTGATGATGATGATTATGGATTATTAAAAAAACTCCCACCATGCTTTTCGATGATTCACAGCATACTACGACCTAGACAGCTAAATTCCAATAAAAATAAGAGAGGTTACCACCATACTACTTCTAGCAAATACACATATGTATATCTGATACCGGAAAATATGTTAATTTATATAAGTTGTGCATAAATTCAAATATTAACAGGTCTTTTATAATGATTTGCATTTAATAATAATATTTAAAGTTAAATTCTGTCGTAGTAAACCCTTTTTTTCTAAATATTTTCCCTAAAATTTTTAGAAGCCAACTCATTGTGAGGACGAAATTGGTCCTCGGCAAATTCGTGGTAATTGTTGTTTATCTCGGCAACTTTCAGAGGTTTCGTGTTATTAATGGTGTTATTTAATGTCAGCGAGTAGTAGCTTTTAATTATTTTCTGGCTGTAAGAGACTGTTTGTGTCTTCGCGTCAACTCGAGCGGACATTTTGCTTTTATGCAAGATTTAACTTTAATATTATTAGTCTTCTCTTAAATAACCGTTTTAAGAGGTTTGCATTTTCTTTAGCGATAATTATTTTTTATATTCCACGGATGATAGAGCACAAATTTATTAATAATTTTGTTACAGTTCATCCAGTGATTCAAGTGCCTAATCAACTGGTAGGTGCTCCGCTGGGTACTGACGTCACACTTGAGTGCTACGTCGAATCTTCGCCCAAGTCCATCAATTACTGGGTGCGGGATTCTAGTGAGTAATCATTACATATTCAATATTTCCATGCACGCTTTAATGGGTTGTCTAAAGATACTGATACATTAATAACTAAATTCGAAACGACAAATATTAATGAGGCAAAACGATCATTGCGTATTCTTATGTTTTTTTTTCGATTTGAATGAATTTAAGCGTTGAGATAAAGGGGTTCAATCCTAGTCCAAGTCTTAGACCTCCACATTCTTAATGAATTTTCAAAAAAAGAAAACTTAATCTCACTATTAAGTCACATATTTTATTTTTATTGGATTCAGGGCATTGGCCCCTAGAAATATCTACTGTATGTTTTCTTTTATGCTCTATTATTCGCTCCAATTTATTCATATTAAAGTAAAATCGTAAACATAGAACAGTCTAGAAATTACTTACTTTACTATAAAAGTGGCGAAACCGCTTCATTCCAGCCACAAAATTTAGAGACGCAAATACAGTGTCCTTTTACTTAACTGGGCTTTCTCTTAATAAATATCAAATAAAGCAGCGAGAAAGGAATTTTGTGGCAATAAATTAGGAACTCAGGTTGTGGTTAGCTCCCACCGCTTGATCAAGTAAGAACAATGAAAAGGACTTTTATCCCCAAATAACATAATAGTACTAATGTTTTATCCCATTAAAATGTGCAAAATTTCTCGTCAACCGTAATGCATACTTAATTAAATTTCATTTTTTTTTATTTACACAATATGACTTAAATAAAAAAGTTTATGAGTCGTATACAAACTCAATAATTACGACAAAATAAGTGATCATCAAACTGATAATAAAATAAGCTAGTAAATTCCTAAAACAAATGCCTTAATAGAGCAAATTACATACCTAGCAACTTTCAGCTAAGTCTTTAAATTACGCTCGGTAAAGTAAAAATTGTTGCCAAGAAGGCTCATTTCATGTCTACTAATCAGTTTAGCAGGCCTTTGGGAATTTGTCGTCGAGCTTCTATAACAATTAAGAGAAACACGCAATTGCCCTATAAACGTCCGAGTGTGGTCGTAAATGAAATGTCATTACCCGTACATCTTATTTAGAAGACTAATTAATTAAGTATATCTAGAGGCTCAAATGAAGGATATGTTATTTATCCACAAATTCATGTAACTCTTCAGCAATAGCCTGTCTCGAGGCCTCATTTATTCTCATATACAGAAATTCCGGGATCCAAATTTGCATCATAAATTACTTCATTCAAAAAAGTGCATTTGATTTACAGATAGAGTATGGTGTTAGTTTGTTTTTATATTGAGAAAAATTCAACCAAGGTCTTGAATAAGTAAAATCTCAGTAAATGTAATGAGGCTTATATTCCATTACTCAGCACTTGATACGTAACCTACCTATTTTGTGTTGGTATATAATTATAAGCTCAATTATAGTATTATATGAATCAAAATTTTACGTGGGAATAAATTAAACGCTAAATATTAAAAATGATTATATAAAGATTTCAGTTAGAGTAATTTGAGTTTTTGGCACAGAGACGAGCCGTGGGCGTAGTAACGTTTGCAAGTAATGAGAAATTAAGTTTTAATTTACGAGTGCGTTGGGCTTTAGTCTTAAGGAAATTGACCTATTGTGGTGAAATAAGACAATGCCAGTTAGTTCCGCGTGAGTGGACGCGGCCGTTTACGACTCAGTGCGAACCTCCGACAATGCTTTTATAATTTATATCCAGCGGATGTGCGATATTGCCACACTCATTATCTTTATCATGCCGTTTTGCCACATCTAATATTAGTGGATGATAGAGCAACGCTTAATTTACTGGCTCTAGTTTACGAGATAAATTTTTCTGGGTTATTTAATCCAAATGTTGAAACGTTTCTCGGTAAAAGCAAAGATAAAAATTGAAGTAGGTACATTAAAACGATTTCCTAAAAAAAAACGTAACGATATCTTACTCCTGATGCTAGAAAAAATATCAGTTATATAATAAATCATACATAATAAATAATAATATAGTAGAAGGGAGTGTTGCGTGTTATTTATTCTAAAATTACCCTAATGACACCACTACAGAACATTCTGGAATGGAAATACAAAATTAAAAGATCTTCTAATCGATATACCTACATTTTGTGAGCTGATTTTTCGGTTCTGACAGAAAGTGTAAAATCGAAAGGGCCTAAATAAAAATTCATTGAACCACGTTCTTGTATTTTTAAAGTATTAATTGGCCGGTCCAATCGGACGAAAACCAACATCACACAGAGTTCCTCGCGAAGCTATAACTTTTCCATCATATTTTGAATTCATTATAATTTCTGGAGTTTCGAGAATTCATAGCTTCCTATCTAGCTACTGCGAATAGTACACTACTAGTTATAATTATAAGGAAAAGATCGATATTTTTATATATTTGTCAGGACGTTTTTTAGCGCCATTGTATTTGTAATCACCGAGCTTATTACCCGTCTTAGTGTTCGACCACTGTCTTTTTACACCCTGTATATTAAGTATATAACTAAAGTATGCTAGTACTTGTGAAGGACTTTTTATAAAATCATGCGCGATACAAAAAAAATCTCACTTCAAAATTCTGCCAGTTGCTGCCTGCTTAGTGCTTCTCTATAAACATAAATGATTTACACTAAATTACTTAACCCACCCAATGAACTGAAATCAGATGTACCGGTGAGACCTCCTACTGCATAATTATACGGGTTGGCTTAGCGTGACACAGTCTGACGGCAGCAAACCAAGTTTCGTTGGTAAAGCAAACATTCCACCAACTCGGCTCTGGCTTTTGATTCGGCAAGTTTCCGCTTAACCGGCTGGACCGACGCGATTTAGTATCGAAACTTACTTAATCGATACAAACACTCGGATTATATACTCGCTTTTACGTGTTGCCAAGGAATTTCCTTATCGTGGCGCGATACTGCACCTTATACCGCACTTTAGGCTAGTGCTACCCACAGTAAAGAAACTTATATTATTCTCGCTTTATATAGTCTAGCTCCGAGTGGTATGTAGAGGTGTTTCTTTAACATGCACGTATCGATTTTGTTTTTAAAATTTTAATAAAATTTTTAATTTTTTTAAACCGCACATTTCCCTTCGTTTGGGAACGGGTTAGTGGCATCTTGTTAAGAAGTCCGCGTCTATTCAAATATGTAACCTCTCTTGCTATAAGAAACAAACACATATTTGCACATATAAGAGGCTGTACTTACTAACTTAGAAATCACTTAAAAATGAGCTCAAACATTTTGGATTACGTTTGAAGTCAGCTTTTAAGTATATATCATATTATACATACGTAAGTATCCGCTAAGTAAAAATTACCTAAAATTTCCCCTCCCAGGGAATGAAACAGGATTTCAATTTTTTTTTATTTGTGTGAATAAATTTTAAATAACGTCTGTATTACACAAGCATAGCTGCGGGCAAATCCAAGCATTGAAATAAAATATGAAATCGAAAAAGATTTCATCAATTCCATTCCCTACGGTGATCATTTCGTTCATTTGATACGTATGCACAGCTATTGTATTAAACTAGTACAGTGTATTTTTGAATTGTAAAACAAATTGTTCAATGTATGTCGACAATGCGATACGTTCATCAAATCGTTACAAAATGCAAACATTGCACGAGGAAGTGTATGAATATGAAATATTAATCTTCCAATAGCTCAAATGCAGAAACTTGTTCATGTCAAATGGTTGCGTATTCTTACATTATATTTAAAAAGTTTGAAGTGATCATTACACGTTCCCTGCGAACAAGGTTATTCGAGCACGAAATGTTCGTTTATTCAACTGATGAATCCCATATTTTATTCATATTGCCATGTATGAGACGAGGTGAGGATTGCGACTCCTTGCCTCCGTCACATCCATATAGAATTCTTTAGAATTACATGTCTCTCGTATAAATCTTTCACAGGAGTGTTGCGAACTTGCCACACCTCTTACACTTTTTGCTGGGAATGTCAACGGTAATTTTAATAATATTAGTCTCGTAAAGCTTTTTATGTCGTTAAGAAAACGGGTAAGTGTCTGGTACAAAATTAATTTTATAATTACGACTTCTGCCATCATAATACAATAACATAAAAATAAGAAGGAAGGTTAATTTTAATTAATCAATAATCATCTTAACACAATATACCGATAATTAACATTTGCTTGGATTGCAAACTTCGCTCATAAAGCATAAAACCTAGTCAGATGCATCGCATTCCGGTAATCAACTGTTTACAGCGTATACTCGATTTCACACAAATCGGAATTTGCCGTATCTGAACTGTAATTATATACGATAGTAATATAAAAAAACATTGCTTTTTTTCCAACGATGCCGTAATACTAAACAATTTTTTTAAGGAACCTAGGCCTATCTATTACAACATGTGTACTATGTAAACACTAAATCGAATAAGATATTTGAAATAAATCATAAAAGCTTAAAAACCTAAATTTCAACATCTAAATTCCGTCTTGCATTTCAATAACAGGACGCATCACGCACGCCCGGTCTCGTAAGCGTACTTTATTAAGTGCCAAATGTGTGCCAATAACACTGAAAAGTAGAAACATTACCGTTGGAGTTATAATAAAAGCCAGCAGATACCTCCAGTGAAAAATCCATTAACACTTACCCGGGCGTAAAATAAACCATAGTAGCTTAGACGTAATAAAACAATATATTCTTCTTCAACATGCTTTCTTATTACACGGTACAAGACAGATCCTCACGCCAAATGTGTGAGTAACGACTTGATGATTTTAAAAGGATCACTGTGTTGTTTTCTTTCGTCGTGGTATTGTTTTACCTAGAAGAAACCGTAGGAGTAATGTCTTAGTGAAACAATTTGTTTCAGATCATATTTTTTCCAAAGCAATTTAAATGACATTTTGTGGCCATAATTAAAGCAAGCTTGATTAAACAAGATTAAGATTTGCATTAATTTAATTGATTCATGGAGCAAACAATTTTATTAACTTTTTTTATTATTATCCTACTCTCATGTCACCTTGTTACGTGGCACTTAAAATATGACGAGCAACATTAGGTAAAATAAACATATCGGTTATTTCTTTATCTAGTGTCCATTAATAATGACAATTCAATGTATACTACCATCATCTTATAAATACAATAACATTTTACTATCCGGATAACAAAAGATTAAACTCGGCAAATTGTATTAGCGACACAAATATTTGCTAGTTCTTTCATAAATCCCTGTTCTACTCTAATACGCTTTATTGTTTTAACGCGAGATTTACCAACTGAAAATACTGCGGGCGAATACTACTTTAATGTAATTCCGAAAGCACCTAGCACAAATTCTTGGAATCCTTGTTCCAGTTGGCCGGACTGGAATATGTGAATATTAGTTAAGTAATCTCCGCAAACTCAGTGAAATACTGATGAGAAATAAGTACTCTAATGGAAAGATGTTATAAGGGATAAAACCAGGGCATAGTAAGCTTGAACTGTGGAACAAATGATCGATCGCGGTACAACTGCATCATAAAAATATCCACGGAAAGTTATACCTTGCGTTTCATTTGCTTTCATGTGTTATAAAAGCTATGTGATCACAGTTCACCTCAGTAATAAGTACGACGCTGTCAACAAATTTCCCATATCTCATCACTGGATATATGCCAGCTTGTTGAAAATTATTCGGTGTGGTAGTCGACTGCCCAATTTGTTGGTGTTGGCCCAAATTATGTCTTTCAATCAAAGATAACACTTTAGGTCTTCTGCTTTTATCAGGTAGATTTGAATGTGTCTACTGACTAATCAGCCAGCTAGAGGCAACCCAGATATTTCCCACCGTTGGGCACGAGCCTCCTCTTTACTCATAAACCCCTCCTTGTCTTGTATATTCATAGCCTATATATTAACTCATGTATGTAGTATTCAAAAATTTTAGATGGCTATAAAGGCGCCTTTACATGGTAAAGGCTATCGAGCCTTCATCGCCACACGAAACGCGACAGCAAAGTTGTTGCTTTTACAGATGGAGCTGGATAATGAAATCGTAAATTTAACCACAGCCTTGATGGCGTCATCAAAACATAGTTAAGGCGATGTAGGAAAACTGCTTCTCCGAATGCGGCGTTGACGCGGCCACAAAGAGAGGTTTGCGGTGGCGGAAAGCTTGCTTAAAACTTCAAATAGCTGCGTACACATTTTACTTACTACGGTGGAATAATGGCAGTAATTTCTTCGGATATTTATCAATACACAACTTAAATTTCCTCTCTTATAAATTGCTGCAATGACATACGATAAAAAGCTGACCAAAGGAAAGGGAGTTTCGTTTTATTACCGGTAAACACATGTAATAAATTACTTATGATTCCTTCCTTGATAACTTTTGGGTATTGCCTCACGTAGAGATTTTTTGTACTAGAACGTAATACTATATGGGCTATTGAGACGCCTATTGCAACTTCATTCTCGGTGTTAACAGCAGTGATTTAACGCAATTACGTGTGTATTCATAGTTAATTACCTGCTCGCCTGAACGTTAAATAAACATTTTGAAACATTCTCTAAGTTTTCTACAAGAAATTAGCAGAAAATCAGTGGCCAGCATTAGCAGACTTATGTTTATAGCCTTACTGATCTACCTGTGACTCGCGGAATCGCAGAATATAGTATATGATAGCTTGATTATTTCCATGAATCCAAGTTTGTGGAATATATAATGTTTCTAGAGATCGATGGACCGGAACAAATTAAAGCGATACTCGCTTTACCTACTTACCTTACTTTGAAGTATAAGTTTGCTGCCAAAATCAGAACATTAAGACAGAGGTTGGCATTTAGATTTCGTGTTTCATAACTTAATGAAAGTAAACATTTTATATTTTAAAACGCTTATTTTACTTCTCGTAGGTAAATAATTATAAAGAATTTTAATTAACAATTTACGTTAAAAGCAATTATGATCAATAGGTACAAAGCATCGTTGGTATAGTGAAATAAAAGTAAGGTCTTAGTGCACACGCCTTTTAAAAAGATCTTAGATATATGGATTTAAAATAACTGATTGTTATTTATTTTAAAATCATGTGTGTGGCGGTACTTCTATAGAAGCCCAATACCCCAGCCTTATAAAATTCAGAATAATAACATGTAAGCTTTAAATCTTCATTTAACAAAAGTAATTTGAAATTTCGATAAGAATATCCTAACCCCACTCAAACTCAACAGGCACAAATAACGTGTTACTACCGCTTTTGGGTTTCTATCGAAGTAGCACCATTGCTTACATCAATTTTTTGTTATAGTGAAAACGATGGCCTAGCTAGAAAACGAAGTGTAATGAGCTAGATGGAGCAACGCTAGGCGTTATTTCGTATTCCCAGCGTATTGCACAGCCGACGGCGGTTTCACAAAGTTCTCCATTCGGCAGTTGTCGCACGAAATTTACTGGTTAATTTTCAATGGGAGCGGGTTTTGAGCTTCTGGGAATTTTAAGTTTCGCATTATGCTCGATCTAGAAGCTGAGAACGCGCGACAAAAAATACCTAACAAATAACCTTTGTTAATCAATTTAATTTCGGAGTTTTTATCACGTCAAAGTGTAACAAGCTGTTTCTGCAAATCGTTGTGATTGTCGAAAATCGGTTTATTAGTATGTTGTATTGTATGTTTACTATATTAATTTAAAGTGCAAATATAATTAAATGAAAACGTACAAATTGTTTATATAACTTCTAAGAATTAATTATTACCAAGTTTGATTCATTAAATTATATAGCTCTATTCAATAGCAGTTCCTAGAATTTTTCCCAGTTTCTGTCACAGTGACATTGGTTAATTATTTTGTGCCTATAGGGAATGATATTTAGAGGTAAAAACACAGTTCGTAAATTAAAATTATTTATATTAAGAATAATAACAATGTTAAAATAAGAGAAAATAGTAGCAATGTATCTGCGACTGTATCCCACCTACGTTCTCTTTGTGGACGTAATTTCATTAGGAGCGTGCCCTGCAACCGTGAGAGCTTTGTATGCAACTGGTCCATTACGCGGCGCAGTTTACAACGCTGTTCCATGTCTCCAGGGTATTCTGCCAACAATACTAATAACTAATATCGGAAGGCCAGAGGCACACGGCTGCTTATGCATGTACGTCAAGAGAATTTACCATGGACGGACGAGAAAAGAAATGGAAGTATTGTTTAAACAGTTTTCTGACTCTGCTCTCGTAATATAGTGAATATTATATGTATAATTATTATACGCCGGTTTATCAAAATTTACTAAAATAATATGTTTGCAGGGAAACAGACATGATAGCGTAACAAAGAAACCTACCCACGCAGTAATAATATTGTGTGATTTTTGTATCACAATAAAGTGATTTCGAAAAAGCAATCTTACACGTTATTGCCCTAGAAAACCACTAGATTTCGGATGGATGAAAAATAAAATGATTGACTAAATCATTGATAACGTGTTACTTATTTTAAGTTACTTTTCCTACGTTCAGTTTACTTAGTTGGTACGTTGAGATGACATAAAATTGAGAGTGGGTCGATAATGAGTGGAACGCATTGAGGGCACAAGTTATTTTGCGTCTACGTTATGATCCATGGTGGGTATTGTCGGCGGCCACAAAGCCCTTTGTTCGGTCGCGAACTTGTGCCGAGTGACTGGCGCTTTCACTCCGGCCCATTGCCAAACCAGCCCGAAAGGGCAAACAGCACAGGATCGTCATTTTCGTTTGTCATCAATCTATGTTAGGGCGGCTGACATGTAAGTGTTAATTAAGCAGGCCTCACTCGAACGTAATTAAGAGTGTTACAGTGTTATTTTAGACATTAATTGAGATGAAATTTCTTGTTATAATGAAACGGGCGGGGGAGGCTCGGGTTTGTCGAGTAATTTTGTTCGAAGGCCATCTTTGCCGTACGTCGTAAAGCCGGAGTAGACTGGGGAGTAAACAAACCGAAGTTTCGATCGAAACAAAGATTAGGAAAGGCGTTACCGGTATTATCATTTTCTTATAAAGTTCACACCGGAGACGTCTGCATCATAAGTTAAACGGTTATAAACGCTTCCATTAAGACGTATTGTTTTATAAGCGTAATATGAACTGGCTACGGCGCCGTGTGAGATATTTTATTGCTACTAATATAAGGGGGCGGGTGTAAGAGCGTGTTTAACACAGCGGGCGGTGCGGCAGTGTTTTCGAAAGAAAGCCAGTCGCTTTATCATTTGCGAACAACAGGCACTAGAGGCTTACCATAGCTCGGAGGCGGCCAACGACATACTTACGTACCGCAATGTAGAGATTGTTTGGGCCACGACTAAAGGGGTCTACCAGGAAATGTCGCCGATTTGGCGTTCCGTGAAAAATATCGTTTCCCCTGCTACGAACCATTGCTGCTACATTGTTTACCTTATCTTGGGAATTTTAGCTTCAAGTGGCTAAAATCGAAATGCCATCTTGCTTATTGTGCTTGGATTTCTATTGTTTACCTTTTCTCGAGAGATTTTATGTTATAATTTCTTTTAATTAGTAAATTTAATTTTCATTTCAATTATATCTCTCACTATACCACGTAATAATTGATCGATAGTTACATGGAAGTTTATGTAAACCAGAACTCTATCGATTCTGCGAACACATTTTGTCCATAACGATTTCCCAGATGTTTCAAGTCATCTTACATGCATTACGTCATTGGCAGATTTTTGCGGGCCGACATAAGCCGATTTAAGTAATACACGACCGTTTTTATGGGGTAGGATTGATGGTGGTACGCAATACAAAAAAGTTTTTTTTTAATTTTCTATCGCCTCCATAACGTAGTTGGTTAGACACTGAATGCTGATATAAAATACAACTCTTCTCTATAAATCCTGAGTTTCAAATACGAACTATAAAAATATGTCAGCATTATGGATATTGCCGCTTTCTGTAATAATGCATTTAAATGTATTATATTTAACCCTATATGTACTTTACACTTTACCTGTATACTTTCCTAGATGAAATGGTGATATCTTCAAGCAAGTACGAAGTGGTAAACAGCGTGATCAGCTCGTTCGAGAGCCGCATGGCGCTCACCGTTCGTGGCCTGACATCTTCTGACGTCGGTGGTTACCGGTGCGTGGCCAAGAACTCACTGGGCGAAGTGGACAGCGTCATCAGACTTTATGGTAACACTAGGAGCATTTTTTCCTTTTTTTATTTATTTTTCAACCAGCATTGTTTTTAAATCATGAGTCCCGAAGCTTTAAAGGTCGAACTAGACTGATTTGTTTAAGAATGAACCATAATTTTCTTATGGTCAAAAGTAAATTGTATTGCAACTGTATAAGTAAGTATAGACCGTCTTATGTGTCGTCATTACAGGCTGTCATGTTAGAGGTTCCGTCTTTAAAGTATTATTGGATTTTTTTAATAGAAATTAAGATCTTTTCCAGTAGCAAAAAATAGTTATTTTTATTTAATTAATGTGTTTTACTTATTTGTTTACCATATACTTTGAAATGCTGTGCATACGGAACCTACGAGTATCTGAACAAAGATGTTGAAAGTAATTTTATTTTTGTTGCCAGAAAAACAAATAAAGTTTAAACTTGCCCTCTTTATGCGGTGCTTCGCGACTCAATTTTCTTCTCGAAATTTAAAATTTCTTAAAAAGAAATTATTTTGTGAATTTTTGTGTCTATAGCTTTGAGAATCTTTAAAATTGTTTAACATTTATCAGATAAATTGTAAACATATTGATATACCTTATTTCTCCTTTATGTTACATTTAAAATTATTTGGTGAAAAGCCTCTAAGCATATTTATAATTCTCACTTACTGTGGAAATTTTCATAAAATACCATGAACACGAGATACACGAATACTGCATATTTTAGTATTTAATAAACTT
Organism: Cephonodes hylas; assembly: GCA_030295005.1. Lineage (NCBI taxonomy): Eukaryota > Metazoa > Arthropoda > Insecta > Lepidoptera > Sphingidae > Cephonodes > Cephonodes hylas. The sequence goes on along the minus strand of AP025362.1, from coordinate 9,229,515 downwards.
AATAAAACATTGGTAGGTATTGCTAAGATATCCATAGAAAAACCAAGCCTCCAAATGATTAACCACTTGAATGTACAGTTTACATGTATTGATTTACAGAGATCCCCGGCCCTTCAATAAAGAATTCCAGTGTGACAGCTAAAAAAGAAGAGTACAAATACTCCACGCCGATAGAAGGTCCCGACAATCAATTTGGTTCGGCTGACAGATCCGATGACGAAGACGAAAAAGAGTCTGCGATTGACGTCACAGATAGCATCGAAAACATGTTCAAACCGAACAAAAACAGAACAATTAACCACACGCAAGCAAACGTCATACAGGAGCAGAAACTCAGCAACAAAGTTCGTAAAATTATAAACAAATTTGAAATAGGAGACAGCGCGTTCGGCGCGAACATTAGTCCTGAATTACATTCCTCTTCTGTCCAAGCTCTAACGGCTGTAGTTTTCGTATTGTATTCAAATGTGCATTGTACGTAAAACTAAAGCAATATACTCAGAATAATGCATATTATGTAGTTTAAAATAATTACGATTCAGTTAATTGAAAGGTTTGAACATTTACTAACGACGTGTCTGCGAATTTAAAATTTTACGTTTCAGTGATTCGGAAACATACACTCAGCTATTAATGTGAGCTAATTACGCCCATAATCTATATTCATTGTTGGAAATTACCAGTTATATTAGAAATAAATTTTGGCCTATGATTTTGAGGACATTTCAAGCAAACAAAGAGGCTTGATAAATATGCACTTATATTTCGCCGGACATTTTTTCTGTCCTTCATGTTTATATATTTAGTTCGCGCAATTTTAAAATTTTACTGTAACCAAAACATACTTAAAAAGACGCTCTTTTCATTAGCATCAAAATAATGAAATACTCTTTGTCTGTTTATATACATTCTCTAACAAACAGACACACGTATATGTATACGTAGATCAAAATCAGCTTCGCATATGAAGTATAGAAAAAGTGTTAACACTAACGCGTTTTTAAATTATATTAATTGAACATTCTGAAGTGTACGCGAAATTTATATTGATGAAAGAGTTCCGCTGCGACGCGGTTTAATATCCTGTGGACGTGCTATCGCGATGATATCAGCATTGTCTTATGTAATTATGTACAATGTAAGTGGCAAAAAGTATATCAGTATATTCAAAAGACTATATAAATAAATTATAATATATAAAGCTTCATGTAGTGTGGATAGGAGCTGTTTTATGACTTCACAATATCGTTCAAATTTTAATGTCTACACGATGTGGAAGCAAGGACATAACTCCCATGTGGCGTCTTAGATCCGCCTCAGACAGTCTTCGTAATGTCTTGAACTGTAAAAAACCGAGAAAAATAAGGAACATTTTTGTACCACGAGCGATCCTTGCTCAGCTTTCTAAACACGGTTCATAAAATTTCGTTTGAATAAAATAATCTCAGATTTTCTCACCAACGAAATATATATTTAGTGATTTATATGAGTATACGTTTACCTCAAACATATGTGTTGAAATCATTTGTTTTGCTGCCGGACTGTACCTGAAAACAGCTTGTTGTTTCTTCCCATTACTTCTAAGAACGAAAGTATAATATTGTGTTAAATTCATTATCGGTTTATCACATTTTTTTCTCTTAAGAGATACGTATCATAGCTTCATTTATAGAAAAATTATTGAAATGTTATGCTTCATGGTATACGGTTGTTAATCTGAACATTCCAACGGAAGGCCAACTTTAACTTGTATTATTGCGTCAGGTTAAAAATCACTGTTCAAGTGTACTGATATCCCAATCGCGTCTATTAACGAGGAATTACGAACATCTATTACCAATTGACACTATATTACTAGTTAATGTTTAAGTAAGAATAATCACACGCTGATTCCGGATCGCAACACCCTTTTTTCAAGTAATATGACTTTTAACCTTTTAAACGATAGTCAGTTACGTACATTAAAAAATATATATCCCGTTAATAAGTAACAATATTCCGTTTGTAATTTTTATTGTACGAGAAATATTTGTATGAAAAGACGTGAAATTATGACGATATATAATTTAAACTTTTTGAATAACCGGCCATTTTTCTGCGTAAGTCAACGTTTGTTTGCGAAATGTATCCAAAAATATTTTGTTCTTGATATTAAATATACGATTCCATTTACTAATAAATATGCGTATCATAGACAATAAATTAATCTATCTACATTATTTATATGTTTAATAAAAGTTTATATAAGCATTCATTGAATGAGCTAAGAATATAACTACTCTCCACGAACGTGATACATTAAAAATATGCTCGTTAAAGCTTATTACTGTCTCGTATATAACCATGAATATATGTTAATAAACCTTCACCTTATTACGTATTTATTGAATTGAATAATGGATAAAATCTGTATTGTATTACGAATCGTGTGGTTTTTAAGTAAGCGGATGTATAAAATAATAAAGATTGTTAGATATAAATAGCGTTTTATTTTCTTCATTATTAATTCACTTATAGTTTAGTAACAGCCCATCATTTATAGTATCTTCTTCATCAACCCATATACGCCCACTGCTGAGCACGGGTCTCCTCTACCATTGAGAGGGTTTAGGCCATAGTCCACCACGCTGGCCTAGTGCGGGTTGGTCATTATAGTATAATATAATATTGGTATTTATAGTATAATACTAAATAAATGACTAGTTTATTGAAATGTCTATAAAAATATTCAGCTTATTAATTGTACAATGCCATCTCTATATTCACATATCTTCGTAAACAAAGGTAAACATATATGATATAACCATCCCATCTGAGTCTACGAAATTATTTATTATTCCCAATAATATTAACCGCACACTTCAAATGCAAAAGACCACAATATAAATTACCAGATTACAGTTATAAACTATAAAATTACTCAGAACGTTGTTTTTCAATAAACTATGTATGACACAGTTCATAATATTCGAGGAGCAAGCTTCAATGCCAAGTCACCGACAAAAACTCGTAAAGAATGTTTTATAAGAAAATGTTTCTGCAATCTAAAACCCACAAATAAGTATGAAGTCAAACAAATTAAGTTGGAAGCGGCCCCTGCCTGTGGTTGTTCCAAGTTTGAGACGACGTGGCGGATTACGCCTTGGTTCATCTTCATTACCTATACGAGAGGAACTTTGGCATTTTCACACGTATGGCAGCTCCCACGAATGTTTTGTTGCTATGTATGCAAATGACGCGCTAACTTCAACAAATAAACTTTTTGCTTACGAAATTTTAATACTTTATGGCTGTATTTCAGTCGCGCTGTCCTAAAATAATAAGAGCTGAGTTAGCAGATATGAGAGTACGGAGAAAGGAACTAGAATGCTATGAGATTTTTCGAATTTTAATTGACTTCAAATGCCAAAAAAATGGTAAAAACACAAATCTACTAACTTTCAGCAAAGAGGTAAGAAGAGATGCTTATCTGAATCCACATTTCTCCAGGTATGTATCAGTTTCCAGTATAAGAGATCGAGCGACCCAGTGCTGCAACTGAGAATTTCCTGCAGAGACCTGATACCGAATGTTTGGCCTAAAAATCAAACCCGCAACTTACATTGCGCGGTACACACAAATGCGGCGAGACTACGATGAAATCGGTTTAATTGTAATTGAGTGTAATGCAATCTAATAAAATCACCAGGAACTCAATCTCATGCGTACATATTTTAAATTACACTCCTACTAACATTTTTCTAAACTAAAAATTAAAGTAAAGTATTGAAAATGAAGCATAAAATATCATCGCAGATACAAAAAAGAGTATCCGTAAGCTGTGTAATGAAGCTATTGTATTTACTGTTATCTATGTCGCATATGCCGGCGTGTGTACTCCGCCACTCGCCGTATGGTTAATTAAAACTCGACTGAATTCCCGGTTGTAAATTTTGCGTTTTCGAGTTTTTTTTTTACCACGGAACTTTTCGACAGAGCATCCAGTTTTGTTTATTTATGAGCTTTAGCCGCGGCGGACGGACGGTTGGCCTGACCAACAATATTTTTACATTAATGTTAGCCGCTTTTTGCAATACCGATTTGAACGTACAAACACGTTGCCAGATAGCAAATGTTACGTCTTACAAAAACAAGCGTTATTTAAATATTTTTGATTCCACGTTTGCTGCGTTATCTGAGGTGGAAAAGATGTTTTTTGTCCTTATTTTGATTAATAATCCTTTGACAGATCCTAACGTATTAATTTTCATCATCATCAAGCTATATACATACGTCCCACTGAGAGGTAACTGAGACCATTTTTGGCCTTAGTCCATCACGCTGTGCCTAGTGTGGGTGTGTGGACTACACACCTAAGAAATTCCCAAGAATCTCTCATCCATCACAACCGTCCTCACAACTCGTTTCCACAACGTATTTAATTTTTTTTCCCTACTAAGAAGATTTTAAGAAAAAAACCTTTATACAAGCATACCTATAATCGTCCAAAAGTTATTTAAACCAAAGGTGAGATTAACAAGGTACAAGCATTAATGCAGCGAACTCGTATCCAGTAACGAGAAAATAATCAATCTTCCAAGTCCACTTGGAAGCAATCAACGGTCTGTTATTGCGTCCGTCCAATCCGATAAAAGAGCCGATATATCAAAGACGTCTTCGGTTCAATTACAAACCAATGTGGTATCTCTTAGACACAGCAAATGGAAAATGAAAATAGAGTGGGCAGTGCAGGCCTACCCCATTGCAGAAACGATGGGGTATGTCAACAACAGAGTAACAATGTCGGGGTAAATCGATACGCGCTGTGGACTGCACAAACCGACGTCCACACTTACATACGACCACTGAGTATTCTTAGCGCATAAAATATTTTAAAGAAATATTTATTTAACACATTATAAGTACAATATTTTTAATAAAAATATTGGGGTAGTATGAGCTTAAATGTTTTTATATTCATTTTAATCCCTCGCCTTTAGTTACCGTTATTACAATGCTACGACGGTAAAGATGTACATTTCAAAGCTATCAGTTTGTATAAAAAATATAGCTGGAAAAACGTGGGGTTCGAATTATAACTACTTACCATTGTTAAATGAGCGAATCATAACAGTTAATTATTAAACTATCAAAGTTATTAGCAGAATATGTTTTTAAATAACTAAACTTTCAACGTTAATATTAATTACAACATTCAAATCAAACCAGTATTCCTTTAAGAATGTATCACACATTCTAAACGATAAAGTAAGATAAACGCAAGAAGTGTAGGCCCGTCTAATTTCGTAGGTGTCGTACGCTGGGACATATTAATGCAATTATGTGTTAAAAGCCTTGTCTAGTGCCCCAGGCGTCACTTTCAAAGCGAGGATACACCTATTGAGTACCGTGAGACACTCAGAGAGCTGTAGATAAGTAACTCTTTACCTCATGAAACAAGGTTAAAAAGGTCTTATAATATTTCTCACTTCTTTAGAGCTAAGTCGCTTTAAGAATTGGTGATCTCATAAATATCTTAACAATGTTGAGTGTTACGAACATCATCAAAACGTATGAATTGTTTAACATCTGAGTAGAATTACTCCAAGTAATGTCTACACGCGTCTCAGCGCCAAAAGGGTGTAATGTTCTTAAGATTTATTCAAAAATTAAATGAAGTGTATTCGCTTTCAGTCGCCTTTTAGATTAAACATTTTAATAAGGTTCCCGCCTTCACACCAAATTGTTTTAGTGTGTTTAACGGCCAATTTGGGCATGTTCGAACTCACTTTGTATACATAAAGAGAAATTAGGCAATTTGTTACTTTGTCCTTTTTTATTAGAAGCTTTGTGAGGGAATATTTGGTGAATACATCAATTCTTCATGTGATTACTCGAGCTATAGGAACTATTCACGGCCCATTGCGAGATATTACTCGAACCGTTTGTGTCTATTGGTTTGTTAATGGAAATAACTATCGCACAATCCATTGTTCCGCATCACTTAGAGGAAAAGTAATACATTTTATTCTTACCTGAGGTAATAAGATTAACCAAAATGGACATGGAACAGAGAGTACCATTATTACCTACCTACTTGTTTTTGTTTTACGTACACCATTTGTATTAAAGATAAAAGAAGATTATTATGACTCGTAAGGTTTTTTATGAGAAATAGTTTGTTGGATTGTTTTACCTGCTTTATTCTGCATAAACGTTCGACAATAAAAAACAGTAAAATATCACGTACTTTAAAGCTTGACCATAATTTTTAAGTTGATATTTATATACCCCCTAGCACATAACGATACACATTTGGTTTCTATCAGCTACGCATCCTGTTCTTGTTCATCTAAACACAGAGACCGTACCCGCGGTCCCACTAAAAATCTATTTAAATACAACTATTTCAACACACAAATTCAACTACAAATACTCACTGGGAACTGAGTAATTTAATTAAATTGTACTGCATACTTAGGCGTACGTTACAGTGGAGCGCAGGCTTTAACGAAATTCAACCATTCTCTAGGCAAGGGGGCCAATTCATCGGGATTGAACTAATGTGAGAAACAGTGCGGATCCTAGTTCCGCCTCGAACGAGCACGACTGTTTGCCTAAATCTGACAGCTGTACATAACGTGTGTGCTGCTAAATATTACGGGAAACATCGAAGTTCAAACCATTAGCAACTTAAATAGTTTTATTTTGAAGCAAATAAACGTGATAAAACCTTGCACATACTGTGTTTACTCGGGCATCCCACTCTAGGCTTGCGTGTTGGACTTAGACTTAAATCCTCTGAATGATAGAGGAGGGCTGTGCCTAGCAGTAAGATGCCTAGCAGTATATGAGCTGATGATGATAACAGATATATTTTATACCATATCGATAATATCCTTGGATCTATGTAAAATTCTATTTAAATATATCCGATACTAAATGCATGTAACATATAACGAGGCACAGCTGAGTTGATATGATGTCACTATCTCAAATGACGGGATTGTCTTACCGAGGATTATCAATATTGCTCAATATAGCTTTGTAAGCCAGCTGCGATATAGCCGAATCCCACTAATTAGTCAGTCACATTGCACATACATATTATACTGTCTGACAAACGACATGTACATTACTTGTCAGTAAGTTTACACATATCAGTTACGTACCTCGTTGGACCAGCGGCTTAAGCGTTTGGCATGCGATGGATCACTGGTTCGATTTCCGGCTCGGCATGTGGTATTCGGTTTATACTTAAGGAAATTGTCAATCTGCACGGACACTGGTTACGTGCCAAAGAAAAAGCTTGGTGTAGAAAAAAATCACGTGTAAATTTGTTGGGCTAATGAATTACATCAAGATCATATAGATTATATTTGTCTGAAATCAGGAAATAGTACGCAAACGCAATATTACCCCAAAAATGTTTACTTCTAATTTGTATTAATTTCCAACATCCTATCACACAATGCTGCATGAATTCACGATTCATGATACCTCGACCTGATTCCTGAACTTCAAATTCAACACTCACTACGATTATAGAACCAGAAGAATACGCAATTGTTATAAAATATAAATTAATTTGGTCACTGAAGCCTTCATTTATAACTTTAGCTAATTAGCAAGATGACTGTAATGTTAATAAAGTTTCCAGCATAAGTTTCCAGTATATAAAGCGGTGGAGAAACGCAAGAGATAGCCCAAGTTGCAGCGTCCGTGCATCAACTGAGCGGGCGGTCGCTGCTTCCTAGAAACAGACGTGAAACATCAGCTTTGCCTAAGCTCAGAAGAATTGTTCGGAAGTTGATTATTGTCACATACACTCGTGTGTACTAAAAACTTTAAGGTATAAACTACACATTTTGGACATTTATGCTCCTTCTTTTTTAAATTTTCCGTGATTTCCTAATAAAAAAAATCCTACATTATTGTGTAGATTGGCGACGATTATGCTTCTTTCGGGATATTTCACCGATTTTATAAAAAAAAGGTAAGAAGACATAATTTGATCTGAGAGGCATAAATTTTCATTAATAAAAAATTGATATGAGATGACCGACTATTCATTACAGTGCATATGTTCTAAATAAAGAAATTTTCATCATAGTGAATAAATCTAGGACAGTCGCGTCCAATACGAATTCAGAAATCAATTTGTGATAGCACCGCAGCAGGCGATTGGCGAAAACGTGCCGAAAAGCCAAAGGGAGGATTCGCGGCTCCGTAGCCGTGTCTGCTTTTGCTTGACAATATTTTATACGGCTGTGAAAATTGCAACGGCAACTTTAGCAATTTACACCCCGTCGCTTGCATATTGGCGTGCAGTTCTCAGCTTTACATTTCACCGATATTGCACTCAGCTCCAAGGCGTTAAGGATCGCTATTCCTACAAGCGGTGTATTTGTTTATGTGTTCCGATTGGGTTGGTTTTTGTGCTGGTTCACTGGATGTAACTTATTGAATTCTCAATATAAGTTTCAGTTATAGGAGTTTTACTTAAATAGTTTAAGTGTGAACCGAGATTTCAATATCTTTATTTTATCGAAGTTAAGATGTAATTTTTCAGAACCTTTTCAAAGGAGAAAAGAGTATTTAACAACGCATTATTAGGTACACTAATTTCTGTGCTCTTCAACCTCTTTGTATCCACTGATGAGTATAAGCTATACTTACGTTGTATACATATCAGACTCACGCCTGTATCTTTCAAGGGTAGAGAATCTCTACTAGAGATAGTCAGATATCTGCTGCCTCGTTCACCCAATTGCGTTTTAAGTCTCGCGTAAATTAAGGTTTATTTCTAAATAAAAAACATAATACTATTATACTTTGCTCTATCGACCACAAAAACGGGCGGCTCACATTTCTGCCACCAAAACACGTATTCACTATAGTATCAATACGTCTATCACAAAATAATAACAGCCCCATCTATCTGGCAGCTTCTTAAACTGAATGAAACGTTCCCGACCGCACAGTTCATTCCACAACGACAGAAATAAAATTGAAAAGTCTTTGAAATATCACTCTTCTGCGTTTAAAATTATAGCACGTTCATTTTGTCACTGCTGGGCAGTTCGATGTCGGAATTTTTAACCCAAAGGCGTGAAACTTGGTTGTGTAATAAGCGATGTATAAACTATGAAAATACCCTAAAAAGCGCTTAGAAATATGCTTAGACAATTTATAACAAAGTGAACTGAATGAATATAAAATCTTACTAAATCAGAATACGTACTAGTCATTTTAATTAGGAGGATTAATATGTTGGTAGGTCATGTAATAGACGCTTTTTTATTATAATAGAACGTTACAATGAGGTCGAGTACAATACACTACGCATCCATATTGGATAGCCTTCAGGGCACACTCGATTAAATGCTGGTCTGTGTAACATAATTTCTTGCGAATAATATAAACATTTGTCTCTTGTCTGACAGTTACTAATGCTAAATGTACTATATATTATAGTACTATAAAGATATTTATGTTTTGTATATTGTATGTATATTATAGTCCCACATAATAGTATATTTTATTTTTTATAAATTTATTTACGAGCCTACGTCTTTTATCTCTGCACCACCCAAGGTTCGACAGTAAGAGAATGCCTCAGGCATTATGTCCACCTGTACATGCTATGTATGAAGAGTAAATAAGTAAATAAATAAATAAAAGATTAGAAGTAGTTTTTGATATCCATGATTAGAGACTTAATTTCTAGCAGGCTCTCCTGTATTTTAATTAAGAATATTTACTTGCTAATTATTATTAACCGCACTTATCATACAAAAAATACCTTGCAGTTGCCTGAAGTGTTTTTTAATATTTAAAATATTAACTTTAGACAGTTTAAGGTCATCCAATATTGCACTTAAAACCGTGAAATTTAGCGTCAAAAAAACTCTTAATAAAAGTCACAGCAGTAAAAGCCGGTGTCCGAAGCTTTAATATTCTGAAAGGTAATTGGCGAGAGTATTTTTAGACACGGTGAAAGCGATGTGCATTTCGCCCGTAGCTAATACAGTGCAGATATGCACATTTTTAACATGAAATAAAACGAATCCAATCTGTCAGGGGCGTGCTGTAACAAAACGCAAACTCTTCAGGCCCGACACGTACTGGTCCGCTGGAAACATGCATTGTCTTATTTTACAAGCTGAATGTACTGCCGTCTAGTAGGCTGAATATTTCATTCCTAATACTCATATTTTTTCATTCCACCCGCCATAGTGTCTTCATATATGTTAATGTTCCCAAAAATAGTCTTGATACTTTACAATTTTGGTTGTGATGAGATTTTTAAAAGGTAGAGCGGCGTGTGGACCTGTGGAACTGAGATACGAATGGGCCGACTCGACCGGCACGGTACCACAATAATAAACCGGAATTCATGCTGTACCACGCACTTGCACTCATTCTCTTTAGTAAATATTAAATTTTCCTATTCTAATACATAACGAAAATTATATATTAGCTGGTTTTAAATGGCGGTTTCCTCGTCGAAGAATGAATAGATGAAAGGCTATCGTCTAAAACGTACAGTATCTATTAATATTAAAGGAAAACCCTTTATATCTTATTTTTTATTAGAAATTCCTCTTTGTCCTCTAAAATATTAAATTCACGTTGAGATTATTAAGAATTGAAGTTCAGGGGCTGGAATATACACAGGGAATCTTTAACCGCGCTATAACCATGTTACAATGGCTTGTTTACATCATTATCAGCCCATATAGGTCCCACGCTGGGCACGGGCCGCCTCTATCATTGCGATAATTCATTGTGAATAGGTACACACATAATTTCGAAACGTCAGAGGTTTGTGCCTGCGGTTTTGAAACCACGATCGCTGAGATTCCCGACGGTGTTCCTAAACTTCGAGGCCATCACTGCTAATACGTATGTTTACACGTGATCACAGTCACGTTAGGAACGGGATGTGTAGCAGAATCCTACATCCATTTGCAAAGCTTGACGTCAATTTTCTACAAGTCAGAAGTAGGTATATCGTGGTTGATTAGGTCTATTCTTACCGCAATTCAAAGTGGCTACAGCGTAGCTCAACTACATACAATCATCATCATCATCATCAACAGCCAACATTGGTCCACTGCTGGACATAGGCTTCCCCCAATGATTTCCACCGGGAACGGTCGGAAGCCTCCTGCGTACAATATTACATGTAAATAAATATTGTCTCTCGCTGTCTCTAGCTTTATTTCTTTTAACTTTGGCCTAATAATATTTTACATTTCGAAGAAATATTTTAAACCAGAACTAAAACCAATACTGAGAATGAGATAGTATTTATAATCATAGTTCCTGCCATCTACTGCGTCTGTTAAAAACAAATTTCTACGTTAGAAAACAAAGACTGAAATAAAAAGGCAACAAAGACTATCTCTTGCCTCCTATTGAAACAATGCCATCTTTCATTTTACAGTCCCACTACAGCAGGTAACATTTTTAGTTCATGACCAACGCCATCTGCCGAAATAATTAAGAATATGCTTTTGGGGTGGAAACTTTTCTTTGCACGATAACGTTTTATGGAAGTATTTCCGCATACGTAAACTAGATGACGCTTTTTCACATTAAAATTTAAATTTATTTACTATCATACGCCTGTAATGCTAAAGAATTCATCAGAAGCGAAATTTTATAAATACGTTTCGTCAGTTGTTTTTAAGTAACATTGTAAAATAGACTAATTTAAAGACGAGGTTTTATAGTTATTCAATATCAGTCATATACTACTAGGAAATTGATATAAAGCTTTATAAAAACCAATATTTTAATATTTGACTTAAGAAAAATTTAAGACACTTTCTCATATCATTTAAAGTTAGCAACTGATATGTCGACAAAGTATTAATAAATAATTTGAATAAGTTAAGTATGAATTTTTAAACAAAACAGTTAATTTGTTTTAAAAGGATTTTTCACAGTCGATGCAAATACGTTACTTTATACTTACTCAAATTATTTTGACCAATCCACACAAAACGTACCTATGTCAGAACTTTACACCAAAAAGTTTTCCGAAAATTCAATACCTACGTCTATTGAATTGGACAATCCATTAAACTTTTTCTCATTTCAAACTATCACCCAAGGATGATGTGGAAACTGTTAAACAAAGGAGGTTTAGTTGCCACACTACTAATAAGTAGAATTCAAGACAAGGAAAAAGTATTAAAATTCCTGATGCATTCGACCAAATGAACCAAGTTTTTACAGATATCTGAAACCGAACTCCGTAGAGTCGATTTTGTTTTATTTTATTTATGCATTATTGCGCACCACATACAGATGTATTAATTTAATTAAAGCAAGTCGATGATTAGTTTAAAAATATTGTTTTTTAGGATTTTTTTGCTCGTTACTGACAGTTTTAACTTGTTGCCGGCTTATTCTTGTAAAACCGGTCAAAATCCTTGCTGCGTCTGAAATTTCAACGCTTTAAAACTATGACTTAATTACAGGTCATTTTGATTATTTTGAAGTAAGATAATAAATATGCAAATGATAATTATTTATTTTATTACGTCTGTTAAATTACTAAGAAACATTTTTAGGAAAGTAGTTTGCACAATCGCAATTAACAGTACGTCCATATGAATTAAGCTACTACAGTCTGTATAGTCTGTAAACACGTCACATAGTTAAACTAAATTACACCAACGTTTCTACCACAAATATCTCAAATAATCTAATTCGCCATCAATTCCACACATTTTGTGTTATCGGATGGAAAAACTCCACAGAAACAAGAGGACCTACCAAACTTCGTTCTGATTAGTTTGCTTTTTCTGTATGTTTTTGTGTAAACTGCATATTATGGCTTTGGGAGTTTCGAAAAAGTTGTATGAGTGCAATAAAACCAGATCTGTCCTCAAACGGAGTAAGAAGCTTAATTTCGTTGCATTTCATAAAATTCAATTTTCTTTAGAAGAATTCAGTGAAGAGCTGCGTATCCCCGGATACCGCATCGGAGTGGGCTGCATAGCTGCTGTAATGCCTGTTCAACTTAATAACATCGTCGCTACAGAAAGGGATGGCGCTGCAATTATTGCTACATCCGAAACGACTTTAGAGCCGCGCTCGTCTCGCGATAATTTCCACTTTAATCATTATCAATGTTTATTTGAAAATTTATGTTCGACTTAAGTTATATCCAGGGAAAAGTTTAATATAAATCCTATGTTTTGTGACAACTGATATTTAGAGCTTAGATTTTCTAATTTAAAACGAATTTTTTATATTATGAGTAAAATCAACAATTTGAATTTTATAATAGTAATTCTGAGGGTGACAGCTGCTTTCAAGATTGTAGGCTATAGTTTCCTACAGTCTGTTCTAAATATGAAAAGTTAAACAAAGGCATTAAGAGACAGTTTTAATCCTTCATTAAGAATCGTCGTGTGAGCATCTTCTTGGCCACAATGTTGCCTCAAGAGCTATCTGCTATCATCGACGGAGTAAATGGCATTTGCTAACCCTCAAAAAATACACATCCACCCACCCAATACACCGAACAAAATCACAGTGAATTAAGACTCCCATTGCCATCCCAACAGATTGGTGAATATGGTATCATATAGTTTCCATTCTAAAATAATTTATTTAAAAAATATATATAAGGAAAACAATACAGCATAAATTTTCATGTTTACAGGTACTAAGTTGTAAATAAATTGTAACCGATATTAGAGGTGGCTTTTATCATTTTACAATATTTAACACCACTATTTATTCTTAAATATTTCAGTATTCACTTCTGTTTTCTATCACTTCTTTATGTCCATCTTATGAGTGTTCCTAAAAGATAAGAACGCCAATTTTATTTCATTCTGTTTTTATTTTTTTTGGTTCATAATTTCTTAGTGTACAATAAAGTTTATCGACAACAAGTTTCGCCGTCACTGCAGCTTCTAACTTATGTTCGGGTGGTGTTAATTTCACGACGTTGGCTGACAAATTCGTCGGAGGCGCGGTGTGCACAAGCTCGCACCTTTTTAATGCTCCTTCGAGACACGGCTCTTATCCCAACTACTCGGATCGCGATTTTTTCTCAAAAGGCAATTCAACAAATTGCTGTTAAGTGTGTTCGTTTTATTTGATAAATTACTTCTATTAAGCACTACAAAGATTCACGTTTGGTTTTTTCTGGCAAACTAAAATAAAATTATAACACCAAAACTTATAAACAAACAGCTTAAAACAGAAATATTATTTGTAATATGTAGGAGTTCTATTACCGAATTGGTGTTAGTGTCTAAACAAGTACTTGCATTAATCGGAAAACATTAATTGCAACCACAATTTAAACACCTCTATCTGTGGTTAATAGCAAAACAATCCAAAACCACTAATATCTAACCAAACTTCATGAGCTGTTTATTAAACTATTTGGTAAAAACAAAATATGTGAGAGCGTGTGTGGTTTCTTGGAGGCATTTTATTCGAATATTTTTAATAAACAACAAAAAGAATAAAAACACACACATATAGCAACAGTCTTACTGCTTGTCGAGATAATTTGAAAACAACCTAAAAGTACCAAAGAATAATTATATTTTAAAGAAAAATCCGTTTTTAGTACGACCATTATAAGGTGCGAAATTCTTCAGCTGTTACAGAACAATTTCATTATTAAACCATTATTGCTTTATTACCGGGGCTGGCAGTTAGAGGTGGAATTACTCAATCCGACTCTTGATAGCAGACAGCACCTCAACAACATTAACATATTCATAACAAACCCCCTCGTGCAATTTTGAAGCTATTCCATTACTCACAATCTGGAATGCTTTTGTATTGTACAATAAAATATGGGAATAAGTTTATTCTGTCCGGTTGAATTTTCAGTTGATGCTTTATCCGATCCCGCATATTTGCAGATATTTGTTTACCTGTTATACTGTTTTTTCAAAATCGTTTTTTATCGTTTCTAATAGTCGTATGAAATAAAGCGGAACAATGAAAAATTGCCCATACGCCATATTTAATATCTAGTTAAGTTGCACGAAAGCAGTAAGAGTAGCACGAAAGCGTAAGACTTTTGACTATTTATATGAACTAGACTAGTTTATGTTATGTTAAGTTCCCTCATGTGTCTGGCTATGAAATATTTTATAGTCAGAATCAAAAGTACCAACCGATCATTTACTCAGTCCTACTAAAGCTAATAGCTCTATGTTTTGTGAGTGACATGGTGTTAACTCATAAGCGATAATTATGAAAATACACGCGGATACAACAGCGCGGGCGTGTTATAATAAAAACAGCATTATTAAAATTCGGGCTTTACAATATCGCATTGGTACAGTGACAAGGAGTGCGTTGGCGTATTTTTAATGAATTTATTTCGATTTGCCCGCCGTAGTGCTGGAAAAGCGTGCTTGTAAAGTTAATTATATTTACGGCGCTGGAGTTGGTTGTCGCGTAATTTGGCGGTTTCCATACCAGTGAGTAATTAAGCGATTGTTTGCCATTTTGCGATAATTGATGTTGGTGTGTTTGATTTGCGCTAATTATCTTTCAAGCATTAAATTATTAATTCAGTCCGAATGCATTTAATAACAGTTAACTTTATGTAATCCAATTTCCACCATGATTTATGATTTGTATTTTTTTATTGACAGTCTTTGGGGGTCTGCGAAAACAGTTCTGTCCTTGCACCTATATGATTGCGAGTCTAATGGCCCGGTTTTTGTTTATGTTTGAAATTCCTCGAAGCGTTTGTTTTCATATCACAAGTTGTATATCTGACCCGTTCGTTTTACATACATTATTCTTAAAATTTCATTGACAAAAAATACTTTAATAATGAGTTCACGTATTTATTATTAAATAATTACACAGAACGTATTTCTGACCTAACATTAAGATACAAATCCTGTGACGTGGGTATCTAGGGTATTTACTAGAGATATTTCGGTCTCACTAACACTCAGGATTCGAAACTGACATTTGTGAATGCTAGTAACATTTGTGTGCATAAAAACATATTTGTCTTGGTGCGGAAATCGAACCCGAGCCCTCACGCTCCGCAAGTTGGCGTTTGCACAGACTCTATTATATTGTCCTTCATTTACACTATCCACACACACATACACGAAAACCATTAATAATACGTTTGACTTCACAATAAAACTGGGTAGCAATGATTACATTTTTAACCCGTACGCCAGTATTAATGGTTATGAATGTTTTAGTTTTATTAACGCCGAAAATTTCAACAGAACTAATTTTTTCACACACACTTTTACCCTTTTTTAAATAAATATTAAACACGAATACTCGTATGGTTTGTGATGGGAACTTATTGCTTTTTTTTTCGTAATTCCAAGCTAGGGGAAGCATGCCAGATTTTTTGCCGGCAGAATTGCGATGCTCACAAATACATACACATATTAAAATCAACTTGCATTTTCCTCTCATTCATCTCATAATTTTATTTGCAGCTTCAAGCCAAGAACGTGCTGCGTGCATTTTTATTCACACGTAGTGGTGATTTGTAGCTGTGACTTGAAAACAGCGAATACAATGGGCTGATACTCGTACAACTGCCAGGTTTTGCTGCTGTCTTAATTTTCCCAGTGCAGTTTTAAGTACAATTTTATACAAAAAGAACTAAAGCTAAAAAAACACGATCATCAGATATCTCTGTCAACAAAATTATGTGAGTTATTAGCACTTAAAATCAAACATGGGCCCATCATAAGTGGAAAAAGTTGTACTCTCCTATTCCGTCTGAATCTCTACAATAGAAAGAAAGAATAAATAATGTCAAAAGCATTTGATATTTATCATACAACACCGGGCTCGTGGACCTCTGTCAATCACGTAGAAAAACCTTACCCAATACCAACATAAAATTATGAATTTGATATTTCGCAATATTATAAATCTGTGTCTGTTAAGCCTTCTTCACTAAACTACTTCATAAAATTAAAAGAAATCTGAGAACACCTGTATTATCTATACTACTGGAAAAAATTAAAGGATCAAAAAATAAATCCAAATTTTTGGGCGTTTTTTAACAGGCCGTAACTTCGAGAAAAATGGTCGTATAGGAAATTAAAAAAAAGAAAATTGTAGCTCTAAGTCTCTAGTTTTTGGATTAATACATTACAAATTTGTAGCATTAGTGGTTTCTGAGTGATCTTAGGAAAACCAGCAACAAAAAAATTCAAAATTTTTAATGCTTCTTTTTTTTTATATATACGGGCGTGGAAAAAAATGTTCTTGCTTAACCCTTATAAAGATCGGATACTTTGTTTATTTAGCTTTAATTTCTATCATTTAACACCTCGATATGTTTAGTTCTCGCCGAGATATCAGTCTCCAAATGGAAAAGAATCCTTTTGTCTTTAATTATCGATATCTCAGCAACCAATAATTGCACACCAAGTTAAAGGTGCGTTTCAAGAATTTGAATAAATATCCTTTAATCATGCATCATGTTACATGCATTTGAAAATGCAACAAAAAATGAGCTTGAGGTGGTGTTTTGGAAAATCAAGCCCTGGATCGAAAATATTGTGAAACCCAATAATGTTAAGTGTGCATTTTACAGTTCAATATGTCCACGAAAATCCTACAAAGTGCCAAATTAATCCATCCAGCCGTTTTTTTGTTTCAATCGATCAAATTTTTGAAAAAAATAAGCGATCACGTTTTTGCTCCAAAAACTAGAGACTTGGAGCTACAATTTCCTTTTTTTAAATTTCCTGTACGACCATTTTTCTCGAAGTTACGGCCTGTTAAAAAACGCCCAAAAATTTGGATTTATTATTTGATCCTCTAATTTTTTCCAGTAGTGTATATACCTACTATACGTATATTTAAGTCGACCTAATAAACAGAACTTGATAAAATCTGACTACAGAAAGATATTGTAAATAACAATATACTCTTCAAAGTATTGAAGACAAATTGTTTATCAGATCCAACCCAATAATATTCCACATTTACATCCAACAACAAATAGGCTCACTAAGATACATCAACTCATATACGTCCCACTGCTGGGCACGGGCCTGCTCCACCTTTAAGAGGGTTTAAGGCCTAGAATAGTAAGAGATATCGGAATCATTTCTTGTCACTCAACACAGTGTTGGACAAGAACAGGCCACGGGTTCGATTTATGTCCAGTGGCCTAGATAATATATGTTCTTGTGTAGGCTATATGCTGTATCACTGTTGGATATGTTAAACTCCTCCTTTTGATCGTCTTCTGAATAATTTCATTGCGTGGTGAAAACTAATTAGGTCTCCGATATAGACACGTTGGGCTTAGCTACTTGGTGTCAATTCTGTGCTTACCTCTGATGATCATGTGTGTACAGGAATTGCAGTGTGGAGTGGGATAGTCTCTATATTTATGTCAGGTATTTATTTATTGAACCGCAGTGCACTGACCATGAAGTAAGGTTAGTTTGTCGTGCTTGTACAAACAGCACCTTTGTTAAAATGTAAGCAACTGAAACTATGAAACATCAGAGAATCCTCGTACCACATATAGATATATACGTGTGTTCGTGTAAAGGATTGAAGCCGTCGCAGTTGAGCCGAGCTCCGGTTTTTGTTCGGGGCTCTTTCAACTGTTTAGTTGTTGCATTATTAGTTTTCAACTCCGCAAGTTTAGTATTTTCGGCTCGGTTTCTCCCGTCGAAATTAAACGCATACTTTAATATTGTTAGGGCTTTTTATTTGAACTTCAGGTTTGACTAATCTAAAGTTTTAATCACGATCCTGCTTGAACAAACCTTTCTTGTTCACTGGCCATGATGTTGAGTGTTTTTCGTTTAATTAACTGGTAATGTTCGTTGATTTTGTTTTAATTGTTAATTTTTTATTGGCGTATGTCGAAGGAGAAATAGCTTTACCCTCAGTAAATGAAATGTATCTTAAGAAGTAAATAGGTGCAGTCCATTTAAGAAACATCATATGTAATGAATCGTTTTCCATAACTTTGGTATTTTCATATAACTCATTAAACTGCAAATATAGTCAAGAGTAAACAGAAACAAAGCAAGGCATTATAAAATGAAAAATAGGCAATCAATAGTTACAAACGTCACAATTAATGAGAAAATTTTGTGGCCAGTACTAAAAAGAATTTTCGAATTTCGTTCATACTTACACAACTACTACAACGGAAATCTTAAATACTATCTCGAAAGATGGGTTGCAAAGAGCAAACCGATTTAGCTATACCTACCTATTGTTCCGCCATTGAGGTTTAGTTGTCAAAGTTCTCACTACGCTAAAATTACAGTCTTGCATTTTTCTCAGCGCAGGAATCAACCCTTATCTCCTATTTTACAACCTGGTGTCCTTTTTATAAGATAACCTACTGCGCCGTTGAGACTGTAAAATAAAACAAGTCACACATTACTACATCAAAGAAATCACCAACAAATAAATAAATCAATCCCTAATAATTGAAATATTCATGGATATCGAGTAAATAATTTATGGAATTTAATAATAGAACAAATATGCACAGCATTCATAAATGAAAACGGACAAAAATAATTCATCGAAAAGCCACTAAAATAAAAAGGGAAGCGAGCGATGCTACGGCCCCATCGAAAACTGTATTCGAAGGCTGCCGGCTCATACGAGGAGGTGTTCCGGTGCAATTAACTTGATTTATTTGAAGCATTTACTTATTCAGTGCCGTGGTTACTGCGCTATAAGAACACGCAATGGTTTTATTTAAAAATTCCTTCCCCTAACATCGTGAATCTAGTGCTCTAATATCGCTTCCATAATTTGGGATTGTCACACTAATTGCTTTCGTCTGACAAATCTCTTTTGTACATAAGACGAGGGCAAATATTAGGCATTTTGCATAGCTTTTTGTCATATTTCTCTTCTGGTGTTTTTGGATAGATAGGGGAAGGTGATAAGAGAAGCAAAGATGGAAACAAAAATTTTTCAAGTCTCTGGTATTCATAATTATGGTTAAAGTTGCTACTACATCTTTTTGTTATTCCTCATAACATACCTTGTTTTAATTGTTTGAATATACCTGAATTTCAATGAGGCCTATTTGTTCTAATTTAAAATGTATTTATAGAAATTTGTTCCTGGTAAACATCTGTTAATAAAATAAATATACTTACATAGGGACATACGTACGAAAATGATTTCTGTTAAGCCAAATAAAAATATCTAAGAAAATATTTTGTTTCATCATCATCATCATCATCATCAGCAAAAGGACGTCCACTGCTGGACATAGGTATATTTTGTTTACCTAAAAATTATTATAAACTCCCGTATAAATAACTTGATATATCACTGTTATATTTTGAACATTACAAATGATTAAGGAATTTTCACCTGCAATTCATTACAGATTTCAATTTTATTTATTATTGTGAAACAAATTATTTAATTATTAAAATAACAAATTTATTGAATGCTATAAAAATTAATAATACAAAATTAATTACAAAATAAGCAAATATTTCATAATATCTTCCATTAATATTAATTTATGTAGCAATTTATTTTTTGGTTCATTCGATACCATTCACGTTCGATGAAAAGAAAATTAAAGCAACTGTATTCCGCCAAATGAATAGTTAAAAATTAAGTTGATTTAACCTTTTCATTACTTGTACGAATGCGTTATGATTTTATGTTTATAGTTCGTTATTTTGAATGCATTTTTCATGCTAGCCCTTCAAATGAATGTTATTCTATATGACAATAGCACCGATGTATTGTTTTCATACACTCTAAAATACCCAACTTAATATATCAGCCCTTATTATTCATAAATAAAACGATTACATTAATTTTCTCCAAAAAGAACAGTAACGCTTATTTAAAGAACCTAAGTTTCTTAACAGAAACTATGTTATTATTCTCAATATTGATAAAAGCCCTATGCACACGCAAAAAATGAATTAGTGCTAATAAAATAGATACCTTGCCTAAAATTTAGATAATTGAAAATCATATAAAAAGTACAAAAACATTTGATATAAGGCGGTTCTCAAACAGGTGCAGTTTCTTTTAGGTAAATAAAAAAAAAATAAATAATACAACAATTTTCTGTTCCATCGGAAGTTCGCCCCTTTCATCGTATTTCAGTGCTTTTCTCAATAATATCGTATATTCAATTTTATTAACAGGCTCGGTCACAGCATTTCCCTTATTTGTCTTTTATAAATATTCATTTTGGAGTGACGAATAAATATTACATGTAAACCTGCACTCACGCCCTTATCCCCGAGGGCGTAAGTAGAGCTTTTTTATGACATTCACATTTTCACACGTAATATTGGTGAGCGTTTTGCTGTTTGGATACATTTCCTAAGAATTTCTTCTCGCAAAAATCCAATTTTAATTTTGCCTTGACTAAGAATTAAACTCGTGATAATACATGTGACACCCCAAAACACAGTCATGACTGGTCAAAGTCAAAGTAGTTTTTATTCAAGTTGACTTTGACAAGTTCTTTTGAATAGTTAGTTTAAATAAGCTATTGCCGCTTCGAAACATATTCTCGCTGCGAATAAATGGCAAGAAACTCTCTCAGCAACTTGAAACTCATTTTAATAAATATCACATATTTAATAATTATGAAAAATGCGCCTTATATTGGATTATTATTGCCGTGTCGTGTTTGGCTCGAAGCTTGGCACGTAGCCATTCATATCCCCAGAAGTCTAGAATATTGGCAGCTAAAGAATGAGCCGAGATCATGCAGTAAATTAATATTAACATAAATGTAACACTGCATACACAGCTCATTGTTACTACTTTAAAATTTATAATAATAGCCTACAGTAGTGAGTCATGTTTTGGGATTTACTCTTTACATCTTCTAGCATTGCCTCTCTGTCTTTGGAGCGAATGTTTGCAAAGTGACAACTTTTTGTGTCAATATATTATTCTATGTAAACACGTCACATAATTTATTCTGCTGAGCACCGGTCTTTTCTATAACTGATAGTGAATATTACAATATATAAAAACAAAACAATGTCTAATAAAATAAATGGCTGCAAAAGTCAAAACCCAGTGTTTAAACTCACCTATCACTCTCTTGAAGAGCTAAGAAAAACATTATGATTATATTTATTTCGTTTAAAAACTACGTAAATACCAAAGAGCAATATACGTTTATAAATAAATAAAGGTAACAAATAAGTAAATCACAATGTTAGGCGCAATTCTTACAAATAAATATTCTTTTTTGAATAAATGAGATCAAACCTCAAATACTTTCAGGTAAAAGCCGAGCAATTCTGAGAATTTATTTATAAATATCAGTATGTATAGTAGTGGATAGCGTCAGTAGTAGTCTCGATTTCGAATCCCGCAAGAATTGACTTAATCATAAGAACGGGCCGCGAAAATCGTTCTCGTCCAAACGAGCCCCCGGGGAGGGGAGCTATCGGCCTCCTTTTGCTTTCTTTAACTTGAGCCGATCTGGCTGCAAACTTGCCAGGATTACAGCGGACTTACCCTCTTACGGCTGTATGAAAAACTTGAACCGTTAAAGTGTTGTTGCATTTTTTGTAAGGCTCTCAAGCGGTAGTCATTTTAAAAGTAGCTGCTTTAAAGTGAGCCAGTTTTCTTTTTATTCAAGCCAACTATTTAATATTTCATACAGGTGTTGTGATTCAAAATGTGTTGGTGAATTTTGTGGGAGTTTTTCTTCGGAATAAAATATATGGAGGGAAATATTTTTTTTTTCTATTGGACGTGTTCTCTGTTATCGATATAGTGTTTTTCTTTTTGTTATTGCTTACTTGTCACATTTTATTGTGCTGCAGTTATTTATAAATTTAAAATATTTTTTTCGATTGATATGGATGCTTTGCGTTCCTTCCTGAAGGGGCTGAAGCTAACGATATTGGTACCACTTGATGATTGACAAAATCACTTGATTTCTTTATTGTCTATTTTATTTATTGACTTGTTTCAACACTAGTTTGCCAACCCTTGATCACAAGAAGCTTTGTTAAAATGGTTTAATTAATATATATTTACGTATGTTTGAACTCTGTGATTTAATATTTGCTATGATACTCATTTATGAGTGACGAAGACAAACAACGAGGCGCAATCTAATTCATAGATGTCAGTTGTCATTAGGTTCCAGTTACATAAGACACCAAACAAATAGGTGTAACACTTAATAATTATTACGCGTGTACCTTGAACCCAATCTACCTTTACCATTTTCAATGGAAATTAGACCTTAACGCAAATAACTCAGAGTAAATTTTCACATGAAAGCTTTCTTAAAATTTGATACAGTAAATAGGAGTGCGAGAACGCAGAGTATTAGCGCTGGCTTATGGCACTGTATTAATTTTGAACCGTAGTAACTTAGGTGGTGACAGAACTAAGACATTAACACATAATTCACTTTGTAACGCAAATGAAACTAGCGCTTAATTTACTGTTATAATTTAGTGAATTCCTTTACGGTCTCAAAACGTGTTGGGGTTGGGAGTATAGTTTTAACATCGCGATAATCCAGCGAAAACTACGTCTGCCTTCATGTGGATTAAAATTGATTCAACTAACGACTTTAGTCAAGTTAATTTGTTTGCTTATCTAAAGCTTTTACTCAAAAGATATGATCAAATTAAAATAAGAATACAAATTGTGCATAAAACAGCAACACGTGAATGCTTTGCTCATTTGTCATTCAGAGTTTCCTTATGTTTTATTATTCCAGTAGATATGAACAAGCAACAGCACGTGAAATTGGCTACAAAAAAGAAAAGAGAAAATCACACGGAGCGTAGCATCACGGGCCAACTCGGTTCGCGAACTACATTACAGTTTACATAAAAACATCGTGTTGAACGACAACGGGGCATCAACTTTCCCAGCGAAGACATAAGCGAAATTGAATTACACATATTGAAAAAGAAATGTGTAGCTCCTTGGTAGGCGTGGTTTTGGTCGGAAGACTCCTCCTACCCAGTGATCCGCGCATGAATCGCAGTAATATCGCTCTCAAGTCGGTCGCGCGCGGCGTGTGTCGCGCGGTACGACGGCCAAGTCAGTGCGAACTGAGCCGCGCGCTAGGGCTGTGCCGACCTGTGCGCACCCGGACCAAACTTCTCGCTTCTCGCGACGCGCCGTCCACCGCACTTGTCGGCATCATTTCTCGCTTCCGACCTACACACGACTAACTTTTGTGTTTCACTTCACCCAAATTTAATATAACTTTACCGGATCAACTCCACGGCTCACGTAAAAGTAATGACTGTAAACACAAAATTAATTAAGCAGACGATTATGGATGGATATTGTACTTGAGTGTGATCCAGTTAAGTGTATGTGGACAACAAATATTTGCATGGAGTCGGTGTTTGAAAATGAAGAATTCAAAAACGTTATTTTGATTTGTAACTTTATGTAGTAGGTGAGTATTTATGCACGGCTCGAATTTAAAGTAGAGTGTCCAGTTTCAAACATATTTCACAGACAATAAAGTAGGGGAATACATCAGCAGTCACACAAAAAATAGCACTGGCGCAGCATAGCTCACTGCAGACGAAATACACATAGCCTGAAATTTCCATACAGACTTTTTGTTATAAAAAGTTACTGTGTACCCAGTTCTATCCTTCAACTACTGAAATTTCTGAATAACTGTCCCCTACTGTTCCAGCTTTGTTATATGAATGTGATTAATACTTTAGCTCTCGAATTTTTTACTTCATAAAATAGAAAACTTTTTACACATTAAATTTTATACACTATAGCAAAGTTTAGTAACAAATTTTGACTAATTATATTATTGACAATTTTGACTGATAATAAATTATAGAATTAATAATTTTCATTATTTTTAAAAATATAATACATTTCTAAAGGATCAGCCTTTTGTCACGGTTTCATTTTTTAACCTAATTAAAAACTAATAAATTGCATATAAATTTACATTCATTTATTTTAGAACTTATTTATGTTATATGTTTTTATCATAAGTTAAATAGTAATTAATCAGAACACCTTATATCAAACGACGTGTAAGTGTTTTTTCGAATATAACTTTTATTAAAATCAATAAATAAATTTATTAATGTAATAATAATTAATATCCGGTCAAAAAACCATTGTAAAATTATCGACTTCATAATTACATGTGTGATTGTTTTTAAGAACTGTTATTACAACACTCCGGAAACACACAATATTCATCAGTCCATGCGAAGAATTACACATTCCAACCGAATATCCGTCATTAAAATAGGAATTCATTAACAGAATGAAGACAAATTATATTTTCCATGATGGCGCGTCAAAATATTGTTTCCCTGTACTCTTTTATCACAATATTAAATTGTCCGAAACACCCAGAATAAAGAGTCAATACATTTTTTTAATAAGTTGTTCATTAACTTAAAAGCTTCTTGAAAGCTTAACAAGAAGCTTCATCAGTTTTACAAAATGCGGACCAACATAATTTAATATTCTATTCATTTTCTGTATGAATTTCTGTGTACGGAATTTTTTAAGAGCTTTGATAAAAAAAGCTATATGCTTTGTACATCTTTTTGCTTTACCTGACTGGAAATTTGTTTTTTCGCTTAACATAATTTTGAGCCACTTTTTGTTTACGAGATGTTCAAATATTCGTCATAGCTGGCGAGATATTTAATATGCACAGTCAATTTGGATACAGATAGACGTCGCGTTGGGACGTTATATTTAAACATATTTTTATTAATAAAGCTTTGAATAATTTCAATAATTTAAAACAAGACAGAAATAAATGGAAAAATTGTGTGCAAAAATATTCGTGTCAGTATTTTTTAATTTCATGTTTTTCTGGGTCAGCAGTATAAAAATATATTTCACAGAAATTAATGTGCAATAGGAATTGAAGAGTTTTAATTTAAAAATTTTCTTTATAAATATTAATGATCCGCATAAAAATTTTAGTGAATATGTATTTAACACTCACCGTTCAGTGAAACTAATGAAAGAATAAATAAATAAATACACCCAACAGTCACATACATAGTCCTGACCCCACGCTAAGATACGAGTCTTGTGTCGTGGGTATCAGAAACTACTAGAGACTTTTCGGTCTCACAAACACCCAGACCCGAAACAAATATTTGTGGATCACACAAACATTTGTCTCGGTGCGGGGATCGAACCCGCGGCCGCTCGTTTCGCAAGCTGGTGTCTAGCCAACTGCGCCACGGGAGCTGTCACTAAGAATATCTATATTTTTTCAAATTATTAATTTTATCGAGCCCAGTGCGTGCCATTGCGGGCTCTATGATACGGGCTGATGAATACTAGAAAATATTTTTTTATATTGAGCTATTTTTAATAATTTAATATTTTAATGAATTTCCTAATATACTGTGACTATAATATTACTATAAACAATTTCCTTTGCAAAAAAGTTTAGAAAAGGTGTAAAAACTTACGTACAGTAAAGTTATTAGAGCACAACAGTAGATTTAGTCTCCCTTGTCCTAGACTCGATTCCGGGAATTATAAAATATCAACGAAATTTTCCAATATGAAAATTTTCGTAACAGCACTGTTTTTTGGTAACAAAAGAACCACTAAAAAAATGTATATCGCTATTGTTCTTCAATCGTACAATGCACCCCGTTTCCTCATATTTGACGATAATAAAAAGTAACTTATTTTTTCTAAGATTTGCATAATTAAGAGTTCCATCATACGATTCGACCACAGTGTAACTCACTTATTTGCTTGTATGGTCTCTTAAACAAGGCAATAAAAATAAATATTTTTGCCCAAAGATACAAATTATTATCATTGTGATCATACCCAAGGAGGCATGCCCGTTTAAAAAAAAATAAAATCAGCTACGCACTTTAGCAATTTTACAAAAGCTCAAATTAAATTTGTTCAAATTAAAAAATTTATTCATATATTTTCAGGTGTGTGATAAATTGACATAGTGTTTGAATTATTTAAATGTCGTGCTTTATATAAATAAATAAAAAAGGTTCGATCTTCGTACCTCCTAAAATATCTTCTAGCAATGAACATCATATGACTACTGATCATAATAGTATGCATACGCAATCTTTTCCACTTTAGTATGATATATTTTAAGTCCAACGAAAAGGGTGAACCTACAGCCGTTTACAAGCCACAAAGTCTGAAGTAATCAATACTACCAGTAATTTTAATAAAGATAAAATGTAATACTAATAAATGAGTTTTTATCACGCCCAAAACATTTGATGCGGCTTATTATTCCGTTTGTATTGTTCATTCGCGGTAAATTCATATTTAAACCTTCATTAATAAACAATGTTACCCAAATGTTTGCGCTAGCGTCCCACAACAGCTAGGTGGAGGCAGGCATTTATTTTTATCGCCTATTACAGCGTTTCTTAATCTTGCGATCGTGGGAATTGTGTAATAGGCTCGCAAATGTACATAGAAATAATAATAAAACAACGTTAAAATATGCAGGCTCGCTTGTCGCGTATCTGAGTAAATTTGATATTTTAATGAATGTAATTAAATAAAAATTAAAAATTTACAAGCATGTATATAAATTCAAATTTGCCTGTCATTTGTGTTTGCTTGTGTGTGTGTGTGTATTTTACAATCAAATTTGTCAAATGTAATATGACTGCTGAAAAATATGCAAACGTTATGCAGTTTTTATTTATGTCAACAGGAACTACACATTTGTCATATATGTTTAATGAATAAATCCGACCCGCGATCTCATTGTAGTTCTCGAAAGATATTATATAATAAGAATCATTGGTTTTCGTTTATAATTTTTATTTTTTAATTTTCAACTAATCACATTATTGAATATTTGTCACTAAATATTAAATGGAATACTCCACTTTTCATCTGAGTGGCTATGAAAACATGAAAAAACTGATCGAAAAAAGATAGACGAAATAAAATCCAGTAGTTTGCATCCATTTGTTGGAAAACAGAAACCCAAGAACACGTAGGAAGTAATAAAAATTAATTAACCCTTAAACGGCGGTAAAGCTAATTTTTATCAGCGAGCCCTTATCTAAATAGTGTGAGAAACACAATTTAAATGGATTTGTAGTCGCGAGTGAGGTCTGGCTTCCTGAACAGTGAGTAATTTAAAGACGGCTACACCGCTGATATCTGTGGGCGCATCCATTACCCTCCAACAACGGGGTAGAAGTGGCCATAAATTATAAGCGTGAATACTTATACGCTGATTTATATTGAGCACTAAATTGTGCATAAATAACAGTAGAACAAACTACAAAATCTCTATAAAAGAACACGCTAGAAATAACAGTACATTACTGAATAATAATAAGCGAAAACCTTTGGTATATCACGGCTGTATTCAGCCACGTAGCACATTTTTCACGTACGTCACCAGTTTAATAGGCGATGTTGGAGTAATAAAAATTACGGGCCCCACAGAGACCTAGATTTATCACCTAGCCACCGAGTACTGGTGCCGCTTTTTCACAACGAGATGAAAATACGAGATTTAATTTATTAACTAACAATTTATCATAATATCTAGTCAGTTTTTTTGGGGTTTTGGTGGAAATATTTTTGCGTTTCATACTATTTTTTCCTGATTAGCATACGTGGGATAGAGAATGGTTCACTTTTCACTTGGGCAGTGCAATCCACTAGCGCAAAACGTTTACGACTATCTCTCACCAAACGATTTTCCAACCGGATAAACAGACTGAAAACGAAATGCTGTAGAGTAGGTCAGTATTAGGGAATGCAATCCCGACTCGAGATTGCAAATTCGAGATCCCGCGGGATTAGAAATATCAATCCCGCGGGATCCCGGAATTTTCGGGATCCCGTCTAGTTTTAAAAAAAAATTAATTTGGATGACTAAAGAAACTAATAACTGCTTGTTTGTGATAGTGAGGTTAAGTAAAATAACATAATAAAATATGACATGACCACGTCTCTGAATTTCGTGATAAACTCAAGTGGGTATCTATGCGCCTTTGCCGGAATACTCGTATTCTTTTGCTACTTTTTCAAATTTTATTCAATCCCACTGCTCCCCGTTATCTTAAATATAGGTTCCGTTTTCTAAGCGCTACACATGCACGACCGCTTAGGTCCTCAGAAAATTTAACACTTGAAATAAGCATAGCACCAAATTTCTTAATAATTCTTTTACAGTCCATGCTGCACGTCTGTGGAATGAATTACCACTAACAATTCGTAAAGCTAAACTTCCACTTTTAAAAAACTTCTCAGAACTTACTATTCTAAACTTTATATTTTATTTGGTAAATTCGTATTCTTATATGTATGTCGTTTAGTATTTATTATATTCTTTTATTAATAGTGTTGCTTTTATTTCTGTAAATTACTCATGCAATCTTTACACTAATATCTTCTATTCAATGTTAAGTTAACATATCTTCTTTTTACATTCATGTATGTTTATGTATGTATTTGTTATTGATATACATTATTAGATTTTTTTTCTGTTTCTATTTTACAATTCTGAAGACAACTGCCAGAACTACGACCTTTCATTCCAGTCGCGTAGCTTGTCTGGAAGAGATCGCAGCTAGCGATAAAACTCGTATTCGTTATGCTTCATTAATGTTTTATATTTATTTTATTGTATAGTGTACAAAAAGTACATAAATAAATAAATAAATATTACTCCAACGAAAATAAAATCCTTTTTTTTAATCTTACCAACCAAAAATAATTATCAGGTTTTAAGGAAATTAACATAGGTAAATTAGATAATCAAAATAATAAACATATTTCAAAGGAATTAGGAAGTAGTTACCAAAAACGAGTGATTTTGAAAATGACTCCTTAAAAAACAAAGGCTACCAAATAATAGTATCATCTGCTAAACGGCATCTAATGTCCTTTGCAATGTATCGCGCTGCTGAGAATGCCCTCTCCGACTCAACACTGGTTGGCAATAGCGTGGCGAAGCAATTATATGCAAACTGCAAAAATCGCCCCCTTGTTCCTCCACACTGAAATAAATCCTGACTACTGCCGCCCAATCCCGTCAATCTCGAACGGGATCTCGTCATATGATGCGTCGGGATTGATCCCGAAAAATTACTCGGGATCCCGCGGGATCCCGATCTCGCGGGATCGGGATTGCATTCCCTAGTCAGTATGGCGTGTTTTACTACATATTACATTACATTTTCTCTATACCAACCCGTTTGTACTGGAACAAGTATTTTGAAATAGATTTAGCCGATAGTTTATCGATTTGTAAATAAATCTGGTAGATCATAAAATTCAATTACAGATACTATCAATACTCTAAAACTCACCATTTCATTAATTTACTGAATTCTTTACTGTTATATTTATTTTAAATTTTATTTCAACAAAAAGTGACACATGGTATAATTAATTATGAGAAAATATTTTTACCGGCCCGTCATTGTCCGGTGAAATCAATAGCCGCCCAATATATGCCATCATTTTGACATCTAGAATTTCGTACGCGGCTTATAGCTACAGAGTAGACGCGGCACAAACTGTGAGCGAAGAGCGATTCGTCTTATTTCTTACAGCTTCAAATATTATGACGAATAGACATTGCAAACATAGTTTTCCAGCGTTCGTCGAAATCTTGTAATAATAGCCTCGCCTCAAAACCTTTAAGACACATAAGCTGGCAAAACACGATTTCGAAAGTACATGTCTGCCTATCCGTCGCGATGATAGGCGAGACTAATAGAATTAATTAAAAAAGAAGAAGCGACTGCAACACATAGTGTAAATACAGGCATCTAGTCTTTGTTAGATATCTAACAACTACACCCATTAGGTATTTTTTTGTTGTTGGTTCAGAAATGGTACAAACCGACTCGATTTGTAATATTTTGGAATTAAACGGAAAAAATACGGTCAACATGTCTGAACTTTTTTTGGTAATCATTTTTAATACTAAAATATCGTATATATAATATCGTAATTTCATAAATTTACTGCTGACTATTACAATAATTAAATTATTGGGATTAAGTATTTTGTTTACATTTCAAATTTTAAATGGAAATATTACAGATACATAATTATACACATTACCAATTCGACTGATTTATTTTTACTAGGATACTTTGCGTAAATATTTATTTTATTAAGAATTTAATAAATAATACAGTATTTAATGAATATTAAAGGTTATAATGTTGCCCACGACTTAATTAAAGGGGGGAATATTCACAATATTTTCCAAGATACAATATTGAATGTGTTACTAAGCTCATAAACTTTTGACTTGTTGAACAAGAACCATACATCTTATGAATTTAACATTGTAGTGAAAAAAGGAATCAAAGAAAGACATTAAAAATTTTGCTATTGAAGAATAGAAACATATATGGATATACGAAAAAAACGGGATGCTCAAACCCAGATGTTAAAATGCAGGTGAAATAAAAATCTGGCGCAGGAAAACTGCCAATTTCAGGAGTGGATTGAAAATGGCTTATG
This sequence comes from Cephonodes hylas, assembly GCA_030295005.1. NCBI lineage: Eukaryota > Metazoa > Arthropoda > Insecta > Lepidoptera > Sphingidae > Cephonodes > Cephonodes hylas. The sequence continues at coordinate 9,198,045 of AP025362.1, read as the reverse complement.
GCCAACATTCTCTTTCGCGTGGTGGGTTTTTCATTTTTAATGCTACACCACATAAACAAGGTCAGATTGTACAGGCCGACACAGATTTTTATATTCATTAAATACAAACCAGTATAAGGGTATTAGAAATAGTAGTCTTCACTTCTCAATAAACTTATAAAAGACTGGACTTATGTTTAATTACATGTTCTACCAGCATGTATGTTTTTACTATAATAGAATCGTAATAGCTTTGACTAGAGTACACTTACGTTAGCAAATGACCATAGAAACGTTATTTCTTCACAAAAATATTTGTTTTGACAATAATTTGAACGCTGTCATATGTAATGATGATCTTGGCGTACTTATGGCATTTTATATTTAGGTTTTCCAGAGCTAGCTTTCATTTAAGTAAAGCAAAAACTATAACTTTTTAGTCTCTTTTACTTCTGTCAAAAACAATGTTCATCAATTTATATTTCAAAATCGCTACTTTACCAACTTAAATTACTTCTTCATTCTTAAGCTCTTCATGATTTATGTAAATGATTTAAATAATGAAAATGCGTCATAATAAGTTTTACCTGTACTGCGCTAACATCAATAACACGATGCAATCACTTTGTCCATGTAGGTATATACCTACTAGTTTTAGTGTCACATTCACGAATTCAACTTTATTAGTGGGTGTATGATGGCAATACAGATAGGCTTTCTGCCTCTCTATCATTGACAAATCCGAAGCAAATCAGCAATGCCTAAACTATTCCCTTTTCCATTCAATTGCTTTTACAGGACGTCGGACTTAACTAGCCTCAAATGCAAGTGATAAGAGATTATGGAATGCTTTCATGGTGCACACGATCAATAATTTGTATCGCGTACAGAACTAGCGCTTTATGCTAAATGCTGGTAAATTTATCCTCATCGGCGTGCATAGGGTGCATACACATTGACTCGGCGGCCCTCATTCAAACCCAGTTATAGGCAAACATGTCCATTTTAGAAATGTTACAATATGCACGCCCGCAGTCGAACCGCGGTCCACGCGCTCCGTGTCGTATGACGGGCAAGTTTTTGCACGACACGTTACACCCGCCATTCATTAGACCCCCGATGCTGTCCGTGTCCGCATTAATTACAGGATGCCTCTGACGAATGACATGCAAATACTCGGCTTAGGCCATAACAGTGCGCGGACACGGCTTACGTTTGTTTCGCCGATGAATTGTGAATTTGTTGTATTGAAATCCCCAATATGTGTGAAACAGTTTCGGGGAGTAGGCTGTCTGTAAGCGAATTATGAAGATTTTAACAGATGATACTAACATGCTTAATTGAGATTGACGTTTAAGATACCGAGTACCTAGTATTAAAAAAAAATCCTCGAAAGGGTAAAAACTACAACCAAAATATACACATGTGTTGATATATGATTGAAAACGCGATAGAGTGGGTCGAATGAGACAACTTACATAATATATACTTTAAATACATAAATTATAAACAATCGCGATCCAAAGTTGAGATCAGTAGTACAATCCCCAAAAATGTTGTAGTTGCCTACGAGAACTTCACGGATTTTGGAAAATGATCACGGTCGCTATGAACACCAATGCGGAATAGGTGCATTGCCACTATCGTTGAATTGGATATGGAAATTTTAGGAAAGGACTAGAAGCTTCCAGCACCCATACTAGCCGGGCGGAATATAGCAGCAGATTTTATAAAATCACGTCTATTTACGTCTAGAGATCATTGGCTACGATCAAACCGGTCTTTTGATGATATATTCAAAAATCGGATAGGTAAAATAATTGTTACGGTTGTAAATAATGGTCTGTCCCAGTCGATTGGCCCGTTTGTGCTGTATTCGGAACTGGCTGTTCCAACGTGGCTCTACCATTTATCTTCATTTACTTTTAATCCTTCTGCAACAAGCACAAAAACCACGTTGCGCTGACCTCGTGTAAATCAGATGCAAATAGTAGAAAAAGTAACAACTTTAGCATATTTTATATCGATAATATTTTTAACGCCCACAAACATTATATTTAAGTCTATACCTTTGCTACAAAAAAATATGACGTAATGGTAGCGAGTTATATAAAAGTAATCATGATCAATTAATTTCCAAAACCTTATACTATAAATTAGACACTATTCTTCAACTAGAATAACTAACAAAAATCACTAGTATGAACAAAAGAAACACTCTATTTTCAATGTCAGTGTTGTTAACATAGGTAGGTACTGTTCCCATTACCCAATATGTCATAGACACAATGGAAAATGTATTCAAACTTTTATTATACAACAATAATACTTTTTTAGGGTGTAATCAGACAGTGGCCAAAGTTGATTATATACTGTAGTATTGACAATTTATTAGGTAAATAGCACTACCTTTAATACTTAAAGCCCTCATATTTACCACAATCTCCAACACCAACAACCAGACTTGAATATTTTGTAGTCGGGTGAGGATAATATGTGTGCCTGGTCTGTATTTATGCTGTAAATATGTAGTAACAGTAACAAACAGTGGGCGAGCAGATGATTTCCGTAGTTACTAATCAAGAGCATCTAGTGCTGAATCAGGGATCGCGACCGCACTGTCCGCGCCCTGATTACGCCTGGTTTATAATTGCCGCTCTTACAAATGAGCCCGAACTGCCAATTCGACGATAGTGAAATGTTTTCGATCATTCATTAATTTGAGTATATTGTGTCAATCCCGACGTTTTCCTGATTAAAACGGAACTACATTAAGCCTCTCATTTTAATTCAGGTTGTGCTAATCGTAATTTTTGTTGACAAATTAATTTGATAAATATGGTGACAATATAACTTTTTATACTGACACTAGAAAGTTTCCAAATAGCAAAAAATAAAAAAAAATACTTCTTTCTCTCGATAGTTGATAAAGTAATGCCGGCCTGTTCTTTAGTAAATTTATATAGAATTGATCCCGAAAGAGACACACTACGATGAGTCGTCGTTACTTGGACGCATAAAAATATCCTTTCACCAGAGGTAACTCATGCAACACTTTTGATGTCTTATCATGATGAGGGATGTATAAAATCCAAAACAATTTAGATTTTTCGATTACAAACCTCAAACAAATATTTGTCGGTTAACCAAATATTTGTCTATGCAGATATTCTAATTATAGCACATATGCCAATGTCACAAAATTTCAAGCGAACGCCATTAATTATTCCCACGTATTTGTAGGATAGCGGTCAGGAGTAAACAGAACCTCATTTTTAATTTTAATATTTAGTAATTAATTTGACATCAACTGCTTTTCATTTAGGGCACAATTGTACGCATCTTTTCGACGTCACTTAGTGTCGCGTCGACTGATTTATAAGGACGGCTGCTTCCGTGACCCTTTTATTCCGTTTTAATCTTTTAGATTGTCGGTAAATTCGTATAGAAGTGTACGTTTGAAAATAAGATATAGGCTCACAAATACTCAAACCGCGATGGGCGAGTCATTTGAAATATTCGTGTTCTGTTGTAAAGTACTTACTTTACAACAGACAGACTTTACTACACTTGTAGTTCATCATTTAAATACAAAATAAGTCCCTATTTTCTCTATAAGAATATATTATATACTTACGATACAATTTTTTATTGACTTAATTTTGGCATAAGTATTTTTTTTTTCCTAAATTCAGCCGTCTGAAGCGAACTGGTAATGTTGGTATGCCATAAAAAGTCTTTTCGGAAATCACAAAATTATATGGGTTAACTTACACGTAAAAGTAGTTAAAAAAAACCGCTATAATTATAGCGGGTATAATATAATATATTTTAAAACTCCAAAATTTGTACGCTTAAAACCACGACATATTTGGCAACCACTTGCCCTACCATGTGAGCGCATTTGCCTTCTATTAAATATAAAATTTATCGCAAATACGGCAACCATTATTATTAAACCACGTTACTCGGTAAAAGTCAAGTTGTTTTAAACACAAGCAAAACGATTACATTACCTCAATTCGCATACAAAAGCCAGTCATGGAAAACAATCTTAAAAAGTTCGCGACATGAAAACTATTTCCAGCAGTCGCAAATTGAAATAATTCACCGAGGCCCGGCGCATAACTTTAAAGCTTTACTTATGAATGCACACAATGACGTAGTGCACCACAGGGTTACCGCCAACAACTCCACTAAATATTTATTTACACTAACAAAACATTTATTACTTTTACAATCGTATTCATACATATGATACATTGACATCTAATTATACATACCAATGGAGGTTAATGTAAGCTATAGTATTTAAAAGAGATAATTGGCGTCGTAAGGGACAATGGGTTTAAGCATTTTATTTTTCATTTTATGAATAATTGCAGTAGAATTATTATCGACCAGACTGCATAATATCTCTCTTATGAACCTACTACGGTAAGATTTATAAGAACTTTGTACTAAGAAACACACGCGCATAGTCAGTTCGCAAAGATGAAGAGTGGAGACCATGTATGAGTAAAAAAGAGAAATAAATTAATGAAAGTAGAACAAATACGTACCTAAATACGTCACACACGTTGACCGTGAATGTTGAGATAGAGTATGTTATTCTTATTTTGAAAAAATATTTTGATACTTTCACGTGAAAAATACATAGTCACACTGTAAGTTTTTTTCACACTGCAAAAGTATACGTGATATCAAACAATCAAAATGCTTCCCTAAATCCTGGGTCCGAAATAAATGTTCACAGATCAAGCCAACTATATCTTGATTGAATTCAAGGCTTTGTTTCTGAACCCAGATGACCTCTAAAACGCTGTTTCCTACCTTTTTATCGAATATAAATTCGTTACGCCACATGGTTTTTAAAATTCGAAAAAAAAATGCATTAAAATTCAATACTTCTGACTCACGGCCATCTTTGCAACATAATTTGAATAAACAGAGGTAGCCTATCTATACCTGTCTTCCAAAGTTTATGAAGTCTTTATAATCTAGAAATATATAAGTGTTTTGATTTTACTCCCATTTCTAAATAACAACGTTCCAGATACAGTAGAACCTAACATGGTGTCGAAATAATATTTTGTCTATATTAATGCCCCACACATATATTGAGGGAAGGGTGTAATTTTAGCTACGGCAAACACTGAATTAATTATTTAAGTCTTCTCCCTAATCAGGCAGTTAAGACACCTAGCGTCGTCAATTTCGATACGATGACAAGAATCTAATTGTATAGCCGCTTATCACGTGCCCTTCTTTGGTAATGAAAATACCCGAGAATTTACTTAAGAATTAAATTAATATAGCGTTACAAATATTTATTTTCAAAATATATGATTATAAAATAACAATTTTTTTCTGACGATACAGCGATTGAACGCGCTTAGTTACAATTTTAAGTAAAATAATTAAACTGTTATATTATATTGCTATAAGCAGTGATGGCCTCGAGGTTTAGGCGCGCGGTCGAGAATCTCGGCGGTCGCGGGTTCGAACCCCAGGCACACACCTCTGACTTTTCGAAGTTATGTGTGTATTCAAATTGAATTATCACTTGCTTTAACGGTGAAGGAAAACATCGTGATGAAACCTGAAACCAAAACTAAAACCAAAAAGTTCTTAGGAATTTCTTAGGTGTGTAGTCCGCTCACCCGCACTAGGCCAGCGTGGCGGACTATGGCCTAAAACCCTCTCAATGGTAGAGGAGACCCGTGCTCAGCAGTGGGCGTATATGGGTTGATGAAGAAGAAGATTATATTGCTAAACTTCGTAAAGTTAAGTTAATTATATAAACCACATTGTGAATGTACTCATATTTCCAGCGGAGAGTCCAGCGGGCTGTTTTAAAAACAATGCTGAATAAGCCTTCCCGCTTCCCTACTGAGGAGCTATACGCGGAGACTTCACTACTAAGTGTTCGCAAACTCTGTATAATGAATGTTGTACTTAGAATTAATGCTCAAAATCGCAGTAATGCGTCCGCACTCCAAAGGAAGCGTATTCCAAAGATTCCCACTCCTGCAACTAAATCTGTTTTCGCCCAGAGACACCTATACAGTTTTCAGCCGAGAATTTACAATATCATGTTAAAAAAATATAATTTTCTAAATTGCACACAGTATGAGGCAAGGTCTAAACTGTAAAACTTGCTAACTAAAATGACGTATGACCAAACTGAAGATATGTTAAAAATTGTTCATTGAGTATAATTCTAAATTCATTCATTTCATTTGTGTTGCATTTACATTTTTTTGTATGAAACAAAACAAATTTATAAATGAAAACAATATTGAAATTGCTTTCAAATGTTTAACATCTAAAAGACGAGGAATAAAATAACACAATAAGTCCCGTAATTATATTTACAGTACATAAGTCCAAACACGCAACATTTTGTGCCCACTGCGCATGCATATAGCCGGAAAGGAAACGCATAATGTGGTGCTGGCATTAATTACAACTTCCGATGGCGATCACGTTGTTATCGCACCTTCATGCGAATACCGCTTTGCGTTCGGGAACGATTTGTCATTGCCAAGCTACACATTAACTGCTATGTATGGACCAATACTTTAAACAAAACACCCCGTATTTTCTTATTTTTTTATGGAATCAGAAAAGTGGCCGCACTTTATCAACTATCATTGTTGCTAATATTGCTCTACAATCGCTAGGTCTTTGACCATCACTCTAAAATACACTTAAAAATTCCAGTTTACTCGCGATTTCTTCCTACAATATTAAAATTATAATTTAAGAATATTTTTACGGCTTGGAGACGCGTCCATTACGTAGACCATAACGAGATCATCAGAAGACCATCACTACTAAACCATTTTATGCGGTCCACATAGAATCCCAACAACCGTAACTAGTTTCTCTCAAGATTCAAAACAATAACAATAATTTGTTCAATTATTATATTCTGATCCAAGTATACGTCACACTAACACAGCCTTCCTGTGTCATTGTCTTTTATACTGTGACTGCTTTGAGTACAATAACAAAAGCTTTACCACGTACCTTTACAATATTCCTCATGCTGTATTTATACAAAAAAATAACAAAGATATCACAACGTTATGCACAAAATTTTCCATTAGCCAAAATGGAACGGCATCGAGTGAATGCACATCGCATTTCACAACAGAAGGACCAAAAGATACGAAATAGAAGCGAGTTTTATTATTAGAATGCACATTTTTATTTTATTTTAGCAAGACACGTTCTTTGCGGTTAATTGATTAATACGCATGTATTCGTTAACTGAAAACCATTCGTGTTGCAAAATGAAAAGCAAAAGCTCAATGCGGCTCGGTGTGCACGGGCTATATTTCTAAATATATGGAAATGTATACTCTCAACGATTCTTTCATTCGGCATCGTTAAAACATTTTTCATTTTTGCTCAGAGCCGATGTTAATGTAGATATTTGTAACATGGGGCTTACTTTAATTTGTAACGCTGTGAGCACACTGTTTATGCTGCCTCGAGCGAATCTTTGATATGAAATTCTTTCAGAACAGACCGCACGTAGGCTACATTCACTCATATTTTAGATAACGTTCGAATGTTCCTGTGCTGTTCCGCGAGCTGAATGACAATAAAAATATAAAATATTTTACATGTTTTCGTAAGTCGCGAGAATACAGTCAAATTTATTATTATCATTTCGTTTACAGAATGCTATATATTACGCTGTATTCTTATAAAAAGACTACTCGTTGTTTTCCATTTTCTAGGTTTGTAGACAAGAGAGTGACATAGAGAGAGAAAGAGTGAGAGAGTGTTAAAAAAGAGAGAGACTTTTTCAGATGATTTTAATACTCTCAAATTGTTTTGCAAATAAATTTAACACCTTTTATGAAAATGACGAATTTACTTCTTAAGCAAATGAGAAAAAAAATACGTTACTGTGATTAAGTAACTATGTATTAGTAATTATGACGACGTATCCATATTTTAAAACAACATTTTTTTACGCAGAATATTTGATATTAACATACTGCCTTTTCCGCAGATCACATGAGGTTCGATGTTGAAGAATACTCAATGATGAGGAGTCCAGGAGTCGCGTGGAAGTTAAAGACTGGCAGCAGACGGCAGCACCGGGCAGTGACGCGTTGATCCAACATGGCGACGGGCGCTCAGGCGAAAATTGGCGGACCCCTCGCGCGCCTTCTAGTTCTCGCCGTTTTACATGTCAATTTTGTTGGTGCGTATTCAGATTATTCAAAAATTATTTAATTACCTTATTTTTAAGATATACTGTAAATAGGTTGAATTTACAAATTTTCTATGTCTTTAATGTTCCAGTGCTTTCGTAAAATTGAATTTGACTTTGAATGAATTTACTCAACTTTCCTCAGGGTTATTTGCATATGGCATAAAACTTAGGGACCTTCAAGAAAAGAATCGATTTAAAAAAAAACAGAACTTCAACAATAAGATGTTCTTAAAAGCTAAAGATTCGGAAGACTAGCGTACCCCGCAGCCACAATTCAACTGTTCACCCTAAAATCGCATTGGAAACTGCAAGCAAATTGTTTACTTGTACAGGTTTAATTATAAAATGCTTCGCTTTGTCTCTGAATAGGTTTTCACAATTACACGGCCCGTCGCAGAAAACGGATGTTTCTCCCGCTACGGACACCCAGCCGCATACACTTTTTGTGTTTAAACTCCATTATCGTTCTTAACAGTCGTGCAAATTTTTATATCATTGAAATTGTGGGTTTTTTACATTTTTAACCTATTAGCTTAATTGGAGCATTAAACATTTATGTACGCTTATGTTATTAAACTCTTGTGTTGCGACGCATGTGGTGAGCAGTTTGAAAATACTGGGTTCGATTCCCAGGTCGGGCAAAGTGTAATTGAGTTTTCCTTTTACAAAATTTAGCAGCAGCAGCGAGTCTGGAATTGTGACCGAAAATGGTAGCAGACTTGGCTTTATTAGTGGCTCCAGAATTAATGTACCTCGTCTGCTTTAGGGGCTACAGAAAATACAACATTCATAGACACACTTAAAAATAATTAATGATCACAATCACAATGCTTCAAAATGTATTTTTCGTAATTATTATTTTTCATAGTAAAACTCTTTATTAACTGTAAATGTTTTCCCAGCATTGCAGCTCCTCATTACTACTGTTAATCCAGAAAATTGTTATGATGTTAACACTTTATTGAGATCAGTGTTGGCTTTGCTTTTTCGTTGGAATACAAGTAATACTCAACGGTTTTATTTAAAGAGAATTCATTGTCTTTTAATATAACATTTTATGTGGAAACTTTATTGGTCATCCTTTTCATATTGATTTACGTACAAATGAATTAATAACGTAGCTCTAGGGATTTTTATACCCTTGCTACCAAAAATACAAATAAAAAAATAATAATCAAACCTCCAGGAATAATTTACCTAGCATAAAATCCAAATATAATTGGTAGAAAATAATAATTGTACATCACTGGTATCGGATAAAGCGAATTGAGGTAAAGCTGTTTGAGTAGGCTCGTGTGGCCTCTATGAAAGGCTTAACTCAGCAAGCACGGGGCCGCATGCTAACGACACCGCACTGAACGTGTAGCCGTGGTACTTTCCGATGTAATACGCAAATACCCAGCACATTGACGCGAAGTAACAGGTTTACTGGCACATTTATGTTGGTTAGTTGGATTGACACAAGCCCGACATTGGTATTTTTTAAGCTTACCACAGTGTACTTTTGTAATTTCCAAAAAATGATGAGTTGTGCAACGTCCGTTGAAGAAGAAGTGCAAGTTGTCTCTCTGAAGATTCGGGAGTTTTCAAGGCGGTTTGCTCATTGAAATTATTGGTAATATTAATATCAAATAATTCATAGATCCACCCAAAAGCTACGGCAACGATAATCCTTCTCTAGTAAAAACAATTATTCTTGATAAAATTCATTTCAACATATGAAAAATACCAGTTCCGGTACTATAAACGCTGGGTGTAATTTGAACTAAACCCTTCACACGGTACCTTAACACGTTGTCGCACATTTACGACAGTTGTGCGCCGCGGTCTGCGTCCAGAACGGCTTTGTTTTGCACTCGGTCTCATTTCACAAAGTGCAAGCTTTCACAGCGTTTGCGTGAATCGCGTTTCATGACACCCTCCCATTACCCACTACTTTACATTTGTACAAAACTACCGCAAATTAGCCGAACAAGAACCGACGTTTTCCTTGTCAACCGTTTAAAAAATGATATAAAGAACCCTCAATGGGAAATGTAAACCGCGCACAAATGTATTTTTTGTAGTTACTTTCCAAAGGGTATTCGACGATGATGGAAATATAAAAGCGGGGTGTAGTAAAACCCTTTCAGAGCTCAAAGCGTTGGCATCCTCATTGAAATACGGACCAGGGGTCAGAATACCACGGGGGTAACATAAGGAATTCTCTGTCATTCATATCGACGTTTCGCTCCCGGAACATTTAACACGTTCCAGTAGAAAAAGATATTTATTGAAACATGCCGCGAAATCGACCTAAACACACACACGTATTATACATGCGAAGTTCAGTGAGTGTCCCTGGAATCCAAGAGCAAGGAATAGAATTAATCTCGTAAAATTTTCACTTGCCACCTTATCTCCCGTCGTATTGTCGTTTTATTGTGCCTACCCTGGAACCATTAGCGAAAATGTCACAGTGAAGGCATTGTAATCGCGGCCGCGGCTCGCCCGCACAATGATGCGGCCGTTCGACCCCGCCCGTGTTCACCCAGCTTTTACCTTTACGCTATGATACAAATTTCGCTTTCTATAATAAATGAGGATGGCCTAACTCCGCATTATTTACGATATGACTGTATCTCCTCGTGCATTTCCGAAGCTATTTGAATTCCGGCGAAGTAGCGCGCCATCAACAGCATGTATCCGTAAGGCTTGCGCTTGAAATGTCTGAATGAGTAAACACTTTCGCGAATTGTGTCGTCTACATTTCACCTCCTGGTTACTTCGCTTGGAGTTAGCAAATCTCACGCGGAGATTCGCGTCACGTTGCGAGCCAGTGGCCGACAAAGGGAAGAGGGCTTGCATACCTTATTACAACCTTTTTGCGAAATCCCTACTTATGTGAAACACGACACACTCGCGTTGGCCACTCGGAATGACAACTACGTGTTAACATAAAAGATGCCATGATATATTTCATAATCCGCTGTACATTGTACTTAATAATTATTAGGTAGTTGAATCAGTACCGAAAAATCTGATATTGTGACATAAATTGCAACAAAAAATGGTTGCCATTAATTTAAGTCATTAAGGCTTATAATATTTTTTGCATATTTTCCGCATCAGAATGTCACCGCGGCTGTCCTTGCAATTAATCAGCGAGTCAATGAGCCGTTATGTTTGGACACTGCCGATGAATAATCCTTCCCTAGTGATTTTGTGACAGGCCCGAAAAAGCGTGAAAATTATGTTTGACGTATAATACCGGGCAGAAGTAGGTGAATTCTGAATGAAACGGAATGTTTAATTTTTGCAACGGAATTGCACTCAAAGAATTAAAGCGACCCCGCGGTACAGCAATAAGGAAATGGCAAGGAACAAAAAAGCAAAAGAACAAAGCTTATATTTATTGCTGTTATCTTATTTGCATGCAATTCGGTGTATTGCTGTCTCCGGCACCGACACGGCTTCCGACTTGTTTATAGAATATTTACTCATAAACATGCAGATTTCGGATGAGGCGCGTTTTTATGTTGGATTGGGGGAAAGGCGAGCTGTTTTATTTATTACCCTCTTGAGTTGGTGGCGCGTCAGGATTGTCAATGCTGTCGAAATGAGATATCGCTCTCAGCAGTATCTGAGTGGAGTGTTCGTGTGCGTGCCGCGACGTGTGTTTGTCGCCGCAATACGGGCGAACCTTAAGTGCCATTATTCAGTTTGCAATATTACATTATGCCAACATTTTTAATAGAACATCAAAAGAAGATCATGTTCTTTTTTTGACTAGCCATATTTTTAAATAGGTAAAGTTTTGTCAGATCAACGTGACAAACGCAGAATTTATTAAATTGAATAGAATTTAAAAACCTTTTCACTTAAAGATAGTTTATTTATTGTTTTCTTAAGTATTTAATATTGTCATTGAATAAACATACATTAGCTTCGCAAGATAAACTTGATTTTATAATTATTTTGTGGGCAAAATATATATTTATAGAGAAAACATCCAAGTATAGTTTTTAAATAACTAAAATTATTTTATTTACATTAAAAATATAAAATTAACCCCATTCCTTAAAACAGGCGACTTAAATAAACTAAAGAAAATAAACTAAGCGCTGGAAGTAACGAAGTGACTTTTACAGTAAAATAAACTTCCAATGGAGCTCCAAGGTAAGCTAATACACGTTCCTAGTCGAACTCCCCTAGTGACACATTACTGATGAGAGGCGGGTAATTAAAAACGTGACCGTCGTCACTTGTCCTCCGAACACTCATAAGGGTATTATCTACCTCGAAACACCCTCCGCGCGCCAATAAGCTTTGTTTATCTATTAAAACAAAACTTCGTTCCGTCTGTAATTTCGTAGAGCACACAATATTTTTATAATATCACTTTTATAATGTCAGTAAACTGCGAGAATATGACAAGAAATATATGCGATGTAAAATTATTATATGTTTCGGCGCCAGTCACGCAGTGAGGGGTGTACAACATTTTATTAACTGTTTGCTTGTCTGCCCTCGTAAAATGTGAAGCATTAGATTCTCTTACGCTATTGATTTCAATCATGTAGTAGGATTTGTACAGCAACCACCGTACAAAAGGATTTCACCCGAAGTAGAGAGTTTTTTTTATTTCAGAAGAACCTTCTAGTTATCTGGTAGTATACTGCCATAATTGTGTCAACTAGTGAGAGAATTAGTAATTATGATTCTAGAACGGTTATATTGCCGTGGCAGTATAAAAATCATTCTAAATTGACTGGATGATGATCAATTGAGTTAGTATTATTTTTTCAAGTATCTACGACCTACTCGGGTTAGTTATAACGGTGCTTGTAACTATGATAGAGAAAAATACATCAATATGTTATGTTTTTCATCTTATGTTTATCATCACATGCAATAGATTTTTTCTTTTTCATTTACATGCAATAGGTAATTATTTTACTACACTCTCGATGTTATTATGGCTTACGTCAAACTTAGGACAAACACGAAGTTTTTAGTGGTTCAAATATAATTATATTTGTAATTTATAATTATATAATACTTGATACCCAATTGGCTAGAACCGCCGAGAGTGGAATGATAGTTTTAAGGTTTAATTTCTTTACCGAGTCAAATATTTGTGTTATCTATAATTACTTACTTCGTATCTGGACCGTTGAAAGGCCAAAGATGCCCTATTATCAATAACTCAGTTAGGCATAGGAACGAATATATACATCCGTTGAGACTATAAGGTTTATTTTTCCCTTAGACATGCTCCGGGTAAGAAAGTGATAGACCCAAAAAATATATCGAGATAGAAAAGCAAAGTATGCGTGTCAGGCCCGATAAAGGGATGATATATTATACTTTTCTATAAAGGTCCCATTATGCTAAGAAACTCCGATCTTCTAATATTTAAATGTCTTGTAATAAAAAATACTACAATGTGATGTCAAAAATTATAATTATAAAAATAATTACTAAATTAAAAAAGTTAGGTAAATTCTCAAATCATTGTTATATAAAATAGTCACACGCATACTGCCCGGGCGCTTGTGCTGATAACCTCTTTATCTCAATACACATCTTTAAGTTGAGCCTTAGCTCTAACCTAATAATGTAGGCTGAATTGAGAAACCTAAGTTTTCTTACGCGGCTTTTTATGCCGTTCAAATGAGCATAAAATTCCTTATGAGTTTAATATTGTGTACATGAATTAATTCAAAATTTTCCATCAGTGTACACGAAGCTTTGTCTAACTTGCTACAGCTATTTTACGCATCAAACTTTCTGTTGACGAAATTTATTCATGACGTGATCCCTTGTAAATACATTTGGGAGTTTATTGTCGTAATGAATTTGATATGGCTTATGAAAATAGGCTTATCTTTCCCTATTCGCTGTTGCGTCAGTTGATTTTTATATTAGATATTATTAATACAATCTGATAGAATATGCTTCATAGATTCTGAATTGGGGAGATAAATTGGATGATGTTTTCTAAAATTTTAAATTATTTTCAGAAGGCTATAGCTTAGCAATTCGACCAAAGCTACTCGCTAGAGGTTTGCGACCTGTTGTTTGCATTTCTAGTTACTGTGCGTTTGAGAGGCCCTCGCTCAGTTTGTTCTAGTGAGAAAAAGCAAACGAAAGGCTATGTTCCGAATGGCCGCGGCCTCAATCCAACACTGAGACAATCATATTTATTATCAAGTGTACATTCTTCCTCTGGATTTCGGTGATTGTGACATCAAGAAAACGGATAAAATATACTACATAACTTCACGCCTGTACTCCCTGAAAGGGTAGGCAGAGGTGCATTTCTGAATCCACATTTCGCCAGGTATGTGTCAGTTCCTAGTAATAAGGCGGCGAGACTATTGCCGTTTTTCGAGCATATTTTCAAATTCCTTGCTGCTACTGAGAAATACCTGACAGAAAAACCCAATAGCACTTTGCCCGAACTGGAAATTGAACCCAGGACGTCTAGATGGCACGGCATATACTTGTAACACCATAGACCATTAGGCAGTCAAAAATAGAATAAAACATATTGTGAGAAGTACTTTGTGAGAAGCTGCGTTCCTCAATGGTATTAAAAATTCTTGTGGTTTCGTTGTTAAGTTTTTTTAGGGGTTCTTTACACAAAAATTTTAGTCTTTGTGTAGTAGAATAAAAGCCGTGCCAAGAAATTTAATTAACAAAAGAAACAAAAATAGGGTCAAAAAATCAATTAAAAATAAAAAACGGCACAAAAGTAAGCCTAATGTACAAATATTAACGTATAGTTGTTCTTCTACGTTTCATCTATCACAAGAAAGTAAGAGAGTAATGACATAAATCTACATATAATTCACAACATAATAATATATTGGTTGTATATCTTACGAATAAAAACCATAACACTCAATAAGAGCATCTATGAAACCCAAATATAATAGAGAAATCTTGCCAAATTTCATAACAGCTGACAATGTTACAAATTCATCTTCAAAAGTGCCGTAAATTAATTTTAAAACGGAAAGTCTACGAAAGTATGTGCCAGGAATACTTCGCCGTAGATTGATAATAAATAAAACCACTTAAAAAGTTTTAATATGTGGAAAGAAATTTATTCACGGCGAACATGTCCTATCAAAATATCTCGGGCCACACGTTATGTCGGCACATTCTTCTCCTAAATTGAAATTCTCGAACAGTCTCCCTTCGTATGTGGGACGGGGTCAGAGCCAAAAGACAAATACTTTGAATGTTCGATTAATGTGATCAAATATCATTTTTCTTTAGGGGATATAGTATAAGTGACATTGTATTACGATGCTATCTTTATTCTTTATACATCCACTACATATTAAATAATATTTAGAGTATATCTAAAGGGTTATAAGGTAAGCTACTATGTGAATCTATAGTACCAAGGAATATGAATCGTGAGATTAAAGGTTTAGTTTTCAGTTTTAACGATACATTTACTTTTCATTACTGTTTAACAGTAATATTTGTTCGACTATTTATGTTTACCAAAAGTGTTATAATAACAACGTTGGATTAAAATATCATAATTGCTTTTTGACTGCGTGGGTTATGTTATTAATAAAGAAATAGTACTTTTTAGGGGTTTCAATTAGTATGCTTGCTTCGCTATTACAGTTGAGAGACCTTAGGCTTCGTTCTCTTGCTGCAAGTTAATAATGTATATAAATGGATCTCTCTTTTTTGCTGACAGCCCCGTGGCGCGGTTGGCTCGATACCAGCTCACGAAACGAGATGCATATTTTTAATATTATCACACAGACTACGCCACTTAATTCCACTAAGCCGACACAATTGTGTGTAGCATTGATAAAAAGGATACCAAACCATAAATCCGATTAAACAAGACGTTATTTAACTAAAATGAAACTAAAAAATAAAAACAGAAAATACCTTTGTGGGAACACATGTTCATTCACTTACAGTTCACGCGGCTGGTGTGTTTGGAATAAAACTCGGTTTGCATTCGAGCACATCGGAAATAAAGTAAAAATCTATTCACTGTTGAAATCGATAGTGCTATCAAAATGCACCCGTGGACGGCTCAAAGGATCGTCTAGCCGACCGCTTCAAAGGATGTGATCGCGAAACAAGCTGTACATTCCCACTCGGATCGATGTACAAGGGTATAAGAGCTCTTCTTTCGTACTATCATGGGCACTTGGCGCAAAACCCATCCTTTCTTGCCGCGTGTACCGCGCGTTTTATCAAGCACTCTCCGTACGGGCTAACGGTCACTTTTGTTGGAATAAAATAGGGAACAATGCGTTAAGCCCCTGAGATAACAGTCTGGGGACGCTCGAACTCATGTTAAATTTTCTTTTGCAAGTTTTCACTTGACGATAGTATGGAACTAAAATCTCTACCGCAAATTAATCAATGAAAAAAATGACATTATTTTTTGGATTTTCAAAAGCAGCTGTAGAAGTAAAAGTTAAAAGTAATTTCCGTATCAAAATATCTTAAGTGATACAAAACAGTACCTACTTTAAATTAAGCGATCCCGTACCATTTATATTTCAACAAATTTGTCTCTTATCACGCAATATGTCAACCCCTCTCAAGAACGCATAAAATAGTTATACCAACCAAAGTTGGATAAAACAATTTGCAATGTCCATATACGTAAAAAGCATGGAATAACTCACATCGCGAGCTTTTATCTTCACAATAAATCTCCTTAGTGATTCATGCAAAAGAACTCGCACTAGTCGAATTGCATTAAGTCTCCCTCTATCGTAAACTGCCCTGCACGCCTTATCTTGATGTTGGATTTACTTTTTTGTCTTTTAATTTATACTGGTACAAAATAACCATATAGGTACTTCATTGTAAATGTTGCTAAATATATAGCGACTTACGTTAAAATAAATAATATAACATAACATAGAGCAGTGATGGCCTCGAGGTTTGGGCGCGCGGTCGCGAATCTCCACGGTCGCGGGTTCGAACCCCAGGCACACACCTCTGACTTTTCGAAGGTATGTGTGTATTCACAATGAATTATCACTTGCTTTAACGGTGAAGGAAAACATCGTGATGAAACCGGCACACCTTAAAGTTCTTAGGAATTTCTTAGGTGTGTAGTCCGCCAACCCGCACTAGGCCAGCGTGGTGGACTATGGCCTCTCAATGGTAGAGGAGACCCGTGCTCAGCTGTGGACGTATATGGATTGATGAAGAAATAACATAAAAATAAGGATAAAAAAGAATTACAATTTAATGGTAATTCATGTGGTGCTTATTGAGTTTCTGTTGTCGGTTTTTTCGAAAACATTCCAAACCAGTAAGTAATAAAAATTCACAATATCTTTAAAAATAGCATTGAAAATGATATTTGACTTTGAAAAACCACCCAAACGGAGACCAATACATTATAGTTCACGCATACATTTAAAACGAACGCAAAAGTTGTAAAAGCTAGACGAGAATTTTTCGTGAATAAATTTACATTTTCGCCAAGTTTATGATTTGTTTATTCGGCAAAGGAAATAATCGGCGAATAAAGATGAAGCAATAATTTAGCTTAGTCATGCATTGTATTTCCGCTCATTAGGTGTATATTTATTTAATTTACAACGGCTGGGGTCGGACGATAAGCTGCGGAGCGTGCGCGGCGCCGACTCCGTTCGCTGAATAACAATGCTAACCGACTAAAATGCTACTTCCGCATATTGAAAAAATGTAGCTGAGGTATTAAGCCTATGAAAGCGCTTAATTTATATTAGACTTTTGTGTTTAGTGTGCAGCCCGTCTTTGGTTTTAAAATATAAGTAAAAAGTATGTTTTTCTATTTTTAAATAAGGATTTGTGTATGCACGCCTAATATGCGCATTTTTCGGTAGTCTGTGATTCAGAATACCTTTAATCGTAAATTGTATGTTTTTAAAATAACAACAGAATGTTCTAATTAAGAATAAACAATATATATTTTAAACGTGCAATAAAAATAGTTAAAAATAAAATACAAAACTCTATTTATCGAGTACTATACAAATTTTATCCGAAGCAAAATGCCGGATAATCGTGTGTCATAACAAGTACAATTAACTCAAATTAAAAGCGCTTTGTTACCGCACACAACTGCTGCAAATAATTATGCTTGACACGATAAATAAATGCAATATAAAATTATGTTAACAATTCGTTTGTCCCGGGGCACAACTGTGAGTCGGGCGAATCAGATATGCCATGTACGATTTTCGAGTAGTGTTTTTTTGGGTTTACAATGAGAAAATCCTCAGTAACAGTAAGAAGCTCGTAAGTGTGCCTAAAAATCGGCGATATGCCCGTAATTGTCCTGGTTTATGTACCATGACCATATAAGCAAGAAATGTAAGTTAGTGAATCATTCAAGTACATATTTTAAAGTGTTGTCACAATCTACGACGAATGTTGCGCTACTCTTGTGAATTAATCGTAAACTTAGTCGCCACCTCTTGATCCCACGCGCATATAACGAGACAGAAGGCAAAAATTCAAAACAGAATCGGAGCCCACAGCTAGTTATTGTACATATGAATAAAGATATCCTATCACCAGCAAATTAGAAATTTAACCTGAACCATCCAATAAACAAAAATATTCGCGTTTTAATTGAGTTTTCAAAATAGTAATCGAAATGCTATCAGTGTTTTTCAGTCTATTTACCTAAATATAGTGTTTTTATCTTTAATCTGCCTTGTTAGTAATGCACGTGATAGAGAGGTCTTCAATTCGTATCCTGAGTTGGTATGATTTTTTAAATTCAAATTTTTTTACACCAACTCGATTTCTGAAAATGATCGAAGTAAGAATTTCAAGAAACCTTTCTTGAAATTCTTGGTGTAAAAATAACACGCTTTAGTACCTAAAGAAAGGCCCATCTATAGAAATGTGAGAGGATGTAATACGTTCTTAGTATCAATTTCCATTTAAAACACGTCATCATTACTAAAGGTGGATCATGTTTTCCTTGTTTATTTCTTAAAAGCGAATATACTTTCAATAGTCGAGTCACATTAATTAACTATCCTCAAACAAGTTTAATAAAACTGAATTAGGTTCGGGACAATTAGAACGGGTCCAACAGATGGAAGCTAAACTAATTCCTTCGGCCACAAATACCGTCCGTTCCGCTGTCGTATCAATTTTCCAAACGGTATCTATTGGAATGGAATTGTGTAAACCCGTGTACACGTTGTGTAAGTTAACCCACGTCACGGGAAGCGCAAAGTGCTCCGATAACCGGCGAAACCGCGGCCTATCGCTTTTTGATAGCATCACTTTGCCCAACTTGCCATCTGGCGCCCATTAGGTCCGGGATATTGAAAAAGTGAGCCACACCGATCACCACATGTACAAATACGTACGTACATTATTGATCTATAAAATAGAAATTTTTGCTTTTTCTGCTCCAGTTCGACTGTATGTTATAAATATTTCGTTACATACATAAAATTGTCGATGTCATTATCATATTTATAATAAACAATTAAGAGATTATTTTAAAAGGGGCGCTCTTAATAAAACATTAATTAGGTAAGCTTACAAAATTATTTAGAGTATTTGCATTCTTAAGGAATTTTATTACCTATACCTGAAATAAGAATTGAAAATATACTACTATTTTTAAACCTCTAAAGTCTAGGAGATATTTAATGTAATTGCAAAATTGTCACCGCTAGCGCCGGGTCGAGCGTATTTCATCGGTAGGAAAGAGCCACTAATCGGATGAAAGTTGGTAAATTAGTTTTTTATCGACCAATACGTAGGCACTTTCGATAAGTGGTTTGCAAACACGAGTCACGTACAGTTCGAAGCGTAGGTCACGTTAGATTACGCTTCAAATCTATCACAGAACCCGATATGTTCCTAGCCGTCTAGGCCGTCGCAAGGCTTCGAAAGAGCTGGAGCAAGTTTCACAAAGGCAAATCAAGTATAAGGAAGAAATCCTACCAGAGCTGAAGTATGACTACAATACACTCTAACCTTTATGCGAGATTTTATTTCGTTTATGAATGACTGAAAGGAGTACCTACCTACTAAAATTTACTAAATTAAATTGAAAAATGTTACGAAAAAAATATAAATGTAAAGCTTAAAATGAATATGCAGAGTCAAATAATTTTGCTTGACAATAGAAAAGTATTCTTCTAGCAAATCCATTTTCGGAAATCACTCATCATCCAATACATTTTGGGCTGAATATACTACAGAATTACGTTTACTAGAACACATAAAAGGTTCGCCTTAATTGTTATACGGTTTATCCCGGCCGGCAGTTTCTTTTATTTACGCAACACAGGTAATTCGTTTACCCGTGAGAATAGTTTCAACACGTGCCAACGTCTAGACGAATCGACTGTAATGGACTTTTGTGTCCGCACAATTGTGCCACATATTATCCGCCTATTTACACTTCGCGCTCATGTCAACTTGGCAGAATATTGCGTAGATTTTAATATAAAATGTGCAGTACAGTTTAAATAAATGACCAAACATGTAAGGACATTTTTAGCTTTAAAGAAAAAGGAAAGGAACGTGACTTTATATACGTTTCGTCAAATATATTTCGGTGCGCGAGCCTATTGCCCTTTTCAGATACTTGCCCAGGCTACGGAAGGCTTTACCATGGTCACCTTATAACGCTTTAAAAAATTGAGTGAAATTATCGACTGTCAAAAATCATTACGGTTACTTCTCAGAACACGACGCTATTATTTTAATCTAAATAAGCCGATCAAGAAAAACGTGATACTTTGGTTTGAAGCTCAATATTAATTCAAGGAATTCATATTTCAGTCCAACCTGATTTCGCCGTATTTACCATTTCAAATTTAACTTGGTGAAGAATGCTTGGCGGTCGTAAATTATTGTAATCACTAAAACCTTAATAAAATTTTAAATCCTAACACCTTTTAACACAAACATGTTTATTTGAAAGCACAGCACTTGGGCACGTTTACCATATTTCTTAGAAATTTTATTTAATTCAAGTGTAACAAAGAAAGCAAAAAGCTATTAGAGATAAGAAAAGAAACCCAAGTAGACTTACTACTTTGCCTATCGTACGAGTCGGCACATTACTCGTGGACACGCATAAAACAGTAGTATTAAAACAACGCTCAGCTGCAATGGAACCCGCTGTGTTTACTTAAAAACAATAACATAAAACCTTTCCCACTTAATGCTTCGAAGACGAGGCTGAGGACGAATCTGTTCACATCAAAACTTGGGAGACGCCCGACCCCAGCAATTAAGTCACTCGAAATATTTAATGAACAGTGCTAGTTCCGCGGCGGAAATGACACTTAATCGGCTTAACTTTGCCTCAAAACTTACGCAAGCCCTCGACAGTGTTCCGCTCGCCCACTCTACCCCCTCGCGACGAAAGATACCTACACTGCATCAAAGAAGTTGGAGAATGTGCAATTATGAGATTGTTTTAATTTGGAAACAATGTTGTTAAAGAATTTCCTTACTCCGACTAAGCTCACTGAAACCCCAAGCCAGAATTCTTGGTTTTGTTCAACATTGTTTTATGGTTATTGCTTGGTGGATCTTTTTTAACGTACGTTATTACATTTTTTGGATCGCAAAAAATATTTGCAATATTTATATATTGTAAGTAGCTTGTATAATTATATAAAAAAGAAAATAATATTATAAGCATAGTCTGGATTTAATAAGTGGCGTTCTAATATTTGCTTGCAATAATGAGTGGGACGGGCTAGTGTTTGTTCTGCACTTCGACTCTATGAGCCTCTCTAAATATACCGAGACAACAATAACGAGGGGTACAACATCTCCAAGACTTCGACGTCCGAAATAAAGTTTGGGCTAACATTTAACTAGTTGGAGCAAACAAATCCGGAGCGCGAGTGTAGTGGCGCGAACTGCAGCCGACTCGTGGACCGTCCCAGTCTAACTTGTTCGTAACGACTTCAAAAACGTCTAGGAAAATATTTGTTTTGCACACCGCGATGCGACTTTACGAGACGTGAGCTACGGTTGTCATATAAACTTTTATACACTTTCAAACACTT
This sequence comes from Cephonodes hylas, assembly GCA_030295005.1. Taxonomy (NCBI): domain Eukaryota; kingdom Metazoa; phylum Arthropoda; class Insecta; order Lepidoptera; family Sphingidae; genus Cephonodes; species Cephonodes hylas. The sequence goes on along the minus strand of AP025362.1, from coordinate 9,175,785 downwards.
TTGAAAAAGAATTTTTGCAGTCTTTAGTAAATTATTTATATTTTACTTATAGGGAACATTAAAAAGTTTCTTAACTTCAATTAGATAAAAGCCAACTAATTTCTTTACAGCTAACGGTCAACTAGGTCTCAAACATATGTAAACATAAATGTTAATTAACACTTAATGGGAATTGAATTTCTTGTTCCTGCCAATGTTCCTTAAAAAAACATAATTAAATTAGGGACAGAAGAGTGGGACGGTTTATTCAGCTTGACGTCGTCTGTGTGCGACATTAATTTATCTTCACACTTTTTAGTGCGGAGGAGAGAAACCAGTAAATTATTCACCTGTTAGTAAAATACCAAAAAAACTGTGAGAACCTTACCGAAATTTATGGAAAAAGTATACCCGGTGCTATGTACGTTTATTTTTTTTTTAATCCACAAAGCGGTGTTGTTGAAGTATCACCACATTCAATTGGTATTTATAAGAATTTCTTGAACGCGGCATAATACAAGAATGGAATCAACATTTATGGATAATTTAATAAATTTTATGTTTCACACTGGTAGAATATTTGAATAAATAATATATTTTGGATATTCTAACTGCGTTGAGTTTTCCCTAAGTTCTATTACAATGAAAGGTGTAAGTTTGTAAACCACGCTACATGCAATAGATGATATTATTGTTTCGGTATAAATTGGATATGAGTGTTGTAAGTTAGTTTGCTATCGGTACTTCGCAAGTTGTGGGATAACCTCTGATTGGAACACGACGAGCGATCGTAAGTGGCGGGACCCTCGGGGAAGTCTCACGATTGTGAACAAGCGGCTTTGTGATATCATACACATCCATTTACTTGTTTAGTACCCTCGAGCAGTATTGTTCTTTTATTTATATGAAGAAATGCGATAGATTTAAGACCATATTTTTTCCGTAATGTCGTAAAAACCGGCTTAAATTAAATTTTTCACTGGAAAATTTGTTTTCGAATTTAAAAGATTCAATTTCCTTACGAACCCAAATTTGCATCGTTGTATTTCCATATAACAGGTACCTGTAATTATTTTTAAAGTACTGACTAGAATATTGTCTAGAAAAACTTTACAAGTGCAAGCTTCCTCAGAGTAACTAAAGAAAATTATGTGGCTATGTAATAAATAAGCGTATAAACCGAAACCAACGATAAAAAATTATAAAACTAACTATCAAAAATAACCATCTTAAAAATTATTGTAGAAAATTAGATCAATGCCATAAAGGCAATCAAATAAATTATAAACTCTTAATTGAATGAAATTTAAAAACTCTAACGTTTGCAAAGTCTAGAGCGCTTTGTATAATTTTGGGTACCTAGACTGTTTTATGCTTATTAAAATCGCATGGTCCAAAAAATATCCACAATGTTACAATACAATTTTAAGGATAACTTTCTATTTTAAAATCTTATATCATAGTTTTAGACACTACATACCTACATATGACACTGCTATGGTTTCATTGAAATTTCAAATACGAGACGAAGAACCACCTAAAAATTTCACCATTCGACGATCAGAATAGACTAAACTAAAAATACTAATTAATACTAGCTCAACTAAAGATTCTATAATCCCTATAAAAAAATCTTCGACTGAACCATTTTGTCTTCAGCAACCACTTAATTAACGTAAATGGTTTTTTGAATCCCGTTATTTTCTACACTGCTTAGCAATGCACAGTGATGCATGCTGGCCTCGGAACAACAATAGGCATAATTCAGTCGGGGCGGCGCGCCTCTCCCGCTCGGTCGAGAGGCCGAACGAAATCACTGAACCAAATTGCAAATGAAGCGCTTGCCCAACTCCAGTAATACAGATCTTCGGTGCTTTACCAACAAGAGGTTGAATTTTCAAGTTAATCGTGAAAAGATTCGAACGATTTATTGGATCTAAGTTGCCAATAATTAATCGTATTTATAAGTTTTAGATCCTTAACAGTTTAAGTATGTCATATCTTAAGGTAGGTATATACACGGGAAACGGGATATAAAGGTTTCCTCACGACAAAAAAAATATTATCACCCCATATACGTCCCACTAAGACAGACGCGCCTCCTCTGCAACTGAGAAGATTTAGGTCTTAGTTCAACACGATGGCCTAGCATAAGTTGGCGGATTACACACTTAAGAAACTCCTAAGAATTTTTAGGTATGCAGATTTCCTTACTATGTTTTCCTTCACCGTTTAAGAAAATGACGATTCACTGTGAATACACACATAATTTCGAAAAGTCAAAGGTGGTGTCTCTGAGGTTTGCACTTGCGGCTGTCGAGATTCTCGAATCACGTCTAATGATAATTAATAGATAGCATTGGACCATTACCTATACCTTTTAGAAACTCTATATCCTAACGTTTAACACCTGTAAATTTGAGCGTACAAAACATCATGCGAGTTTCTTGTCGTTGACTATGAGTGTCAGCTAATTTTTCCCTTGATGACAACTAACTGAAAATGCTCGAATCATTCATAGTACAGTGTACTACAACCACAATTTCTATTCGTGTCTTAATTTTATTCATATAGTTTTTGGATGTAAATAATTTCAAGTATAAAATTCCACCGAAAAATTCCTTTCATACTTTAATATTTAAGGTAATGAAAAATCTCCCTTCAGCACTAAATGTTTCTAAATAAAACGGAAATTCATAACCCTTTGTTCGTGCCTTGCGCCGGCCCCGACCAAGGCTATAGCTAAAACTCTATTAATATGAATTCCATCCCTCTAAGAGATGTTGTTTAGTACAATATGCGCAAATACCAAAGGTATTACGGTGGACGCAGTTACTAAAACATAATTTGCAATATGGACAGGTATGTACAAATCCAACAAATTAGATTGCACCACTTTGAGCCGAGGTTGTCGGACGCTCTAACTTTCGATCTATCTCACGAAAGTACTAAATCGTGTTAGCAGATTGTTTGTTGTCTCACAATAACCGTCGAGACTTCATAGCCAAATTTATCATAACAATCTCTTAGATTATATGAGTTACATTTGAAATTGGTATCGGTATTGGTATATTGGTAATTTTGTCACTGTACAAGGTTTAAAAACGACGTTTAGAAACGTCAAACGCAATTTCCAGCTGACTGAAATCCTCCGGATATCTAGTTTACAAATATCTGGTAGTCGGAAACAGTTCCCCAGTGCTTACAATTTCAGCAAATCGAAGAGTCTATTGGCTAGTTATCGACGATCCTATCACCGGTATATACCTACGTACCTCCATCTGACGCGCGATTTGGATACTTTATATTCACAGTGCATACAACAGATGACTTCTTCGAATCTGAATGCACAGAGACAGCCTCCATCTGTTATAAAAATGGGGAGAATATGTTTGGTGTGATGAAAGATGTTTTAGAAACATAAAGAAAAATAGTCACAGTTTTCGTTGCCAATTTTGAATCTTTTGCAATGTGTATTATCTTTCGTTTAGTTTAAAATTGACGATTCAAAAGTAATTAAATTAAGGTCTATTTCAATAAAGTTAATTTGACGTTGACTTTTATTTTCAGTGTTTTGTAAAGTTTCAAATGTAATACTAATGAAAGTGATGAACATCCTTATCTTCCATAATATAATAGTGAGTTATAAAATACTCGAGACGTACAAATATTTTTGCATGTTTAGACAATTTTTAGTAGCAGTACAAAGCCTAAAAATACACGAAAACAGATTCTAATCATGGGTTCAAAAATGTATACTACATACGTCTGTATTTTCGAGTATGCAGGAGATACGGTGTGTGTATAATATATAATATGGCTTATTGACGAAGACACCTAACTCTTCGCAGACAAGTTCGTCTGGGAATGTTATGCTCAAAATAATAGACGTCTGAAGTCAGGAGCGTTAAATTCCTAGTACCTGTGCAATAAAGTTATTTACTACAACTAGGTCATAAAATATGACCCATAAATAAATACGTTCGTCATTAAATAAAACATATTTTAATCCAAAGAAATAACTAACTACATGTGGAATGTAGATATATCTATTACAAAAAGTGATTTTTTGAGTCAGAATTTCAGTGCATTTTTAAATTATAAAAAACAAATCCCGTAGGAGTATACTATATTACCGAAGAGCTAGAAATAGGTGCATCCACATTTCGCCAATAGTATTTTAAGTACTAGCTAAAAGGGAGTCAAGTTTAATGTTTTTTTTGACATTTTCAGCCTCATGTTGTTACTGAAGATTTTCGAATGGACAAACCCAATAGTACTTTGGTAACCTGGAAATATACAAACATGTATCGAATACTGATCCTCTAGATGGAATCAAACCCATGTGTGCTCGAGATTACGAGGAAGTCTATAAGTGCTCATGTTAAAATCTGAACGTTAACGGTTTCCAAACAAGAATCGACATTTTGGCTGCCAACACAGAATGTGGCCTGTATTATATATATCGGTGGCATTTAGTTCGGCGACATTTGCTGTGCCGTTTCAATTGACCCACTCAGCTCGCCACACATGACGGCCATCAAATATGGACAAATTCCGTCTCATGTTTGCTTTCACTCGAAAATCCAATGTTTTTAATCAAAAGGCGTTTAATATTACATTTCGCGTGCTGTGTTTTAATTTTTCAGTTGTTCACGGGATTTTTAAATTCAATTGGTTTTTAACTACATACAATAAATTATATTATTTACTATATACTGTACTTACCTAACGTCATAGACAACTAAGAATTATTCAGAATTAAAGCTAATTGAGGTTTTTATCCTCCTAATAATCCCACTTACAAAATTTGAGTAAACACCCACGATTTAGGTACAAACGACGTGGGTGTTTGTGTTTAGGTGTTCGCTAAACCGATGCACAACTTCAGCTGTCGAACGAAAAATTGGCGTAAAAGCAAGCTTTTTCAGTCTCCAAAAGCCTGAACTATTGATCGACACATGTTACAATAATTGTCCAAAAAACGTTGATACAAGAAAGAAATGTGTTATCAAGCAGTATATTTTAAAAATTGAATATATATATTGCACTGGCATTCATTTTTGGTTGCCCATCCATGCACCAAGTTTAGAATTACAAATTGAAAACAAAAGAGAACGTTAAATCTTTGTACAAAGCTCATAAGCTATCTTTCGTTCCCAGGACTATTGTAACTAAACTAAACGTAAGATATAACATCTGTTAGAGTTTCTATTTGAGTAAATAAACGTAATCACGTCAGTCGGTCTCGCGTAACATACATACGAATAAATCAGTAGTGTGATCGCCATTCTATGGGCAAATAGATAGTCCTCACTTCCGACACATGTTTCCGTGGACGCGACACAAGTAACTGGTCACGTAGAATATTGACGCCTCTAGCCATCCATTCGCAGGGGACAATACCTACATTTGCTGCCAAGGGGGACATTTTATACGAAACTTACGTATATTCTCAGCATTCGTGAAAAATAACATTTTTTATTGCGTCATAACACTATACTTTGAAGAGAACTTGCGTTAGATTTATGTTTTAATTTTGTAGAATGCTTTGCCAGTGGTTCGTATTCAGTGGGATTGCGACTATCATACATCAAGCTTAAAACCCGCAATAACGGTGAAATGCAATGTGTACATCCGATTTAGAAGGGGCCAGCATAATTGTGTGGCTTAGTCAGAGATAATCGTGATAGCTCGACGCCATTCAACACTAGTAGACTGGACTGCTTTTACATTGAATACAACGTGTAGATGTTTAGAAGTACCTTATTTAAAATAGTGTTTTATCATCAAGCCATATATATACGACGTTTTCCTTCACCGTTACAGCACGTGATAGTTCATTGTGAATACGCAAATAACTTCAAAATGTCATGTACCTGAGGTTTAACTAATACACTTTCCTTTGAAAAATCTTTAATACATGCTATGATTCGTCGGAATATCGAAATTCCTGGGTGAACTAAAAACCGTAATTATTTTAACAGCGATAGTTTCAACACGGTACGATAAAATCGGGTATCCTAGATGTCTCTACGGAGTTATAGACTATTTAAATACATCTATAATTTCATATCAATCTTTGGTAATACAGTTTGTTTCTATTCAATTATAATACTTGAATAAATGAATAGTGCAAGTCATATTCGTGAATTATCCGACAGTTAATTTGACTCTCGTAAAGCTAATCAGCCACATACGCGTTCCTTATTCCAATAAATGATACAGCAACTAGTTACGCGGTCAACACAGCATTGCACCCAAAATGAGATTTCCTGTTGTAGGGGTGTCAAACAACACGCAACAATAACTTGACGTATAAGCAGAATTTACCATTAGATAAAAAAATACTAATGGTATCCGTGTAAATTACGACCCTCCTTTATAGCCTTAACCGGTTTTAGTAATGATATTTAATAAAAAAATAATGTTACTGGACTTCTAACTATACGCAAGTTACACGACATAAAGTCTAAGAAACAACGCCAAAAATCACAATTCATAATATTATATACTTTACAGTATGCAAACGGACTTCAGTTCAAACTATTATATAAACACGGATTTTAAAAATTGACCATGAGAAGTCAACGGGGTAGACCGAACACAGTAAAATAATCTTCCCCATTAGCGACATCTGTTTCAACAAGTACAGCGGTGTAAATTTATTGTGTTTAGAAAAAAATGCTACACAAGCCGTATTCAGTGGTTAATAATGCACGAAATTAAATGCGCCAAGACAAAATCACACTTAAAATAGTGTAACTATTTGGGCTTCCCTTAAAACCGCGTTAATGTGGAGCGCTACGGTCGAAAGCCCAGCCTATTACCACTAACTACAACTGTACACCGCAACTTCATACAGACATAGACGAGTATGAAGTGACTTGCGGTCTCGTGGAAGGCGCTCCATTGCCTTTTAGTCCTTATCTTAATGTATATTCACATGAATATTTTCAGTTTGCTAAATAAGGCCCCTCTATTCATTTAAATTACTCAGTAATTATGTATAATTGTGTCTCCAATATTAACTTTAAAATTAGTATTTAGAAGGATAATATATCTAGATTGTTCTATACAGCATGAAAACTGGGTTAATATTATATGACATCGTCAACAAATATAACAAGGTATAGATATCATGCCAATGATGGTGATTAAAAATAGTACTTTAAATCAAATGACGAAGATACGACTTCAAAATAGTTAACCTCAAACCACCTAAAACAACTAAAAATGTGTAAACTATGGTTATACATAGAAAAAAAACGAAATATTTAAAAATGAATAGATTTTTTTATCCGATATGGACAGACTTGTAATCAGGACTTTTACCGGCTGAACATTTTTTTATGTTGTCAGTTCACCACGGTTCGTTCATACTCAAGTAACTCGTCTATATCGGAAGGGCATAATTGTATTTTAAAGTCGTTATCGTCTCGCATCAGTCGTCACTTAATTTTGACCGCACCGCACTTACTCGTACTATCAAAGGCCCGTGCGGTCACTTTGTCTTACAAATGAAATAAAAAAGAACGTTTCATAGTTGTGCGAATATTGCCGACATTGAAAATGTAGTAGGAACAACGATCGGCGATCTCATTCACTAAACGAAACGTAACAGCAAAAGTATTACTTCATGTCGGTTTACAGGTCGATAGTAGTATCCTCCCGAAGGAATTTTAATCGAAAATGGCTGCGGAGTAGCTTTCAAGCTTGCCTTTAACAAAAAGAACGAATTCTAAAATACTATTAACATTAGATAACAATTGTAAACTGCATCGGATACGATAGATATATCTATACATTGGACAATTTAAAATCTCAGATCTATATCTGAAGCTTACCTATTATATTTTTAATAACGTATTATATTACTTTTCAAACTGTTTACGCAACTTCATAACAACTTTCGTAGTTGGTTATAATAATATCGAAATTGCAAAGATTTATTACATTCAACAAAATGGCCGCATGGGTATTTTAAATAACTCTAAATGGATATAAATCTTTTATGGTTATGATTTTACTTTTAAACAGCTTTTACTTTAAATTTGTGTACATGTATGTGATCTTGGGCTAAATTTAGCTAACAGTATTTCACGCGAACCATGGAAGGTTTTTTTAAAAGAAATATAAAGATGACTAAGGGCCGAAACTTATTACTTTCAATCAATTCATATATAATAGGTATTTAAATAAAATATATAATAAATAATAATATGTATGTAAATAATATGTAAATGTGTAAAACTAGCACTAATTATTCTGTTAACGTGGTTCATTCCAGTTACAGATAAGGATTAATAAAAATATTCATAATGGATTTATATGATTGCCCCGTGGCGCCGTTGGCTAGATACCAGTTTGCGAAACGAGAGCTGCGGGTTCGCTTCCCGCACCGAAACAATTTTTTTTGTGATCCTCAAATATTTGTATACCCATATATTTCATCATCAACCCATATACGTCCCACTGCTGGGCATGGGTCTCCTGTACCATTGAGAGGGTTTAAATCATAGTCCACCACGCTGGCCTAGTGCGGGTTTGCGGACTACACACCTAAAAAAATCTTTGGAACTTTTAGACATGCAGGTTTCCTCACGATGTTTTCCTACACCGTTAAAGCAAGTGATAAATCAATGTGAATACACACATAACTTCGAAAAGTCGAAGGTGTGTGCCTGGGGTTCAAACCCGCGACCGCCGAGATTTTCGACCGCGCGCCTAAACCTCGAGGCCACCACTGCTTGTATTTATTATTATTTATTGTTGCAGCGCTAGGTCTCGAGCCGGACTTCCTGTACCCACTGGAGAACGTGACGATCGCCCAGGGTCGTGACGCGATGTTCACGTGCGTGGTCAATAACCTGGGTGGTTACAGGGTGAGTGGCGACTCCGCCACAGCCAGGGTGTGTATCAAACTGACTCATTACAGGTAGAACATAGAGGAGCACCCTCACTCGGCACCTTCTCGTTGAGATCTATAACTGCATCTCTTTGATTTTTTTTTATTATACCATGAAGTATTTATATAAACAATAGGACCTCAAAGAATTCTATATTTAAATTTAAAAAAGCTTGTAATTGTGCATCAATATTAAGAAATACTAATATGCTATTTTTCTCAGGTAATTTATAGTAAGTTTAATGTCAATTTTTAAAACAATTGCTATCTGGCTTTAATTTTAACATTTTTATGTCAGTTTTTTTTTTATTTAAAGGAGTAATGGAACAAAGCACAGTGAAATAATACAAAAGAATACATCCTGTGCTATATTTTTTCTAAAACATTAGGTACAAACCTAGTGTTGGTTATAGATCTCAACGGCTAGATCTCTGCACTGACTTTCACACTTCTATAGCACACAACCTTCGCACTTCTTCAGCACTATTTCAAACTCACCGCACCTAGTACCTGTCTCTATCCTAGTATAGAGTTACACTTGAACTATATGCACTGATAAACTGTAACTTTCCCCACAATCGTAGTATAGTTAGACACCCCCGCACAACTTGCGTGAACACCCACACGGCACATAGTATTAAGGCCCAAGAATACAATAATAGAACATGTAATCCGTTCTTGGGTTTTGTCCTTGCACTGTTTTCACTAAAATGAAACTTAGCATGCTGTCACTGCACTTTATACCGTCCGATGTTTGTTTGTTTTTATTTTTTTTAATTAAAATAAAGCGTTAAGTCATTCTCGCGATAAAAACCGCAAAGTCCATCAACCTGAGGGTATTTCACTCGACTAAGGAATTTGTTGCAAAATAGTCACTTTACGAAATTAAAATAAAGCCGGGGCAAACCCCCTTGGTCCCCGTTCAATCATTTCGAGAGGGAGTACTCTCAAACTGTCCCGAGAGTTAATCTAGGACACTATCGTTATGATCTTCGATAAATTATCGCATGCGACTTAATGAATAAAAATCTATAATAATCACACCACATAAGAAATGTAAAATACAATTTAAAGAATAGCATAAACATTTTGCTCTATACATTACACACAAAAACAAAAAGCGAGCATTCAGAGATTTTTAGTAACCTCGTGGGATCTGTAACAACAGTATAACAGTAATTGTAAATAGTTATTGGATTCTTGAATCTATTCGATAAAAGAAACAAGCTTCGGTAATAGTCTCTTCGGGGCCGTTAGCACAGGTCACTCGATTTCCTCGCGGTGCCTACTATGTTACGTGTATCGTCACATAATTTTCCATCTGTATAGACCCGAGTAATTACTAAAGATTAATATCGTCTTGCCACGTGAACGAATTCCCTTGTGTATAAACATCATTACAAGTATATTGGCTATTGGTTCAGTAAACATGTTTTCAAAATTACACTTATGACGCAACCAACAATACACACAAACTAAAGCATTTACTGAAACTTCGATATGCACCGCTGGTATGGATGAGTTTATTGGTAAATATATTTTTGTTTTCTTCCTATTTGTTTATTAAGTGACTTTATGCACGATGCAGTTTCAATTTACTGAATAAATACTGAAGTGTTTTGAAACTACATCATTGAATTAAATTGTTGCAGTCAGGTCCGAACTCATAAAATAGTAACTATTTTGTCATCAAATTCCTATTTCAATGAAATTACCTGTACTGTTTGTTCGTACTTATGTACGTCACAGGATAAAATACAAAATGAAGAATTTAGAGTAGTTTATGAGATCGGAAATGATCGCGAATAACTTGCAACTTACTATTGCAGACAGACAAAAGGAATTGTAATGGTTAAGTTGCTCGGTGTAGCATTACTTCACTATGTAAGCACAAGATTAGCGACACAATTAGCGTTGATGCACAAGCACTATTGAACTATGTGTGTAGTGGTACTGTCTCTCTTCTATTAGTGCACACTGTTCTTGCACCTATATTAATGTAATTGTTTATAATACTAACCTGTTTTTAGATAACCATATCTCAAGTTATAGTAAATATAAATCCTATCTAAACTGTCTGAGAAATGAACAGAAACACACATAATTACGATGAGCAGCGGACATTTATTTAAGCATTTCTGTTAACAATAAACTTTAATACCGAACTCGAGCGTGCCATACAGTTGTATAAACGGCATATTCCGGTTGGTTTTTTTGTTACGCGCTATGCAGGAAATTAGCTTCTATTGCGATGTCGACGCTTTTGGTAAAGCGGGTGAAACGAGGGCGTTTTCAGTGCGCCCGCAGTTCCCTCATAGCGGCGACCAAACGAAAATGTAATTAAAAATTCCGAGAGCATTTTGCGCGGCGCTCACAACAAGATAGTGTTGCGCTGGAGGATCGTTGTCGTGACTGCCTCTTGGGAAGCATTCGCTTGTAATTAGACTTGTTCGTTGTGGATTCTCAATTTTATACATTCCGAATCATATTTGGAACGAGGTAATGGATATTATTCGCCTACTTCAATGTATATTTTTCATACGTGGCGGCGGAACAGGTAGCTTGGATCAAGGCGGATACGAAGGCGATTCTCGCGATTCACGAGCACGTGATCACGAATAATGCGAGGCTGAGCGTCACACACAACGACTACAACACGTGGACGCTCAATATAAGGGGCGTGAAGAGAGAAGACAGGGGACAGTACATGTGCCAAGTAAACACTGATCCTATGAAAATGCAAGTACGTATACAAGAAAATAAATTTTTCATGGAACTATTGTTTTTAATATTTGTATTTTATTTTATAATTTGTTTATAAAAATATTTTTCCAAAGTAATTATAAAAGACTTTTGGCGACGCTAAAGTATATTTTTATAAATGAACAGAACAGATTAACGACGAATTGTAAAGTATAATTGTGTTTGCTGTAGAAGAATAGTATGTATGAATTAATGATACCGCAAATTTAAAAAAATATTTTATTTAAAATCTGAGAAATTAAAGAGACTTTTCTTGCAGACAGCATTTTTGGAAGTGGTCATACCTCCAGACATAATCTATGAAGAGACGTCAGGAGACATGATGGTGCCCGAAGGTGGATCAGCGAAACTGGTCTGCAAAGCGCGGGGCTACCCTCCTCCCAACATTGTGTGGCGCCGAGAAGATGGAGGCGACATCATATCCAGAGGTGGACCTCAGGGAAAAACTAAAGGTGAGTTATGCATTAGTCTTCTATATTTTTTTATGGCTAGGATTTTTTTTTAAAACTCTCTTTTGTAATATGTGGGAGTAAGAGTATGAAAGAACAAAATATGAGAACGTTATCTAAACATAAATACTAATCGTTCAATATATGTAAATAAAATAATAAAGAATCCTAACTAAGCCTTAGGTACTATTACGCTGGTTATTTCAGATTTTTGTACAGGAAAACATATACCTTTATAGATAGACTAGCTTTTGCCCGCGACTCCGTCTGCGTAGACTTTAGGGCTGAGTGCAGAAAGATAATTATTAGTGAATCTTTAATTCGTCTCATAAGTGTCCAAAAAAAGTTTTTCTTTGAAAAAGCTATTTCCGCATTTACAACATGTTTATTCCACGGGAACATTTAATTATTACTTCACAAGGTCCTATTTATCTTCATACCTAAAATTATATAACTTAGTCCAATGGTTTAGGCGTGAAACCGTAACAGATTTACAGAGTTACTCTCGCAATTATAACATGTACCCATACCCACAGGAACACATTTTCCAGGATAAAAGTATATCATGTTAATTCGGGGGGACCTACCTATCTCTATACCAAAATTCATTCAAATTGATTCAGTAGATCTTGAACATAGCGATTCCCACGGAAATCCCACAGAAATCCGGATAAAATGTATCCTTTGTTACTTCAGTTGGCCCTACCTATCTCCATACCAAAAATCATTCAAATCGGTTCAGTAGGTCTAGAAATACCCATTCCCACGGGAATACTACATTTTCCGGGATAAAATGTATCCTATGTTACTTCAGTTGGCCCTACCTATCTCTATGCCAAATATCATTCAAATCGGTTCAGCAGATAAAGAAATACCGATTTCCACGGGAATACTACATTTTCCGGGATAAATGTATCCTGTGTTACTTCTGTGGGCCCTACCTATCTCCATACCAAAAATCATTCAAATTGGTTCAGCAGATCAAGAAATACCGATTCCCACGGGAATACTTCATTTTCCGGGATAAAATGTATCCTGTGTTACTTCTGTGGGCCCTACCTATCTCCATACCAAAAATCATTCAAATCTGTTCAATAGGTCTAGAAATACCCATTCCCACGGGAATACTACATTTTCCGGGATAAAATGTATCCTATGTTACTTCAGTTGGCCCTACCTATCTCTATGCCAAATATCATTCAAATCGGTTCAGCAGATCAAGAAATACCGATTCCCACGGGAATACTACATTTTCCGGGATAAAATGTATCCTATGCTACTTCTGTGAGCCCTACCTATCTCCATACCAAAAATCATTCAAATCTGTTCAGTAGATCTAGAAATACCTATTCCCACGGGAATACTTCATTTTCCGGGATAAAATGTATCCTACGTTACTTTAGTTGGCCCTACCTATCTCCATACCAAAAATCATTCAAATCGGTTCAGTAGGTCCAGAAATACCCGTTCCCACGGGAATACTACATTTTCCGGGATAATAAGGATCCTGTGTTACTTCGGTGGGCCCTACCTATCTCCATACCAAAAATCATTCAAATCGGTTAAAAGGTTTAGGCGTGAAAGCATTACATAGGCAGTGTCATTTTCGCGTTAGAATACATGCTAATCCCACAGGAACCCTACATATTCCCGGGATAAAATGTTGTTCATGTTACTTCATAGGATCTTACTTATGTTCAAACCAAAAATCATAAAAATCGGTTAAATGGTTTAGGCGTGAAAGCGTAAAATAAATATAGCGTTTTATACCCAATCCCACGGGAATACAACATTTTCCGGGATAAAAAGTATCCTATGTTACTTCGGTGAGTTCCATCTATCTCCATACCAAAAATCATCCAAATCGGTTCAGTACTTTTTGAGTTTATTCGTAACAAACATACAAAAATACAAAAGTACAAAAATCCAAAAATACAAACCTTTCCTCTTTATTATAATAGTATAGAAAGAAACTAAAGGCGTGTTGGCTTTTGTTCTGTTTAGTGTCGAAACAAATATTTTTGAAATAAGTCGTTTTTGTCCGTCGTCTTATAGTCGTGTTACAAATATGATAAAGATAACAGATAGTAAATTGTCGATAATTCTTCACAACAAAAATCGCCTCTATAATAATAAATAGGACTACATTCCTATACGTAAATCATTTGATACTACTTTCATTTGGAATTTTATACAGGCTTTCTTCTTGGTAAATTAATAACAAGTTCAGATAACAGTATTAATTCCAGATAAATGTCATTTATATCAACCCAACTGTTGCAACAAAACATAACGGAATTTTAAATTTGTCACAAAAGTCAATACTGATACATGTATACGCCTGTATTCCTCGAAGGGGTAGTGAAGGGGTATTCGTCAACGTAGTTTTTCGGGTATAATTCCGGGACTCCGTGCTGATATTGAGAAATTCATATAGAAAAACCCAATAATATTGCCCAACCCGTTCAGTCAGTACAATAGAGAAAACCAAGGCACGATTAAGTAATAGTCCAACTAGGTACCTAATTCTTATAAACAAGGTCGTTGAAAAATAAAGACTTATAAGGAAGGTAAAACCATAAAGACAAATATCGTAAAGGAACTAGCGCGGCTAAGGGCTCGTCACAAAGAATTTCTAAGGTGTGAAGTTAAGTGCACTATAGGTTGTACTAATAGCCAACTCCCCTTCACCCGTAGAAGAGGGCTATGCTCAGCAATTTATGCGACCTGATATAGCTCAAAACATTATTATACAAACAAATATAGTTGCAACATTTAGAATGTTTTAACATTTTCATTCGAGGATTGAATTTTTGCTTACTTCTTGTTTTCAACTCCCTAAACCATAATCCTACCTATATTTTTACCAAAATAAACCTTGTTGACAATATTAACTCAACAATTTTTGTATAAATTTAAACTAGTACTTTCGGTACTAATGTTGTTTAACATGAG
The DNA here is from genome assembly GCA_030295005.1 of Cephonodes hylas. Lineage (NCBI taxonomy): Eukaryota > Metazoa > Arthropoda > Insecta > Lepidoptera > Sphingidae > Cephonodes > Cephonodes hylas. The sequence continues at coordinate 9,160,731 of AP025362.1, read as the reverse complement.
CCGTTCGCCTCACCACTGCTTCTGTAGTGTTGGTTCTTTCACAAAAATGTGACTGAGTTATTTCAGTTAGACTTGAAATAGTTTTTTTCTATAATTCGCATCTGAGTTTTGATCCAAACTACGGTTTTTTTTAAGTTATAAAACTCATGACAAAAACCATAGCATACCATACAATATGTCTTTTAGTTCACACATCACGCACACGCCTAACGGCCTTATTCAAAACTCCTCTATACTATGTAAAGGATCACCCATAGTCTACAAGGCTTTATAATAAATGTGATAGATTTTACATATCGCACTAGTATTACAATAGTGTTGTAACTCAAAAAAGACGATTTTTCAGAATCAACGAAAAACTAATTTGTCACTTTCTGTAATAGGTACGAATATAATGAATATTTTATGTGTTTTTGGAATGAAATTGAAGGCATTACCTTTTTAATTTTTTTAAAAAATAATAATAATAGGGAAATTATTAACGAATTTTGAGTTAAGACAGTATTTTTCCAAGCACAATGTTCAAAATAAAATATTATTTTTAATTACGTCATTATTGTTGAAATATTTTGTGTTACGACAGTTTGAATAAGTCATTTTCTTTACGTTTTAAACTCACTTTTTGGCATTACAACAATAAATCGAAAACGAATTCCGAGTAAATGGTAGTAAAATATACCATTTAATACGATCTCTTTATTTTTTTGGTTAGGATATTATTAAATAAAACCAGATTATTCTTTTTAGCTGTGATAATTGAAATATAGTGTACTAAAACTAATGCTTGTCTACCTATACCTACTTAAAAACAAGTTGAAACATTTTGTAAAATAACATAAACCTTTCAAGACAAAAACAGTCTTACCTAATCTTGATAAACTACACTATTTATAATTAAAATTTTGTTTTTAATCAATTTTTAGCAAACAAAATCTTGTCTTGATGTCTCGTTTATTTTTACACAACAATTTAACCTGCATTTTCCAGGTCTCGCAATATGTATCCTCTCCATCTCTTCCTGCCCCAGGTTTTATTGTTTTGCTATTCCGATGAAATATTTGATTCAGTAGTCAGCCCACTGGTTCCAGCAACGGGACTCACATTATTCACAACTCTATCATCCATGCCGCTTGAAGAAGAGCTTCCAGAAAAAGAGCTACCTGGACATTTTGTTGTTTGACCTCTTAGCAATCTACCCTAGATTCCTTTCTTGGTGAATTAGGAACGAAATGTGGATCATGATGGGAATCAACATCGTCGCTCTGGTCTTAGTGGAGGGGTGAAATGTAATATTTCTTTTGATTACAATCATACTCGGGGAACTGTTTACGTCGATTTGTTGAAGTACTGAATGAACTGTAGATGATGACGGTGTCGAAAGTGTAGATTGCACTTTCGTAGTATCAATGTCTTCTACCTGGATAGCAGTTTGATCGTTTTTATTCACCTGTGACAATAATGACGGTGATGAATTCACACCAAGTTCGTCATTTGCCTTCTACTGGTGGCCCTCGATGGATAGGTACTAAACCTGCAAATTAAATAAATATTTATTTTGTTAAATACATTCCTACCCACCTCCCAACCTGATGCTTGTCACAAAGAGTGAAGTAACTCTAATTTTTTAAATAAAAAAGTTTATAAGCTTTATTTGCATTAAACTGCTACACATTCGATCGAATTGTAAGTAATACTGTAACTTAAAGTAAATATTATTATTAATAAATATATAGACCATGCAAAAAATCGATTTAAAGTTATAATTCAACAAAACTGTATTATGTCAAAAATTACTAACTTAGTCAATTATAGTGTCTTAAGTAGAAATATTATTTTTATTAAAGCTTGTGTAAATCAGTGATAGTGTATTAACTAAAAATAAGAACAAAACCATGTCAAGTGTAAATCAACAATACTGTATTCTTTCAAAATAAAACTATGAATTTTACATACCTGATCCAGTAATAACGTTGGAACTCGAAATAATGCAACAACCGGCATGCACTTTTTCGATCACTGTTGGTCGCAACTAAAGATGACACAATATTGGGATGGAGGGTTAGACTACCGGTCAGTCATGGATAATGTCTTAACACGTCATAACTTATTCATTTTCTGCATTATTCCAATGACAGTTTTAATTACTTGTGAGGAAATTAATTTTACGTTTAATTATAGTGTTATGTCAATTTCGATGTATTTTGAGTTACAACACTATTGTAATACTAGTGCGATATGTAACTTAATTTATAGACTCAATTGAACTGAATCAAGAGAGAAATCTCATTCTTTACTTTTATAATTCACTCTGATACCACAATCAATGGGTCAGGGTTAATTGAGTCTTCAATAATCACTTTGACAATTTAATAATCGCTTGGCGTCGAGATAGTAATTTTTTTTTTATATTAGACGTCTACATGTCATAACGTCAGATTCCTTACACCCGGCCTTTTTCCTACATTAAGTTTTAATAGTATTCTTTTTAACCAAGTATCAATTAGGCGAATAAAAGCCTGCGTTATTTGAAACGACGATAGATGAAAAAACTACAATTTTCATAACAAAGCTACGCGACAATTTCACATTCACAGAGCGCTACTATTAAGCCATAATGAATTATTTCGCCGGCCGATTTGGGCAATAAATAATGATATTTAAACAAACGTTAAACGGCTGTAAAATCATGCAAATTTTATGTAACACTAAGGTCATTAAGGTTTGCGTGCTGGCCGCGAATTATTTACTTGAATGTGGGCGCAACGTAAACTACCACTTCAACCTCCATAATTTTTTCTACTTAATTTATCTTATAAACATCGCATTTGTAACGGAATTAAATTATTTTAACTATTTCCACGTCTTTATGTGCATTTTTACTTGCTTTTCTTTTCAAACATTAGCATGGGCTGGACATTTGTCAATTTGTTTGCTAGTGTAACGTATACTTTGAAATAAATTTTAAAGTGTTCCATTTTTGTAATGAATTTCAATGAGTTTTTATGGTTTAAAATAAATATTGATATCACAGCACACATCAAAAATATTAGATGTGGAGGTGAATCATTGTAAATCTCAACAATACCAAAAAAATAAATCAGACTTTCGTTACACGGAATGATTGTTAATAAAAAGTTTTCAACATAAACTGAGGTAAGAAAAACCTTTTTTGCCGGCGAAGTTACTACTATTGTACTAAAGAAATGTATTTTATGAAACCTACTCATAAACCGGTAATGTTCGTAAAGTGTCAAGAGAGTGTCTCTCATTCTCTTTTCTGAATTCTCTATTTAGAATGCACTTTACTTACAATCAAGTGCAATGCGATCTTTGCGGTAAACCAGCAAAACCTTTATCATTCTATACGGTAAATATTCAAAATAGTATTTTGCAAAGTGATGGTTTATATAACTTACCTGCATACCTTCTCAACTTCAGAGTTGTGAAACTAGCGAAGTCTAACCTAGTTTGCGCTTGCATATTGTATTTTATAAGTATGATAACTTTTGTGGTTATATTTTTGAATATACTGACATTTATTTAATTTACTATAATTTTTGTAAGTTGTAGAGCCACGCCGTATTTAGTTTCAGTACTGTAACCTCAGACTGAAGATTTAAATTTAACTTGTACTGGGTAATTTTTACACGTTTAATAAAATTAATCTGAGTTTAATATACGCAAAATGAAACTGTAAATAATGTGCATTATTTAATGTACTGAATCGATTAGTGTAATTGGTGTACCTTATTTATTGGATTATTAAACAAACAAAATGTAAAATGAAATAATTGCTTGATGTTCTCGCGGTTTAGGTATGTGATATATATGATATGCCGTGCTATCAAATGCCTCGGGTTCGATTTCCGGGTCAGGCAGTGTTATTGGGTTTTCCCTTAGGGAACTGTTAGTATCAGCACGGAGACTAGAATTGGCAAAAATACGGTAATAGGCCCGAGCCGAGAGTCCGAACTCTATTGCGTGGAACTGATACATACTGAAACGCGGGTGTAGGTGTACCTATTCTTACTCTTACAATATAACATATTTAAATATGTAGATTGTAGGTATATTCAATTCCGTAGCTCTATAATGCTTACTACTCAAATAAAATACGTTACAATAGAAACATTTACATCTTTGAAACGACAAGCAAAAATTGATCAAGAAACGCTTTAAGAACCTCAAGAAACGGGTACTTACAAATAAATCAGAGCTTAAAATATTCACTATTGAATCTTAGCAGTAAATCACATCGCAGCACCTCGGCAACTCCTATTACCATTCACACCGCCCTTTCTAATCCCGCCGGATTACGATCTCGAGACGGTCCGGGAATAATTACTTACCTACTCGTCTCCGCACTATACCAAATAAAGTGTTCCGCAGATCCATCGCTACAATTTTAAATCAATCGATTTCCAGCCGTTTGTTGTTCGATTTTTGATTTGTTTCTTCGAATTTTCTTCTACGTCTAGAGATACCGGGTAAAATGGGGTGAATAGGGTTCCTGTGGTGATTAGAGTTACTACCGATATTTGAACATATTATAATACAATCTACATACTGTAACGATGAGGCTATAGTAATATTTTTTCAAAAGTAAAATATATATTTGTTGTGCTGACAACAAGAAAAAAAACTTCCGCCTCAGAGAAATAACACAAACATCATTAGAAATACGACGTTATAAAGGCGTGATTTTGCCCCTTGTAAAACTTTATATTTTCTTGATAAATAAGAACATATAAGTAATTGTGTACCTTCCTACTATTAATACATTTTAAGACGAACTTCGTAAAATTAAGGTATGTACGAAAATATTGTTTATTAGTAGAGTTATCCATATTTGGCAAAGGGGTGAATAATTAGGGTTGTCAAAAATATTTTAACATGGTTTGTCTCATTTGTTGGAGCTACCAGGTTTTTTTAACGACAAATATTATTATCAATATAACTACAATTATTTTATTTATGCCTTTTTACGGCCAAAAGGCTTTAACACCTGCGGCTGAAGAACATATCATACAAAAGTATTTATAAAGATATTTTTAATCATTAAATTTATTAAAATATTAAAATTTATTGTTTTCCTGACCAAAAAAATATTGGCTAAAATTTTCCATGAAAATATAATATTATTCTATCCTATCCTCAATAAAGCAATAAATTTCGGTTATAGCGTTTTTGTGAACCCTAACAAAAAAACCCGATTGCACCCAGTTCTGACTCTAATCACCCCGTTTTCGGGGTCAAGAGAATTTTGAAGCATTTTCGGGATTTTCTTGGTAATATTCATAGAAAACTTAATTAGTTCGATATGCATATCGTGAAAATAGACCGCTGGACAGATAATAAGTAACATAAATATAGTTTACTTAATCTTTAAATAGTTGGAATACGGCAACAAAGTTGAAATATTACCCTATTCACCCCAATTTACGGTAAGCTGTGATACGTATTCGTAGAAGTTGTTCTATCACGTTTCGCAAACTATTATGTTACTCGTGTTCCAATACATACCAATCCGCTTTGGGCCATCTTTAGGCACAACTAACGAGGCCTATTACTATACGAGGACTGTCTTGAGCGGTGTCGAGCTGTGTAGAGTACTGGAAGAAATTATTCGAGCATATTCTGCAATATTAATTTAAACTAATCTTAGATTTGGCTGTAAGAAAAGGTGTAAGGATTAAGTTCACCTTTACAAAATTTGTAAAGCGTATTAAATAATAAGTTGTAAAAATAAATATTTTTATAATCTTTTCAATGTACTGTTAAACCAACACAAAATTAATTGATCAAAAGATAGAGAGAAAAAGTATAAAAATAACATTGCATTTAATAAAGTGGGTCACTCATATGCATACCTGAAAATGTAAAGAACAACTTTACAAGCTCTTTATTGAGAGTTGTGAAGCAGTGGCTTTGTGTTTGTTTAAGATTTGTAATCGTTTCCCTGTGGTACACATGTACCCCAAATTCAATTGAGTGAGTTTAAGATTTACCTTAACCATTAAGGCGTAATGGTAGAAGAAGCCCGTGCCCAGCAGTGGGACGTACCTATATGGGCGGATGATGAAGTTTTGCTCAAACAAGTTGAGGCGTGATTTCTTCTCAGTCTTTAGAAATAGCTTGTACACTACAATTATGCAGCGTCATGTAATGTTTTCATTCATAATTTAAACTAATGATAATGAAAATATACACCTGTTGTGAGGCAAAATGAAAATGAGGCAGGTAATATCTAATGTGATTACAAACCCCCAGCCTTAAAGAAAATCCCGACAAAAATAAAAATTTTGACGTGTTCCATACAACTTGATGTTAAATGTACGTGGTTTATATGGAAAACGTGAAATTTTTATAACGGAGTTTGTGAACATCGTAGCTAATACCAGCCATAGTTTCCAATAACGGCCCGAATACATCTTGTGTACATTGCAACTTCCAAAACTAAGAATTTTATTAAAGAGTGTTGTATCTGCGTCTACTGTAGTTTTGCCCCAGCAGGAAATGCATCTTATCTTGAAAATCATAATGTAGAAATTCCATTACCTAAAAATAAAATAGCTAGTTATGTATGTATTTCTCTGGCACCAACGCTGAACGTACCCTTAAATAATAAATTAACGTAATTTTATTTGAAATACGTTTGCTACAAATACGAAATAATCCATTGCACTAATTGAATACTGCAATCTAAAATATGCATCATTTATGCTTGACAAAGCTTTAATTTCGGTTAACTACAAACTCATTTGGATCGTGTTATGCAAGTCAACTACTGGATTAGTGCAGTATAATGTACTAAATCTATAGTAGCGTGTAGTCCCGCACTGTAGTCCCGAGATAGTATAGTAAGCAGTAGAGGACGCCCATACCCAGCATTGAGAAGTGTATGGCCTGATAATGATTAATCAATAAAATATATGTGTACGAACTACAGAGGACTAAATTTATTGCACAAAAATATTAGCATAAAACTAAATTTTATTCAGACAAACTCACGAACACGGCTTTGCAAAAAATAAACGATAAGTGACGAGTATTTAAAAATAAACAATCACCTTTATTTATGCCAACATAAATTTATTAAACGTTGTAAATATAACAACGCGCTTTTGTCGTAGACAGAAAACAAACACTATCCTTCAACGTTTAAAATTCAGCATAAAAATTATACGAGGGAATTCGTGACGAGTGGCAATTGGAAACTGTACTGACAGGGTGATTAATCAGCAGGTCCCACTTAACCCTACCACTGTTCAGGCCTTCTCTTGCCATCAGTCAATTCATTAAGCTAACAAAGTACTACCGGTAATGACTTTCGCAACGAACTCAGTTCAATACTACAGCCAAGATTAGAGCGCACTAAGGCGTTTTGACTTCCATATATTTCACTAGTCGGTGCGAGCGAGTAACAAGCGCTGGAGAAACGATAATTTCAATTCGAACCCCTCTAGTACATTACAGTAACATAATACTCACAAATAGCTACTGTCCAAATTATAAATAATTTAGCGAGGCACCTTGAAACCCCACCTCGACCAATTTTAAATTACTAACATCAATAACAATCATCAATTTGAGTGAAGAAGTCTAATTAAAGAAGCCGTTACAAGTTACCTCCATAAATCTGAGTAGGAAACAATACAAGCAATTCATTACGAAGGCCAATGTTTCTTCACTAATATTCCAATGAGTAAAGTTTGAGGGTATTGGACAGATATAGTTTTTTAATGAGGCCACCGATCACATCAAATTTGTTGGGTGTCACGGCATTGAAAAGTTCTTTTTCAAATGAGTGTTGCTTTCAAAAGCGGAATTGATTACTACCGTGTGATAATTAAGGCAATATAAATAGAACATTTTGATGCAGTCAACAGCAAATTGTGTACCATAGTCGTGATGAATGGATAAGCTTGAGCTATTAAATCTTGGTGCAGTAAATTTTAGTTTAAATTTGTTTGTATTTTAATTTTTTTTCCTTAGCAATTAAAAATATTTTATAGATAATATGCACTACATTGTAATTACAATCATTTAATAGAAGGAAAAAATGTTTCATCTTTCGTTCATCCAATACTTTTACTAGTTGATCTATATTTGGTTTCATTCTATTCACTGTAAGTATTATACTTACAGCATTACCTAATAATTATTTTAGTACAAAAAAGACACACACGTTTCACATATAAACAATGCATTCACATTTGTCTCAGAGAGTGGGGGAGATACATATTATGACTAGTGATAATAATTGTAAGGGTGACAGAAAACAGTGGCAACAACAAAAGGGTATTATTCAAAATTTGCCCTTTATTGTTTCACACAAAACATGTTCCCGGTGACAACGGCGTGTCGCGTGCCTATTTGTTTCATGTTCTACACCAAATTATGCAGATAAGCGAATGAATGGTTGAAACTTAGTCGTAGAGTGATGCAAATTAACTCCGACATCCTTCCCTTCGATGCTTTTCATCTACTCTAGGAAGTTTGAAACAGATACGAGTGAGGCGCCGCCTAGCCTCGTTAATCCCCATTATTGACTTACTCTCTGAATAAGAAATTTATGATTTTTGGTACGGAAATTGTACAATCAGATAAAAGATTCACAGACGATCCAATTATAAGGATTAGGAGTTATCAATTACATTGCCTCAAATTTTCTTGGAAACAAAACTCTTTTCATTGAAGGAAATAGTTAGCTACCAAGTGTGGCACGTTTCAAAATGTTAATTAAAAATATAACTTGAGAACAAAGAGCGGTGATGAGAATAAATGTTGCTTTTCCATTTTACTTGAGGACACTCTACGAGAGTGTTGCTTGCGGACTTTCATTGACTTCTCACAGACTATAAAGATGACACGACACGTAATTGTACCAATATTTTGAGTGGAAAATCGATTAGTGTTCCTTTCTTTTACAAATTAAATGAAATCAATATACCTTTATGATAACTAAATTATTAAGTAACAAAAGCTTTACAAAATTCGTTAGAAAATATTGCTCATTCATTTTATCTCATGAAAATATAATGCAAATACACATGTATAATAGCAAATATCAAAATTGTATAGCATTGTTTTTTCTTAAAAATTAAACAGATTGAAATATTAAAGTTGAGCACATTTTTTGAGAGGACGAAAAGCAGTAAGATCCATAAAAAGAAGAAACTAGAGGGCTGTGTAACCACTATATGCCCCATAGTGGGCATATTTGCTGTTTATAAATGTATACTGTAATAAACGTACACTTAATTTCACGTCACATGAAGAACAAAATAAATATTATTAAACATATTTAACGATATCAAAACAAATTTTCAATAAAAAATTCTAAAACTGTTCAATTTATAGTGTAAAGTAAGCTGTCATAGGAACGACTTTAGCTAGGAAAAAAAGAGCTTGTATCTCTCTCCATTTTGTTTCTCATAATGTATATGATTTATTTTCAAGTCGTGCCTTTACTAAAGTTCCTGTATCTATGGGAAAACCACTAGGGTCCGTGGAAGTCGAGCGTCACTTGACTTATGACACATCGACAGGCCAAGTTTATTCAACGGCCCGCGTCGAAGACGGCTTCAAAAACTATAGAGTGGCGCGAACCAATATCTTAAGTTTACTTTGAGGTACTTGAACTAAAATTCATTATTTTGACGAGTTTTGATAAAGGCTTAAACAAATGGTAATAAAAAAAACGATTAATTATTAGTATTTTAACGTAAAAATATGTGTAACTCATTATTGTTTTCACATTTTCACTATTATCAACACCCAAAAGTTGTCTGCTGGACGGACTTCAATAACACATCTCTCCTTATTTTCTTTTATAAAAAAGTATTATTAAAAACCTTTCATACTATACAATATATTCATAAACCTATATCATAAATTAATTATGTAAATAGTACCTCGTTGAAATTAATTCAATATGGGATATATAGGATAGTTTGCGTGCAAAAATCTTCAAAATAATTAAGTGTGCCTAACTGGGTGCCGAAGTTATATACAATTTGCAAGTTGGGGCGCGTACCCACTCAATAGTTTGCGTTATTCTGGCATTGTTTGCTAACGAACCGTCGTTCGGCGGAGACCGAGAGCTCTACACTTTTAAACCATCAACGCCCTACAGCTCCTTTGGAAAATATTGCCTCAGCTTTTTATCCTCTTGTTTGAATAATGGCTGTAAACGTACTCGAGTGCCATTTGAGCAAGGTGTCAGGAAAACAGCTCGAGTTCAAACCACTAACGGTACTTGTTTACCCAGCCCGTCAACTTTTGGTGGTTCGAAGTGTTTTCCAGTTATTGGCGAAATGTAAAGTAAGCACTAGAAAGGATGGAAGTTGAACGATTTCCCTCACTCTTGACTTTAGTAATATAAACTCTTCGGGAGTATATTTATGTACCGCGTAAAACAGTTAGGAAAATTCGATATTCGCTGTTTTATGTTGGTAGATCTAATATTGGTTGATTTCGATGAGAAAATTTATAAAATAAATTTAAGAATGAAACCCAGAATTACTACTATACTTATTAATTACTTTATCCAAGTATCACAAACCGCTAAAGTCTCTATCAACTCGCGAACGACCTATTCTTACGACCTTAAACTGCAACAAAGGAAATTAATGCCTTAGCCTATCACGTCCCTCCGATGTGAGTTAGAAGACATATGCACATAAATAAATAATAAGGCATCGTCACGATGTTTTTCTTCGTCGTATATCTGATTGAAAATTTGTCATGCATTAAAAAACCGGAAATAGTCATTTGTACTTCTAGCTTAGGTGGAATAGATAGAAATAAAATATACAGGTATAAAAAAACTTTTTGTCTAAAAAAACCTAACAATAGAGCTAATATCAGGGAAAAACCTCATATCCAATTTGTAAGCGGTATGGCAGATAGCCAATCGTTATTCACACCGCAGAAACATATTCGACTAGCGTCGGGATTTTTTAATAAAAACAAATAATTGCATATTCCAACGACATCGAATTGGAAAACCATAACAGCGAGATCTGCAGCTACAGCACTCATAATATTGCATTTATAATACCTAGCCATAAAATTATTATATCTATTTTATATTACCCATCTGCTAACGGCGTCAAGCTTAACTTTCTCAAAACCGTATTTTTATTTATTCACTGTATTATTGGTTTTACGAAATCAGTAGGCGCCGTATGATTGATAAGTCTCAGATTGGATCCTCGTTTCATTCCGAAATTATTGTTCATTATAACAATAATTAAGAAATTTAATAGCACTTGGGACTTTGAAAATGTACGAAGTGCTACTTTGGACTTAAGTACAGTCAACGAACGTGGATGCAGAAACACGCCTTTTCACAATGTCAATAATACCGATCCGTATTCAATGTCATTTTAGCTCATTATCCACATTTATAAAAAATCTAAATACAAGTAAAAAATCACTACCTTTCCTTCTAAACTTTCTCTTCTCCTCTTCCCTCACTTTTAAATATGCTATATTATACATTATATATGTATGTGTATTGTATTTATATATATTTAATATTATATATGTATATAGATACATGTTTATATGATTATATATTGTATACATTTATGTATTTATGTGTATTTATATTTTAATGTGATTTTATTTTCATGTTTTTTTTTCTTTTTTTTTTTACTTTTTTCTTCAACTTTTTCTAAACACTTTACATTACTACCCTCTTTACTTATATTTCCTGATCTATTATCCATCCAAAGGTTGTCTGTAAGATATTGCTTAAAGCGATAAGACCGCCTCTTGTTTCTTGTTATTTTTATATTTAGTTCTTCTTTTATTTTGTAACAAGGAAGTGTTAATAAATAATAAATAAATAAATAAATTTATTTTGACCGTAGGTACAACCACTTTCGAATTATTTCTGTGGTTTAAAGATACTTAAAAATGATAGTACATAATATTTTCGACGATCTTAATGCGAAATACGAGTATGTATAATTATGCTGCATCGATCGAACTTGCATACACACTTACTAGAATCTAGCCTTTATGACTATAAATTTAAATACCTAAATGTGACTACATATAGGTATGTGAGTATTAATCTTATGAATTACATTAATATCTTTAACGATTTATGTAGATCTCAATGCGAAAACTAGCTCACTATCTCAATATTTCTGCCAATTACTCCGCCGCAACTTCACAGAAAACTTCAAATATTTGTTTTACGACTTGTCGCCCGGCCGACGTCAACTTTCCTCAGACAATGAGTAGTACAAACACTTCCTTTAATTATTTTTTAAACCATCGTTTGTTTTGTAAGCGACTGTAAGATTAGCGACTACATAAAATTGACTGTTGATTTTACAACTACATACATAATTAGTAGACATTTAAAATAAAAAAAACATACTGAAATGAAATAGGTAATATCATACTTCCTAAAAAAACGGAAATCTTTATCGACTGAGTTATAGGACTCATACGCACCCAAGTAATTCCCAAAAAGTTTGAAGTGTGCTCTTTACCCCACGTTGGTAGCCTTCGACGGTTATTACTTTGTCTAACTTTATTTACTTTGTTTTACCAGTTACATCACTGGAGGGAGAAATAGTGAACCTGACGAAGGTGACGCGCTCAGAAATGGGCGCCTACCTGTGCATCGCTTCCAACGGAGTGCCGCCGTCCGTCAGCAAAAGAATAATGCTTCATGTGCATTGTAAGTACACACTATTTAATAATTTAAATTATTTTTAATTTTGGACGTACAAACAGATGATAAGTACGTAATTTAGTGAGATAATAAGTATATTTTAATCAATGCTTCCGTTTTTCTACAACCTACAAACTTTGACATTTAGTTTCCCCCAATATAAAGATCAATCTAATCCTACCGGCCCAAACTAAACAGACATATTAAACCGCAAAAAGTGAGCATCTTCCCGGGTTCAAACAAACCACGCGTCACATTACATATTCACATCGTGTATCAATTCAATCATCCATAAAGTCTACTTCACCTGCGTGAAGCACGGGCAAAAAGCGTTGCCTACCGAACTCACTTATCAGACGATCGCGAAGGCTAATTTATAACCAGGAGTTATTCAATGCTCGGTTAGTGAGGGGCGCGGGAGAGCCGCCCCGACGCGAACACGTAAGCAATTGGGAGATTTTCGTGTTATCACGTATCATCTTCGGTGCGTGGCTTGCATCCGAATTACGTACGCCGAGTGCGGTCTGGAGTCGACAAGCCGTGTTTAGTGAAACTTACTGCCTCGTTGACTATCGTTTAGTTCGCCTTTATACCCCATACAGTTTCACTTTGTTGTCTAAGTGTTTTTTTTTTTTTAGGGTGATTAGTGCAAGATTAATAAATGTGGAAAGGTTAATATCGTATTGGAATGTTTGCATATACTATAGGAGATAAACAATCTTTTCTGCAATCGCAGGCTCTATTTTAATAATAGTTTAGTAAATTTTTTGCTTAACTTAGTCGTAAAATTATGTTCAGGAAATCGGTATCGACACACGAGAAATCCTACTGCTAGAAAAACAAAACGGAAGAAAATCCGACGAAAATTAACAATAAACATGTTTTTCTAGTTATTACCATTAAATTGGCTTATTAGTAAATATAAGGTGGTAAGACCAGGCCTGCAATGGAGCGTAACATCTTGGCACGAACAAATTTCCTACCACATTCACAGCGAAACGAGAACAAATCCAACAATCTTATTTTAAACCCTACCAAACACTAAGATGATATCGACGGCGGAAAGCAAAAACGTAGTAAACCACAAAAATGGAAATGTTCACCAGAGCCAAAAAACGTTTATATATTTTTTCAAAAAATCATTACTAGCGTGTTTTTTAACTTAGACTCATGATTTTTGGACACTAGACATGTTATTTTTTTCTAAATATAATTCTAACTCTCAAATCTCATTCTAACAATTATTCTCCAAAAATTTGTTGACTACGACATTTTGAAATATTTTTACAGAATGCTAAAACGCTGTAAATGCACATCGAGTTGTATAGAGATGGGTCAAATACATTTTTTTAGGGAAAGCGAAAACGTGGTAAGCAGTTATACTTGACTAGGGCTGCTCAACTGAACGTTGTAAACGTGGTTATTTAATGAAACCCATCTCTTAGATATGGTGTAAACTACAATAATTACTGACTTGGGGTAATACAAATTGTGTTACACATAAACTGAAATTCTAAAGAATATTAAAACGTATAGTTTATTAAATAATATACTACAGTTTATATTGGAATTTTTCACAAAAAAGATAATAAGCTTAAAAATTCGGATATAAAATAAATAGGAACCTCAAAATATAATTTATCATCTTTCATCATCGGTGTCAGGTAAGCGGTCAGTACCTAATTGTTGTACTGGCTTTTAAATTCAAATATTCTTTCGCAAATCTTTCCGGAATCAAGTTTTTATAAATCATTTTCTTTAAATCTGTTTTTTTTTTTTGTAAAATTGGCAAATTTGAAGTATACGAATTTGGTTTTGGAATGACATCGTTCAAAGGATCAAGTTAAATTTCTGTAGCTTCTGTACCTGGTAACATTAATAAATATTAACAAACATTTTTTTGATAATATGTTTTTTGCAGAAAGTAACGGTACATATTTTTGAAATATTGACGGTTTGTTTCTTTTTAACCGACTTTAAAAAAGGAGGAGGTAATCAATTCGTTTGTATTTTTTTATGTTTGTTACCTCGGAACTTTCGACTGGGGAGACTGATTTTGATAAATCTTTTTTTATTTGAAAGCTGGTGCGTCCAGATCGGTCCCAGTTTAATTTTGTCGAGTTAAGACAATGAGAAAACCATATAAGGGCCTTAATTTTCACTAATGTGATTGACAAATCGACGAATAACTTATACCGACTTTGATGATTTGTGATGATTTTTATTGGAAAGGACTTCAAGGATAAATTGACGAGAGTTTGGTTAGATTTTGATAATGGGATTCATGACAATGTAATGGAACTCTTCAATTCTTTCAATCATATAAGCTATCTGGATATTTGAGTTACCTACCGTAGCATCTTTATGGTCAAGTATAATAGTAAACTGGGGATGTCTGAGTAGGTTAATATGTAGGTACGGTCTTTGTTTTTCCCACGCACTAATAATATTGTAATGTAGATAAAATTACCAATATTTTGGAGTCGGTGTCAGCCACGGAACACTACAACATACCTAGAAATAAAAATACGAGAATACTTAAGATTTTTTTAAAATAACTTTTACGTGAATGAAAATGTACTATGGCGGAAGACCAATACCTAATCAAAGCAAGCATATCTTGCCTATAACGTGTAGATATACAAGATACAAACCTACCTTGGCTGACACCGACTCCAGAAATATTAATAATTTTAACTACATTATATTATTATCAGTCCGTGGTAAAAACAAAGATCCTACCTACATATTATTGATGAAAAGAAAAGGTTATTATTAAGTTACACAAGAATTCGCAATATTTTTTGTACTTCTTAGGACACATTACTTGTTTTGGAATAGGTTTTTGAAAAGCGGTGTTTGTTTTTTGAATAATAAAATAGTGCATAACTGTGTATTTATTTTTAATAAGACAAGACAAGTCATAAATTCAAGAGTACATTGTACAGAAACCGTACCAAATGTAGTAATAGGTTCGGTTCCTTATACCACTACTCGCTAAAACGTCTTTAATGCAAGATACATAAAAACACGAGCGACGAAAACGTAGTAAACGCAGCATTACTGACCGCATCATCAACATGTAACTTTTTTTACAGAAAGCGAAAATGTTGTAATCAACATAGTATAACTTATTACTATTTTTTCTGTAGCTTACAGCGTTTTTGAATGCAGGCATTTACGTGAAAACCTGTTTTTTTTAAATGTTAATTTCTAATCTATTCATCCTAGATTTATGGGACCGGGACCATTCGAAGCAGTTTTTTTTTCTGATTCGAACAGTGCAATAAAAAAAATTTTCACATTTTGTGGACTACGACGTTTTTGCTTTCCGCCGTCGATATGTTCAGCCTGTAAATATATCTCGGGTCTAGAAACTCGTTTTCAACATACGTAGCTCACAGTCATAGATATATATTTTTTTAAATAACCTTAAAATGGTGGCGTCTATCCCTTTTGCCGGCGTCGCTGTACGGTGTAATCTGTGTATTTTTTTATACTTTGGACTGGCACGTAGAATAATAAATAAATAAATAAGTAGTCCACCACTCCTACGCTTACTCATGGTTTAAAAAATATAAACTTTCAATCTACTGCAGAAACTATTCTTGTAGCTATGATTATAAACTAGTGAAACCTATACGAGTGCAGTATCCACAATATCGGTTGAGTCTTTCTACATTTTCTAAGAGACGCGCACGGCAATTTATTTCCATTCAAATGTTGTACGTAAACAAACACAATTCTTTTTTCGTTTCTTTCAAGAAAAACCATATAAATATCCGCTCTCCAGCATCGCTAAGCTCATTTTAAAGAAAACGGTTAACTTTGTGAGTTGAAACAACATGAAGTCATAATAAACTTCGAAACAGAGCGTGAACCCGACAAGTGCATAGAAAAAGCAACTTTGTTCACTTGAAAAGAAACTGTAATTATACTGAAGTTTGGAACACTAGTTTTAGACGTAATAGGGGGCATAGATTGTCTCGTTTGCCCCCTTGTAAGTTGTCGAAGGAATGCGTTGAACCAAATTCGATTTCTTAGTCGTACAAGACATTTTTGTGTCTTCTCCTATTGGATATTCCAAAGAACTTTTTGGGCGTTGGAAATGCAACGACAAATCGTCATTACCATAAAAAGACGCCCTTTGCTGAACACCAGCGTTCCCTTATAAAACTCAGAAGTAAAAACTATAAATATTACTCAGACTACACCTCGACCACGAGAATACAAATATGATAAAAATTCATTACGAATCAAAATTTCTATAAGTAAATGTTAATATATCTTTGTATATCCGTTGTCTATTGTACAAAAATGTGAAATAGGACGTGTAAAAAAGTGTCTAGATTGCGATCGGTGTTTTCTTGTTAACATTACGGCTACGTGGAGTTACAGGCTAGCCGGTACGTCGTACCCTAGTCACAAATGAGTTATAAATTACATTTTTAGGCTACGCGGGTTTCCTACGCCGTCTTTTAACTTGAGTATAGGATACACGTACATTGAGCTAAAGATACGGTAGCTTCGTCCGCCTATATAAATGTTAGCGTTTTTTGTTTGAGAAAAAACGCTTCAAATAAAAATATAAGCGAATATTATTAACACCAGCCAAACACTATTATTAACACCATGAAATATTGTCAGGTGAAATTGAACTTTATAAATGCATTTTTTAAAGCGTTAAAAGCATTATTCATTTAAATTGCAGCCCAGCACTAGCAGGTTTATTAGAAGCACAAAAAATAAGAAATAATAATTTAGGTATAAATATCGCATATAAAATCAATTATTAATAATATATTATAACAGTAAATTCATCAATACATACAAAGAACAAAGATTATAAATCGACTGTTTAATAGTACTTCTCAATTTATTGGCACTTGTAAATAATCTACAAAATTAGGTCAAGTCTAGATATTCACTGAATCGTTCCCAACGGTACATTAAGCTATCTGACTGTATTTCAGCATAATGTCTAGTATTTATCAATGAGATGTAAACTAACAAACAGCATTAAACTCATTCCACTATACTGTTACAAATATATTTTAAAACCTGCTTTTGTCTGAACTGCATCTCGACTACAGAATAAGGGCCATTGGGAAATAAAACGTGTAACCCATAAAAGTAGTGAAACTCTCTCAAAGCTCTTTTGTGTAGTATAGCTTCCTATTCTGAAAGAGATTAGGCCTTAGTCTACAACGGCGGCCTAAATTAGATTAGTAAAAAATAAGCATGCTAAGCTACTTAAGTATTTTTTAGCAAATGCCTGAATACAACATGACAGTATTTTTAACGTACAGACAGACACACCTCAATTCATTATCGCTTAATTAGACGTTACTCTTGACTGTGTCCATTTAAAATATAAACAGAGAAACCAATGATAAAATGGATGCATATTATTGAAATGCACGGGTATTCTAACATGAGCTAATCACCAAAATCACAATGGATCCATGCAGAGATTCTTCTAGATAGGCGAGCCACAGCACTCAGACAAATTAATCTCTTATGTGCCGTGATCGACCGGCCGCTTTCACAGCGATCGCGAAATCACTGCAGAAATTATAGTGTTGTGTACGTACACACCATCCGCTCACATTACCATTTGCCCGGATAGCATGCCGCTGTGGGAAATACGCGTTGATCATTTCATGAATCCGATAACTTGATGACATTGTAACTATTGCGTGTAACAACGCGTTCATTTTTATCACGTAATTTAATTTGTGTTCCACGTTACATGTTTACACAATTCTGACGCACCATTCATCAGCCAAAAGGGTTTTATAAGGTAATAGAGTGTTTTTTAAAAACCCTTTCAATCACGTGACATGACACGTTTACCTTCGCTGTCCAACGTACAACGCCGGCATACGTGAAATAAATCGCTAAATTTATCCACAGTCTAAAATTCAATGGCATTCCTCTCCAGTATTTTAGTTCAATATTGTGTAAAAGTTTTTCATTGCAGGTCTGCTGGACGAGCGCTTTGTCCGCTAGGTATTTGCATTCTGTTATTGGCAGTTCCGATGTAAACACTCGTCTGATTGGATAGTATATAGCTGCCCGTACACGTTTATAGTTATTCAACTTCGCATAATTCGATGGACATTGTCATCCAATAATGTTTTAACCGGGCGAGCGCTCGCTCATATCAACGTGATAACTTATCCAATTTCATATCTGAACACAAATAAGATTCAGTCTCACTTGACGACAAGAGCAAATTCACTCCATAGAAAACGCAATTTCAAGCGAACAAACAAACTACTGTCGTCTGAAACCCTTCCACTCAGTTTAATTACTTCACAAAGAATGCGTCGCGTTCGCTCGATGAGGAGACAAAATTAACGCTCTCAAATATTTAATTTAAATTTCCTTCTCCGAAAACGAATGATAACAGCGGGCAGGGAGGTCTTGCGGCCGCTGTGGGCGGACATAAAAAGAGTTTTTTAGGCGCGCCAGAAGTGAAGCAATTCATTTGTTGCTGTAAGTGCTTCGTAACGCGGTGAGTTTCTTTACTTGATTCACTGGAGCCGGAAGACGGCAAATTGAGTTTAAAGAAAAACGAATACACCGAACTGAGCAAGTTTGCAAATAGATCGCGATTAAAGGCACTCTAAAAGGTTAACGTAACAAATTTACTCAATATTACTCTCCTAGTAGTACCTACCTATACTATTAGTTTAAACATACATACATGTACACATATACAATGCTACCGTATGTGGTGGATGTAATGTCACAGCGCGTGAGTAGTGTTGTTTAATAAATTTCAAAGTCATTTATTGCTGTACTAACTACAAAACGCCAAGAAATCCGAAAACGAGGAGAGCGTGTGCGCCGCTCGGTTAATCAAACTGTCACTTGAAGAATTCCGCGTGGAATCCTTCCCGAGAAAACTCCCCTGAACTTTTGATTGCTGTTGAGAAGCGGTATACATATACCTAGGGATTACTTAATCGTGTTATTTAACTTATACACTGAAACCGATTTTAAAAGTTTGCACTGAAATATTTACAGGCCTCCTTTGTCTACAAATTTATACTGCAATAGAAGTAATGTAAGGATGTCGTGTTCTTCACTTAATAAGGAGCAAACGCCGGCCCTCGTTGCCCTTTGGAATTATTAATTAGAACAAAAATTCTGATCGTTCAGATTTTGTTCGCTAAATTGGCCACTCAAACTCGTAAAAGCCGTCCAAAGGAAACTTAACGACGGTCAAAGAGAATAACCGCAAATAAGCTCCGATCTAAGGTCCTGGAAGAAAATTCCGCTTTCCTTAATTCACCCTAAATAGAGTTTCGGGGTGCAATTGTTTACATTTCTCAAATAATCCCTTCTTTGACTTAAATTTTATATTTTCGGAAGGTTTAGGGTTATTTAGTGATTTTGTAGCTTTCTCATATTTTTGAATTTGTAAAATTAGCTTATGAACTTCAGTTCTTTTTTAAAATCATGTTCTTTTTTATATTTACAAAATATAACCATTGACTTATTTTACGTTAATAATAATAATATTTTTGCCACAATAAATTCAATTAATTAATGCTAAGTAATGGATATATCGGTAACACACAACTGCAATAACAGTCCCCGCGGACAGAACAAAACCTGATCTTCTATATCACCGAAGCTACGCGCAAAAGCGACAGTGCATTAACATCATTAATACTGAGTTTAGAACTAACTCCGCAAACAAACTCTGCACAAATATAACTAGTGGTTCGGTATGATATTCTACGTAAACACCTGACAGACGCAAAGGAGTTTTATCGCCAAAGTAGCGAAGTGAATACGTAAACACACCGCGAAATGCGCTAATGTGGAGCTTGCCAGCTCGGAACCAGTGTTACAAATCTTCAACCAATATTTGTATCGCTAAAAGTTCGTACTGCGTTTTATTTTTCTTGCAGTTATGCGCGAGAAAGCAGCGGAGAACATTAACTCAAACATTAATTTGTCTCGGTTTGGGTTTTCATGTCATGAAGTCTCCTTAAAATTTGTTTATGATACTGTATACCTTTATAAGAGATCAAAAATGTATATGACTGAATTGTATTAATTTACATAATCGCCTACATTTTGTTTGTTATACCGTCGCCTAAGACGTGGAAGTATAGAGGAATATTATAATCGGCGAGGTGGCGGGCAGTGGTTGGATGAGGAGACTCGAAGATCGAGCCCAGTTGCGAGCCATAAGAGAGGTTTATGTCCAGCAGTGGACGAATTAAGGGCTGTTGATGATCATGATGATTTTAATCCATAAAAATACTATTGATCGTGATTTGTCGCAATTTATAACAACCGTTCTCATTACAACCGTAGTTCATAGTCACATCGATCATTATAATTAACATTCTTTTCTAAATACACTTGCCTAGGTCTCTAAAAAACGGCAAAACGGCCTTTCTTTCCCTCAAAAATACACTAAAATTCTTAAATTAGTCAAAATGTATATGAAAATAGCTGCCACTATAATCTAGAACCGACACAGGCAAACCGCGGCAAAATTTAATATTTTAAACGTACAAGCCAGTAAAATTCTTGCAGCAAACTCGTATGGGGATATGCATTTCATGCCAAATGCAAAAAGCTTTACGTGCCTTTACATAAACAGAAGGTGCAAATGGAAAGTTATGTAAACAAAAACGAGGCTGGAACCGCTTAGGCCACTTTAGTCGGCCTGCCTACCGCATTACACAATGTTCGGTACATATTTGCCGGTAAAACTGGTTGGACGCATTTTTGGAAATTGAATAGAGTGCTGCATGCCTTTAAAGCTGTTACTTATTTATATCATCTAAGAGGTTGTTCTATACGAAATTTTAATATTTAAGAGAACAGCTTATGTACTGTTATTGGGTAGTTGACAATCTCTTACCATGGATAAAGGCTAGATGCAGATTGTTTCTGACTGACCTCTATGAAAATCTTATCTCTTTAGCACTTCTCTAATGACTCTGTTTTTTTATAGAATAATTATGTAGGAAGATCATTGTGATTATAAGAAAGCCTAGCGCAAAAAAGTCAGGTATTTGAGACCTTAATTTTAATATTATTATATCGATTCAAACATAATTAAAAAATAAATTTAGTCGTCACGAAATAGTTTTTACGCTTAAGTTAGTGATTGCAATAATACTATTGACACAAGATTAATATGTTAATGTTCGTGCTCACGCTCACTTTATTTAATGCAAAATCTTTTTTCTTTTTCTGTAACTTAGTTAATACAGTGGATATTTTACTTCATTATATTGTCACAATAGATTAAATTAAAGTTTAAACGAGTATAAAGTAGTAACGGTCTCGAGCATTAGGCGCACGGTCGATAATCTCGGCGGTCGCAGATACGAACCCAAGGCACACACCTCTGAGTTTTCAAAGTAATATGTGTATTAATAAAGAATGATCACTTACTTTACTGTGAAAGAAAACATCGTGAGGAAACGTGAACACCTAAATGTTCTTAGGAATTTCTTAGATGTGTAGTCCGCCAAACCACACTAGGCACGCGTGGTGGACTAAGGCTCTCAGTTGTAAATTACTATTTAGAAAAAACCGTGTAATTTTAGATTCCTTCCTAGCAAAAAAAAACCTAAATATATATTTTTTTAATAATTTAATTTATTCAACGGTACTTTTACGCACATATACCTCTGGCATCTATAGCAGTAATAAAGCTATTCTAAATATTTCTATCATAGATACATAATGTTCTTGCGTTTATTCTTCTTTTACCATCTCATTGCTTTGTGAACTACAAAGGTAGCTCTAGATTTATACTTGAAGTAATGCTCAGTGCGTATCATTGTCAACACAGGCTTATAGGGTTTGCGGCGAATGTGTGGGCAGAATATCCTCCTGCGACCTTAAAACGTTTTAAAACGACAAAAACAGGGATATAGAAGCACATGGCCAGACATAGGACTTGCCAAAGTTGTTACAACAAACCTCTTTTGTTTTATTTTTTTATTAAAAGATATTCATATTAATACACGACACTAAAATTACCTGTTGTTAAATGTGACTAAAAAAAACTTTAAACATGAGGAAGAGAATACTGAGCTCATTAAAAGGACTTATCAGGCCTTAAAATATATATAAGGACTCGATGAAAAAGTTCTTGTTTGATTTTTTTGTTATAAGATAGTATGTGTGTACAAACTCTTTTGAGCTGGCTAGATAGAAAAATAAAAATAATATTGTGTAAAAACGAAAATATATATTTTTTTTGTTACAGTCCACCCGTTAGTGCAAGTACCAAACCAGCTGGTGGGGGCACCGCTGGGCACTGACGTTACTCTCCAGTGCCACGTTGAAGCTTCCCCCAAAGCGATCAACTACTGGACCAGAGAAAACGGTAATGCTTTTCATATTTACTAACCTACGTACGACTACATCTAGATCAAATTAATTAATCTATAGAGAAATGAAAAACGTGGCCAAAATGCCAAAAAAACTAGGGTAAATGTGGGATAGTTGCCGCACTTTTTGAAATAGGCAAATAAGTGATAGAATATGAGTTTTCATAAAAATTTAATGATTGTGATGTGTTGTGTACTTATTAATGAAATACTTAATTAAAGTAATTTAACATTAGTAGTTGTATTTTTTTTGGTACAAAAGAAATAAAAAAGTATTATAATCGGGGATAGATGCCTAAAGTGTGGGTTAGATGCCATAATGATGATTTGGCTTGTGGGATAGATGCCCTATGCAAATAATTAAAGATTATCTTAGATTTATTTATTTTTAATCAACAACTGTTACATTTTCATTTATAAGCATAATCATCTTTGGTTTAATATTGAAATTGAGATCAATTTTAGTATCTAATAATACAATATTAGTATAAACATTGAAAGTGGCAACTTCTGATACGTTTTAAATTTTAAATTTTTTCATATTTTTCAAGGCGCAATTTTAATCGATTGCAAGGATTACAGTAATTACCGTACATGGTACAAGTTTCATGCAACCATTTTTTACACATGATGCACTGGATCCAGTCTGCCGTTGATTTTGTTTCCTCATAATTTTCAAAACATTCCAGACATTCATTTGACGAATTTTCATTAGAGTCCGACTCAGAAGAAGCGATTGCCTTTCGTTCACTGGCGTTTTTGGTTATCCGTTGCTTTTTCTCAACAGCACGAATGGGACGTTGAATCACATTAACACTTGAAGTTTCATTTATTTTAAATTTCTTAGCTCTCTTTACATTTTTCTGTTTTACGTCAACATGAGATTCATTTTCTTTGAAAGATTCATCAGAATCATTTGTACCAGATGAATCTGTCTCTTCGGAAGCTACTCTTGGCCTTTTTTTTGTTATCTTCCTTGTTACTTTTACTTTACTTCTTTTGCATGGTATGTTAGGAGTAGCTTTACCTTTGATTTTTTTATTAGCTATGTTTTCTTTGGAATTTAATACTGCAGCTGATTGTTTTCCTCTTTTGTATAAAGGTATCGGAATTTTCGGTACAGGGGAACATTCTTGCAAAATCTTGCTAGGTGTCTCTTTTGTGCCTTCTTCATTTGGCTGCAGGCAATCAAATTGGGAAATAAGAGATGGAGAATCTTCTCTAGTTGTATCATGACTTCCATGATTCTCATGTGTTTGATCAACATTTGTTAGTGTTTGAGTTTCAGCCAAAGCCGAAACCTCGTTGCAGTTTGATTCTGGCAACAACTGTTTGCTACACGAGGGACCAGGTAATTGTAACGTATTTTCAGGTAAGACATCTTGTGGCTCATCACGGAGTTGATTGCTTGATGACAAATCGGAGATTGCATAGAAACTTTCTGGAATAGCAGCTGGATTATAAGGGTAAATACCGCAAGCCCTAAAGCCCGAAATAGCATTAGAAGGCGTAGTCGCTCGAATCCATGCATTACCAATTAACTTGCCAGCTATTAAACGGTTGATTTTTTTTTCTTTGTTTGAAAGCATCCAGTTTTTCGTCTCAGCTGCAAAAAAAGTCTTAAATGGCTTGAAAAAGCTATGGTCTAAGGGTTGTAAAGCTTGCGTGCTGTGGCTTGGCAGACAAAAAAGTATTATACCATTTTCTTCGGCAGTCTCCAACATTTCGACAGAGTTCGTATGAGAAGAATGCCCATCTAGAAGCAAAATAACCTTGCCTTGAGGCTTTCGTGGTATGAAATGCTGTACTAGCCACTTCTGAAATAACTCCGCATTAACATAGGCTGATTTTTTGTTCATGTAAACATCTGAACCATGAGGAAGACCATCTAGAAATTCTGGTTTTTTATTAACTCCTTTAATAATAACAACAGGGCTGAGAAAATTTCCAGCGGCATTGCAGCAAGCTATTATTGACATAGTCTCTCCCTTTTCTCCAGACGTTATTGAATGAACTGATTTCGTCCCTTTCGTCACGATAACTTTTCCAGGAGTATTGTTCAATTGAACCCCAGTTTCATCGATATTAAATATACGGTCTGGTTTGTCCAGTAAGTCATTCTCTGTCAATACTTGAAGATAAAGCTTAAACATTTTATCGACTTCCTCACGATTAAGTCCCTGCGCTCGAGCAAGGGACAGACCTTCAGCTTGCCGAACGCTAAGCGTAGGTTGGCGTTCTAAAAAGGACTTAAGCCAATGAGGTCCAGCTTTACCTGTCTCCTTATTAAATTTATGTCCGATCCCAAGCTTTTCAGCGAATTGAAACGCTAAACTTCGTACCGTATCTCGTGACACAGGAAACCCAGCCGCTTCTAGTTTTTGGATGTGTGCGACGAGGCGTTTTTCGTTATCGAAGTCTAGAGCGGGGTGTTTCCCTAGAAATAATCATAAAATCGATTAAACATTAATTAAGTTTCATTAAAAAATATTAAATTGACAAAGTACCTAAAGTAAGTTTCTTAGTATCTTGTTTCACGAAACGTCTTTTCAGGGTCCTGGTAGGAATTCCATAACGACGAGATATTTCATTCAAGCCGTGCTTATTCTGCCTCATTTCTTCAAAAGCTTCTCTTAGGGCATCTTCCGTCCATCCGGCTCGAGGGCTTGCCCCTACTTTGCGCACGTACTTGCGAGGCATTATCTACAATACCTATAAAAATCGATAAAAGTTTAATAGGGGATAGATGCCTCTAAAGGCATCTATACTCACAAAAAACTAGGCATCTATCCTTTTTCGGGGGGATAGACGCCGCTCAAAATATTTATTTACTTTAATGATAAAACATACGTAAATAATAAACAAAATCTTTTATTTAACACATCTACACTTAAATAAAACAAAAATATAAACACTTACCTCATAAAATCAAAAGTTTCGAGCCCATCAAAATTTCAGACAAACCAAATTCACGAATTAACTGCCGCAAAAAATGTTCGTTGTCTCATAACTCTCGACACGTCCGTTCCAGCTAAGTGCGTGGCACTGACTGAAGGACGGGCGGGGGTAGGGTTACGTTAAAACAAAACACAACGGATCTAATGTTTATACATGTCGCTACGTGTTTACTGAGGCAACTATCCCACTGAGGCATCTATCCCACATTTACCCTAATTAAGATGATTCCATTGGTAAGTTTTTTGTTATTCCGACTTGAAAGTATCATTTTTATGTGAAAAAATATTTATAAAAATATAAAAGTAAAAATGTTCCATCACACGTACAATAATAATTTTAGTTCAACAGAGCGGTATACTCAATCCTTTTCCGCTCTCGGGGGTGATAAATGAACATGTAGTAACAAATGACTTTGGTTTGCATAGTCACTGTTGATCTTGACCGACTGATCGATGCAATAAAAGGCAAGAAAATATTTCCAGATATATAAAAAGAAATATAAAATAAATATTCCTAGATATCTTTTTTATTCAGACGTCTATACGAAACTAGCTGATGTTGCTTTTTACAGTAAAGTGACCTCTGATTTAAAACAGTGAAATTCAAATAATATAACACAATTTGCCTGGATTATTTTATAAAATACAAGGGATATTTCATCTGATAAAGAAATGAATAACAATACCAAGCAACACGTGTTATCTTCGACAAAAATGGAAAAAAAAGAAAAACCCGAGGCAGCGACAAAAAATCTTTTGAGTCTTGGAATTTTAGTCATATTTCCTACTTTATAATACATAAACATTTAGACAAGAGAAATATTATAAATACCTGTGTGATGTTAATGGTAGCAAATATGCGACTAATTGCAAATAAGAGAATATATTACCACATATTATTTTTTAATGTGTGCGAATCAGCATTACCAAAAATTCCAAAACTAATTCAAAATATAAATAAATTGCTCCTTACATTCATAAACAAACCCAAAACTAAGGGAATACATACTTTAATTGAAAAGTGTTTGAATTGTAAATTTACCCTTATAAAAGTACGATCTCTATGGATTTAAATAATTAAAATTGACTAAGATTATTTTTAAAATTCTCGTATTTTTATTTTTAAGTCACTTCAAATCGGTTTAACTAAAATCAATATATGCAAAAAATATCTGCTGACATTATAACTGAATTTTATGGCGTCATCCTTCCTGACATTCCATTTACATGTCATTAATTTATACCAGACCAACGTATTGGATATACGTTAAATATTAATGAAACCTGTTATAATTAAAACACATCTTGTATTCATAACTTTATTAAAAATCAACAACAAATCTTGTGAAGTAACCGTGGTACACATGAAACGAAAACTTGTTTAAAGAAATCGCTTATCAGATAAAGCAAAACAGTAATTATAATAATGTTTGATTGCGCGCCAAAGACGTTTACGAGCCACTCGTAACTCATAAACCTTATTAAGTCCCAAGCACGAACCTCGAGAACGGAATAAGCAACTAATTTCATTATTCATAAAGCACATTGAAAGCGTTAAAGCACTCATTAAACCGACCGTTATTCACGTCAGTACTATCCTCTTTGACGGACCGTGGGGGGCTGCCTGCTTATAGGTTAGCGTTTTTATGGTTGTATTAAAAGGAAAAAATATGCGTTTATTTCATGTCCGTTTTTCATTCTGAAAAGATTTATTTTCACTTTGATTATATGGCGCCTACGCCACGGCTTATTAACGACCTCATAATTATAAGGACGATGACAGCGTAAAATATTGCCACGCCAGATATTAATAAATGAGCTGTTTTATCTAATCGCGACTATGTTTCCCTAATACCAATTTGTTTACGGTGAACTGTACTCCAAATAAACTTGTGCTGACAAACGCTGCGTTGGACATTCGCATATAAGAGAGACAAATGACCTCATAAATGTTGTCGCTGTTTACCACCCGCTTCCGAAAGATCGATTTGAAAATTATGGGTAAAGTTAACGCCTAGCTGCCGGTATCTTCTGATAATAATAAAAAATAGTACTTCTATGATGTTTTGTTTGAATCAGTATAACATAACAACAAACTGATCCTTATTCAAATGTAGCGTATAGCATATGTTAAGCCGAGAACGAAGACGTAGTTGATTTTTTACTGATTTTAGAATCATTTTTATAAAAAAAATACGTTTAGTTATGTTATAAAGCTTCTATCGCAATTCATTGTCACGTGTAACAAGTATGTAATCATATAAAAAGATATTTTTTAAAAGGAGTAGAAGGAGTTGTTAGGTTATCTGTTTACACATTAAGTGCTCCCATATTTATAAATATACTTCATTAATGTCATGGTTTAATATACCAATATTGTCTAACTAGCAGACGTGTAAGTGATACTGTTGGATGTGTGAAAACACGTGCTAACTAATATAAATAAGGCTTTTACCTGACAAAACATCAGAGAGCTCGGGAACTTCATTACTTCTCATTAAAATGGCGCCCTCAGGATAAAAGTTGCTTATTTAGTGCCCGGTGACAGATGAACAAAAGCACTTCTAGCGCTGCGAAGGGCGATGAGTTGAGATAAACTTAATATTTTCTTTACGATATTTTACCAGCTCACGCGAAAAAGTGCAAACATTCGTGTCAGACTCTGGTGAGGCAAATTCTCATTTGGTAGAGCTAAAACTCGGAATTAGGATTAAATATAGAATTATCAGCCTGTAAATTACGGTGCATATTTTGTCTGGGATTTTAGGGGTTCCGTAGTTTCGAATGAAATTCAAAAATACTTCTCCCTGTGTCGTAAATCTAAACTCTTCGGATTCCAACGGATCCGCGCCTATACCTTCCAATTGCACTGTGACAAAACACAATCTACACAGATCATAAAATTCGAAACTAGTGTTGCCAACTACATGAACGCCGCATAGCAAATATGCAAACATGATTCCATACAGCTAATCCTGTATAAATGGTGTTCAATTATACATAAGCCGAATCGCAAATAGTGTGTTTAAAATAAAATCTAAACTGGATAATACGTTGTAACAAACGGTAACCACAGCGGGCTGCGACAACGTTCGGCCACTAAATTCGTGTTAGGTATGGATTTACGGGCTTCGTCGCTCGCCAGTCGCCACGCATTGTGCCGGAGAATCCGTGAGAGTTGGGACGAGTGCGGCCGAGCTGGCTGCATAGCACGCGGGAACCGACCCGCCGATTGAACCCCAATAAAACGAGGAAAACTTTTTCGCAATGCGGACTTTAATACTTATTTTTCGTCGGTCTAATCGAACATTTTATGCGGTTGAAAGCGAGCGTCAAACTTTTGCTTAAGTCAATGTTTTCATGGTCCGTATAATCAATATTTTTATTAAACTCGAGTTGGTGGCTCGAAAACACCTGTAGGAATGCAAGCTCGTACCTACAATGTAAAATAAACAACGTCGACGAAGTGCCGATTTTTATCACGATTATAATATTTATTATTAGGCGATTAACTATGTTATTAAACGTGTTAAAAAATCTTTACAGTTTAGGAATTAACAAATTAATTAAAGTTATTTTAAAGAGTTTTCTATAATTAAATAGTACATATTTATTAAGAAGGAAAAAATACAACAGTAGCTTTTAAACCCTTAATATTGGTTTAATTTAACCGACCACCGCGGATAAGAAGGCCTTATATCCTTTAAAAACTTGATCAGAAATTTAAAGATATACTAATGAATTATAACAACGCACATAGTACCATATTTGCAACAAAAGAATATTTACAATTTTGGTGTTCACAAATTGCATTTACAATCACATTTTACTATTCCACATATTTTAGCGGTATTTGCTTTATAACCAAAGGATCGACCATACTACGCCGAAGTTCCTTTGAATACCACGTTTCGTGCATAAACAGCAATGGGAACACAAAAAGGTGCACAGCAACGTCCAGCTAATTAATAATCTCGCAAACGCTGGGACATCGCAGTGCAATAATTGGTTATAACACAACCAGGGATACATAACGCAGGCAGATTTAGATGCAGTTACAAAGGCAACCGAACCCGCTATTACGCGGCGGGCCCGCCCGACCGCGCAAAAAGCGGACCAAATTCTATTACCGCCCGATATGCAACAAAGACCGCTGGCCCGCCCGTTTCAAATTGCTTTAGGCTACAGTCACAATATTTACTTTTACGTACCTACCACAATATTCGTAGACATATAAATTCAATTTCAAATATTACTCGTGCAGTTGGTGAAGTGTTATGACACGTCGCATATGCCATTTAGATGTTTCGTTTGTCGAGTATTGGACGTGTTTATTACTTTGTACCGTACATTTCGTTTATTAAAACCGTAACCAATGCTGTTTACTCGGACTCAAGTAGTTGTTTTTCCTATTTTGCTTTACACGTAAGAAAACTTTTCGGTATAAATTAAACAATAAAAAATCTTGTAGCGTAGAATGTATCTGTCTGGACAGACATTAGTAACAAATAGGGAGGCTGACGGCTCTTCTGTGGCCCATAAATTGCGCGGACTACAAATTAAATTAGGTAATACACGGGTGTGACGAGATGGGACAAGCGGCAAGCCGGCCGCGGCCGACATGGAATGGGTGTGTCCGTCTCTCGCACTCAGCCACGGACAGTATACCACTGAAAACTTTTTACCCGTATTGTATTTTAACTAATTAAATTCGAAATAAACCATCACAACGCAAAATAGCAAATTGATCTGTTACCAGTATAAACAGCCTAAGGCCACAACAGAGCGATACAAATGATTAAATTATCAACGGTTGTAACTCCAAGATTCAATTTGAAGAAAGGAAATTAATTTGTGGTCTCCAACGTCTGGCTGCACAATTGAATAAATTTGAATAGTTATAATTAATTAATTAACGAACTTGTCTAGTAATAAACAAAAGAGGGCGTAGCCACGACTTGTGACCGCCGTCGAGGTGTCAGTTGCACCGAACGGACCACAAATTTGTGGTCAATTCACGGGTCAAGCGGCAACCTAACATCAGTTGTCAGCCTTTGATGTCTTTGCCTCGACCACAATTAATAATCGACTGAGACCGGCACTTCAGTAACACGGCAGTGTAATAAATAATGAAACTATTGATAGCTTTACATATTTATTGCATGTATCGTATCGTATTCACAGCATTCCGAAATGACAGTCTATTAATACAAAAATAATTGTCAAAAATATTTCAATTTAATATCTTTGTAAACGGTGGTGACTGGATGAAATAAAAAAATATATAAAAGTCCTCCCGCAAAATAAAGCGAAGCAAGAAGAATGCAAGCAATTTTTAATGTAGAACGAGCAGAAAGCAGCGGGCCCTCGCCGCGGTAATAATGTAGCTAACGACAAAAATTCAACGGAACCACTGAAGCCTAACTCTCAGACATTCTAAACGGATTTCTTTTAATAAAAATGCGTGTATTTGTGCGTGGATGGAATTTTAAGCTAATATTTTAACCGCTTGTAGATATTTCATTACTTTTAACACAACTTTATTATTTCATCTCAATTTTATGTGTATTTATTAAATAATTTCGAGGAGAATGCGTCAGAGTTCTGAAAATTATAGTATAAAAAAAATAGTAAATACAATTAAACAAAAAGAATAGACATAAATTTAATGTGTTTAATGAAATTAAACAACACAAGCCACTGTCCCGGACACAATGTGTGCGCTCATACAAGTTTACAATCGCAAAGCGGCGTTAGTTTATCGTCAGTAATTACTATTGTTTGTGAGCACATTAAGCTTCCCGACTGACAAATTGAACAGGCACAAAATAATGTTAACACTTGCCCTCAAAATCAACAAGCCCGTGTTGACATGGCAGCATGCGGAATGGAATATTATTTTAGTGAAAATCAGGTTTCATAATACAGATACATCAAAAAGTACATAACGTGAACGTTGAGCATGGGCGGTATTGTTCCACACACGACATGTCGAAACAATATTTCAGTTCGATATCGGCCGGACAATGGTAGGAAGTGGCCGAATATAAATGGACGGAAAGGCTTGTGCCTATCGAATAAAGGGCGTTGAAACAAATGAACGTAGCACCACACAAAGAAGATTTAAAGTGCTTCTAGCCATTACGAAATATGCACCTGGAAACAATTGGTATTGCGAGGGGCTCGTATTTTGTATTACAAATGTGCGTTACAGCACATTATTTAGAAATTAGTATCATAATTAATATCTATATCAAGAGTATTGGTATTAATTTTTTGTTTAAAATAAAATAGCAAGGAGGAATTCAGCAAACTTTTCTACTATCAATTAGGAAATCTGCGATATATCGTCATTACATTAAAAAAATTATCGTGAGAAAACTTGCCTTCCTATCTTCTAACAAATCCTTTTATATATTTTTCTACTGCATCCTGTTAATTAAATAACATGAATCTCTATAGTCCCTAGTATTTTTATCAATTTATCAAGCTATATCTAATATTAAAATATTATTTCTTATTACTATTCCTGAGCTTATTCAATAAACGTCCAACCGTTATACGAAAGAGCATGACACTTCTGACAAATATTAAAAGTGAAACTGTATAACTTTATTCAACTTTTGCCTTTGCTTCTTGTATTTTAGTTGAACATTTCTGTTTTAATTACTTATTTTATATATTACTGTGTCATGGTGTCGGCTAGTGTGTCGTGCCGTAGGTAATAGAAGTGTGGGGTCGATTCCCGGTCGGAAACGTTGTTATATGGTTTTTATTAGGAATTTATTAGTAGAAGCACGGAACTTGTAAAAGTATCCGATAAGTGGTACTAGGCTCACATTCTGTTTATATAATGTTTATATCCACCACGGCTGCACGAAAGCCCAACCAACCAAAGCGCTAACCGTCTCGTTCTTCGACAGCCCTAATAAAACCAATCAGTATGATTAGTATTGTCTCGTAGACGTTTATATTACGAGCGAGTTTTTGATCCCCACAAACAATAAAATAATATTGGAAACTTACATGTTTCTCATAATGGGGGGAATCGAACTTATCACTATTTCTGTTACAAGCTGGTTTATATTCACTTGCGCCATTGTGTCGCTCAAATTGCCTTTAACAAACTCGTGCGCTGACGTAGTACGTGGATTTAATACAAAATTTATTTGCAGGTGAGATGATAATATCCAATGAAAAATATCAGATGAGCGAGCTGGCGCGGTCCGCGTACAGCGTGCAGATGCGGCTCGTGGTCCGCAACATACAACACAACGACATCGGCGGGTACAAATGTATTTCCAAAAACTCCATTGGCGACGCCGAAGGCACCAGCAGACTATACGGTTGGTATACTACAAACTAATGCTGCGTTATTCTAACATCGAATCGTCCTTATATAGAATTTACTTCCTTACGATCCACTCACGAGTGTTTTATTTAACAAATACCGTATGGTCACTTTCTTTCATACTGTGTTTACTTGAAAATCGTTTACCCAAAACCTTATTTTTTTATAACCTCATATGCCAACATTGATCTTAACTACTCTATAGTCCGAGAATACTCAGTTCTTTTTTTCTTTTCATCTGAACGTAATTATTCATTCATATAACTTGGTCACTAGTCATCTAGAAAGCTCTTTTTAAAAGGATCCATATAAGTCACAACATATAGGAAATTCCTTAGTTACTAAACATTTCACTTATAGAAATGGAACTGCCTAACCGCAAGTCTTCAGATGAGGACGACCGTGACTTCGCTTCAGAAGAAACTAACGATGTTCGGTCCAGCTTGCAAGGTCCTCTACGGGAAGGTGGAACTCGGGCTGAAGACCCAGGATTTCTAGACGGCGGGGGACCTTACCGAAGTGCGGCTGAACAAACTGCCTCGTACGCAATGTTTTTATTACCGGCTTTAGTACTGGCCGCATGCTAAACTACTACCTAGAAGCTATGTGCAATTTTAAGGAAATTTTAGGAGAATAATATTATGTTTAATTCATTAAAGGAACGAATTTCAAAGAAACTAACTAAATCACAGATTCGTTAAAAATGTTTAGATTTGAGTGAAAAACGATCTGAAAAAAATATTCATCTAAAACCACTGATTACACTTTGCAAATATCAATTTGAATTCAAACTTTCATTTTCTCATCTTAAGGATTTTTATAACGAATTTATAAGTAAAGTAAAATTAATCCTTAAGATTTGTTTACTTTCACCCGAGCAAGGACCTGTAATATTTCAGTCTAACTTAATATTGTGCATGGCTTAATGAAAGCAGTTTATCCTAAACTGGATAGCGAAGATTCAGTGTTCGTCGCGAGCGTTCGTGACTTTTTATAACCAGTATTGTGGAACAAGGACACTATACAAGTGACATAATAGTATTTAATCGATTGTGAAGCTTAATAATATAAATGTAAATGCTTATGTAATACAATACACATAAAACGATTAATGTTTTTGTGAATAGCTGATAGTATAATCACCTGGTGTTGCATAGTTGGTTTAACTGTAAAACAGTGTATGAATACCCATTTTTAATATAAATATATTTTATTTTTTCCTCATTTTATTTTCAAACTAGTATTTTTATTTTTTACAATAAATTTAAATGCTTTGACCGTTGTATTAATGCTTCTTACTTAATTTATGAATATATAACGTGATTTAATGTAACAATTGTTTTCTATGAAAATAAAAGAATGTAAATATACGAAGTGTTATGGGTCGGGAATATTTATTTAAAGTTTATTTTTATTTAAAATTTGGATTTTTATTCGATAACGATAATACAAATAAAATTGATTGTAAATTTAAAAAGGTACGGTTAAATTTATAGGAAATTTTGTAAATTGTTATCATTTGTTGAATTGTTGAATTGAATACATAAAATTATTTCGTAAACTGTATGTGTAAGTGTAATATTGATGTTTCGTTGTTACTTATGGTTAACGATATGATGCGAAACAAATTTTGTTAACTCGCCATTTTGTTTAGAAAATGGTATTTACTTATGTATCTATGTAACAGCCAACCATTACTTATCGGCCTTATATAAATGTGTATTATTGCCTGCGAAACAAAATATATAAACGAAGTAATTTAAGATGTGTTTCATTACTTGTCACTCCCCATTAATCAAATATCATGTTATACTCAAGATAATAACTAACTTGACTCTAAAATTCCATGTCTGAAAAAAACGATAGAAAATAAAATGCACAAAATGCTGAAATCGAATATTTAACATTAACCCCATATACATAACAATTCATTGTTAATGCTTCATAATGAAAATTGTTTAACACATTTATTACACGTCGCACTATTACAATAAGGATCTCACCTTAATATAACACTTAGTCAAAATAGACAATTTCGAGGAAGGTCTGACAATATCCTGTGTGTGGACCCTCTTAATAGGTACCTTTGGGCGAAGCGTGTGTAAGTGCGATGAAGATAGGGTGTAACCACTTGCATTAGCGAAATTACCACAGGCTTTGTTATTTTCATTGCGACAACCCTGTGGAATACGTTGTTACAAGTGCAAGTTGTCTACTGTCTGGCACTGGCTGCCATCTCCACATTATTTCTTTTAAAAGTAAATTATTTTCGAAATTGGAATTTAAATTACATTTCTAATCTGTCAATTTTCTTTTTCATTTTAAAAATATTTCTAATAAACTTCATTGCGATCATAATTCTATTTTCAAATCTTTTAGTAAAATTTTGTGTATGAGAATACAATTCGGTGTTTTATTTAACTAATGGCGCATCCCCTAATATACTAAAACATCTCTTTGAAGTCTTTGTACGTGCTGTCAAAGGGGCAGAGCGTTCCAAATGTATGGATATTCAGCTATCTTTGTTGGGAATAGTGCTCGCTAACCCAATATAGGCGTATGTACACACACGAAAGCCCCATGAGTATTGCCGTTTGGTTGTCACTGTTTGCATCTTAAGTGCTCAGTGAAACATAAACAATGATGATTACAGGTCAAAACTGGAACAATACTTCACTTCAGTGTGATTAAATTGATTGAATCATCGGTAAAGCTATTGATCATTGATTGCTGTCTATGATAAATATAACATTACTTAATATATATTATGTGCAGTTGGGGACCCGTAACTACGTGTAAATAAATTCCTCGGACAGTTATACACATAATCCGGATCTTACAAAAAATCAACGTCGAAGTAAATTTTTATGGGAAAAATAAAATTGGAGAGACTATTAAACCATCCAAATTTGATTTCTTGGTATCCCAGATAACCATTTTTATCAAGGTTTCCATAATGATTTTATTAAACATATGAAGTCTGCTAAACGGGATATGTCAACGCAGTAGAGTAAGACGAACCTCGCTCACTATTACAGGATCTCAGCGCCTAGTAGTTTCAGATAAAAACCTAACACGCAATGACAATTTACAAGACACACATTCTATTTTTGAAAGTTGAAAAGTTTTAAGTATACCGGCCAGCACCGATATATATTGTTTACAAACATCTCGTATACGAGGCAATACCCCGAGTGCGAGGACGTCCGTTCACAATCTGCATAACAATAGTACTCCATAGTTGCCCGCTCTCCAGATGGATGCTAATGCCCCTCTATTCATAATTCATGTCTTAATGAAGTGGACGAAGCCTTGGTTATAAGATGACACGATCCTTTGTTTGAAACCAGCTACGTGCACGGTTTGTACCGAATTAACTGTAATACACTTACTCGCCTTAGTTTTGAATGTTACATATTTTTCTTTACTACATTAGTAACAGGTACAAGAAACAGAAACTGCACCGCTTTTGGGGTAAGAACTGCATTCCCTGTAGGCATTCTTTTTTAAACAGTTATTTATGGGCTTGAGTATAGTTATGTTTAATGGCAAGAGATAGTATTTTATTAACATACTTAACTTTATCACAATAGCACTGCGTCGGAAATTGGAACGAATATAAGTTCCACAGTCACTGCTTTTCGTTGTTTCATAATAACCGACTTAACTCCACCAAAATAAAGAGTTCCCAAAGGATTAATGCGGAAACTAAATAATCATTGCCAACTACCGCATAATTAATGGTTTATTTTAATTGAACAATATTTTGCCACAAACGATGTCAGATTGAAAAATATTGAACCGAGTACTGATACTAACATGGTTCGTTTTGTTTAAAATAAAGCACTTGAATGTTGTTCATACCGGCCACGTAACAACACAAGTGATGTCGTCCGACTGAGCGACTCACACTGAAATACTTTATGCAGTCATTCTGCCGAAAAATTGGTTGTTTTGATTGTATTACAATTTTTTTTATTTTTTTCGAAATGTTATGGACTTTAAGCGGAGTTGATAAAAAGTAAACTTGTTTTACTAATTTTGAAGAAAACCGATAGAACAGACAGATAGAATTTTAGAGCAGTAGTAATTTGTAACATCAAGATTATAAAATGGTTGAATTTGTTTTAATTTTTACAAATTTCTATCGGTACTGTAGGGCTCTAACGGCAGGAATTCTTAGGATCCATTCCATGGCTATATAATTTCATTCCTTCAATTTGTATTAATATTATGTTAAAGAATGCACTAAAGTTATAATGTTGTGCTTCGTCGTTTTATTTTTCTTATGTTCATCCATCGGAAGAAAATATACGCAAATTTTCTTAGATACGATTCAGCAAATGATTTTCCTTTTACCGAAATGTAATCAAAAAATCTTGTCCTAAAATCTTATCTAACTGTATAAAAAATTTGCTTTCTATTTCTCCTCACCTATCCGAACTGAGGTAGCATTACACAATATAGACCTTTCTAGTAAAAAGTGGTTTATTGTGTTCTTAAATAAAGTTATTCAGTTTACTTGGCGGGCGTATTGTGCGGGCCCATTGTGAGTGCGTCGGGCCCCAGGTGCGGCCCGTCCTTATACATTCTCTACAATAACGTTATGAATGTCAAAAACACGTTATTTTTATTTACCTTAAACGATGAATTGTATTGTTACGACCGATAAAGTGGCTCTATAGTAGACAACGCACGTTTCATGTGATCGCTGTATTGCTGTATTTTGTTACTCGTTTTAATAGCCTATTATTAATAGCAATTTTTATTAAGTACAATTGAGGTATAGAACTAAGTAGCTAACTTGACATAGTTTAAGACAATTTTGGATAGAAAATATTTTCTAGATACACGTATTCGTTTCCTTGACTCTACAACATAACTCTATAACCCAATATACTCGTATATATATGACATGATTAGGTAACATTACACCCTGATATTATGTCCTACAGACATCACACCTTAGTTTCCCCAAAAACGATTGAATCTGAAATCTCTGTCTAGATAATTTGATTCCAATCCCACTTTGGCGTGCTCTCTTTAAAATGTGCAGTTGACATTAAAGATCAAATAATTCCGAAAAATAACAAAATAAGAAAGACATTTACGAGTTAGATTAAGAAAAATTCGTATAACATCTTGGGTAAACGACTTTTTTGGCGCTTCCCAAATTCAAAGAGCAAATTAAAGTTATCCGTTTCCCCTCGTCTAATTATCTTTTTCGCGCCGCACTTTAAATAGGTAATCTTTGTTAAATTTTAAGTGTACCGCCTAATTCAGTCCGTTATGGTAGTCCCATTGAGATAAACAAGCAAACTGTAATGGTTTGTACAAAAGGTGCGTTCCTCTCTTGTGTCGGCTGTCCTATTCTAGAACTGAATATGCTTTCATGCTAATTGGTGTTCACTTTGACTAGTACCTACTGTAAGCTGAATTCAT
The DNA here is from genome assembly GCA_030295005.1 of Cephonodes hylas. Lineage (NCBI taxonomy): Eukaryota > Metazoa > Arthropoda > Insecta > Lepidoptera > Sphingidae > Cephonodes > Cephonodes hylas. The sequence continues at coordinate 9,121,899 of AP025362.1, read as the reverse complement.
TGAGGCCGGATTTCGTGTCCTCTGCCGTTCTTTACGAACGTGCTTTAGATGGATGCACATGAAATTCGGTAACAATTTGCCACTTCAATAATATTCAAATTACTCACTTTTAAAAAAATTGTGATCCCATAAACGTAGTGATAGTCTTATAAAGCGTAAATAATCAGATATATAATACTTTTTATCATGAAATATTATTTGGAATTTTACCGACAAAAGGTAGTAGGTACATATGCTGTGGCTCAAACTTATTTGTCTTAAATGCATTTCGTATTGCAATAGTTTGACAATGTTATGAGCAAGATAGTTATCATTATCTTTCAAGGTATTCTCATATACGAGTAATAATGTAATGCTTAATATCTGCGTCGACACAAATTCCCTTACTTAAGGTCTCTTAATAATTAGCAAAAATAATAGCGATAACACGTTTCGAAGTGGCTATAGTCAAAAAAGGTATTTTAGAGAGACGATTCAAAAGAACTTGTGAAAGTCCATTTGAATAAAGATGATTTGAATTTGACTACAGGTGCATGAGAACGTGTACAAGACAGATTAATTTAATTTTAAGCCATATCATCATCATCACCAGTCTTTCACGTCTACTTTTGGACATAAGCTTCTCCTAAATTATAAACCATATAGTATTTAACAATAGAATCGGGCATTAACAATACTTTATAAATGGAATACGACTAACTTACTAAAAAGTTCCGAGTTACATTGGCAATCCTTAGGGAAACGAACTATTTCAGAACAAAATTACACCATTTTAGTATAATTTCTATTTAATTTGGTATTATGTTGACGAAGCAGTTAAAACTCTTTGTGCTAAAATAAAAGGTTTTCATTAATATTGATAAACTTAAGTTCTGTATTACAAATTTGTTTTTTTTTTCACTATCTAGACGACGTGAGGACGCATATACATAATAGGTATGTCGGCCCCCTATTACGAAACGTGAATACGTAATAATTCACCAGAGAAGTAGGCAAAGGTGCATTTCTGCACCCACCATTCAGACATGTCCAAATGTAATAGGGCAAAGACCAAATTCTAGAGAATATTTCCAGACTCAGTGTTACTAATAAATTTCCAGATGGAAAACTCTTTTCGTCCATCGAAATCGAATCGAGAATCGGACCCCAAGCCTCTAGATCCCACTTACTTGTGATCCCAGACCACGAGACAAGCTTCTTCTCATATCTACTTTCTTTAGTTATCTTTAGTTATATGGTACATTCCAGAAGTTCTGGGTTCAATTTGGACCGACTTAAGCTTTTATGTTTCTTCATCAACCCATATACGCCCACTGCTGAGCACGGGTCTCCTCTACCATTGAGAGGGTTTAAGTTTTATATATTTTATGTTTAAGTTTTATATATTTTTGGAAAATTATTAATTACATCAGGAAGTCTGAAAACGTGCTCGAAAAACGGCAATCGGATGTTTTAAAAAAATCAAAACAGTACTCATCCTTGTTATTATCAACAATCTATATAGTACCCTAATGTTCACAGTCATTATGCCGAGGTAAAATAACTGCTATGGCTTAGAATTGTTGCCGAAACATTTTGGAATACTCGTATTTATTATCTAATATTTAAATCTGTAATGGAAAATAAATCAGTTTAGAATTTATAAATAAACATACGACGTACGTACAGATTTTGTTTCTTTTCTTAATAAAAAAGTGCACTTATTAAGTAAAACGTTTTAGGTACTGCAACAGACCATACGCGTACGTAGTTAACAAAAGTTAAATATGTCTCATTTCAATGTAAATCTCAGGAATAAATAAGAGAAGTATATATTTCAAAATTATGTACAATAAACTTACCAGCTGACTTAAACCTTATCTTTACAAAATGTGGAAGAGAAAAAATCCTTCTATATATAAAAATCTAGCATTGCTCTTTATCAACCACAACATAAAACTTAATTACAACTGAGAACATAATTCAGAGCATTGTTCAAATATTTTATCAGGTATGAAACATATAGAAATTTGGAGATAATATTTTGAGAGACATTAAAATAGCACATATTGCATATCGCACGGTCGCTTCGATACGCCATAATTTCTGGCAAAAGCCACGCACTTTAATGACTGATCAATTTGTCCGATCCAAGTTTAAAAGCCTAATTATCTACCGTCACAAGCTACGGACCGCATCATGCATTTGCGTAATTAACCTGATACTGTGTAAACTTGAATTTAATTTAATTGCACTTTCTGACTGTTTTTAGGCGGCTTTAATAACATCAGCCCAGGCTTTTTAATGGTATTTCGGGTTAAAATAACTTTGATTTTTGAATTTTACTCACATACCTAAAATGTTTGTAAACAGGAAAGTTCATACTTCCGGTACTATATTCAATCACAGATTCTAGCAGTGGGACGCGAATCAAAGATAAATTTAGTAAGAATGCAATTTTTTTTTCTTAATTATTCTACTGCTTTGTATTTAGTTCATAAATATTTAAGATAAATAGCTTGTACAATGCTATATAATACTATACAAAATAAATTAAAGAGATTCAGAAGGCATTACCGTTACAATTATTAAGAAACATAAATTGATATCAAGAGATCCTCCACTCAGCACGACAACACTCGAAGTTGTTAACACCGAACATCGTAAGCTACATTTTCCAACAGAGCTAAAAGCCCCTCAGACAAAACCCCTTTTGGTCTGATCAAATATACCCAGACCCTACAAATATAAATGCATGCCAAAATTAGTCCAACTTGGCATGCAAGTCTGAGAGTGCATGGAAGACTGTTCGGTGGCGAGACGTCGCCGCGCCGCGTACCTACCTCGCCTCCACTCATAGTTTCACTTGAAAAAATCCATGCACTTAACGCTGAAAATAAGCGCGGCTTTCGACCGCATTCACTTTTAGCGATGTAGTTTTTCTCCTTTTACGCCCTCCACACCCATTCTCTCATCTAGCATCCCCCATCTCACTCCAACTTAGCATCTCTTCAACTATACTCGGTTCGCTTTAACGTTCGTGACACAAAGCAATATGTGAGTTAACTTCAGTGTAACGGTTCTTGTTTGAGTTGCGATTTAATGCCTCCTTAAACTGAGATGGTTTACGGGTTAACCGGGTTGAAAAGGATAAAAGTATCGGCAGTTGCTTACACTTTGGATCTACTCCGCTCCAATAAAAACTTTCTATCCTTAAAAAGCAATTGAGCAGTTCGAACATTCGCTTTTTTGTATTGAAACGTAAAGTACCTTTACTCATTTGGGTTCATACAAGATGATATTGAATTCCATTATAATATACCTCGGGGAATTTAGAGTTCGCGATAATTTTTTTTTAAAGCTAGACAAGACGAATGTCGTGGGGAAGAGAGTAAGTCCTCAAATTACTTTTTAATTTAAATTTGATTTTTGTAACCAATCAATTCAATATTGAAATAACGTATCGTGCGAACACACAATTTAGCCGAGCATTTCTGGGAACTGTTTTGTATTCACAGCCCCCGTGGCGCAGTTGGCTAGACACCAGCTTGCGAAACGAGCGGCCGCGGGTTCGATCCCCGCACCGAGACAAAGGTTTGTGTGAAAAGTCTCTCGTAGTTCCTGATACTCACGACACAAGACTTGTATCTTAAAGTGCGGTCTGGACTATGTGTGTGACTGTTGGGTGTACTTATTATTATTATACGTAAATAGATGATGGTCATAATGGTGCCATTCCCCTATATGCATATTTTTCTATGTACATCAAGCAATGCCCGTTGGCATTGTCATGACGACTGTTAGGAAATAGTTACAGTTACCTTCGACATTCTCATTTCAAAATGAGAATTAGTGAAGTTCATACCGTACTAAAGTTGTACACAAATTATACTAGCACAGAAAAATGTTTGTAGCTTATATAAGGTTTAGCTACTTTTCATAAAAAAATGGTATAACAATTTTGTATAACGTAAAAAAACAGTATACATAATATGTAAAGTGCGATCGAGTAGCTGAACATGGTAAGATCCTACATAATTTATTTAATAATTTTGTTATCGTTCACTTGTCTTGAAAAATACTAAGATGTAGCAAGCATGTAGTTCATATTAAATACATTGTTATATTTCAAAGAAAACATGCATTTCACCTTAAAAGGTAAACGTAAGTATAATTAAAGAAACATATAGAATTAAGACGTTTCCTATTAAGTCACGAGTCACTCAACAGAGTTAGGCAAAAATTACTTGAATATTGTAAGTGAAGCCTTCCAACCCCTCTGGTCATACTTCGTCCACGCGAAAACAATTTTGTACGATATTGGTGGATTAAGAGCTAATCTATATTTACCAATGAAACAAGCATCATCCGACCGCGCCGCAACTTGTCCAATTTACATGACGAAGGTGGCGATATCGCAAAAGAAAGTTTCCAACAACTTTTATCAGATCCCAGCCCAGCGCGGCCGATGAGTTGGCACAGAACTTTATTTACTGACGAAGATCTGATTCAGTGGAAACGGAAAATCTCTAAATCTTTACAAACTAAATGTTAGTATTTTTAAATTCCCTCCATGAATTTTCCTACATGTTTAAATAAGGAAACAAAGAACGTGTCTCCAAAAATGGCGCATCTAAATTTGGCCGCGTCCGAAGTAAAATATGATTTAAATTTTAAATTAGTCTGTTTTAAAAATATGCAGGTCATAAAAGCACGTGAAGAATTTCACGTCGACGAGAAAAAAAATCCCGCTCCATATTTTATGGAGTCGGCTGCGCAGGCTGATTTGCGAACTGGTTCCGAGAGACTAGGATTAGGTACTCCGCCTACGTATTACACGAAGAGATTTAAACTGAATTAACCGTTCGATCGTAAAATTGGAATGCCACACAGATAATTACCTGACACTCACAGAAAAGGAAGTCGCTTAGAAAGGAGATTCAAATAAGCGTACAGGAAGGACCGACTAGGGCGGGCGCGGGCGGTCGGCGCAGCTTCGATCACGAGAAAAACTGATACGGAGATATCTGAGCGCCCGATCGAGCGCGACCGATGCGGGCCAATTGAATTTGAATGTCACCTTAAGTGTTTGTATTGAATAATTGAATCTACATGACATACCTTGCGTTGTTTCTAATCAATAATCAATTAAAGTTTCTTGCGTTACAACGTTTCGCATGAGATCTCGTGGAATTAACTTTACAGACATTTCGAATATGCCCCACGGAAATATTTTCATTGGTTTACTTAAGTTTGATTGCGTTCAAAATAAAAAGATGTTGCAAAACCTAATCATTTTTTTACACTTATTTACAATAATAGTACAATCAGATGATGCAGACGGTAAGTGCGAAAAAGTACTAATAAAAAAAATACGCTATTGCCTTTGCTAATAGATTATGTTAGCGCAGAAATTTCGCATGGACTACATGTGGGCTCAGTCGTTCAAAACTTTCTATCGCCTTCACGACTTAGCAACGCAATGGAATGAAGCCAGAGAAATCTGCGTTTCTGAAGGCACGGTGCTTCTCGTGCCCGACTCACTCAATGAAATGGAAAACCTCAAGTTACTCATGAGCAATATGAAGGCTCATTCCACAGCTGTCTTCATTGGCTTGCACGATAAATACTCTAATGGAGACTTTGTGACTCTCAAAGGTAACTAAATAATTATAATTCTTGTGTACATTATGTTGTACTTTTTTAAGCTATATCATTTAATATTATAGGATTTGTTATTTTTTTATTAAGCTTTAACTACTTTATATCATTTGATAAATATATTGGGCAAAACTGAAGTAATAAAGGCTATAGATTTCTAAGGATGTTGATCATATTAACTTTCTCATCGCAGGTGAATCTATAGCTGGAACTATGCTGGACCTATTGTGGAGCCAAGGAAGCCCAGACAACGTGAACGGCAGCGAGCACTGCGTCGTGATGACGAGGGAAGGTTTGTTCGACGACCGTTCGTGTGACGATATATATCCATTCATCTGCAAAATATATGGCAACGAAACACACTACAATGAAAAGTGCGACAACTTTGACTCAGGTATGTATTTGGCAGGTTCCGGCACCAGCTTATCCATATATTTTTCGGGTCCAATATTTGACACATACACAAATAAGTACGAACCAATTACCAAGGCCCGTGGCAAAATAAAGCCTAAATTGCCTCAGTAGCTAAGTTAGCTTAGGAACGTAGGTAAATTAATATATTTTTTAATCTCTAATAATTATTAATAATTTTATTAAATATCAAGTAATTTTATGCAAAAATATTCCATTTAAACTTGTACAGAGGCAGTTTCATTCAAATATTGTAAACTAGATGCAGGGTGAGACTTCGCTTGCGTAATGCAGTTAATCGGTTGTCCGCAGGGAAATTTGCAATTTACGTTTTCTATTTCATGGACTATTTCGTTTTCGTTGACTATTTACATTTATTTTTTAATATTTAGAGCGCCACTATATTCATTCACCTCACAAGCCCACACATAATTTTCTCAGATGTGATCAAAATAATAATCGTTAAGAGATCGAATTTAATGGATGTCTAACTTACTTTCCTTTAGTTACTAAGCAGCTAGTGTTTCATTTGTTGAGTACCTATAGCTCACGTTATAAGGAATGACTTGGCTATTTTTATATTTAAAAATCATCAAGAAAAACAAAAGTTTTATTAGGTATTTATTTCTGTACATATGTGTTGTACAAGAAATCATAAAAAAATAATAAATAAAACAATAAATTCACTGCGGATGAATGAGTGAAACAACCTCTTTTACCTATTATTTTTTCGCAGCATACACTCTAGGAAGTACTGGAAAATGCTACAAGTTCCACTCATTACCATTATCGTGGTACGATGCATACTTAACCTGCAAGTCAGAAGAAGGTAGTTTAGCTATAATAAATTCGGCAGAAGAAGCCAATCTCATAACAAGTTTTTTAGGGGAACATTTACTAGACAAAGTTCCCGATCCGAATATTCTTTACATAGGATTTAGCGATCTTATGTTTCCATATCAATACAGGACTATACATGGTAAGTTCTAAAAAATCAAATAAGCACATAATATATTTTTAAGTTATGCTTTGTATTCTAATAATACAATAAAATTATCTTTGTAAGTAAAGCAGTGCTGGCCTCGAGGTTTAAGCATGCGGTCGAGAATTTCGGTGGCACCTTAAACCTTGGGCACACACCTCTGACTTTTCGAAGTTATGTGTCTACTCACTTATACTACACACACTACTACACACTATTATCACTTACTATTACGGTGAAGAAAAACATCGTGATAAAATCTGCACACCTAAAAGTTCTTAGTCATTTCTTAGGCGTGTAGTTCACCAACCCGTACAAGGCCAGCGTGGTAAGCTAAGGCCTTAACTCTCACTTGTAGAGTCTATGCTCAGAAGTGAGACGTATATGGACTGAAGATTAATGATTAAATAAAATTTTGCTTTTATCTTAGGACAAACGCTTGAGGATGCAGGTTATTCATCGTGGAGTCATGTAGGCCAGGACCCAATAGAAATGCAAGACCAGAGGTGCGGCGCAATATCCAGAACTGGATTCTTGCAGGTCACGTGGTGCGACCGACCTGCCATGTTCCTTTGTCAAAAAATAGTGAATAAGACCAAAAATTAACAGTAAATTTAAATCACTAATTATGTTACTTATGAGACCGATTATTTGTTTGATCTACTATAACAAAAAATAAGTCAATACTAAATTACTAGTAATGTTTTATTTATATTACAAAAGAAGGATTAACCTTTTCGAAGAAGTAGAGTTCGAATGTAAGCAAAATATTTTGTTACACTGAAATAGACAGTGATTGAATTTAACCACACACAATAAACATTAATGCATGTATCGAGTTCTAAAGATTCTTCCTCGAACTACAAAAATTTTGAATTGGAGTAAGGCTAATAAGGTTATACTTATCATCACGTCTACGTAAAATTTACCTAATAACCCCAAGTCTGTGATCCCCGAGGGTTTTATTTAATAGTTGCATGTATCAGTCCCACGTAATAGAAGACAAGCCTTGTGCTGCTTTCCGTACACAATTCCTGACTTGATGCTGCTACTGAGAATTTCCTAATGGATATACCCAATATAATATTATACATGCTTGACTCGCGAGAACACCGGCCAAGTGTAAGTGAAACCAATATGATTTATAAAAAATCAAAATAAATATAACATTTTATAATAAATTACCAATATAGCTTGTATTCTGTGATTACAAAATGATGCACATCTTTTAATTCATCTCATTTGTCCCCGTGAGTGAGCATGTCAGAAAATGCAATTACATTTTTAATTACTTCACAATTGGGATACACTAGGACTGTATATTAATTTACATGTACATTTTTCCTACATCAATCACAATACGAGTATAAAGACAGTTTAGCGTTTTAAGTTAAGAATACATATTCTGTAAATACATATCTAAAAATATTTATAAAAAATCAATGACGCTCATTTAATTAGAAACCTAGAAATAAACCTATCGAAGCATCTTCTACAACGATAGCTGTCTAAAGCAAAAAGTTGACATTAATTGGCGCACGGAGCAATTCGCCTCTAAATTTTTTTGACGTCCCTCAAAATGCTGCAGATGAAATTGAGAGGAAACTGTGGACGTAACTTTTGCCGAACGATTATAAAGTCTTGTTAATTTTGCAAATTTTACTGTAATTAATCAAATTTTTGGGATGTTCTGCCGTCTGTACTGCAGCCAACACTTTATAGGATCGAACAGTTTATTCCACATCAGAATTAGGCAATATGATTAATCAACATTGTCTTACTATAAACCAAAGGGTTTACAAGCATCACAAAATAGATATGAACTTAACTCTCAAGCGAAATAAATTAATCGTATTTTTCTATATATTCCATCACCACAAAATAAATCGCGACAATTATAAGATTTTTTTCTCAGAAAAAATGCCTACATTTAACATTTCCATGGAAACCTGTTCTAAAAAAGCAGACGGAAAATTATAAATCTATTAAAGGTTTTATATTCATATTATATATCGCTGGCACGATGATAAAACAAAAAAGATGTGCGCTTTGCAAAGATGTCCGGTTTTACGGCCCACGATTTAGCACAATAGGCCAAATTGAAATTTAATTAATGCGTATGCTTGATATATGACATAAAGGCCCACATTAGCGGTAAACGTCACTCGATAGCTGTCATGGAGGCGGGAGTCGTGTTGCCGACAACCAAGTGACACATGACGATAATACGGCAAGCATTACATTTAAAACCAGTGGTGCGCGCGGATCAATGTATTGCGACTTTGTCGATTACAGACACAAATTGAACGAAGTTAATAGGCGTGAAATATTCCGATTGTGTTTCTCTTGTGCTAAATGGATTTACGATAAGCGAGGTGAAGGATTTTAGAATAGGCTGTTTTTTTTTATTTTAGTTCGTTAATATGTGGTAGCGCTGTACACTATCTTATGAAGACACAAGAAAATTTAAATTGTGTATTTCAGAAAAACATTATAGCATTGTGAATATAGAATCAAAATAAATTTTATTTTGCATTTATTTAATTTTACATATATGCCTATAACAGAAACGTGCGTGGGCAGCTATAAAAATATCTTAGACATGATTTAAATCCCCATAAATCATTTACTGTCTTTCTTTCGATTGAATCATTTTTGATCGACTTCAAATTTATCTGGCTTTCTTAATATTATTATATTATTGGCTTTCTTAATATTATTCTCATAGTCATTTTTAATGTAAAATGATAGACGAGCGGTAACTTGCTGCGTAATGATATAGTAGGAACTGCTACAAGGAATGTAAGTTGGTACCAATTAAGGGAGTTAGACACAAGGTGGTCGATGATTAGAGGGATGTGCACCGACCGTGCCCGCGGCTATTTCCCAATATTGTTTCAAACAAATTAACTACCAACTAATGTGTATTATATCCAAATTAGTGAACTCCGTGTCTGAAATTTGTTTATTTTTCGTGGAATTTGAGGAAATAACCAATCTGTTAATTTATTACAACTATTTTAAATACAATTTTTTCGTTATTTGAAAAATTACAATCAACTAGCTGACCCGGCAGACTTTGTTCTGCCAAAACGATAAATGAAAGACCTAAACTTTTGTATAAAATGATTTTAAAACAAACAAATCGGATCCGTCTATAATATAAAAATGAATTGCTGTTCGTTAGTTTCACTAAAACTCGAGAACGGCTGAACCGATTTGGCTAATTTTAGTCTTGAAATATTCGTTGAAGTCCAGGGAAGGTTTAAATGATAAAATATGGAAGAATTGCGGGCAATATGATAAAAACAGGAATTTCATTTTCCCATATAAACTGTTCTATGTAATGTCCTGTCAAACGTTAAATATTTATCCCTTCAATGCGGGTAATTGTTCCCTCAAATTAAAGAACGGATTGAAATAAAGGGTTCGAATCGACAACATATATCTACAATATTCGAATAATTGCATATTTTACATTTTAAAAATGAAGAATAGTGTCACTCATTAATAGGGATTGACGTATTTGTTGGTTGTCAAACATTTATGTCAGCGTTCAGAACTATTTGTTATGTAAAATATAAAAAGCCTAATTATTATTATCTCCTTAGATGTGCCTGGTTTACAATTTACAACTGAGGGCTCAGTAATTAAACCAAGGCTGAAGCCTTTATAAATGGTAAAAAGCCAAATAAAATTATAGTAGAATGAAACGCATTGGAAAAGGAAGAGAATATGTATTACAAAAATGGATTAATCAATTTGTACAATCCGTTTATATAAAAATGAACAATCTTCCTTTCTGTGTCTGTATTTTAATTCTCTCTCTCTGGTCATCAGTGCGGTTAGCACGTGAGGTAGCTCTTCGTACATTTGATTGACTTCCTAAGTCAGGTCGTCTTCTCCTCGGCATCGTAAATTATAAAGCACAAAGGATTACCAAAGTAAAGAAAGTTCTCGCGCACGTAGCCACAAAGATAGAAGGATGCACTCACAGATATCGTAACACAATATCGTTATAATTTTTTCCGTATTCTGAAGTTCTCAAATCTATTGTCAAATATAAAAAAGGTAAAATACAAAAAAATAAAAATGTAATCTGACAGATCAACAACTGAAGTTAGTTGTTACGGAACGCGATATAAGATTCTCCAACGCGCACGCGAATTTGAACTTAATGCAGCGGTAATAAATTACAAATTGACTCTCGATATTAATTACAAAACATTTGTATGGGAAATAGAAAAGGGCTGTTTTGAGGGATTTCCCAGCAATTATTTGATTTTTTTTCACCTTTTAAACCTTCCCTGGACTTCAACGAATATTTTAAGACTAAAATTAGCCAAATCGGTCCAGCCGTTCTTGAGTTATGGAATTACAACGAAAAGTGGCATTGATTTTTATATACAGTCTGTTTGACAAGAGCGTGTACGGCAAAACTCGGGAATGAATTGGGATAAAAAATAGAAAAAAAATACACTCATTATACATGATATAGACAATGATGCTTTATTATTAATAACTTGTCCAGTCGCCTCCATTATCAATAATTGACTGGAGTCTTCGAGGCATACTTTCTACTAATTTTATTGCATAATCCAGGGACAAAGACCTCCAAATAAGTCTAATTTCACGAACTAATCGTTTTAAAGTCCAGATTTTCTTTCCTCGAAGCTTCAACTTCATGAGTGCCCAAACATTTTCTATTGGATTTGCATCCGGCGACTGTGATGGCCAATCTAGTACTTCAACGTCATTCTCTTGTTTCCACGCTGTACAAAGACGACTCCGATGTTTCGGGTCATTGTCTTCTTGCAATAGCCAATATATGTTTTTCCTTTTAAACCACTTTTGAGCAGATGGTAATAAAGCCATTTGATATATTTTGACCATTTTAGCTGCATTTAAATTACCTGTAAATATGTGCAAGGTACCAAATCCCTGTTTTGAAAAACAACCCCAAACGTGCACCTTCACCGGATGTTTAACGGTCCGCTGGATTAATTTATTGGCGTGGGTACACCAGGTATGAGTGATAGAAGAACGTGCCCAAAAAGAAGCTTCGTCCGAAAAAATTACATTGTCCCAATCCCGGTCCAAATGTTCCTGCGCCCAAGTGAGTCTCTTTTTAACATGATTTTCCGACAGTAGCGGTTTCTTTATTATGCTACGAAATTTTACATCATGAGCCAGTAAACGTCTTCTTATAGTATCACATGACACATTAAGGCCTTTTTTAAGCAAAACCGCTTGACCACCACGTAACGATAGGCGAGAATTCTTCTCGAATACCCGTAAAATCATTTTGTCCTCCTTTTTCGTTGTTTTATGCGTAGAGCCACGATTAGGCAGATCGTCGACATTTTTTACTTCAGAATAGCGTTTCACCCACTTACTAACAAATGTCTTTGACTTTTTCATGTATTTTGCAGCGGCTGCGTATGACATTTTGGGTCCTTTTGGATGCAAACACAAGAACACTGCTTCATAACGTGATGCGTACGTAGCACTCATGACGAAATGCGTCCTCCTCTGACAAAGATCGAACGACAACTGAAACTCTATACACAAAGCATCTGAGGGGAAGGGGCTAGCTACCTGCCAAATTTACAACCAAGCTTCTAGCGGTACCTAAAAAAAAGTTTTGCCGTACACGCTCTTGTCAAACAGACTGTATATAGATTCCATTGAACAACGCCGATATATTTTTATATCTTTATTATTATTATGAGCTTTAGATTACCCTGTAATAAGGTAATGTAAGATCAACCACATTTAGTAGTCATAATATACTACCAACTGAAAAAATCTCTACCAATAAAGAATTTTCTCCAAAATAAGATTTCCTTAATGAGTCCATTAAGATACTTGCTTATCCGACAGCATATAATTATAACTGAAAATTATTATTCGGGTAAGTTAAAACCGAGCACAAAGCTTAGCAGCAGTGACACTCTTTATTTAATAACAAACAATACGTTATAGATACATGAACGTGGAGGCTGGCAGGCTTTTGTGTTAAATTTTATTTGATTGCGCGGCTCCCGTCACGCCGACAACAGGCTGATTGATGTATTGCCGTCGCGAGCCGCTCCACGGTCAAAGATTACGTAATTGATGCACACAGACGCACAAATGTGGATTCGTGTCATATATTTTTCTTTATAGATTAACCGGCTGATATATTTCGACCGCTTCGATGGAAGTGAAACAAAATGTAATGCCCATGATTATTTGATGATACAGGAACATTGGTATCTGCATTAAATGTTGAAAAGACAACACTTTATGTAATAACTCGTTCAAGTTAGTGGTGTTCCGAAATCAAATTGTGTAACACACATACAGTCACATACTCGTACATAGTTCTGACCCCACACTAGGAAACAAGTCCTGTGACTAGGGTATCAAAAACTACGAGAGGCTTTTCGGTCTCACAAACACCCAGACCCGAAACAAATATTTGTGAATCAAACAAACCTTTGTTAAACCCGCGGCTTCTCGTTTCGCAAGGTGGTGTCTAGCCAACTGCCCCACGGGGCTGTCAACCTTTACTAAAAAAAGAGATTACTCAATCTCCTGCAGGCCCAGTAGTGGTTGGTTCTTGAAAATTTCTTTATGATATCTCAACATAATCCTTTAACCTCGCGGCCGCTACAAACTCGTTCATAAATCAACATTAAAATAAGTATTTACTGCATAACTCATAAATGAAAACAGCCTTTCGATGTTCACGCAACACTTGGCTGACGCACGCCGCGTCTAAATAGGGGAATATTTTCTTATAGTAAATCATAGACTATGAATAATACCACTAATCATTCCATAGCCGAGCCCACGGCGCTAAACGTCGCGAGTCAGATAAAGCAATAGCGCCCCTTTCATACAACATTAGCTACATTAGTGACGCCACATTTCGTAACAATCTGCACCGTAGCTCATTCGCGTGTGAATCCTTAGATACAGACGCTCATTTCCTCTTACGTCGACGGGTTAAACACACGATACACCTCGCAAATTCTTTATGTTCGTATTAATAATGTTAATAACGTTGCCTACTTAATATTATCAGCCTCTGTGGCGTAGTTGGCTAGACAGACTCGGCAGTCAGTTTATAAAACAAAAAGCTGCGGGTTCGGATCTTTATATGTTTATTTGACCCATTTTTTTTGTCCTCGGTGTTTTTGACACCAATGACTATCTCGTAACTTCTTGCAGGGTATAAATTTTATATGTTTATATAATAATATGTGCCAGCAATGGATACCCTCCTCTACAGTTCAGGGGGGCTAAACTGTAGTCCACTACCCTAATTTAATTTAGGTTGATGCACTCCGCACACTAAATGTTATATCTCCAGTGCATTAAATCAGTCAATTCCTTTCTCTTAAATGTACAAGATATTCAGTACACTATTAGTATAACTGTTTTTTATTCGCGTTTCGAGGTTACTTTATAGTGCTCTTTGGAAATTTGTTAAAAAGGGCATAAAATAAACAGTTATTCCTTAGAAACAAGTGGCGTAAATAGCGAGGGTATAACATGTCTATGAAATTTTCAAATCAAAAGGCGTCCGGCGACTCTGACACCGAGACAATTATTTTTGCGGTCACAATATTTCTAGTTTGAGTTTTCGTGATACCTTGACGGGTAGTGACTAGTTTCCCTATTTATACTATGTATATTTATTTTTGGTAGTTGCGTATCGGTTACTTCAATGTACATATATGTATGTATCTGCCCTGTGGCAAAGGGGCGTTAGAATCTCACCACGGTATCCCCTGCCTGTCGTAAAAGGCGACTCAAAGGGGCCCTCGGGGTCGCTGTGCGCGCTGCGAGGGCGGCGTGTCCTCAATGAAAGTGACCCCGAGCGGGGCGGCGGCACTGTGGCCTGTGTACGTCGCGGGCGCCCATCCACAACCAGGGTGCCCAAACCAACTCAGTAAACACATGTGTGCGTCAACGGGGTGGATCAATTGTAGATATAACGTTCGCTAGCCCTGCTGTAGCAAGTCGTGTACAAAGCTGGAAAGTCTTGGATGATGTAGAGACGCTATCAGACCATCGATACATCAGGTTTGATGTTTCTATGGAATCTTTGCCTACACTTCTGCGATCTTCTGAGAGGATTCATCCACGATGGGCGCTAAAACGCCTTGACAGAGAAGCTTTTCTCGAAGCTGTAGCTGTATATGCTTGGGTTAATCATAATGTATCTAATACAATTGAAGATATCGATGAAGAAACAGAACAGCTTAGACAAGATATGACGCATATTTGTGACGTGGCAATGCCTCGAATAACCAACGCACCGAAAAAACGACAAGCTTACTGGTGGAATTCTGAAATAGCTGAACTTCGCTATGCCTGCATAGTTGCCCGGCGTCAATATTCCAGACATAGAAGAAGGCGACGTCGTGTGAGTAATGCGGCAGAATTAGAAGCAGAGCTTTACGAGCGTTACAAGACCGCTAAAAAGACCCTTCAATCAGCTATAGTTGCTGCAAAATCGCTGGCTAAGGAAGAACTGTTTGAAACTCTCTGTGGGGATCCTTGGGGCCGTCCATACCTTATGGTCCGAGGTAAACTTCGAACATGGGCTCCTC
Organism: Cephonodes hylas; assembly: GCA_030295005.1. Taxonomy (NCBI): domain Eukaryota; kingdom Metazoa; phylum Arthropoda; class Insecta; order Lepidoptera; family Sphingidae; genus Cephonodes; species Cephonodes hylas. Next base: position 9,106,260 of record AP025362.1, on the reverse strand, counting down.
CACTAACACAGCGCCTTCAGCCACGATTGCTGGAAGATGTGTTGGACAGTTTGTTCCCGTTGAGGACTGGACATTTGCCTCCAATGATGACTTCAGTCACCGATATTCCTGCAGAGGATGTCAGCGCCAGCGAAGCACCAGATATAACTGAGAGTGAGCTTCAATTAGCAATGCGTCGGCTTCGCGGTAAAAATACTGCCCCAGGATTGGATGGCATACCAGGCCGTGCATGGCTGCTAGCCCAGGAGGAACTTGGCCCTCGCTTGGGAGATATATTCAGCGCATGTCTCAGACGGAGCCAATTCCCTCGGAGTTGGAAAACTGGTCAACTGGTACTAATTGCTAAGGAAGGGCGCCCAATGGAATCACCCTCTGCATACCGTCCAATTGTTTTATTGGACGTGGTCAGTAAAATATTCGAGCGAATAATTTCAAATCGTCTCGTTCAACATTTGACAGAGGTTGGTCCAAACTTAGCGGAAAACCAATTTGGCTTCAGACAAGGTCGTTCCACGATACAGGCAGTAACCAAGGTTAAAATATTGGCAGAGGATGCTATTACACAGGGCGACGTTGTGTTCGCAGTGTCACTGGACATTGCGAACGCGTTTAACACGCTACCATGGAGTTGTATTAGAGAAGCCCTCCGTTATCACAGAGTGCCCGCCTACCTTCGATCCATTATTGCCTCGTACCTCCATGACAGAGTTGTTACGTTTCCCGGATGTGATGAATGGAAGAGGCGAGACGTCATATGCGGTGTTCCACAGGGGTCTGTTCTTGGGCCTCTTCTGTGGAACATCGGATATGACTGGGTGCTTCGCTGCGAACTTGCTCCCGGCACTACAGTTATTTGTTACGCAGATGATACTCTGGTGACTGCGCGCGCGGGAACGCATCGAGAAGCTAAAGCACTAATAATGGAGGGAGTCTCTCAGATTATTGCTCGAATTCGACGTTTAGGACTTGAGGTGGCTATTAATAAAACCGAGGCCATGTCTTTTCATTCGACTCGCAACCCACCGCCTCGTGGTTCCCACATAATTGTGGAAGGCGTTCGGATTGAAGTACAGCCGGCATTAAAATATCTGGGAATTGTTTTGGACAGTCGATTAAATTTTACAGAACATTTTCGACGACTGGTTCCAAAACTCATAAAGGTATCTGGGGCATTAGCACGTCTCCTGCCAAATCTTAGGGGACCTAACTCTGCATGTAGGAAATTATATGCAGGAATTGTAAGGTCTATCGCCCTTTATGGTGCTCCTGTGTGGGCAAACAGATTGACGAAGCGAAACATTGCGATGTTACATAGACCACAAAGAGCGATGGCCATTAGAGCTATCAGAGGCTATCGCACTATATCGTATGAGGCGGCTTGTCTTCTAGCTGGATTTCCACCCTGGGATCTAGAGGCCAAAGCTTTCGCCTCGTTATATATCTGGCGGGAAGAGTCTATTCAGCAGGGCTTACGTGTCGCCCCTCAAGAAATTGAGGCACAAAGAGTTCGGCTACATACGGTCACTTTGGCGGAATGGTATAGACGACTTGAGCAACCGATCTCAGGTACAACCACAATAGAGGCAATACGGCCAGTCTTACTACAATGGCTCAGTAGGCGACATGGCACTTTAACATTTAGGGTGACTCAGGTACTCTCGGGCCATGGTTGTTTTGGAAAGTACCTGTACCGAATAAAACGCGAACCAACGCCAAATTGTTACCATTGTGGACACCAAGAGGATTCAGCTCAGCATACTTTAGAGCATTGTTTAGCGTGGGATTCAAAGCGACGTGAACTAATCGCAGCCATAGGTGACGATCTTTCACTCCCTAATGTGGTTTGTGCAATGCTGGCGAGCGACACTAAGTGGACTGCATTAACTACATATTGTGAGCACGTGATGCTGTCAAAAGAAACAGCGGAAAGAGAAAGGGAGCGCAATATTAGACTCCCCATCGGGACTAGGCGAACCCGCCGTCAGCGAGATGACTTGCAACCTCCCTAAGTTTGAGGTAGAGTAGCTTTGGATCAGCTCCGGTTCACATGTTTGGACCGCGTAGGGACCCTTTGAGCCAACTTCTAGGAGGGTGTGGTCTAATGCACACGCGTATACCGTGCCCCCCTACATAAAGAATGCTGAGGAATATCACGGGGTTTTAGTCGGTAGGACGTTCCAGTATTTGACAATTAGCTAAATCTAATATTCAAATACTAGAACGGTGAGTCCGACATACCTCCGAGTCTCATGCTCGGGGACGATCCGTAAAGGGATTTCCTCGTGTAATAAAAAAAAAAAAAAAAAAAAAAAAAAAAAAAAAAAAAAAAAAAAAAAAAAAAAAAGGGTGCCCAAACCAAGCTAGTGGGGGCGTAACTGCGCCCCCTTTTAACTCCGAGACGTCCGAGACAATTACGTCTCGGAGGCGCACCGGGCGGCTGTGGTTAACGGTGGGCGCCTCTCGCTCACGTACCATGGTCGCCCAACTTGACGCGGAGATGGCCACCGGGGGGTTTTAGTCGGTATACCGGTTTAGGGATTTCGTTAGGGACCCAGCCCGGCTCTACCATCTGCGCGGACATGACGTCGCCGCGCGCCGGGTTTGAAGACCGGTGACCCCGACATACGCTTCCCGCTCCCCACTACCCCCGGGCTGGCGGGAAGTAGAGTCATAAACAAAAAAAAAAGGTACATATATGTATATACGTGCATAGTAGAGAATATAAACATCAACCGAGAAATTAAAAAAAGCACTTTATGTGTGTGAGTAAATATATCAGCGCTTATACAACTTTCTTCTTGCGCTGGTACCTACTGTCGACTATCTCGTCGACTACATAATATAAAAAACTATGCAAATGCTTTTAGGGATGTGTTAGTTTTATTTTAAAAACAAAAACATATAACTTCTTAAAAGTGAAACGTTTGTTCGAATACGAATTTGTACTATATTTATAAATATAATGCTCCTAATAGAATGTCCTCAAATGATATTGCTAGTGTGTGCTGTGTATTTTGATAACGTAATGCAGCAGACCGCTACGAGCGTCACACGTATCATAGAAATAATTGACATTTTGACGACGACGCTACCAACGCGCTTGTCGCGGAATGTTTGCTCGATGCACGGAATCGCACGAGTGGATTTTTTGCAGTTCGTCTACACAAAACTATTTTTGTGCTCTATAAAGCGGAATGCCGCAGACTTTATTCTAAGCAACCTAAAATAAATTATAACAATTAAAGTCAAACTACAGTTAGCTGGTTGGTCTATTTTTCTAGAGTTTTTTTTTTAAATTCATGAATGGTTTAGATTCGCGATTAGACGAGCCTTTTTGGATGACAAATTTTTAGGTGATGCTCCGAGCATATTTGGGAATAGTTCTCATTCATATATCTTACAAGTTACATCATATTAAATGGAAAATATTTGAGTAGCACCGTCGTGTTATTTGTAAGGGTATGCAAATAATTTTAAAGTTTCAGATTTTTCATGAATAAACTATCGCCAATGACAAGACTACATTGTAGCGATAACTCTTGTTTTAAAAATATCGGTGGTAATACATTCTCGTCAAAGGCAACATTGTATGTTTTTGTATGAATTTATTTTTCCCTACAAGTTATTATGTTGTAAGGGATAAATACTTATTATTGGTTATTGATATTTCATCCCACTTTATACGGCTTCCTTGATTGATGTACACCACATAGAACTACTATAATAATATAAGTTTGTCTATTGAACGTATCTTTGCCTTGTCACATATACGTTGCCAAAAATTTGGAGCTCCTTGATGAAGAATCTAAATAGACCGATATCAAAGTGTTTAACACAAAAAAGAAGCCAAAACACCATAAAGTAGTTCAAAATTTAATAAAAATGTATTTCATTCTCGCGGAGCGTAATGCCCGCCGCAAAAAAACATTGCAAACTTGAAACCATTTCGATAGTTCCATTGAGTGTGGCCCGAACACACGTAACGTATGGAAACTAACTTGAATTTTTTAAAGAACGTAAAATTTCATTGCTTTACTCGTATGGAGTGACAATAAAACTGCATCTCGATTCTGATCACACTCGTTTCAATATTCAGATGCGGGCCAACACCTGAGACATCGCGCTCCGCTTGAAAAATGCTTATTATATTGCTCTCCAGTAAATAAGTGTACGTACACATTACAAGTACTTTATTTTCGCTGAGGAAACATTCATAACGACCCAATTACTTTATAAATACTTTTTACGAACAAACATTATAGGAATATGAAAAAAGGGAAAGGAAAGTAAGAGATTGAAACAATATTGTAAATGATGAGCTGGAATTAAATTGTTCATAAGTTAATTAGCAATGAGAACTTCGCAATTTGAAATATATATATTGACTCTGTTAAGAACAGAATGGAGGAAGTCTCGTAAAGATAGGTCTTGTATCAAAACATAGCTTCTGCTCACATTTTTATAGACTTTGCATTGTGCTCTCCAGAAAGCTGACGTTCTTCCGACAGTTTATAAAAATAGCTACAAAGTTTTTTTATGTACTGGTGAAATTATGCTTCTATGAGTCAGACAGTGTATCCTGACGTGATACTTATGATGTTAATCCTTTTTTTTGGTTATCGAGAGGAAAGCCGATTATGGCTCTACGTCCCGCTAGTCGCTATGCCTTGTTGATTCAACTTTATTTGGCTCCTTCATTCAAACTGTATCATTCAATTATTTCTACTCTTGTAAGAAATTCATCAAGAACTAAAGAAAACCTTATTCTATAACTGAGGGAAATATAAACAAAATGGTAAAAGACACGAAACGGAACGAACGACAATAGCAGACTGTCAGTAAAGCGAAACACGTGAAACCTTAATATGTATCGTCTAAAATCGACGAGAGTGGGGATCGATACCCGAACTATGCACTTACTGTAATAGTCTCCAAACTGGAGCGACTATTTTTGTTCAAGTTTTTTGACGGTCGGCAGATTAAAAATTCATATGATCAAAAAGTCCAAGACGAGTTTTTGTAGTGTCCGACCCGAAACATGATATTCATGTTATCCTGCAGCCGCCGCGTCATTTTTTATTTGGTTTCACGGACGCCGCATAAGCGTACTTTTAAAAGAAAATCTTTGTATTATATTCACGCAAAAGTAATGTATGAAGTATATTTAGACGCTCCAGATTAAAGTTAACGTGTGACGGTTTTATGTAATTAGTCTGACATATTATATTCCTTAAAGATTATGTCATAATGTGTTATAGGTGAACAAATGTATGCTTGTTTAGAGAGGTATAGTGCTCTTAAATAAAAGCCGTCGGCTAATCGACAGCATGCCTTTATCTTTACAAAACTATGGAATACATTCATAATTAATTAACTACTCGCCTCAAAGTCGATATTCATGGTAAAAAACGAAACAAAAGCTCATAAAAATCTAGGCAAAAATTACAAGAAACTACTCTTATGGAATCAAGCGGTAAGACATTTTGTACGGGATAGCATTAAATAATTAATTAATTTAATGGATCTAACACATTGCGTTAACGATTAAATAATTTTAAGTTTCCAGCACTCAGGGTTAATTTGTGTTTTAAAGAAACAGTCAACATTCCAAAATGCTACACACGTACATAAGTACATATACATATGTATATGTCTCCGGCAGGAACCATTTAGTTGTATTTTTGTAATGAAAATCAAGTAGCTATCAGGCCGTATACTAAAACCATACAAGCACAGTAATTAACAACAACCATAACAGCGCATCACCTCAAGTTTTTGTAAGACAGTAGAACCTCGTCGAGCCGACCCATGCGAACCACAGCCCGAGCTTGCTACGGCGTAGCACTAGCACTTAAGAGTATAAATACCGTCATATATTGGTCAGTACAGTTACATCATTATCCTCCTTTCAAGATATATATTATAAAGAAATACAATATATAAAAGATTTACGATAAATATTGATAACATTGAGCGCCCAATACACACTGCTATTGACAAGCTTTTGTAGTTTTTAATCTCCTACTTTATTATGCATTCCGCACACGCCTATTCCTTGTAGGGCTTCGGGTGCGTTCTACTTCACTCTGCTCAAGCTCAAAGCAAAGCTGAACTTATCTTGCGAAAGTAAGTTTTAGGATTTTTATTGCTTTTAAACAACGTGGGTTGGTATTATATTAATATTTAAGTGGATACACTAAGGTTACCTGTGTGTTGGAATTTTTATTGGAGTCGGCGGATTCAAGGTATGATAATGTAATTGTGTAGCTCGTCATGCTTTATATACGGAAAGAGCTTGATCAAGCGCTTTAGAAATGTGGAATATGGATCAAAACAATTATTATTTTGGTAGCCTCTTTGTTGCAGCTGGTTAGCAGCAAGTGTTCTAACTGCACAATTTTAAATAATTTTGTGTGTGTGTCAGAAAAAAAAGAGCTGTTGGCGATATATGACTGTTACGTTAACTTTTTTGTAACATATTTGCAGGTAGATAATCTTATTTCATTAGTTTGCCGCCCTTCATAAACTCGCATATGAAATAGCCTATAACATACTCTTTCTTCGTTGAACAATCGAACGCTAATAACCGCTTTTCTAAGCTAGATGCTGTAGCTTCTTCCATCGCTTCACGAAATATTTTCCATTTTATAACAGGTCCGCTCGCTGCATCGCCATTTTCAAAATAAACATCTGCAACACGGTTCGCTGTAGATCCACGTCACGAGATCATTCGTCTTCCCGCACAATCCGTCTGTTTGGGACGTGCGTCTATGTACTTTCGCTAAAAATGCAAATTCTTCGTCGAACTGACACCACGCCCTCAGCAGCGAGGTCGCGCCGACAGCTGACTTAGGGACCTGCGGTACCGGAGGGGGGGGGAGGAGGAACGGGAACAACATGGCCACAATTTTTCACGAAACCAAAATGAGCAAGACACACCCCCAGGACTCGTTTAGTGCGTACCGTTCTTTGTCAGTATTTCATTACACACAAGATTTTAAGCAAAAAATCTTGCTTCAAAGGTAACATATTTAATCCAGGGAAATAGGGTTATGAATACGTTATACATATTACGTTGAATGTTTCGATTATATTTTATACTGTCACCTGTATTTCTGACCTACACCTTTGTAGAAGAGCAGAGGGGCATTTCTGCACACACGTTTCAAGGCCTGTGTAATATGTTTTTTTTCGGTCCCTGTGCTTTTCTCAATGAAACACACTTGGACCACAGGACCACTGACGTTGAATATTAAATACACATAGAAAGTTGGAATTGATCGGACTGCCGATAGGACAACCCAAGCTATGACCCCTGAACAAGCCGCGGTGGCTTTTCACTTTTACCTGTTTATTGGTGATAATTATATTACTCTTTACTGTGGAAGAAAATATCCGATTGAAACAGTATTGTTTAAAATTATTGCTTTACATACTGAAGCGGCCCTAAAATATTACAAATATATGTGCAATTCCTAAAAAAAAATAGAGCATACATAGTGCTGGTGGAAGCTGGTTAAATTACATTGAATCAATTTGAGAAAATTCTATGTTTTAAAGGCACTCTCTAAGGTATAATAACAATAGATAATCAATAATTAGTAAATTTTTTTTTTCGCTAATTGAAACTCCATATCTCAGTGTATAATTAGTAAAGAAATAATATGCATAAACAAGTGAACCAACGCCATAACTGTAATCACTTCAAACTCTCTGCTTAACACGCGCTATATTTATTAAAGCATTCAAGTGGAGCGGACATAGCTCATAAGGCAAAATGCCCGATCAATACCTAGGCGTTTACGATTATATTTTGAAATGTTAATCTTACGCACATATTTATGCAAATTTTCTAAGCTATTAACACATTAGTAGTGCACAACGGACGCTATCGTAAATCAGAAGTGCAAACAGTGTATTAATTACAAATGCAAACAGCGAGTGTGGTCCGCCGCAGCCGTCTCTATCCTGCTAATGATTTGCAGTGTAGCTGCGGCTATGCGAAGCTGTACGAAGGGAGCTGTTCCATGCAGCCACTACACTCGGCTAGCTTTTACTTAATATGCACGCCATGAGAACGTTCTTTAATTGATACTAACTCTATCCTGTAATACTGGAACGTTTGTGCGGACGCATCGTGTTTGGCTTGGAGTGCTTTCAGGACTAACCGATCCGATCAATTGAATGCTATGAAATAAAATTATATTTATTCTCAATCCGTCTAGATATTTCATAAGACATATACCTAGAATGTTTCGATTAGTTTGATGTTCTTACGAAAATCTGTATGGCTTCAGTCGGAGAAGTATCAATTTCTTAAAGTCTGTGTTTTACGCTAGGAATTTTTATGTATAATAGTGCCATTGGATACAAAATCCGTATAAATCATTGCACTTGTATTCAAATTAAACGTTTCTACAAATAAAGAATCGACAAAAACCATCTTTGTAAAAGTAGAGCTACCGTTTGCGACGAATACAAAACGTTCGACTAAAAGCTGAGTTTTAATTTCATCACCATAACTCAGCCGTGCAAAGATACGGTTTTGCATGAAAACCGGAATAAAATGGAGTAGGTACGTCGTGGTGGAAACAATAATGTGCGATTGTAGTTGCTTTTACAATAGTCGGCGGCGGAGACATGCGGGCGCGGGCACAACACCGACGCAAAGTGAAATCGGTCCTTTCAAAACATTTTACTGCGAGCTTGAAAAATAAAACCTTGAAGCACTATTCAACTACCCGCCGTGTGGTCGTGGCTAAAGTGTCTGTGAAAAAGGGCCTTACAAAAAAAATAAATTTGCCCGCGTAAAGCGCGCCGAGCCGAATTCTATTCACGTTACGACGGTTTGTAACGCTATCAAAGGTATTCAAGAGATACTATCAATTTGATAATAATTTTATATTATGAAACCGAAACACGTCTTATCATTTATTGGTTCTTTTTTTGCAATAACTTATTTTTGTTCTTACCGATATAACTGTAGAATACCCTACCAGCATACCATGTAGAATACCATACCAAGCATAATGAAATAAATTTATTACAATTTCAAAACTTTGATAGCCTCACTGTTGCCACATTCTACAGTGAAAGCACTTTATAGTACACAATTAGATATAAATGTAATTATAATGATATACTAATACCTTAAGGTACAAATAAAATAATGCTTCCTTGTTTCTTTACATTACGGCTTCTGAACTCAAATCTTCAATCCAGGTCAAGAGTTTGTATATACAATTTTAATCTAAGTGATCACTATTAAAGATAGCTTTCCCGACCGTTTATGAATCAGAATCTACAAATTACAATATCGATCCAATTTATTTAAGTTGAAAATACATACATTCCGCCGGCTTTCTCAAAGTGGAGCCTATAATATCCATTGAAATGGCGAATTCCCAAAATCGAATCGGAAGTCTGTACGAAGGAATCGGGTCGCATTTCCGTAACTCGCGAATATTCGATTCAATTGTCCCCACCTCACCTCACCTTAAGTGTGAGAGAACTATTTTCGTAACGGTACGGGAATACGTTGGTTTCGAACGAGAAAATGCCACAATTCTTATCAGTTTGGCTGAAAACTAGCTACAGACAAAAGTTCACGTACAGGTCTTTATACGGGAAATTAAGAGACGATTGCAATCGATAAAAATAGTTAGCTTAGAAATATCAATCTTTATGACATACTCTTTATTCACATGTATGTGACTGTGATTTACAATAAACTTTAAAAGTATTCTTCAAAAATAAAACAAACAGCTAATACAAATAATATTATCTCACTAAAACATAGCAAACACTTTTACCATAGCAAGTCTGTGGAAATAAAGTGTCATGTAAACGAATTAATAACAGACACAGTAAATGGTTTAGAAGTGATAGTGCTACGAAGATTTGTGTTCTATCTGATGAATGAAGATTTTTAATTTTATTTTATTATTTATTTACGAAGTAGTTGGTACGAATAGGCTGGATAAACCGGGGTGGTACCGTTGTTGTAGTAACATCAACGTAAATCATTAAGATTTCTTAATGCTTAATAAGATGTTATTAACTTATTATACATACTCGTACATATCCGGCCACATACGTCCTATTGCTGGGAGCGGTCCCCCTCTATGAGAAGTAAGTAAGCCAGACCTTACTGGTCAGGCCACACACCTTACAATTCTTGATAACTTTTTAGGTGTGCAGGATTTTTCACATTTTTCTTCACCATAAAAGTACATAAAAAACTACAATAAAGGTTAAACTAAAATAACATTCACTTAATTTTTACGACATTACATTAAATAATAGTCGTGAATTTTTCATACCCATCTGCAAAATTAATATTTGAAATTACAAGTATCGTCTGAGAGTAGAAAACTGAGATAAAATTTTCGCATTTAATACGATTATAACGGCTCCAAGAACAGACAAATTGTTCCTCGGAGAGGTCTGTATCTAAACTAACACAATACAAAATATTCCTTTGTTAGACGCAGCGAAGACTTGCTCTGCGAGGGTGTAATAAACCTAAAAAACATATTTTTATTATGCAGTTACGATTTTTTTGGATTAGATTTATGTCACGTGAATTTTAGAATTATTCAATTGTTTGAAAAAATCTCCTACTCCTGGGAATGAAAAAAATAAAGATTTTTTTAAATCATGTATACATCAAACGTAAATATTTAAAGTTAGCGCGATCTGTGTGCTAAACGAAATAAGATAAAGTACTTTCGTTTGTTTTAAGCCACCAAGTGGTAAAACTTCGCTCGAGCCACCTCTAATACAGTCAAAACTGGCTTCAGCGCGACTCTCGCACTCAAAATAATTGCTGTTTTAGAATAAACCAATAAGAGTTTTTTGTTATTAGGTAAATAAAAGTTAAATTCAATACATGTTGCTATTTTTCATTACAACACGTGTCCGTGTTTAAGTCTCAAAAAATATAATTCCGGTGTTAAACTTCATAAATCCGGGGAAAACGCATTTAATGCATTTCCCGACATGGCGTATTTCACTACGCTGTCACTAATAGACCACAATTATTTACTTTTGCTTCATTGTTAAATTGAAACACTTTAAAATAATCATCTTCAAGGTAACCAGTTACCTCTTGTTTTCAATATACACATAAAGACTACATACATAGATATGCGGACTTTGTGTCACGACTATGCGTTTCTACAGTCAAACTAATTAATGTGTGATTAACGACTTAGATAAAAGTTTAGCTCAGTTTAGACGCAACTGTGAGTGATAGTATATTAACTTACTCTACATTTTTTAATAATTTAAAATGTATTTATAATATTATCAAGATGTTCATGAAATAAGAGTATACATACATATGAGTATATTACATTATATGCGCTGTAGACGCTATATTTTCTGAAGATACAACACGCTGGTTATATAAACAAATTATGTTCGAGCACAAACCACACAAAAAACACTAGTTAAATATTTCCACAAACTTTCAAGAGAAAAATTACCTAATTGAACGCGAGCCTTTGCAAGTTTCATTTACCGATATGGACGGTGACGCCAGAAAAGACAACTAATCCGAGTACTCAAATAAGTTACTGTATGAAATATGAGGTTTTATTCAAATAATACAGAAATTACCGTTGAGTGCCTTATATAATATTGTACCTACAATCTGACTCTAATAAACCATAAATAAATATATTATGTATTTTCCAAAATACGCATTCCTAGTCCTTCGACATTACCTATAAAAATAATCCAACCAGTTTCAAGTATTAGTCGGTTGAATTAAATTGAATTATAATGAATTAAATTGCACAGTTTGAATCCAAAAAGGCATTTACCATAGACGATGCTAATTTAATCAAAAGTATCGCTAAACTTACACATCAGCCAGACTGGTGGAAGTGCAAAGATTCAGTAGTATAGTGGAACGTTCGAGTTTGCCGAGAACACAATAACATAAGTTAGCTGGAGTAGTGTTCTGTTAGCAAGCTGCATTTGATCTATTTTTATCTCGCGTGTGCAACCATATTTGTCTTATAAGACGATCGAAGCCGTGCAGCGAGCAGCCAATGGGAAATTGCAAGAATAAATCTTGTGCGTTGATTTTTTTTCAGCGTTCTTATTCCTCAGTATGCACGAACTTCTTCCATGCGGAAACGGTGTCGCTTTTGAACGTACATTGCGCGTTATTTGTGAAAAGTAGTATGTGATATTTGAATAAAAATATTTTTACTTTAAACCACTTTGGGTTCGCTGGAAATTTGTCGCCTATCTTTCAATACAAATGTGAAATGAATATGCGTAATTGCATAATGCGAAATTGCATTGAAACCGATAGGTGTAAGTATTCATAGTCCGTCATATTATTTGTCAGCGAGCCGTCAGCGGCAGGCGTCGCCGACAGGCGTCGAGTGCGAGCGACGCATAGCGTATATCCAATTACCCATTCGCAATATTTTCTATGCGATGACGCCTGTGGAAAAAGCAATCAATCTACACGGATGTCCACCGCCCATACACGTTACGGATTGATAGCAATAAAAATAAACGATTTTCTAAGTAAAAAGTCGCAATTTAGGGATATGGTCACATGAGCACAAACACTTTTTGATGGTGATGTTTCCCCTCAAGCAAGCCAACATGATTGCGCGAATAATGTCACTGTCCAATTTTCATCTTTCGATACTCCTTATTTAATCTAGACAGAACGTTTCTTACCTTCTCGTGGAGTAGTAGACTTGACACGACTATAAAAAAAGAAATACAAACGGATTAATAATGGGGCATATGCCCCAAAACAGCAGTTATGTGATGAAAAGATTCTAAGCCAGTTTGCTCGAGGCGCTAATTGCCCGATCCGACAGATTCCATAGAAATCTGACGATGAAATTACAAGATAACTAATTTTATATTACCAACTAATAACTGAGTTAAAGGATCTGGGAACAATTTCTTGGAATCGTTAATAGAATTTTGACGTATACAGGAAAGTTTAATTAAATATTATATACGAGTATGTTCATACAAACGTGTGTAACTGAGAGAGGTACCTTCTCACAAAATTACCAATATACATTATACAAATAACAATAACTATGCGCCTCACTTTAAAAAACTAATCTGTTATTTGATGATTCTTTTCATATATTTAAAGCTGAAATAACAAGATATTTAACATTATTTGAGTATTAACACGAAATTAACAGACATGGACAAACGTTTCGAGACGAAACTACGGGACATACGGGAATCGAAACTGCAAGTACTCTAATGTCGAAAGTTGTATTCCTACCCTCTGGGACCATTCAGTCTTCAATAATGCAAACTAATAAAACTTATTGTTCCGTTTTGAATGTTATTTACCGTGTCTCGTATTTTAATAACACATTTGAGCGGATAAAATTACACGCTGCCAACATTACAGCAAAGTTATTACTTCTTTGGATGCTCTCCAAAAGAGGTAACACTACGATGAACAATATCATTATTTGAATTCAAATCTCATATTTTTCGGTGGTTGAACTATGACTAACATAATCCTTACATGCATACGTAGTAAAACGATGGAAATACTTTAGTATCTATGTAAAGAACTTTTCTATACAATAACAATATTTATTGTTTTTATAAATTAACAGGCATCGCAAATACGGATTTTGTGTGATATCGAAAAGGTAAAAGACTGTTCTAAACTAAAGTATCCTTTTAAAATTATATTTTATATCCTAACAGCATACACGCTCTGGACCGAGAGGACACCACTATCTCGTATTAGGTACCTACTGCTATAATCGTCATTATCTCCATCTACATGATGACAATTTATACCTTAACTATGGTTTCTCATACTCTTTTATAGTAAGTAGTAAGTATCATCTTATACCTGATTCAGTTCAATCACCTTTTTTTATCGACACACGTCTATCGCTGTGCGTGCCAGTATTTGACCTCTGTTTGTCCAACTAACTGCCATCCACCACCAGCGCTCTGCATGTAACTAGCTTCTTCTCATTTCGAATAAATACCGCGACAGTCGAATAAAATAATATGCAGCATGAAAATATAATGAAGATTCATATCTGTCGCGTGTGCCGAGCAATGCAAAGGTACACAATGGCAGCGCAATCAGTAACGCGGTACGTACATACGAGTTGTTTCTGTCACGTCGCGCTACACGCAACTAATGAAATCGTAAATCAACAATGTTCAACACATCGACAGATTTTCAGCATGTAAATATGTTTTTCAACATTACTTTCGACTCGACAGGAGCCTTGTTAATTAATAAAATTAAAACCAGACTTAATGAACGGCTCAACTGTGTGCCAATTATCCGTGAGACCGTATTTTTTCGATATTTCAATCCGCTACAGCCACTGTTAAATCATTGACAGCTTTTAGTCTTTTATCGTTACCGAGGTTGAAAGAAACGCGCGATGTGGAAGTTTTTAAATGTATTCGCTTTTGGGTGACTTTGAGATCGAAATACAAAGAGCGAATTCATGATTTCATGGGTTCTGGATTATGAATTTAGGTATGATAGTTTGTGCATCGATTTAGATATCGTGATCGAGCAAATTACAAACATTTCTTTTTTTCTTTGTCTTCGTTTATCTCATCGAAAAATAATACTGTTATCGTATGGTTTAAAGATAAAACCATAATCAAATCAGGACATCAGAAAAAAGAAGAGCCTCCCTGCATTATTTTAATAAACAAATAAATACAGCTCTGCCCGCACTAAGTTACAAGACCTGTATCGTGGGTATCAGACTCTACGAGAGATTTTTTCGGTCTCACATACACCCAGACCCGGAACAAATAATATTATATTAATAGTGACTTTCTACAGTAAGTATGTTATTTAGGAATTTAATCCTAAATCAAGACAAGTTTTAATGCAATTTGGCGGTTGTCCGAATAACCTAACTGAGTATGGCGACTTTAAATCCAGGACAAACAAATTTAACTTTTTGACACTACGCACATTTTAAAATCATGTTCAAACGTGATAGTAAAATACTAATGAAAATGTTAAAAATTATACAAAACTTTAGAAGCTTAACTAGCGAACGTCAAAACTGATTATAGAGCACATACATTTGTGTAACATGGCCAACGTTCATTCGATCTTCCAGTTTTATATAAACAACTCAACCCGTACACGATTAACCGATGGATTATTTATATCGGACAGCTCTCGAACCGCACACGAGCCTCTGTCGGCACTCTATACTACATCAAAAACGGTGCACTCCAACTAATTGCATTTGCTATTGATGCAAGCCTACCCGGTAGAGAGCCGGTGTGTGTGCCCCGACCCCTGCCATCACATATCAACTATTAGCAGTACAATTTCACTCAACCGTATTTATATTTGATTCGAATTGCAGGTAAACGATGATTAAATTCGATTAGATTGATAGGCCGGTTTCATAATACCAGCGCATCATAATCTAGTTGCGAACGTAACCTAATGTTGAATAATGAAAATAGTCTGTTAACTAGTTTATTGATAATAATTTATGTTGGATTGAATTTTCATATCATTATACGCTAAATTCATTTCTGTTTTTGATTCAACATTATGCAAAGGTTTGCTGTGAAATTTTAAAAGCAAAGCGATTCGTATCTTAGTGAAAAATTATTTAGTTAATGCTTATTCAACAGCCTATAAAAACAAAGAGGCGACCGCGACACAAGGAGGGTCAGAGCGCTATTGTATATTAATGTAAGCGACGCCGTTCTCCGCTAGTTTTGGCAAAGATGCAATTTCATTTGAATATTGTGCAAGTGGAGTGTTATCCGGCGATATACACGTAACTGAAACGGTTTAAATACAAAGCACCAATAAAAGTTGTGTTAACGTCGCAAAAACGTTAATTAATATTGAAACTGCGCGAATATTACCTAAACGGTTCATATGCCGAACGTCGTACGTTCAGTGAAACAATTAAAAGGAAATTTCAGCGAGTTCCCGGCGCGGCGCACATCACACACGGCGTAGATGTCTCTCATTACGCGTGTAAGTGCGCCTCCGCCCGTCACCGTGTCTCTGCGATTTATACCCCTCGTATTACACGCCATTCGACACTTGCCACGTTTCACACAGACTTACGAATATGAACTGTGAATTCATTTGCCAACATCGCCGCCTTGCCTTACGTATCTCATAAACTGGCTTCCACCGCAACTCTACTCCGTCCCAACGACATGATTACAAACAACTGCATCAGTACAACAGAAAAGATACTGACAAAGTCCTTTGTGAATTCTTTATTCGAATAATTTTCCAAACCCGTTCATGTTTATTGTAATGAGATTTTGAATATTTCAAGTCGCAAGTTTGTAAAGTTACGGCTTAATACGAAGGCCGTGCCACATCCAAATCATGGCGTTCGAATATCTGCGGAGCCCTCCGGGATGATTGTGCCGCTTGTTTAATTGTTTCTTGCAACGCAGCTATATTAAGCAGTGAGAGCCGCCAACTTTATGACTTCTTGAATGAGTCATTAAGTTGTCGAATCAGCTTGTCTTCCGTTACAAAATTTTTGCACCGCACCCCGGCGAACAAGGAAACTTCAGTTCTTAAATTCAGTGGCGGAAACTGGCAACATAATGCTGCGGATATGTTTAGACAAAGTAATTCCATGAGAGGTAAACTCAGACGAAGAAATACAAAGCTAAAGAAGCCGTTAATATTCAGCTCTCCGTAGAAATTTTAATTAAAATAGAACACGCATATTCATAAAAAGGAAAAAGTTACGACTCAGTAGCCGCGCAGCATTTGGACGGTGCATAAATACTTTGTTGGCAAACTAATAATAGTGGCGTCCAATAGCATTATTACTCGGAAACGTGTGTTCGCGAAATATTGTTACTCGAGTAATGAGTAAACGAAACTAAAATATTATATGTATTTTCCATTCAACTTAAGGAAAAGTGGCAACTTGAAATTTAATATGAATGCATATTTTTTTAATTATTTGATTCCGAATTAAGCACAGGCATTTAAAGTTGATTGTGCTAGCACTCACATTAATAATATACATTAGCAGACATATTATTTTGCAGAAAATATCGTAGTATGCATATCTAACATCTTCCTAATCATAAGCAAAATTCATTATTGTTCTATAAATCTCAAAAGAAATTATTGTAACGTTCCCGTACGATAATACTCATTATTGCTACAGGTACACAAAAGCAAGTATGGGGACTGCGATCCAACCACGGGAGCGCTCCCTTCTTGTCACCCCTGGGGTAAGATATACCTGTTTAATCAAGTAATTATCAACTCACATCCCCTCGCCATTAGACGAGGCCATGGCTCAGTGTTTTGAATCGTGACTTACGTTTCCGCAGAGGAAACAAACAATCTCCGCACTGTACAGGTAACACGAGAAAAGTTTTTTCATGTTATATAAAAAGAAATGAAAAGGGAAAAGAAACAAGTCTGGAATTTTGATGTAGTACTTACTCAAAATCCCACAGACTGCAAGCTCGTAGATTATTTTGTATTAAATTAAACAGATTCTGTGATTTTATTGCATTTTATCTCCGTCTGACACTGAAATTTCTGAGTTGGAGAATTTTTTACGGTTTTAAAGAAGCTTGTGTTGTTATCTAGCATAAATTTGTGTTGCAAAACGTAATGTATAATAATAATAATAACAAAATGAATAAAATTTAAAAAAATGTATGTATGAATACAAATTGAATATGAATATAAAAGGAGAGCCGAAGATCGAGCCCAGTGGCGTGCCATAAGAGAGACCTATGTCCAGCAGTGGACGAATTAAGGGCTGTTGTTGGTGATGATAAAAGGAATGTTTGCATTACAGTGTTAAACCATATTAGGGTATAGCTTAAAACAACATCTTTGCTTGTCGCATTTGTCTTATTTTTCCTTTAACCCTCACGACAGATTTATGTAAATACGATTACCACTTTCTTTTAAATAAAATTATACGGAATTATTTACATACATCTTGCATATTGCTATGGGGTGAAAGTATAGCCTTGGTAAAGATGTATACGGTAAAATACAGAATTTCTTTTTATTCGAAACCGGACGTACGAATTAATAAAAAGGGGCGAGGGTGTTTATAAAGAGAAATGTTACTGCAATGCAAAACGATATTTTCCTTTACGGCAATAAAGTAAACGATACAATGTGCTCTCAGATATTCTACAAAGAATCGCCTGAGATATAATCTCCATACAAGGAAAATAGTTTAAAAATAAAATCCATCCGGATTTTGTTTTTATTTTTAGAACATGCTCTCTCATGCCTTTTTCCGCGAAGGAGCAGACAGTGTTTACCTACATATATCTACAATCATGTTTTGCCACTTTTTAATCTTTACATAATTTCTGATCAAGCTACTACTACAAACTTTCAACAGGGAAACAAAGATTTTAGTGTCGTTGGTTTAAAACATAGGTGCTCTGACTTTTTGGACATATTTATTCCTATTTTATTTATAGTAACTATGAATATTTGAAGCACAGGGCAACTTACTTCATCTAAAATTATTTATATCATGTAAAGAGCAGATAAAATCACGAAGAATTAGGAAACCATGCAACATGGATTTTTAACCACCGTCACTCACATATTTTAAAGACGATGTAAAAGGAAAATTATTGCTCAGTAACGGTTTACGTTAAAGCATGTTCAAGCCGAAACACACAATAAAGTAGTTTTACCACATTTACAAAAAAATGTTAATAAGATCTGATAAACTCAGCTGTTTAAAATAATATCGAAATAGAAAGGCATATTTTTGCCTGATGAATATGAACGTATTATTATTTTAATATAGCGAAGAAGTCGAAGTAAGACTTCCATTTCCTCCGGTATTACGAAGGTCAGTATTTCGTTAATACACGAATACATTATATCAAGTTCGGGGGAACAGTTTCTCGCTAAATTAAAATCTCTCATAAGCGAATTAAAAGCGGCAAAGTTTTTAAGCTTATTTTAGGCACAGCCGTTTATATTAAATTGTTGATTTATTCACAACGGTCTTGAGACGTTTAAATGTACTTTATCATTATACACGATTATTTTCGTACGTAAAACATTTTTTTTAAGCTAATTTGTGATAAATGTGCAGTTATTTTGCCCAAACGTTGTTGTTTCACGGATAGATTATATTATGAAGGCTTAGAGTTTTCATGCTGTCGCCTATTAGCTTTGCAATGAACCATTTATAATTTGATATTCGCATCTAAACCTATCCTAATTAATATAATACATACGTTATTTGTATTTCGACAACGCACTCCCTACATTTATAAACTCAAGCTTAAATTCCCTAATAAATGGGTAGAGGTGTGTTTTACTCTCGTTTATCGTCAACTAAATTTTTAATTCCATATAACTGAGGGCGAAAAAAAGGGCTAAAATTTATTTTTAGCTTCAGACCAGCGCGACATTCCTTTACTGCTTAGATAAGGTAACTAGGCATGCTCACCTGGGCGTTTTAAAAGATGATTCATATAATACTTACAAGCTAAGTCGATACCGAAAATCATCGATATCCTCTAGTGGTTTTTGAGTCTACTCGACACAAAAAAAGAACAATCCTTTTATATTAGTCTAGATACTTTAAGCAACTATATCTAAATTGTCATAAACCATAAGGCTAACAAGCGTGGGGTTTAGAAAAGTTGTGTCGGGGCTAGTCATGCTCAGCCGGCTGTTGGTTTAGAAGAACGATGTGGAGGAGTGGGGCGAGCGGGGCAGGCGTGCCGTATCTAT
Organism: Cephonodes hylas; assembly: GCA_030295005.1. Classification (NCBI taxonomy): domain Eukaryota; kingdom Metazoa; phylum Arthropoda; class Insecta; order Lepidoptera; family Sphingidae; genus Cephonodes; species Cephonodes hylas. Next base: position 9,086,501 of record AP025362.1, on the reverse strand, counting down.
CATCTCGGCCGGGCGTCACCACAAACACAGCGTTACCTCAGCTCATTTTATTAGGAGCCCGTGCCGCCGCCCGCCCAAACCGCTAACGTGATGCGATTATACACTAAACACTTTCTTTCCACTCTAAATCGCCTAATGGAAATCTATTTTAAAGTTTGCATTGTGGTTGTGTAATGAGATTTTGTTAGACATAGTTTGTTTTTAGCTTTAAATAGTTTCGAATTTTATACCATTCCGAATTTTGTCCACATCGAATCGCCGCGCGTGATACGCGATATGGCGACCACAAAATGTTTTCTCACTGTCATCGCTGTCAGTCCATTGACTGACAAATATTGTGTATGAGTTGCGTTTGCTTTTTGTTTTGTTTATGTTGTTAGCTGTTCGCCGAATCATGAAAATAACTTTAGTCTGGGTAGTGATATATTTTTTTATAATTAATTAGTGCGCAGTTTCGGCAGGTTTTAATGCTCACTCATAAGGGACGGGGAAAGTGATATTCAAATTTAGCAATAGAAAAATCTCATCTTGGGTTTAAGCAAGTAAAATTCACGAAAAACCATACAGGGCTTCTCAAGTAAAATGGACAAAGACGTGGATGTACGTTTTAATTCATCAAGCAAAATAATATGTATGACTATGACAGACTTAAACTTACTATAGGGGATTGGTAGTATCTACGTCAATACAATTATTTAACAGCAAAAAAATACATTTTGATCTTTTTAAAAAAACTTTTCAAAAGTATATGAACCCTATCCACGAAAACATTCCCGAGTGAGAAATAATCCCTCTCATAATGACACTTGTATAAAATTAATCAATCATAAAAATACTGCCTTCCCACTCAAACATCAACCAACCACAACTCCAACTTAATCAACCCACTATCTAATAACATGTGCGATAATCAATGTGTACATCTTCGTAGATAAGTGGATCCACCTGTATCGGCAACAGGCAACGTATCAGGAGATCAGCAATTATCCGGCGGTTAGTGTACACTCAACCCTGGCGCAGATAGCGATCTAGAGGAGCCTCGGCCGGTCGACGGGACCGAGCTTAGATAAAAACTTTCACTTTTCCCGCAGCGGCAACCCTTGCGACAGTTGACGCACTGGCGCGCTTGCCCCCTTATTGTTTTGTCCTTGCGATTAACAAGCCCTATTCAGTGTTCTTTTATTGCTAATTAAGTAGGTCACACTTTTTGTGTCTTAGTATTCTTTTGGATGGCTATGTCCGTCCTAACGTCCTAAAGTACATAAGTAGATCATTTTCTTGCTAGACCTATCTATTGAACTGTTTCAGCCCATGTTTATTCTTGCTTGTCTTATATCGTAAATACTCTTTAATCTAATTTTTCGATTTTTATATCAATCGACAGTATTTTTTTTTTCTTTTTCCATAGATACCCAAGTTATAATTTCATAAGATTATGCAGACAACAGGTATACCTTATTACACAGGCCACGATTCTAACATTCTCTCATGCTTTATTTGTCATATTTTTTGATTCTTACTAAGCCATCATTAAAAAAAGATTCATGGCTCCAATATCAGGCATACATCCAATATTCAATCCAGAGAAAAATGCAATTTTAATATTCAAACGCATCATTTATTTACAAGTCATATTAGCACAGAACTTAGAAAAGCAAATAATTGACTAACAAAACAAACTATCACGAAACAGCCAATACATGAAAGCCCAGCAATTTGCCAACATCAAAACGCGCCATAAGTCGTCTTAAGGCGATAAGTAAGGTGCTTTAGGCGTGCGCGATACTTTACCAGTGCCAGTTTTATTTACGATGCGGACCAATATCTGAAGAAGGCAGCGTGGGGTATACTAATATCGTCCGTGTGGGCGCTGCCGATAGCCGCTCGATAGAATAATATGACGGGCGCGCGACCGGCCCGCTGGCACGTAGGCAATAAGCCGCCGGCAGAGAGCCAGCGAGCCGCCCGGAAAAATAAGATTGCAACCGGACGCGTCCGAGCCACGCGCGTGCTTCCCGCCGCCCGACCTCCACTCGCACTCGAGTCGCACTCGCGGTATACCCGGGACACACGCGACTACTCCACATCTCATGATGGAAGGTTCTAGAATAGAGATAGATATTTTTTATTTACTATGCTAATAGTTCAGTATGTATGATATTGAGAAGTGTTTGAAGAAAAAAAAAAATTAAATATTTTTACAAAGTGGTTAGGTTCATATACCTACTTAAATATGTTGCTTTTTTAAAAATCCCTCAATACTATTTGTTTCTGGGATATAATGTTTCTGACGCAATTTATGTATACTATAGTCAACCAATCCGCACTAGGCCCGACACCTAACCCCTTTCAGTTAATAGCAGATAAATCATGAAAACGTAAGGCTAAGTGGTTAGTTTACTCGATGAACAATCTGACTGACAATCGCTGATCAAAGTTATTTATTTGAAGATAAAAGTAAATCAAAAACTACTTCACGACCAAGTACAACACATAAAGGAAAATGTTTAAGTGCTTTATTCAAAAATCCATTCGCATGAAAATATCTGTGAATGGAAATGTACCAAAAGTGCAACGGTCAGACAGTAGAAAATGAGCCAAGTCAAACTTTCACATTTTACATCGGAACGTGGGCAATGTGCCGGCTAACGTGTAACATATTCCTAAAGAAAACGTCTCGCCGAGGCGCGCCTTGTTTCATTTTACGATCTTATCGAAATAATCCGATCTTGCTTGTTATTTACTGCCGACTTCCGTCGATTCCGAGTCTCACCAAAGGGTGGTGAGTGTCGCAAATAATTATCAACCTTATTACCACCACATTCGACACTCAATGCTGTATTCTAATCCACCGGCATGACTCTTTACATTCAGTGCCTCGCATTCGCAAAGGTACTCCGGAAGCAATTCAGTAAAAATATCCACATTTGGACTCAATGTGTACAAAATACAACACAATTTAGAAAGCAGAAGTGCAGCGCTTGTGATGTTTTGGACTTGATGATCTCAACAGATATACCTCCGGAGATTGAGAGGAAAAATCTAGGTGTTTTATTTCACATGAGAGTGCGGTTGCGAAGCCAGGCGCTATCACAATAAACACTTTGCGGTCGCGACACCCGCGTAAATTATTCATAGGCTAAGGTTTGTGACATGTCTCAGAATAGATAATGCCAATAATAAATATAAATTCACACGGAGAATCTCAAACTGTGTATTCATACAAACACAATGCAAGCTTATACGAATGTGCATGTTAGAATTGCATTATTTTAATTTAGTTGGAAAGTTATTATAGTTAATGAATGGAATGAAAACTTAGCTTTTGTTATCAAAAATTACGTATTTACTTTAATCATTTTTAATACGAACAGATTTTTTTTATTTTTAAACGAGACCATACAAAGTTGGGCCTTGGTTAAAAAATTAAGAAGAGGCTCCGAACAATTCTCAATGTAATTGTGTTTTATGAAAAGAACCATCGTAATAATTTTAAAATTAAAATGGAAATATAAAAATATTTCCATGTAGAATAAGCGCTCACAAATAGTTCACTTTGTAAACACTGTTACAAAGTACAAGAGAACATCTGTAAACACTAACAGCACAACACCTTAAGAATTAAAAGGCAAGTTTAAAACTATAAAAAGCTGAGAGGAGGGCGGGCGATGCTGCGAATTCAATATGCCGGTTGGGGAGCGGTCTCAAGTCTCTCGCCACTACACGTTCCTGAGCACCTAATAAGCGTAGACGAGGATGAAGTAAAAATTCTCGCCATTGTCATTCCGACAGCGTATCGTGGTAATGAGCTAAGTTCGCGGTAACGCCTCGTAACTTACATACCAATCGCTGGTCCGGCCGTGCCCATTGGTAATCATGCCACAGACGTGTAAACAACAAACTTCTGATCATGTTTCCAATGGATTTAGAGCTTATTAGCTGACACAAAGTTTAAATAATCACACGTTTAGTATACTTTTCTAATAAATAAAATGGACTTTTATGTTACGCTTTCACGTCTAAGCAACTATAAAAACATGAAAAAAAATTAAAATATGTAATAATGACACATTCTATTTATATCAAAATGTACTAAAGCGATGTTTGATTAATACAATTGCTTTCGCATCATATACGTCCCACTGCTAAGCGTGCACTTCTTTACATCTGAGAGGCTTTAGGCCTTAGTCCTCCTCGCTAGCCTGGTTGACGGACTACACACCGAATTTGAAAAACTTTTTTTGGTGTCCTAGTGTCCCCGCCATGTAACTGCACAACGGTGCACCGTTAAAGTATGTGATAATTCGTGCTGAATACACGCATACATAAGTTCGAAAAGTCAGATTATCGACCGAGTGCCGAAATCTCGAGACCATCACTCCATCAATTAATTTGACACTTATTTTGATGTCTTCTACGTCGGACATGAATAAATAACACAATTTCCCCAATTTTTCAGCTGGTAAAACCAATTTTTCTTTATTGAATTGTGACTTGATAATATTATATTCCGCCAATCGTTCATTTAAATAGAGTACATCTGGAAACAAATATGCTTAGAACTCAACCATAAACAGTCATACAAATATTTTAATCTGCAGAATAAGATTACAATAAATGAGTATTACTTCTTCTTTCTAGTAGTGAGACTTTACGGAACTTTTGTGTATTATTTAAAGCAAAAAATATAAATAAACATTTCTTTTTGTCATGTGAAAACGTAAAAAAGCGTACATTTCCCAAAATACAGTGTTGGAACGCCAAACAAAGAAGTCTTGTTTAGTTCGGATCAGAATCTATAAAGGTTTTACGGTCTATCAAACACCTACACGAAAGTTTTCATGAATCTTTTTAATAACACAAATTTCCTGAATGGATTAATATTATTGAACCAAAAATATTTCTTAAGTTCTAATAATAATTATTTTTCAGCCAAGACATAGCTTTTTAAATTCTCATCTCTCAAATACTAAGAAAAAGTGTTTGAATCTAATTTAGTAACGTTCATATTTTTGTGCAAATTTTTTCTCTGACGAAATGGCTAGACCTGAGCGTAGCTAGCGAATGGCAGACAGCAAGCAGTTTCTTTTGACGCGTGGCCACCGACTTCGTAAATGGAATTTGCAAGTAATTTCGCCCCCTCCCCCCTCCCCCCTCGCCCCGCCGCTGCCTCGCCCGCCCCGCTTGCTCTCTTGTCTCCGCGTGTCGCTTCCATTACAAATTGTGTTGGAATAAAAATATGCTCTGATCTATATAGAGCTACACAGTCGATTTCGATATCTGTTGACATTATTTTAGAATTTCTAGTTGAATTACAATAGTATTTAAGTTTTTATTGCTTTAACACAATAACACCTTATTTTATACATAGTTTTATTTGAATTCATAGTTTGTAAATTGTAATATGACTGTAAGTAGGCGTATTTTATAAGAATATCTTGACCCTTGTATTTTTCAACTTAGCTTGGAAATCCTTATAGAATCATAATTTGAATTTTGCAGCCGCATGACGCATTTTACTAGAATTATGTATTGTATTTTAGTTAACAATGAAAAATCTTAAAATTATTATTGAAAACAATTAAAAAATTAAATCTACATACAATAACTCTACTATACTAATCTGTGATTTAAATTATAATTTCACAGGCATCGAAAACAATATTTGTTTTACTTGAACTTAAAATTAATACAAATATATAATCATACTAAATTTTAAAAGCATCGCAAGTGTAAATAAAACAAAACATCTACCACTATAAATACAAGGTTGTATTAGCTCTGTTGTTATCCAACAGGTCACGGAAAGAAGTGGGCGTGTAATAGGAAATGTTCCGCATATTGACTCCGGCAACGTTCTCCAGATCTCTAAACAATGACACACGGCGCTAAATTACGCAATCCGATAAACTAAATTAGCAAATATTGAATTTTAGTCTTAAGCCTTTAATATAAATATTTGCTTTTTATAGTTTTCGTGTTTGAAGAGAAAGCTTTAATATATTATCATTTTGTGGATACAAAAATTACGTCTCCGTCTCCAAAAAAATAATTTTTACACTGCTCAAAATAACTTTTAATTTTAATTAGTCTCCTCCATTGTAAATAAAATGATGACTTCAAAAGACTTAGAAGTATGATAATAATGAATAAATTAAATATAACAAAAAGTGAATAAGTAAATCTAGCTGAAGATGGAAAGTAAGTAACGTTTATAATGAGATAGTAATATTTAGTTAAAATAGCGATATATCAACGATATTCATTGCGATATTCATTGAAAAATAATATTAAATTTATTGCTAACTATATATAAGGCAAACTATCCAAATAAGCCTATAATCCCATTCAATTAATTAGAGAAAGTCGCGCATGCCAAAACAGTATAGGTATTTCTACATTAAATTTAATCCACAAAATCACGTGAATGTTGAATGCATTCACCTCGCACGGGGAATGTGATGGTAATATTATAAACCGCAGCCAGCTTACACAACACAACAGTTTTTCACAGCTACAGTACATTTCGCAACTCCTAAGAAATTTTAACATGTACCCGAGAAAATTTGATTACACCATAAAACGATGCAAGTTTTTGAAGTGCCTCGCCTTACGAGAAATGTAGACTGAGGAAGTATACTTGAGCTATAAAAGGTGAAGTCTTGTATTTTAGTAATAACAGTGAAATTGTGTGATTATTCAATTCAAAAAAACTTAGTAGTTCTTACCGAGGCATATTCTAATAATGATGACTACTGAATGGTAAGTGTACAATGTAGAGAAGTCTTAGCACAATGGTAAAAGACAAAGCACTAAAAAAGGTCGTCTGGGTTTTGATTCCCACCGAGGTAAACATGTTCGCATTCATTCATACATACAACGTTCATAGTTGGCTACGGTGCAGTATGACCACTTAGACTTATTTTTTTTAAAATGAGCTTTCAAGCATGAAGATGCGCAAAAGCAAGAAATGACAAAAATTCTAAGTTTAGAAATCAGTATCAAGGTCTAAAAGTTGATACGCAACATGTACTTTTTTTCATTCCGCATTAAACTTAATGAGAATTTCAAAAGCACGTTTCAATATTTTTTATGACATTTGTTGTTTAGCAAATAGTTTCGTTGGTGACACATTTTGGCTTTTTGTTAAACCCACACCAACAAACTAAGGACTCTTCAGTTAGTGAATAAATTATGCACCATCACGAAAACATTTAACACTTTGACACAATAGTTAAAGTTGTGTACTATAATAATGTCGCCTAATATGTGTAACGCGTATCTAGCACACTGACTGAGGTATGTACGTACTGATATAATTATAGACATAGATATAGGTATACAAATACCACTTGCTCCTAAGTTTAGGTTTAAAGACGATATATATTTCTTCAATTTTCGCATCGCATTCATCATAATTTTTATTAAAATTATACTCATAGTAGCATTGATCAGTTATGGGAATTGAGAAATGCTTTTCTTCGAATAGTAACTTAGTCACGATTCCGTATTACCCAGCTTCGATTTCTTTCAACATTTTACGGTGAAAAGGTTATTCCAGGAGTGTATATTGGTGGTGTAAAGTATCCTTTATGACAGTCGGGGATGTATTAAGTTTGGGTTTCCCGGCTTGGATAGTTAGCCATTAACTTTTCAAACCATAAATTAGAACAGAATGAATACTTATTTACCTCTTAACTATGTAAGTATATGAAACCATTATAACGATTGTGACTGTCATTTTAAAACCTTTTCTTTTTTTAATGTTTATTTTAATCAATTAAAAGGAAAAATACATAACATACCTACCTTTGTAATCTTTTCGACTGCTTTAATGATACTAAAATGATCTTTGACCGTCAAAACAGACTAAGAGAAAAGTTGATTGAGAAACTATTGTATGAGAAGAGATTAAGATTTATGTCCTTACACAAAAACAACATTTGGGTAAATTAAAATATTTTAATCTCTGTAGTTAATAAAAGATCAGAAAGCTTCTTCTGGCCAGTACGAGGAAAAGTTATGTCTATTATCCCTACCTCTTTTGTAAAATATTACTTATATTATAAAACTATTGAAAACTTATAACGTTCTTCGACTGACAGTTAACCGACGGGTACAGCAATTATAGACTCGTAACGTCTAAACTTTTAATCTCGAACCTTAGAAGTAAAAAGCGAACTGCTAAGACGCCTTTGAAAGATAAACAAAATTTTGATGAGCCCGCTAAGGCATAATTCAAAAATCGCTACCCACTCGGTAAAGGGAAGTTAAAATTAGAAAACCTCCTTGATGATCCGAGACATACCTCCGGGCGAACTTTAACTTTGGTCCCGCCGAGTTTCAAAGCCGATAGGCTTTATTGGAAAGTGTTTATGCTTACCCTTATCAATATATTATCACAAAGCATTTACGTCTTCTATGACACATGTATTGAATACGCTCCAAAAGTTTTGTGCTACGAGGAAATTATTTGCATAATATGTAAAGGAGGTGACAGTTTTTTTAGTAAGTGTAATTTGTTTTTAGTATTAATATATGAAACTGGGAACAGGGTTTGGCGAACGTATTTCTAGAGATTCACAGTTATCTTAAGGTAACGAGGAAATATTTAAATGAATATATTCTTGTGATTTGATTGAACGCCGTAAGTCTGTTAAGACTATGCTAGAAACTATTTGATTTATTTTGAGTTCGACATATTAGTTTATTTGCTTTTTTATACCTATAAATAATTATTATTTGTGATATGAACTACGTCAAAAAAATTATCGAAGTTTCTAATAATAGAACCCTGTCTTAATTCCGTTAAGGTTATTTCATTTTATATTCCAATAACTAGGAGTAAACAGTCACACGGAATACTTACTTTTTATCCTAATTGAGAATCGACCCAAGAAACTCCAAATCACACATCGCACATTTGTTCTGTTTTATCACCAATTATCATTTAAATATGATAATAGTGTTGAATCAATACGTAATTATACAAAATTCTAGTTTTTATAATATTTAAAACATTTATATCATTGATGTAAATGAGGAGTATTTCCCGAACATTGATATGTTTGATGCGTCTACTCCCACACAAAGTTATTAGATGAGAGTATCTGTTAAGGTGAGTGTTGCGCTACTCGAGAACGCTTATCGAGCGATTGTTTACCTGCCAACCGACTTCCAGTTATCTTACCCTATTCTCTAATACATATTCTATTTCGCATTTAAACTGCTAGCGAAAAGGATTTCCTAAAGTAAAAGTTTAAATAAGTTTAGGGGAGTTTCACAGACCCCTTTTACGAGTGCAAAAGGGCAAAGAAGGCGAATGTTTATTCAAAGATTTTATAGATTGTGTAGTGAGAAGGAGATGAGGAAACTCATACACCGCTTTCACTATGTCTGTAAAGGTTATAAAACTAGGCCACGTTATCTACCGATGGAAAATATCCACTCAAATATATATATTACGTTTCACATTATAGAAGGCAAATTGATTATTATCGAAATTAACATACGACACGATATGTCTATTAGCTTTTGCCCACGGATACATTTCAGAAAATTACTTTTTGTCAATGAACTTTCGAATCCCATAACCAATTTAAGGATCCCTATCCCTATAATAATATCCCTGAAATAATAAATAATAAAACTGGTTTAGCTAATAAATGTTTTTTTACATTTTCACATTATCTTACCATGTCTTAAATCCATCTCTATTCTTTCTGGCACAAAATCACCTTCATTACGTAATAAATAATGATAAAGATTTTTAGTAGTTATTTTGGCAATGCTATTCATGTTATTCGGTTTTCATGCAGCTTCCTAAAGGAGAATGACAAAAACCGCTTTATAATTTTTACAGATATATACATAAATATATTCCACCTTTTTTTAGTTAGACTATTTTAGAAAAAAATGGAAAACCCGATGACTTGTATACTGGTTCAATGCAAATATTTGTGTTTAATATTCTCGAGCACCCACTACCTATTTTCCTGCTACGTAAAAAACATGACTTCGCGATCTACATCTGAACTTTCTTGACACAAATTACGACGAGTATAATTTAATCTTCGCCAACTTCGTTAATTTTATTTTTCCTTTGAATTAATTTAAAAATTCCTCCAGAGATCCGAGCAGTTATCGAACTTGGGACGTCGGAAACTTTCAACACTAGTAATATTAGCGAAGTCATTTCACAAATTCCTATGTTGGTACCGAGAACTGCAGACTTTAATTTTCTCGTAGACACTTTTGATTAATTAAATTAAAGTACTCATGCGGAGTTCATAGATTATTCATTAATTTGAGTGACAGAGACGACTTGTCAGACTACGAGTACAAACAAAATGAGTGCCGGAGTGACAAGCTATTCCATTTTAGTACAGTTGGCTGCGTTATACAGCGATGCCTCGCGTGGAGTCGGCAGTAATGTGAAACAATATCGTAAACGTAGTGTGTCGTTGAGAATCAAAGCTATAAAGTGTACGTCGATAGCAAATCGGTGAACGTGTCGCGGGGCTCGGAGACTGAGAAGGCTTTAGGACAAGCGACGTGCGACAAAGTTTTTATTTCCCTCGGGACCCACCGATCGTAGTGCCGCCCAGGTGCTCCCCGCACCGATGGAAACCTATATTATTTGTTTGAGCGAAACTTTCTGGTCTCGCGTGAGATAAGTAAATTATGTTTGCGTCCCGAACGCCACCTTGTATTCAATGTTTCTGTGCCGCGACACTGTTCCAGAGTGTAAATAACGTTCCCCAGTGTTCGCCGACCGCCCTTAAAATAATACTTACATTCGCATTACTAATGATTCAACATCATAACGAGTTTTATTAATTACTAAAGGAATTCAGTCAAAATAATAATAATATTGAAACTTAAAATTGGAGCCTTATTTCGTGGGCGGTTAAATCCTTTTTTTTTGCCGGTTACATCGGTAGAATGGTTCGTAACCTGTAAATATCCGGGACTAGGCTAGTAAGTTAGTAGGCTTGTAAAATTAGGTAAAATTTTCCTGCAATGTAAAGTAGGTAAAATATTCCTCAGGGATAGCAAAGACTAAGCACGTATGGGCGTTGATTCGAGAACTTATTGTAGAAAACAGGATTATAAATTTAAAAAAATAATAAAAAGATTAAAAAAATATAGCATGATTCGCTGTTATTTGCAGAAATCCATATAATGCTTCAATAATATGATACAATTAGCTAGACGCTTAACCTTTTTCCAGTATTCAAAGAAATATAACCGGAATAAAATTACGCACACATCAAATAAACGTAGATTATTCCGACGCAATGGAGCCTCGGAGTTTTATGATTATTCTATTCTTTTGTTCTACCTAATTGTATTATCTTTTTACAGGGCTGATGCTGAATTTCCGTACTTTAACTCATATAACATAGATGTGAAAAGAAAACGGAATAGTTTAATTTATACTATAAAATAGCATAATAAATATATCGACGACGCGTAAGAACAAATTAGCTTACAAAGGCGAATACAGAGCAGCAGAAGTTGAGTTCACATTGTTCACGCATTCGTTACGAAGTCCAATCGAATTGGCAGCTAGAGAAATGTTTCGAGCAAATGTGCCTGAGAGACTGATGAATCTAATTTTTGCGTTGGGGCGCAACAGCGCGTTCCTTATGAAAATTATGCCCCATTCGAACGCTCCCGGAAAAGTTGAGAAGTTGAAATAAACTGTCCCATCGTGACTCGCACACAGATCGACTGCGATATCAGGAATAAGCGTCGCGTTTTTGACGTTTGTTTAAATTGAAATCGAGTTAGGGAGGGAGCGTAATACTAATTAATTGAACGTTCACTTGGAAACGGCGACGTTCGTTTATTTTAGTTTGTACCGTGCTGTTTATAGAATGCATGCTGGCTGTTTAGCGGAAGGGTGCAAACTTAGTGTACAGAAATCGACCGCAGCGCTAACGTGGGAAAAGTACATTTATTATGTCGAGTCACGGTACTCATTTGGGTATTAGAGATAAAATTAAAATTTACGCTTTGCCCAAAGCAATTTGTAACCGCCCGGTGTACTTCGCGCGGAAAATAGGCTTTGGTTTATCCGCGTTTTACATTCATTTTCATAAGTGGCTTACATTCAACGGATGCGGTTAGATCCTCTTCGTGAGACTTCGGATAAAGATTGAGGAGATATAGTTTTCTTGGAATTTGCAGAAATATCCCCATGCATTTCTTTATTTGAATGGAGATAACAATTTTATTTTTATAACAACATGCAAATTAATAATACGCTGAATTATCCAAAGACGGTATACTGATCTAAAAATCAAAAATAATTTCAATGACCAAATCAACTCAATTTATTAGATGTATTGATTGACAACACACAGTGGCGAGGGACAATTAGTCAAAAGAAAGTGCAATAGTACTGGGAACACTAGATAATTTGTCAATGAGAATTCATTGTTGTTTGGTTTAGTTTAACCCGCTAGTGAGACTGATAAATGTCCTTTCAGAGTGCGCCGTCAGTCAAATCGCGGTTGCCTGCCCACAAGATATATTGTGGACCCAAGGTTCGTCCTTGGTACGCGCGGCCCAACCGTTACTTTAAAATTAACCCGTTTCGTTATTATTTGCTGTAAGTACTCTCAACCCCGCTTAAACTTTGACATTATGATCACACATATCTGGCATCAAGTACGTTTTTTCTTTGTTGATTTTGTCAATGATTTATTTAGTTATTTATTTAAGTCTTATATGTTTCTTTATTTCGATATATTCTGTTTATTAGATTCGTTTAATTTAAATTTATTGTATATATTACCTATCAGTCAAATAATTGAAATATGTATGCTGCAAAATATACTTTAAAATTAATTGATACAGAGGACAAGATTATAGAAAAAAAAACACTTAAGCATTTTCGTAGCTGAAACCAATTCAAATATTTATTCAATATTCAACAAAACAACTAACAATTACCAATTTTACATGTAATCAATCGAGTGGAGCCCAAATCACTCAGATATTGGCGAGTGGCATTTCCGAGCCGTGGGCGCGTCGTTTAATGATTTCGTTGTGTGTATAAAACTATTTGCTTAGTTTGACGTGGGTTACATTTAATTTGGGAACACTAACAGTTTTGGAAACGTTTTCGACTTAGGACGACCGCAGCAGGCATCAACAAGAACAAAGTAATTAAACACATCAAACGGAATGAAATTGAAGCCGCGAGTCAAAGCTTGGCGGAGGCATTCGACGGGGGCAGATTTCATACCGTTGCAAAACCAAAGTACAACAAATATAAATTATTGAACATGCATTTCGGATCTTAGTAATTTCGTGCGCTGAACGAAATTGGTGAAATCGGCGGCTTTATTCGTCGCCTCATTAGGCTAGCAGATAACTCTTATAGACACATGATCACATACAATTTGCTTCATGTAGGCCTCTAATATCAGTTTTAGGCCATCAATAGCGATATGAATAGGCCAGCTCCAATAGCTTCGAACCAATATCTCACAGCCGACGTGAATCTACCGTAATACATCTAAATCACTATTAACAACCAGGTGATGGTAATAACTAATACTCGCCCGGAGTAACTAAATAAAAATATTAAACCATAGACGACTTTTCAGTCGGTAAACAGATGTTTCCGCTACGCCATCGCTATGTAATGACAATGAAACTAAGTTACATCTACCGCTTTACTAGGGTTTGCATTTCAAAATAAATCGATTTGTGGTAATTTCGAAACACCAAAATTATTGAATGAATTATCCACGCATGCCAACAATGCACTCCGCTTCGTTTGTACGTAAATAGCAATCTGTTAACTCCGCTGCAGATCAATAATGCCAACAGATAATACTAACAAATCAGTCATTCATAGAACGGCGTTGATGATTGTGATCTCGGATCAAAACATTATAGATGTTATCGCATTAATGGGAGCGCATTTCGGCCAATAAAGAGTAGTGCCCGGCATTAACAACAATAAGCAATTAGCATAATTCAACAGTTAATAGACGAACAATTAATACACGGCGTCCGTGGCAACAAGTCATTGTCGTAAATGAGCCCTATTAATTATTCATAATATATCATGTTTATCTGCCACGTCATTAAAGAATTACAATTGCATTGAATTTCGATTGGTTTTCCTATCGAACTATGGATAATTATAGCCGTTTTTAGCTTGTTTTATCATTGCGTAAATAAAACTACATGTGGTGCTTTTGATAAAATTTATGGTGAAATATTGAGCAATGAATCATTTAAATATAAACGTTTTTTTTTTGTTTTAAACAAAAAGCATAGAGATCCATCCAGAATACATAGTTTGATAAGCGCTCATGTAACTTGTCTCGATATATAACAAAATCTAAATCAATATTTAAATGTTATTGTCACATTTTTATCAGCTAGAAACTCTATAAGAACAGCTCTACCGGATCTCACTAACTCGCAGAAAACTGACGTGAAGTGACACTTTCTCTTGTCGTTGAAAGATATTATCACGTGGTCAATAACCAGAGGATTAATAGTCCTGCTCACTTTTTACAGGTTTTTTTGAAAGGTAATCTACTCTTCTAGAGTATTTGAGTGTAATGTTTAATCAACGAACACTTGCTCAATCGCATATATATTTAGGAAACATTGTGCATTTTTATGCGCTACGTAGTTTTTCCTTGCAAATTGCGAGTCACTAAATAAAATCATTAAATGTGTTAAGGGGAGGTTTTATAGGGTGATATGTTGCGACGGTCAGACCCAGGTCATGATATGGGCGAGTGGTCGGGACGGACCGACATTCATCCCGCAATCGAAATACTGCCCCAAGTGTACATAATGTGTCAGATTGCACGCCGGAGATAAATTTGTTACGTCTTAATAAGCGAACGGAATGTTTTATTGTTTACTTCCAGCTTTCTTGACGAACCTGATTTTTAATATGTCTATGTTTTGTTTCGAACGATACACCCTAATATATACACCCTAATCCGAAGCGATACTCAACCGATAGTGTGACTTTATAAAGAATCAACTCTGTCTGCAGTATAATACCCTATAAAAATAAAAAATAAATAAAATAAATTTTCGTACATCACGTAAAAGTCTAGCGAGTGTGCGAAATTCCTTTATCATGAAGAACGATATTAGATGTAGTTGGCATAAAAACATTCATATAACATCTCATATTTCTTTTCTTAGGCACAAATCACGCGGCACATGTCTTTTTATTGTACTACATAATAATTTAATATATTTTTTAAGATGAACCTACATTAATAAGCTTGTAGTGTTTTTTTATGAGGCTACAAGAGCATTATAAAATTTAAATGTCTTCTACCACGATATACTACTTTGGTATTTAGCTAAATGTTACTGAAGATATAATTTAGTCCTTTACTGTTAAATAAAAAACGTACTGATTATTATATAAAGTACGCTGAATTGTGTAGTATTGTAAGCGATACAGTCCGTATAGATAAATTAGACGTTGCGGAGGAAAATTCTGCACATCATAAAAACGTAGGTAGAGAAGTAATTACAAATAACGAGGCGGCCGGCGGGCAATAGGTATATTTTATCGGATTACACGTACGTTATCAACGCTGGCCGTGCACACGACTCGTTCAAGGCTTTTGGCCTGTCGATTGTTAATTAACACCCTGTACAAGGGTAGCTAATGATAACTGGCTATGTACAGGCTTGTTCAACCGTAACAATTTAGATGTTCAACCCTCCCCACGGGCATGTTACCAACACGCCGATCGCCCAAGTACGCTTTTATTCTATTCCACCGACTTGCTGTCTTAAATATGAGAGACCTTTTTGTTTTAATATTTATTGGATTTTTCTAAATTAAGTATTTAAAATTATACAAATTACTAAGGAAGATCGATCTATGTTTAGAGAACTTTTAACGTCAAATAAAGCTTGCATTTATCACCGAGTAATTCTATTCAATGTACGAGTAATATCTCCTTAATGTTTTTCTTTATTAATTGTCAGTACTAAACTTACTTAATTAATTACTCGGTATTAAACTTACTTCAATTTTGCTGTACCAAGTAATAACAAGTAATCAAATATTTTCTTCTACGAGAACTTTCAGCTTAATGCCCATTCACACGTATGTACGTGAGACGATGAAGAAATTGGCAAAGCCAGGTTATGCTGGTTAACTAAATGTTTCCCTAAGTACAATAATAACAGTTATATTAGTTACCTCCGACAAGCTCCGGCATAAAAATAATAAAATTTCCTCGCTCTTTGTACGTACTTAGCGGACTTCGTAAGGACGGCCACGGAGTTTTTAACATAAAATGTTTAACGTTTCGATATACGTCGCCTCCAGGGCTATCTCACGTCAAACTTTCAACCGAACTAAATTAAATTTAGAGTTGGCTATTGAAACAACTTCCTGGGAACACGAAAATAAATCAACGATATTTTAAATTATAATTACATGGACGTAACATGTTAGTTTTTAACGTCTATTTCAGTATAAATAGACTGAAATGTGCTTGTAGAACAAGACATAACTCACAAAATTGCCATGTTTTTTTTGTGAATCATAATATTTATCTCGATGAACAAACAATTTATGCCGCCATCTTTTTTCATAAGCGGCGTACAAAAAATTCAATGTACAATTTATTAACAAATACAACATAAAAAAGATATTCTATAAAATTATTATGGAGCTATATTGTTATCATAAAACAATTTAAATCATTATCATCATTGCATGGCCCATTGGTGGACATAAATCCCCTCAAAGAAAAAAAAAAATTTTTACTTATAAATGGAATCTGTAGCTACTGTTGCCTTCACTGAATAAAATTGTTGTCCTTATTCTGTCGTTTCTCGTATTATGTCTCGTGCCAATTGCAATCTTCTAACTAAACTATATATAGTTTCACCTCAATATCAATGAGCTAAAACAGAAGTGCCACAAGCAAATACCAAATTATTAGTTCGTAACCTATTAAAGGTACGCCCACACCCATGAGCTCAGCGGTGCTTCAACATGAAATTTTATAATAGCAAGTTGGTGGCAGCCCTACGTAAATCAAACCCCGCGGCGATCGCTTTGTGCGATCCTTGATTGGTACATGACAAACCAAAAATATTTTTAACGACCATGTTATTGACATCAGACATTTCAGTGAATCAATTTTGTTTCAACATAAATTAATCTATTATTAATTTGTGTAAGATCTCATATAAATTTCCAAAGGAAATATTTTTATCAACTTTCATGTGTATTTTTAGATGGGATTATATCACCCTAAGCCTTAATTAATTATTGTTTGTGACAAAATGTATGTCAGTTTTTTAACTGGAATATTTCCAGCTTTGTGACTAACAGAAAAAAAATCTTTTAAAGGTGTTAGTTCTGACAATTTCGTTATAAAAAAATGACGCTGCTCGAGCTAATATCTCGGAACAAACGAATAATCCGGGAGCTTTCAACGCACATCACACTCCCGTACCACGGTGACAATGAAGCAGTCAAAAAATTTTTCGTTTAAAAATTTGGCAACGCATAAATAATCCGCTGATTAATTACAAAGGTTAATCATGCGGGCCTTTATTCAATGGTTCGTCAGAATTATTCAAGCAGTCTCTGGCAACTGAATGTCATCCTTTTTGCTCCACTCATGACATTAACTTTACTCCTGACAGTAGTATTAAGTAAGTTTGTGTATAAAGAATGATCGACTACATTCTGTATTGTTGCTTTATTTTGTAACATATCGAATATCTTCCACGAAGCTATGCTTCTATAAGCAACAAGATTTATATTCTGCTAAATAATAAAATTTAATAGAATAAGAGTTTTTTACTCAATCCGATTCACGCATGTCTTGTATTTTTTCTTAGAATATAAATTTCAGCAAACAGTCTCACTATGCTTTTAGTTTATCAGGTTTTTGTTATCGTTTTAAAACTCTTGCTGTACCTTCGATATACTTAGGGTACATGATGCGTCAATTTCTGAATCTTATATGAACCCAAATATCTATAACAAATATTCAGTCAAATCCAGCGCTGCAACGTTGAAAACCTTAAAAGCCTGGGTTTTATTTAAAAAAAAATTGAAAGCAGTAATTCCTAACAAAGAAATTATAGGCAATCCCAGGTGTGATACTAAATAAATGAGCTTGACTGCAAAGAAATTAAACAATAATTCTCGCCGTCCTGCGAATGTAAAAACTTAACGCATTTATTATTTCAGGCATTTTTCAACGCTACTTGATTTCATTTTTGCTTTGCCTCTATTTGAATGAGTTGTTGCCTTGATTGCTAAGTAATTCAAACCGCAACGAGTGAGTGCATTCAGTTTACGCCCGGCTTTTGGATTATCAGAACAATGCTGTGCCATGAGTAACAATTATTGCCCATCAAATAACGCAAGAACGTGACATCATCAGCAGCCGACACTAAAAAGAGCATAACTTGATGAAAGTTAGCGCAACGATGTGCTCTCCGCACGAAAGATCAACTCGTTCATAATCTCTTAAACCATATTGGTGATTGAATTGCACAAGAAAATATGTTTCTGTTACCATTTCAAACGGTAAGTAAGTTGATAAAGTATTTCTGTTGCACCAATTCTTAGAATACGCGGGGATACAAACATACATTTATTTTTATGGCACCAATTTATGATTATATACTCAATGTAATGTATCTTGTTTAAACCGCTATTCTCTACAAAAACATTTAAACTCTTTTCTCCTCCGCCCTCATTGCTCAGCGTGATACACAATTTAATTTATATTAAAAGATAGTTTAAAATATCGTCGGGAATAAGCCGCGGACGTACCGCGAGTCCGAAAGACCACTGACGCAACCCCCTGGTAACTAATGCCCGGCATTAATAACCCGAGTAATTAATTGTTTGCATGTCCGCTAAAGAAACGTCCCATCTCGTGAATACCCTCCGTATTATTTAAATTAACGGACTGTGGCAGCGCTACACACGTTTGACATGAAACAAAACCGCTTTTGAGATGAACGTAGGCCTCTCTGCCCACCTAAATTATACGGAATATTTGATTTGTTTTAGGTGGTTTCATTTGCTAAATATTTCAACTACTATATTCACTTTTAAATAAATGTCTAGACGAGTTTGTTGAACTATTGTAGCTATTTATATATGTGCTTTTGTATTACTAGATTAATCACTATACAGAAAATGTAGTATGTTACTCCGTACTTCTAACTTATTCTATGTAACTTAAAATACCAAAATATTTCAACATGTATTCTTTTTTTATTGTACAAGAACGTGGCACAACGTGGCTGCTCGCCAGTCCATTAGTCAGGGATAAAATATGAAAGAAAATTACAACCACTTAGCTCGGCTTGGCATCTCCATGATTTCTAAAATGGGCGCTTGAACTGGAAAAATATTATTCCCCTATCACATATCGGAGAGCACGCTTCATGATTTTATATGGAAATGTATGCTGATTTAAATTTAATTATCACGGTGAATTTAAAACCATTAAAGTAAGGATGTGAATAATCGCTTTAGTTAAGAGTTTAGTTAACTTGTTATTAGATACATAGATTTTTGCATAAGAACGGTTTCAAAAATTAAGAAATAATATTTTAGTAATCTTTTTGTAATTACTATGGAATTCCAAGATTAAAAAGGTTAAAAGTTAAAAATACAGTCGTTAATACGGCGTAAAATTTTAGAAAAAGTATAAAGAAAAATTTTACTTCAACAGAAATTGCTGTATTTTTTAATTAAAAATATAATCTTATGTACCTATATCTGATGTATGTCATACGTTATTTTAATTTTCTATATTAATTGTCTGCTTTAATAAACGGTACAAACGGTTGTAATTTTTACTACCTTTATTATTTCCGCGATGTATTGTAAGACATGGGATCAAGAAATGGCGGATACGAATCCCAGGTTCCGCGATCTTTTTTACAGAGTGGAGGTTCTTTAAAAACAATATCCCGACTAAGGTACAACATGTATAAGTATTTTTGTATAAATTATTCCTAGTCATCTATGTATTAACAAAACATTGTCATACTAAATTTAAATTGAACTGCATACTGAATAAAAGTGAAAAGCATTACATAGACGCATGAATTATTGCGTCCACTCGGATGTCCAATATACGCTCATTGCTCAATGGAAATACCCTCGACGAAATGGATCGTAAAATACGACACTTCACAGTAAAGGTAAACGTGTGGAAGCATTCCATTTATGCCCACTTAGAAAAAACGTTAGCTTAATTCAGCAAGTCGTTTTACTCCCCTATAAATATAATCGGACGGTTCATGATTTGATGGCGGAACTCTCGAGACTTCGATGGGATAATTAGCTTTTACCTCAAGCGTCTTGTATTTTTATATCGGGGATGTAAGCGGTGAGATATCACGAAATGACGTGGGCGATGTATTTTGAGTAAGACGATGTATTTATACGTCCCACAGTTAAACACTAAATTCCTTTAGTGGCAATAATGGTTACATAACATGTTTGTTTTCTTAAATAGGCTTTTCTTTCTAAATTCAACCAATTATGAAATTGAAATTAAAGTGTAATTCGAAACACTACAGATATAATTTCCTACGCACGAAACCAAATTTACATTTAAATCTTTGTATTTACGTAGTTATTAGTATATCTTTCACAAAATCTTGTTTATAATAACTAACGCGTGGATAAATTATCTTGAAAAGAATACTTCTTGACCACAATCGAGTATTTTTAAAAGCTTATTGCTTGGTATAGCAAATATAATTACATTTAAATAGTCTCCGAATAATTATTTTAATCCGAGCAAGGATAGATGTTTTTTAATTACCACATTTCCTTTTCAGAAGGCGAAAAAATGCTAGCATTATCTATTTGCATGTACGGAATGTAATATTCAATGGCGGTACAAACTCGCCAGCATTTGGCACACGTCATCGATTTTCCCCGAGTGCCAATCTGGACAATGAAAGAAAGAGTGTGGGCATGTGGTGTGGCGCACAAAGGGGCCGCGTACCTGCCGTTCAAAAATCGTGATGCCATGAAACTCGCACTAGCCTTTTCGTCGCGTACCGTCAACAGCTCAGGCGAATAAAAAAATAACAAAAAAAACACAACACATGTCTTTATCGATCAAATAAAAATTGATTTCAAAAGAAAAAAGCAAGAATGAATTATAAAAAAGAAACTAAGATAAAATGAAAAATAAAAAGTTTTTTTTTCAGTTGGTACTAGATATCGAGATATAGGCGGCGAAACTTAAAAGCCTCGGTACAAAGGGAAACACACATCCGGTCTTGTGGCTATTGTTACCGCCAAGGAAACCTCGCGCCGAGACGCTGAGTGCCCGACCGATCTTACATATCGCACCTTACCGCACTATGCAAAAACATTTTCTTTCATATTCATAATATTTCGTAAAAATAATTTCGGAATTCGTAAAAATAATTGCACTAAATAAATATACATATATCGTAGGTAAACAGAAACAATTCATAAACTTGTAAGAAGTCAATGTTACCGCCTATAAATGTTAATGCAACCTACGTAGGTACCAAGGTTTTATTGAAAATATAAAGTTAAAAATATTACTTACTATTTGGTAAGCTACCAAGATACAGTGTGGATATCTATAATTGTACTACATGTAACTTAACTTTCATGTATTCAATATATCTGTATGTATTCAATTCTATATGTATTCAATAGCTTTCAAAAAATAATACAAATTAAAACAAGAGCAACTTTCGCAAAAAAGAATAATTTTCGTCATGTTAATTAAGAAATAAAAGGTTGTTTTCTGAAACACAGATGTCACAGCAGAGAACAATCATAACAGCGAAATTGGTAATTGGCATGAACACAATCCCATCATTTAATAGCAGTGCGCGCACAGGTACCTGATAAAAACCGTAAAAACAATACAATGTGAACCGAATAGCCGTCATTGTTTTTAAAGCCAGACTACATATTTGTATTGTTTGAAAGAGTCCGCCGTAGATATTTGTTTTCCGATAAACATACAACAATTATTTGCCGCGTACAAAATAACTGAAAAATAAACTCAATTAAATAAACATTACACACACCGCGTGGCTATTGAACGCGAGCCGGTCCGTATTTACAAAACTCAACCTCATGTAAGTACGAATTCATTTCAAAGGAATTTCTAAACAACAGGATCCCGAGTTCCCAATGGTATTCCAACAAAGCCTGGAAGTTGTAGAGGTATTCGAAATTGTTTACAAAATTCAATCCTAAAGCTTCGAGCCAGATTAAATCTAATTTCAACTTGAAGGTAAGTCTGAAATAAGTCTTCATAAAACCGGAACCCTTTGATTTAACCCCTGCCGAAGTTGGGTCTGCTGATTGCCCCAAAGTTAGTCTCGCTTGTATTCGCGCTGTCTTTTTTCGTCCGAAAAAACAAATCGAAAACAAGCGAGTAAGTAATGGCTTAAAAGTGACTTCTGGGATCAAATACGGCTCAGCGCGTCGGCGGGCGTCGGTCGGGAGGCGGCGCTAACGGCGCGCGACGACTCCACATCTTAGCGCGCCGATTAAACGGCCAAACGTGCCACACTAGTAATCACTTTTACGGATACACCAACATTTTCCGCGTGTCCTTTTGTATTATGGGGATGTTTGTGATTAGCTTCAAACAAATTTGGAATTCGCTGGTATATTTTTTTGTGTCAATACTTTGTTTATCGACTCTTGCATATAGCTAGTGGTCTATTAAAGCTTACACCCGGACCATGTATAAAAATGACACCTGGTTTTTTAATATATTACTTAAATTCGTTATAACTAGCTAAGCAACATAACAACATAAAGAAAAAATACGACTTCTATTTTTAACTGTTACTTCTCAATTGAATTATAGCCGATATAGTATATTATTAAAACTACATTCATATGTTACAAAAAACATTTTTATTTTAACTCTAACATTCAGTGCAATTAACCGAGAATGATGATTTCCTTTTACATAACATTATCGTAATAAATTTAAAAAATAATAATAATATTAAAAACCTTACAACATTACAGGTCAACTTTATATAATAATTCGAAAATACAAGGTTATGACTTAGCTCTAGATAGGGCCCTGAGGGGCGCCCATTTTTGTAACGCTTCATTTGCAACAGAAGTTTTAAGTAGTACAAGCAACGCTCCAACTCCGTATTTCCTCTAAACAAAATATCCCTGTTTGGTAGGTAAGCGAAAGGACTTGTACGTAACTTCGTAAAATTTATT
Source organism: Cephonodes hylas (assembly GCA_030295005.1). Classification (NCBI taxonomy): domain Eukaryota; kingdom Metazoa; phylum Arthropoda; class Insecta; order Lepidoptera; family Sphingidae; genus Cephonodes; species Cephonodes hylas. The sequence continues at coordinate 9,063,232 of AP025362.1, read as the reverse complement.
TTAGTTCCGAGATTGAGAATAAAAAAAGTTTACATGCCCTCAAAAGCCCACATGAATTTTTGTATCTCTATATACTAAAAACATTGTATCTTTATAAGTACTAACAAAAATTACTTGTTGTATAAATGTAAAACACACAAAAGTTTAAGTGGCTAGTCAGATAATCAGACGGGGCTTAAAGGGGATTTATGGCGACACATAAATATTGGTGGGAGACGAGCGTATTTTTCAGTAGCAAAGTGAGTGTTCTAAGCGGGGAAGTTATGAATCTGAACCGGTAGTTGACTGCTGAAGCGCGCCGGAACCGGAAGGGATTCAGCAATTGACGCTGACGTCCCGCAGAGAGCACTGCTTTCTGATTACGCTCGTATTTTTATGTGAATCTCCCTCTACCAATAAAAATAAGAATTTATCGAGCACGCGAACTAATTAAATTTATTCATGCTATTACCTCGTTTGTAAAGGTTTTCAATGGCTTTTTTTCTTGTGCGATTTTCCAAGTTCGTTCCTGCGGCAACGTACACACGCCAAAAGCACTTTTTTATGCGTATAGTTTTGCTGCGAATGTTAATTAATTTTATGCCTCACCACCGCAGAAATGTCGTTTCGAGATTAATTTGAAAATTAGACATCTTGGGACTTTCCTTTGAACTCTTCTGTTTATCCTGTTCTCATGAAATTAGGATTTATCTTATAGGTACTTATTGTATCTCTACTAGAATATTCATTTCCTAATATTATGCTAGAAACGAATGGACACGGGTGAAAACGTTTTGTTTTGTTTTGATACGGATCAAAACAAAATAAAAACCAAAAAAGATTAAAAACAAAAATGTTCAATCATTCGGAATCGCTTTACTTTCATCTCCCATATAAGTAGGTAATAGGTATGTATAGATAAACAAGGTAATCGTCTTTGAATAATTTTGGTCAATCCACATTTTTTCTTTAATTTAGAGGAAAACTTAGTTTCAACAGTGGTGCCAAAAAATTAAATATTTGATATTTTGTACACGTGCTTCAATTTTTAGATTTTTTTTTACAATAAATCTTCTCATAAACTCTCTTTAAACTGAACAAGTATTTTTATTCTCCGTAAAAGTTATTGCTTCTAGCAAGAACTACCATCGTAAACCTATTCACAATATCAACATTAAATATTTCAAATATTTGTATGAAAGAGCTTTTCGACACAAAAGGGATCAAAAGTTATGTTATTTTATATTAAAAATAAAATTATTATGGATATGCAATGGGCAAAACACATAAAAATGTTTAAAAAGAGACAGAACCTTTACTTAGAACTATTGATTTTAAACTTTGAAATTTAAATTGCAATCTTTGAATAAGTAGTTTAAGAATTAAGTAATTATATAATAATTGTCTTTTCTGGTTCAAAAAATTAATTATAATTGTTATTTTTGAATATTCATATACTTAATTATATTGTAAGATAAATTGCTTCCTTTGACACACGGGATAAGAAAACGTTGTCTGATAAATAGTATGCGAGTTTGATACCAAACTTGAGTACCTAATGAGGCAAACTTTTTCGGCTTCTTTTACTGCGCAACTTTCAGTTGCAGTACTCAGATAGTTAAATGTAATATATACATTTCTTACAAGTGTATAAAACATATGATATATTTGCCGATAAAGTACATCTATTATAGTACCAATTCTAATCGATCATTCCTGTTTTCTAAAGGTTTAAAGAGCAAACGCATTTCCACGTACATAAAATAGAAGAAGTGGAGAATAAAAGAGCGAATCATAGGACTGCAATACTTTACGTCGCGACGCATTCGAATCGTTTTGTGTTTAATGTCGGCTTTACTTGCATCGACAATAGGCAATTTTATAGCTGCTCTTAAAGCCGCAGCTTTATGTTTTATTTTTGAAACGCTTGCCTCTCCCAATGTTCGGAAGGTACGAAATTATTGTACACGGAATGAGCGTAGTTTAAGTGCCATTTACCCCGGCCATATGTAACTATAATTTAAGAAAACTAACATGTAATCCATATGAATTGGGCTCTTTTATTCTTCTGTAAGCATGATTTGCACCATACGCTTCAAGTAATAAATTTTTGCCCTCTAAAAATGGACAGGGCGCAATATACGCACAATATTTCGTAAGTACATAAAACACCTTTTGCAGTGTTAGCAATAGTTTGCCTCTTATTTTATTTTCACGACTGGCCCGTACTGATAGATGGAGCAATCACTCCGACCCTAGGACGATGCTGACGTTAACACCAACGTCTCGCCCAACGACGGAATTTATTTATAAAACCCTTTGCTCAGTATATCTTACACTTGGAAAAGGATTCGGTTTGTAATTACTAAATTGGTTGGGTGTACACAAATACCACCGAACTCAAATAGAATTTCACTTGAGCACGTATTGGGACACTAATCTCCCGCTCTACACGGGAGCAAATCAAATGAAAGGTGATTTATCGGCGAACGTGTAAAGAGTGACGATTGCGCCACCTGTCTCCAACAAGCGGATTTAAACCCACCGAAGCTAATAAAATAAGCTGCCTAATAAGTGCTCCTGATAGCGCTTTGTTCGTGTGTTTTGATGTCGATAATTCGATATTTATTTTATAAACACAATCAAAGCATGGGAAATTATCGGGCTGCATACCGCAGTAATTTCTCATGCCGATATGACTCGCATTCGATACCGCGCCGCGGCTATTGTAGCGCCATCTATCAGATGTGAAACTGAAATTAATCTCGCTGATGGGTGAGTGATTTGGTTCATGTTCTAGTGTTAGATACATGAATGAAGAGCGTAATTTACACTTCCTAAATTATTTAATGTAACTAACATAACCATCCTACTTTATTTCAAGGCTTTTAAGAGTTGTATAGAAATAAAATCAAATTTTAACAAAAACAACATTTAGCACTTGTCACGCAAGCCGAATTGTGATGCGTAGGTATAATCCATTTGAAAAACACGGTATCCGAGAAGCCTCAAAGGCATACTCTTCTTTTCTATCCATCGATATGAAATGAAACCGTAAGGCTTTGTGCGCCGCATCACTAGCTTTCTGTCCGGGAATGCCGGGATCAGGCGCACGTCGACAGTTTTCACCCCATTTGAGGCGCGTTTTTACGGCATCCACTCATTCGTCCGACCCTTCAACAACGACAACAATCGCAAATTCCACGCGCACATTTGTGTCTGCAACTTTGCATATTGCACGGTACCGTGGTGGGCAAACAACGCGCCACACACTCTTTTAAAACGCGATTCAAATGCTAAATTTACTGATACAATTGATGTTTCCACGATATTTAAGGTGACAGGCACTATTTGTGGTTTCGTATCTAACGTTATTTTATAAAGTATAGTTTCAATAATAACTCCGCATACACAGACTCTAAGCTAATTTTGGCAAAAATTCAGAATTAAAGAAAATTCATATGCATATGTTAATCCAATTAACCTAACTAGTTGATATGAAAAAAAAACTTTAAGTAGTCTTCAGCAATTGATTTATTAGTTTTCATGATGAATATTTTTAATAGTTCCACTCTGCAGCTCACATAAAACCCATTTAACTATGCGGACTAAGCTTTCACATAAAAAGCGATCCATAAAACACTATTAAGCGCCTAACACTTCTAAACTACTGCCACCGATATGCTCCATGTATGTACTGTGGAATACACGGACTATTTATTCGGACACCCTCTCGTGTGTGCACTTGTTATTGGTAAATGAAAATCGTAAAATATCACCGCCAAGGTAAATGTTGTTGGCTGCGTTATTTATACGGCTCTTTTGAATGTGCCCCTTTTAACGACAGTTTTAAGTGCTACCCACGCCATGGCGGTCCAGCCAGATCGCTGATCGCCCTCATACAGCCGCGAGTTAGTAGCGTCAAGCGAGTCCGCATAAAACTATACATTTTTTGATAACAGTTGATGTGTGACGCCTCGTGCTAGTACCTACAATGATAACGGTTTTACTTTGATACTTAATGCACACACCTCTGATTTTTCGAAGTTACACGTGTGTATTCACAATGAATTATCACTTCCTTTAACGGTGAAGGAAAACATGGTGATGAAACCTGCACACATAAAAGTTCTTAGGAATTTCTCAACTGTGTAGTCGTTGAGAAATTCCATAGTGGCCCAAGACCTAAACTCTCTCAATGGTAGAGGAGACCCGTGCCCAGCAATGTGACGTATATGAGCTGATGATGGTAATGATGGTTCATGGTTCACCAATAAAAACAAAAATAATATTGCATTTAGTATACAAACTTATAAATTAACTCGAAAATGCCCGTTAAATACATACATACATCAGCCTATATAGTTTTACCTACTAGTCAGTGTCGTCCTCCTGCGCAAGTAAGCGGGGTTAGGCTTTCATTACACTCAAATACAAAATATACTTTAATTTTTTTTTTGTTTTAACGTGAAGGAACTCTCTTTAAAGCTAAATATCAACACAAACGCTGTTTTCGCGTACCTTACACCATAATGGTTAAATGGATAATTTGGCTATCCAAATACACCTATGTGTATAGCTATCAAATACGTATCGGTATGTAACTCGCGATTAAAATTTAAAGCTAACGAAATGTCCACTTTTCAAAACGCTTGCATGGAATAAAACATTTATTTTAAAATCGGCAGTAAAGCATTGAATAATTCTGTTTATAATAGCCAATTTGTTTAAATTTTAAATAATGGGGCGGTAAATCTTAATAGTGCACATTTGGTTGAATCGATAAAAGAAGTTCCTACTATTAATCCTTTAGTTATAGGATTATTGTTGGATTCTTGGACATAATGTGTGCCATGTGACCTAGAGGTACCGAATTCTATTTCTGTGTCAGATAAAAATTTGCTTTGAATATCAGGACGGAGTCTGAAGATGTGGATGAAAAACTATCGGTAATAGGTTTACCTTTTATTACGTGGCAATTAAAACAATGGTGACAAAACAAGCCGTCTTTAACCTTTCTATCAAGCATATACGAGTTAAGTCTCACCACAGTTTTCTGTAAGACTGTTATTTAATCGCAATCAATTAACTTACTGATAGTCTATCTTAACTGGCTACAATTTGGCCCCAATACTTGCGACTCACATTTATAAAATATATTTAGATATATTAGCCGTTTTTTAAATATGTATATTTTTTCATAGAAGTTCCGTGAAAGTACGATGAATTGCTTTAATGACAACGAAATGTGATTGCAATAGTTTTGTACCGACTACGCTACGAGAAATGATTTAGACAATTTTAATGAATTATTCACATGCAAACATATTATAACATAGATAGTATGTGATATATTTAATAATCTTTTTTTTGTTGGGTGTAGTGACAGTTAAATTTGAAACAAAATCAAAAACCTCTGTTAACTTTCCTATCGAGTGTGAGTTAAATTCACCAGGTTAGTTGGTATGGAGAAAAATATCCAAAGGGGTAAATATTGACAATACAACTAAACTCGATTGCAATTCGTGAGCAGACGCGTTACAAATATTGTGGGTGGCAAGATCACGTTACATAGTGCGGTGTAACATATGTGCAGTAAGAAGTCTCGCCGGTCGTTGCCACTTCAGCTCGCACTGCCGCTCGTGTCCAACAAACTCGTTAAAAGTTGGTGAAACAACGGAAGCAGCGTTACTTCGGAGACACTTGCGACTCCCGACGTTAAGTAGAAAAGTATAACACGACAATAATATGAAACATTTTGTTGCCAGACAAAACTAACTCGTGTGGATATTTAAGCTGTGACACCAACGCGGGAAAGCTTTATTATCTGTGAACTTGCTGACATAATTGCATTCGGATGATGCATCCTATTTTTGTGATATACGTGCATTTTTTTTTATTTGCATTGCCAACAAACTCTGAATAAGTTACGAAGCTCGCATGATTCTCCTTTTTATCTTGGGTCTTAAGACTTTAATAATAAAAATTAATAATAAAAATGACATGAATGTAGAGTTCAAGAAAGATAGATCTCTACTTCATACTTTATTGACAGTTTTGAAATTTAATTACTTTTTCACACTTGAATAACAATCACAGACTTTGTATTTACTTATAACGGTTTTCTAAAAAAGCTTCCTTTATAAAATGACACAATTTATAGTCCCGACATAATAAATCTTTCCGGGGTTGAGCGATTCAATTACAAAAAGATTAAAACGCCTCATGTAATTCAGAAGTAATCTAGAGAACAATAGCGGTTTAGTGTGGTCGTCGTTAAAATTATAAATATCCTGGGGCTCACTAACTGCCCCTGTATTCCGTTAAGAGGATTCCCAAAGCTGTAAATTGCGTACGCGAAATATTTACGAGACAGGCTCTCGCGGCATTACAACGACTGTGTGCATACATTGCACCGCGCGCTGTTACAAAAATGCAACAACATGGACAGTGGGCCAGCCATAGCATTAACTACGCCGCCAACTAGATAACTGCCGTGTTTACCGCTATGTTGAATTCAATATGTTTTTTTTCGAATTTACTATGTGTTCTCATATTTGTATAGACCTCTGCTTCAAAAAGCTTTACGGGCTTTGTCTGTCTGTGCCGCCGTGGCCACCAAACGAATGAATCCATTTCAATTCGGTTTTATGTTTCAGAGCTAGTTTAACAGACGTGGTTTTTGCTGTGTGATGAAAACGATTTTTAAAATTTAGGACGTATTCTTTATAGTTTCAAATTTATTTTCTCGTATCTTTTTTTATTTTAATTCATATTATTTATAATCTTATTTTATATAACTAAAACTCATTCTTTTATTGATGTCATTTTATTGTAAATTTGCAAAGGTACAAGCATTACCTGATGCAAGTTTCTGACTACAATGCTAGGTGCGTTATAACCGTTGTAACTGGAAGAGATTAATGTAATTTTCGTTCAGATATCAGAATATGACACGCGATACATGTGGACTGGCGAGACATTTTTTTTATTCTGCGATAGTCGACACATTTAGTTGGATATATACCTAAAAGTACTTGGTTTAGTTGGTATAGCACTACATTCGCTTTATGCTAATAAAAAAGTTATTTAAACTAGTCTACCAAAATATCCAGCAAAATTTATATTTGATGCTCACAAAACGACGCGATAGAGAAACTCATAACATATGCCCGTAAAGTAGATTTAGTAACTGCGACTATTCCACGCGACACCCGAAAGCGTGCCAGTATGACGAGAATTTCACTGTGTTGCATTGTTACTATCTCAACATTTGCACATTCCTTAAGTAAATTGCTTAAATTCCAATAAGATACTATGTCATAAAACTTTTAATAATGGAAATATTAGTTTTATTTTATTAGTCACAAATCTCACTACAATGGTAAAAGAAACTGATCGATCAAGATTTATTTTGCAATAAAAACTTAAGCTGTTGTAAGCATTCACAAGAACATAGTTTTTGCTAATTATACAAGAAAAAGCGGCATGGCTTGCATAAAACTGTTCGTATTTGATAAAAAGTAAAAAACGGATTCCTCCCACACTGCTGTTGGTGCTAGTCCTACCAGCAAAAAGAAACAACGAAAACCATTCAGCTAACCGCCGAACGTTAATAAATTCTTCGAATTTGCGGACAGAACAGTGTGGAAAACGCAGAGCCCGAGAGTAGAATGGTTGGCAAGGGACAGCGGTGCCAACGAGCTAGCTAACACTCATTTCCAAGCATAATTTAAATCATACGTACGATACATTTCTGAATGGATCTCTTTGAATTGCCTAACCGAACAGATATGTGCCATATTACATTCTTTCAAATTGTTATAAAAATAATGTGTATCTTTAGTTTAAAAACTCTACTAAAATCTTAGCTTTATTAGTATTTCCTTCGATATTCAATTACATGATTTTGTTGTAAATAAAAGAAAATATTATTATAAAACATACATTATAATATATTCAACAAAGACAATGTTACAATCTAATCACAGGTTTTATCAAATTACATCCTATAAAAACGTTTTATTAAGTAGTCGTAAAATGTACAGCTTGTCTTAAAAATACCGTAATACAAATACTTTTACATTTGGTTCTAAATCATAGTGAACACAGTCGATAGGTTCACACAAATGGTCCCTAGCACACGAATAACGCTATGCCGCGAGCCATACTCAGAGCGTCGCATTAAGCACATCGGGGTTTCTTATCGCGCGGCGCTAAATGCACGGCCAGGGAATCACAATCATCCACGATTTCCTTTTATAAACACTCAAAGTACCTTTTAAAAATATCTTCAATAAACAATTGTAGCAAACGTAAGATACTTTGCATACACCGCAAGACAAGAAAAACTAGGTATACCTATTTCGGAAATATTAAGCAATTACATCAGATCTCTTATATCATAACCGATGTGCGTCAAAATATTAATGTTACTTTTAAACATTGTTAGAATATTCATTATTCTAGTCATCTTCATGTCATCGAGTAAGACTAAAATGAACGGGGTTTCCGAAACCTCATAAATAAAATTTTATATATATACTTGTCACATAAATATATTATTATCGTCAAGAGGCAAAATTGGCTATTGTAAATAAATTAGATCATAACAAAATTAAAAATCTGCAAAGAAGTTTATTTCGAATGTTGGAACTCGTAAATACAAAAATAAATAAAGTAAATCGATAATAATATTTAATGAATAGGTCACAGTCATACAAAAATGTCTAAAATTAAACTAAGTCTAAATTAATACTAAAGAAACAAGAGCCAGGTACCTAAAACAAACCTTATACAAATGTCAGTCCATTTCATTGTAAAACTACAAACACACGTCACATAGCACAGCTTAACAAATCCCTTGATGTATACCTTAGTCTTAATAGTTAGAAGGTATTTTGGCAAGTTCATAAATACTTTCACTTTTCAACTGCGGCAAGCTGGAGACCTTAGCGAGTGTCACGTCCTGGTATTTATTGAATACCGCTTTGTATTTAGAACTGTCTACATTAATCACAATTTTAGCTAGTTTCCTGATGATGGGATCGATGTGTCCCAGAGAGTAACCAGAGTAATAAAATAGAGTAGGTGTCCATACATCTTCTAGCTTTTTGTTAGATAATAAATGCAGCGAAAGGCAAATAGCTGCTGCTGCTAGCTCAGAAGGTCTGTAGTGAGCCATTGAGTATTCGACTAGACAGAGGTCGACTAAATACTTCGCTAAGTGATGATTTTTCGAAGTTCCATGTGCAGCTTTTACAAACCTGGATAAACAAGAAACAATTAAGCTCGATAATAATTTAAATATATATATATATAAATCCATTGCAATCCAAACTTAAACTTTTCAAAGTTAAAGAGTTTGCATAAAAAGAAAAACACTAAGAGGAAACTTGCACACCTAAAAGTTCACAACAAGGATTTTCCTACTTAAGTAAAATACGCATATCCACGCTCAACAAACGTGCAATGGTCATCTAAAATTTCCTGAATAACAAAGTAAGAGCTGAGTAATAAGCAAATAAAAAAAAACATTCAGGTAGAAGAGACTATTAATTGCACAATCGCTCACACCTATGTGCGTGAAGTTGCAGGCAGGAATGTTTTATTTTTAAACTTATTGCCAGGCTCCGTAGTGAAAAAAACATTAAAGCTTTGTCCGACAAAAATCGAACTCGAAGAAGTCCGATGGTATCAATTTCAATTTAAAAAAACATTATTAACTTACCGTCTCAGAAAGCTGAGGGGAATGGGCCGTGCTAAACAGAAGCCTAGTTTAGACATGATGTCGCGTTCACAACGGAAAACATCAGATTTGGTGTACGCGTTGTCAGTCACATACACAAAGTCCCCGACGTCCGGCGCGTAGATCTCCTCGTACTTGCTGGCTATAAACATTGCGGTCACGCCGACCAATTGAAGCTGATTTCTTTGCACATTTGGCACCACCTACAATTTTAACATATAATTCAAAATTAACACGGTTCATGTAGAAGAAAAAATAATTACTTATTCTCTTTTTTTCTCGCTATTCCCTAATGCTAATTTCCTGACATAATACTTGTTTTTTAATAATCTTGCGACCGCCATCCTAATCTGAACTAATAAGTTGATATATGAATCGTTCATAAAAATAGTACATTAAACCACATATTCATAAACTTGACCAAAGAATTATTTTTTACGAATTCAGACAGTTTAATTAATATGAACGCCATCTTACTCGCAGGACCGTAAATAATAATGTAAACAAAGAAAATCTAAATTGAAATACTATACTAACAACCAAGGAAGTACAAAATAAATATCGGAAACATAAAGAAGTGAATACTAAATAATTACCTGCAAATATCGGTCAATAATGCCAACAGTCAGATGGAATGTCTCCAGCACTAAAGAGAATTGACGTTGAACCTCCACAAGCCAATCAATAAGAGTTGCTCTCATTTTGCCAGTTATTACAGACTGGAAGAAAAAAAGTGGTTAAGACACAAAATATTTTAAATGTTTCCTTACAACCTTAACCACCATAAAAGCAGTATTAATTTTTAATAAATGTTTCAAGCAGAAATATTATTAAATGAAGTTTTAGGTACCTGCTTCTGGAGATGGTCAGGTTCAATAGGATACTTCTCCTCTAACTCGGTCAAGTACTTGTAAATATCTTTAATATAGATTGACATTAGCAATGGACTGTTGTTGTCTCCAACGTCGATATCTTCAATGTCACTAGGTAGATATTGGGTGACATCATTTTCAACCACCTCAATTGCTTGTTGCCGTGCCAACTCAGCCTGATCTGCATTTTTATCTGACTTTATAGTCTCAACCAACTTTAGTTTTCCCAAAGATTCAGTTGGGTCCTTCAGAATTGGCTTTTGTGACTTGATTTCTTTATGTTCCTTAACTGTTGGTAATTTAGACTTCTTAATTTCTTTTTTGGCTTGTATGCTAATGTTAACAGTCTCCTTCAATTCACTTGGCTTGTTTTGACTATCCTTTAGAGCAGCCTGAAATTATAAATGCACTTGTTTCTAAAATATATTTTTGATGACATTGTTTTTTAAGCCCACATAATTTTTTCTTTTCCACTACCGCTCATTCGCCTGAATCTAATTTTTCTGACATAAAATGTATACAAATGAAAAAAAGGCACACAGACATGTAACGAAAAAACACTTCGAAATACGGAAAATCTTTATATTATGTACAAGTGACATTCGAAATACTTGTATGGTAGCCACCATTTTAAATTTAGGCATCCTTTAATAAAGTTTAATAATATAATACTATTCCTGTATTTTCACTGAATAAGTAAAATACACACTTCAACACGTACAGGACATGTCCAAGTCTCATACTGAAAGGATTATATAATAAGTTTCTAGCTGCAAGAAACAAAGCAATTATGGGGTGGCGCGATGGGTGAATGGGTCGGTCGTGAAACCAGGTCGCGCGGGTTTAGTTCTCGGAACACGCCACATCATAATGCAATCCGTAAAGTTTTTGCAAAACAGCGCAATTATTACTCTATTCGATAGTAAACAATTAAACAAATCAAGGCGCAAATAATGAATTATTAAACATATCCATCAGCTCAACATAGATAATTACATACATACATCTATCATATGTGATATGACTAGAGGTATCAATCCCGGAATCCCGAAGCCTGGGATCCCGGTCATATTTCAGTCGCGAAATTTTCGGGATTAAATTCAATAAATCCCGGGATTTTCGGGATTGACATATTTATAATAAAAATCAATAAAAATGTGCTTTCTAAGATCATTGAACAAGAAATTACTCTTTATGAGGCTAGTTTTACACGAGACTATAATTTGGAGAAGACCTATAAAAATTTATAGATGATCCCTTCAACTTTCATCGAGCCTGAACGCGCTTTTTCCGCTTCTACATATTTGTGCCACAAATTAAGAAGTATTGTTTCGTATGAGACGTTGGATGCGTTATTTCTAAGATTTTATTTTCGTGGCTTAAATAAGTAATTTATAATTCCTATATTTATATTTTATTTAAAATACATTGATCTCTTTTGCATAGTCTTTTTTATAGTATAATGGCGTTCCTTTGTTTAGATAAAAGGGCGTAGTTTGTTTATGTTATCACACGAAATTATAATTTTGTTTTATTTTTGAATATTTAAGTAAAGATTTAAAATAAAAGATTGATTTTAATATGATTAACTTTCTTTTGGTTACCACTTTTTATTACTAATACAATCCCGGGACTGTCCCGGGATCCAGGGATTACAAAAATCGACCGGGATCGAATCCCTTAGATATGACCCACTGATAGCCATTCAGTACCTCTTAAGCTGAGGGTAAATTAGAAAATAATTTAAAATAAAAATTAATTATCGCGCTAATTTATTGATACCCCTGTTTTAAAATATACCATTCGTATTTTCTACAAGCTGTACCTAATAATCTGTGTTATTTGTCTAGGCAAACAAATTATATATGGAGATCACACACACACATTGCCTATCATATCATCTGAAGAAGGTATGTGATCATCTCATCTCATCAGTCCCCATAGGTCCCACTGCTGGGCAAGGGCCTCCTCTACCATTGAGAGGGTCTAGGCCTTAGACCACCATGTTGGCCTGGTGCAGGTTGGCGGACTACACACCTAGGAAATTTTTAAGGACTTTTTAGGTGTGCAGGTTTCCTCACGATGTTTTCCTACACTGTTATAGCAAGTGATAATTCATTGCGAATCCACACATAACTTGCGAAAAGTCAGAGGTGTGTGCCTGGGGTTCGAACCCGTGACTGTCGAGATTCTCGACCATGCATGTGGTATTCTAAAGCATCTATTCTCATGGACAAAAGGCAAATGTGACATAGGAGCTGTCCAAGAATAAAAATTTTAAAAAAGTAATACACCCTTTCATTAAAATCTGTTGAAACACTACATAAGGGCATCATTTTGCTGTCAAAGGTGAATTTTTTTTTTTTGCATTTGCAATTATGACATCCATTTAAATTTAATTAAGTAACTTATACTGTAAAAATTTACTTCATTTACATAAACATATTACATACTTTTGAACTCTACTTGCCCAATAACATTACATGAAGGTAGCATAATATTGATGACAAAGGAATATTATTGATAAATAAAGGCATGTAGAACTTCTTTAGGAAGTCATATAGCAAAAGCTTGGCTAAACAAGGCAAAGTACTCACTCTAGTCCTCGCAGCTGCCCTAGCAGCAAGTCCAGCAGTGCTCTCTTCCCGCCGCAGTGGTGGTTTAGCAGATGGCTGAACAGCAGGTTTACAGGCCAATCCAGTGTCAATTTTTGACTGGACATGACTGTAGTTGCTGTAAAAGTATTTTATAACATATTGCTTAGAATTTGCCACACATCACATATGCAGACTAACATGAGACAACAATCATGGGCATGGTAACCACATCAAACATAAGACCCATAAATTAGGGTTGAACATTCCATTGAATAAACAGAATACAATTAAACATGCTACATGTAAGTATTTTTACTACAGATAGAAATGTTTAGATACTAGAAGACAAATTGGCCTTTGTTCACAATAGTGATATATAATTTCACGTGTAGTTTCTGAGTAAAACCAGGTTTCTTCATAAACCCACATCAAAAGATTTAAATCTGCATTAAGATAAAAATTACGTTACGAAATATTTAAATTTTAAACCATTCAATGGTCATTTTTTAAATGTTGTGGGTAGACAGATCAGCTGATCCTTCATATTTCTTATTTGTAACAAATTTCTTACCTACGAAGAACTCCTCCACGGTTCTGGTTGGCTTTCTTCTCGAATTCTGCTGCTGCGACAGCTACTTTACCAATGACTTCGCGTTGGGCTTGAACATTGGCATTCAAATCACCCAAGGCTCCTCGAACAGTTAAACCTTGGCGTTTTGCTGGCAAAGCAGCACTGCTTTTACCCTTGATCACGTACACATTTTCTTGATCTTGAATCTACAATTTAAATAAGGATATGAAATATACTAATCAACTTATCATCCATAAAAATTCTACGTAACATATTCCCTTACCGGTCTGTGTCTCCTTACTTGAACCTCCATTTCAAAAACTTAAAATAAATACTTAACACCACAAATTATCAACGGCAGGCCCGCTTGTTGAATGTAAATAGATTTACATTCAAACACGTTAACTGCCGTCTCGCTTGGCTGATTGGTTCCCGGTTCGTTTTGCTCGCTATATGAACTCCAAAATAACGGCTAAAAGTTCGTTTGGAAGTAGGAAATGTTACTGACAAACAATTCTACACTGTCATTGGTTGTTACAATCCCGGAAGTAGTCAATAGAATTTAATTAAATAAGCGAACTAAAAGTTACGCCTTTTTAGGGACCAACTTATTATTCAATAATATTAATTTATTAAAATTTTAAGTAAATATTTCATAAAGTATTAATTGCTTCGGTAATATATCATAATTATAATAATTAAATTATCAAATTGACTACTAAAACAGACAATAAAATATCCTTCCATTTAAAATTGACATTCTCGACCATAATACAGATAAGCCTAAAATTATAACGCAACCTGCCAAATATGATTAAAAATAATTTCACATCTTTAAAGTTTTAAAATTATTTTCATCATATTAACCAAAAACGATAACATTCGATAATTTTCAATAATTGATCTAAAGTTAATGTGACTTTATATAAAGGTAAGTGTAAACGGTTAACGAGTCCAATGCTCTTTATTTATTTAATATTCAAATAATTTGCAATAATAACACGGCTATTTCTTTGTTTTCAAAGTTTCTGTACGTATGGTATTTAAATTGAGATAATATAATATCATTCGATACCACCCACAATTCCATATATAAAACTTTCGACTAGCCACATTATTTATTGTTGCTCGACTTGTAATATTCGTAGTATAAAAATATCGAACTTATTGCCTATTTACTTTTATAAATTGACTGCTTATCACGAAGATATTTTTTTAATTGTAATCGATAGTTCCTGAGATTAGCACGTTAAATGAAGTAAATAAACTCTTCAACTTCATGTATTAGTATCAAGATTCATATGCTTTACTATTTGTATGTATGTTTTATACTACATCATCATCATCAGTCTTCACTCCTTAGTCGCATTGCTGGGCTTCACTTAGTCCATAATCAATGCACAAAAAATACAAAGATTTAATTGAATTCACTCTATTAAATTAGAAAAAAAATCAAGATCAGAATAAAATAAACAATATTTTTACATAAAAATTAACAAATAATTAATCTCTACCGAACATGTGAATAATTCCTAATATTTCTGTTCCATATATAATAACTAAGGAAGTTAAGCATAAACATCTCTTTTTTTTCTTCTACGCATGTATTTCGATGTTTACTGTGCGCATGTGAGGCATGTTCGCTGATTGAGTAGTGTTTGTCGTACCGATAATTTTCTGAAAGAGGGTAATATTTTAACAGATACCGCCACGTCTTTTTTTAAACGTAATGACATCTTTGATTTCTTCAGTTAAACTGTCATTAAGCCGGTTTCTAATTGTATTTAATTTTTATCAACAGTTTTACTAACAATGGTGCAAAAAGGACCTCGTCCTCTTGTGCTTTGCGGACCATCAGGGTCTGGAAAGAGTACTTTATTGAAGCGGTTGCTGAAAGAATTCCCTGATAAATTTGGATTCAGTGTCTCACACACAACAAGGGGCCCTCGTCCAGGTGAAAAAGACGGTGTACATTACCATTTTACTAATAAAACTGACATGACTGCAGCCATAGATAGAGGAGAGTTTATAGAAACGGCTACCTTCAGTGGCAACATGTATGGTACTAGGTAAGGAAATAATGTTAAATTTTTTATTCCCTGAATTTGACCATGTGCTCGTTGTTTTGAGCACAATTGGCAGTATGCCATCATAAGACGTTCTGGTTCATTCAGTCATTGACTCATTGTTTACTTGATTCCTTTAGGGGTTATTTTAGTGTGGTCATGTAGAACACCATTTATCCTTGTGTAAATAAGCTGCACAACAAGATATAAATTAAAGACAAACAACTATAAATGAACCAGTTTAACGATATTTCAAGCAAATATGCTGATTTTCAGGACATGACCTGTATTAATTTTGAATCTATGTAATTTATTGCATCATAACTCATGTTTGAAGCTATAAACTGAACGGACATTTGTCTGTTGATCCCATTGTCTGTTGATCTGTTAGGCTTCATTCTAATTTTTATACTAACAGCAACATAAAGTTAATCCACTTATAATGCAACAGTAAAAAAAATATGGGCTAAAGGAAAAATTCACCGAACAGTCAACAAATCTATAGTCCTGATTTATTGAAAACCACAGGTTTATTAGACTCACAAACAACCAGAGAGGAATATTTTTGATTTCCTTGGTATGGGCATCAAATTTTTTGTATCATATTTTTAAGCCTGGCATCAAATCACATCGAAATTAAATGTAATTCTTTATTTTTTACAGCAAGCAAGCTGTTAATGATGTAAGACGCACTGGTAAAATTTGTGTCTTGGATATTGATATTGAAGGAGTGAAACAGATTAAACATACAGATCTCAACCCACTGCTTGTATTTGTCATGCCACCATCCATTGATGAACTGGAAAGAAGGCTTAGAGCTCGCAACACAGAAAGTGAGGATGCTTTAATGAAAAGGTTGGAAACTGCTCGTCGGGAAATTTCATTTGGTAATATTTATTTTTTCATATACCATAATCATTTGATATTTTTCCCAAGATACCTAAATACCCTGAAAACTTTGTCAAATTGCAGTTATTAATTCAAAAGGAGGATTAGGGTAACCCCAGCACAAAATTGTTTATTTTCTTCTATATGTTTCTTTTTAAAATATCACAATTATAATGGAAAGTAATTTTCATAACTACACAATTAATGATCTTTTGATTCCTTTTTTAATATTTATGAAGAAATTCATTACATGGATTTTAAATTGAAACCCCATACTTTCAAACCACACTGAAATATAAAATGAAATCCTACAAGTGTGCATCAGCATGTCTATTGTTGTTACACCAACCTGAGCTAGAGGCAGTAATATGTAATATATTTTCTTTCATATTAACATTCTGCATGCCATCTGGTAGAACGCCTTATTGCTTCTTTTCTTTTACTGTTATAGCAACCATAAATGTAGTTGTTAAAAATAGTTAATATGCACTTAATGTATTATATAACATATAAAACAATTGATTATATTTCAATTTTCTAGGTGAGGAACAAGGAAACTTTCACATCACAATCCTGAATGACAATTTGGATAAAGCATATTCTGAATTGCGTGAATTTATTTCACAGAACATTGAGGATAAAGAGCAAGGTAATAAGTGACAAAACATGTTTGTTATTAATTTTCATCCCCTTTATTCTTTGCTTTTGTGTTGATAATAATTCTGTGTTTGATCCATTTATAAAAGACTAGCGACCCGCCCCGGCTTCGCACGGGTGCAATGCTGATATTTAATGGATGTTATCATACATATAAACCTTCCTCTTCAATCACTCTATCTATTAAAAAAACCGCATCAAAATCCGTTGCGTAGTTTCAAAGATTTAAGCATACAAAGGGACATAGGGACAGAGAAAGCGACTTTGTTTTATACTATGTAGTGATTGTGACCAAAAAATAATCAACAACCTCCAATATATTATAAGGCGTAGATTTCATTCAGCCACACTTGCCATGTGCAATTTGGTGACATTCTTGAAAAATTAATTGTAAATAGTTGTAAATAACTCTCAGATTTCAAATGTTTTCTTTTTTAGTAATAAGGTGCGTATTTATTTAAACGAAATTATATATATTTTTCAATTTTCATGTTGAACAATAAAATAAAAACAACAGATGTAGTGTAAAAAAAATTCTGAATATATTTGAGTATTCACTCCCACTTTATTAGGTATATTTTTTGGATTCGTATTAGACGCAGATCGTAAGCGTATATATCAAACTGTTTTTATAATACATGTTATCACTAATATAATGGTTTATCTTCTATTTTTATCTAATGTTTTTCGCATGTTGTGTTAAGCATTTAATAACTTATATACTAACATTGATTACAGATGACATGGCAGGAAAAGACGCAAATGAAAAGTGAACCTCATTGCATGAAGCTTTTTCAATCCTATTTATGATGTTGAATTGATGTTAGGTGTGTGCATAGCACGACAATTAGTAATTTATTTATTATGTGAATTTATTTGCAGGCTTTTTAAACATGTAGTGCAAATTATTATTAAAATATAGTGTATCAGTAAAACTGAAGAAACTTGTAGGACTTATTGCATAGGATCCTGCCTGAAAATTCACATAGTAATGTTACAATAAATAATGCCCCAAAATAACTAGCATTTAAGCATTAAAATGTACTACAATACTACTGATTGGAAATGTGTGACAACTACCTCTATACTATTAGAAAATAGTAATTGTAACCTGTAACCTAAAATGATAACATTTTGTTTAACCGAATTTGTTTGTGATAATGGTTAAGATATAGCCACAAATATTTTATTATCATCAAAGTTGTGTATATGAACTTATATCCATTCCATAGGAAATAGTTAACCACCACATATTGTATTCATAGTTACTCTATTATTGTGTGATTATTTATTATACTTAAATAATGACTTAACAGTTGAACCTAGCTTATTATTTTATAATGTAATGTATCATTAATCCCTATTTTAAATGCATAATATAAATCTGTGAAGTAGTTTAAATTAATAAACGCTCGAAATAACTACTCAGGAATATATCATAATAGTACTTACACAATAATGTTATCTAAACCTAGGTCATGTTTGAAATGGTGGAAATAACAAAATTGCACATGTGTAGGTAATACTGCCTAATCAATTTTATACAAGCATAATAATCCGAATTTATTGTTTTCCTGGATATTTTATTAAAATGTGCCAAAATTAAGCTTTGCCTTATTTTATGAAATGTGCTCTTGAACTGAAGCATTTAATTTTGATTATTAAATTGGCCTTAGCTGTTGGAAATTTAGCATCATCGCATTTCGATAAGATATCCACATGTTTTTATTGTTAACTGAAATGATATAATTTTTATAACAGCTATAATTTTTCTGGAATATGCATTTTATTTGTAATTTTAGTCCCATTGTTATTTGCATACTTTGAAAAATTTGGTGTTACTGCATCATTAAAAAGTATAATATTGAATCAGAAATGCTATGAGCTATTTTAGTAGTCAAAATGTAGGAATTTTAAATAGTTCGGTGTGTAGACTTCTTGACTATTTAAGTAAATAAAGTATTTCTGTTGTGCATTTTTCATCTTTTTAACAAATATGCATTTAAATTTTAGTTCTACGTGGACTGTGAAGCGGTACGGCACGGAAGAGTTTATTGTACTAACTAATGACGTCACAAGTGTTAAGCTTATTCTATAACAAGATAAATCACCTCCATTTCGGTGTTCAATTTCAAAACCATTCCATGAAAGCTAGCCAAGCTACAGTGTAATAAGTGATTTGCATATGTATCTGCATATTTACTGTTATATTGCGTTTATGAAAAATATTAATAAATACTTACGCATATTATGTATGAATATTTATTAAATGTTGTATGTGTAAAATAAAAATATTAAAATGATCTTTTGATATTTTATTCGTTTTTCAAACAGATCCATAGCAGAAACCTTAAAGAAAATTGGACTTTGACGAAGTTTAAGTAGTTATAGCAATTTCTAACATATGTAAGCCACTTTTCACTACTGAGTCTCTATTAACTTTCACCCATGGTGAAGTATTATAGGTGTTTTTTCTAAAAATTCAATTCTTGCTTATTAATATTTCTAAATGTTTAATGGTACCAAATATAGTTTGTATGGCAGAAAGAATACTTTGTATTAAGAAATTCTATTTTTTTACAACAGTCATGTTAATAAACATAAATGATGGGTAGATAATCCATAAAAATAAATTATAAAAGAGCCAAACATTCACAGCACAATATAACAAAAAAAGATTTCAAAACAAGTTGTCATTTATTCAAAGTCAAAAGCTTACAGTAGAGTTGATGGTTTATCAGCATGTCAAAACAACTACCAAAAAGTACCATAAGAAATAAGTTTTTATTTGTAATAATAAAGTCCAAATTATATCAGTCCATGTTCACAGAACAATGCTATTGTCTTTATCCCATCGGTCACGATGTGAATGAGGGGGTGTGTTTTCACAATCACCACCAACAACACCTGATTTTGATATATTTTTCAAGGAGATACTGCTGCCTGTAGGAATTAATTGTGCTTGTTTTGACAGAGTCTTTAATCTTGGAATATGTGACACACGCTTGGGGATTTTTGACTGTACCAATTTCTGATTTTTTGGGTCAAATAAAGTGTTAGCTGATTTAGACCTTGTATGTGCAACATCAGTCTTATTTTTCATGCATGATAATGGTGTTCTTGATCCATTATTATTGGTAGACATACATTTTTTCGGAGTTTCATTTAAACTTGTAGTATCATCTTCATAAATTAATAATCCTTCCGTGTCATTCTTTTGTGTGTTTGTAATAGTCTGCCGTAGTTCTGCATTAGTGGTTTGTAAAACCTTTATTAAAGTGTCATCTGACATTTCTTCAACATTATCGGTTGCAACAGTTTTAGGAACCACTATTGGGGTTCGTTCAATACCAGTTGAAGGTGAGCGTGGATCTAGTTCTAATATTTTAAAAACTGGAATTTGCTGATTGTCAACTTCAGTTTCAAAATCATTAGATGATGGCCCGCTCTGTTCGCTGTCATCACATTTAAAATCATCACTGTCTATGTAGTCAAAGTTTGTTTCAAGTAGTTTCGTTGGTTTATTTTCCGCAGTTGTATTTGATACATTATCTTCTATGGCTTCTTTTGAAACAGTAGAAGAGCCTAAGGGTTCTTCACTTTCTTTAAATGTGTCATTAAGAGTCATATCAAAGAATCCATTACAAAGATTCTTAGGGACCATTAAATCTAAGCTCTCATTTTTGTGTTCTTTACAATCTGTACTGTCAAGATCTTCAGGCAATTGTGGACTGGCACAGTTTTCACTTTCAAGTCTAAGCAACTTTTTGTCATTAGCCATATCATCTATATGTGATGTAATTATGATAGGCGTGCGTTCAAAGTCTTGTGTTGGTGAGCGTGGATCATATGACTGCAAATGATTTTTTATTACAGCGGAAAGTATAGGATTGTTATGTATGAGTTTTTCTTCGCTCTTGGCGCATTCAAAGGTTTTTCTAAGGTCAACATTCTTAGTAATGTTATGTTTCCCGCCAGTTTTGCCCTAAAACCAAAGTAGTTTTATTATTGCTTCCTGAACTTTATAAATATAAATTACGTATTAAATATAGACTGGGTAACTACCAACTACTTCAAATACCTACTTGAAATCGAGAGAATTTGTGTATGCCTCGTTTAAAGAACATCTTAGCTGAATATTTTAAAGCATACCTGTAACGGCGTTCGTATTATTTCTGGGGTTGGCGACCGAGGATCCGGATTACTACTTGTGTCTGCTTCGTTTTTTTGGATAACAGCTGTGTCGCTGTTTGTTTTACTCGTATTACTCCCCATAGTTATAAATGTATTATATTACAAAACAATATACTTTGTTAATTACAACAAATTACACATTCTAAGCCCGTTCCATTAAGTTTGAACAAATTTTAAAGTTGTATTTTTTACGAACTTCCAGCAAACAAAAACTCAAAATATCATAACGGCTGCTAATGCCAAACTAGTTTCTATTTTTGAATTTTGTGCGTTCAGAAACCTTATTTTCTACTTTTACATACCTGATTTTAAAAACATATTATTTTTATTATACAAAGATATACATTTAAAATATATTTATTACATATATTTAATAATTATACATGTCGTGAAATAAATTTTAGGATTAATGTTGCTTTTAAAATTTTTGTGCAGCTCCTATTGTAGGTGTTGTGGTTTTTGAACGGTCGCCTACTGAAAGAGAATTTCCAGAAATAGGCGCGTTGGCGAGTTAAATTAAGATCATTTCACTTTTGACTTATTTTGTTAATTTTACATTCACTCTGGAATAACTTTTCCCAGACATCAAATGAAATAATTTTTGGACATATTTTGTTGACGGATGTTTTTGTCTGACGTCGAACACTAAAAATATTAGTGAAATAATAGTTTTAAACCGTGATTTGAAATTTATGGTATCATATGCATAATATATTTTTATTTTCTACAAAGAAATATCAAGATGCGTTTGACCTAACTTATTTCGCACATCACGACATCTGTTGGGACATATGTAAACAAAAAGATGAAACGCCAAATGATCAATGGCTAATTTAGGCGATCCTTGAAATAAGGATAATAAAACGCAAATAAAGTTACTATAAAGATGACTTATTTTTATGAACAAAAACTTAAAAAGTTGCATCGGTATATACATTTATTTGTGCAGCACGGAATCGTCAGATTTCTTAAAATTAGATTTATTTTACTATTTATTTCGTTCTTGTTGGCAGACAAATTAGATCATGGGTCCAAGCACCGCGATGGCAAATGGCTGGTCTTCTCGAAGACCATCGCCAACCTCTTGCACAAAATAATCGGCAGCTTGATCCCTCTTTGAGACCCCAGGCATTCTCGGCTGTCAAGCCTTTACAACTGATTCGACCGTGTTCTGGTGGCGGCAAAGGATTGCACCAAGAGCGAACTGAAAATAAGTAATACATATTTTAACTTTATATGTATAAACAAATGTTTGTACATATAATGTGTATTAGGTTAATGTAAAAATATATATAAAGTAAGTATGTAATCAATTTCAAAATAGTGTTTTTATTAATCAATAAATTCAGCTTTGGGGTTGACATATTTTTATTGACATAACATAGTCAATTTGCAGCAATAAGCAGTGATGGCCTCGAGCTTTAGGGGCGCGGTCGAGAATCTCGGCGGTCGTGGGTTCAAACCCCAGGCACACACCTCTGACTTTTAGAAAGTTATGTATGTATTCAAATTGAATTATCACTTGCTTTAACGGTGAAGGAAAACATCGTGATAAAACCTGCACACCAAAAAGTTCCTAGGAATTTCTTAGGTGTGTAATCCGCCAACCCGCACTAGGCCAGCGTGGTGGACTATGGCCTAAACCCTCTCAAGGGTAGAGGAGACCCGTGCTCAACAGTGGGCGTATATGGGTTGATGATGAAGAAGAAGAAGAAGAAGTCAATTTGGACTGCGAAACGAAGTGGCTGGCTTGAGTGGGGTGGCACCGTTGTTCCACAAAACAATATACCGTAATCAATATTCTTGTAATACTATGGGAAAGGTTGCCGAAAATTTTCCATTAACTTGTGGTAGTATATTTCTGGTGATAGTGTTCACCGTACGTCTGGTGCCGGCATGATTTTGTCGACTTTTTTCGTTTCCAGCCTGTCGACACTATACTGGACTGCTCTTCTCACCACCAGGTAGATGTTGTCAATGTGGTATGAATCTAGGTAACATATTTTACAAATTAAAAATAATAAGTACAAGGCCTTAATAGGATTTTTACATACCACTACACGCAGGTAGACGGCCTAACCACTTCATGTCATCTCCACAAGTTAATGTTGAACTCCCTGCTACTTCTAATTTGGAATCTCGACACGAGAAATTACAAGTTCTGTTTTGGTCCTTACCACAGTGCGCTAATAAGTAATGTGGTATAGGACAAAATTGTATCAGAACGTTAATTTGCATTTTGCATGTTTGCAAAACCTGAAATCCATAAAACGATTGTGAAATAATTGATGTAGTACCCAAAGAATTGCATTTGCTTGTCAGTAGGTATATTAAAAATATTTTTTTTTGTAGACCAACAAAAGTTTCGCTTAAAAAACCATAGGTTTTCAACGCTTTCATATCAAGTGGGTACCAAATACGAGAAAATTATGTTTTTTGTAGCTTACATGTTCAAACTAACTTGTGGTATGTAAATTTAAAGTCAATGTTGTTTTTATAAATAACATTGGCGTATTCAATACAACATTGAGGTACGCGAAAAAAATGAATCTCTTCGTAAATAGACTTTACCACCCACACAACCCACGGATATTACTGCGATGAATGTAATAACTGAAAATGAAATACTGAATTGTAGCGCAAATATTGGAGTTAATTGAAAATAAAAGTACATAGATCAAAACCAACATCAAGGTCTGAAACTATTCTGGGTCTGACGTCGCAATTGTGTTCTATTTGCCTTTGAAAGACACTAAAAACCGAAGCTTCATGGACTGTGTTATTGTCATATAAGTAAGTGCTGTAACGAAGGATGGAATCTGCGGTTGTCTAATAAGGACCTACGCCATGTAGGTTTTTTGTTAAATTAGGATGCATTCATTTTAACATACCTGATTGTTGTGTGTTACTCTTCCTATAATGGTATAGGATCCTTGTTCTAACAATGAGCCAAATTTAGGTCCATACATATGTTCAAAACGAACGTTTCTCGAAGCCTTTCTTCCTGAACACGACAGCAGACGTGGATGTTGCAGAATAACCCTATTTGATCCAACTTTCGCTATTAACGTTCTATCATGAGGACATCTTACGCAAGTCTTGAAGCCTGAACAAAAATTGTAGATAGAAGTATGCGGTGTATTTTGAAATTTCGGAAACAGCATTTCATATTTAATACAGATATTTACTACCAGATACAGTTACAGATGTACATCAATCTGTATCAGCGTAAGCCTTAAGCTTGTCTTATTTTGAGTTACGATTGTTTATGTAACAGTGTTAGAGCAATTGGTAAACAGGCCTGCAAATAACAAAGAAATAAAATTACCATTACTGAGGTCATTTAGCTCATGTTTTTTAATCCGGTGAAGTGAAGGTCTGTAGTGGTCGTCGCCAGCCCTGACCACCTCTTTACCCGGATAAATCGACATAACCTCTCTGTTTATATTTTTCCCATTAGTTTCTTCAAGATACGTAGCAGACTGATAGAACAGCCGGGGGTCTTCTCTTGGCTGGTGGATTTTGATGGGCGCCTTCGTTTGTGCATACGATGTGGTATTGTGTACAAGTTGCAATGACGCGCGTAGTTGGGGGATCCCGCGGCTATGATAGTCATAATCATTGATTCTGTTGTACCGCCTCACGTCTACAATGGAACGACGACTGTGAAAGTTATTGGGAGAAACGTGGTGAACTCTCTCTCTTGGTAAAAGTTTTACTCTGAAAACAAACAAACGCGATGATCAATTCTCGTCAATTTTCAACTAATGTGTGAGACATTTGCTCCTGTGGCAAGACTATGACGTATTTTGAAATCTTTCACCACTTCATTAAAGGCGTCGATATTTTAAGGTCGGTTGAATATTATGAAAAGCTAATTCGAAAATGTACAATTCTGTATCTGCATAATCTACAATTCAAAACATATGACGCAGGTTTACTATTTTTGTGTCACATATTTCGCTGGAAAACGTTATGGAAAAATTTCGATACACACTTTATGGTTTACCAAAATGTTTCAAATACCAGTAGCTCAAATGACAAACACTGAAGCACAGAACACGTTTATTCTGATCACTTTTATACGGACAACTGAGTTGGTGAAACTAAATGAAATATGTTATTTACAGAAATGATGATAGTTTTGGTAGACATGCGATGAACACAGCGTGCCAAATTTTGTGCGTCAATATACTAACCTGTTGATGTCTATGTCCGGCTGGCGGGCGCCTAGAGTTCCTGTTATAATATTGAAAACATTAATATTTTAGGCGATACGTGTAAAGGAATGCGGGGAACTGTGTTTGTGTGTGGATTGTGAACTTGAACTCGCTTTCTATGATTTGTTGAAAACTTCCGCAAAATGTTTATATTTGTCTACTGGGGCTCAGTAATTATATATTTACTGATTTAGGCCATTGTTGGGCGATATATACAGAGCCGAAGCGACGTTTATTCATTGATCTCTTCCATTAATAATAACAGCCGTCGGAGAATTGTTTTCTCAGGAGACACATTTCAACATTAGCTATTCCTGGTACTATTTACTATACAAAGAAAAGAAAATATGTTTTATGAAATTAGACTTAATTAAAGAGAATTAATACTACTTTTGTAAACAGGTAAAAAATTTCCCATAATTGAATTTTCCTCAAAGAAGAGAATTTATTTTAGTCTTATTAATTCATTTTGCCTAGCGTTTTTTCATTATCAAAAGCCAGGTATTACTTCTTCTATATCTAGACCGCTTTGGGTAAGAGCAGATTGTCCCAAAAGCACGTTCGGTAATCCCGATGGTCAATGAATCATCAGAGTATGTCTAAATGAAATAGTCATGATTTTATGACGAACTCTGGCGCGATTCCATCGCGGTCTGAAGGTTTGTACGTCTTAAACCTGGAGGGTGTTACAATGAAACATATTTCTTATTATCGTTAAGAGGTAGATGATTTATGTATACATTACTACGAGAATCACTTCTAGAGCACAGAACATGCGTCGGTCGAAGTGCAGTTATTTATATTTCTTGAATCCGAAATTAGTAGTTATTTAACCGAAGGGACAATAAGAAATTTGATATTAATATGCGTTGTCACCTATATGAAATAATACACATAAAAAAAAGACAATATAAGTTTAGCTTGCATTTACTTGGGGAAGCAATAGTCTGAGTTAATATCTGTATGTATGTAATTAAATAGTTTTTACTTACTTAAGGAAAAGCGACTAATATTATATCGTAACGTATGTACACATATAGTACATATGTATTTTTTCCTACATATAAAAATGAAAATGTATTCGACGAGCTTATAAATGTAAAATGCATCATTATTCATTGCATTTAAATGGTATCTGCGATTGTATTTAATGGACTCCGGTATGGTAAGTGCAATGTTATGACAAACACATATTAGAATGACTAGAAACGCTACATTAAATGATGTCATAGTTTAAATATTATCCGATGACTTAAATGTATGGTTCATAACTCGAGTGGTTCAATACTGCTCTCATAGTTCGTCACACATGGTATTTATTTAAAGACGCACCAGGAAATAAAGGAGCAAAAAATGAAACCCAAATGTATCTATAATGGACGATGTAGGAAGTAAGACGATTCAGTCGTCCATTTCAAAAGTTTGTTTTATTTTAAGAACTAACTTGTTGGAAAGTTTTGATATTCAGTTGTTGTTGATGAGAAGATGCCACGCAGAGTTTTAAGTGTTTCTACCCTATTGAGTAATATGTAATTTTTTATTTATTTGATCGCAAAAGTGGTACAGCAAATGCGACAATTGAAACCATTCGATCCAAATATAAGCATCTCAATGTCAAAGTTTCAATCAGTTTTGTAAGGTAAATATTTGGTTTCGGTTTACAAAACACTTGCGATTTCCAAAACTCTCGCATTGCCTATGTATTTTGCTGCGGAGTCGGTATAATATATACGAGTATATGCGGAAGTGAGCGTGATTTTTATTTATTTACACTAACGCACATAGACTGCAGTTAGGATTTTGAACAATTGTAGTACTAGAAAATGTTTGGCGGTTCAGGCTGTTTTTTTTGTGATTCTAGTTCACATATATGTTGACGCATTCTGCTGTAATACTAATTTATTATTATCTCTTATAACCGGTTTGTTTTAGAGGGAAGTGAACAACTCTTTGTTTTCCAACTCCTCTTTTAAATTGTTTTTCGGATTAACTCCGTCGTGGATTTATAAAAATTTAGGTCCGAGCTTCATTGCTCGGCGTCAATACTGTGCGTGTCCCTGTTGATCCTGGAGCACAGGAGTTACAGTGGCAGGTGTGTGATGGGATAGAGCAAGTACATGAACATTATCTATAGCTTTGAAAAATGGAAGAACAATTATAATTCCACCACCATAATTATTATTCCATCACCAAAGTCCTATTGCAAGGTTTTCTTTTAACATAATAATTAAGACTTTGAAGAAACTATATTAGTGGACGTCTTTGTATTTAGTCAATAATTAGACTATTTAAGCATATTTTTTAAAGCTCAAATATTAAGCTATTTTATCATAGCATTGGCTCTGTTCTCTGTTGCTCAGTTTGTAGTTATATCTCTCAGGAATATGTTTGTATCACCGGGTAGCAAAATTACCGTCCCTAAATAAAGTAGACCAAGTGATTGGCGTGACAAAGCCCATAAAACCATAAATTATATTAGGACAAGGTTGACTATTTTGCTGTACCGTCTCAAGAGCGCCTACAATCAATCAAACTCTAATCTTCTGTTTGCAAGATGTAGTTTGAGATGCGCGAAAGATAAATTATTAATTTAATCTTATTGTATGCAGCAGCTTATGGTTGTTGAATAGTAATTTAATATTATATTGAACATCATGTTCCTTCCCAATGTTGATTGTATCGTTGGAATATATTAGATTTAATCTTTTGAATGGCAATATTGGCTTCCTATTTACACACAGTTAAATAAAAAACACGGTAAAAATTAAGTTTTAAATCTCCATGAAGTAATTTTCATTGAAGCTTGTAACGTGCGTATAAAAATGGTAATATTTTATATTTTACACTAAAAACAAATAAAGTTGAGGATGAAAATTCATATTTGATAATTTTCCGCATTCTTTGTATTAATTAAGCAATACAAATTGGGACCAAACCTAATTGATATCAAACATAGGGCAAAACAAGTAAGTTACTTTTTTATTCTTACCAATAACACTAAGAATCATAAATACACACGCGATAACCATCTTTGGCAAATCGTCCGAATGTAGGTAAACACATAGAGAAAATATTTGTTACACAATTTTTTCGCGATGTAACAACGGAGCGCTTGTTGCGAAATAGACAGGCCAAGCCGCCAAAGGCAACTGATCTTGAAAAGAGCGCGAAAACCACTAAGATCTAAAGCTCATCGTAGCTCAAACGTGGGAGGAATGCTCATAGCTGCCAGAATAACATGCAACATTAACTATTGTGTACTCAGTTGTTTTCACTCACACTGATTGACAGCTCAATCTAAAACAAAGAATAACAATACTAGCGTTTTTATTAGACAACACGAGTGACGATTTACAAATGTTTTGTATATGTAATTGTGCTAATTATATCAATTTAGTAGAAATCGATTTTTCACACGAGTTTGTTGCACGTGTGGTAGCAGCACGGATGGTAGGGAGGGTTGGGGCAGGTGAATGCTTGGCACGGAGGCACGACGGGGCAGCATTCTCCTGGGTACCACACTGTACGCGCGTATCTTCCACTGGGTCTTGTGCAGGCGCCGTGGTTGAAACAATGTGCCTTACACGGGTAATCGTAGCAGCATGGCCTGTAATTAGCATACGATTTCTTATGTTTATTTATATTGACAACCTTTTACAAACTGGGAAAAATAATAATTTTTGATATTTTTTAGAATTTGATAACTTCACTTCTTTATTAAGTGAAAGATTGGCTGCCAAACTAGAGTAATGAGGCTACGATTTCCGAGCCACAATATATTTTTTTCAAAGTTATTTGCTTCAAGGCTGAGAGGCTAAAGGTCTTTTATAGGTTGTTCCTAATATCCACGATTTCGTTCTGAAAGGTGCGGGTTAAAACGATGTATAAATTTTTTTGTATTACACCAACCGATGTCAAATGATGATCAAATTGTAAATTTAAATTGTCCAGCTTAAAAATTATTATTTGTGTCAATTATTTTTATTTAATTACGGGAAGGTCAAGTGCATCGAAGAAAGCGCTATAATTTAAAATGAGTTTATGAAATTGCCTTTTATAATTACATATGTGTTTGCTATAGTAGGTATATATCATTCATATTAAGTAAACATGGATTTAAAAGCATAAATTTTTTCCTATAAATTTTTCACGCGGTTTCATACCTTTCTACTGGGGCATTAGAGGGTCCAAAGCAACACGGCGTGACCTCCCTCTGGAAGGGCTGTGGCCTCGGTTGTCCGCATCGAGGCCTCTTGTAGTAGATGCTGTATTCGCCTCTGACTGTACCGTACCTCGGACAAGGTCGGAAGCACTCGTAACCTCGCGGCAAAACTGACATTGTTGAAAATCGTCACCGATATTTGGTTAAGCTTCTTAAAACTGTGGAATACAAGAATATATAGTTTTAGTAATTGCTATTATTGGGAAAACAGCCGGTCAAGATCTCGATAGGTTTTAAGCCAGGGGCCTCCTTTACAACTGAAGCCTCAGCGTGACCCTCACGCTTGTCTAGTAAGAGTTGCCGGACTACTTATTTAAGAAAGAAAGTTGAAGGTTTCCTAACGAGGTCTACTTTTACCGTTAGTGTATGTGATAAATCACTGTGAACTCATAGATAAAATGAAAAATCGACAAATCGGTGGTGCACAAGGGGGTTGAACTTGTGACTATCAAGACTTTGTTTTGATCGTGCACCTATCTTTCGGTACTTACATTGTTATTTTATTTTACAATTTTTATGAAATTTTGATTTATATTTTTTTTTACGTTATCACATCTATTTCCTTAAAAAAATATGTGTATTATGACACCTGTATTACATTTAATAATTTGAACGATAATTTTATTTTAATTACAACCAGACTCTTAGTCACAAATAGTATTAATTCTTCTAATAAATAGTTCTTAGTCTTGGTTATTAAAGTCACGTTAAATTTAGCTTACTAGTTATGTATGCGTATTAATTAAACATGTTTGACGTTATGTAATTTATACAACTAATACACAAGTCTTTTGTTGTGGAAGTATTTTTATAATAAGACACAAAATCGTCCTCATAAGACAAATTAACATGATAGGGATAATGTATACCTACATTATAATATCTATGTATACTCATTACTCAGCCTATCGCCGTCCACTGCCGAACATAGGCCTCCCCAAGAAAGCGCCAACCATCATAATATCTATAATAAAATATTTATTTTTGCACGTTTTTTTCTGTAACGGGCTTTTCTATGTATTCGATATGTCGAGTATACAAAATAAGGCGATTATTATTGACCTTTATCTTCATGTTACTGGTCTAACAGCATAAATATATGTACGCCAATTCCATTTGGCTGCATTACATGGATATCAATAACTATCGTAACAATACGAATATATTTATACTTACCCCTTTGTGGTATAGGCATTAGGGGCAATATCATCATCAGCCAATCGTGGTCCACTGCTGGACATAGGCCTCCCCCAATGACTTCCACCAAGTAAAGGGGCGGTATACTTAAATACATGAATATAGATAAGATACGTATCTTATATTAAAGCGATTAAAAAACATCGAATGTGTTGGTTTGCTATTGCGAAGGACATGAAAAGCTTGTGCAAAGCGGTAAGTACAGATCTTTAGATCAATTGCAATGTGGCGCCACATCAGGTATAATACCCTGTCGCTTTATATCGATTTTCTTTAAGCGATTGTAACTCTCCAGTACAAAACATACATATAAGCCCTCAGCGGTGTAAAAAAAATTAATGAAGCTTTTCGGTATTACAAACACCGAGGCTCGAAGTAAGGTATATATTTGTCCGCAAAGGGATCGGACTCAGGGGCACTTGTTTAAAGTTTTACTCTAACTTCTTGCAATGTTCATAAAATAAAAGTCATTTAAGATTCCAAAACTTTATTTTTACATGACATGACGGCATAATTTGCATATTTATTTACCAAACAGGCATGCACGGTCCGCAGCACGAGCACACAGGCACTCCTGGGTAACTGCAACGCTTCGGTGAACAGATCGCCGGCTCCGTGCAGCAATAACACGGACACGGCTTGCAACGGTTTGGCCGGCAAAACGGAATGGCTGCCGAGTCGCAAAGCGTGACCGGCTTTGGCACTGGAGTGCCCGGCTGAGGAAAAACCAGAAATACATTTATACAATATCAAGAATAGCTGCATAAAGGTGTTTAAACGCATTGACAAAGTGCCAACTAATTCGTTTGGCGAAATGCAGTTTCTTTTAGAATATTTGCGTGCAGTACTTTTGTATGTGTTGGGTGTATTTATTAGTACTGACCTTGTCACATGGTGGGCATTCGGGCAGGCAAGGGAGGATGGGTGGTGCAGGACACGGCTCGGGACACGGTCTGACTGGAGCTGGACAAGGGGAACAGCCACTTCCGGGACATACTGAACAACTTCTTAAATCGTTTCGAGAAGCAACACAAGGCTTCGTGGTGTAAGGATAACAGGCTCCACATGGCAAGCCAGTACACACACAAGGATCAAAGCTGTAGAACGGTGCACTCATTTTAAGTTTTGCTGTTTTTTTTAGATATTATTTAATTAAAAAATACTACAATTTCGTTGCTGATAACTTCCGAAAATGCATTGTCTTTTGACTGTAACAAAATGTTTTTTCTATGCGTCGTTCTTATTTTAAATTCTAGATAATGGCTGAATGATTATTCTTAAATTTTTGACGACTATACTAATAAAAAATTCTGTCATAATGACTTTATTGTAAAATCAATAAAAAATTATAAAAAATTAATTAATAAATTTTTAAGTGTATTTTAAGTTTTACAATGTGTTCCATGTGTTTTTGTCCAACATGTCCTGCTATTTTGCCGTGTGGTACTGGGCCGTGTCGTTTCACTTGTCCTCCGCCTCCGCCGTGTTGTCAGCCCTGTTGTCCGCCACCGACACCTTGCACACCATGTCCCCCTTGTAATTGCAGGCCGATGTTTAGGCAATGTCCGGCACCAGTAATACCGGATTTAGTTCCTCCGATCGTGCCTATCCTCCCACCATGTAAGCCTCGTCGGGCGCCACCTTGCGATCCCCCGCCACATCCTCCCCCATGCCCAGTATGCTGTCCTCCGATATTACCTTGCTGCCCCCCGCCCGAACCGTGTGACCCACCACCTGTAAGTATTTATCACGAGTCTTATAAGTTTCCTATGAATAAGCTCTAAATTATGTTTCTTTTTTCAGGTACAACCCTGCCCAGAGCCAACACCGTGTTACCAGCCAGTACTGCCTTGCTGCAACCCACAATGCCCTCCGCCTATACTTCCCAAGCAACGTCCGATATGTCCCAGAGCACCTCCAGCTCCATACCCATGTTTGCCTATTTGCCGCAGCTGTTGTGAATATTGTGAATTAGACCCAGTGACGCGGCGCAGGCCGCTAATAGTCCACGATAGCGTGTTCCAAAACAGACCTTCTGGATTACCAGCCGAATGTTTCACGAGAAGAAACCCGAACGTGCGGTATTCAGTGTCTAATTACGTGAGACAGGTAATATACTATATATATGAATTTACTTTGAGTATACTGGGGAGTAAGATTTTTAAAATTTCCGTAGCAGCGTTGGCTTAGAACTAGCTTTCCAAACGACAGGCCGTGGGTTAGGTGACCACACTGAAACAAATGTTTGTGTGATCCATAAATATTCGTTTAGGATCTAGGTGTTTGTGAGACCAATAAATCTCTCGTAGTCTCTCACCTACGACATAAGATTTGTGACTGACATGTGACTGTTGGGTGTATTTATTATTATTTATAATTAATCATTCCGATCATTTCAAACTATGTAATGATTATCTTTATATTTGTTGACAGGGTCCTCAAGCCGGTTGTTTCTACCCAGTGGCTGTTCCCTTGAGGTAGCATTTGCTTTTGCTACTGTGTATTTTTGTGCTTGTTTCGTGCGGTGTTTCAGTTACTTTTTTAATAAAATATAGTAATTATGGTGGATGAATGTATTTTATTCAACGAATTAAATAAAAAACTGAGTTAATTTTTAAATATTATCGACGTAAATGCAATTTTGAACGGAGGTTTAATTAGGCCGAAACTTAAACTTTTGTAGAAACAGGCTTGATGATGGTAGGCAAAAAATGTTATTTTTGTCGGGATTTTCTTTAACGCCAGGCGATTTGTAATCACCTTAACTATTACTTGCCTGAGTTTCCGATCACGCTTTGAATATAGGGTATAATATTTCGTAAAATTCGCTTTAATAATGTTAATTATGTTTTCTCACATTTGAAGTTTTCCTGGTTTTACCAACAATTTTCTTAAAACATTCTTATGGAATGAAAAATATAATAGGAAAAAAATCATTATGCAAAAAGGAATTGAAGATGTTCATTTGAAATAAAACAATGACTAATAGACGAACAATATAATCACACTGTGTTTAAACAATCTGGTCCTGTATTGTTCACAATTGTTCACAATATTTGCGTATTACAGCTGTAGATATTGATGCACGGACTCACAGGATAACACCGGTTCACTGGAGGAATACAACTATTGCACACTAGCGGCGATGGTGGTCCACAAACAGGGGGGCAGGGTGGCGGCAGGCACGGCGCAGGGCAGAAACTCGGAGGACAACCACCCATTTTAAAATTGAATACTGTAAATTTTCCAATCAGGTATTAACCGTCTGTGTGGTATTGCCAAAGTGAGCTCAGACATTCGCTGCATCTATTTATAACGTAGGGGGGCCTAATAGATCTTTTGTAATATTCAGGTAGGATTCTTATCCGTATGATCTGTTAAATCACTGAGGCTATGGAACGTTATTTAATGGCGATGTTTTTTTCCTCGACAAATTTGATGACAAAACGCTTCGAGCAGGTTGCTGAAGTAGCATCAAACAGTTGCGGTATAACTGGACGCTTTTCGCCCACAAACGGTGGGCGCCCCACTTGGCGCAGATATGGCCACCGGGAGGTTTTGTTTGGTATGCTGACATAGGGATTTTAGATAATTAGGCCGGCATTGACACTACGCGGAAGATACGTTGCTGAGCGCCAGGCTGCAAGAGCCTGACCTGACATTCACTTCCAGCCCTTCTCCCCCAGGGCTGGCGGAAAATAGAACCATAATCAGGTTTCCCCTCGAGAACAAAAGACATTAATTGCTGGACAGTACGTTATAGAATTAAGGATTGAGGTCTCTTCGAATGCGTAAAATACGAGAAGTAATCAAAGTCCGATTAAATAGAAGCAGTAGGGTATGCCACAATTGAATAGGAATGCAGAACGTATGAAATTGACTTGAGTAGTGCCACACAGTGGTATTTCGGAATTTTCGGACTATTTGGACCACCATGCACTTATTTTAACATAAAACGGTCTTATCGAGTAACACGAAAAAAATAACCGAGTTATATCGGTTTGGTTTAATGGTTAGCTACAATAATGAAACCCCAAGTAATATACGATATTTATTAACATTTTCACATAAACGTTTACTACATGACAATGCACTTTCATCAATTGTTAAACTATAACATTTTCTAGTTGAGCCATCAGTAGTAAAATCCACATAGCAAAGTTCAGTGATGGCCAAGAGCGATAACAGCCTTGTCGAAAGCAGCCACCGGGCAGGGAGGCTGGCCCACTGCAAGAACTGCGTCTGTTCAGAAAAACACATAAAAAATTGTATTATAATTGTTAATAAAGAGGTTGATTCGCACAACCTTTTTTTAAAGACGTATTGCTCGTATTTAAACATTTCCCAATGATCTGGTGTACAATTGGTTTAATTCATTAAAGCTCTAGGCCAGCGTAATAAATTTAGCGTATTTGTTGTTGCATACTTTGTAAACAACCTTATACCTAAACACTATCAGATCTGCCAAAGATTATTCCTACTTATTTACGTCAATTTCACTCAAGTATTGAAGGTTATGTAAAATATACGGGTGCTGACCTTCAAAATCTGTTATAGCCCTATAGTTGTCTTATTTATTAGGACAATGTAAACAATGATTAAAATTCAACAGACGCCTGCCCTACAGTACACTATTTTCTCACACGTGTACCAACATTTTCTATATTGGTTGTTTATCGAAGTAATCATCACTTCCGCATTGGTAAATGTTAATAACAAATACATTGTAAATATGAG
The DNA here is from genome assembly GCA_030295005.1 of Cephonodes hylas. Taxonomy (NCBI): domain Eukaryota; kingdom Metazoa; phylum Arthropoda; class Insecta; order Lepidoptera; family Sphingidae; genus Cephonodes; species Cephonodes hylas. Next base: position 9,027,284 of record AP025362.1, on the reverse strand, counting down.
AAATTCCCTAAATAATCTGTTTTGCGAAACTACTTGAAGGAAGGGGAAACCTAAATCTTGCATACGAATAGCATGTCCATTAATAGACACTAAATTATTTACATCCAAGTTTTCTTGAGTTATAGGCTAATATTTGTAAGCCACTTCTAAAGGATTTTGTCCATCACGCTGCTGGCTTAGTGCCTACACAGTTACACATAATCCTGTATAATAGTTATTTCAATCCTTTTGCTTAGGTTGCTCTTTTTGCAGCAACCGTAACGGACGAGCGTCAACTATCGCAAAACTATCTGATACTTGGCATAATGGTAATGAGAGTGACATCTAATGACTTGGGTAAGAAGCCGCGCGATTGCGGGAGCTCCGCGTCACTGGATATGTGCTACTTGACTGTATACTGTGACGAGGGAGCCGCCGCCGCCGCAACAGGGAGGGTGGGAGGGGACACAGCACGTCGCACATCCACCACATCCACCACTGGAAAGAAAATTACGAAATAATGGTTTTTCAATAAGACGATAGGACTTTCTACTATACGGAAATTGTAACTTTCTATAGTATCACGTATTGAGTTTTCGTATTCTATCGTATAAATATATCGACTTCCACTTCTGCTTATAATATTATACGTCTCCGTTAAGAATTTCTGGGTGGTCGTTAGAAAAGGCACTCATTTATTGTAAATCGGTAATATTTTATGCATTATTTGTTCAACTCACTTAATTGCCGCCATGATTCCTTGTAATTGTCCCATTATACTTGCTCTATTACACATTTTGTTATTTAAATATTTATAAATAAATTTAATACTCCAAAAATTTTGCTCGCTTCCTAAACGTTAATTTTGACTGCACTTGTCAAATACTTTTTTTCTCATTTCTATTGTTTCTAATTTCAAATTCAGGAAATCATAAAATGTCATTTAAATCTTCGAATGAGGTCGAAATTCGAATCTTATTACTTTTTTTCCAACTTTGTTGGCCTACACTATTATTACTCTGGTTTACACTGTGTAAGTGACGATGTTTATTTGGAATAGGGGCTATTCCAAATAAACATCGTCACTTACAGGTTCTGTTACGTCTATTGATGGATATTACAAAATAGTACTACAATCTTGGTCTACGTAAATACAATTGTGTGACGTTTAAGAACTAAAATCCTAACTTTTTGACCGTAAAAATTATTCATGACTTGAGGAATATTCGTTCATCAATAAAATACTTGCAACTTGTATACCCTCTCAAATTCGGTCAACACGACGTATGGATTCCAACAATATCTACCAATGGAAGTGCAAGTTCACGATATGCGTATAACAAATTAATTTTAATTTTATAGACTGGCAAGTAATGATGTGACGATATTATTATTGGTTCCACGTTTAAAGCAATTGCAGTGGATGTGGATTAACAGACCTTATCGAGTGCCAAAGCACATAAGCCATTGCATTCCTACATTTCAATAACAGTTATCACAGAAGTCTATGGAATGTTTAATAATAATGTGATATTTATGGACTAAGCTGTTGCATATGTAAATTTAACCGTTGAGATGCATTTTTTACATCCGAAATTTCTCCAAGCGGACTTTTTTTTTTATTTAACAACGAAATTTTCATGTCTATTTGTCTAAGGAATAAAATCAAAGTGTCTGCCACAATACCGATACTCCGGCCAATAGTTTTATTTTAATCAAATATTTCGGGGTTGCATGTATACTGCAGTGTGTCCTCAGCTGAAGATTACATTTATATTCGAAACGCAGTATGAAGCGTTTATTGATAGGTGACCTTGGCAATCCCATTCATCATATTCCACGCATCATCATGAGTCACAATGGCATTGGAAAAATGATAAGGATGTTATCAAACACTGGCCACAGCTAATAATATTATATACGGCAGCTAATTAATAACATTTGTGTAAAGGGTTTAAATTTACAGAAAACAAAGAACACACGCAGCTTATTTTATTTTTAAACAAAGGGGTAGTCAGAGGCACATTACGTATTTTTACGCATTTTTCTAGCAAAACTGTTTCGAATTCCATTGAATAGCAGGCGAGCCTATCAGTGTTTTTCGGGCAAATTGATACTCTATGCGACTACTCAATTTTTTGTCAATATGTAATCTGTACAAAAAGAATTAATTTGTTAATAGGTAAATAATATATGTTACACTTACCTAGTAGTTGTATGAATGCGCACACGATGGATAATGTGATTTAACCTGCGAAAGAAAAAAGTGGATTGAAGTAATAACGAAACATGCATTAAACTAATCTTCGCAAAAGAAATATGTATATTTATCTTAAATCTAAAAAAGTCGATTAGAATGTAAAAATTGTTTTCTCCTTTTCAAAGTAACAAATGTTTTGTCAATCTCGACTGACCTAAGGGTATCAACTAATTACTTTCATAGTCGGAAAAATAGTCTTGATTTATTTGAGAAATTGTTATCACTTAGATGAAGGCGGAGCTCTAAGGCTACAGACAAATATATTTTTATCGTGAAACCTTCAGATTCGTAATAAATTAAATGCGGTTGTTTTTTTATTATACATTTTTCTGTACATGAAACATACTATAAAATTCTAATAAATAACATTAGTCTGATAAGATTGTCATGTTCATATCAAGAAAACGCATTTAACAAGCATATTAATTACTTCGTGATGTAGTGAACAATATCATAAAAAACGCATAATCATATTAGTAAACCAGCAAATGTGTGCGAGTATGTTAATTGAATAAGCGAGATACAACGAGATATAGGAATTTATCTACTCGAGCAATTTCTATGCAAATATTTATTGATTACTAAAAAGCTAATGATTTTCCTACTTGACGCAAATAATTCTTTATAAGGAAAATATAAATTCGGATTTGTTTGTTATAATTATATGGGTAAATCGTTGAACTGCGGAGTAATATTTAAGCTTTGGAGATTAAGCGCTTCATGTATCTACTTGTTTATCTCTGCATCGTCCTAAAGTTAACTACACGAGAATGCCTTCTTTTTTGAGCCGTTTTTATATATATTTAAGTTATTTTTATATATAACTGTATAAAATTAATCCTTTTACTTTCAGTGCCGTTGTTTAAATAGTTTTGTCATATATTATATTGTATTAACTGTGTTTATACCGCATAAACTGTTTTCCCACTAGGGCAAAATGTTGCTGGGTTTTTTATACACAATTCACAGTAGAAGCGTGGAGGAAAACTTTCGCTTATTCTGTTGGGGATACACGCATGCATGTATGCATGTCACTTTTCAATGTGTAACATAATGCTAATGTTGGGCAGGTTGGATTTCTCAATAGTTATCGTTATAAAAAAAATAAAGCCAAATTTGAGGGAAGAAGAGATAGAAAGCGCGAGAGAAATAGATCTTGAAAACGTGTAAATCAAAATGAGGTGTTATTGTGAACCATCTGATTTTATTATCAATGGTAATCATAAATATTAAACAAAATTCAGTGCCAAGAGTAGTTAATAGGGAAACGCTGGATTAGTGCACACAAGGAAAACAATAACATAGAATCATAAGAAAATTCCTAGAGCGTGTGTAACTACTACATTAAGACGCAGAAACGTGTTAAATGGCGCTACGAGTACATCTACATAAAACAAAGAGATGATTTTAATCTGTATGAATTGTGTTAATTATAAACTACTAAGAAACCCGTTGATTTATCAGTGTAATGTAGGAAACAATTTATCTCGTTTAAATGCACTGCTATTTGTTATAAACTTTGTTTACAACTCATAAAACAAACATTTCTAATAGAAGAGCATGTATGACGAGAAGTATGACAATTAAAACAATATATAAAATCGTATTTAATCCTTTACGAGAACGTAGTATGATTCTTGTATCCGTTTATAAATATATTAAAAATACTATAGACATAGAACTGACGTGATGCTGTAGAGTTCCGTAAGTTCTTTTTATACTTTTGTTTATCCTTATACTTTTTTTGTAATTTGAACAATTTTTGAACACGGCATTAATAATATTTTATGAGCCATTACTTAAACTACTCCAACAAATTATACTCTTACTAAGTAAATAAAAAACAATCTGTCAGTATATTTCTATCGCAATAAGATGAGCACATGATAGTGTCATGCTTATAAAAGTTGATTACGTAGCGTCGGCGCTATAAGAAAAATATTTTATCTTGCTCTGTTGGAGGACCTATAACATTGAGCAAGCAAGACTAATTAGACTAAACAAATTAGGAATGGCATATAAATACTTACAGGGCGTTCATAGTTGATGAGCTGATATCGGACCTTCTTGTCTTGATTGTTGAGCAGCATTCCGGGCCAGCTAGTCGGCCTGTAGTCAAACGTACTGTCGTGGACTATCAGTGGTCGGCGCAGCGTGACCGGATCCATACCACATGGGAGACATTTTGGTCCCTATAGGTTGAAAATGATACGAATTTTATCTAGAGCCCTTAGTATAGGAAAATTCCCTTAGTTTTAACAATAATTACCTCACTAATATGACCAAGGACCTATTTATATCTTTTACAAATTCCATCAAAATCAGTTTTCACCTGATGGATTTTTATAAGGATAAATAATAAATAAAGTATAATGCAACATTTTATGCTCAACAGAGTTTAATGAAAGTGCTAGTAGTCAAGTACTTTTATAAAGACTATCACACAAACGCCATGGCAATTGATGTAAACTAAAACTGTAAAGCTCAGTGAGTCTCCTTGGAATCCTAGATGTTGTAGTAACACAAACACAAACAAACATACTTCACGCCTATATTCCCCGAAGGGGTAGGCAGAGATGCATTTCTGCACCCACATTTCGCCAGGTATGTATCAGTCCCACGTATTAGGGGGCGAGCCTGTTGCCGTTTCTCGGGCACATTTCCAGACTCCGTGCTGCTACTGAGAATTTCTTAATGAAAAAACTCAATAACACTTTGCCCGACCCGGGAATCGAACCCAGGAGCTTTAGATCGCACGGCACATACTTATACCGCGAGACCACGAGGCAGTCATAATATATCAATATTACACCAACCTGTACGCTATAACAAGGGATAACTTCTGGAGGTTCTTTATAACTTGGCAAATTTTGAACAGGACTGCACATTTTGATTTTGTGATTTTGTAATATTCACTAAAAATTTAATATTTTGTTATTTTTTCCAATGCTTCTTTTGATTTATTGTTTAAATGACATATTGTTTTATTTTTCTAAGAAGCATTCTTCGAATTTATATACAGCCTTTTTTGGTTAATAATGTTAAAATAAAAACTTTTATTAGAACATCTAAGTATGTATTTTTAATTGTATTATTTTAATTGCCTCGTTAATGTCGCAGCTCAGTTAGTGGTAGGTGTGGAAGAAAGCTTCGTAAAAGTACTCATAACAGAAAATTTCCAAGGGCTCCCATAAGAATACCTCTTAACCAAAGAAATATTCTTACGCCCCTGTGATCCAGTGAAGAAACTATTCCTAGATTACGCATTACATATGAGTATTGTTTGCAAATGTATTAATTTTTTAAACAATTTTGTGTCCATTTTATGGATACGAGTAAATCATACTCTCAGCTACGCCAGCATGATCCTAATAAACTTCCTCTAAAAGTGTTTTTATTATTCGTATGAGACAATGTAGGGAAACTACGAGATACTAAATTCGTTTTCACAGAGACAGTACACATTTATTTACAATTTACAATAGTTCTTCAATCAATTCTGAATGTGTGCCAAACGAAATGGGAATATCATAAAGTGTATTGGGACAATCGTCACTTGGCATACATATGAACAAATGATTTCTATTAAACGGAACTGGTGAATAAAAGAGCAGTAAAAGTTTAGACACCAACGATACGTAACAATTTAACAGCATAGGAACATATTCAAATTATTGCTGTAGAAATTTTTGTCTTTTTGGATATCGTTACGTTTTCTTATCCTATATATCTAAGCAACGCATTAGAAATATGAAAATAAAATCCTTGAAAGTAGTTGAGGATTTTACTCGTCAATGCTTTATTGATGTATTAAAGTATCAGGTATTTGAAAGCTTCATGTTGTTTTTTGAAGTGTGTGGTAAATAAATTAGCTGGTAGCGAGTTATTTTTCTGCACTAATTTATTTTATGGTTTTAATAGGGCTAAATACTAAAGCAGTGATGGCCTCGAGGTTTGGGCGCGCGGTCGAGAATCTCGTCGGTCGCGGGTTCGAACCCCAGGCACACACCTCTGACTTTTCGAAGTTATGTGTGTATTCACGTTGAATTATCACTTGCTTTAACGGTGAAGGAAAACATCGTGATAAAACCTGCACACCTAAGAGTTCTCAGGAATTTCTTAGGTGTGTAGTCCGCCAACCCGCACTAGGCCAGCGTGGTGGACTATGGCCTAAACCCTCTCAATGGTAGAGGAGACCCGTGCTCAGCAGTGGGCGTATATGGGTTGATGAAGAAGAAGAAGAAATACTAAAAGCGTTAATTAAAACCAAGGTGTTAAAAACATGGTACGTATAACTGCTATGATTGAAGCAAATTAATGTCGGGCAATAAAAGTATATAAAAATTTCTCGTAAACCCGTTTTACACGCGGTCAGTTTGCGTTTTTTACGATTCATTTAAGGTTAGGATTCTTTGCAACTTGACAGACGTAACCCTTGAATTGTCTTGTGCCAGTTTTGTATTTCAAATAGTCTAAGCGTAATAGTCCGCCATAAGTGCTACGATTGCCCATTTTCAATGAAAGTTACATCAGGCTTCGATAAATAGGAACATTATGACAATTATACAAGTGCCAAAAATGAGGAAGTGCTTTTCGAATCCTGTGTACTGTTTACCGACACTGGCTTCTAAAATGTCCGAGGGTATTCAAATATAGAGTAAGTAAGTAACTTAAACTTTGGTAGAATTCGAGGCCAGATAAGAATGCTGAGTGATGCTGATCGAAATGCTGAAAAGATACCTTGGTAATGTTACCGAAAAGCTTTTGCCTATTCTTAATTGTTCAGCAATGACAATCCCCGAAATGCTTTGCCAATACCACCGCTTTCTGTGTGTCGGATTGTCTTTATATCAGTGCTACTCACCTAAAGAAAAATCTTGCGATGAAATCTCTAGTCTGCCATGAACCTCCCAGCAGTTCTTATAGATTGAGTATAATTTGTGGAGACATGGTGTGGATGTGTGTGAATCATTTGATTTATTAAAACAAAAATATACGCTTATAGTTTATTGGCACATTACGGCACTATTGCACTGGACAAACATGGAATTGCACGCCATTACGCTCCACTTCAACATTGAAGACAATTCTTAAAATTGTGAGGAGCGCCGGCTTCCACGCAAGACTAGCAAATCTTGGTGCAGCAAGTGTAGATGGTAATGCAAGGGCAGCAAGGGCCGCAGCATCCGCCACAGCAACCACCGCAAGGTCCGCAACACCTGAAGGAAATATGAAAAATTAGTTCTACTGGCAAGGAATCCTCATTTAGAGGCCTGCCTTTGGTTGCTTCCTATACTTACATCTTGATTAGGGTTTTTGAGTACGGAGACGCCGAAATGAAGTCAAAAGTTGAGCTAGTCAAAGCTGCTTTTTCTAGGGTATTTTTTGTTGATTTTAGTTTTTTTAAGGCTTTTTAATGTTTATCACTCAAACGATTTGATTGTACTGACCATCCATAGCATTTCAAACATTTACATCACCTCGGTTCCGTTTGAATGCAGAAGAATTATTCAAATGGAGAAATTTAATTTGTTTATTTTTCTTTATTCTGACTGCCAGCATCAAGGACTCAGAGTATTTATATTTTAAATGAGGTTTGTTATATTAAAGAGTAAAGGTGGAATCACACTATAAAAATCAAGTGCTTGATAACATTATATAAAAATCTACATAATTAATTTATTGTCATTAAATGTTTTTATCCCTTAGTAGTTCTCAGAATGATTTTATCCTTTACCTTTTATGCGAGTGTAACATTAATGAATTTTACCGTCTATATAATTCTTGTAGTATAATATGATGGTTGTTATAAGGTCGAATATCTTACCACCATTAAAAAGATTATCTCTCTCAGTGTTACTACTTGCTTTACCGCCAGTAGATCTACCGATTATAATATTTTTTGTTAAAATATTGAATAATAGTTATAAAAAAAATAGTAAAACACCTAACGATTCCTTTTATTAGACGATAAAATGTTTACTTGTATCTTCGTTGTATATAAATTATGAGGTTTTTTTGTAAATGGAATAATATTATAAACAATTGTGTATTGCATGACCAACTTGTTTTTTTTTTCAGTCTTCCCACACACGATTAGATGCAGACACAAAATTTTCTGTAACAAATTTAATAAAATCGTAAAAATAAAGTGGAAATCTATTAGAAAGTGAAAATTATACAGAGTGATAGGTAAGTTAACTTAACACTTATTGCCGTGTTTCGGTTACAATTTTAGAATCTATGCCGTAACGAATCATTATGCGTAGGAAAATCAAAATTAATTTTGTCTTATCTGGGAGTCAAACCCGCGTTTAGTCATATACTTAAACCCTGAGTCTAACGAAGAAGTTATTCGTATAATAACTTGTGGTTCAGTAGAATTTAGGCATACCAGGGGATGATTTTGACAAGCATGGTATACACGAATGGCTTAAACGACAATTTAGTTTGGTGCTTTCATTTATGTTCGCAGTATGCCGTTAATATATCAATAAATCTTTCATGGAACTGCTAATGTGAAGGTTCCCTTAACCTATTCCAGCATGGAGACAATTTACATGTATATTGGAAATCATCATCGTCATCAACAGCCCTTAATAATAATATTGGAAATGTTTTTCAGAAATAAATATACTCATCTGGGTCAAATAAATTTCTATTGCAGATAAAACATGGTTAAATGCAAGGTATGCTCTCCTTTGCGGCCTTGTAAGAGTCGCGAGCTTCGTGGCGGAGTTCTATATACAGATTGCCACTGTCTTCGTCGAAATGGTTTACAATACGACTGTCGAAGAACTGGGTGCCAATCCTCTGCCTTATGCGTGGTACTGCCAGCTCCCTTGTGCCAACCAGCTTCTGTCGCTTGTGCTAGCCACAGCCGTAATCCACACGCTGAATCTATAAAAGCAATTTGTAAAATGCGACCTTAGAGTTGAAGATTATTGACCCATGTAATAGTAAAAAAAGTAATAATTTTGCATTTAAAAAGTAAAGGCTTTTACAACAACAAAGGAGGTTTCGTAATTCTAAAATATAAATCCTCTTGGAAGAACTCAAGAATACCGGTGACTATAGAATTCGAAAAATTTTAAAAATAGAAAAGAAGTAAAAGAAGGAAAAAAGAAAATGCGAATTGACACATAATTTTTTTAGACCCGTTTGGATTAGGCGTATTTTTTATATAAAATTTTCGTAAAGTTATAAATTTCTGTGTTTAATGTAACCATTTTATTTTAATTATTAAATAAAATAATTAAAAAATCCACCTCCTCTCCTTAAATCATCTGTTGCTACCGATATTTTCACAATGTAAGTATAACTCATAATATACTAAAAAACATGATACACACAATTAAATTGGGATCATTGGCTAGTCTATCCCACCTTAAATCCACTAGCACACCCCATGATTAGTTATAGTAAGGATGAAGAAGATAGGGAACGTGAATAAGATATTAATGTAATGAAAAATGTTACAAATAAAAAATCTGTCGGAAATTGCATTTTGTAGGCTTGTCTTTACTGAGAAAGAAATATGTTTTTTACTATTTTACTATTACAATTTTTTTATTCAAATATGAATGCACCTCAGAGTAGATATTGGTGCTGTACCAATATTTTATCAATCGTGTTAAGTTCCGCGCATTTATAAGGGTCCCTTTTGTGAAGTTTCCTAAAATGTCTGCAGAAAAAGTGCATTTAACTTTTTTTGAACTTATAAAATTCCGTACTACTGACAATATACGAATGAAAACTCAGTATCATCGATCAAAGATTGACCCAGAAATCGAAAGTAGGATTTTTCTCTGAGCCAACGAAGCAGTATCTTTGTTAATGCAACACTTATTTGCAGGTGTTCACCCTGCGGACCTATGGTGTGCTACAAATACGAAGACTGCGGTCCTCCGGTTAGTTTCCCAGGAAATATGAATCAGACATAACATGGGTATATAAATTGTTCGTTTTCGCATCCTGAAAATTGTAATGCTAAAAGGGTTTTGTTTGTTCAGCTGCAGTGTTTGCCGCGATCTGCATTCAAGCGGAACGGCTTGCAAGACTGCCAGTTTTTCCAGCAGGGTTCGATTCGGTATTTGTGTCGAGCCGGTCCCTGCCCAAAGCCGTGTCCGCCGCCCTGTCCGCCGTGCGTGCGTCGCCCCCCACCCGGCAAGACCTACGTCACGCGCTTCAGCGACTTCGATTTAGTATCGCAGTGGTAGTACGTAATGTCTTCCTCTAGCCTGGGTAAATACTGTTCCTTCCTTTCACGGCGGACAGTGCGGTTTTAATGGATCTTGATCTAATTTATACATTTTTTTTACAGAAAACTAAGCCTTCTGAAGGCGGTGCCAGAGCAGAGGAGGCTGGCGTTGAAAAAAAGGATGAAATAGAAAATCAATTAAAAAGAACGAAGAGTCGGGAACTCCGTGGGGGTATTATGTACTACAGCTGCCATTGCATTAAACGCAATGGTTTGCAGCATGACTGCCGACGTACAGGATGCGGTGGCGAGCCAGCTTGCTTAACTATGCCAGACCCTCTATGCGCACCAAGTCAGCTAGCAAGAGCACGTGGCCTTGCAGACCCTGCCCCACTTGCAGCGCATATGCACGGGCAAGGTGGAGGCGGCTCGGTAGGTAGTTCTGGGCCGAACGCTGTCGGTGGCAAGAGATTTATCGTCTGTGAGCTGAAAGGCGTCGTTCCAGATGTTGCTGCTGACAAGTCAGGAAAATGCTGTAAGTGTCCCACGTCGCATGCCTTTCCTATACATGCCAACATTGAAGGAAATAAAAGTGACTATAAATCTGCAGCCGCACCTCTTAATCCAATGACACGTACAAATTGCGCTTGTGCAAGCGGACCTTCAGCGAACGCGGAGCGTACATTGTTTGCATTTGATGAACAGACTATAAAAGCAATACTTAAAAGTTTCAATGAAAAAGAGATAGCGTCTAAAGACAGTCCAAAGCCCTATAATCGTAGTCATAAAGCATCAAAACCCGTGGTGAAGGAAGAACCTTGCACAAGACCTGGTTGTGTACATTGGAAGCCGCCGCCGCCGTGTGTGTGGGACTTGCCATGTAAAGCAGATTGTTTCGAAGCCCATCCAGGAATCCAACCGGGTCGCAACCCTTTAACACGCGGCGGGGGCGGCTGCGTAAGAGAGGGCGCGGACTCTCCTGGCGCGGCCAAGCCTTCTGCATCTATTGGCGTACAGATGCCTAGAGAAAAAATGAAACTGTTGACCCCCGAATGTTGTACAGGTTGCCATTCAACGAATCAAGGTGGTCCCTCGACGAGCGATCCAGCATCGGGGCTGCCGGTATTGGTCATGAAGCTCTGCTAATTTATTATAAAATTTAAGAAAAAGTGTAAAACCATCTCACACGGCAATAAATCAATTTTGTCTTAATTTTATTTTCTTGCCTACGAGCTAGCATAACTTAAACCATGTTAAGAAACCTTTTAGCCACACGTGAAGTCATGCACTATGTATATTCAGGTCGTTATTCATAAGAGAAGGTTAAATGCCTTATCAATTATATTTTATGCTTCCTTATGCATAAATGGTTTTTATGATCAAGCTCCTATTGGTATTCTGTGTAGATTTCACAATGGAAAATATGTGGCACGTTGTATTATAACAATTAGTAAATTTCATTGAATTCAATAAAAATATTTTTTTGTGTGGATTTGTTAAAAATGTATGAAGAAGAACTCATTTGCATACTTACCTTTCTCTGATATTATACAAAACGGCAAGTTTTGGATTTTTTACTGAGTTCTTTGGATAAACTTATTATTTCAGAGATTGTGTAAAATAGTATTCTCACTAGACACAAACGTAAAGAAACGTATATTCACCTGAGCAACAAAAAGTATATTATTTTTTGCTTCCATAAATCATAGAGTATTCTAGGATTTTGTCTGTTAAAAAGTACTCTGTGATTCTAGGTTTATGGTTCTTTCAAGGTAGTAAAATGTCAAGAAAAGCAACTCATTATTAGCATGCGAAAATCTCAGATATTTTTAAGTTTAATACGTATCGGCCATAACTTTTATAACTGTACAACAATCATGATTTAATACACCAGTTAATTATTACCATTTATATTTAACATCAAGACCCCGTGTAATCATCAACTACTTCTAACAAGCATGATTTCTTCCTCTAAATTAATACGTGTTTTACTTACTCCTTACACCAAACAAGTCATAGCAATGTCACAAAGAATGTCTGGCTCAATGTGTTCTTCTGGGTCTGATGGTGGTGACAAAAAAGATGATGATAAGAAGCCTTGTCAAGTTTGCCCATGTTGCGCTTGCCCCAGTGATTACAATCCATCTACTCCAACCACGTATGATGTAAGTTCTGTCTTTGAGAACCAATTGATTGATAGATCAAGTCGATTGATACGGTTTATGTTTAGCTTTCACGATCTAGATTCTAGACCCTGAACTGATTGTACAATGTTCATACTAAAACATGTTAGGATCTTAAGTATGTTAACGTGGAAATTAGTTTCTTAGAGTTATAAAACGAGATGTCACGGGTTTGATGGCCGCACCGAGACATTGTTTGTATTACGCACAAAGATTTGTTGCGGGTGTGAGTAATAGGCCCTAAAATTTGCTTTTAGTTTCTGACTAAAGTAGATAGTCTTCAAAGATCCCAGTATGGGTTCCAAACTGTGCGTTACTGTTGCCTGTATTTATTTATTATTAAAGTACTTGGTTTACCCTTATGTTCATCAATACTTTAGTTTAAGTCATTAAGCTGGAATAATAAAGTAAATGTTTTAATTGCTTTAATTTCAGTGCCGAAAATATGGACATTGCTTGCCATCTAATGACATATTACCTCCTTTCGATCCTGTTTTAAATGTGCCTACAGGAATATTCAGATGTACTGCAGGAGAGGTAAGATAAATTCATTAATGTACTTTATGTAACGAATTCTTCATAATTGATTGAGGGGCTTAAAAAGTGATTTTTTGTTTATATTTTTCAACGAATGTTATAATGGAATTTAATATCAAGCTAGTATGATGTAAAAATACACCTCTGACTTTATTTTGAGTTTTTCTGTGAGACGGTGACAAATGGGTGCTCAGCAGTGGGCATATATGGGTTGATGAAGAAGAAGAAGTGACAAATCAGTGAATAGTTTGTGTCAAGCCTTATTTATGTCTATACACTTACACTTATACACAACACTTTAATCAAATTCCGAACACTCCGTTGAGCTCATCTATTTGTAGTATTCTTGCATTCTGTTGGGCTTTAACGTATGATCCGACATACGCAGACAAAATGTTCTGCATTAAGTAGAATTAGCAGTAATCGTGCCACGTTCTATTTAAAAATCTAAACGCCGATATAATTTTCTTACCAACGGCCTAGTATTTGTATCGATTACCTAGTTTACAAGTGGTTCTGAATTTGCTTGGTGCATACATTTCTAAATGTACTCTACCGCGCATTGATGATTTAAATAGTAACACACCTTGGAGTTCTATTTTGACGTAATGCGTATATAAGATGTCCAATAAGAGTTTGTGAAATTTAAAAATATCAAACTCGAGTATTTAGACACAACAAAAACACGGAGTATAGCTTTTTATTTGGATCAAGGCAACAGCGTCTATGAAATTTTTATGGCTAGGATTCCGCAGATTGCGGTAGTGAAAAAACAACGCCACTTCAAATTATTTGGTACAGCGGAAACCAGAACGTACTTGTAGAAATGGAGTAGTGTAATAAAACAACTTCGTTTTAAAATATAACCGTTCAATATCCGACTACTATTTTATCTAGGAATTTGCTCGCCTCTATAGACTTTTACCAATCTATGTCACAACATGTGGGCAATACGTCCTACTACTGAACTTGAGCTTATTCTACAACTAGAATGCCTTAGTCCATCACGCTGATCTAGTGCAGATAAAGGCGTACCAGATTCTCCGAACTAAGACAAATGATTGCGTGATCTTAAAGCTTTTAGGCATGAGTGTGTGAGAGAGACTACGAACTCTCTCGTAGTTTTTAGTAGGAGACATTAAGCTTAGTATGGGGTGAGAACTTTTTACCCCACTATAAGGCATACTTATTATAGAAGGTTTAAAATATTGCTCGGTTACAGAAACTTGGATGCGGTGCTGATAAATGCGGATGTTATCAGTGTCCGGAATATTTTTCATATCACCACATGTCTTACTATGACGTCCATTTAATTCTCAGAGGAGTCCGTATGCCTAGCCCTAATACGGGAAGGAAGCCGTGAAAAACCAAAAGAAATCGAATACAATTATACAATAAATGAAACATTTTACACCTTTGTAATACATTGTGTTTTATTGTGTTTAGTAAAATCCTACTTTACTTAGATATTTTATGTAAGCCTATAGGTAAAAGTTTTCTGATTAGGATATTGAATAATCAACATTCCTCTACAGTACACTATGCCCATTTTTCTCAAGGTTAAATGCGATGTGTTTTTTCCATTCATTCTGTGCGATTAGAATTGTCACATATCTATATTATTTTTATTTTATATTATTATTTCGTACCCACCCGCTCTGTTTCTTCTTATACATTTTAGTCCATCTTTCGGTTGTCTGAAAGAAATCGCGTTCAGCGATAACACCGCCACTTGTTACACTCTTTTTAACAAATTATATTTTTTTATTCGTGTTTCTGTAATTTTGTTTTGTGGTGTGCAATAAAGTGTTATAAATCAATAAATGAATAAATAGTATGCATTAGCCGTGCCTCAACTATAATATATGACACAATACTTATCAATCAGTATTGCTCATGGTCTTCCAATGCTAAACTGGGCATATGACAAATTTAATCATCCAAAATCACATGAGAAAGCAAAAATCCTCACTAAAAAGATTTGCACCATGTATGTATGTTTATAACGAAAAGATTCAATGGATTTGAATTTTATTTGTTATTTATAATTACGCCATCTCTTAATTGTATCTAATAACTTTTAGTGAGCAAGTTAAGATAAAATATTCATTAGTTTTGTTAGCCATTGTAACAAAAGCTGTGATAGAGTAATACTAGATGGCGCTAATAATCCCATCCATGCATTGTAAGAGTCATCACTTTTGAAAGTCGTAGTAACCTTGTTTATAGTTTTTTTTTAACTATTAAAATTGGAAAATATACACGTGTTTTTTATAAATACACCCAGTAAATGACCATTTCAAAGTGTCTTTGTCAATTTATACCAACACGTGCTAAAGAAGTGTGGGGCTTCGATTTCATGGAAGTGTTAGGTTTTTAATTTTTTTTTTATTTAATTTAAATACACGATAAAATAATTATTGTTTTACTATTTTTCAACAAAGCAAGCGAATGCAAAACCTGGTTAGTCAAATGTGAGGCCGCAGATTCGTTTTCTTTTCATTCGAACCGAAAATATTTGTGTAGCATCTGGTTATTTATGGTGGTCAAAAGCCTTCAATGGTATCTGATATTTACAACACAAGCTTTGGGCTTTAGCTGAGATTCAGGGCAATGAATGAAAGGTGCTAAGAAACAACAAGAAATGAAAAAGGATACAGATGCTAATGGATTTCGAAGACACGTATGGCGATCTTTTAAATTAAGTAACAGAAAAAGATGGTAATTTTGATTTAGTGATTCATAAATCTTGAGCTGAGTCACAGCTGCCTATGAATAACCATCAAAGGTATTCATCGAATGTAACATTGCCAGTATTTGAAAGTGAACGAAATGGCATAAAAGGCCTTCGGAACTTTTTCTTATACTTAAAACAAAAGGGGAACGTGATTTAAAAACAGGTTTTGATTAAGATTATTTAGTTCTTGTAATCAGGTTGGAACAACTGCTCTATTTATTTAAAGGGTTTTAAATATGATTTTGATATGATTGATTTTAAATATGAGCACAATTAGTACAAGCAGGAAAACATATAACAATGATAATTCATTTATGGTGTTTTTTTTTCGTTTGCAATGCACTTTAAAATTATTTCTAATCATAAGTTTAATGCCACATTTGAACATAAGATTTTTTATTGGTTCATCTATACGATTAAGGAAACACTCAACCAATTGTAGGTCTGAAATTGCACCGTGAACACTCAATCAGTCTTAGCCGTTTGTCGGGAGAACTTAAACGAAAGCAACAATTGTTTTCACCAATTAGGAAAACGCGGCAGTTTGCTTGTAGCCGAGCGGCTCACCACGATGTTCTCTTTGAAGGAATTATCGTCGGCCACTGAAAATTCAAAATGTTTCCTTAGCATTTCTATATATTTTTGTAATAATCTCCCAAAGTAAAGGCGCGCTTTATAGCTCGAACTAATGATTTATTGGGATAACTTAAATTAAATGTTAACGTTTAATTTATAATGATTATTTTATCGCCTGTTACATGCCTAAGCTGTTTAAAACAATGACAATACTTTTAAGCAGAACTGCATATCAACTTTTTATTTTAAAATGTATTGAAATTCTTCTTGATAAAGTTAGCCTAGACTTTTTGTGTTTTGTGGCATAGATTTATGTATAAAATAAAATAAAAGTCTGACAGAAAATAATTACCTTATTATTTAGATTTCTATGGACAGAACTAAAAAATATTTGTAACCAAGTCACTTTAGGACAGTCTATGTAATTCAGTTAATGTCAGGCCGGCATAGTTATGTCGACTGGTTTATCATGTTGTCATTTTGACATAACCATATTTTGAAACGCTTTTATTACACACACCTCGCTGATAAATATTCTGGAGAATATTCCCGCATATAATCTACATGATTGAAGGAGAAATATTGGCAGACGCAGCGAAGGTATACTTAGCCTCGTTTCTGAATAAGCGGCCAATGCTAAGCACTCTCCGTTGCTAATCTATGAAGTGTGACGGAATAAAACAGAGGTAATATTTTAGTATGGACAGGAATAACTTCAAACTGTGGGTTGTATAATATAAGAGTAGGTTTTTAAGTCCAAGTCAAAATCACCTTTATTCGAATAGACTTTTGAAGGTATTTTTTTCATTATTGCCGTATGGAAACATGATACCGCTGTGGAGAAGAAACTGCAATAAGAACTCCCCCAGCAACAAGAAATGCCATTTTTTTTAATAAAAATAAAAACAAAGTACAGTTGGATTTTTAATTATTATGTTCAATTAAAAGTTATACATGTCATAACGATACAAATTGCAGCAACACAACCTTTGATCAATTTACATTCTCTAGTTATAGACCTTTATTATTACAGAAGATTTTTAGGGCGATGTTAAAATGGCCCAATGTACTCGTACATAAAGTTCCTATGTACATAAAGTCTGTGTGTCTACGATTGAGCGGGTTCAGATCTTACTGGACCATGCCGGCTTAGTCCCGGCTGGTAAACCTCACCGTGAAAAACACGGATAAGTTACTATCATAAAGAAAGTTTCATTTCATCTTTAAATTGAAATTCGTAATTATTTGTTAGAACGTAAAGGATTGCCTCAATTCAAACGAGATAACAACTTTGCTCTCACACAATTTTATTATTGTAATTGCACCATGTTTCTCCGATTCAGATCTTACTTTTTCTTGTAGTTTATTTAGAAACATTAACTTGCTATCGCTGTTATATGAGACGTGTATGAATCTTTATCTGCAGATAGATCGCAAGAATACTAATCAGGTAATTATTTGGTGGACGCGCTTACAGACGACTTGTTTCAAATCGATGTACGATTTGACTTCATTATTAATTTTGACGATAAGTCTATAGCTATACAATATAGAGATATAAATAAATAAATACACCCAACAGTCACACACATAGTCCTGACCCCACATTAAGATACGAGTCTTGTGTCGTGGGTATCAGAAATTACGAGAGACTTTTCGGTCTCACAAACACCCAGACCCGAAACAAATATTTGTGGATCACACAAACATTTGTCTCGGTGCGGGGATCGAACCCGCGGCCGCTCGTTTCGCAAGCTGGTGTCTAGCCAACTGCGCCACGGGGCTGTCAAATCAAGAGATATAAAGATAAATATAATATTACATACGTCAGTCACCTGTTTCCGGGATACTGCTGTGTATATTATCGTTATTTGCGTTGGAAATCTCTAAGCTCACATTATTATTAACAACAGATTTCTAGAGCAGCCTTTCAACAAAATTACATGCTAGGGACAGTGTTTTCTCCACCGGAACTTGACAACAAATAAGTACTGCGTCTTTCCATTCAACTTTTTCCTTTACGGAACTGAGTAGAGCAATTGTAATTTTACTTCCTTCATTTTTTGCTAACTTCACCGCAAACATTACAGTGGGGACATTAGCTATAAAGTTTTTACTGTAGTAAGTTATAATGTCCGTGGTGGACTTAAAGATTATACGTGCGGTTTACGGAGCACCCTATTATAACTTTTAGAAGTTATGTGTTTTGCTATAAATTAATACGCATTTAAGCTAAGTGCACGCACGCAGATGTCTAAGAGATTTCCACAATACTTTTCCAGTCAGCCAGGTGGACTGAGGCCACCTTTAAATACTAGAAGAAACTCCTGCCCTGCAGTGGGAAGTGCCTACGCATACAGATTATAAGAGACTGAAATTGAGCTGATGTTTCAGAGCTGATATCTACAAATGCAAGAATGTTATCAGATAAAGCCGTAATGGTCTTAATGCATGAATTCTTAGTTAAACACTGTATATTGGATAACGGATTATCATTATCTAAGTGGTCAATCCACATGACAAACTCAAAGTTAATCCTTTCTGTCCTATGTCCTTTCTATCCTATGTCTTACTCGGATTAAAATTATTTTTATAATTAATTTGAGTAAGAGACAGTTAACTCAATATACATAGATCAATCCACAAATAAGGTACAATGTTGTGTGTAACATTTATTTCAGGTGTGGCTGTTTAAAAATTCGATATTAGTTTATAATGTCAGCTACAAAAGCCAGAACCTTAACAAAAACACATCGGGGAAAACAAAAACGATGGACAGCGCCGTGACGCAGTAGGCTAGAAACAAACCACCGCGGGTTCGATCCCAATATCGAGACAAATTTTTGGGTGATCCACAAAAAGTGCAAGAATCACCCAAACGTCAATTGTAGTTTGAGATACCCGCGACCCACGCCTTTCATCTTATCATTAGCCAGAATTAGGTATGTGACAATTGACAATTTCAATTCAGTATGACTATAGCATAACTACCACTTACGATCCTATATTAGCGATATGGACAAGAAGTCTTCTAATAGGTGTTTATAAAATATCGTTTGGAACATCAGCTATGATTTAATGACAGATAAGCATGTGAATATGTATAGAAAATGATGTATCTTTATATTATTTACATAAAAGACAATGCAGAAGCGAAATAATGAATCCCAGACAACAAACTTCGTAATTGCAATTGTTTTATTGTAATATTTTTTCTTGTTGGTATTAAAGTTTAAAATTAGAGTCTTTTGACGTACCTTGCTTAATATTTCATTACCAATGATTAACAAATATTTAAATTAATAGATATTGCATTATAATTCCACCTCGACGACTAAAATTTTGCTTATTATATAGAAATCTTCATTAACTTAATATAAACTTTACGGAGGCTAAAAGGTTATGAGTAGTTACTGTTAACTAATACTCAAAGATTAGACATTAATAAAATCCTGTAGTATTATTAACAAAAAACCGATCAAATATTTTTTTAGAAAACACTTTATCTGCAACTGCGCCTCATAATAGCTTTTGAATATTTATATCATGTCAAGGTTAAAAATACAAAAAATTGTCAAGAGCTACTTTCTTAGAATGAATAATATTTCAAGCACGCTGGGAGGTAAAAAATTGAATTCTACCCACAATTGCCTCAAAAGATCAAGTAACGTAGATAACATCGCTATGAAAAAGACTTTGTAGGAAGAAATACGAGTATGCTAACACGAATATGCTACATAAAAGTTACTTCGTTTTTGTACCCTTTGTGAAAAGGTTAGTCCATGTCGTATATTCATTAGGTATTTTTGATTGATATTAAATCTTTACAAAACCAATTCTTTGTATTATAAGTTAAATTTCTCTTAATTTAATGGAAAAATCTGACCAACTTTATCTACGTGAGTCATATAAAGCTGCGGTTTAGGAGAGAATGTCTTGTGTTGCTAATGACATCATCTTCGCCATGCATGTCGCGTTCCACCGTTATTTATTTGAAGCTATGTTTCGAGTTCCTTTTTTTTTTACTTTCGACTCGAATTTTACCTAAAGACTAAGTAAATAATTTGGTATTACATTAAAATACCTTTGACTTTTGCTTCGAGACTACCGTTATCATCACCATCATCATATCATCTACATTTCGCACGCTTAATTATAGTGACCTAATTCAAAAAGCCGAGTCTAAGGTAAGTAAATGGGGAAAAATATTTTACTTCGTCAAATACATTTTGTAGAAAATATAAAAAAAACATTATGTTTAAAAAATATGTGTACTAAATAGTTACATTACATCCATTACAATTTTATTATTTAATCCGACTATATTTAATCACAAAGTGAATGAAGGTGAAAATACACCATTTTGAATTAGGTCACTATATTTTTAAGCGTGCGATATGTCAACGACTTGGACGTTTGATGTTCAAGAAGGATCATTCTAATAAACTACTATACCACATTTTTTTTAAACCCGCCTTATACTATAGAAGTGTATTTCTTTCCTTTCATCTATTGAATAGAATGGTTTTCTCAAAATTGTCGAATGGCTAAAGAGGTCACATAATTATTGGAGCGTGTTTTTGTCTCTCGAATTTACTGGCATTCAAATCACGACTACATTTGTCAAGATACAAACATTCTCCAGTCTTGCATTTGTATTTATGTCACTTGAATTCGCAAACAGCGTAAACAAACATTTTTAAAAATCAATATTCTGTAGGCGACGTAGAAAGTGGTTTATTATAGAATGCAAGAGAAAAGAACTTAACGAGAAAGGCAAATTCACTTTTCATTTCATTATTCCAACTACCATTTGGTGCACATTAATGCAACATTCGTGCCAAAACTAAACAATTGAATGTTTCTTTGCGGTTAGGATAAGATTTAACTATTATCTAAAATTTTTGATAATAAATACAGGAATTATTATATCAAAAACAAGTGTTGTGTTACATGTATGAGGTAATAGAGAATCCCAAAAAAATTACTCAATTTTGATTTAGCCTATAGATGGGCGGTGGGAAAAAACCGAATCGGAAATTCCCTGGGAAATTTCCATTTGGGAAAAAAATCGGGTATTTATGCGGGAAAAAACCAATCGACGGGTTTTTTCATCACTTAACGTGATTATCGCGATTTTTTAAAAAAATAACGTTTTTTTTGCTTTATAGAACAAATGCAGCGAAAAATAGGTTCTTTGCAATGCGCACATACTTTGCACCAGCGTATATAAGGTACTAGCTGTTGCCTGCTGTTCAAAACGTCCAAATGTGTAGCCTGATCCAGGAACTAAAAGAAAAAGACGTCTTCTTGTTTTATAATAAGATTTTTTCTGTGCATTGTGATGGAATGTTGCTGAATTGCAGAAGGAACTACTATTTAAATTTTAAAAATCTTTAAAAAAAAAAGGACGAGAGAGTAGTAGTAATCATTTATTACACATACAATAATCATTTATTACACTTACGATAATCATTATTACACGTACGATAATCATTTAGGTATAACACTTACGATAATCATTTCTTCCGTTGGGCTATGTCGGTTACTTTAGTTCTCCTACGGATCTCCTCATTTCTGATTCGATCACGTAGGGAAACCCCGAGCATAGCCCTCTCCATAGCACGTTGAGTGACTCTGAGCCGTCCCATGACGCCTTTAGTGAGAGGCCACGTCTCAGTGCCGTATGTCATCACTGGTAACACACAACTATTGAAGACTTTCGTCTTCAGGCACTGAGGTGTTTCGGACGAGAAGACGTCGCCTAACTTTCCGAACGCTGCCCAACCGAGTTGGATTTGACGATTGACCTATCTCTCGAAGTTGAACCTGCCTAACTGGACCACTTATTCCAAATAGACATATTCGTCTACAGCTTCGAGAGTCGAGCCCCCAACTGCGATTGGGGTGGGCACAACATGGACATTCGACATAATATTCGTCTTGTCCATGTTCATTTTAAGACCCACCTGTTGGGAGACTCGATTGAGGTCTTCGAGCATAGTGCTAAGGTCCTCCAGCGATTGTGCCATGACAACAATATCGTCGGCAAACCGAAGGTGTGTGATATACTCGCCGTTGATGTTGATGCCGAATCCTTTCCACTCCAAGAGCTTGAAGGCGTTTTCCAGCGCGGCAGTGAACAGTTTCGGAGATATAACATCTCCCTGTCTCACGCCTCTCTGTAGTGGAATAGCCTTCGTGCTCTGATCTTGTACTCGGACCGACATGGTGGCGTTGCTGTATATACTTTTCAACACCTCGATGTACCGACACTCAATGTGACACCGCTGGAGAGACTCTAGCACCGCCCACGTCTCGATCGAATCAAAGGCTTTCTCATAGTTCACAAACGCTAAACAAAGTGGCAAGTTGTATTCCTCGGATTTCTGTATAACTTGCCGAAGCGTATGGATGTGGTCTATGGTGCTAAAGCCTTTTCGGAAGCCAGCTTGTTCGGGAGGCTGTAAGTCATCAAACCTGCGTTCGAGACGGTTTGTGATGACCCTTGAAAACAACTTATAGACATATCTTATAACTTAGAAAATATCTCATATAGGGAATGAGGAGATCCGTAGGAGAACTAAAGTAACCGATATAGCCCAACGGATTAGCTCGTTGAAGTGGCAATAGGTCGGCCACATAGCGCGGAGAACTGATGACCGATGGGGCTAGAAAGTTCTCCAGTAGAGGCCACGTACTGAAATACGCAGCCTGAGACGCCCTCCAACCAGATGGTCAGACGACCTCGTAAAGGTCGCAGGACGTCGCTGGCTGCAGGCGGCCTTCGACCGATCCGGGTGGAGGTCATTGGGGGAGGCTTATGTCCAGCAGTGGACTAAGATTGGCTGATAATGATGATGATAAATCATTTCTTGACAAAAGTTATTAAAATGTTTTTTTACAATTGAAATTTTTTTGTCACTGTCGCAGTAGTCATGATGATTAATCCGGTGCAAATGACGTGAAAAAAGTTAATAGGACGATGACCCCTGGTCATATTGACCCGAATTTGAATGTTTTTTTTTTTTAAATAAATATAATGAGTTACCCCAATTTTAAATAGTGTTTATTATAATTATTCTTTGCTTAGATAGTAAAATAAAAATATTAAGAATTATATGTTAGAAATATACTTTTATAATTATTTTTAATAACACATGAAAAAGTCAACGATAAAAACGTAACATATTAATATTTTGAGTTTTGATCTTATAATAGGAATCACTAATCTTATATACTAACAAAGAGATCAAATCAACTTTATACTATAAAAATAAAAACCAATCAGTCTTCTACGTCATCATTGATGCCCACGGAGCTGCTGCAATTGTTGCAGTATGGAATCAATCATAGTCACTTATAGGGCTACCCAATGGACTTAACAATTGCCTGGGTGTTGATAACGGCTCGTAATAAGAAGAAGGTATCGAAGTCCGTAAGAGTATCAATAGTCGTCAACCCAAAGTAAACCACGTATTTAATCTCACTAGGCAATCAAAGTCCACAAAACAAAATCCATGTCGTCAATTAAACCTACAAATTAACACGAGTTCGCAGTACGAAGTCAAAACAACGTCTGAGTTAAATAGATCACCAACGCGTACGCCACTGCAACTACTTGCTTCACCGCCCCCCACCCTCGTACGTAGTTTCGGGTTACTTGTCACTAAGAGCGGATGAACACACACAGACAAACAACAAGACAAGTTTTTAGCATATATAACGTATAGCTGTTGCCCACGACTTCGTCCGCGTAGACTACAGGGTTGAGTTCAGATATAAAATAAGTTATAATCTTTTTTACTTTTCAGAGTCATGTTTATGCACATACCAGAAATCATTCAAATCGGTTTGGTAGATCCAGAAATACCCATTCTCACGGGAATACATTTTCTGGGATAGAAAGTATTCTATGTTACTTCCTTGGTTCCTATTTATCTCCAAATCATAAATCCTTTTGTCCCAGTAGATGCAGAAATACCCATTCTCACGAGAATACTTCATTTTCCGGGATAAAAACTATCCCATGTTAATTTTGTGAGCTCTACCTCTCTTTATACCAAATTTCATTCAAATCGCTTGGGTAGATCCAGAAATAACCATTCCCACGGGAATACTACATTTTCCGGGATAAAAAGTATCATTTGTTTCATTCTGATGTATAAACTATTTTATTGTAAAGTTTTATTAAAAATCATTCAGTAGTTTTTACGTCAAAGCGTAACAGATAGACAGATAGACAGAGTTATAACATACCTCACGCCTATATTCCCCGAAGGGGTAGGCAGAGATGCATTTCTGCACCCAAATTTCGCCAAGTATGTATCAGTCCCACGTAATAGGCGTAATAGGGGCGAGCCTATTTCCAGATAGACAGAGTTACTTTCGTATTTATAATATTAGTATGGATTTATTGAATTATGAATATAAACAAAGTTAGATTAGCTCTAACTAGTAGTAATAGGACGTACTATTTGATATATACATTTCTCTACACATTACTTAAATGTTACATATGCTAAATATGAAAAAACCCGAATATTTTTCCATTCCCGCATATTTTTCGGGTATTTTCCCCTTTTTTCCCACGTCGGGGTTTTTTCCGGGCAAATGCCCATCTATAATTTAGCCTAAATAAAACCATGTTACCTTTAGATCACTCGGTTACTTGCGCCTCGAAGCAACAAATTGTGTTGATATAAGTTATGTTAAATTATTGAAGTCGTGGTAAAAGAATTAAGCAGATTCATGCTGTACTTAAGAATGAAGTGTATTTTGGGATAGAGCTCTTATAGGTCACAAGTGCAAAGGCTTCACGATTGTAAAGGTTAGCATTTACCATTGTCAAAAGGTTATTGAGATAAACTGCATACTAAAATTATCATATCTGTATATCAAAGTTGTTTTTTATTTATTTTCCGATATTTTTTTTTACAAGTGGCTGACTATTATACTATTGTATTTGATTTTTTTGTGATATATAGAGTTTCATTGTAGTTAATATAGACTGTTACGAAAATATTGGTATTTGCATATACTTTACAGTACTTACCCGACGTTTCAAAATATATAAAAAGTTTATCTTAGTAGGATAGCTTTTAATGTAAATCAATTCCATTATCATCCATCTTCATATATAATCGTAGCATCGGTTCTTCAATGGGTTGTCCACAGATTAGGTCTTGTAGTTAATGTCTATGAATGTAATTGAAGCTTGCTATTGACATATTTGGCAATTCAGCATGTAGCTTAGGGTTTACCCGTTAGTTTCGTCACTTTACTGTTAAAATGCTTAAAACCCTAGCAATTAAAGTAATAATCAATTATAATTGCTGGGTCATTGTCGATTTTATGGCCTTGTAGAAGGTTATACCTTTTCCACTTTTGTGCTAAAAAATGACCAGTCGCTAAGGTATGTAGGAAAAATGGATATTCTCTCTTTTATCTTTCTCGACTCTCTCCTCCAGTACGGACGAAAAAATCGGAGGCGAAACCTATTGATTCAATAATTTTAATGGTTCCAGCCGTTGAGTTTGCACTTGATTGACTCCGTGCGTTCAATAAGCGTTCTCTGTTTATTATTTTGACCCAGCCTACAGACAAAGACATTCGAAGGTTAACTGCCTAGTATACCCAAGGTTTCAAAGTTATTTGCACAGATATTAAAGGTTTATGTTGCCGTATTTCAATTCGATATCATGTTCCTGCATGTTTAATATTGATCAGTTTTTAAAGCCCTGTCTTTCGCTTGTCTGAATGATTTTGTGATATCGTATGTTAGTAGCAAGAAATAATAATACGATTTTTATCAATGAGAAAATCTGTACTAATGTTTTCAAAGTTCAAGAAACCAATACCATTGAAGTCACCCACTTTCTCTACAAGTGGTTACTAATATAACTAAATAGGTATATCTTGTAAAATTACCTCGTGCAATAGATCATTCATGTTTATCTTTAGATTACATAAAGCTTATTGGTTAATGAATTACGTGACGCTATTTTATCTGCAGTATAAATGTATAAGTATGCCAAATATTTTATCGAGGTGAATAAACCTTTCTTTTCGCGGCTATATGTACTTAATAGCCATGGTTTCACAATCAAGTCACGCATACCCGATAAAATATGTTGAAAATCGAGATCGTTTGATAGATAATTGCGACACCGTGCATAAAATTCGCTGATTTCCCAAACGCTTGCACTTTTGTCGATGGTCTTTTTATCCGTAAATAAACATGGTGATAATCTTATCTGGGTGCTTATCTGAGTGCGTTGGGTCTGGGTGTTGGACGGGGACAGGAGGTGGGGGCGGGGGGAGGTGGTGTTAGTTTGCGTTCCGTTAGCGGCATGGCGGGCTCGGCGCGCCGCAGCCACAGCTGATTTCACATGTGGCCGACGTCTGACCGCGGTGGCGCGCGCTCGCTTAGTGTTCTGTTGTTGCGAAAATGCCGGTAACTTAGCCGACACTGTTACTAAACAATACCAATGAAATGTGTATGTGTTAATTGATATCATCGCATCTGTCAAGAGATCAACTATATCGGAAAGTTGCCTGGACTTTTAAACAATTCTGTTTTGAATTTGCGGGTAAGTTTAGAAATATTGAAAAAAATATTAACTTTGTATTTTATTAATTTAAAAAATTAGTGAGATTTTGGTATTTAGAATTTTAGCTGTTTGATAAAATATAAATCGTATAATAAAAAGCAATAATAAAATAGAAAGTTTATCAGTAATAAAATAAAAGTTTGTATATCATACATAAACATCAATAATTAAATACCAAAATCAAAATTTCAAATTCTCTAAAAGAATCGTAAACCAATAAATAATTTAATACTAACAACTCGTTCGCTAAATGCATCGATCGAAATTACAACGAAACAGCCAATCAAAATGGTATTATACAATAAAAAATAATTGAAGGAAATGTTCGTGAAATTGATACAAATAGTATACTACTTTTTGCGTAACAGACGTTTGATTAATTGCAACTTTCTACGTATGACGTGAGAGTATTGTTTATGACTTAGGCTCATAACACTGACCTTGAATTAAGTAACAATTAAGAGATAAGTCGGCGTCTCTGGTAGCAGCCGCGCTTGCGTTGCGTAAACACGTAATTGCCGTTATAGACGCTGCATTCGAGTGCATCGGCAGGGTTAGACGTGTTTTCTTCGAGCTATAATATTGTATCAGTAAACTTGCACAATGCGTCCCTTTCTCAAGCTCAGTGTACTTGAAATGTGCACGACTGTCAAGCATTCACGAGTCGGGAACCTCATTTTATTGCATGTCGTAAGCCGAATGCCTGTGATGCAGAGTACCATTGTAAATGCAAAATGTTTAATGTTCGTTCTCGTATTTAAAGGATTTCATCAATTTAAGTATCACAACAATTTCTTATAAGAATCTAACTATGTCAAATAAGTTATGTTATTTTTAATAGTAATGTGTTCAATACAATTAAGAATTTTCTTTTTGCATCAATAATTATTTATATAGTAATCTCGATCGATCGATTAAAACTAATTCCAAAAGGATTCACTTATCTTCATCTGGAATAGCCAGGACGCATTTCCTAATTATCTTTCAAATGATCTTAAAGATGTCGCTTGCTTCGTGAGACCCTTTATGAAGGGCTCATAACAAGGTACTTATGTTATTAGATAGAATATACCTACATAGTTTAATATTGGATCCAAAGTTTCATTTAAATACATTATTTGAAAGAACTAACAGCCAACCCTAAGTTTTCTCGCGAAACGCATGAACAAGTTTAGATCAGCCATTTGATTCGCACAATATAATTGAATCCCCATCATAGTTTTTACCACCATAGCGTTCGCATTGTCGCTCATAGGAGTACGTTGGATTGTTCTGGATGTTCACATGATTTCCTATAGCGCACCCACGGTTTTACTTCAACTACTCATACCGTTATGCCGGAACACTGTAATGGGGACAATTCATTCTATATCGGTGCACTTATATTGATGGGATCCATTTACTTCGCTACGATGTACTGCCTTGTTACCGTACATATTTTAAGGATCAGTAAATAGTTTATTCTTACAAGGCTTCTAAAAAATAGCTCGACATTTACATATTAAAATATCCAACTACATTTTAGATCAACATTAAAATTTGTAATAAGTTTATAAATAGTATATTAAAATACTTTCTATTTATATTTACATAAAATTTCCGTCAATTTACTTAACACAATCGCACAGAGCATTAGAAACGGGCGCATTTGTACCGCAGGTGAGATTCTTCCGGATCTAATTGTAAAACGACGACATCGTCTGTTTCGCGGCGAGTCGGTTCGCAGTTAATCGCAGGCGGTGGGAAGTATCCGAGGTCTGTTTCATATTTCACTCGACACAGTTGAGTTGGACAATTCGAGTATCGGTCGCGGTCGGAAAGTGTTCCGCCGTCGATACTTCACGGCGGCTGTCAATCGGAGCGGATGGACTGATGCGCTTACAATTGCACGATATCGACCCCGTTCTTGGTACAGATTTCTCTACTGGCTACGCCCCGACAGATTAGTGCAACACTTCAATTCGTTCAAAGTGTCGAAACATTCGTTGCATGCCGCAGTTTGCTCTTACGTTATGTTTCGGAAGTTAGTACACTACTCTTACAAAACATTCAACTTACACGTGTATCGCACGCATATGTTTTCTATGTTTGACCTTAGATATATAAGTTATAACTTTAAGAGAAAATGTATTTTTTATGCGTTTATAAATAACTTCGTATACTGTCTTACCTTTAAACGCTAGGTCATTGAGTTTCATATCATTAATTAGATCAAACCAGATGTTGGTTGACTTCTAGGGTTTGTTCTCTTGAATACAGACATATTTATGTATAGAGCCATATGCATTAATGTTTTGTACAGCCATACACGTTTTATTATAGAGCTGATTTACGGTTGAGAGAGGTTATCCCTAAGTTCATATGGCTGGACTAGTACTAGAGCATACAACGGTATGTTTAGCAATATTTTGGCATGTTTTTATCACCGCCGTTGGTGTTAACTGTTAGGTAAGCAGGAAAATTGTTTCATCATTCCGAGCATACCGACAATACAAACGGATGTCCGATAGCAATCTTTCATGTTTCAATATGTGGAATAAACGTTCTGAAATAGCCGCAGTATTGGCGTATGATGTCAATAGTGAGTTGTTAGTAAACAAGCATCCTACGATACACTGAGAAATGACTGTAAATTGGAAACTTCCATGACTGGATGAATTACAGAACCAATTAGCTAGGAAGTTTGGAATAAACCGCAGTATTGTGACGACAGAAATCCTATTAGTACTGTGTGAATTTATCGCTAGTAAAACATAAAGGGATACGTGTTTTATCAGTCATGTGTTATAAATAAATTAATGGTTGCTGTTATAGTAAGATAATTTAAAGTAGCTCTGTTGGTTTTATGACGGTTATAGCCATAGATTGGTGTTATTTTTTTTCATAAGGTCCAAGACCTATTTTTTAAGGGAATTTTTATACAAAAATATTTATGTAGTATAAGGGTATCACTATTTCATAAATTGTTTTTTTAAACAAAAAGCAGATACTTTTAAAGTGAGTTTGTTAGTTTGGTGTTTAGCTATTTATCTTGATATTATCAGAAGCCGCAGATTTTAATTCAAAACAAACGTTTTAAAAGTACAGCATATTTATGCGGTGACGTATTACTTCGTGAGAAAAATAGAATTTTAAAACTAAGTATTTTTCTAGTAATTCGCATTTTATTAACGTGATTAAGTTGGGACCTTTTCTTATCGAAGACAAGTCTGTTCATGTTTAATAGTAGGACATAAAAGGGGACTTTAAAGATGTAAGATAGCCTACTTAGTATTTAATGGCGATAGGAATATTGCAGGCAGGTAAAACAGCAATAAGAAACACTGTTGAGTATTTATATTCAAAATTAAAATGAGTCATTATGGCATTGCCCACGTTTTTTCTAAACATGATTCTATTTTTTGCAACAGTTGCATTTGAATGACATTTGATTGTGACACAAGGACATTGCTTTTGTTTGCTATACATATGACATTATTATTAATTACAAAGCTAAAAAATAACACTTCCGTCACGGTGCATGTATTTATTATACAACATTATAAGTCAACTACATTGCTTACTCTTGTATAGGGTAAAAATGAAGATTTACCATTTTGTTTCATACAACATTGACAAAGGGTGATTTAGTGATTTTTTAACAATTGCTAATTTTAAGTAAGGCGATCGTGAAATACGTAAACAATTTCAAGATGGTATTGTGCAAGTCTTATGAAAGTAAAATGATTAAAAAGGTAACATTTTTAACTTTATGGCTTGATAGATAGAAAATGAAATAAACCATTTATTTCCTATTGATATCAACGATTAAGGTTATAAAAGAGGTAAAAGGATTATTGTCTGTGACTAACATTTGGTATGGATAAAAATGTTAAGGTATTTCAGTAAATGTTAAAATTTATTTTTATCTTAATATTTGACAGGATCCAAAATATAAGTATGGATATAATCAAATAAAATCTGTCAGGTACGAGTTTAACGCTAACTGACGTTCCCTGAATAACACGTCTTTATTATTTACTAGCTGTCCCGGCAAACTTCGTATCGCCCTACCAGTCAATGAATGTCTTGTTACTTATTAACAGAATTTCATTTTTAATTACTTAGGTATATCATCATCCCCTTACCCCGGTCCCAATTAATTACTTGGGGTCGGCGCAATATCTCTTTTTCCACACATCCCTGTCAGCCGTCATGTTTTCAATCACCCCTTTCTTTTTCATATCTTCAGTCACGCACTCCATCCATCTCTTTTTTGGCCTTCCTCGGCTCGGCCATCCATCCACTTTCATGTTCATCACTTTTTTTTCCTACATATGATTAATTCCTTCTCTTAATGTGCCCATATCACGACAGACGGTTTCCTTTCATCTTTTCTATCACAGTAGCTACTTTCAGACTTACCCTAAAGTATTCATTTCTGACTCTGTCACTCCGTGTTATACCACACATCCATCGCAACATTCGCATCTTTGCTGCACGCAGTCGTCTTTCGTAAGTCTTCTTCATTGACCATTTTTTTTTCTTTTTCAGCACAAATGCTAGCTCCCTTGACCTACCATTTATCGTACCTACATTCCAACTTGCATACCTCAATCTCATTTCCCGGGCTAGTGTCTTAAGTTGCCCCCGCCCGGGCTGGTGTAACAAACCTTGCCCAATTCTTATAGGAACCGGGTGCTGCCCCTGCGCGTCGGCTACGGGGGACGGCCTAGGCCCTGTCACTTTTCTTATTATACATACTGTATAAATGTTTTGGCAAATGTTTTACGGCCGCCCGCCTGTCTGACTCTCCTTGGGGCTTTCGTTCTTTTGGTAAAGGGGTAGAGATAGCGTGTGTTTGGGTACAGGATATTGCAGGTAAGGATATTTGGCCTGATGGTAAGGATGCCACAGTCCCGGATAAGGAAGAACTGGGAGACTCCAACAGCTCGGGGGGCCGAGGTCGCGAACTCATAGCCCTGTTCCATGACTGGCTAGATCAATGGAAAAGGCATCCCCTGATCATTTATTAATATTTCTTGAAGGAGATTTAGAATATTTTAGATATTCAAGCATAATAAAAATTAAAAAATTAGGTACTACCAAGGAGATTTGCTACACAAAATAAATTTCTGAACGCACGCCTTAATATTTGATAGCCAAAAAATGTCAATCCATTGTCATGACAATTCTGCATTTTTAACATCTAAAATACGCAATAATTCGAATGTTATAGATACATATTGTCGATTCAAAATGCTTATTTTGATAAGTTCTTTTATTTGAGGGGGCCTCTAACTGCATCGACGGGATAAACATTAAATGACAGGAAATTTTGTATGGTGTTAAAGTTCAAAATGACTTAAGTATCATTACGAACCTTTTGTATGGGAATATAGAAAAGTATTATTTTTAGGCCTTTTCAGGCAATTATTAAAATGTATCTCTCCGTAAGAACAATCCTCGTACTTCAAGGAATATTATAAAAAAAAGAATTAGCGAAATCGGTTCAGCTGTTCTCGAGATTTGCGCTTAGGAACACATCGAGCAATTCATTTTTATAACATAGAATTCCTCCACTACGATTTAAACTTTATTGTATTATATTAAAGTTCAAATTGACTTAATTATTAAAACGAAACTTTTGTATGGATAAAGAAAACAATGAAAAGTCCCACGGGAACGCTATCGAACGGGATAAAAAGTATCCTATGTTTTATTTCCGGTTCTAAGCTACCTCTCCACCAATTTTTAGCCATATCACTTCAGCCGTTCTTGAGTTATAGGTAAGTGTTGTAACAAACACGACTTTCTTTTATATATATAGATAATATACTTTTTCCGTGTTCTGAAGTGCGGCAGGATGAATTGACATATTAGTTGGTTGTCAAATCTACAAAAAATATAAACAAATAATCTGACAGATTAACAACTGAAGTTAGTCGGAACGCGACATTAGATTCTCCAATGCACACGCGAATTTGAACTTTATGCAGCGGTAATAAATTAAAAATTGACTCTCCATTTTATTTAGATAACGTTTGTATGGGAAATAGAAAAGGGCTGTTTTGAGGGTTTTCCCGGCAATTATTCGAATTTTTTTCACCTTTTAAACCTTCCCTAGACCTCCACGAACATTTTAAGACCAAGATAAGATAAATCCGTTCAGCCGTTCTCGAGTTTTAGCGAGACTAACGAACAGCAATTCATTTTTATATATATAGATTAAAATAATGTAGTGTGTCACTGGCAGTTAAATGAAAATATTAAAAAAAATGCGATTCAAGCAATTTAAAAAACCGATTTATTTACATGCATTCCAAATTCAACATAGCATCGAGCGAAATTGCATAAATTAATTTGGTTGGCACTAAAGTTCGGTAAACCAGACACCAGCAGATCAATCATGCCAACATCAAATAACAATCACCATACGTAACACTAATATACGAGGAAACGATAAACTAACGAATTTTAGATGGATTTCCTTTCTAAAGTTATGTCACTTGCTCATAGTATTTGTGTCTTTTCCATAAAACGGCAGACTTAGGCTTTACCAATTATACGATAAAATTGATGTTCGACAGATCAATAGGCTAATTAAATAAGACTTGATGTTCAAAGCACAGATGTCGAAAAGCCAGTTTCAGTGATGAACCATAAATTCGGTGCCCTCAATTATAGAAGTGATAAAAAAGATGTCTTAATGTTTGAAACCTAAAAAGTCTAATGTGCATATTTTAGGCGTGGTTTAGAAGATATGACTAAAAGTTTATTTTTATTTTTATTAATGATTTCGAAATAAACCATAAAAAATCATAAAAGTTGTGCTACTACGGCGCAGATATAAACCAGATAAAGTCAACGATACCCACAGAGGTGATTCACTCCTCCACTTGACATATACGGAATATGTAAATAATCGAAACGCACCAACGCTTGTAACTTGATATTTACTTTCTCTGCTTATTATCATGACAAACACATAAAAACGATGCAAATCTCCTACTGGCTTTTCTAAGAACATAATGATCCGTTTGAAGACGGATATAAAATGTCGCAATGCCATATCAATTAGTTTTCTATTGGTTGCTTTTAACAAATAGATTTTCCATTAAGAAATTCTTATCTGGAGTGCATAAATGTGCTCAAAAATATGCAATAGTCTCGCCTCCTATTACGTGAAACAAGAACCAAACGAAACTTCAGTGTGGAAATACACTTCTACCTACCACTTTGGGCCACAGGCGTGAGTGCATGTAATGTATGTCTTTAGGCCATAGGATCGTAGTTGCCTTAACAGTTTTGTAAGTTCCGGAACTAACACCTCATAGTCAGTTGTGTTAACAGTGCGTAACTGATAGTTGGGTTTCTTTACTTATCAAATATCCAGAGATTCCGTTGTATTTGTCTAATATTATATATACTGCTATAAGGTAAAAAGAATGAACATACAATATATGTAGTGTTGCCCAAATTCAGTCTTGGTCTTGCAGTCTTGGTCTTGTTCTTGCGTTTTTGCAAGACCAAGACCAAGAACAAGACCGCGTATTTTTAGCAAGACCAAGACCAAGACTGACCGTGCAAGACTTGAGCAAGAACAAGACATAGCCTGCAAGACTCTTGCGTCTTGCAACTAGGACTTAGCGCTATTTCACGGAGTAGTTAGGTGTAACAGTTCGGTGTATAGGTACGCTTAGGAATTCTATGAGACGCAAAAAACTGTATGAAAGAATATGAAAAACTGGACCTATGCGCATTACGACTAATACCATAAACATACCTACATAGCGAATAAAAAAATATCCATTAAAATCAAACTGAGTGCATGCATAGTTATGTTTTAACCATCGACACTTTGATAATGCGGCATCAAAGGTTTTGTACTTACTTCTCAAAGTTAGTTAGTTCGCTTTTCGGAAGTACATGGTTATGATACACGCGCCGGCGGCTTCTTTTGAAAACATATACAACAATCGTTGCCGCCGCGCCGAAATCACAACATTTGACACTATTTGATTGCCGCCACAGGGCGTAGGTTAAAATATTCTTCTTCTTTAAAATACAGTTCTTTAAAATACAGTCAAGTTATTGTAATTAATTTGTTTTTTTTACATGTTTTAGCAAATGTAAGCTTATTAATCATAAATGTTTATTAAGAAACAGTTACTTCCATGGAAAACGACGTATAGGTCAGTTGATTTTTCGAATTTCTTATCAAATCTTCTGTTATGTATTTATTAATCTGCTTGATCTTTACTATGGCTATGTTAATTCAAGCTCACAATGTTCCAATTCTAATACGTTTTTCTAAGATTTAAAGTAAACTTTAATAAATAGTAATAAACTAATAGGTAATTGCAAGACTTGCAAGACTCTTGCTGCAAGACCATGACCAAGACCAAGACTGGGAGCGCAAGACTAAGACCAAGACCAAGACCAGGTGTATTGACGCAAGACCAAGACCAAGACTGGCTAAGTCTCGTCTTGTTCTTGCATTTGGGCAACACTAAATATATGTATACCGACTACCCGAGCGCTCTACATGTTTTGTTCTTTCTGCTAATCACATTTCATATGTTAATTTTATTTTCTGCAAAAAATACGTACTTTGATATTGAATAAAGAATTTTGGTAAAATCATTGTGACATTGCTTAAAAGTCAATTAATGTTTGCAAAAAAATCTACAACTAAGCAATTGCAAAATTGTAATATCTATCGAGTAAGGAAAGAGAGTTAAGTAAACTGATTTGTTCGTGCACTACATAATTTGAACGCAGAACAATATGATCGACTACGTGCGAATTATAGTTGACGCAAGCCGAGCTCGTGTTGTGCCAAACAAAGAACTCGTTAGTCATTGCCTATTATTGCTTTTAAATCTGGGGTAGATATTTTTCTACAAAGTTGCGAAACTTATTACGGTTGCAATCCTAAATAACATAAATTATTTCATGCTAGATTAAAAGACAACTTCCTTAGCTATAAATACGGCAGATGATATAATTCCGGTCATAAAAATCATAGTAGAATGTCATATTACAGGTAAACTTGGTTACTAGGTTAATATTTTAGATGATAGTTTAACAAATTGGTGATAATAAATCAGTATAATCTCAAATATCATTTACCTGGTTGTTACATCTATTTTTATATTATGCAGCCTGATACCATTTATGTATTATAAAAACTTATTAAAAATTGTTTATATCTAGGTATTTGGTATTTGTTATTTTGGTATAGATTTAGTGAATTATAATATTGTAATAGGTATTTATATTTACTTTCCCAAAATCTTTAATTACTTTAAACTTAAAGCATTAAAATTACTTTTAAAAAGTAGTCTGTAGTCCAAAACATGAATCCGAAATATTTGCTTGGTTCAACGTGCTAATCTCAGTAACTATGGATTTATTTTTCTGTGTTGAAAAGTCCATTTATAGTAAAATTTAATAGCCTTTATATCACCGTGGCCAATAAGAGTACAGCAACAATAAAAAAAATGTGGTCAAAAACGGGAAAAGTATTTCTTTTGATTTCCACTCACTGGTTTATAATGCTTCATACACACAAAACATATACTCATACATATACAAGATTATCACAGGTAATAACGCATAAAGAATAGGATGTTAACACGTTGAAAAATAATTTATTGCTTGTAATAATGTGTAACATTAATGATTGTTTGGATTGCTTTATTAACAGTCTATTAATTACAGTCAGAAACTAGTATTTCATGTATAATTTGCAATAAATATTTTAATTAATTATAGCAATGCCAACATGTTTTATAATTTGCGTAAATAACGAACCAGTCGTGCTATGGGCACTGCTGGTATTTTTATAGAAGCCCAGCTCGGTTTACAAATTTCCTAATAATAATCTCTAAGCTATACACTTTATTTAACCAAAGCAAATTGATTTATAATTAATACTATCCTGATTTCGCTACACACAATTATAAACTAGAAGTTACACAATTAAGTACCTACCGACTCTGGCTATGGGTATACTTTGTATCAAGATAGAACAGTGATGGATGTATTAGTTAATGGTAACTAGTTATAAAGTGGTATTTAGGACATAAACTTTCAGTTAAGCGTCTATCTCTATAGTTGCATCTTCATAAGCCTAAGCTGTTACTCACACAATCAACAGGAAATTCTAAGACATGACTATACCTGTTCTGAAAAGGCAGTCATTTAAACCAATTTACAATTCCAAACAGTTTTTTTCAATGTTTTCAATCCCATTGGTTTTTATTATTGTTTCATACAGTTTTAAATCGGCTTAATCAATTATATCTCTTCCGTACGGCTTAGTAAGATCTAAACGTGCAACGTAGATGGATTTGCTTCAGGTGTTAAACAAATGAAATTAATAGCTGCTATAGATAGGTGTGGATGTAAACTGTTATGGTTTCCGTGTGATCACGTGTGTGAGTGAAGGATTAGCCTCGCTCGTGACATTGCGCCTCGCCCGAGGTCGTCACGTGAAGATGAATGTACACTTAATTAGGAAGCCATTTCAATGTGTCCTTTGATGTGTTTGTGCTGAAACTAGTCGCGCTTCGAGAATTTTGCTAATCCGATTGCGATGTAGTTGTGTTTGCAATACTTGAAACAATCGCAGTAGTTAATTAACCTAACGAAATAATTATCACCGCTTTATTAGTTTTTTGTTATCAGACATTTGATTCAGAGTTGGAATAATGCAGTTGTTCGTACTAGCAATGTACACATACATTTTCTCTATTTATTAACATCACAAATTATCATCATGAGCACGATAAACACCAGTTGTACGTAAGTTAAGTTAAATATCAGGCCAGCGGGTGGCAGGCGCTCTTTCTGGCCTGCTGTCCAACCTGGAAGGTCCGGGCATCCCTTGCCGAAGGATGTACATGGGAGTCATGCGGTCTATGGCGTTGTATGGGAGCCCAATTTGGGCCGAGTCCCTGAGCAAGCGCTGCGTCGCTCTTCTGCCCAAGCCTCAGCGTGCGCTGGCGCAGCGAATGATCAGGGGCCACCGCACGATCTCCTACGAGGCGGCCTGCGTTCTGGCCGGGTCCCTGCCGTGGGACCTTGACGCCAAATTCCTCTCGCGTTTATTCCATCAGCGGGAGGAGGCTTCGGCTCGTTGAGGCACTGAAAGCCTTCCTCCGTACGGCCGCCGTGGAGGAATGACGAACCAGGCTGGAGAATCCCAGTGCTGGTGCTAGGACCGTCGAGGTAGTGCGTCCTGTCTTCGACCAGTGGGTAGACAGGCGCCACGGTGCGGCAACATTCCGCCTGACGCAGGTGTTGTCGGGGCATGGGTGCTTCGGCCATTTCCTGTGTCGGGTGGCACAGAAGGAGGAGTCAACCGTGTGTCACCACTATGACAACTGTCTGGATGACACAGCCCAGCACACACTAGAAGAGTGTCCAGCCTGGGAGGTGCAGCGCAGCGCTCTCCGCGCTATTGTCGGTGGAGACCTCTCGCTCCCGGCCGTCGTCTCTTCGATGGTCGGGAGTCCGAAGTCCTGGCGAGCGATGCTCTTCTTCTACGAGTACGTCATGTCGCAGAAGGAGAGCGCGGATCGGGATCGCGAAAGAAGCGATCCCGCCCGCCAAAGACGTCAGAGAAGGAGGCGCCGGGTCAACAGAGTCAATTAGACCCGGCGCCCTGCCCTGTGGCAAGGGGGCGTTAGAATCTCACCACGGTATCCCCTGCCTGTCGTAAAAGGCGACTCAAAGGGGTCCTCGGGGTCGCTGAGCGCGCTGCGGGGGCAGCGCGTCCTCAATGAAAGAGACCCCGAGCGGGGCGGCGGCACTGTGGCCTGTGTACGTCGCGGGCGCCTATCCACAACCAGGGCGCCCAAACCAAGCTAACTGCGGGGGCGTAACTGCGCCCCCTTTTAACTCCAAGACGTCCGAGACAATTACGTCTCGGAGGCGCACCGGGCGGCTGTGGTTAACGGTGGGCGCCTCTCGCTCACGTACCATGGTCGCCCAATTTGGCGCGGAGATGGCCACCGGGGGGTTTTGGTCGGTATGCCGGTTTAGGGATTTCGTTAGGGACCCAGCCTGGCACTAACATCTGCGCGGACATGACGTCGCCGCGCACCGGGCTGGAAGACCGGTGACCCCGACATACGCTTCCCGCCCCCAACTGCCCCCGGGTTGGCGGGAAGTAGAGCCATAAACAGCTTTCCCCTCGATAACAAAAAAAAAAACATCAGGCCAGTCTTAAATCGATTAATATCGATAACACTACTCATTTGTATATCAATTTATTTCCAGTTACTACGTCGTGAATTTACAAATCTGCCACAATATTGAAACAAAGAGGGCTCGTGACATACATCAGAACAAACGATGCATTGAAACATTTATAGGTTTCGTAAGCACTCGATGCGAGGCAATCTGTGATGACATTCGATTCCCCTGGGAAACGAGTTGCTCAAGTAGAAATCGTCAATTTCCCTCGCACAGTCGATTTTGCATGCGGCCGTGTTTCCTAAACGCTGCTAACGTAATTGACTTGTGCACTCACCCACTTTGATCAGACGAGCAAACAAAATTGCAAGTGGGTGTGAACAACCATTTAACTGTCTGTGAAACTAATATGTCATTGTATTCCATTTGTACATCCATTACTTTTAATGAAGATCTGTAGATACTTGAACTCGATTGAAGCCTGTTAGCTGTTACATCTCAACAGGTCGTAACAACGTAATTACTACATGACTTTCTTGCTTGAAATTACCTTCTAATTTTAGTGCAGATTGTTTGCTGTATTTTATTTTTACGTTTTATTCTGTATTAAACTAAATTTAAAGACAGGCTATCATATATTGATTTACTAATACATCTGAGCTAAATAATTTTGGGTTTTGATTAAATAGTAGTAGTTGTATTCGGCAATGGAGACCTTTGAATAGAGGTGCGACTTGACTTACTATCGCTTGAATTTTAATTTCATTAAAATATTGGACAATACAAAGGCTTTGATTTGAAGGATTAAATAATCACGAACATAAATATGCATGACCAATTTGGCATTAACCTTAAGCGGTTTTTATTTGATCAACGAAGAAACGAATTCAACTAATGGATTTATTTCAAAAATACAAAGTTGGTATCACATGATTCACAAATTCCTAAGGTCGACACATTAAATAAGGTTCTACGAGATAAATTATTCTTATTTTTGGACATTTATACTCAGATACCTTTGGCCCTGAAAATGAAAAGGATACCAAAACTCGTTATTTTTAAAATATGTTATAAAGTGTACATTATAAAGTCTCTATTTGGTCCATCGACGTGTTTCTATGATACCATTTGTTTTAGCCGACCTAGTATTATTTGTCTAGAACAAGCTTCATTATGCTTGGGTTACTAGTTAGCCAAATAGTCATACCTCATTTAGTAAACCGCATCATTAAACTATGTGAATGCTCAATTCATATTACCCCAGTTTGGTTATGTTGCTTTATTTAATCACCGTACTATACTAGTTAGTACCTAAAAAGAAACAAAACCATTTTGAGTGAATGCATTAAACTTCAATCAACACTAAAAATCTTTCGCGCTGTGTTCTTACGTTTTTTGTGGCCTAATTTAATTTGCAGCCTCGTCGTCAATCATTACAACTGGTTTTATTAAAGCCATTGGTGCAATTTGTTTACTTAACGCATATTTATTTCCCGCTTACAAATGTGCATCAGCCTCAATATAAGTCCCACTAACTCACGCTCCATTAGTACGGTTAAGTTTTGCATAATAAAGCACGCTTGCAACAGAGGAAGTGCGCATGAATGAACTAGCCGAGTTTGGTCTATACGTTTTGAAACATTCTATCACATTATTATCATTGGAAACTTCGACATCGAGCGAGGGTGACACGCCCAGATTTTGTCAAATCACAAATCGGACATATTCACGAAGTACTAAGAACCTATAGAATATAAGAAAGTGAAAACAAAGAATAACAGTCATACGTTCATTAAGTTGTTATTGGTGCGGTTGACCTTCATTTGCCATTACATATGTGTATTGGCAAATGTAATCAAGATATTCTTCGACATTACGACTCACTGCCCTCGTAAAAATTATAGGCCTACTCCGACTCACCACGTAAGAGAACGCGAAGGATTTCTGATCGATCTAAATAACTCGTATTAACTCAAGTGAACATTAATTCTGCAGTTTCAAACTGTATTCGTATTTGTTTCAATTTCAACACGTAACTTTACCGTGTCGTGAATAGTTGAATTTAATACAGATATTCTAACAGTTTGTTCTATGCAAGTTTACCTGTTTATTTATACTTGGTAGGAGATTCAGACATTTCCAAAAAGGTTTTCAATAAAAAAACTCCATTAGTTTAACATAGCACAAACCAATTTCATTTCATTTTATCTTGCGTCTGACATAGCGCAGTTGCTGGTTGTTTATAAATGAATCAGCAAATATTAAAATTATATTACCTTCGGATTAAATTCGAAGTGCGTAAAACAGTGAACAATTCATGTCCTTGGTCAAGTAATAAGGTAGTATTTATAAAGTTTCTCAAGCATATTTTACGTCGCATGCAAATGGCATAGCATCGCAAAGACCGTGACACTGCAGACCGTTACTAATGATCGATTCACAACGGGCATGCTTTGCTATTAACATGCATAACTAGGCAATTTTATTCACACGATAAGATAAACCGGATAAGTTACAAATAAAAACGTGTTAGATGTAAACGCAATCGGCCATTGCCACCTCCACGCTGTCGTTAAACTGTGTGTAAATATTTAAACTTCAATTTATTTTTAAATTTAAATTGTTCTAAAAACTATTCATTAATAATTTATTATTTTATTCAACAGACGCCAGTGTCATTGAGTTAAAATAATTATCTTAATTTAAAGTCGCGTAAGTAATGTGTTTATCAATGCCACATAAAAAATATCTACATGGCTGTGCGCTAGCTGATCTTTGCCTTCCATTACGTATACAGAAAACTTGTTTTTTTTTTCAAAAGTAATTGACTGCTAGAATAAATTACATAATATGTTTAATTTACATAATTCCCAAACTTAATATTATTTTAAATTTTATTCGTATGGCGTAACAATTTCTATAATTATAAATTCTATTATACTATGTAATGGCACGAGTTATAAAAATTACATTAATTGCGATTTCATTTATTGAGCCTTCACTATCGGCAAAAAAAAGTCATTTTTTGTACAAAAGTTATGAAAATATTCTATGCGTAGGCCGCAATTTGCACATCAAATTAACATGATCTATCATGTTGACTAATTTATTTTTAAGGGGTAAATAGAAATAACACAAATAGGCCTTGTTGATCAAAAACAACATGTATTCACATATTTACCCCTGTATCCTAGAGGTGTATGTGTTTTTTAAGTTCATGTCATTAAGTAGTTGGAAAGTTTCATTATCAGCCCATATGTAGGTACATGCATTATTCACACGTCCCCCTACTGGCCACTGGCTTCCTCTACAAGTGAGAGGGTTTAGGCCCTCGTACAAAATAAGAAATAATGTTGCCGTTTTTCGGGGTCACTTCCAGTCTCTGTGTTGCGAGATTGAGTTTTTATTTAAATCCTGATTCCTGACTTATGGAAAACCTCAATTTCACTTTGACTCGGTAATCGAACCCACTCCGAAAAGTCTTACACTTATGCCGTAAACTCAACGAGGCAATAAAAACAAAACCAAGAAATCTAATTACGTACAATAACAGATAAATCTGATATTGGATCTTCGGCTTCGCATTACGGTAATATGTTGACAGACAAGGAAGCGTAAGAACTCGTAGTGACCGCCTTTGGTCTCGGTTTGTTGGTAGTTACACAATACCAATAAATTGGAAACGGAAACAAGTAATAATTGGATTTAATTATATTGGATGTAAATTCGCCTTTGCTAAGCAAAACTCTTCTGATGACATGTGCCTTGGTAGCCGTTTGAATATTTGCTGTTAAGTGGTAAGCACTTTAAGGGCTTGAATACCAATGTCCGTAATGGCATCTGTCAGACAGACAATTCCGACGACCGTGGTCAAGCATTATGGGACACTCTCTAATACTGTGAAAGGATTGCATTATGCATACATAAGGCTTCGTTGTACTACAATATTGAATCAACAAAGCTTCTAAATCCATTGTCTTACATTTAGTAAGTGAACTCGAAGGTTTTCGTGCCGACCAATCTGATTAGTACGAATGGAAAGTTGCAAGTTACTATTTAGTACGGCTGCGCTGCTTGACAAAATATTAGATTTTTTTCACGCTTTCGCCGCATTATAAGTATAAAATTGATTACTTACACTATAAAAGAAATGTTCGCTCACGGCTATGGGCTTCTCTATCTCGCTTATTGACGTCCATATTTCAAATTGCCTATTAGCTAACACGAACCAACCGAAACGTAATGTTCTCGGTCTCCACAACCGAGCAAGTGTCATTACGAGCTTCACACATCATCATAATAAAGTATCTTTTACTATATCGCCGCGCTACAAGTAGATCGATTTTTTGCGGATTTGTTTCCTAGTCTTTATATTTGTACGGATATTATGTCAGTTTGTTAATAAACTTATATTTATTTATGCACATACAACGCTAATGACGCTGAATTAATGCATAAATTTGATTGTGTATTATTGCAAGGTACGAGTATTTGAAAAAAACACTCTTTGGAACACAAGCAATTAAAAAAAGCAAAACGTTGCTGTGAATGAAAAAAAACAATGGAGATTAGAGAATGTTCGAACATGTTCCTAATAATTGTCGATCA
This sequence comes from Cephonodes hylas, assembly GCA_030295005.1. Classification (NCBI taxonomy): domain Eukaryota; kingdom Metazoa; phylum Arthropoda; class Insecta; order Lepidoptera; family Sphingidae; genus Cephonodes; species Cephonodes hylas. Next base: position 8,983,405 of record AP025362.1, on the reverse strand, counting down.
ATTCAGCAGTTACATTCAATTAAAAATACATCACATGGAAAGTACCAGCCTTCAACAGGAAATTTCAATTGCTATTATTAAAATACAATACGACCGTCTGAACATGGGAACATTGTTGGACATTGTGTTTAAAATAGTCATGCGAAACACATTGCCCTCTCATAACTCGACGGAGATTTTTCAAAACGTAACCTGAATTCTTTTACATTAATTATGTTAGACGCACTTGTGATATAATCGCTTTAAATGAATATTTTCGCGATCGTTATATAACAAAAGTGTGTCAACGAAGGAGGTTTATTAATTTTCCTTGTGATAAAAATCTTACGTGTTGGGTATAAATAATAAAGTACTATAAAGATTAACTTGTTTGGTAAAAGGTATAGAATGACTTTCTTTATATTATTATTTTGCATTTAGGATTAAATTAAAACTACGTAATTTCTTTGTGACAAATGGATAAATCCGACATAAAGTTTTTACCTATTTACTCTAAATGTTACTCGACCACTTAAAATATGCCATAAAACGCCTAGAATTATGTACAAATATTTTTAGAGCCTAATGTAAATCATAAATGCTACTTATGTGAACCGAGATTATCTGTGACACAGAATTGATACAAAGACGAACACAGAAATTCAACAAATTTTGTGGGTCATTGACATTTTTATCTACAAAGGCTTGCCAGGCATGCATTTATCTTTTGTGGCCATTTCCAATTACATCAAATGGGTTTTAGTAAAAGTCTTGCTTTGTAAACACCGGCTAGTCTGTGCTTCAAGAATGGCTAAAGTCTAAAGCCAACCGTAATTGCAAATGCTAACTATATATATCTTTCTTCGTCTAGTTCGTTTTCACTCAAATATAGTACACCATTTGCTGCTGAAAGTAATATAACAAAGCAAATATTTTCATCGTAAAATAATGTATTAATACGCCTAGTAGTATCCAAAGATCATGTTTACTGAAGTAAATTTTAACACATTGTCGAACCAAAGTAATTTTACTTGCTAATAACGAGTGTGTATCACGCTCATCCATTTTTTAAATCCTATACCATACGAACATTAAAAAGTCATTAAACTTTAAACAGGCTGTTTAGAGCATAAAAGCATATTGAGTGCTAATTAACAGCAAATACGATGAACGCTGTATAAAAACAAGTATCATTAAATTTGTTAACCCGGTTAAAGTAATTAAGATAAATAAACAACCGTTTAAAGTATATAATTAGACTTAAACCATAGAAATTGGTCACTATTGAAGTTTAATATAAAACACAGTGTTTATGTTGTATTTTGTACTTACCATAGTGTACACAATTACAGCAGTCAAATATAGTTAGTGGAAATAATGAAGCCAATCAGTAATTTATAAATATCGTCATGCGGTTTGTTTTAAATGTATATAACTGCATATTTTTTTCTAACAGCGTTTTAGTTACGCAATTTTTCCTTTCCAAATATACTATTATTTTCATAGTTCATTTCCTCTTATACTACGTTTCTACTGTAATATCTATGTATATGCAACACCTGCTATGTATAAACTGTTCCTGCCTATGTAATGGGTATTTGGTAGAGATACCACAAAGCGATAACTTTACATGGTTTTTCCATTAAATTTCTTTACTTGAGATTTATTTTACAACTAGCGTTAGCTTCGATACCATCTGCTTAGGCTTCCGGTTTCCATCCAAAGATAAAATAAATACAAATATGTAATTGAAATAGAAATTTGTTATGACATTAAACTAGAAGAAAATACTCTCTCAAATTTTATGCAGCATGTTTGTATTGAAAAGTAACAAAAAACTATCGTTTACAATATTGGTAGAATACAATGTCCGTACAAAAAAGCTATTGTATTCTACGTACGCATCGATCTGATTTCTACAATATAGCAGTTTACCGTACGTTCGCCGTAAATGCATTGATAGTTAATGACAGAAATGGCTAGTTTGTCATTAATGCGCTATTCGTGCCAGAAACAAACAGTGAAAGTGTTGGTTTAGTGCGGCGTCGCGACCGCCTTCAGTCACTCCGGCAAGACCTCTTTTTGCATGAAAATATTTTAATATAGGTGTTTACGGTGCATTGTGTGAGCTAATTGCCAGTGTCTGGTGTATTATGATGGATTACAGGCGGGTTCGACGCTCCAATGAGCACTACCTGACGATCTGCAGATACTACCTGTTATGTGATATTTCAGACTTCACATTCTATTTGTAGCAGAGTATTTTATCATAGAGTGCATCGAATTTAATATATTTTAATGATGTAGAAAAGTATAGTGAAATTTGCATACGTAGAAGTTATTTATATGGATTTTCTTAGTGATGTCAGATTATTTATAGACTTTAAATCATATCCAGATTTATTGGGAAACTTATAAAAATAAAAATAAAGCAACTGAATTTTTATTAGAAATACAAAATTATATTACTGGAATCTACTTTACTCAAGCATAGTAAACAGAGGAATTGAGAGCGACATTGGAATGGAAAGTTTGATTTGTATTTTCAGCAGTAAATAATGTGGTTGAAGAATGAATGGAGAGGTGGGTCGATATAATTCGGTACATTACGTTAGTGTTTCGAGTGCCGATATTGTAAAGCGATAGATGTTATATGATCGGCGGAGATAATATGCGATTCCTATCAGGTAATTTTCGTAAATTGCTTATAAATTTAGAATATTTAGGTTCATATCTCGCAACGTACAGGTATAATTATTAAATATTCAAGCTAACTCCACATATGTTATAAGTTATATAAGCAAAATTTTTACGTTTATATTCAGAGTTTTGCTGTAGTTTTAATTGAAATTGTGTTTTAGATTTTCCAGCGATTTTACATTTTCTTTAACACGTAGCTAGAAGGCGTAACTACATTTATTTAATATTGTCACATATTTATAAATTAACAAAAAATAATTTAACCGAAAAATGCCTTCTAGAAGTATTAGTTGAAAATAATACCATATTTAACATCGAACATGTCTTTAATTGCTCGAGGTTAAATATTTGTAAATTAAAAGCCAATATACTAAAGTTGCTTAATAATTACGATGTTAAATTAACAATATGGTAAATTTAAAACCTAACTAATCGTGGCCGCCACAAACAAGACAGCAATCAAAAATCTTTTTGTGTTTAACGAACTGTAAACATTCATTGGTCATGAAAGACAAAAATTACGTCATTCAAAATCGAAAGGACAAGTTTATTGTATTGTTTTTTGCGTAATGATGCGTGAAACGACAAGTGTGTTATTGGGTTTATAGGAAGTATAATTTATTATTAACGTTGTATTGTTAAGTACGGTTAGATAACAAAAATATGTTTCAATTACGCCATCTGCCATTTAATCGAGGACGCTTCCATAGCGTGAAGGCAGCGCTTGTCGTAAAGGTCACGATATGATTGACAATCGAAGCTATTCATAGTCATGAGGCCAAATTCAATGAACCGTGCTTATGCTATGTCTCAATATTTTGCCACAAATTAGTGCTCGGGTCATTTTATAATGGTGAGAAATTAGTATACGGCCTATAAGACCAGTTTAAAAGGTTGAAGGATCTTTGTATAATTTTGTAGGATGTTTTATTAATATAAATATTAGCATATTTTAATTTCCTATCGGTTGAGGATATATTTTTCTACTTAATATTTTCGGATCTCCTTATTAAAAAAGACATATTAGGTATAGTTTTTCTGCTGGGATTTACACCATTTGTACGATGATGTGATTTTTTTTTTGCCAGAAAGGATTACATAGTTTTACATAAACTCTCTACTCTTATAAACTAACCTTACTAATATTAGGTATTGGGAATGTGTGTTATTCGCAAAGGACATTTTGTTTTGTCTGCATTTACCTACATCTACCTTCACGTGCTTGTACGATCACTTTGACATGTCATAATAAAAAAATGTACCTTTTTATGGAGGTACTTTGTCATCAATGTTGTAATGTTGAAATCGCAGGATGTGATGTTTCTTTTAGTCCGTATTACCATAAATTTATAGCTTTGGAACTAGCTTTATGGCTGTGTTTGTTTTAGATACAAGTTTATTTGATCAACATGGATTTAAAACGTCCAAATAATTATCGTTCGCCTATTTTTGGTTGCGTAATGTTTCAATAGACAAGTTTAGTAAATAGCTAGTGTTCATTGTATATAGACGTAATCTAGTGTTGTTTAGAAGTTATGAAGATGTTTATGAAGAGTCACGCATACTTCAAAAATAGTAGGCCAATATGTTGGACTAAGTCTAACCTTCTCAACCGCATGGGAAGAATTAATTCTTGTATGAGGGTGTACAATGTGATGATGATGATGATGATGATGTATGAAAAATCTTTTATTGCCTGGTAACTTTTAATCATTATTAAAAAGTCGAGTTTCAATTATTATTCTATTATCTATACAGTTATCTCTCATACATGTTATACCATAAAATATTTTAATTACATCACTGCGTATGCGCTTTTTATGCATAAGTTTTATATTTTTACGATAAATATTGTGATAAAAACGATAATAAGCCCACAATCTTAATTGTATGAGAAAACAAGCTATTCCATGTACATATTGATTAAAAAGTCGTCCTGGGTGGAATCATGCATAAATGTCGTCCCGATGCTACGGTATATATAAGTACATTTGTCCTGGATGCAAAGCCTACTTCGCAACATTCCATCTATTTATTATACTATTTATTTTAATGTTTGTACCGTTTTATGGTTAAATCGCAGCTAAAGAAGAACAGAAAAAGAACAAATCTTTTATTATGACTGTATAGAAGTATCGATAAACTTAACAAAATTTAATAAAAAACTCATCTAACAGCTACAACTAAATCAGGTTGTGTGGATCTATTAAAGGTCGCTTTTCTAAAAGTATTTGTTTAACCACTATATTTAATTTACTATACAGAAATCAAAGCAGGCAGGCAGCATTTCTAAGAAAACAATTCCATTTTAACGGTGCAGTAAAACATCGGGAGGAAACCTGTCTTCGTGGTACTTCTGCACTAGGAATTCAACACTGCCATGTTTTATTAATCGAATGCAGTTTATTGAGCTTCAGACTCACTTAATTCGTAGGAGAATCGCAAGTAAATATACCACACTTACTCGTATAATTTTTAATTGTATAAATTACGAACTGCAAAATTTTGCTGTCATTAAACTTCACTGGAGTCATGAAGATTCATACGAATGTTTATAAAAGAAACGATAACACTGACTCATTTCTGTGTAATAAAGAATGCAATTTGTCAAATATTGCAACAACATGACAGAAGAAAGAGCATGTCCGAACATACAATAATGTAATTAAAATGACGCGTTGGTGCTTGCAACCGCAATCCGCAGTCACCAAGTTACATAGCAAATACACAAAGTGCTTACTGCGCAAATATTGTCACGTCATTGAGTTACAACACGCCGCTCTACAAGTTTGACACCAATACTGGTACATGGACAAATATTGTCGCTCCATCGGTGTAGAACGTGAGATCATATCATGAGATACTGGATTCCATTTTCAAGTAGTGCTAGGAGGTTTTCAAAAGTTAGACAAGAGGCTGTTTGTAAGGTTATATAGTTAATAGCTTCACTTCTGGAATATTGAAGCCCTTAGGCGACAGAGGGACTACAATTAGTACTCGTAATCATAAAATACTATATGGATCAATAATCATCATCAGCCCACACATTAATAATGAATTTCGTTAATTGTGTTACAGAATATTAGGAAATTCAGCTTAGGACATTTTAATTGGCTGTAATATTTCTTACAGTCACCGCAGGCATTTGTTCTCAAAATTAAGAGCAACAAGAGAAAAGATTACGCCTCACTACTCAAGTCTATTCGAAAAATGTCAGACTTTATAATAATTTGGGACATACTCAATTGGAATTCACGAGTGAATGAAATTTTGCCACTCAAATTGTCCCAAAAAACTAAATTGCCATCATATATTGTAAGTGAAGTGGCGAATATGTTTCGTCGCGCACATCAGAATATCGTTAACGTTGCGTATTGGTGCGTTGGAAATCTCATATATGCAAATGTAATGGGTGGTGATATTATATATATGGCAAATATAAGCGTAAAATTATATAAATCAGTCATTAGAGAGCGAAATTTGGATTGAACTGAAGAAAAAGCACGTCATGGAAGATCCAAAGTTCACAAAGTGTATTAATTTGAATGTTTCAAAATATTTTAAAATGTTTGTTACCATTTAAAATTTCCACAACTGGACACGAGTTTCAGCAAACATGCAACGTGATACTAATTGTTTTCAAGCATTGTTTTTGTAAATAATGTCTAATAAAATTAATAGGTCTAGTTAAGTCCGTTACATAACTGATCAAGATTCCAAAGACAGGAATTAAAAGGGTCAGTCTTAGTCTTATCAGCCTGCCTAGAATGAGTCTCTAAAGTCCATGTAACGGTTAGATTTATGTAGAGCACTTGGGCGAGGTTCACAAGTTTCCTTAAAACGTTTTTTCATCGCTGTTAAAGTAAACGGTAATAATTAAGCACAACTATTAGATCAGATGTTTGATCATTCGTCTTATATGTCGGTTTGACAGTTGCGTCTACTTATAAATATATCATTATAAGTAGGTACGTATACATCCCACTAGCAGGGTGAGGCTGAGACTGTAGTCCCCAAATAGAAATAAAATTGAAGAATTCGTGGTTTTTTCCATGTAATTAGATAAAGTCGTAGATAGTGATACAGTTATCCCTCGTCATGACACCTGCGACTATGGACTTATTTATTTATGCAATAATGCATATCGTACGATATAACTAACAACGTTCATGAATTCGTTGATATTTAACTGAGATATAAAATCCACTGATTCGACAATAGCAACTTTCATTCAACAACATAAATTGAAAATATTATTTCCATTCCTTATAGCCTTTTATGTCGTAAACTTTCTCTAATATTATTTAATTTCCGAACCAAACCATTCAGTTAAGCTAGATAGTAAACATTCATATAGTAATATTCGGTTTTGGATAAATAGTAGAAATCGACTTTTAAGTTATGACCTATACATAACTTCTACCGACAAAGAATAATCTTTCGAACTAAGGTATATTCGAACTAAGTAAATCTATTTTTCAAAGTCAAAAAAATCTTTTTTTTATATAAATGAATATTTTAAAATATTTAATGAATACGCTAGAAAGTTAAAATCTCGCGGTTTGGATTGTACTTAGCTTAAAAAGTGATGCAGGACCTAAATGTACACGTCAATGCCGAAAAAAAAATTAGGCTCGTAGGAAAGATCAGCACAATAATATTTTAATTTTATTTCATTTTCAGTTTTAAAACACTTCAAAAATATTTGAACAATCTCGATCATGTTTACACATAATAATTGATTTTCGTTCGTCTCTATTTTATTACATTTAAAAATACCGATTGCAGAATAATATTAATTGACACACCCAAACATTTTAAGCTCGAATTAACTTTGCAGTATTTTTTTGCTAGATATGACTTATGACAGAATTCATGACTGATCCATAATTTTATGAATAAAATCATATATGGCTGGGGAGAAATGTTCGTAATTAATATTATCGTATTTAAGTAACGAGTAAAGATTAAAGAGTGGTGACGTTTGATGTCTTCGATTCGTGACGTTGACGATTAAAGTATATTACTCATATAAAAACTTCCACGAAATAGATTGCCATTAAACGTTCGATGATAACAGTGATTTCATCGCCCTTATGTTTTGCTACCATAACAGTGACACTAGACGCAAGCGTGCGTACATGCATGCAAAAAACAATTGTTCAATGCATTTACAAATTGCAAGCCTTTCCTTTTTCGACTGCGCATAGGAATACCATATTAAACCGCGAGTACTTGCCTTCCTGTCAATTAACTTGAAACAGGTAGAGTCAACTTTATTATGCGACCATTTGCATACCACACATTTATTATCATAAATTTGAATATAAATATGTTAGTTGAATTTCGTCATAGCTACATTAAATTGAGTGGAGATTATAAATTTCACTTTCTATTTTAAGAAATGTAAACATGTAAACTGTAAACGACGATTTGTTAATCATATTTAATACTCTTCAGATCGGAAAATTTAATCCATTCCAATCAATTTTAGCCAGTCTAAAGTCTATATTCAACGAATTTTATATTAAACACACCGTCTACGGTAATACGACTAAAAAAAATATTAATCAACCCCCAATCCACACTGCACTTAACGTGGTACTCTCACAGTTGCAACCTAGCCTTCAGCCTGTATTGGGGCAGCTATTAAAACTATATTGTTTATTTCAGATGAGTACGACTTAATCAAGAGCCATGCGGAGTGACATGGCGTACCGCGGGCTGTCCCAGCACGTGGAGCTGGACCGGGCGGCCGACCCTCGCGACCGGTTCACTCTCCAGGAACTCATTGGGGAGGGCACGTACGGCGAGGTCTACTGCGCCCGGGACAAGAAGAGCGGCAGACGAGTTGCTGTTAAAGTAAGTGGAAAAATATATACATCCATTCAGAAACATCACTAACACCTCTGTCACTGAAGTGGAAAGTATAGATGCACCTCTGTATTCACGATTCTTCAATTGTGCCTAAATTTGGGGTACTAGGAGGTGAGCTTATTGCCGTTTTAGAGTTTATTTAAAATCTCCATGATAATGTAGTGAAACGAGCTTGAGACCTCTAAACCACACGACATACACTTATGTCACGAAACCACGAGACAGTCATTGGAAAATAATTAACAAAATACAAAAAAACAGTTTTGTTACATCTATCAGCAAAAATCTATAAAAAGTGAGGGCAATTAAGGCAATTACAACCAATGTGGAATTACAAAGCAGGTTAAGCCTAATGGAAATGTTAAATGTCGCATAGTAATGAAGATTGTACATGAAAGTATAGTCATTCAATATTTATTGATTAAATTACGAATCGCGTGCATTTACTCCTCCGCAAATCCGTGTTAGTCACAGGAAAAGTTGTTGACCTTATCTGGTACACTGAATGACGTCCACGAAGGTTACATCTATAGCTATGTACTTCAAAACAAAGACGTTTCTTGGCATTATTCTAATTTCACAACAAACGTGACCTACGTCGCAGAACGCTAAAAAGCAATGCGCGTGTATAAACAACGTTAAAGAAACTGCAGAGAAACTTCCACTCAACTGCTATAACTTCGTAACTTATTAAAACCTCCGAGTAATACACCATGAAATAGTTATGGCTCAAGATTCTTAACTAAGACAGTTAAATTTAAATAAATGTATGTGAAGATTACGCACTGATAAGTAATGCTGCGAACAGCCTCTTTATACGATGAGTAATGATGATAATTAAAATAGATAGGTACCGTAAGTACTGGCGCGAATTGACACATCACACCGAAATAGTAAATAGAACATAGGTCACTGAGTTTCTATGGTGGTATTGTTAACACCTCGCTTGTAATTGATTGTGTCGATGTTATCACAACGTATTGGTGTCAAGGCTATGTAACAATGTTATGTGCATGTGTGCACACAGAGGCTCATATTTTACGCAGGCAGTATTGACAAGATAAATGGCGTACATTAAATAAATGCCACAACACGCACAAAATATTGATTACATTCCCACTTGCAGATACTGGAAAACATCACTGAGAATATAGAGGAAATTGAAGAGGAATTTCTCGTTTTCCGCGACTTGTCTAGTCATCCAAATATTCCGGAGTTTTTTGGTTTATTCTTGAAACGCGGCATCAGTTCAGATGACGATCAAATTTGGTTCGTTATGGAGGTCAGTTATATTTCATACTTAAAACTATTTTCTGTAAATATGACAGCTGACTCATATGTATTTTACAAACTTGCAGCTGTGCACCGGTGGGTCGGTCACGGATTTGTGTGCTGGTATGCGTGCTCGTGGCAATAACATTACTGAACCACAACTCGCTTATGTACTGCGAGGGACGGTGCGAGCTCTGACACATCTTCACGCTCACCGATGCATGCACCGTGACGTCAAAGGACACAACATTCTTTTAACTGAAGATGCCGAGGTCAAACTTGTCGATTTTGGCGTCTCATCACATTTAGCGGCAACAGCAGCAAGGAGAAACACTTCAGTAGGCACTCCATATTGGATGGCTCCAGAGGTGAACTACAATTACATTCATGTTCATTTTGTTTTGCGTTTCAATTTGTATCTTAGTACGCAAAGTATTAATTTGCTGTCCTACATTATGCGTATTATTTCAATGACCGTAATACAATGTCAACAGAATTTTGAAAGTAGCGCTGATCTCATTTCGTGATTATGATATGGTTTAAGGTTACACTATTCAATTTCAGGTTATCGCATGTGAACAACAGCTGGATGAATCGTATGACTGTAGGTGCGATGTGTGGTCGGTGGGAATTACGGCTATTGAGTTAGCTGAAGGTGAACCACCATTGTCTGGCCTGCATCCGATGAGAGCTCTCTTTCAAATACCTAGGAACCCTCCGCCTAGACTCACCCACCCCGAGAGATTTTCACCGCAACTCTCTGACTTCATCGCGGATTGCTTAATTAAAGACATGAATCAAAGACCGTTTGCAAGGGAACTTTTGGAACATCCTCTGCTACTCGCTGTCAGTAGTTTTGAGGACAAGGTAAATAACTTATAAATATAAGATAAAAAAAAAACTTAAATATATTGTTATTATTATGGCTCAATTATTTTTCTGTTATTGAATATTTCTGTAGATCCGGAGGGAGCTCCAAGCAGAGATAAAACGACAGAGAGCTGAAGGTCGAAATTGTCGAGCTCCTGAAGCAACAACGAAAAGAGGCAAACTTAAGTCACATCGAAAGGCCAAACCGGAGAAAATGTACACAGACGACTTGGCGACGCTTGAAGTACTGACTGAGGACGCAATTGTCGAGCAATTACAGAAGAGATACAATCAGAATCAAATCTACACATACATCGGAGACATTCTTGTCGCTGTCAATCCATTTACTGATGTAGGGATCTATACAACAAAGGTACATAATGTTTTATGATTGTTTCGTTGCCAAGACATTAATTGTGCTTATGAATTATTCATTATAAAATCTTTACAATACCGTAAATACTTGCACGAATGTATTTACAATTAATTTATGTTTTAACGTAAGTTATATTAATTTACTGTTATGTTTGACTTTCACCGAAATTCAATATTCATTAAACCATTTGAGTAATAAAACCGTAAGCTATTAACCCGCAATAGTTTTTCTTTCGTTTAGTGACGATGTTGCCAAAGATTTAATGAAAACTGTAAATGCTAAATTCGGCAGGTTGGGGGATTTAACCCCGCTTAAACAATCCACTATGTGCAATTTTTTATACATTTGTAAAGGCTATAAAATGATGATTTCTTTTGGAGTGGAAAACTGTAAAGATAATAATGCCTACAATATCACAAAGTTGGTATAGCATAGAAAGGCGTGGCACTCATGTATCGTACATGTACTTAAATAACAATTGACGCTATGTCGTTTATTAGTTGTATTTAATCACGACTAAGCAGTGTCGAGAACCAATTAGTAGCCGTATTGAAGTCTTTACTTAACTGTGTCTTATATTATAATTCCTTTTAGACTCAGCAAATTTACCAAGGTCGATGTAGATCGGATAATCCTCCGCACATATTCGCGGTGGCAGACGCCGCACACCAGGCGCTCATGCATCAAAAGCAACACCAAGCCATTGTTATATCAGGGGAAAGCGGCGCTGGAAAAACGGAATCAGCAAATTTTTTACTGAAGCAACTAGTATTTTTATCAAAGGTAATAAAGCATTGCATTACTTAACATTGACATCAAATTGTTACATATAAACGTATCTGAAGAAAATTATGTAAACATTGTTCTACAGCTTTACCTACAAAAGTTTTATAGCATGTTTTAAAAATAAAGCATTGATGATACAAGCGCCGCTTTTTCGGCTATAACCTTAAATAAAAGACTTTAAAGCCTCCTAAATGTCAGCGTTGGAAATAACCAATACCCTATTGGAGTGTAAAACTTTAAAACGGCAGGTGTTGCGCTGCGGGTGCAATAACCCGAACAGATCGTTCAATTGTTTCAACTCGTATTTAGCTTGGACTTTTCTCCCTCAAATGACCGCAAGGGCCGACTGACCTCGTTCTAGATACTTGCTCACCGATTAATGATCATCTTTTGTTTTGATCATTACCTTAACCGCAATGGAGGGTAATGGCTAGCTTTTTGAGATAAGATAGTATACACATATTTCTTCGGGGGTTGTTGCAACTATGAGCGATTATAACAAGGTTATAGTAATAATGTATAGTAATGGACGTCGTTGGATTAAATTTGTTATTATAGATACCTACTGACTGATAGATTTATTATAGATTTTACAATGAATTGTGTTTATGTAAATATCAATTTTATAGTCAAAGACTTGCTATGAATTTAAAGTTAAAGCTTTTTTAAATCGAAATACTTATAAAGTAGTCAGTCATTGATCTTTAGAAGATTAAAATTGTTGGCAGGTAACAAAGTCTTTTATATTACAAAGTAATTATACAAAGAAGTACAAAGCAACATGCTCATTGTCGAAGTATTTTTCAGACACAAAATCGCAACCTGGAAGAAAAGATTCTACAAGTTAACCCGATAATGGAATCGTTTGGAAACGCGAGAACCGGTATCAATGCGAACAGTTCTCGGTTCGGCAAATACCTCGATTTGTCCATGATGAGAGTTGGGAGAATATCAGGCGCTCGCATATCGGTGTATCTCCTGGAACAGTCTAGGGTTGTTCATCAGGCGGTGTAAGTAGTATTTCTATGTATTATTTTCCTCTTTCAAACCTATGTTATCCTGGTAATTCAATTACACTAGTCCTTACTAAAAGTTCAATACAAATAATACATCACCAAATCGTATAAAATACGACCTAGCAACCAGATATTAAATATAAAAAAATGCAATTTTCAGTGGAGAAAGTAATTTCCACGTATTTTACTATTTGTACGACGGATTGGAAAGCGAAGGCCGCTGGCGGAAGTTTTATCTTGACGAACAATTGAAGTCACGACACCGATATTTGCAACCCCTTTCTGTAGTCCACAGGGAGCACAATGTACACCGTTGGCGCCAACTCAATCAAGCTTTCAAGGTAAGGTAATAAAATTTAATTAAAACTGCTCTTTGTTTGACGACATTCAAACCAACTTTGATTTTTTCTTTTGCTTTTTAATCTAGACGGTATGCTCGTATTTCTTTTGTTCTTACCAGTTGTATTTTTTTAATAATTCAATATCCTTTTTAAATTACCTATTGTTATCAATACTTTGGAACAAGACTTTATTTCGTATTAAATTTATTATAACAATCTAAAATTACTTTTACAATGAAGGTTAACGTAAAAACTTCAAATTGTAATTTCTAGGTAGTGGGCTTCCAAGAGGAAGAGGTGCAAATCATATACAAAATGCTCGCAGCAATACTACACCTTGGCGACATAGAATTCGGCGAGACAGCCGGCGAAGATAACACGGACAATAAAGCAACTATAATCGACACGGCGCCGTTACACCGAGGTGAGCTCGCGTACTAATGTCACGGTAATGATGCACATTAAGTCCTTTGTTGTAGATATCATTACTGAGGAAAGCAACGCATTAAATGCATATTTCCGTACGTACGTAACAATCTTTACAGCTTCATGCCTGTTGGGAGTGGAGACTGGAGATCTGCGGGAGTGCTTGACGAGCAGCAGTGTGGTAGCTAGAGGTGAAACAATTGCAAGACACAGCTCGCCTACTGAAGCAGCTGTGGCGAGAGATGCTACCGCCCGTGGCCTATATGCTAGAGCATTTGATAGAATCGTGGAAAGGATCAATGCACTACTATGCCAGAATAGAGCAAATGCGTAAGTATAATCTTGGAAACATACTTGATATCTGAAATGCTGTTCATTTATATATTTGAATTTATTTTTTGTCAGGAGTAAATAATTGCCTTTAGTTATTGTGGATAATTTTGCTCTTTAATGGCGAAAGAATCGATAAAGAATGTTTATGTTTAATTATTTTGTATAAGATATTATGCATTTTAGACTTGTATGTAACGCTAAAATAATAATAAATTTATCATGAAGCATGAGTGCAGATGTAACGGTTGCACTACTTATGTAAGCAAACATTCCAAACTCATTCACAAAATTAATATTATGTATAAATTATAATATTAATGAGCTTATTTGCATTATTTTCTATAGTAGATTGAAAAATCATAATTGTACTAAATTAAGGAGAATGTTTTGATATTACGCAAGATTCACTTAGGATACGTCTTATTATACTAGAGCAATAAAGATTGTGATCACAGCTTAGTTGATTTCGCAACAAGGATTGAATTTGGGTCACAAAAACATATTATATGTATTATTACGTATAAATGCTGATGCTATTAACACTCTTCTAGTAAGAATAAGACATTAAAATCGTACATCATAATTTATGCTATGCAGTTTCAACCCAACTTTGCTATCTTTGACGTACGAAACTTCTATTACAGGCACGAACAACTCTCCATCGGTATACTGGACATTTTCGGCTTCGAAAACTTCAACAAGAACTCGTTCGAGCAACTCTGCATCAACATTGCTAATGAGCAGATCCAGTACTATTTCAATCAGCACATATTTACTTGGGAACAGCAAGAATACATGGCGGAGGGCGTTCCCGTGGACCTCATCGAGTTTTCTGATAATAGACCTGTTCTAGACATGTTGCTGTCTAGGCCGATGGGTTTGTTAGCACTGCTCGATGAAGAGAGCCGGTTTCCGCGATCTAATGATAGGACTCTCATTGGTAATTATTTTTTAGAAGAATAAGTTGTAGAAACCGTTAATGGTTAACCATTTCGAAAAAAATGCGTTTTTTCTAAATTTGCCGGAATTGACAAACGTTATTGCACTCTAGGAGGAGCTTTAGTTGTAAACTGAGAATGATTTTTGATTGATTATTTGTATCGCTTAATGAGAAATTATTGTAATCAAATACTGATATTTACCTTAAAGTTGCTAATAACATACGAGATAAACGGTTGGTCGATCGACAGTAATAAATATTTTTATTGATAATGTTTTATTTATTTCCAGAAAAGTTCCACAACAACGTTAAAAGCAAGTATTACGTAAGACCAAAGTCTGACGCAATATGTTTCGCAATCCACCACTTTGCGGGCCGCGTGGTCTACCAAGCTGACGGATTTCTAGAGAAGAATCGGAACTTCTTGCCTCCTGAGGTGGTGCAGTTGATGCGCCAGAGTCAGTACGACATCATCAGATTCTTATTCCAATGTCCGATTACAAAGACTGGAAACCTGTACTCCCCATTACAAGGAGACATGGACAGAAGTTTGGAAAGTCCATCAGGAGATACTAGGGTACGTATTCCTTTGAATAATAGAAAAAATAGTTACATGGGTAAATTACAGAAATTTTGAAAATCTTATAGTTGACAAACCGCTCGGTGCGCGCATGAAATATCAATGTTTGCTAAAAAATATAAGAGTTGTAGTTTAATCAGTCAAAATACATTTTGAAGTTAGAAACACTTGCCTCCAAGGCCTGCGATAAAGAGTTGCGTTCTGAGTTAAGCATGTACATTCGATCTCAAACTACTTGGTATAATTGAATGAACTAGTGAGAACGCTCGAACGAAGTCAACGTTTGCTATCTGGCGCCTGCAGAGATTGAATCAAGCTTCAATGTGGTCGCTTTGCCAAACTCTTCTCATTAAAAGAAGATTCAAATTATGCTACTTGTGACGTATGTTAATTCTGTTATAACTTTTACAGGATCGGTTCAACAGTCGTGGGTTAGCGTCCCAGTCGCGGGCCCAGCAGACAGTTTCCACGTACTTCAGATATTCTCTGATGGAACTCCTCCAGAAGATGGTGAGCGGTACCCCTCAATTCGTGAGGTGTCTCAAGCCGAATGACTCGAGGTCACCAAAACACTTCGACTCAGCGAAAATACTGAAGCAACTGCGCTACACCGGTGTTCTCGAAACGATCAGAATCAGGCAGAATGGATTCTCCCACCGACTCACTTTTGACGAATTTTTGAAAAGGCATGTTACGGTTAATCACCTCATTATATTAAGTATTTAATTAGGAGCAATACCTTAAAGGATGGATGAGGGCCGCTCAGGACCGGGATGGTTGGCGCTTACTTGGGGAGGCCTACGTTCAGCAGTGGACGGCAATAGGCTGAGTATATATATATATATATAATACCTTAAAGGTGGGGGCCCCTTTAAAATTCGTAGCAAAACGTAAGTTCTTAACTTGTATTCTGCGTCCATTCCGTATTGATTTTGTTATATGGCAAGGCTTTATTTACAATCCTCATAAATTCAGATTTGAAGGTTTATTTACAACCTTCATAAAATTAAATGCCAAGAAAAACATACATTTTGAATTTATTACAATAAAATATGCATTACATAGACCTACAGAAAATCTAAAAAAAAATACTTTACATTTTAAAGTAGGTAATTAAAAATGTCAAGACACAATTGTAAATGTGTGCAAGCGAACTAGGCGTTTCTGCATTTCATTAAAAACGCTACAGAAGCTTGCGGTCAATTTTTTTTGTGAAATGCAAAGGCTCGGCTGAAGTCAAATTCGGCAATCTCGCAAAATGCCGAGCGACGGCCAACATGCAATTGACCTTTTGAAACGGAACGTAAACGGCACACATGTAATTAGAAACAACGTTCGTGTGTAGTCCAGAGAAGCGGTTGCAATGGAACGCAAACTCAAACGGCATGGAAACATTCATTCGGCCCGAGATTGCGTATCATAACATGAATGTGGTAATTTCGCTCGCCGTTCCAATTCTCCACATTCAACCATTCATGGTAAAAGTTGGAAAATTATACCTGAACATAAATAGCATTGTAGGGTTATTGATTTACGAATGAATGGAAACAAAGCTCAAGGAATGCTGGTAGTTTCACCATTCGCATTGCAGTTACTACTTTATGGAATTTTAGTGCCAACGCTTTTACTGTACCTTGCTTATTGTTTATAAGATAGGTTAAAAATTGAATTATGATTTTTTATTTGGGCTGTATGTGTCCATACGGATATTAAATATTTTTATTTTAAATTCTTCATTTAATAACTTAGAAATTAACGACATTTGAAAAAATATTGATTTAATTCTATAGCTCTAAGTATAAATATAACAATATTAAATAATTGTATTCAATTTACTTTCTTGTAAAACAAGTTTTACTAAGCACCATAAATTACAATGCCTTTCAACCGCTTTACCGTTTCCAGATATAGTTTCCTGGCGTTTAGTTATGACGAAGAAGTGAAGCCCAACCGCGACACATGTCGACTCTTGTTATTGAGGCTAAAAATGGACGGATGGGCACTCGGCAAGTCTAAAGTGTTCCTCAAGTACTACCACGTTGAGCGACTTGCAAGAATATATGAAGAGCAGGTACTTGTATACGTAATTCTGCAGCACGAATCAAATTTAGAACTGCGGTTTCGAAAATGTACATTATATGAATATTGTGTATGTTTAGTTGTAGTTTAATTAAAATCGGATTGTTTTAATAAAATTAGAAACGAAATCAATGGCTGACATTTAAAAGTACCTACGTGTTATACAGGGGCATAAAAATCTTAACTGCGCAAAAACTAAGTCTATCAATTACAAGACATACTTGTTTTTAATCACATCTAGACTTCAAACAATGTAAATAATGATACAAACTCTAGCATTTATCATTCAAATTACATGCAGATCTTATAATAAATTACGAATAAATACGAAAAGTAATTGAATGGAAGACAATCCTTAGTAATAAATCAATGTCTATTACCTTAATCATTATTGCTGTTTTGATTGACAGCTTTCATACGCCATAATTTCAATCTGCAATATGATATAATGAATCTTAAAAACTTCTGACAGATAAGGAAGATAATTCTGGTGCAAGCGTGCGTGAGGCGGTGGTTGGCGCGGCGGTACTTCGAGCGGCTGAAGGTGCAGATGGCCATATCGGTGCTGACGCTGCAGAGGCACGTGCGCGGGTGGCTGACGCGCCGCCGCCTGCAGGAGAGGCAGCGGCAGCTCGCCAGGGAGTTCCAGCGGGAGCAGATGGAACACGACAGCCAGAGGAGACATCACAAACCTGGTAAGTACTATGACGAAATTTATTAGTTACGTAGATTGTGCTCGATAAGCCTGTAGTGTTGGGCAAAAATGTAGTTATTGTAATGGATGTTATATTACTACAAAATATAAAATAAAGGCTTACACTGATGTTATTTATGTTAAGTTTTATTATAATGTAACAAGTCGGTTGACGCAAACTACATTAAATTTACTTGAATTTAAATTAATTACTTAAAGTCGAGTTGAATTTTATTCGATAACAGTAAACACCAGTTTAATAAACTCATTTAGTCACCTCTAACTATAAAATTTCCAGTAGAGAAAATGTTTTTTTAAAAAAGTTAAAAGATTTTAATCAACTGCTTTTTTAAGTTGGTGCCAATAAAAGTCAAAGTACACTTCTCAGTGGAGTTGTACCGTCTCGGGCACTAATAAAATTCTACCAAGCAAACGGGTTCATCGCCTTTCCGATTCAATAGTCGGGCGCAGTCGGAGAATTATATTCTCTCGCCGTCGGCTTTATGAAGTCACGCCTTTAAATTTAAGTTTTTTTACCCCGTATTTTTTATTTCTTAAAGCTAATTTATAAATCATGCGAATTAAATGATAGCTACAAATTTGTTGAATTAATGAATGGAACGTAAGATAGAATATACTTAGATATTCAATTACCTCTTTGAACTTTGTAGAAATTCGATAAGTTGGAACAAATGACCAGTAAACGGTAGTAGGCGTGTCCTACTATGTGACATTAAGATATGATAAAGCATTAGATGTATGCATCAGTGGCGTGCCTAGGGTGTCCAACTAAGGCAAGCCCAAATGTTTATTTAGTAGCAGCATATTTTTTTTGGTACGTAGGACTAATAAATCACTACCGGTTAGTACTCACATTCACGTTTATAGCGTTATTTTATAAATAAACAATCGTTAAATTCGTTATTCGGAACTATGTAAGGCAAGTCGGGCTTTCGGGCGTCTATGGAAGTACCGTCACTGGTATGAATGTATTTTTATTCCAGGTATTCCAAATAAGAACAAAGCTATGATGAAAGCTAAGTTACTAAGAAGAATGACGTCACAAGATAGCTTGGACTCGGGATTAGGAAACAAAGAAAATGTGGACACTAACAAAGCAGCTGTAGTCATACAGAGCCGTAAGTTAAAATTTCTATAACGAGTATGTTTAGCTGTGTCAAATGAATGGGATAAGATTATGAGTTAAGTATACTTTTATTTAAATATGGAAACGGAATTTTCAACCTTAATTAATAATTTATTTATACTAACTATGTCTGTATAATACTTATAATGCATTTTAAAGGTTTTATTGAAAAATGGAAATGCAAAGTATCTTCTTACTAAAAAAGCAAAGCATGTTACAAAACATCTAACTATCTTTAATTATTGCTCAGTTTCTAATAAAATAAAAAATCTGCATTTACAATTTGAAATAAACTTTGTACAGAACTGTCTTTTCTATTTCGCCCACATCTCTTTTTGAGGCTATAGAATTAAGCTTTAAGTCTGTAACGTGTCATGTGCACACAACCCAATCATGCCGACCCGTGTAAATTTTGATATCAGATTTCCGGGGATACACCGCGCGTCGTAAATGGGCGAAGGGTCGCGCGCCCCCGCCCCCGTCGCACCCTGCGCCCCCCGCACCGCACCCTACAGACCTTATGGACGCCCAGAAAGTGATGCAGCAACACTCAGTACAAGAGAGAGCAGCTCAGCTCCAGACATTTGCTGAACAAGTAAGCGCTGACAATGCCCGTATGTCTGAAGTGGTAGAACGAGAAGCATTTCTGGACCTAAGTTTCACCAGTTGTATTGCGATTTGCGAGTTCCACATAATGAGGACCGGTCAAAATCAGTCGGTTTAAAAAAAAATAATGAAAAAAGGAACTATTTAAAACTTCTACATCACACAGCACACATTTATTTTGCGAGACTAAGATGCACTCTAGTAAGATTGATCACATAAAATTGAACATGGTATTTCAGGTGCACAACAAGAATCAAGAAGTGCACAAAAATCTCAGAAGGAACAAACCTGGCATCAGACTTCAGTCAGTACAGCGGCCTCCTGAGGAATACCGACAGCCTCCAGGATTTACCCTCGTGCCTGCACTCGTTCGCGGACAGCCCTCGCAAGTGGAGCAGGATGCCAGTCGAATGTCCAGGTAATAAAAAAAAAAACAAATTAAACGGGAAAAATCTATGAAGTTATCAGTCCAAAAAGTTCTTAAATTTTGAGTCATAAACAATGAACCTTCTTAGGTTCATTGCTGGCAGTCTCGGCACTTAATGCTCGGTTTGGACAGCATCGTCTTAAACATCTTGTACTCTGTTGTATGTTTTCGATGCCAGCATAAAAACAAAAATATGTATGTACGCCGTAATAATTTGAGGAAAAATAAAAACTTGTAACAGCCCCAACACTGGTTACCAGGTCTCATGCGTAGTAAAGAGTTTGTAAATTTTCATAGTTGAGAATATTTTTTTTATTGAAGAATTACGTTTGATTCATGCTATCCGAATGGAAACTGATCTGATAATGAATGAAATTAGTCCATCGCCTGAATATCTCGAAAGTCCCGCTCGACCGTGGGACCAGCCGTTGCGGACTAAAAAAGACTATGAGATCAGATCATACAGGTGAGTCTATGAAAGAAAAGAGCAACGTCACATACCTCTCAAATACTGCCAAGTTTAAAAGGGCTACATAGTATTTTTTTAGAACTGGACTCGATAACGAAATAGGTAGATTAAAATTGTGACTAACAACACCAGTCTTTTTAAATAATTTTAAATAACTGTTAGAAAATGAATTAAAAAATATCCTGAAACTCGTACACACAACCAACGGCACAACCACTGTATTTATCCCGCTTCTAATATTCAACGATATCTTTGGAAGAGCCTTATTGTCAGCGTATTTTTTCAACTGATGAGGATATTTATTAAAATCGACGTTATAAAATAGACATTGGTATTCATTACAATCTATTTATAAGAATAAACTACAGTCAAATAAAATATTATCTTAGACAAAAGTTTCGAAAAACACAGTTCGAAGACAACTTAGTCATTCCACGTAGTGATATTTTCGGAGCACAGTAACACCGCTGAAATAGCCAGTAATTTTAATAAATATGCGAGAGTAAAATAATATATCATGGATAATAAATAGCCAAGTGAAATGTTCCGCGGAGATAATCCTGCTCAACCCACGTACATCGCATACATCACGAGAATATTTGTCTTAGTCTCTAGATCGCGTGCTTCTTATCATATTATTCTTATCTTCTTTCCAACTTTTGTTAGAATATCTATAAAACCAATCATTAGTGGTAAAGTTCGGAGAATAGAAGCAATTACTCATATATTAATCATCGATAGCTAGTACAATGACTAAGTAGATGTAAGCTATAATTAAATAAAAATAGAGCCTAGTTAGAAAAGTACGAAATCAATTGTTTTAGAGAAAAGCCGTTAAAAATGTTACAGCGCTACAGGAGTTGCTTGAATAGATACGAGTATATCCTTCTATACCCTTACCGAAGCTAAGAGAATATAGAAAAGAAGTATTTACGTTTCACTTTTTAATGTAAATTAAATTGTAAGCTTCATCCCTATTACCAGCTGGAAAATTTTTTGAGCATAGTCCGAAATCTTATAGCTAACGATAAGAATTCCTGAAATAAATATAATCTGAGCCATAATCAATCTAAGTTAAGGGTAACAAATGCAAGTAATTTAGACATACTGTTTTTGATCAGTAGATATCATCAACCCAGCAACGGCCACGACTATCATGACGAGACGCAGCCACAGACGAATCAGAATTGGCAGAATCTGCCGTGCAGCCGACAGTGCAGCGGTCTAGTCAGGTATGACCAAGATAATGACATTGGACCGTACTGGCCGTAAATACAACTAATTTTATAAACTTCTGTCGCATGTCTTACTTGTTGGATTAATCGAAGTTACAAGTACGTCCTTGTTCGTATTTTTTGTTTCATCTTCTATTTACCTAGTAACATCATTTGAATCAAATCCTTGGTTGTTTACATAGATAATTTTAAAATTTACATATTCATAAAAGCCACATGTAGTACAATGTGTTGTTCGTTTTTAATATATTTCGTTTCGACACTTCATTTCATCTACAGATGTAACTTTGGTTTTGGTTAAAGCCCTCAATTCATTAAAGCATCCCTTTAAATATTGCTCTGAAATTATGTGATAAAAATAAAAAATATTGTACAAAAATCAATAATAATGCAGTTGATTTAAATTCTTAATATAGAATTCCTTACTACATCACTCTTAAAGCTTTCCACTTTGCCAGCGACTAGCTTTATTGTAGTTTTTATAATTTGATTTTACTTTTTCAAATAGAAATTTGAAATAACTGACCTCTTAATTTTTACAGTAATAAAATCAACGAGTTAGTGCGCAAATCCCAGAAATCCGAGCCTCCTCCCAGGCCGGTGTACAACAAACCCCACGACCCCGAATCCACACTCCGAAAGATACTTCGTAACTCTCCCGAGATCCTCGCTACACCCATATTCAGCTCAGACGACGACTACACAGAAGGTCCGTTCAGATTCAAACAACTACTTCGGCCAACGTTGGGTCCAACAGAAAGTTTGAGGAAAAGGAAAGTTCGCAACTCTCCCGGCCAAAGTCCTTGGATGTCGGATAGTTCGCAAGACAGCACGAGTTCCAACCAGGCGATGTACAAGCGGCGACCACAAATCAGCATGGGAGTGTACTACAACTAAATTATTCACCACGTCTTTGTCTTTCAATGTCACTTTTGTGAGAAAATGTATCCCAATAGATTTGCTGTCTGAATTCGGCTGAATTGGCTGTATTGGAGACACATATCTTAATTCTTAGATATAAGTTCAAAAAAGATCTTCATGGTAAATAATATTTGCAGTGAAATAATTGCCAAGCTTAATAACTCTATCCTTATATTAAGTATATTTTATAAAATCTCTATTTATATTTATTTATTGTCAAATATTATCCTACTATGTTAATTGTTTCTTGCCATCACAAAAAATTTAATGACCTTTAGTTTGTTATTGCTTTTCAAATGTTTATATGAGTCCCATTTGCATGATAGTTTGAAATTAATCTACAATATTTAATCCACGAGTAGTGTTTGCAATGACTCATAAAATTTTAATGTTACATTTATTTAGATCAATTTATATTTAGCTCGCTTGAAACAGATTTTAAATCAAATATTTATAAAAGCCGCATCTATATTAATGACACATAGACAACAACAAAATATTTGCACTGAGCTGCTAGTGATCTGTTTCCAACATTAAGTATGAGTTGGTGTCTTGTTCTACTGGAAAGAAAAAAAGCAACAGATATTTGAGTTATTTTTATATTCACTACTGAATTTCAAAACAGTTTAGAGTTGAAAATGTTATTAATCATAAGTACTTTCCGCATCTGATATGAGTTTAGGTATGTAAGAACCGATCGCCGAATCGCACTTCACTCTCACGTCGCATACCTAAATAAACCACCTAATCATACATTTACCAAAGCCTTACACGTAATATTAAAATAAGATCTTATTCATTTATTGTAAGTAGTCTTATAATTCACATGTCTCATATATCAATTTCCATTGGCATCAGTATTATTTCGAAATTGTAAACGTACATACTTCTTAGAAAGTTGCCTTGTAACTTAATAAATTTCTGGTGTTTTAAAAGAATATGTATAGTCAGCACACTTTTGACACCATTATAATATGTAGATATCACAATAATGGATCTCTCCGTAAAGCATGTGTTACTACCATCACAGAGAATGAATTGTTAGTGAAATCATACCTACATCATTGAGGATCTTTGTGATAATGTGCCAATGATTATATTAATAAGTAAACAATCGTCTTTAGGAATGATGTTTGAACGTATGAAATAAAGTTTATGCAATTTATTCCCGACTTTCATTTGGTGCGTAAAACTTTTCACCCACGAAAAGAAAAAATATCAACAAGCAACAAAAACTGCGTCCGGCCGTGCGGCTAGCGCACCGACACAGCTGGCGCTCGCCACCAAAACAAACTAACACGCGTAATGCTTTAGTTGTAGAAGACTACGAGCGCGAGTCGAAAGTAAAAAGCGCACGGGGATAGTAAGTGCGTGGCTCGGGCGCGCTCGGGGCGCTCCGGGGCGCCACGTGACGGCGCGCTCGGGGCCGCCGCGTGCGCGCGCACCCGCGCAGTCGCGCCCGCGCCAGCCATGGCGGCCGCCGGCCTGCCCGAACTCGATTTCTCACAAATTAAGACGCGCTCCATCGAGAGAACCCTCCTGCCCCTCATCAAACAGGTATGATATGCCATCGGGCCTTCCCCGGCGCCTTGCTGGCCTCCTCGCGCTCTGCGCCTCCTCCTCGAGGTTCTGTGACGTCTTCGAATCACGCTCGATTCGTGTCGAAAGCGCTTCTCTGACGTCGTCGTGAGATTTGACGATGTCTCGAGTTTACGCGCCTAGTCTAAAATTGAACTTTTATTTTTGGAGTTGCGGTGATTTCGAGCGCGTCGTTGGTTGACGTTCGACTTTAGATTTTCCCGCTCACGACAACAATCTGTTGCGTCTCGTCCCCGCGCAATCGCATTGAGGCCGCCCCGTGGCGCCAAATTTGAAATTGCCAACGGTTTCAATGGATCGGTCCATTCTGCATTCCTGCCTAATATCGAAACGGGTTTTGAGATTAGAACGTTTTTTATTAGGAAGTATTATAAGACGGCGTCTCGGCCTACTTTGTTCTTGAGAAAAGTTGCGTTAAAAGTAGCGAGGCCTGGGAAAGGGCGAGCACGTGGGCCCAGGCGAAGTCCCAGCGTGACGCACAGGGCGGGCGGGAGGCCCGGATCGATGCGCGGCGGGCGGGCGGCGGCGGCGGGCGGCGGCGGGCGCGGGCCGTCAGTGCCGCGGTGGACGCGGGCGGACGTGGCGGAGCGGCGTCCGCACGACACGGCAGCGTCACGGAGCACGTGCGCGCGCCCGCGGACTGCGCGCCGCCGAGCGCGCGCTCACCGCCCGCGCGCCACGCGCATTCCCTTGCGACATGGACGCGCTCTCCGATGACGATGAATTCGCGCGCCGGGAGCCGCAGGTAGGTTCCAACGGCACCTGAAACGTCGCTTCCCTCACTTAATAGTGCGTGACTTGTGCCACCACCAGAGCTGGTGATCACGCACGTAGATAGTACCGAGAGCAACAAGTAGTGGCGGTTGGCAAATACGCTCGCGTGCAACGACGACCTTGGTTAGAACTCGCGCCGCGCGGTCTGGCTCCGCTTCCCGGCGAACGATGGAACAGGTGATGTCTGAGATGAATAAACGTTTTAATTATTACATAACACGTAAAGTAACTTACTTGAGCCAAGAGCTGTTATGTAAAACAATTATGTATCAGTTTATCATGTAACTGCATATTATGCCTTAGAACATAAATAAAACAATGATCATTTATATATAAAATACTTACAATGAACATTCATAAATATATTCCACGTATCGTACGAACGTTATTTTAAATATTTACAAAAAAATCCACGCAGTCGTTTGTGTATTGTTAACACAGATTGCATTATAAGCAAAAGACAAAAACTATTTGTAAATACATATGAAATAATTCTTGGGTAATTTTCATGACATCTTGGAGGATTAAAAATAAAAATGCCTTCAATTATGAGTAAAATAATTATACAAACATACATGCATTATTCTTATTACAAATATAAGCAATTGTGCCTAATAACAGAATTATATAAGTAAGTCATTTGTATGGGGGATACAAATGACAATAAAAGGCAAAAGCTGCGAAGAAAACAAAGAGTGACATTGTCATTCTAACGAATTGAATACTTCCCGACAGAGTTTTGCGTCCCGATTTTTTGGTACATTCAAATTATATTTATTCATTGCACTGTGAATAAAGCTGAAACAAAATTAAAACATTCCAATCAATAATTTTTGAAAATGCTTATCTTATTTATTTTTCCCCAAACAGTAATGGATTAGAGATATATAAGGTTTTTAAGTTACCTAAAGAGTGGTGTGATACACCCACAATTATGTTAATAAGAAGTTAGATAGATACTTTACTCACATTACATTACTTACGACTGATTACGGTATAAATATTGTACTTAGGGGAATATTTGATTATAATTGTTATCTAAAGGTCTTCAAAAGTCTCTTACATTTATCGAATACAAAGAGCTCTCTATGGTATTAGGAAAGTCCTTAATCAAAAACAGGGAAAACTTTCATTTTCAAATAAATTTGTCTATTATTGACTTTCCATTCATATAAAAGATTTTGTTTTTCATTAAGGCACAGAATTGTGTTTTGTTTAACGTATGCTAAAACACTAAATCGTATTTTATAATCTCACTAATTTGTTGTGCTCTACATCTAATAAATCAATATAATGCAAACAGATAAATCTCGTAAAAGCGATGTAATGAATATTCATGTTTATTACAACCATTTATTTTCACCGCAAGCAGAAAAACTAGTAAGTCTTCGGTTACGTAAAGGGTAGAAGTGAGTTTTCTTAGGATCTTGACAGGGTAAATGAACTCTGCACGGAAACTGACGTAGTTTTACATTGATTAGCAGCATGTACTGTACACGTCTTGTTATTTACATCTTTTGATCGAATATTTGAGAGTTTCATACTTTACGTTAGACTTGAATACCGATTCCATCACTTTGTTCGTCACAGGGAATTTCTTGTAAATGTAAAGTTAACTATCCTGCACTCAGACGTACATAGTTGTAAACAATGGTCTTACTAAAGGTCTCCTTACGAATAAGGAGGTCTAACTCTGAAATAAGACATGCCATGGGAAAGTTAGGTTGATAAATCTATGTCATGTTAATAATATAAATAAGTTAATATGAGACACATTGAGGTGACAAGTTTTTTTTGTGCTAGAAACTGTGGGAAACTTTAGGTCTTCCAACATTTCCACAAAGAGGTACCAATATTTCACAATCATATCAACAGTCGAAAACAACTAAACACACAAACACTTTTAAATTACAAGACTGAAAAAGAAGTACCTACACAAAATAACATCAAAAATGTTATCAAAGACCAACCTGCCAGTTGTATTACGTTTTTTATATTTCTAACCCAGCAAAGTGCTTGCATTTACGCCTGACGGTAAGTGCAGTGCGATTAAAAAAACGCTTTACTTTTTATTCAAAATAGAAATAATACATTGCTAAGGAAAGTCGGAAAAATAATACGAGTAATATATTGCGATAATACGTGGGCTGGTCTCTGAACCTGACACACTTGATAAGTATTAGTATGTTTCATTACAGGGTGTATTTAGACCGTGATGAAATTAAATTTTGACGTATTCATAACAATAGCAATAGCTTTACGACTTCAAAAGGTAAGAGAGTAAGATTCTCATGCTTTCAAGCCCAAAAATAAATTAAATAAAAATATTTAATAGATCGCTGTAAAAATGTACATAATCGTTGCATAAAAAGTAGTACAAAGCACAACAAAACATTTCCTTAGAACATACAAAAACATTTACACGAACAGCGCGCAAAATGACATTATTGTTTTATACTGAACATTCGGTTCCTCGTGAACTGTGTGCAACACTCCATGTAGTCGAAAAAACATTGGAACGTAATTAAACGCAAAGTAAATTAGTTTTGTTGGTTGACCAGTTAAGCCTGCGTTGCACTGTTGTGTTGTCACTGCATACCATTCACTTGTGTTTATTTGGTTTGCTGTTCCAATATATAAACCAATCTGTGGTAAAGTGCTTTGTTAAATAGTACGACACATTCAATTGGAAAATGTCGCCGAAACAATTTTCTCAATGCATCACATCTTCTTCTTCTTCTTCATCAACCCATATACGCCCACTGCTGAACACGGGTCTCCTCTACCATTGAGAGGGTTTAGGCCATAGTCCACCACGCTGGCCTAGTGCGGGTTGGCGGACTACACACCTAAGAAATTCCTAAGAACTCTTAGGTGTGCAGGTTTCATCACGATGTTTTCCTTCACCGTTAAAGCAAGTGATAATTCAATGTGAATACACACATAACTTCGAAAAGTCAGAATGCATCACATGTTTAGTTTTAATCGCTATTGAAGTACCTACATATAACGATATAAAGAAATAAAATATTCCCCATGTGGTTATATAAAACTCTAGTAATATATAGGTGAAGATTTGCTAAACTTATAAAAAGGTTAAATACATAAATTAAAAATATCCCATGAATATGAAAACCTAAAATGTAGAACGTGAACATACCGCCAAAGACTTAAAAGAAATTACTACAGGTTAAACACGTTTATGGAAAAGAAATCATTATTTAAATAATATTTTCAAAGAGCTCAGAATTTTCTTTCCAAGCTTAATTTTTATTAAAAGTCGCGTACGTAAAACGGAAGGTGCAATTATATAAAAAGAAATTCCAACTTGAAAACGCCTCATAATATTTTTAATGATTCAACACTTTTAACGTTACTGATGTGCAAATAATTCAAAATTCATTTTGTGGAGTTCGTTTTACACGGAAATATATAAAAATCTCAACTCTCTCACAACAGTACAATGTATAAAACTTCAACAAAGAGATAAGCTTTTGCCACTTTTCTGACATTTTAGGCACTGACATGAGTGAAATTCAAGAGATCTTGAAGAAACACTGAAGGAGCGGAAAACTTTTTGTAGGCGAATATTTCAACAACTTACACAAGCCAAAACTCAAAGTTATCTCACAACTAGCTCATAATATTTTGATGGGAAAATTCTAAAGTGATTGATAAAAATACTTATAATATTTATTTAAAGTTTTACCAAAGAGAATTGTAGATGCGACTCGTTACATTTTCAAAAAAATGTATTTGACGTTCGAACAAAAGTGTTTCCATGACATGCAATCTTCTTTGACATAATGAACTGGCTAACGAGACTGTAAAAAGACTTTTGAAATAGCTCAGAGACTTTTTATTAGACTGAGACTTCAAAAGAATTTCGACATTCATTCGTCACGATGCAACGACACTGAACAAGCTACTCAGATATTAAGAACTTAATAAAAATATAAATATAATGTTTTTTACATGACGTTACTCTAGAAAATATAATTTTCCAAAATTGAATAAAAATTATTTCTTATATAGTTTTACGTTCAAGAATTTGAAGAGATTGTAGCATGTATTTGAAATACAAAATAGTATCCCAAAGCGAAAGTATCACTTAATATCATCATTATTCATATATATTATATGATTACTTTAGATTGTGGAGTAACGATTTTCATATAACCACTTATAACAAAATATTCGAACTAACTGCAGCTGCTTCAAATAGAGTCTGGTCTGATTGCGTTGGTACGAAAAGTAGGTTTCATCTATGTAGATGTCAATATTTATCATAAATGTTGCTACCACTTATTTCTGTAAACGTAACACAAATGTGGGGTTTATTTTATTTTTACTATAATGATGATTACAGCGGTCTATAATTGTGAAGGTCAATTCAAGTGGATACTTACTTAGAGATCTTCACTAATAAATAAGTATTTCGGAATTTAAAGATTGCCTGTCCAAATCTAGTAGGCTAAAACTTAATTTATATCAAGCGTATAGCAGGCATACTCAGCAGTAGGGCAAAACCGATCTAATATAATTATCCGCTATTTTTAACTCGTCGCAGATCAAATAGCCTTATGGAATATTTAGAGTTGCGGAGCCGCGGCTTTGCAATAATGGGAAATATAAATAAATTATTAAGGCTATTTAAAGTATGATTGTTAGAGAAGTATTCTTTTTATCAATCATCCCGTCTGTCTGCCAGTTACTTTTCTTACTTTTATATTTGAATTGTGCTTCGATCCACCTAGTGCTATGAACTTTGATATTCGTTTGGCTGGTTGTAGGTTGCTATTTCAATGGCTCTACTAAGTGCCTAATATTGAACATTAAATAAGTACTTTTTTAAGCCTTTAAAGATTATTAGGAAATTTTTAATCTTCGTCCTAGATAAATGAGGTTACAAATAAAAGGATTGCTTCAAGGCAAGCAAAAGCATCAAGGCAAGCAAAAGGAATGATTTGCATTAGACACACAACATTCTTTAAAAAAGTGATAAGCTGATAACGTTAAATGGATAACTCACCGGAGCTTAAACCTAAAAACAGCTGAAATACTCCAATTATGAAAATTCAACCAGTTCAAAAAGTGTTGGCAGACTCGTCAATAACAATTAAGCAGATTTGTATTGGAAGAATTGAATTGGATAAATGTTTCAATAGCTACGTGCATAAACAACAATAGGGAGCTCATAAATAAATTGAAAACAAAATGAACTTCGTGAAATCTAGAATGTTATATTTTTACGTAAATTCTTCTTGCATTTTATCATCATTTTACCAAAATTCCACAACTGTATGTTTAATATCATACGGTAACATTTCGTTTATTAATATCAGATCATATAGAAGCAGACGACGTAAAACGGCAGCAAAAGCGCCTTGTTATTACTGACTATAGATTTAAGTATGATTATATCAACACAGTTCCTTAAATTTTCATATAAAAATATATTGTGAACAGATTAGCAGCCTGGTTGCGACGCGCGGCGAGGCGGCGGCGGGCGGCGCGGCGGTGCAGCGAGTAGGCGCCGCCGTGTGCTGCGCCGTCGAGCGGTTCGTCGCCGTGGGAGAGACCATCGCGGACGACAACCCTGACGTCAGACACAGCATGGTGCTAGCCTGCAAGGAAGCGAGAGCTGCCGGTAAGTCTACATACTATTTTAGTCCCTGGTTGAGTTTAGTTCTTTATCCCAAATTCAAAATCCACAAAAGCAAAAATCAGATCTAGGTTTGACAGAAGGGAAGATTCGTCGTAGTTCACAGGATTGAAAAGATCTGATTGTGATGACGAAAAACATTTTGTGTCATACTGAACAAAAACGGCTATAGCTTCCGAAACGGAATATTCGGAATAATATTCATACCACAATTCGTATAAAGCAGTTCACAATTTACAACAGAGACAATTTAGATAGGGAAATTACGAAAGTTGCTTTTGTATTCGAAACAGAAATTTCATTACCTGACCATTAATTAAACTTCACTAATAATAGTTCTTCCAAGTGGTTTTATTGTCCATGGGAAGAGAACGGACATAAATTTGCATATAAAGCGGGCAACTTTTGGGATAGTTTGTGTTAGGTGCGCCATTTCGTCGAAATAGTTTCTTAGACATTCAATTAAAAGCAAATTTACTAATAGTGACATCATGTCACGCTCCATAAGTTTTTATTGCTAATCAACGTTCCACTTTCGCGTTTGATGGCTCCGTTATCTTCGTATGTACGACGTATAAAGGGCTTTCTTTGTTAATGCTTACTAA
The DNA here is from genome assembly GCA_030295005.1 of Cephonodes hylas. Lineage (NCBI taxonomy): Eukaryota > Metazoa > Arthropoda > Insecta > Lepidoptera > Sphingidae > Cephonodes > Cephonodes hylas. Next base: position 8,951,688 of record AP025362.1, on the reverse strand, counting down.
TTAAATTCTCTTTTTCTACAATCTTCATTTAAATTTGAAGCGCGAGACTTATCAAATCAGTTAAGACTTTAAGAGGTTATACCACTAAACGTGTTAAATTAACAAAGCGCACAAATCGTAAGCCATGAGATTAAATCCACCCTTATCCGTAAGCATTCAGAGGGTTTTTAATCAAGGCTTGCGTGACCTATAAATCCCTCCGATATCTCTATTGTGTACTTAAGGCAGATATTCAGTGAATTGAAAACAGACAACGGTATTTATAGTATAATATATATGTCAATGATTATAAGCGTGTGCGTGTGTGAGGCAGTTTTGTGTACTCCGCTTTGTAGGCAGGCGTCCATTGTTACATTATTATTTGGTAGATTTTAACACTACATTTGACGCGTTGATGTCACGCGGCCTATTCAACTCTTTCTGCACAAAAAATTCTATCTTCTTTAGCCGTAAGCAAATTTCAAATTATTCATGATAATAACTTTAACAAAGGTAATTTATCCACCCATACACGTGGTGGACAAAGTTCTTACCCCTCTGAAACGTAGACGAGGCCAATGCTAAGTAATGGAACATATATATTTATGCTTGAAAGTTCAGTATCATCTTCAGCAAACAAGGTTCTGCTACGATTTAAAATTAACCGGCGAATAGCTTTTGGCTGAATGGAAAAGGTTTTCAAATTTCAAGTTATTTCTTCGTGTATTTTTAAAGTCTTAGTTCATGCAAGTTCTTTGCATAGCCGTTGGAACGACCGACTCAAAGTAGAACGCAAACATACATGTTATAAAACACATCGCACTTATTTTCTTCGTGTTTTAAGCCGCGACTTCGTTACAGCAAAATAAACCGTAAGACTAGAAAAACAAATGCCACACAAAATATCCCCGTTAAAATCTAATGTAGCTACCCTTTCGTAAATGCTTCATAAATTTGTGTCAACAGCCTGACCCGAATTTTAATGCTCGAACGTTATTACCGGATCCAGCATGCCGACAAACAAAAGATGCAAACAATAGCCAACCCCGCCCGCACTCCGCGGCTGTACCAATCAATTTCATTTAATATCTATGCCAAAGTTAGAACTGCCAGTTTTGTTTTCCTCGAAAAAATATTACTTATTTTCGAAGCACACTCGCGCCATTTTAAAGCAACGTTATGTATCGAACGGTTACCAAACAAAGGCGTATGTTGACAGAGCTGGAATAGCGCGCTCACTCCGTTTGCCATTGTTTTATTTTTCAAATCATTTGTATTCGACATTATTTACATTTTACATCATATGAATCGATGCTCCATTGTTTACGATTGCTCTTCTTTTGGTACCAACTAATTGATCGAAAATCGATATCATTAAACCTATTGAAGTAGTTCATAGGGTTTGATTTTTGTATATACTGTCCCATTAAGTAGGTACAATATTTTGATGATGCCAATGACTTGGTTTTGTTACCCAAGCAAGCACCTTGTACATCTTATATTTAGTACCAAAACTACTTTAGAAGTACCCCGTTGGAGTCATCCTATAGATAGGTAGTCAAAATGAGTACAACGTGGCTCAATCATTACAGGTTAAGTTCTCTAAGAACCGTAAAGAGTTGTAATTAATAAGAGTAAAACCATAGCACATGGGAACACAATTAGTAGAAAATAGTATACCTTATAAGTTTACATGTAAATGTAATATAATTTATAAAGACTTCAAAACAGCCACAAAGGTTACAAGTCCAAATTGAAATACTTACCGCCCACGCGCACTTTCGATAACATCAACCTTACTTTGATATGAATCACTTTTATTTCGTTTTTACGGGGTCACTTTACGAGTAATAAATACACTAGTGTAAGTACGCGCCTACATTCGTACGATCAGTCATAAATGTGTTTGTCATCACATACTTTTAGATTGATTGCTTTCTGCCCAATTTTATATTCCCATCCACTTATTGAAAAGTCGTGTCCGGAAATGGCACAGCCAGGTAGAAATAATCCTTTGTTCTATTTAACAAAAGGGAACAATGACAATCGACGTCATGATTCGAATCCGTATAATTGATATGCCGACAGTCATCAATCACTGCGTCAGAGAAATTAAATTCTCTCCGTTTCATCTGTTCCGAAACTTGTCGTCGAAATGCGATATTAAATATCAAATGTCTGAATTTATTTTTGTCAATAAAACAATATCTATGAATTGTGATGCTTTCATAGAATTGTGGAACAACAGAAGAGAAGAAATTTTTAACGAAAAAATATTTTCATTCAGCGGAACATACGCTTGAGTACCTACTAAATTAAATGAATGTTTGTTTTAATTAAGTAATATAGACGAAACACAACATGTTGAATTAAACAAATACTTAATAAATGACCAAATGAAACTGTTTTCATCACATTTTTTTAAATTTCACTTGAAGGCCACTTTAAAGTTCACGCAGATGAAAACGTAGTAAGGTTCTTGTAATTGATACAAAAGTTGTTAGTGTTGCATATGTATGCTATGAATATCGGCTATTCAGATCGTATCAGTAATTGGATCCAAGCACGAGAAAACCAGCTACATATAGTACATAGATTGAACGAGCGAACATAGATCGGGCACGCAAAAGGGCTTTCGATTTTGACTAGTGAATGAGGTCGCTGTCCATTCGGGATCGCCCCTTGGCACTTGAACTCGACTGTACATACAATGCAATGCCAAGTAAACCACTGGTTCAACGTATACATTAAAAACGGTCGAAAAAAGTAGGTTAAATTTATAGTTTATACCATAGAAGACTTTACGGCTTTACTTAAAAACTTTACTAAATATGTATTAACTTAAAGTTTTTTTGCCTTGTTGTCACAAACATATGTTTATGTTGATAAAATATAATATTCTCAATGTTTTCTAATTATTTGTTTAAAAACATATTTACAAGTTAAACATAAATATTTTGAGCAGATATTTTTAATATATCCATGCCGTACATTTACTACAGGTCCACCTTAATCTACTCTGCACGTATTTGACGAAAAAAATAACTCATTTACAATAAGGATATTAATAAAAACGAAGGATCTCAGGCAAGAAGGACACGATGCAATATTTCACAGGCCTCCATTTTAACATCGAAAAATTCGTGTACCTACTGACAATGACGGGGCATGCGTTCTGGCCCAGTAACGAGATTATCCTGGATTGGAACAAATCTAATAAATAACAGGTAGCAACTGCCGCCCCTATAGTATTATTTTTGTAAGCTATCTAAAAAGAACTATCACTTTACTAAAATTAACGGTGAAAAACACATTTTAAAATCAAGCTTTTATTATGCATGAAAAATTAAAAAAATAAACTAAGAAAACATTCATAAAATTCGTATTTTTTTAAACTTTACAAGTAACAATTTACAAAAGTGTTCGGTTTATCAGTAGAAGTATGATACATAAACATATATTATCTATAACTAGTATATTAATATTCTTAAGTGATCTAAAAGCTCGTCGCGGCCGAGGTCTTTGCATTAACGAAATTGCGCGACAAGCTTTTAAATCACTTAAGAATATTAATATACTAGTTATAGATAATATATGTTTATGTATCATACTTCTACTGATAAACCGAACACTTTTGTAAATTGTTACTTGTAAAGTTTAAAAAAATACGAATTTTATGAATGTTTTCTTAGTTTATTTTTTTAATTTTTCGTGCATAATAAAAGCTTGATTTTAAAATGTGTTTTTCACCGTTAATTTATTTTTAACTTTTTAGTTGGAAATATTTCTAAGTCTATCCATTTCGTAGTCATACCGAAATTCAACTCAATCGGTCCATGAAAACTAGTGTTCCTATGGGCACCTTCCAACTTCTCATGACACCAGATCAACGATACCTTGTTATTATGTTGTCACTAAAAATACAAAGGCATACCAAATTTTAGCTTACTTGGTCCACAGGAATCGGAGTTCCTATGGGCTTCTTCCAACTCCTCATCAGATCAGCTTCATGATACCATATTTTTGTATTATTACCGAAGTTACGAAGACACACCAAATTTCAGTTCAATTGGACCACAAGAATCGGAGTTCCTATGGGCATCTTCCAACTCTTCGTCAGATCAGCTCTATGATACCTTGTTATTATATTGTCACCGAAATTACATAGGTATACCAAATTTCAGCTCAATCGGTCCAAAGGAATCGGAGTTCCTGTGGGCTTCTTCCAACTCCTCAATAGATCAGCTCCATAATATCATATTTTTGTATTGTTACCGAAGCTACGAAGACATACCAAATTTCAGCTCAATTGGACCACAGAAATCGAAGTTCCTATGGGCATCTTCCAACTCTTCGTCAGATCAGCACCATGATACCATATTTGTGTATTGTTGTCGAAGTTACAAAGACATACCAAATTTCAGCTCAATCGGTCCACAAGAACCGATGTTTCTATGGTCATCTTCCAACCTCATCATCAGACCAGCTCCATGGTACCATATTATTGTATTGTCATCCAAGTTACGTAGGTATACCAAGTTTCAGCACAATCGGTCTATTGGAAGTGGTTCAAATCTTCATTGCAAGATTTGTAAACATACAAACATACATACATACATACATACATACATACATACATACATACATACATACATACAAAAGTGAAGTTAAATAAAAGCTTGTAATAACAAGTAAATTTTCATTAAAATGTTGTTAGATAAATATAACTATAATTATAAGTGTGAAAATCTTTCTATTCGCAAGTCACTGAACTCATAACCACAACAGTTTATAACTAGCACTATAACATTAGTATGACATTAAATGGAACGCGCTATTTCTAGACTGACAATATATTTTTCCATTCCTACTTTAAAATGTGGGAATGGTATATAAATATCCGGCTTACCGTGCAAAGTACAAATTATGTACATTGGAATTCTAGCTGCAATTTAAGTTACAAAAGTTTGAGCATTTTATTGCCCTCGTTGGAAGATAAACAATTTTCTGCAAGATCTGCAGCTTTGTTCTGTAGAGCACTCATTCGTTTTGTTCCTTTCTGACCCTGTTGTCGATTGTTAATAACGTAGAGAAGAGTAATAAAACCATTTTCGTTTCATATGTGTTTTATTACATTCATTTTGAACAAATAAGTCTGATTTTGTCAATCTAAGTTATAAATATAAGTGTCCCGTTGACGTTAATATAGAAATAGAGGACAAATAAGATTTTTTTTTAATTTTAATATAATTTTATCATTTTTGAGTCATATACAACATATATGAGCAGTGATGGTCTCGAGGTTTAGGCGCGCGGTCGAGAATCTCGGCGGTCGCGGGTTCGAACCCCAGGCACACACCTCTAACTTTTCGAAGTTATGTATGTATTCACATTGAATTATCACTTGCTTTAACGGTGAAGGAAAACATCGTGATGAAACCTGCACACCTAAAAAGTTCTTAGAAATTTCTTAGGTGTGTAGTCCGCCAACCCGCACTAGGCCAGCGTGGTGGACTATGGCCTAAAACCCTCTCAATGGCAGAGGAGACCCGTGCTCAGCAGTGGGCGTATATGAGTTGATGAAGAAGAAGAAGAAGATACAACATAACCATACGCATACTAATCACGACCAATCAACGTAACAGAAATGTCTTACATAAGAAAATAACTATAATTACGTCAATATTATAGTCATAAGAAGGAAAAAAAATAATTCTGCTCCATATGTAAATACATACATAGATATATGAACATTGTACATTGTACATACATATATTTACAGCCATTTAAAGTCATTAAAAGTAATAAAAGCATTTATGCTCTGTGTAAAAGTGGCAGTTTTAAATAAAACCATTTTTATTATAATCATAAAATAGAATTTATAGTTTCATTCTAGAAATAAAACCATTAGAATATTATATCAGCGTAATTATAAATGCGTGTTTGTGAAGTTTAGTTTTTGAATAACAATTCATTAGTAAAACAATGACTCGTATTTTCAACAATTTAATGTTGAACTGATTTCATCATAACCGAGTAATAAAATTTTATGTTCTACACATTTAATTTGAATATAAGTGTACTCGTAGAAGCAAAAAGTGTTCGTAGAAGGAAAAATTTACAATTTAATCATGATTAGCCTCTGTTTGACCGCCGATCGCTCGAGGCAAAAACTAGCTCAAGTAGTTTTGAAGTTTAGATTAAAGTGGGCTGCATCTTAAAATTCTGATCTCCTTTTTCCATCATCTTTTAGCATCGTACCTCGTAAGTCGACAGCTCGTCTTTGAACTTATACTACTTATAAATTTTACAAAGAGCTTAAGATTGGTTTGATGCTTTGTGCTTTGTTTGATATTTTTGATGCTTTCAAAAGAGAGATAGATTACTTTTATAACCTCATTTAGGTTGAATTGGATGCTCTACCTTGAGGCTAATGCTCGCAAAATTCATCTTTTACGAGTATAATTTTTTGTTGAGTGCATGCAGCAAAATGTTGTATTATATGCAAGTAACATCTGGTTATGCGAGTAGAGTCTAGGCTTTTTAGTACTCCTACTTTTTACATTAAACAAGGCTTTGCTCTACAATTGATATTGATCAAAACTCAGCAGATATTAAAATATGTTTGTGTTTAGCAAAATTAACACTTGTATGTTTTGAAATTATCCTTTTCAATATACTTGACTTAATGGGCAGCAGTTAACTAGATATTACACAAGATGTCTACCTATCTACCCACTAAAGGTTTATGTAACTCACACGCGACGCTCCCAAAGTCACACCAACAAAATTTTATCACTTTTCCTTGGTTATAGCCCCATCAAACATTCAATATTAATAAATTCGTGTATACTTTCTTATCGCGTTAAATTTTAGCACTTAAACATTTTACGTGACATTATGGAAGTTTATATTAAGGATTTTGAAACGAATATTCTTTAAAAGAGAAAGTTTATAACAGGATAAAAATGATAAAGGCTTCCGAAAATTTTCGCCAACTTCTTTTTCTTTATAAATAGCTTATGGCGGTTTTTTTATGCATCAGTTAATTTACCTCATGACAACGAAAATTTGCTATACAATTTTAGATCAACGGTTTGATAACTAGAAGAAAATTTATAATATTCAATGCCGGTTCAGTCGTATCAGAGAATGTGTTATATAAGCTCTGGTAGATTTCATGAATATGAATTATAATCCCTATTATAATCGTCTGCAGATAGTATTAAAGAAACAATGACCTACAGGTTTATTTAAAGTAGTTAGTGTCTCAAAGCCTGCGGTAATTTACTACTAAAAAAGACAATGTCGTCAATCTTAAACTTTGCTATTTACTCCCATTTACTTCCATCACCACCTCTAAATACATTCCTTCGTTCTTCACTCAATTCTGCTCATAATTTCTGTCAATAAATTACGAATAATGTATGCGTACATTTCAATTCTCTTCCCTCTTTGCCCCCTAACAACCGAAGGTTTCCAAATGATATTTCACTCGTACTTTGTCTTTGTGCACATACTTCGCTTACACGCAGGGGCTCAAAGCGTGTCATTTACGGCATGTTGTCCCATATTTATGAAATATGATTCCCGTTGCGTCGTTTACCACGATTTTATTGTGACGTTGCGGTTGTAACGTTTAAGGTTGTGTAAGTACACTCCCAGATGAATCGTAAAAAATAAGTTGAATAAGAGCTTTATCGGATAACTGGCTCGCTTACATCGTTTTTAACTTCGACCAGCTGGCGTGACACTGAAAAGTTTTACATCGCTCTTTACCCCTTGTTTATATCTTATGTTTTAATGCCTAGTTATTTTGCTACAGATGTCCATTAAGTCCATGAAGCAGTCTCATCTTTCTTGGGGAACAAACAATACCAATCTTGTTTTAAATTTATTTTCTTGGGGGGTACGACGTTGTTTAACTTTCAACCATAGCTTGGCGTAGAATGTAAATTTTAATACGAAAGTAGAATAATTAAATAAGTCGTTGTGAACCCTGTCGCGAGCCAGCCCTAGTGGTTATTCCATAAAGTAACAAACAAGTTTGCACAAAGTCATTGAACGAAGTGCGACGAAACCAACGACGCGTGAGTCTCTGATAGAGACGCTCGGTGGAAAGTTGAACATTTTTGCAACTTCGTGAAATATCTACCTGCGACAATCAAGATATAAGTTTGAAAGAAACAAAGACAAATTACGCTTTGTTTTACTTATGTCTATCGGGAGTCCTCATAGTAATGACAATGCAATTTCTGGGCTGTAATAATGACACAAGATCCTTTCAACTACTTTCCAGTACATTTGAAAATCGTCGACCTTCAAATCGAGGCTTCTACCATACAATATACCTACAGGTTAATTCATCATGATAATTTTCGATTTAAAGATCTTGAACCCATCATAAAAGTTAGCGATTTATGTAACAACTCAGTACAGAGTAGACCTTTCGACTACAATGACATTTCTTCGCGACTTCATTTAAAGCGGCCTAAAATATTTCAATAAAGATATAAAGGGCTCGTAAAGTTCAGCTAACTACATAGTTAGTGAGCAGACACATTCCATAAGTTTCCACTTCAATTAAATTTTAAGGCTTTCATTTGCACGCCGCTGTTTTCCATTGGACCTTTTTTCTTCAGATTTCCAGCGCTTTAAGCACTTAACATCTCTTTTAAAAATAGGAATTCTTCGGTTGGATTTGCATAGATTATTTTTTTTAACAAGGCCATATTGCATGTTGTCTTCATTATTTGATACAACTGACCTTCAGAAGATGTTAGACAAAATAATCTTATTGTGCCCCCCCCCCCCCGAACAAAAATATTGCATAAAAAAATTAAAGTTTTAAACAATAAAACAAAATTTAAACTTATCTTGTTTTATTCTAATTAAATTTTATAGGTCGTAACTTTATCAAACAAATACTCAATACTTACATAATATTATCGTCGCCTTTTTTTCTGGACTTGAAAGTTGAAGGGATCGCAGTGATACTCCCACTAACTTTGATCAGGTGCCCAAGTAGTACGTCGTCCACCCGCAGCGGATACAGGCCACGGCTTGGCCTCCCTTTTTGGGGTCATTTTCGCTGAAGACGCGCTATCCCCGCAGCGTGCCCAGCGACCCCAAGGAACCCTTTGATTCGCCTCTTACGACAGACAAAGGATACCGTGGTTGGAGTCTATGGTATTATCGTCTACTCTTAATGGATAACTTAAATTTTCAAAATTCCATAATGTTGGCTCGCAACTTCATCCGGGCATATATTAGCAATGTTGGCTACATCGTAGAACACTACAATGTTACGTACAGCCAACAAAAAAATAAACTAACATTTAACTTCCCAATGCCGCCAGCGCAGTAGGGGCGAAACGTGAAACAAAAACTTTACAAGAACTTTTTCGTTGAGCACAATACGATTTTGAGGAATGAGGAACGCAAACAACAAAAAGCCCGCCTTCAATTCAATTCAATTCTTTGAAAAACATATAGTATTCACGCTAATATCTTAAAATACCAAGGGTGATCTGATAAGTATTACTTAATCTGTGGGTGATAGCCACTTGAGCAGACAAAACCCGCTATTATTGGCATAAATCTGCCATAAATGTGACGTCACGGAGCCAACGAGTACGGAGCCACGCATCAGCATAATACCGTGATAATGCGCTCTTTGAGTGCGGCCTAGATCCACACCCTGTAGATTATGGGCCCAGGCTTCGCGCCCAAATACCATCTTTATTTTTGCCTATCCATCCGTTAATATCTAGTAAACATGTTACATAAAGAGTGTGCAGTTTACGTACACTTTAAATCGCTTTGAATTTTCACTTCGCAGACGTAAGTGGGTTTCTACAACCGCATTTAGTGATCTATAAAATCCGAAGTGAAGTATAGAAAACAAGGATGATACACTTCAGCTGTTTAATGGATAGCACCATTCACATTCACACAAAAGTCAAACCTGAGTATTCTCAAAATTATGCCCCGGGACAAAGTTCACAGCGGAGGCCAGAGCAAAAAGTATGAGAATAGTACTAAGAAATTACATTTCTTTACAACACTTTCGTGATATTACTTCAAATTGATTTGTACATTTTATGAACCAAATTGTTAAAAAAATACATACTGTTACTCTTCGAATAGTCAGCCAATATCAGAAGGGTTTGCGTCAGTGACAACACAGCTGAGTTAGATTTAACAATGCTATAAAATATATCCGCTTTTTCATTTCCAAACAATGGAATAGCTGGGTCAACTCTGTCAGACTGTTCGACTGACAACAAGAAAAATACTTTTTAATTGACCGATTGTGACTATCGCTTTTCATGGCAAAGCGAGAAATTACACTGATTGCCTATATCAATCACTAGGGAATGCTTCAATCAAAGACCTGTCTATCAAAATTTTTAAATGGTTAAGGTATTATTATTGGATTGAATGTAACCTCTTTTGTATACGCTGTTGTGTGCTGACGTTTAATAATTCTTTCTTGTTTTATCATCTTAAAAAAAAATATTCCTAATTTTGGAATCATTTAAACATGATTCAACGCTCTACGTTACAAATCGCAGCAAAACCACATTATATTAAACGACCGCGTAAAACAGAATAAAAACTTGGATACTGCGCAGCATAAAAAAATATTTGGCTTAAAATTTAAAACAATATGTAAACTAAAATAGGTTACTGTTTCAGTTACAATAAAGTATTGCTCTTTCGCAAATTTATTACCCTATTTGGCTTCGGTTGGTTTTTATCTTATTTGTGATTTTATGCCAACTAACAACCTTTGTGGTGCGGCCAACCAGTCTCTCCGATTTTCAAAGGACGCTTTATTTTGTGACGCAATAGCGACTGATGAGGTTTTGAGAACTATTCCGTATTACTCCGGAACGAAACTTTTTTAATTCACGTTTCGCTTGTACTATATTAATCAATCTCTTCCTATTTTGCTTAATAGCTATGTGTTGATACATTTGGTAGGACACATACAGATGTAAAAGATAATGTAATAGATTTATACAGATAAAGTGCTCAAATGAGTTAGTCAAATATTTAAATTAATCGTTCATTATTTAAAATTCCCATATAGAAATATCGGTACAACTTGAATTTATTTATTATAATATAACTACATGTTGTCTCATTTTAGATAGGTAGAATTTAAACACACACGAATGTTAAAACATAAACGGTCAACTTTCTCTTGAAAGGAAATTAGTAGACTATTCAATCAGTACCCACAGTTATTCCACATACAACGTCATAAATAAATAGCTCTGTTGACAATGTAAGCCAATATGTCCAAGTTTGGAGTGTATTTACTACGATAAAATCCAAGTAAAGGTCTCTAATATCTCAATTAACAACATTGGCAAGCTCTCAAGTGTAAGTGCCATGTGTGCAATGAAGATCGTGTAATGACAATAACAGACTACCAGTTTAGTATCAATAAACCAAATGTTCGCCATGAAGATCATATCTACTTCCTAGTTTCTCCTAGTTTTGTTGTCATTACCAACAGAGCAAATGGAACCATTAGCCATAATTACAACATTAGAATACAAGACCAACAACTAGATATTCATTTGGGGTGAGAAAATCAGAAAATAAATTAAACTATAAAATAAAGTTATTAATAACATAATAATTAGACTTTACTGCTTAACATATCGCACCTTGAAAACAAAAGTGGCGTTATACAAAATCAGTACTTTTTCAGTATGGCCATTTAAAAGTTTTCGTCTAATACTGTGATCAATATTTAATGCAAAAAACTGAAGTACAACACTGTAATCAATTTTATCTAATAGTTTGATTATCTAGCTTTTTATTTTAATTAATTATTGAAAACATGCGAGTAATTAAGGTAGTTATTTTAATTAGCACGTTGTCACTTAACCTAAAAGTAAAAACTGACACTACCTACTTTTAGGCAAAACTATCTGAACTATTTGAACGTATGTCTTTGCATTAGAAGTGCGTTTATTGCATAATCTAGATGTCTCTTTATCTCAAAATTGAGGTTTTTGGCATAATGCCACTTTTGTTTTCAAGGTGCGATATTATAGCAACGATCAATCTTCCTTTGCGTTCATAGTTTACATAACTTACGTAGATAGGTATATAAGAGGCACAATAAGAGGTACTATAAGAGGCACACATACATATGTATATGTACATATGTATAGATTTTTAAATACGCATGCCACCGTCATTCTAAAAGTATACGAACCAAGTCTGTAGTAGGTTTCATGGGATTATAAATCTTTAAAGAGGCAAATGCGGTGTCAGTAAGCGCAGACACGTAGCGTGTTTTTAAGTCAAGCGGGAACAGCTGAACGCGAATAGCTTATATCTGAATTAAATATATCTCTTGAAGCGTCAGACGCGGTTCCAATTTACTTCTACTCCTTGTTATAGATAAAAAGCATTTTCATTTTGCTTATCAATGTTTATATTCTTCATTTCAATGACACGATATAGGTAAATATCTATTTAAAACTATATTTTTTTTTAAATAAATAATTTGGTTACCTTACCGAAAATCAGTAACAATGTCGCATTTCCTCTAAAAGAAATTATATATGTATGCTTTGCAACCCTTATCAAATAACAAAGATGAACCTTTAGAAAGAGTAATAAAATGGTAGTCGGCTATAGAAATGGGCAAAGTTTTAAGTTTACGTTAGCCTGACTGGGTTAATGTGCAAAGTGTCGAGGCGACCTCATTAAGACAGAACATAAGGAGCAGTGGACAAAAAACAGTTCGATAATACATCGGCTCGCGAGGAATATCAAAAGCGGGACGCAACAGGCCTAAGCTCTGGATTACCGCCCTGAGGGGCTTCGCGCTGCAAATTGAATGAACGCAAACATTTCCTCCGTATATACATACTCACTAAATACACAAAATAAATACAATTACTTGAAGACGAAGCAAAACGGGCGTGAGGTTATTGTGTCTCCGAACCGTTAGCTAAACGCTATCTCTACGATTGTATAAGGAGTTGGGGAGACTACTTTGCCCTTGTTAGAACATCTGCGTCCCACCTACATTTTCCTCCAAAAGTAAGTGCACTGCTCTACATATAAGTTTGTAGCAAAAATTTTAAGCATTTTTATCTCAGCCTTTATTTTAAAAAGACTCAGCAAAATTTATAGTTAAACATGTTTTCATATAATTTACATGCAAAATATATCGAGTATGCGTGGCTTTCAACGATAAATATGTCGCAGACGTTATTTATTGCGAAAATAAAAGGTACCGTGTGGACACATTTACAACACTTTCGGAAGTTCAAATAAGAAATAAGATAAATATGTTCCGACATACAATCATAAATATGTATTTTCTGACACGTTCATAAACATTTCATCAATATTTTTGGTGTAATTATATGTCATGGATATTATTAAAAGATATTTAAGAATTCGTAATATTAAAATGATTTATTATACAATTTTATTATTGAAAGTACAAGTTTATTTCGTGTAAAGTTCTTAATTATACCATGTGTTATTAAGGAAATTGAAAAAGATTCCCAAGTGCCAACCACGATAAACAGAGCATTGGACATCCATCGAGTGTCCACTTACACTGACTAAGGTCGCATGACGTCATCGAAGCTAAGTTTTTTAGCGGACGTTGCATGCCCCATATTTATCATGACTCCACACCATTAAAAATGTTATTCCATAACTTTTTATTTGAAAAGAGAAGTTTTTAAACTTCATTTTTAAAAATTCTCGCGATTTTTACCAGGAGATGTGACAAAATTATTTCATACTCCCCAAAGATATTCACGTAAAATGTCTAAAAATTCCAGTTGGTATATCTCACAGGCACACCCGACATTTGTGTCTGCGTTCCGCTCTTGGAAAGCGATGGCTTCTCTATCAAATTACTACAATCGCCTTTACGTCCTTTTTCCTTTCTCGGAAAGAATTTCAAATAAATGACGTAATAAATTTCATATGAGATCACGAGGCCTTTGTGAAGTATTTGTGCTTACGTTTTTTAGTTTTATATACGTTTATCTAAAAAAATCTTTTTAAGCAAGAAATTTTGTTAAACGATAGTAAATTCAATCCTTTTCAATTTAGCACATTCCATCAGTAAATGAATTTGACACCATTTTCTGAAAATTAAAGTCGCGAGTTCAATCCTCGCATTAAGACAAATAATATGATCATCATACAAGTATGATTCATAGATATAAATAATTCGGGTAGCTTCGATACCTTCGATATAAGAGTTATATATCCTAACGTACGATCAGAGCTTAGACTGTGATGGTAGGTTATATAAATTTATTATAATCATAAACTTAGATAACCTCGTAAAATTTTCTTAATTCAAAATAGTACCGCTTTTGAATTATCAGAACAAATCATGGCCTAGTACAATTTCGTTGGTGAATTTGAAGGGTGTCGGGGCATATTAAATTGAAGAAATCTCTATCGGTTTAATCTAATGTGAGTCGATCACGAAAGCCCTATTAGGTACGTTTATGTTCCCGGGACATGTGAGCGCTTCGTCATTTTCAGGAAATGTGGAGCCGGCCGACGGAAATTCATTGGAGGTTCGCGCAATTTGTTACTCCGTTTGAAAACTCCACAGGAAACTAGTCCCAAATACCTGACCTTGCCAAATTGCCGCCCATTAGTGCACTTCAACAAATATTGTTTAAGTTTGGAACCGTTTATATACACTACATACATAAGTTTCGGTGCTTGTATTCAATTGCCTTGCTTACTGATTTTATCGTTTATTTCCACGAATTACGTAGCATTCTCGTGCTTCGTAGACTAATTAACATCATTATTTATTTACTTTATCATGTTTTGTTAATCTATTAAATATGGGAGGCAATACATAGAGAAAGGGTGGCGAAATGTCTAACTCCTGCATAAAATATTCAATGTATCCATTCGCTTCATAACGAGCTAATACACGTATCTGGTTCGCCTCTCTGAATAATAATTTTACTCCACACCTCTTATGGAAATAACGTAATATTTTATCCATGTTTCGCCAAATCACCCGATAAAATTATTGTGATCATTTATTTATGCAGCCTGTGAGTACCTACTACACTACTCGGTACTCCTATTTTAATTAAATTGTAAAAAAAATTGACAAAATATCTATTTATATGCGAAATAACTGATTCTTAATTGCGACGGCTCATATATTATTATAATAAACTAAGTATAATTTAATTACTCATGTTTTTGCAACACGTTTTTTGACTACAGTTTTTTAATTTTCACAAACATTCTTATTTTTTACCTCGGCACATAAGGAGGGTTTTTATAAACTGCCAAACTGAAATCGGAATGGTGGATTGGAACTCTCGAACAACACCCAACAATCCCTTTTGCTCACTCCATTGTACCTTTTTATAACTTTTTAATTTAAAACATGATTTGCCAGAGCCATAAGTAATGTTGATAAGGGCTGGCGGCAACCAAGCTACTGGTTGTAAAATAATATTTTTCTGCGGTATGAATAGGTCCAATGCATGTGCTGTAAAATTAAAATGTTTTATACAATAATTTTGTTAGTGATTATGGAAATAACATAACATAAAAGCATGGATACTAGTATTTTTTTGCAAGAATTATTTGTATTAGTAAAAAAAACACATTACATCTTTGATAAACAAAAAATACTAAGTTTAATTTTGTATTTTCAACAAGGTTTTACTTTAGGCTCCTTTTGTACACGTATACAAACGACAAAATTAAGCCCGTTTTAACTCTAGCCCCAGGCTGAAATTGTGTTGACCGCAGTATGGTTTTGCAAGCTGGGACATTGGTCTGCAGAGGAAACTAGATAATGGTCATGGTCTTTAGTCAGGTCAGGCTAAATTCAGCTGGGATGAATAGGCAAATAATTTACGTTAAGCAACAGCATTGCAGTAGCGGTTTGAGAATGATTATTTAATTCAAAATAACAGTTCCTTTCTATTCTCCTTTTTGCTGTTGCATTCAACACGTACCATACATATCAAAATAGTAAATTTTGCAAAAGATACCATCAAACAAGTTAAAAAAATATAAAGCAAATTTTTTATGTTATGCATTTGCAATAAAACTGCGATTTCAATGGCTACTTATAATCCTATCTGGTGAGTCACTTTGCATCGAAGGACTAAAGGGAGGTTCCCAGTAATACTAACAACATCTGATTAAGGAATTATGCAATTAAAGTAGTAAATTACATTACAAAACAAGAATCCAGTGTGAATGTCTTAAAAAAATGTTTTACCATGCGCCCATTTTTACACACACCTTTGTCATGAAAAGGTCGCCTTTGTGTTACTGTTATCAAGGCTTTAATAAATGCATGAAACCTGAGGAAAAATTACGGCTAACCGGTTTTTATACTCACATTATGTTTGTTTATATAATTTCAGTAGAAACTATACTCGTACGCCTTTTTGTTAATATCTCTATGATTATTTTTAGATTAGGTACTATAAATACATTTTTAGTCATAAAATATGATTCAACAAATTCTCTTCACTTACATCAATAATCGATAAAATATATAATAGGTCTACGGGTAAAATAACCGGGGCAATTGAACGGTACGGTCAGCAAATTACTTGCTCATTAAAATGATTAGTGCAATGGAGCCAATACAATTACGTGTATACCGTTGTTACTCTATAATTGTGCATTTTATTTGCCCTCCACACTGCTAGTATTTTCTGGGTCAAATGACAGTTAGCAGTTAGTTTATCGCGGTAACCTACATTCTATGGCGTAACAATTACGTAAAAGTTTTAAAACTATTACGATCGCGTGTGATTTATTGTCATTTCTAGTTTAAGCCGAAAGCTATATGACAGTTTTGAATAATGGTTCGTGGATATTAACTACGAAGTTTTTGTTATATCACTACGACTTCACCCCGGCTGATAAATAATTTCCGCCATTAAATGCTAAGTTTAGTTTTGTTTGTGGTTTGGTCACGTTAAAGAATCACGGAAGTAGGTTAGCGGCAAATAGTTCGAACTCACTAAGGACAGAAACTTCAGACTGACCTGAAAACTAAGTTTGACGTGCTGTTCTTTTGTGCTAATAGCAAAAGTCTATGAAGAAGTGAGTCACCAGATACAAGGCCTGCTGTTCTCAATCTTTCATCGCATAGGGAAGGTACAAACGGCCAACCTACAAACATCGATACCAAGGAGAATAAACTGAATGTAAGAACTCTGCGAATATCTCCAAGTTCTGACTGAGTCATTAAGTAGACTACGGCAAGCATAAGGCACTTTTAATAATCAGTATACATATACACGAACAAAGGCCACAATTAAGGATTTTACACCGCAATGCTGGGGTGGATCCAGGTCCCGCAGGGCCAGTTAAAGACGAAAACAAAAACGAAGAAAGTTGTTTTTGTTCATCTAACTTAACTATCCCCAAAAGTGGCATTAATCTACGTCCGTTGACAAAAGTGAATGAACAAAAGAATCTTGCGGGGCGTGCGGCCCATTAGAAAATATTGACGCGGTTTGCGTGACTCCACATTGTAACGATGACACGCTAATTGTGCGCCCTATATTCACGAGACTTCAATTATTTATTATCGACACTAATTATGTTATAAACTCCCACGGTCTACTTGTTCCTACCTAGATATTATTACTGCTTAATCAATATATTGCAATAACAAGCCAGTGTTTCACATGAACTATTCAATTATATGGAAGACAGATTTCAAAGTGATAATATTCAACTTTTTTTATAACAAAAAAACTTTCAAATCCTAGCAGGATAAAATCGCCGAATAGATATTACGGACGGTTATCGAAAGTTATGAATGGTTCATTCCACTACACTAAGCTTTAATTTACGCTCGTGCACAATGCTCCGAAATACCAATAACTTATGAGCCAGGTGAATGTAATGCTCCCAATTTCCTGCGGTCCTAATACCTACACATTGAACCGCGCATGAATAATTAATATCTTAATACAAACAATACCTATTCATAGCATTTGCGTTCCTTATTATACCTTTGCGAGGTAAACAGACCCCGGTTCAATGAATATTTGCTATTTATGTTTCATTAATGTTGTGACTATGGCCCTATCCCACCACACACCCGCCACTGCAACTCCTGTATTCCAGGATCAACAGCGGCACGCACAGTATTGGCGCCGAGCAATGAAGCTCAGCGAATCTAAGGGGACCTAAATTGTCATAATCCCGCAACGAAGTTAATCAGAAAAGCAATAAGATAAGCTAATGTTGTGACTATAATTCTATAGTCTTAAAATATCATGTGTATTACCGTAAAATGCCTAAAACATGAAAGATACCTAATAATATAGATGAGCTGTATCCAAAAAAATGTCATTGTGTTCATTCTAAAGCTTTGTGAGAACTTAGTTACCGCCGTGTAAACACAAACCAGCCCATTTATTTTGTCACCATGTGGTATAAACTTTGTTTCCATACAATAATATCGCGAAACTACTCAGTGCTGAATTTTAACAAACGGTAACAGTCAACACTCAGTCTACGTGGCCAACACCATAACAATATTCTACTAAAGTTTTTTAAAAATTGTCGCATCATAATACGTCAAGGAAATCTAATTTATTTCAGTTGGTTTTAATCAAAATGTCACATTAAAACATATTTCAAAGAGTGTAGACTTCGCGTAGTCTTCTTTTCAACAACATTGCAATTCGTGGGACGAGAAACGTCAATAATTTCCCGAGAGGCGACAAACCCAGGGGCGGACGGGCGCTCAAATTTATTGCTTGGGTTCAACTTCAATTACTATTTTACTATTTTCGGGTGAATTTTGGCAAGGATATTTCAGTGACACAAACTTTGCCACTTAAGCTAGGTGTAGCTTCGGGAAAGTAGCTTAGGTAGTGTCGGAGAATTCTGTAGGTTTATACGTAATACGCTGATAAGTTTCTTATTCCAGGTATTTTGATTTTATATTTATGTTATAAACATATTATCTACCAGATTTTACCAGATATGGACTCTACGAATTCAAAAAACCTTCCTCGCAATCTAAATCAAACAGACCACATACAGTCCAGTATACCACGAGGCAGTCTCAGCTTAATCTCATACAAAAATAAATATTAACTGGAAAATGCGCAATATTATTTATACAAGTGATACCCCAAACGTTCTCGTTATTTGTAGACCTCACAATATTAATTTTAGCGTCACCAAAGAGGATTCCTTAAGTATTGCTAGTTACTTGTATACCCACCAAATCTCAATTGTATTAAAACAATTAATATAGTTGGTTGAACCGAACAAGCATCTTGAATCGACGTTCACGTGATTAATTGGCTAATTCAAGCGTTCAATACATCAGTTGACGTATGTACAGACATATTGAACCAACGCCGTTTAACTTCATAAGAAATAGCACACGCAAGGGTCAGCTCGGAAGGCTGGCCGAGTTTGTGTTGACTACTGCTTCGTCATCGAATACAAATAAATGCGCAAATAGCTGCCTTGTCTACCGATCAATACACTGCCCATAAATATAGACAGCTGAAATTAAACTTAGGTCATTCAAAGTATGCGCTATTGCAGATTAAAAATATGAACAACACCTGAGTAACTTTCAGTAAATAGTCATTTTTGTAGTTAAATTACTTAGTATTTTACGACTTATTAATTTTTTTGTACTTTGTGTTTTTGCGTCGGAATTAACTATCCCCTGATTGTTACTATTTCAATTCTAGGTAGATTGTTGATTAACTTTGGCAAAGGTGTAGAATTGTGCCTACTTATATGGGCTTATAATCATTATTTTACATAACATTATATTCGGGCAAACCCGCACTGCAAGTCTGTTGAAAAATGTAAAAAAAGGCGAAAAATTACATCGTATTTAACATAAGCGCCAACTCTTAACAAGCGCTTACAAATCTCATTAAAAATCTAGCTTCATATTACCAAGGTTTTGCAAGAAATTTTAACGTGTAAATGTGAGCGTGAGAATTGTAGGCACGGACGTGACGAGTGTACCTGTAGATAAAACGCTCCGAGGAAATAGCTCGAGGAACGTTCGTATGCAGCACCACGTACTTGCAATTTCCTTGCACTGGCTTCCTCAACCCATTACATATTCCATAATTTACGTATACATACCGAACGCTAAGTTTACACTCTATGAATAAGATATTACTAGACTATTTGTTGTGACTACTTTCTACTCCGTGGTATCTTTTGCAGTGTATCTATTGAGGTTATAATTTATACATACCACGTTGCGGTTTCTTACTTATTCGCCGAGTGATTCTGTAACTTACGAACGCTGTTTCGGCATGGAGCCAATTTTAGCGCACAGGTGTGGCTGCCTACGAACTATTTTATGATTCACGTTTTCTAGGATTCCACTATTGAAAAGTTAATGCATATATCATTTGTGATGGAGAGTTTTATATACGTATGGATCTGATAATAGTAAAAATAATTATTATAGAATTATTGTCTTTCCTAGTATTCAGAAAATTTTGGATTAAAATGATTTATATCATTCACAAAATTTAAGCTCTTCGTTCGTTTCAGTCGTAAATACCTGATACATTTTTTTCAAAGTCATTTTAATCATACTACTAATGTAATGTAATTTTTTTTCGAAACTCATGCAGGTACTAACAAAGACTTATAAACTATATAATGACGTCATATAAAACTACGAGCAGAAATGCTTCTGCAGCTTAAAACGGTGGCGTTAAATAAATATTTGAAATTCTAAAGTATTAAAATAGACCAAGCGTACCCAAATGGCTGGAAAACTTTAACTGGATAAGTTTCTTTGCATTACCCCGGAGACAGCGCGGCTTCCTCCGCCATTGTTTGTATTTATAGTACCTCTCTAACTCGCAATAAACAAGCAATGTTTCTTCAAGTCAATTCCAACCTGTCAAGGCCAATGCTTTGGATAATTGAATGCGTGTGGAGTGTACTGAACGGCACCTTCTCATCCCGAGGCTTATTGTGCCACTTATTTATTGCTCGCATATCCATCATTTGCGACACGAAGTATTCTGTCTGTATTGATTGTTGTAAGTTATTGCATATAACTTTGTATATGTTTTGTCATATATGTTGAATTTTCTAAAAATAGGAAATATATATATTTTTTTGAGCACATATGTTTTTAGTTGTTATTGACCAAAGTAATAATACATGTGTTCTTTTAATAGTAACTAATTATTTTCCTATTCATTATTTAGTAAATACAGTTTATCTAAAATTCACACCTTATCTTACTTAGATACATGCAAGTAAAAAACACACTCTCCATAAAATAACTTACAAGTTAAGTGTACTATATTTACTAGACTTACAAAGTAACAAAATCTAGGTTCGCCGCAACACCGCGCTTGGTATAGGTAGTTATAAAATATTAAAACAAATGACGGAAGGATGTGACCGCACTCTCGCGGCCTGAGCCGCGCGCTCGTAAACCTCGTACGCCATCGGCATTCCACTAATTTATAATACTACCACGATTTTACATGCTTCAGCGCTTATGCCTTGGGTCATGCACATTTTCATAACTAAGGAATACAACAGGTCGATACGAATGTCGTAATTGCAATGTAATCCCGGTAGAGTATTCCACCCGCTCCCACCGTAAACTGTTGTAAGCCACGCTCGACAGGAGCATGCATTGAGAATAGCATGTATTGAGGCCCGTTGAATCCCGTGGTACGCTGTGAACAATACACGAAAATGCGAAAATTCAAGCTAAAAATCTTACTGAAATTCCTTCATCGTGAATTTAGATATATTTTTAAACAATAGTCGATCGACATATTGGAAAAAATGTTTTAGAAAATTTAGTAATCGGGAACGCTGCGTTTTTCTAGTAAATATTGATTAGTTAACAACTCAAAGGATAAACAGGAGCTCCAAAGTTTTAGTCATTATTTCGCTTCCCTAGAATTTACAACTATCACGAGTATATTTATATAACAGGAGTTTTGCATTGGTTATCATTTTTTACATATCCATCGTGTAAAGATCGATTAACGATACTGGTAAATAAAAAGTAAACCAAACACAAAACCATTAATAACAAAACTTTGTACGTCGAGAAGTATTTTTAATCGATCGCTTTTTCTTTCATGTTGGAAAGAAGGTATACATACATATGTATGTACATACAGAAACAAAGTACTCGACGCCAAGAGCGCAAGTCCCGAGATGCTTGAAATACATAATGGGTATCCCAAGTGAAATGTCCCTGACCGACACGCTCGAACAAACACCCAAAGGAAGAGGAAAAATTTGTATCCTCGTATACGAAATGTAGGTAAGAGGGCTCGTTGGCACACTGCCATACTCCTATACTCTATATCACGCTAATAACCGAGTTTTTTTAATGTCGCCGCTAAGACAAATTATTTACTAGAAGAGTAAATAATTCTGAATAAATATATCATCGTGCGTCACATGGACGTCTGTTTTGAAATTAATGAGCCTCTCCTATTTGTTGACTTGCGTGTGTCACGTGCTACGGAAGAAAATAAATGTCACGATTATAATGTTTAAATATATTTTTCCCAGTGTTAAATTTAATTTATTATAGAGTTCATGTGACAGTCTAAAAATATGTTATACCCACTAGTGATTGGGCACCACTGGGCCTGGGCGCAATTTTATGAGAAAAGGTATGCCTTGTTTCTTCTCTAAGTCGCAGCTATGTCAAGTAGTATCTAAGTTTATTTGTTAGAAATCTTCATTAAACCCAAACATCTCTTTTAACAATTATTACATAAAGATTAAGATCTCTTCTTTTGCATTTGAAATGAACTATAATTTATTTAGTGAATGGCTACTTACGTAGCGCTACGGCGTAGCAAATATGAGAAAATTAAAAAGATCAACGGAGCAGTGGTATGGATGTAATACTTTTTTATTTTTTATACTTTTTTCATCATCATCATCATTGTCAGCCAATAGTGGTCCACTGCTGGACATAGGCCTCCCCCAAAGATTTCCACCGGGAACGGTCGGAAATAATACTTTTTAATATACTTTTTTAATCAGTAGAAAACATTATATTGTTGCGGTTATTTTCACATTGTATTCAATTTGTCTGCACCAAGGCGCAGTTGGCTAGACAGTAGCTTGTAAAAAATGTAGCCGCGCATTTATTGAATTAGAAAAAAATATTTCGCTGCACGATTTCTTATCCAAGAATTATCACACTCACAAGATTAACTCGTGAAGTTTTCCACCCTAATTCCCATCAATGTGTATAAACGTAAAAAAGTTACCTAAGAGGTAAATATAAATATTAATGTGTACAATTTTAATGCGTTGGAAATGGCATAGAAAGACGGTGCGATTCCTCCGTGGCCCGGAGCCCTCATTACCGCTCGCTGGATGTCGCTCGTTAATACACCGCTTGCCTCTCAGTTTATCTACCCGCCACCGTATACTTCCTCGCATAACGCACGTAATTAGTGCCTAAATACTGCAGAATATTCATCTTGTGCAGTAGTATGCAGTCTTACGTTAGAACCACGTTATCCGCTTATTAGCAGATTTTGTGAAAACAAAGCTATGCATTCTAATTCTGGATAGTACGAAATCTAGTTTTTAGTATGGCGATATCTGTCAATGCCTTAAGATTGGGCTATGGTATCTTGTTTATGCTTTAGATTAATGGTAAAAAAAATGAACTTATTATTTACTACGTTTCTTGATATTGGCGCATACGAGTACAAGGGGGCATTTAAATCACTCTTGAGACATTTATTAAAAGTTGTGTTTTAGCTCCGTTATTTTATAAAAAGAGAGGTCTCTAGTTCTTTTATTTATATATTATTTTGGAACATTTAATCAACCCACATAAATAAGTTTTCTATTCTTCCATCTATGAAGCCTTTTAGCAAATGAGTGAGTCGACAAAAATATCAACGAATATTTAGATAACACCATCTGATGAAAATCAATACATATCCAATCGCCTAATGCACCAGTGCTTATCGCCAACAAGCTTATTTTTCCAGTAAGAAAGCCCCGTTTTGAAAGGTCATGTTCACCTTTATAAAAGGCGCCTTCATCAAGAATGCTGAGTGCGCCGATTTAACATTCAATGTAACCTTGCTAAGGTTACTTTAAAAGAATATTCGGGAAAATCCCACGGTTTACGGAAATAAAAAAACCTGTATTATAAAATCTAATAAACACATGTTGACACAAGCTGTCTACATAAATTTTAAAAAGAAGTTTTATGTAGTTTTCGTTTACTATAAATGTCATTCAATTCATGATTAGCCTCATAAAGGTTTTGTTTGTTGTTCCCCATATAAATACGTTATTTAAAAACGTCTGTAAAATATATATATATATAATTATATATATATATATATATAATATCATAGGTAACATTATGTTTTATAATAAGCAAGAGTAATTTTTGTTGAAAATCAGGTGGTGACGTCACTGAACGACCCACAGCTGTTCGTGGTTTATTGATTGCAAAATGGAATCGTAAAAAGAGTTTAGCTTTAACAGTAAACTTATGCACAACCAATGAATAATGAAATGTACATTAAGGAACTATAAACTTTTATATCTCATAAAATATTTTCATCGCATTGGAATAACTTTCACTGATTGTACTTATATTTTCAGTAGGTATAAAATTACTCCATTATTTTTATCTTAATTTCAATCACAAAAAAATTAAAATAAATAGAAAATTTGTAGTAATGATATATTTCATTATATCTTCTGATTATCATACATTTTTTCGGACATAAATAATTTAAACACAGAGCCTTAAATTATTTTTCGTAGAAAGTATGAACTGAAGCCTCCATACTAGACTCATTTGTCAGTTTTTATCAGCTCTGCTTGATAGCCCTTCAGTACCAGCGCCTTCCAATTGACCTTATTGAATGATGGCAACTCAAATAATTGATAATTAACTTTTTTTCCAGTTTGAATCAAAGATAAAAAGGTACACAATAGTAAACATAAATGTAGGTTATCATTTTAAAGTTGACAAAGAATGAAACGACAATGATTGTAAGTGACAAATTAAGGTAAATTAACATATTTTTATTTAAAATTTTTAAGCCGCTCATTTTGCGTAATTAAAAAACGAATATTTTACACGTTACATCCGAATAAAGGTTAGGAGGCGCGTGCGAGCGAGCTCGACGCACGCTCTCTACCGCTCTCCAACGAACAAAAGAATGAATACATATACAGGTGCTGGCAAAGCGCTTTTTTCCTTTTCATAACTCCCGTCGAAAACGGCATTCACAACCTCTCAGACACCATCTAGTGGATGAACGCAATAGCACTTAAAATCCCGCAGAAACACATCTCAGTCTTAATCAATATTGCTCTAAGTATCAAGAAAGTCAGGAACACTATTATAACATTATTTAGCTTTAACAATTTTTTAAAGTAAATTTTTATAAGACTAATCGATAATTGAAATAAGCGTTGTATTTTTAATTTAAAATTTGATCGGAATTGTGGGGTAATTTGTTTCACTTGTACAATACATTTTCATTAGCCGGTTTCAGTTTAACGTTTCCCGCAAAACATTGCAGATTTTCAAATACATTATTAAAAAAATGTTTCAAAAGTGCAACACTGTTAATGTTACGCGTTAATTTTGCAGCACTTGTGAGAGGAACATTAAGAGTAATGAATGTTATTAGACGTACCTCGCTTAACTTAGCATCATAAAATTTAAAAATTCAACCACTCTCAGTACAAAAGATGCATAATTAAAGAAGGGTTGAACGTCGCATTAATCTTGAGTCTGAGAACAAAAAGTAGGCGTCATTAAAAGCAGTCTGCCTTCTAACCGCCCGCGTCATCCATCACTAACTATAATTAGCTGGCAACTGCGACATCCTTAATAAAACTTTAGTTCAATTATGAATAGATAAGCGTAAAGCAAAGCGTAAAATAATCACTTAAAAACTTCCTTTCTGTAACAACTGCAAACCACCATAACAACTATAATATTTTCTTTAAAACGTTATATAAATAGCGTAGTCAAATATCCCGATTCGTTGTTTGAGACGACGATTTATCCTTCCCGAATTCTCCCCAAACAAATAGCGGAGCATTCAGGATTTCCTCTAAGTGTGTATAATCCGCAAGTCGAGTCGCAAATACGACGAGATTAATCACAAGGATGTCGGTAAGCCGTACCTGGCGGGTCGGGTTAAGGCATCTCGGTACGTAGCCTTGCCCCACTATGGCGGTCGTCTATTTTTAGCTCGCTTCTGACCCCCTGAGCTCTCGCGCACCGCGGTTCCCGTAAATAGTGCTATTAAGAGCGGGGCGTTTTGTTTACATAAGATAAAAAAGGGTCGTCCAAGAAATAAATATGCCATGAGTTGTGCTATATTCCTTTGGTTCGCTTTGCTTAAATATCAGATCGTGTATTCAGTAAATTCTCGTTAAATATGACCCACAGGAGCATGTTATGTACACAGGCTTGACAACGCAGCCTGTACTCGTTTCGTATTCGCTTACGTAACTTAGATGTCTTCGCCGGAGATGTAGTACGTTGTTCCAAAATAAACGCTCGCGACACATCCGAAATTCTACCCTGAATAAACAAATCCGAACCAACTTCAGTATTAGGTAACAGGATAAGGGTAAATTCACACGATTAATTTAATTTCGTTTTCCAATGAGCTAATTGTTGCGAAAAGCTTGGATACATTAATTGCAACACCCGACGCAAGCGATTAGTGTGCAAATTAATTATAAAGCTGTGCACATATCGCTCTGATTGTGATTGAGTTATAATGCAACAATAGTTTAATTATGCTAAAAGCCATATCCAATTACAAAAATTAGTATAATATACATTAAAATCACTTCGTTAGTAAGTGATATCTTTATAGAGGTACATACAGTTTTCTTCAAGTGAAATAGGTTACCTATTTCCGTATGTAGCTCATCCACATTAATGCTTTAAAAAAAATCCCAATATAAATTTCAGTAACGATTCTCTATATCCAGAGATTAAATCTATAAGTACACGCCCTGTTCTACACTTTCAAACCAAAATTCTTTGAGCAATTAAACAAATGAGTATTTCCAAATCCCAGTGGAGTGGTGTGACATTCGACAAAGAATGTTCACAGAGGCCGTAGCGTCATCACATTACCGTCTCGGGACAGGTCACGCATTATAATCCGTGTTCACGCGGGCGTACACACGACACAAACCACTATATCGCTCAAACTGACACACTGATATGACGGCGTCAGTAGAACTATGAACTCTGCGACGGCAAACATGTTTTACTAGTAATAGGCGTATTATAACGTTTATATGAGTAGTAATTTAAATTTGTAATAAAAAAAAAACAGTTAAATGAAATATGCATAATTTTTATCATATTCATTTAATATTAACGATATCTAATTTAATAATACTCTTCTTTTAATAGTTACCTTGACAAAACTTCATTTAAAGGAATAAAATGTCACTAGCTATAAAAATACACGTTGTATACGGAAAAAATTACAATTTAGAACTAAATGTCACTGACATTTCTCCAATTACTTTGAAGTAACTACGAGTAATAAACCCATGAGTGGCTTTTTATGGTAATACAAACATAAATAACCTTACAAACTTGCTCCAATCACGACATGGAATTGGAAACGTCAGATAGGAATGTGCGGTGGTAAATATCAGTTGTCAACAGCCACATCAACCTGTCTGCACTCCGGCCTTCGTACTATCATTAGATGTATATACATAGCGTGGTAAGAAACAACACATATCATTGATCTATGGATTTATTTTCGTAGCAAATTATGGTTTTCTATCCATACCAACATCTTTAATTTAAATATCGTATAATAATGAATTGCATTAACTGTCATAACGCAGTAATTATGACAGTAAACATATTTTTCTTTCTCTGCAATTTAGTAGGAAAAGACCTAAACGCTGTGCTACTACGAATAAATGGACTTCACTTACAGAACTTACAAATATGCAATTTTAAGCCAATTGTTCACCTATCAACTGTCATAACATAATTCATTCAAACTACATACGAATTTTTACTTTTAAGAGTCATCTTTATAAACAAATATATCACAAAACCGAAAAGCTATTATGACGATAAAATTCATCATAATGAAGTCTTAATTTCCACAGATGAGAACAAAGAATGTAATAAACGTTTAGAAAATACCACGGCTTGATTTAATAATGAGTAGCTCTCAGGAAAGCCATAACCGCGAGACGTGAAATACGCTAAATTAACCCGCCTCTTAATGAGCTAGCTCTCACGGAGACTTCATTATCTCTAACATATTTATTTTTTTAATATTTCTACCATAGTGAACGCTAGTTTGAACTAACATCGTTCTCTATATGAAATGTTAAATCTGCTTCGAACTTGTATAAAATAAGTAGGTTTGTAACTTTTTACGCATTTTCACACTTTTCGTTATGGGTTTTTGAAAATTGTGAATATCTTACATTGTATATATATTAAACAGTTAGTATTTTATCGATTCTTTATTCAGTAATATATTAATATTACTGTTTATGCATAGTCCGCATGTTTATTTCATAATTATATAAAATGTGTTTCTATATAATAGAACGTATTAATTGAAGTACCTATATTAAGTCTTAACATATGAGTTATAAAATACATTTTATGCAATGCGTAGTACACTATAAAATCTTTACCACAAACCTGAGGAAACAAAATGTGGATTTTATTAATGGACATAAATTACATACATTATCCTTAAAAAGGGTTGTTGTTTCTAACATCTCAGGCGTCACGATTTCAACCCCATGAATTTTTCATCTCTCGGGGTAGAGGCGAGTAACGTGTTAGCTCCCCGATATCCTTGCAAGCGTGTCAAATTTAGCAACGAATTGCTTTCTTTTTATGTCACAGAATTGAAAATTACACGTATAATTGAACTATTTAGAAAAAATATATATTTATTAACCAAAGATTACTTTATCTACATCTACTAAAAAGTGTTTATAATCTGTCGTATATGTACAAAATTTAAACATACCTAAAGAATAAAATTACGTTGTCAAACAGTAAATTACAAGGCATACTGTGTTTTAAAATACGCTTAAGACATAAATTCCTTTTTATGAGCATTCATTTTTTAAATTACTTAGATTGTATCGTGTTCTTTATTACATATTTGAACCTCTAAGTAAACAATGGTAGTAGAATTATAGTGGCCGGCATTAATCCCTTGCTATCTCGCACGAAATACCACTTGCAAGCATGCAACGGTCTAACAAGCAAAAACAAACCCGACTTAAGTTTAAGACACATTAATTCTACCTCAGAATACATTTCTTCCCGATAGTGGAAACAAAGTGCCATGAATTCATCCTACGCCGTAAATTAAACATTATCTAGACTCTAGAGCTTTCAAATAGATAACATTACTGAGAATATGAGTCGGGTTCGTAAGGACTATTTGTGGTTATTTGTGCAGTTAAAAATCACGCCCCTCACTCAAAAGCATTCGATTAATATATGATTTATACTTCTTTTTTTTTATAATAATATAATAGTCATTTTGAACTTAAAATGTCTAAAATTATTTACATTTTCAAAATACCTTATACCTACATAAAAAAAACTTCGTAATATACTCGTGTGTATAATCATTAAATTATATCAAAACTTACTAAATTATATGGCTATATTTTTTGTTTAAACAACTGAGTACCTACTCATAAATCATAAGATTTTAAGCCATTGTATATGTTCAAGAGATTAATGCACAGGTAAAACATTCCAAGATTCCTATTATGAAGTTATTCAATCCGGCTAGTAAACGTAAAATTCTAATCGTAGTAAACCATTTGGTATTTTTATGCGTAACAAAAGGTTACAGATATTTACATTCAACCAAGGCGTTCTTTTAATAGCAGTAGTAGTAAAGATATGCTAGAAGCATTCATTCATTACATTTATTATCGAATCTTTTTTATGTAAGTACACTGGACAATATTTCAAAAACGATACCACATATGGAATACTAGAAGAATTTCTTCTAGCATTAATAGAGATTTTTTTTCCGATAAACCCGCAATTCGCAGCTATCATAAATAATTTTGCGGGGCTTATTTCCTTTCCCAAGAGGCAACACAGCCGTAAATTTAGTCTCTACTCGCGGACACCCGCGCAATAAAATATTCAATTTATTGACAGCGGAGTCGTAACAACCCATAACATCTTAAACCCTTAGAATTTTAATTCTGTAACGATGAATATTTCAAAGACACACAAAATACATCAGTGCTAACTGATCTTACTTTGAAATGTTACTTGTTAAACTAATTAACGCTAGTAATTAATCATCTCTCTAACGATATTCACGTTTCTTGAGATGAATTATTCACAAAATTTCATTTCATATTATTCATATGTTATTGTTATAAAAGCGATTCTCAACTTAATCAAGCTCTATGGAAATAAGTGAGTGCATAAAAATTATATTATTCCGACTTAATTTTGTATTCGCGCATCGCATAAAAAGGTTTTGAATCTCACGCTTTTTCCATTTGTTTCAAGAAATTTAATTTTTAAGCAAGGAAAGAATTTTCTGTTCGTATTAAGTTTTTTATTTATAATAATAGTCTATAACAATAATAAATAAATGAGAAATTCCTTATGTGAATTTTCACGGGATGTAGATTTACTTCTACATTTTCCTTTACCGTTAAAGTCTGCGTCAAGTCAACGCTTCAATAACTACCTGTCATGAAGGGTTCCGAAACTTAAGCCTATGCTAACAGGTAGAATCTCTGTTACATATTTACACTATGATATCAGTACGCCACTTCTAAGTCCAACGTAAAATATCAGCGTTATTGTCGCCCTTAGTTCGCTGAACGATATTGGCGCTCGCCCAATATTCTTACTCTTCCTTTCCCACTTTTCCTATACTTTTTGTAAGGTCAGCAACGCTCATACGCTCTGGCAGCCACGAAGGTGTTCTTTTGCAATATTCAAATCTTAAGAATTACTTATTTTATTCGGAAAATAATTGAAAAAATAAGTATATAACATTTATTTACTAGCTATTAGCGATAAAGTCTAACGGGCGATTACTGAAAAATTCGCGCGTTATGGAAAATTCTTGGGTTTTATTCCGGGATAGCCAAAGTGTCTTTGGAATTATTTATAAGGAAATTCTCAACATAACAGATTCTGAAAATTTGCATTACATACCAATGCTATCAATAACTTAAAAAAAAAACAGGGAATTTTGAATGGAGATAATCTATATCTATATCTATACTATTATTATAAAGAGGAAAGGTTTGTATTTTTGTATTTTTGTATTTTTGTATGTTTGTTACGAATAAACTCAAAAAGTACTGAACCGATTTGGATGATTTTTGGTATGGAGATAGATGGGACTCACCGAAGTAACATAGGATACTTTTTATCCCGGAAAATGTTGTATTCCCGTGGGATTGGGTATAAAACGCTATATTTATTTTACGCTGTCACGCCTAAACCATTTGACCGATTTTTATGATTTTTGGTTTGAACATAAGTAAGATCCTATGAAGTAACATGAACAACATTTTATCCCGGAAATATGTAGGGTTCCTGTGGGATGAGCATATACTGTAACACAAAAGTAACATTGCCTGTGTAATGCTTTCACGCCTAAACCAGTTGACCGATTTAAATTATTTTTGGTATGGAGTTAGATGGGACCCACCGAAGTAACACAGGATACTTTTTATCCCGGAAAGCGTAGTATTCCCGAGGGATTGGGTATTAAACCCTATATTTTTCTTTCGCTTTCACGCTGAAACTATTCGACCAATTTTTATGATTCTTGGTATGATCATAAATGAAATCCTATGAAGTAGCATGAACAACATTTTATCCCGGGAATATGTAGGGTTCCTGTGGGATGAGCATATATTCTAACGCGAAAATGACACTGCCTATGTAATGCTTTCACGCCTAAACCTTTTGACCGATTTGAATGATTTTTGGTATGGAGATAGGTAGGGCCCACCGAAGTAACACAGGATCCTTATTATCCCGGAAAATGTAGTATTCCCGTGGGAACGGGTATTTCTGGACCTACTGAACCGATTTGAATGATTTTTGGTATGGAGATAGGTAGGGCCAACTGAAGTAACATAGGATACATTTTATCCCGGAAAATGTAGTATTCCCGTGGGAATGGGTATTTCTAGATCTACTGAACAGATTTGAATGATTTTTGGTATGGAGATGGGTAGGGCCCACAGTAGTAACACAGGATACATTTTATCCCGGAAAATGTAGTATTCCCGTGGGAATCGGTATTTCTTGATCTACTGAACCGATTTGAATGGTATTTGGTATGGAGATATGTAGCACCCACCAAAGTAACATAGGATACTTTTATGCCGGAAAATGTAGTATATCCGTGGGAATCGCTATATTCAAGATCTACTGAATCAATTTGAATGAATTTTGGTATAGAGATAGGTAGGTCCCCCCAAATTAACATGATATACTTTTATCCTGGAAAATGTGTTCCTGTGGGTATGGGTACATGTTATAATTGCTAGAGTAACTCTGTAAATCTGTTACGGTTTCACGCCTAAACCATTGGACTAAGTTATATAATTTTAGGTATGAACATAAATAGGACCCTGTGAAGTAATAATTAAATGTTCCCGTGGAATAAACATGTTATAAATGCAGAATGTTATAAGCAGTGATGGCCTCGAGGTTTAGGCGCGCGGTCGAGAATCTCGGCGGTCGCAGGTTCGAACCCCAGGCACACACCTCTGACTTTTCGCAGTTATGTGTGTATTCAAATTGAATTATCACTTGCTTTAACGGTGAAGGAAAACATCGTGATGATACCAGCACACCTAAAAGTTCTTTGGAATTTCTTAGGTGTGTAGTCCGCCAACCCGCACTAGGCCAGCGTGGTGGACTATGGCCTAAACTCCCTCAATGTGCTCAGCAGTGGGCGTATATGGGTTGATGAAGAAGAAGAAGAAGAAATGCGGAAATAGCTTTTTCAAAGTAAAACTTTTTTTGGACACTTATGAGAAGAAATAAAGATTCACGTATTATCTTCCTGCACTCAGCCCTAAAGTCTACGCAGACGGAGTCGCGGGCAAAAGCTATAATTAATATTTTTGATCGTCATCATCCCTTATCTGTTGTTATAGTATACTATGTATGTTTCCTAAAAACAAAAAAAATCCCCACACCAGCGGGCACCACACAACTTGTCAGTTCCAATGCTCGTTTGTCAAAAGCCCATTTATCTACAGAACACGAGACAGTTGTAAACGTCCCAAGATGTGCTCAGTGTTATTTGATATTTGTCAAAACAAATACTCACTCACAGTTTTCAATTTCCTTTTATTGAACGAGCGATTTGTAAGCTTATGAAGTGTATTTGCAAAAAAAAGGTCTATTGTTGTGTTTTGTATAAAAATTGGCGATGTCTTTAGACTAGGTCTTTTGCGTTCTTTTGAACCGACTTGACTAGGGAGATCCCACAGATTTATATCTGAGTAACATGTTGAGGGCTGTACTATGTAGTAACTGACATATACGGCGAACAGGTTCTTGAATTTATAAGGAACAAAGAAACAATGAGATTCACAATTCATAAGTCTCCAAGCCTGTGAACATGAAAGTGTAGGCAGAAGTGAAAATCTGCATCCACTTTTCACCAGCTTAGTTTTAAGTCTTATGTAATAGATGGCGAGCCTACTGAAGTTTTTGGGCACATTTCCAAACTCTGCGCTGTTATTGAAATTTTCTTAACGAAAATGTGTATACATGTATAACTGAACCGAGCATCGAACCCGGATGATAGCACAGCACGCTGTTGAACAACTACAGAGGAACAAACTACAAAAAACAACAACGCATCTATATGCCACGAGTGACTATTCACTAGTTTTGAAATAAAATTGATTGTTAAGACTTTTTTAAGACTTTACAGAGTTATGTTAGCCTATAGAAGACGGACGGACGGTTATATATCCAATTTAAAACTACTTACCTATATTAGGATGCCGTAAAACGACAATTGACTTATTACACGTAAGTGTGCTGGCTATCTCAGCTAGGCATTTACCTATCTCCGACTCGTGATTTTAGAATGACAGTTGCTTGTATCTAAGCAAAAATCTAGACACAGTTTTTAACATCGTGGGTAGAAATCACGAAACAACACATTTTTTTATATTGGCACAGCAAAACCAACGCTGATAGGTACTGTATGGTCAAAACACATACATAATTGGCTTAAACACTGTACCGTAGTCGATAGAGCATTAATTTCTAATCTATCTATTTCAAAAAGAAAATACAAATAATACAGAAAATCGATAATAGTTAGCGGATAACAAAAACAAATCACACGAATGAAAATGAGGTCGTATTCAACAACGTAATACTTTTTTCACCCGCACACGTTAAGTTGGCACTACTGAGAGGAGATTAACCGGCGCTAAGAGGATTAAACGTCCATGAATGAAACACTAACGACTTTACTACACATCAGACCCCGTATAAGCTACTTTTATTGATTCAATTTTGCGAGCGCCGTATACATAGTGACCGAAAAGTTTTGTAATTGATGAGGTTTATAATAATCGCAATTGAGTTAGGGCCTCGTTTTAATTAGTTTAGGACTTAGACTTTAAGTACGAGATTTAGAGACGACACGACGAGAGACGACTATAGTACATAGATACTATAGGACAAACAAACCAAAGAGTTGAAGGAACCTCGTTTCTCTGATATCCTTTTGTTAAAGTCAATTTCAAAACTAATAATATTCATTATCATGGTAGAATGATTAATAATAATTAGATGGTATCGAGAAGCAAATAAAAATTGTGAATCCCCATTACGCTTGTAATCCTACCTTAAATATTCATTTTACCATCCGAGATGAACTGATAATGTAAAAGTTTATTCTTAATTTCTATATTTTCCTTTTCCAAAGCATGTGAAAACTAAATCACCCGATAACGGAAAAATCTGTATAACTTTTGAAACGGGGCTAAAATGAAATCGGTGTTTTTCAATGAAATGCGGCTCATACGTCATTTGCCGGGGGCCAATAAAATTTGTTTAGACGGTGAAGTATTCAACACCACAAAGAACATAATCAATAATATTTTTACACTAAGTGGAACAGTTTTACGAACGCGTCAAATAAAAAAATTATAAGTTTAGTGACTTCAGCTAACTGTATTTAGGTTTAGCTCTAAGCTAGTTGTAACAAAGGAGAAGCTACAAAGCCAACTATGTTTACAACTCCTGTCTTCAACATAGTACATTATACAAGTAGTAAAACCATGTTGTTTGTTATTTTATCCATGTAAGGGAAATATGTAAAGTCGTGTGGGGAAATGCGTTCCTCACTCACCCAAGTAACATGTTTTCGAAACCTTCTTGATTCCTATAATGATCACGTTTCTTAGTAGGTAGAGTTAACGCAGACCTTACAATATTGCTTGTTTTATCCTCTTGTCATACAATTCACGACCATACAATCACATTTAAATATTAAAGGTTTACAAATTCAAATAATATAACCAAAAATATAAAGTCTAGGAGCTATTGGAAAAGTTCTTCGAATACTGTTACCAACTTCGATCAAATGTTACCAACGTTTTTTTTATAAAAATGGATAAGATGATAGACATCCTGCATCGTAATAGAGCAGATTTGATGTAAGGATGATCAAAAATGAAAAGACACCAGCTAATATTTTAGTACTAAACTTGTCAATGTTATTCAAATCCTTGTTTTCCTTGGGGAAAATAGAGACGTATATACATTAGCAGCTCTTATAAAATTTGTATGGGTTTCACTTCTAGAAGCACTTCACATGTTACGCTTTAAGCAGAAACCCTTAACTTAACTTACTTTACTTAACGCAAACCCCGAATTTGAGGGATTTATTCGGAATATAAACTAGAAGAACATATACTTGGCTCATGGGCGAGAGTTTCATTCACAGCAAATGTTTTCTAAAACCGCGCATTTGCATTTAATTTGCCGGCTTTAGCTCAAAACTGCTAATGTTTTGTTTAATTCATGACGTTGGATTCAAAACTGAAACAAGCTGAGTGTGAATGTTAACTAAGAAGACTGAGAAAATAAGAATCTTAATATTATAATTAACATCCTACGCAGTTGTTGAGCGGCATTAAGTTAGCCTATCGACCTAATGCTACGGCAATACACCCAGAGGTTCCGTCAAATCCTTACGTGCACCTTGTACAGCAAGCTGATTGTGAAATTGTGTTAAAAATCTTACACTCGGTAATCACTGCCCACTTGTAGACAGGACCGGTGAAGATGACTCCCGCTTGATGTTTTTCGTTGTATAAAATATTATGCTTTTAAAAGCTACTAATGCACAAGCATTCTAAAATTCTATTGTCAGATGTGCACGTACATTGTCTAAGCCCGCGACCTTCGCCCCAAGAGACCTCCAACTTAAAAAGACATTTGTTCAAAAATAATACAACGTTATTTCCTAAACAATTCAATCAATACTGTTCTTATCACTTAAAAAATAGATTATCATAGAAATTACGAAATATTGAATAACACTATTCAGCAGAATTGTGTCCGTTGCGGAAAATTCAAGATGAAAAAATCGATAACAATTTAGCACATCTGTCACGGTTTAAGAGTAGCTCGAAGAAAGGCCGACCGACAATAAAATCAAAGTTTTATTTTCTGTAAGCCTTCGGTGTAGGCCTTTTCATGAAATGCTATGAACAGATTTTCCGTATTTATATAGGTATGAGATTATGTGTTTTATTCATTCTGTTACAATACATTTTTTTGTTTAGGGTTACATTTCACTGATATAATTTAAAAAAATATATATTTTGAAAATAACTTTTGTATTTTGCATGTAATTATCAGCATTTAATAATCAGCATCCTTTTTAATATTTCATTATATTTTTTCTCAACATTTTGATTATGATATTATGTTGATAACGGTGTGTGTAGAGTTGTCTTTAGTATTTTGATGACACGACGGCATGACGACTTTATCAAATTATTTTGCTTTTCATGTGCTATTTTCTTTTCAATTTATAAGAGCTGATTTTACAAACACTAAATGCACTACTATTCTCATCCAAACTGTACGGTAAATGAACAATTCAAACTGTTTACTGTGAGCGCCATCTCAGCCAATTTAAAAAGCAGTAAACATACAATGATGTGAAACTAAAAAGACGCGGAGAATGTTGGAACGGTTCCTAGTGACAATGTTGTTTTATTGAATGGTTTACGACCGCCACGGTTCAACGTTTAGACGTAAAATAATCTCTTCTGCACACGTAACGATTTAACAACCAGTTTTATCGTACTCGACATCGAATGCGTCAATATTGCGTAATTCATCATATTTTGCGAGGAACATGCACTAATAACATCTCTGCAACTAAAACGACTTGTGAGGTCGTAAACATGTTTGTTACAACTTTTAAGCGCTATCTTCGTCTCATTAACTTCAATCTGACAACAACAAGACCAGATTTTATAAAAAAAACGTATCTTAGAGATTTATATTTGTGGTATTGGATCTTTTAAAATCATCGATGTTGTAGTTGTTCTGCAAAATAGTCCATCAAAACAATAAAAAAAAAACATAAAATTTGTACCTCTATATTATATCTTCGCTTTTATCGATAATAATTTTTGTAGACTTAATAAGTCTATTTCACATTCAGAATGTTTAAGGATATTATCCATAATTTAAATAAAACTTATGTAACAGTTATAATATAAATACTACTATCACAAAACAAACCATCTGAAAATGTAGTTCAATAGCATTTTTTTTGCCACACTCACATTCAATAAAATTTTAGACAGACAATAACTTATGTTTAAGCTGTGAGGTTCTGAAAGTGACGAGACAAATTGCATTTTACGTCACTCGCAAACACGCTTACGTACATGAACTGTTACGCATACCAATAAAATGTATTTTTCTAGAACAAATCATATTTTATAGCGCAGACGGAGTGGGTTTCGCAATAACATCTTGTATACAGACCGATAAATTTAAATTCGCATTTAGGTTAACGTAATAATGTTTAGAGGTGTCAGTGCAATGGATACATTTTTATTATTTCAAACTGGCAACATGGTATTTTTTTAACTTTTGCTAACGTGAACAGCTAACTAATGAGTTAGCTGAATATGGAATAATAATAGAATTACAATTCTAATAATGTTATGACCCACATACGACATTACACTTCTCTTTATTATAACACACCCCATATAAGCCTTTATGATTTCTAGTTAAGCATTGTTCAATACCTAACACAAATTAATTAATTTGCAATACAATGCAAGTTGAATTCAATTTTTTATTTCTTTCACTCGGAGCTTTTGTTCTTGAACGATTGAATTAATTGAAATCAAAGACTGCTCTCAAAGAGAAGTCGGTATCTGTTATACAACTACATTGGCCAACTTTACGATTGAGGGAATATTAAATTAGAGCTATGTTAACCGCATCTCAGCGGTTTCGGGTTCAAACCTCAGGCACACATCTCTGAGTTTTCGAAGTTATGTGTGTAGTCGCGATGAGATAGCATATACTAAAGTGTAAGAGTAAAGGAAAACATCGTGAGGAAATCTACACAACTAAAGGTTCTTCGGAATTTCTTAAGTGTAGTAATCCACCAACCCTTCATCGCCAGCGTGGTGGAATAAAGCCTAAACTCTGTCAGTCGTAGAGGAGGTCCGTGCCAAGAGTGGGACGTATAAGCCCTGATGATGATTATAAGGAAATGTATTAGTTTAGAGTCGTGTGTTATGAGATAGAGAGAACGAGACACTGTCGTTCGTGGTTGTTGCCCTTTGACTTATGAAGCAGAAGTTAAGCCGTATTGTAAACCCTCACGGCAGATTAAAAATTCTGAGGCATGTTAAGCCATTCGCCGGTCCACGAGTTCGTTGAGCCATTGTGATAAGCTTTTAAACATAAAGTATGGAACGGCGGAACAAAACTAACGTCATTAATGATTTAAGCAAATATACAGCAATTTAAATAATTTAATAATGAAAATTTTAAATAAATATTATTACTCTATTTCAAAGTTAATTGATATTGATTCTTTCTCAGGGTAAATCTGCCGGTGTCAAAACTGAATTTACTACCACTTTTTATTTCTATAGAGCAGAATATAACTGACTATGCGCAAATTCTAGCACACAATATCAGAAAGCGTAATAAAAACACGGTACATTAGACGCGGGACACGTTAAGGGTGCTGATTTTGTATAATAGCATTATATAAATGCATAATTTCGCTACAGAGCTCAGTAGGTTAGATACGTAACTGTATATTAAGTCTGAAGAGATTAAC
This sequence comes from Cephonodes hylas, assembly GCA_030295005.1. Taxonomy (NCBI): domain Eukaryota; kingdom Metazoa; phylum Arthropoda; class Insecta; order Lepidoptera; family Sphingidae; genus Cephonodes; species Cephonodes hylas. The sequence continues at coordinate 8,912,266 of AP025362.1, read as the reverse complement.
GGTTTACGAGCAAATTTATGTTTATGGCTTCTTCGACTCTGCGTAGAAACACAAGGTCGCTTAAACTAAATGTAATTCGCGAAGTAGGCACGTACCTAATGTTTGCTTTTTTGTGCACGCCTCTTTACCACCTACATTAAATACCCAAGTCTACTAATTGATTCCTATAATTTCGACGAATAACAAACAACCCAAGAAATTAGTACAGAAATAACAGTTACAGATAAACTTAGCCTTATAACAGTAATGTAGCAATAAATAGAGGTTGTGTTCGTAATAGCAGATCGCTAGAAAAATCCAATGTTCTCCGGGTAGCCTCTGATTGAAACGAATAAGCTACGTGACCGTAACCACTGTAAGTAAACGGCTCAAGGAGACTTCACAATCTTGATATACCTTTATAGAAAATCCAATACACTCGGACACACTGAAAGATTAACTTACTATATTGCCATGCCTTGCCAATATTTATACGATTATTTGAATATTAAAAGAAAATTGTATGTTAGTTAATGTTATAAACTTAAAATTCTCCAAGTAAGGAAGATTAGAGTTCTAGTTTGATGAAAAGCCTCGAACCTCTCCTAGTAAGGGGTGGATTAAAACTTCAAATTTTAGATTAGCTGGTCTAATCCAATAAGTGAACGGTTTAGTATGCAGCTGGTATAAAAGGTCGTATAAATAGTCCTCAAGGCTCAAAAGTGTTTAGGCCTTAAACCCGCATGCTCACTTATTGCAGGCTGGGCGCTGAATTTATTACGATTATAATTTAACAAAATGTTCTAATTCCTCTAATGGCCTTATTCGAAAGTAACACTTGATTTAACACTCTAGATGGCTTAAAACTTATCCCTCGTCGGCGAACTATTCCAACTTCCATTTGGAAACTGGTCGTTCCCTCGCCAACGCTTTCTCTGTCGATTTAGATAACAGAAGCCAAATCTGTGTCCATTATTTTAATACTGTTATGCATGTGAGTATTATACTATATAGTTACTAACACAACTACAATAGCTAGAATTTTGTTAACCTTTACACATATATAATTATCAATATAATAATAAACTTTAATATCAAGTATTAAAAAATACAGGCAGTATTTGTCCCATATTTTAAATCTATGCTGTGCGATACACAGGTGCTAGGTTTAAATGCCAGGGAATGTTTTATTAGTTTTTCCCGAAACAAATTCTTGGTAACAGTAAAAATTTGGCCATATTCCCGAAAAACGGCAACGGTTCGCTAACTGTTAGAATACTCATAACAGGCGAAATATGGGCGTAGAAATAGACTCCTATCTACTATCCCTTCGGGGATACGAGCGTGATTATGTTGTTGTAAAATTATCATTATTGCAAAATACTTTTCTCTATGTTTAGACGATGCATTAACTTTAAATATTATATGACACAGAATATATACATACATATAGAAACCTACGTTATTATTTCATTTAAGTAAAACCCACACATTCTGATGTTTCATATCCTTTTATGTTTATTATTAATTCCGCGTTGTTTTTTTCAAAGCCCTCTCATATTTTAAAATGAACGCGAGCCTTCTCATTTATGTGCTCTTCTAAATCGTTTTAATTGAAGCTCGCTGAAGATTTATGACCTGACGCGAGTCATACATTTAAAAAGGGATATTCTCGCTCGGGTTTATCACTTGCAGGCTCACACAACGGTCAATTTAACAATAAGCGGTTTGTTGGCACGCAATTAACCCTGTAACCCATTTGAGCAAGCATTGCGTGTCGCTCAAACTGAACACGAAAAATCACAACACTAATTTCCAGCTCACTAGCAACCTTAAAATATAGCAACAGTGACAATATTTAATAGAGATATAAAACTTTAAAAAGTAGAACATTTGTTTTGTGGCAGAAAATAAGTTTCGTAAAAGGGGATTAAACGTCCATTATTTCTATGAACGTTATAATAAATTATGGAACCGCTAGCGAGTTGTCTGCAATTAATCTTTGCCCTAAGTTTTTACCACCATTGCATTTCAATTGTAGAGAAGTTGTAAAGAAAAAGCTATTAATAACTTCACACTCATAGACTTTACCGTGTAAAGCACAATTTTCGAGTAAAATGATGTTTCACATCCAGTTGCGGTATGTGAAAGTATATTATAGTAACTAGCTGTTGCCCGCGACTTCGTCCGCGTAGACTACAGGGTTGAGTTCAGATAGAAAATAAGTTACAGTCTCTTTTACTTCTCAGAGACCTATTTATGCACATACCAAAAATCATTCAAGTCGGTTTGGTAGATCCAGAAATACCCGTTCCCACGGAAATACTACATTTTCTGGGATAGAAAGTATCCTATGTTACTTCCTTGGCTCCTATTTTATCTCCATACCAAAAATCATTTTAATTATCTCAGTAGATTCAGAAATACCCATCCCCACGGGAATACTTTATATTCCGAGATAAAAACTATTCCATGTTAATTCTGTGAGCTCTACCTCTCTCTATACCAAATTTCATTCTAATCGCTTTGGTAGATCCAGAAATACCCATTGCTACGGGAATACTACATTTTCCGGGATAAAAAGTATGCTATGTTTCATTCTGATGTATAAGCTATATTATTGTAAAGTTTCATTAAAATTCATTCAGTAGTTTTAACGTGAAAGCGTAACAGACAGACAGACAGACAGAGTTACTTTCGCATTTATAATATTAGTATGGATTATATTTTGCAAAAATAAATAATATGACTAAACGTGACAATCACATACATACTGCTGACCTCACACTAAGATACGAATCTTGTATCTTGCGTCTCAAAAACTTTGTCAGACTTTTCCGTCTCACAATCACCCAGACCTGAAACAAATATTTGTGGATCACACAAACATTTGTCTAGTCGCGGGGATCAAATTCGGGGTCCCTCGTTTTGCAAGGTGATGTCTACCCAACGGCGCTACAAGTCTGTCATAATACAATTTAATTCATTCACATTTGTACCCCTGAAGATGTTGACTGAAGAATATTTCTAAATTTCACCTTTCAAATCCCACGTTCGATGGGGTGCACCATGCATCCTATAACTAGCCAGTTGCCGTTTATCGAGCCATATTTTTAAAAGCCATACTTATGAGTTTCCCAATGATAAATACAATGAAACTGCCCGACGCAGGATTAAATCCGCACTAAATTTAATCCTCCGAAACCAACACAGCAGCTCGATAATTATGTCACATTATTAAAAGTCTAGTTTTCGCCCGCTGAACGAAAACCTTTTATGTGAAAATTTTCGGTAAATTAAACATTAATTAAAATAATTGAGTTTGATTCATGTTGATTGGTTTATTGCACATGGGTTCACGTTGTCGCTGAAATTAATTGTGGCCACAACACATATTGAAACTCGCAACTCAGATACGACAATTTCCGTCTTTACTATGAATGTGCTACATTTAACGTACTTTTATTATATTGCAGTGTTCTTATAGTGCGTTCGACATCAATCAATGAAGTCAAAATTAAAAGCTTCTCCAGATTTCCTTGTATGAATACAGTGGGGTATTCCGTATACACCACGTAGTTGTTCTGATGCTGGGACCGACAATGAAAGACAGTCAAGGGACTTCCCTTGACTGTCTTTCATTAAGTTAACAAACGAAACTGTAAAAAAATATTACAATAATTTATTGGGTACCTACCAAATACAATATTTCGCAATTTGTATATAAATTGAGGTCATTAAATGTAATAACTTTAATTATTCAGCACGAGCGATGAATATGAATTCAAATGAAAACGGATTATTGACGGTGTACAAATCCCGCATAGCTAACCTTTAGGCCTCGTTTATTAATCTCATTTAAGCATGATTGCCTATCCAATCGGCCGTGAGCGATTTTCAGAGGATTTGCAAATTCCATTCGGTTATAGAAACGACTTTTTCGGTAAAGTCTTCATTTAGGGTGGGAATATCGTTTTCCAATAATGGACAAAAATTAGGATGAAATTTTAGTCAACAATGTTTACAGCGCTTGTTTACCGAAATTTAAACAAAACATACCTATTTGTCTACATCCGAGTACCAAACAATTTTTACAAAAAATTCAGCATGAAATAAATTAAATTAAATTCCTTTGTACGTAATGAGATGTAAATATTAAGATTGAGTAAACATTTCATTTAAGTCTGTGTGTATTTTTAGACCAAAAATTCACGTAGTTTCGGACTCTCATGTTATTGTAGTCTCTTGTGGTAATTATCGAAATGAATTTGAGACAACTATAATTTTGGCGGACGTAAAATTACATTAAATTACGTTGGGAAATAGGTTTCCTTTATGATAAAGATGCTTTATATTCAACTAATCATTCGCCATCTCGCGCACAAACTATTTATAACAAAAAGAAATCCGAACAAAGTTTCTTAGACAGTTTTTCCTGTTTGCGTAAGAATGAAGCCGTGGCGCTAGCACTAAACAAGAAACTTCACGTCGCTTCTTTACTCTGCTTTCATACTATTCTTAATGATAGGTTTACTGGGTAGGCATATGAAAACACTTTTTGTAAGCATATTAAATTATGTCAAAATGTCTTGCATTTTCTTAGTTTTCTGTGTTACGCTCAAACTTTGCAATATTCATGGCAATAATTGTTATAATTAGTACCAACTTCGTGCTTAGAATGTTAGTTCTTCCTACAGTTTTCTTATCGTTTTCTAACATCAGTTCTACGGCGCAACTACGTCTTTACCGAACCACGGTTCTCTGCAATGCGGTTTCGGCTTTTAAAATATTAATATAATATATTTGCGTACCCGATACTCGGAGCCCTCATTTAAAATCATTTATCAACTTCGCGGCACCTGTGTTTTAAACCGCATGAAACATAACTACGTACGCCACTTGCGAACGCGTCGCCAATTATGCCACGTCTAAATTCGGTTAACCTAAGCTTTGCACGACCTGACTTACCCTTTGCGGTTCGTTTTTAAAAGCATGTAAATATATTCATGACCGCGTTAATTATACAGGACTATAAATAGTGCGTGTTCTTTCAATGAAAGCGACGTAAATGTAGGACGGAATAAAAAAATATATTGCCTTATTGAATAGTCGTCGCACTTTGACGAATGGAAAACTTTAGTTAATTTTATATACCTACATATAAACTTAATTTTATATACGTACTCCGGCTGAAGGTATAAGAAAATAATTTACCAATGAAAGTGCAGTAACTTCATATTAAAGAACAAAGAAAACATGAACAAATTTAATAACGAAAGCTAAAATACCTTTCTCTTAATATTAATTTTGTTTTGTGTGGCATTCCGATAGCTGCCTTCAGGCATCAAAGAAAAAAAAGATTTTTTTATTGCAAACCTTAATTTGTTAAGCATCATTTAGAAGCATGACTAATATAACACTAAGTACTAGCACTGATTAGTAGATCACGTCCAGTACTAATTGAAAGTCTGCTGTTGATATACAATTACTGAATTTTCACTTACTTATTTACATAACAATACTGATCTTTTTGCTGTCGGACAAGTTCATCCCGGAACGCGACTAACATGGGTCTCTGTTGTGAGTTTTACATTTTATAGACCGGTCACTTCTATAAACAGTTATCTCGATCGACGAAAGAAATGCAAGAACATTGCTACGCGGCTGCTATAAACGTTCTTAAAAATCATTATATTTAAAATACTGAAACATACATATGGATCACACACATGCCGCGTTACAACATCGAGGCTTCGCTACGATATTTTAAACCCCACGTTATGAAAGGCGGGCCAGGGGACAGATTTCGTCCTACTGAGAATTTCAGATGCAAGACCCCACCTCTCCAAACTAATATCTCTAGATTGCATGACAAATTTCACGAAACTACGGGCCGTACAATTAAATTTGTGTTTTCTTCCACCAGGTCGGGCTATTGAGCGGGTGTGCACGGGAGCCGACGGCGCTGGCATGGTGTCGGCTGCCCGGGCCCTTCTCGCCGCCGTCACAAGAGTCTTACTGCTCGCAGACATGGTCGTAGTTCGACAACTTCTGCTCGCCAAGGACAAGGTAAACATCGGGTTTTCATGTAGAAGAGCCAAAGAGAATCTATTTAGGAAAACTTAGGAAACGGATTGCAACAGACCTAAAAAATATGTTTCAATTATTTAGTGGAATTGCGAATTACTTATCTATATTTCGTCTTTATTATTTTCGAAAAAGTAGGCAAAGCCTTTGCTTAGCTTTAAGTGATGAAGTTTGAAGTGTAGATTAATGGACCGTAATTGTAACGGGTGACCTACTTATTCGACTGTGAACCTGTATTAAATTTTACTCCCTGTTTCTTTTTTCAATTCAATGCAAATTTGCTTTTTTTCTATTAATGACTATCTGTCGTCCATTAGTCATTCTTCTCTAGTTTTCATAATATCCCTTCCAAACATTAATACTGAAAACATACTACTATTTTTCTACATCTACATATTACTATTTTTCTTAATATTGTATAGCACTCCAAGTCATTACAATACTACCAGTCTTTCAGTATTTTAATTAAAGAAAACATAAAGAAAACTTTCTTCCCATTCCGGATACAGACAGTTAATAGAGCAAGTTATATCAAAACACCGGCAAACTCACATTCTATCCACATTTCACCCTCATAAAAACCTTGACCCCTAGGCGGAAGGAAAGAAGAAAAATATGACGCCATAGCGATCCGGTCTCTGCGATAAAATTCCAATACTCACTAAATACATAAAGGGAATATTCGTCGGGATTTCATTACACGAACTATAAATGGTATACCCACATGAATGAGGTAGTTGCGAGTGAGGCAGTAGTTAGAGAAACTTTGTTAAACTTTCTTAACTCGACAGTTGAGTGTATTGGTTGCACATGGACGTGACAGGTGGCGCGGTCGCTGGATCGGTTGGAGTCGGTGTCGAACTTTGCGGAGTTCGTGCGTGCCTTCACCGAGTTCGGAGGAGGCATGGTGGAACTCGCGAGACTCACGGCCGAGCGCCGCGCCGACCTGCGCGACGAGCGGCGGAGGGCGCAAGTGGCCGCCGCCAGAAATGTCCTCGAGCGCTCCACCCTCATGCTCCTCACCTCTTCAAAGGTAAAATGACCAATTTGCATAAAGATCAAGGCATAAAATAAATTGTTTATCTGAATTTAGAACCGTTTGATGTTAATAAATGATCAACCTACCTTAATTTTAAACGATTGAAACATAACATTGTTAATTTTAGTCTTGTAAAATAAACTCGCATTTCGTGTAATTTCATTAGCAAAAATTTCATGAGAACAATTATAAAATATATTGTAACATATTCATAGCGCTAATGGAAGATATAATACAAATAAAAATACTAAAACCTTTGTCAGCCAATCTAGAAGGCTTGTGAGTTAAATATAACACCTTAACCCACACGAGGGATTGTTATTAACGCCAATGGGAGGCAATAAATTTTCAATCCGAGTGTCCGGCGGGTTCGCGGCTCACGTAAATTAGCCCTGTCGCCTGCTCGCCGATGCTATCAATTATGTAGGTACCAAGCCAATTCGGGAACACAATGCCTTGTTTGTGATTCAACATTTACGAACGGCCATTTAAACTATTCATTTATTGTTGGAGCTATTATAGATAATACCCATAGTTAGTCACTTCACACAATAAGCCGTTGCGGGTTGTTTCTAATTAACGTCACCTCTGATAATACGACAAGGAATTAAACGTGATATGAAAGGGTCTCGTAATTACTCTGAAACGTGGCTGTCGCTTAGCTCCGATTAGCATCTTATTAATTACGCCATAAAGCGATTTTCATTGCAAAAAGAAGATAATTTTAGCGCTAAAAGCATTGGGTATTATGTCCGCTCCTTCGTTACAGGCATCATCCTTACCGTGACTAAAAGTTTTTTCCCTCCAGGCTTATCCGAAGGCGACATAATGACAGTTTTATGTCAGCGGAATTAAAGAAATGAAATTTTAAGTGCCGACGCCTCGATGGACAAAAGTTTGCGGAAACAATTTTGTGAAAAAATGTAACGCCATTACGTTTCCTAAGGATAGAACAGATTTTTGACGATAAAAGGTGGTGCACAGCATAATCTCGTTGTCATCAAAGATAAATCCCTCATGTTGTCGCTTTTACGATTTCGTTAAATGTTGCGCTATTCCAAAATGTTAGAGTAATTTGTTTACGATATGATATAAAACTCTATGAAATAGCTTAAAACTGATTCTTCTTTGATATATAATTTTAGCAAATATAAGTCATTTATATGTGGTTCAATTAATTTTAGGAAATATGGAAATAAAGTATTCATTAATATTTTTAACTTTGCAACAAAATTCATCGGATCCATTTCCTATGAAAAACAGCGAAAGTGTAAAACGCTGAAGTTGAGATTCAGTATTTAGATCCATGATCAGCTGCAGCAAATAAATGTGTAACAACACTAAGCTGAGGTGGAAATCTTGGTTAATTTCCCTAATTCTAATCTTCGTTACTGTTAGTCCTGCAAATAATTAATATTGGTATTACTGCAGTGATGATAACTATCAGGACGACGATTGTAGATAACATCTTAGTGTTTCGTTTTCAATGGAACTTGCGAATCACTCACGAAACCTTCTCTATCGTCATCTGTAAGTGTCTATTTGATTTTATGTTAAAATAGTTATCATTTCCATCGCGTTCAGTCATTTAATATTCTTAGTTGTCATTAATTGTATGACCATCAATTTTACTTACTAACAATGCCTTTGAACACATTTGAATTTAGAATTTAAAACTGCATGTGTATTGGTATATACAAATGCAAGTTGTGGTTAAAAGATGTTCAAAAATGTAAAGAGCGACGTGTGCAGCGTGTGTGAACAATTGCAGCCATCTGTGGGAATGGCAGAGCCCGCAATTTGTCCACGTTCCCGGGCGGGCGTCGGGTGCGCCGGCCCGCCTCGGCGCGGTCGACACTCGCCACCGATCCCTTTCAAGTTTCACCTAACATATTCCACATAATGCATTTCTCTATCGCCTATTGTATTCACGTGAGAGATGAAGTATTTGTTCAATAAATTGTTACATTTCTCTCCGTTATTAAGTTTTTTAGGTAACACTCTAGATGATTTTATTTTTAATATCAAATTTAAATAATGTACATAAATGTTGCTTATGTTTTTGTAACACGATTCGGATAGCATTCGATATTCTGTTTCTTTTGTGGGTAAACTTACGTAACCTTATATCTAAACTGCGACTTTTATGACAAGCGAAGATGTCTTATAAAAATCATCTCCAAACGTAGAAAGTTGTTTAGTTTTCATCTCAAAACATGTACATAAGTTTTAGAATAGCTGTACTCGAACAGCATTCTCTATTTGTGTACAAAAGTGACGTATTGTTACATAACACAGACTTGTTTGCGGCACCCGGGCAGCGCGTCGGCTCGGGAGAACCGCGACACAGTGTTCTGTCAGATGAGGCGAGCCATGGACCTCATACACTACGTGGTGCGAGACGGCCTCCCGGGACACGAAGAGCACGCGCAAGAGGTTTGACCCCATATTAATAACATTCAATATGACTTTCCATCATAAACAGGCCCTAATTTAACTAATGAGAGTGATGATACTCTAAATAAAATTACTATCGAGTCAAAATATGTTAACTTAATTATTGACGTCATAATATAATAAAAGATTTTTCCGGATAAGAAAAGTCCAAGCTGAGAGATATTACGATTAATGTGTATTAAAGGTCGTATATTCTATAGTTTCTTATCATTTGAACCATTATAAGAAACTATAGAATACAAATTCTTGTAATTTGAACCATTACAAAACTACGTCGTATTGGTCACTTATAAAATAAACTATTGCTAATGGCTCCCCTGACGCGTCTATAGTTTTGTGATTTCAACGATATTCCTGCAAATATGTTAAACATTTTGCAGCATCGCCGCAAACCTAACTTTTATCAAATTCCAAACTTTAATAACAGACATAGTTTGTACAACATTTAAAATAATTTACCCAAATTGTTTTTGCGACGTTTTATGATGTTATGGAAACTAAAATTATTCCATCATAAAATTAAGTATTAATATACATAGATCACTAAGTAAATTACATACAAAAACAATATCATTAAATATCTACATAAAGAAAAGATTCCTTCGGATTTTCATTAGATTCATATACTTGTATATAGAACTCAGACCATCGAATGTGAAAAAACTTTTGAAGGCTAGGTATGTACATTGTACAATGTACATATAAACAATGAATCCAATAAAGAGTTCAGATATAAGTTCATAACAATAACAAAATGTGGTATAATAGTATAGTTTTTTTTATCGCCTAAATATAAAGTATTACGCCAAGGAGTAAAAGAAATTCTCTGTACAATGACGATGTGTTTTAAATTACGTTAGGAACTTTAACAACAGAATGTTTGCAGCAAATAACATAGAAGAAAGCTAAACAATATTTCCTGTTAATTTTCGGTGTCCAAACACCCGATGGACGTACGAAGGTAATTTGTTTTTACGTCCGACTGACGGTCGGCTTATGAGCTACATAGAATAGAAAACCGTAAAACAGCTACTAAAAGCGGCGGCAAACATTTACCTTGGGCTTAGTTGAATGTCATTCGCACAAGTTCAGCGCAGACTGCCACTAAACATGTTAGAGTGGAGAGAACACACATTAAAGCCTGTAACAACACCGGGTTATGTCCCCATTGCCTCGAGATACAGCCGTCTAACTCCTCTGAATATCGCTTTGTACACATACGAGTCAAATTTTTACTTTAATGTTAAGTTTACGAAAACATCAGTACCGCAGTCTTAAATTTAAATTATAATCAAAAGTGGTTTTAGTATCTAATTAAGGAAAGAAGGAAATTATTGTTTAAACATTAATAAAAAAATGTTTTACTAATGACTAAAAGAACGTTTTCTATTACGTAATATTCTGATAGTTAAAACATATATTATGCATAATAATATGCGAGCATGCAGAAGAGGCAAAAAAGGTTTTCGGTATAATAGCTTCTAATACTAAATAGACTCTACCTACTCCCATAGGATACAAACGAGAGTAAATTTGTATGAATGAAATATATCGTTTATGCTCCATGTGAACACTCGTAGAAAATACCTAAATATACATATAAATTACTGCCATACTTAGTTTCACACGATAACAGTGTGGAAGCGTTCATAACTCTGTGACACATAAACGGGAAGTAGGCAGTACACTACTTGTGCCGACTAGGGCGGTATTTACTGCAACAGGCACAGCGCCGACTATCGAGAACAATATCTTGTATGAGGAATAAATTGCATACAAGAAATATTTACATTGCGTTGTAAGTTGTAACGTTTTATTTCTTATAAGATCTACATTGTTGTTATATTAGTGGATATGAATGAACGTGAAATTCAAATACTATACGTATTTCTTTCGTACAATTTTAAACTTTTTACATTAATAATAAAGATGAAAAAATGATACGTAACGATATTTTTAAATTAGTTTATATTTGGGTCGTGTCTAGAAATGATACTGAACTGAGTTGAGATATTTGGTAACATATGCCAGAAGCGTACCGTTTTCTTAATATTTTAAAGTAGGTAACCCTAAACGCTCGTATGTCTGAGATTAAGGTATTCTTATGAAGATTTAACATTATAAGATATGTTAGACCAAATCAGCAAAATACCTACATAGGTAAAAATATTGTTGCGCCAATCTCACCGATCTGCTACAAAGACTGGTAGAAGATATTGGTGAGTATTTGTAGCGAAAAGTTTAAGATATAAAAAAAAACAATATAAGGCATAATATAATAAGATAATATAGCTTATAAAGTAGTTATCTTTGCAAAATCTGCTTATCTATATACTTGTAAGTATGCGGATTGATATTTACACGTAGATAGTTGCGTAACATAGAAATTACATGACATTTGTCTTACTGACTGTATTATTTTTGATGTTTGTTTAAATAATGCACATGGAAGGGGGCCTCATGTATATAGAATATTAAAAGTTGATTGATAAACTAACTTACTAGTGATATAAGTAACGAAAATACAAAAGTGGAACTTAAAAATTATGTCGACATGTTGCTTTGAGTCAGGCATTGTGCGATAGGCATCGACTATCGCGATGGGCAGCCCCTTTATCTCATCTGCGCATAATGTTTCTATATACTAAACCTTATCTTTTAAATATGCTATTATTTATTTTCTCCGGATACATGGATATATTTCTATATATAAGCTTTACAACTTCAAAAAGTAAAGACAAAAACCGTGATATTTTAGAACGATCATTAAAAAAAATACCGTCGCGATATTTTCCGAATCAATGTGTCCTTCGAATCCAATGTTCATTAAGCATATTGCGCTGTAATTAAGATAGCAGCGAGAGCGTACGTAAAATCCCACGTCAAATTAGTTTTTGATAAATTACTTCTTACTGACGCAGCGATAGCTCTACACATTTATTTTCGGCAAGCAATTACGTCGTAGCAATTGTTAGCGCAATATTTCGGTGCTCTTTACAATAATTAATAAGATATATTAACCAGACACTAAAGTTAAGAGATTTTACTAAAATATTTTCACTGGTGCGTACAATCATTTCATCACGACATTTGAAGAAACCCAACGATTTACACTCATTCCTATAACTTAGTGGAGATCTTAATGTGCAAATATTTTATCAGATGTAAATTATCAATGTCTGGTAAATAATGCAAATTACAGCAATAAGCCTAAAATTTAACAACACCTCTGGAGACATGACTAAAAACTTTAGCCATCGATCGCGGTCACCGCCCTTCATAGTCTCTTGGGGTATTAAGAAACGAGATGCATAAGATAAACCTATTTTTTAATAAACTGAAACTTATAGATATGATACTAAAAGTACCTTAAACTTCCTCTTCTTGTTTGAATACGAAATAACATTAGCACATTGGAATGGTAAACTATGTACATATATTAAACTATTGTAAATTTCTTGTGAACACGTAGATATTTTGCTCCTGTGCCTTGAAACTATTCTAATAGCTTCTTATAATTCTGTTGATTAATTTTGACAATTTAATATCCCGGGATGATTAATGGGTGAGTACTCACTAATTAGGTTGAAGTAAAAATTTGGTTTAATAAATACCAGTCAACGATTACTTTTGATTGACTTTCTACTTCCTTAGTCTATATTCTGTCATAAAATATATATCTATATACTTGATTTGATGCATTTATAATTTTATTTCTTTTCCTGTAGTTGAAACCTTTCTCGGATAGTCATGACCAGGTATTATATCATGAAATCCAGGTAGATGACCAAACTTTCTGTCTCAAATTATGTACATATGTAACTTACATTTATCATACGCACTAGCGTAATTAGATTTATTAAAAACTCAAGCTTGACGTATTGTGTTGTGTTAGTTAATTGTTTATTTCTTTTATGCACCGTATCCTAAACAGATATCACAATTTTTGAAACAAACTTTCTTCACTCGCTTGTGACAGCTGTTAGGAGAAGTACACTGATGAATAATAACTTACAACAAATGATGATATAAGCTATCTTAAAAGTAAATAGGTCACGTTAGTACGTAACAATCGATACATTACAATATTTTTACTGTTATAATAACTTGAAATAATCGCTAAAACCCACGCTCGAAATTGCTTAAAACTGCAATAATTTGGCTAAGCTTAAAGCAACGCTACACGATTTGTAATACTAAGCATTGCTAGTAGGTATGTACCTAGACGTATTTCTACTTAAAGGTGAGTAACAAATTTTAGGCAGTGTACGGTAGGTGACGTAGGTCTTTCGACTTTAGATACTTTCACAATTTACTTAAAAAGTAAAACATTTGCTTGTATCGTAGAAACTTAGCAATTTTACCTCTATTTCATACTCTTTATCTTACATAAATATTATTCACCTTACGAAATTCAAATAAATTCATTTTATAGTAAAATAATATAATTAAGTTTTTAAAATCAACTTTAAATTTCTTTTCATTTCTTTTTCATATTTAATACAAATATACATATAAAAGGAACACATATAAGCTGTGGTTACTACAAGAACATGGTACTCACATATTTTTACCATACAGGCAGCCCAGTGGGAAGCAGGAACAGCGCTGGGGGCGCTAAGGGGTCTGTCGGCACAAGTGCGGGCAGCGAGGGCGCGAGGGGGCGCCGATGCGGCTCGGAGACGAGCCTTAGCTGCTACATTAAGAGCCCTTGTGGAACGAACACACGACTTCACTGATTCCGCATACACCTCACACGAGCACAGGCAGAGGATTCTTGCACTCGCCGAGAGAATAGCGTACGAGCTCGAGAGGCTCGTCGCTGTTGCCGTTTCTTTGGTAAGTCTATTGTATTTAAAAACAACTATAAAAAGATTTTCTTTGTTTGAAGATCTTGTTTAATGTTTTAAAATAGGAGGAGCAAGGTGCCATGGGTGGAGGTGCCGCATTAGAAAGTGCTTGCACAGGTGCAACAAGCGCAGCGTCTGAATTAGAGCGAGCCCTAGTTGCAGCAGCTCGAGACCAAGCGAGGGACTTGACGCCTCTTGCTGACGATGCCAAGAAACTCGCCTCCGATCTTGCGCATATAGGTAAATTAAAATGTAGCATAACGTAATACTAGCTTCATTATTTAAGCTACCTACTTCTTGCAGTATCATCAGTATTTGATATTTATAGTTTCCACTGGCAGCATGCAACTATGTGAAAAAATACAGCGAGTAGAAAGTCATGTAATTAATTATTGACAATATAATGTAACAATTGTGTTGTATACAGCTAGTTCTTTGGGTGAGAGAGAATCTGAGAGACTGCACAACATAGCCAGCCAACTCCATGAACAATTAGATCATATTATAGAGGTAATAATTATAATTAATAATTTATTGCGCTCGAACTACTGCATATTTTATATATATAAACATAACATTACAGGTATGTAAATTACTCAGACATATAGCGATGTCTGAGACCCTTCAAGTGAGCGCTAAGTTCGCAGAAATAAATTTGAGGATATATGGTCCTCAAGTAGTGACGGCGGCACGGACGTTAGCAGCGCACCCGGGTAGTGCTGCGGCGAGAGAAAACCTCGATGTGTTTGTGGACATGTGGGCATGGCTGCTTGCGGACGCAGCCCGGCTAGCTAGGGAATTGCTCGACCTCACAGATGAAAGGCCTGATAAACAACAATATAGTAGCTTACCTAGGCCAGGGGTAAGTCAATTTCCATATGTTTACCATTATGTTGTGTTCCAATAATATCAAGACATTTGTTCGCTTTCAGAAACACGGTACAACGAGCAAACCACTTAAAGCGGTACGTCTTGACTCTGATGAACAAGCGAAAATAGCAAAATCTGGTTTGGAAATGAAAATGATGTCCTCGGAAATGGACGCAGAGACAGATAGATGGCAAGGCGCTGCTGCCGATGAAAACAACGATATAGTGAAGAGGTAATTAAACTCTTCATATTTCCATATAATAACTTTAAAAATATTTGTCAAAAATGTTATAAATAGCCGTTGACATAATTCTAAAAATTAAGAATATATGCTAATATTGCAGGGCTAAAAATATGTCTTCCATGGCCTTCGCAATGTACCAGTTCACAAAAGGCGAAGGCCGCCTAAACACCACGCAAGACCTCTTCACACAAGCAGAATACTTCGCTGAAGAAGCGAATAGATTATACAAAATTGTTAGACAATTTTCCTATCAGGTAAATTATAAAATATATAAATAGATCAGGGATTGTACTACTTCACTTTTACATAATTGTTTTTATAACATTGAAGGTGCCTGCTGGATCAACGAAAAAAGAATTATTAGAACATTTAGATAAGGTTCCTACTTATGTGCAACAGCTACAGTTCACCGTGAAAGAGCCAACGGTGGGCCGAGCCGCGACATTTAGTAAAGTAGATAACGTTATACAGGAGACGAAACACTTAATGAACGTGATAAGCAAGGTGGTGACGACGTGCTTCGACTGCGCCAACAAGGTGATAATTCCAATCTTTTCAGTAATTTGGATTTACAGTTTTATTATGAATCCTTACAGAGAAACACATGGCACATATTTGAAATTTTAGTTTTATAGGATATATTAAAATTTTAGTGCATTGGAACGTAATGTTCCTTAGGTACCTTTGCCGTGGGAAGCCCGTGTGGGAGTGGTTAAAAGGCACCAGAGTGTTGCACCTGTTAAGTACTTTACAGATTATATTTCATTCGTGATTGTTAGACATTCGGAAAGAGGGTGAAACGTGTGGTCAGAGTTATTAGATTTATTCTTGGTTTACAATACTTTAATAGCTAATTCGCAAATCAATATTCCCTATTATGTGAGCTAAATCAAGAATAAATCTTTTTAGCAAATTAGAATCTAGTTTGGAATAGCGATAGAACATGTTATATATGAGATATCCCTTTTAATTAACTGTATATTTTATTTGTTATTGTTTCTGTTTTCGTTTTGCTAATCACCGGGTGGTACATCCATCAGGGTCTTATACCACTGGACAAAGCGATAAACAAATCTTCAGCGAATGCAAGGGACAACTCGGTCTGTCTCTGTTGCACTACCATGTAACATCATTCAAATATTCATGTACACTCTGTGTGTGTAGTTTCGAAAGCATGTTCTGTGTAATCATGACCATTCAATTTTATGTTTAATATTTTTGCTCTATACACAATATGAACACATACTTCATAAAGTGCTAGCCACCTGCTAGGACCTTTAATTTAATGCTAAAATTCCCCTCAATGTAAAATCCACTGTAATTCTTCCGCCTTCTGTCTACGAACATTTTACTTTTTCAATGTTTTTTTGTTTTATTTTACTTCAAGTCCTTTATTTTTTTATTTGCGTTTTCAGTATTCCCTGTGTATGCCTCAGAGGGTTCCTATGCATTGGAAACCAAATTTACAGAAAGCATCTATATATAAAAGTGAAAATAGTGTGTTGAATGGTTGAAGTAGGTATATTGTGGACACAGAATTGAATTTGTTGCTATTCTAACCTCCGCTTGTATAAATGTCTATAAAATAACTGTGAAACACTAACACTAACTGTGATACTTGGAACTTAGCGTAGCGCTCTTGTTTGATGGTGTTATCTATAGCTAATTTTTTAATGTTGTCGATGTGGTGTTGCGATGATAATTTGTCTAGATTAGCATCTGTGTGGTATTTTTTAATAATTAATCCTCTTAGAGTTTATAAGCTGGATTATAAACTTTAAGTAAGCCTAACGTATTTCATATGTATCGGTAATCTGCTAGAATATAACTGGCTCGAAATTTTCCAAATTACCTTTGTATTCCAGATTACAGAAAATGCAATAAAAATGATTATGATTTTGCCAGACATGGGCAATAAATTGGCTTGTAAAAAATCGCGTGCATGGTGTTTCTCGTCATTTCAACGATTAGTCGGTAGGCTTACCACGAATTCAACAATAGCGTTATCTTAAAAAACAATTTTTGATTCTGATTGAATTTTTGAACCTATTGTCGAATTCTGGTTTGGAGTCTGGTGTGCTGAGTGTAATATTGTATGTGTTTTTACTAATATGTTTGTAACGTGATGCAGTACAAATTGGACTTCACGGGCCTGTCGGCGGGCGGGGCGGGGTCGGGCGGCCGCGGCACATCTCGAGACGAGGACGGGGGTGGCGGCGTCGGCGGCGACGCCAAGCCGGGGGGGAGCAGCTCCGACACGGCCATGTGACAGTACGGCATGGGCCGGCGCGGCAAGGGCGACGCGCGCCGGACCAGGGTCAGCTTCCTCTTGTTTTAAACGATTAAACGTCTTAAAACAACTCGTCGCCTACGGTCGCAGGGACATATTCACATTCACTGCATGACACTGCATAAAAGAGTATTCCCTACCTAATAATTTAAAGAATGACAACAATCCCACCTTTGTAAGGAGTCCACACAATTTTTATGCTTTCTACTCTCACTGTATATTCGCTTTCTTAAGTATCTAATAAGATTTACAATAATATATATTAAGAAGTGTGAGACAATAGTAAAGTACTTAAATAAGAGAGACGGTTTTATGCAGTGATCGATATATGTCCCGGGTAGCACAAGCATCATGTACACGAACGATTAATTAATTAAAGTATAAATTGATGCCTGCACTACTTAAAACGACCACACAAGCTGACAATCTATTTAATAAGCTCAGCCGTATTGCCGCTATTGAATGGATTGCAGATGATTAGATAAAATTTAAGATTGACAGTACGATATACAAAGTAAGTGTTTGCAGAGCACTTGCGACACACAAAGCCTCGTCTATACTGTATTTGTTATAGTTAGCTCGCAAGCGCGCCGACGCTATGCATTTGGCTGTGGGTCTAAAAGTTTACTCTAATAACTGCGTATGTAACATAATATTTTGTTACTAGTATGCCTTTAATATTAAAAAACGACTTAATTAAATTAAATATCATACATTTTTCACTTACTATTTTATCTTCTGTACTTAGCTTACTAGATTAGAAGGCAAACGAACAGGTGTTTCAGCTGTGTTAGGAATATTGCCTCGTATAGACAAATTTGTGATCAATAAATTAAGAGAAGAGTGAAATCGTACAATAATACTTGTTACACTTACATAATGTTACACATTGTTACATATTAATACGTAAACTACAACACAGATATTATGTATTTTTTGTTATCCTTTTTTAAACCTGTATATGACGAACTATTGAATTCCTTAGCCGATACCTATTCTATCTTGAATATATTTTACCACCGAATCTATTTATCTGTCTATGCACCCACCTGCACTCTATGTGGTCCTGTTGCACTTTGTTTTTCCGTTTGCACGCACGCTTACTCTATTTTTTAGCATTAATGTCGGTCATTACTTTCTGAACATGCTAATTATACCACATTGTACTTCTGAACGACACAGTGTTACTCTTGCATTCGATGTTCTCGCATTACCTACTAGTCGTTTTCTCTTTCAACGAATTCGTGTAAATACATTAGAATGCGGTCATAGCCAATCTAACATAATTTCTTTTAAATGTGCCCCCGTGGCGAATGTACATTGCATGATTGTCAAACGGAACAAATAGATGTGTGTTGCATGTGTGTTAACGTGATATCGTTATGGATGTCGTACGTCATCTTTTCGACGGAGGATGTTTAATGTTAAAATGGGGGAAATTGACTCTGGTGGTTGCCACGGCAACTCCCACATCGCCCTACTGACGCAGTGTTATATACGACCAAGTGCCGAGTGCAAAATCGACACAGACTGCGGGCAGTCGTCCGCACACATGCATGCTTATATGTGGTTCATCGGCTGGCTGAAGGTCTTGATTGTGAGCATAAATATCACCCGCCCGGCATGTCTGCAACTGTGCTATCTTTAACTTATCATTTGGCAATAATGAACATATCAATAATTTTAGATTGTTGTTACTACTGTCTACAGGCCAACGACCAAGTCGTTATTTAGTGTTTAAGTGATTGTAGTAAATTGTGACAGTGCCGAAAAATATGAACACGTGTATTGCCGATGTAAAATGTCCGAGGATAACTTCTTTATCAATGCGACAGAACATAAATTTTGAATATTTTATGGCACATTTAAAGCAAATTACAGTCCCATTCTTTTTATTTAAATTATTTAAAAGTTTATTCGATCAGTGTGTACGCAAGCAGGTAATGCAAATATTTGCTGGTAATGCACACGAATATTTAATGTATTTGTAACTCACTAGCTTAATACACGTGTGTACTGTTGCTATATCACGATGTGCATTGCCTCTGGATAAAATGAATGTGATTGTACCCGTGTTGTTACTGCGCTCTTGAGTGTCCACGAGTGTTCGAACTGCTACTCTGCTTCGATTGTTGACTGACGCATCACAGATTCACAGTTCACGCCGCTATCTGTCGTCTACTTGATGATGCCTGTTGTCTGTGCTCGAGCTCACACTTCTATCTAACGGTCTATATAACACTTCGCTTGTTTCAAACATTATTTTAGTATCTTCAACCTACTGCGTAAACGAATGTGGCTTTCGGTTTTAGCAATTATTATATCTAAATAAAAACTTTATCTATCTACTTGTTAGTGTTAATCATCGCCTTCTTATTTTATATCATAACATATTTAATTAGTTTTAAGGAAGTCAGTTTCAATTGTAATACGAATAAATTAGCATAGTCACTCACAATTTAAAATAATTACGACTAATGTAAAGAGCTTGATAAAGCTTTATAATGAAGAGTTGTGAATCGAACTTGTGGCCACGTAACGTTTAGATTCAAATATTAGAATTTAAATGCTTTGACTGTTAATACCAATTAAGTTTATTAAGATGTTTCTGTACATTCATTATAAGGTTTATAATTAGTTTACGTAGCTAATTGGCTAGACATTGTATTTGCCTGTTGCCGTATTTTATCGCATATTCACGACTTGGAAATATCTATTGGCGTATATAAACTCAATAAGACACCAAATAAGTAATTATTAGGGCAATAAGAGAAGGTACTGACCTGGAACTGAACTGGACTGACCCCAAATTATGTATTACATAAGAAAATAATTCATTCGTCAAAAATAAAACAAAATAAAATCAGTTATTGTGCTGTGCCAAATTTGGAAATACAGTAATCACGCATTACACTTAAGACGTAACTTAAAATGCATAAAGCCTTGCTTAAATACGAGCACATTTCTATGCCAATTTATTGTTTAACTGTTAAATGATATTAAATATAAAAATATAAAAAGAATATATACCTAGTACTTTAATACAATAGCTGTGCCATTGTGCCTACTCGCGTAGTGTATTGGATTAAACTTATGTAAAACACATACGTACATTTAACAATATTATGACAAACTCAAAGCGTTTTCAAGCTACAATAATAGGGAGATACAAATAAGGAACTTCCATTGCATATTTATTGGTTAGTACGTAGGTAGAGTTTAGACATACAGTGATTTGTGATATTATAATATACTTATCGAGAGTTAGTACAACGTCCTTTTATTTCAACATTTTTATAGTTATTAACTTTAGAATGACACGAAAGAACACCAATAATAGTTACCATTAATACTAATGTACTTGCATAAGTTAGGTATAAGGATTTCCATAGTTAAGTATTATGAGAACTCGTGGAAAGAAAAAGTGGTGGAAATTTCCTCTACTTCTGATTTGTTTGTCTTTGTCTTGTCAAAATTTCTACTCGGCTTAAATACTAAGAATCTTTTGCAAATCTTAAAGTTAGTACATAAGCCTATATGAACGCACTTACGGACTCTCTTTTGGATAATATTAATCTAATATTTGTTAAATTTCAGCACCAACAGCAATTTATTAAGCACTTGGAAACTATCACCACTATTAAATTAGGTACTATATTGCTTTTACAAAAAATCTCTTAAAGCAATTGCTACTCGTAAATATTCTTGTTATTGTGTTTTAATAGGTATAGAATCGATTGCAACGTGAAGGAAAATGAACCAAAAACAATATATAGCCTAATAAATGAAAACTATAATATTCTGAAGTGCAAAGTACGCATGAGTAATTAATATATTTTTATTGTTCTCTTAAATGTAATATATAAATGATTATAATCCTGAAGGAATGAAACCCCGAAAACGAATAGTTGCTGTAAATAATTTTGATAGAATTTAATGGAACAAGATGTGTTTGTCGCCGGATATAACCTGTGCGGTTAGTTACTGTATGTGCTCGTTGTAAGGTCGTCGAAACTATTGTGGTTGTTATATTTGAAGTTGCATTTTCATTACAATAAATTAAGTAGAAATATATTTTCCATAGCGCTGCCAAAGATATTAATAATATAGGGGTAGTAATGTTGTTTACATAACGTAATATTTTGAGGTTGTTCGTGAATATATGGATTGTATTTTGATGTGGTTGACGAATGTAATAACACTGTGTACGTGATTTAACACATCACCAAATTAAAAGAAATTCATACAAGCAATTTATGACTTTTATTTATACTGTCCTCCAAATTTGTTCCATACCAATAAAAAGGCAAAAAGCCTAGCACCAGACACCCAGCTGGAGCGAAATATAAAATTTGCTCAGAGTTTATAGTCATAAGCAATAGAGAAAAAGAAAATGGAATAAACACATAAGTCTTACGATAAAACATGAAAGCGTCGTCATGCCGGTTGCCCTCAAACCACAAGAGGTAGTTTTCTGCCTCAGATCGCCAAGGGATGGAAGAACAAAAGGAATAAGGCATATAAACAGTATTCTAGCATTCGCGGTCACCGCAAGGAAGAGATATTCAGTACACCAATATATGAGATTTATATAGTAGGTACTGATGGTTTAGTAGCTTTCTGCGACCTCTAGAAGACCTCAATAAGCATAAAACGGTTAACGTTTTTTCGCAGTTGTTTCCATCAATTAAGACAGTGTAAATAAAAATTAGTATATCAAGTTATGATAGGAATCCTAGCAGACAAAAAACGTTACTTAATTCAGTGCGGAGATCGAAGAAATAAAAATTGATATTTTTAAAGCCCAGATTTCAGCGAAATCGCATTCACAGGAAACTAGACCAATACAAGAAATCAAACAACATGTTCCTATATATTACGTATTTATTTATATTTTATTCAAAGGTACAATATATTACATCGTCTGAACTCCGTTGTTCTCCCAACTGTCATCACGCGTCGTAGTGACTAAGCGATTGATGTTTATGGTAAAGTAGGCCGAGGCCGTACACAAAATATAAAATTAAGCATTACCTTACAACCTAACACTACTAACTGTAATAGGGAAGTCAATACTGTATCGTAGGAAATAAATGTAGCCGTGGCATGCTATTATAGAGATTATGCATGACTCATACAAAATTACGCGAAGTAATTTAATAGAATAACTTGAGTATAATTAATTCATTTTTATTATAAATGATTAAAGAAAAAATATTTACACAAACGATCGTCATGCGAGTTGTGACATTGTATCAGCGACTAGAAGTCCAGTTTATTGGAAAGTAACTGTCCAAGCAATAATATTATTCATTTTTGTAAATGTATTTACAATGTGACTGATTTAAGTGCACTTTCCTGTTTCATTCGAGCAAGGTCACAACTCAAACAACGACATAACATAGTCAAAATTATCTTAAAATACAATAAAATGTGTTTGATACACCTTCACACTTTTTTATTGGAATTGTTCACAGAAATCGTAACAAAAGTCGATACAATAGTATATGAACATCGCCGAGTTGCAACACTTCAAGTTCCAGTACATATTTTGTTGAGAGATCACCACCAATGTCGTTCCCATACGTAATATTATAGACTCGCTAACCGCTAGCTAGGGCTAGATTCTGTTCTCAGCTATGAGCGTAATTCCATACCACTAAGCGCAATATACCAAAAGTACATCATAACAAACGCAGTGCAATTTCAAACCTCGACACATTTTTGAATGCACATTTCAAGCCGAAATATTATCGATAATTTGTAATAATACAGAAGTAAAAAATATCTCTTATCTAATTCATAATTTAGAATGATTTCTAATACGTAACTTTTGAAACACTACGTCACACTCTCTCTTCGTCCCTACATACTTGGAAATAAAAGCAATTAAAATTTTGTCTCAATATTACTTAATAGTTTTATTATGCTATATTTAAGAGTAAGAATTTTAACGCTTAATTTTTAACCAGATATTGAGCCGAAATAATCACGTCACTGTTTCTAGTCCTCTAAATGTAGATCTATGGATACGTCATACCAGCGTAAAATTATACAATACATACATGACGTATGATCAGACCAATCGTTTTACGTTAGCAGACAATTATTACAAGCTATTTGGCATCTCCATGGACGTAAATGTCTAGTCATAAGCTGTTAACATATTTGTGCTACAACGGTTCCTGTAGACAGCTTTAATAATTAAAAATCCTTCCAAATTTAAATAAACATACAAAAACATTGTTCACAAAATATTTTTGAAAACACAAACATAAAAAAATTAGGCCACACTTATACAATGTAATAAATGCTTTGTCATGAATAAGTCTTAAATAAATACCAAATACGTAAATGTAATTTCCTGTAATTTCAATTTGTCACGTCCGATGCATCCTGGTTTGGTTTCAATGTTTATTAAGTCTCTTTAATCGTTGTTCCATCATACAATACGTTTACAACTAGAAATGTATAAGGTAGATTTGCGATGTGTATCGAGTGAGTCCTCTTTAGATTACTATTCCGGTCGCAACGCTCTTAAATGACCAATCTGCAAACCACACATCAATCTCAACTATTTGCACAATATTACAAAACGATATATATCATATTATTCCTGCAACATGTCTATTAGCAACACACTAGTTTTTACGAAATATTAGTAACTGTTTAAAGAATCCGACCACGGGATTTTGTGGAATAGTGGAATAAATAACGGGATTGTGTTACAACTGATATTTACAAAGATACAACAATAAAACGTGACTGCGATATCCTTCCAACCAGCGTCAAACGAACCGATTTCCGACGTCACCAGTTAGTTCAATAAACACGTATACACAAGACAAAGCGATTTTCACTTGACACACAGAGCAATCCTCGTCACAACATTGAACATGGCACTGAATCCAGAATCGCGAAAACAATAATAGTCTCGTTTCAAAAATCTCTTCGCCGAGTCTTCGCACGTTATAACGTAAATCGGCTTTCGAAATATTTAATTTCCAAACGATTTCGAACACGATATGTACAATCATAAACTTATAATCATCGTTGGCATATACAAAGTGCAAAAAATTAATAAAATGGTGTAAATAATTGCGTATTACATACAAAATGTAAGTTAAGGCAAAGGTACATAGATAATTTCATTTGAGTACGAATTTACGATGCCACAACGGTACACTGTGGACCAAAAAAAAAACCTTTTAAACATACCAACTGTTGGCGACCACTGAAGTCGTCACAGCTTGCACTTCACGCGAATACAAAGGTTTTATCTACCATTACTATAGAGATTTTTAAACACACCTACTGTGTACCGACGGAGAACAAATTCTCGTCGCTATTCGATGAGCAAAGTGCGGAGTATGTCCAGGTTGATTGTTCGACAAACGTTAATACTAATGAATCTAGGATTACACAAACGTTTCGACAATCTGTACGTGGTGAGGCGGCGAGTATTTGTCGTCTGTCGGGAGTAGTTCGGGCGTGGCGGCACAGATGGCGCGAGTGGCGCGGGGGAGTCGCGGCGCCCACAGTTAGTCACGTGGTGCGAGCCCGACCACACACTCATTTAGAACAAACCTTTCTTCTTCTTGTCCTTTTTGTCCTTGCCGTCCACAGTCCTGTAACGTTACATAGGTGTAATTATTACTACACTTCAACTCAGTAAAATAAGATAACATTTTTTTGAAACAAAATTAGGTTTTTTTTACTATTACGTTATGGTTTACTTAGTGTATTATTTTGAAATAGCTTTTGCCCGCAACTCCGTCTGCGTGGACTACAGGGTTGGGTTCAGAAGGAAAAAAAGTTGTAGTATTTTACTCCGCAGAGCCCCATTTACTTAAATATACAAAAATCATACAAATCGGTCAAATTGTTTCAACGTGAAACCGTAACGCGCCGGTCGACGCCTTGAGTATCATTATTGCGCGCTTGATCATTATTTTGAAACTGCGATATCTTCTAAGATACTCATTGAAATCAAATGATGTAAAGGACAAATTTATTTTGTATTAAATACTTGTAGCGAATAACGTATTTATTTGGATAAGGATTAATATCATTTTTGTAAAAACACCTTCACAAATAATGCTTTATTTAAAATAAATTTGGTTAGAATAAAAAACGTTATAGTGAGCCAACCTTAAAAGATAGACAAATGCTGTCGCGAACTTTTTTTTAGAATTTTTAAAGGGGAACAATTCTGTCATACATTATTTTAGCGAAACTTTAACCGTTTCTGCAGCGTACGCAGCGGAAGCTCACAAAAAGGAAAAAACGTCCTCGATTTTGAAACATTCTTTATTGCTGCTCAGCTCCTATTGGTCGTAGCGTGATGATATATAGCCTATAACCTTCCTCGATAAATGTGCTATCTAACAGTGAAAGAATTTTTTAAATCGGGCCAGTAGTTCCTGAGATCCTAGCGTTCAAACAAACAAACAAACAAACAAACAAACTCTTCAGCTTTATAATATTAGTATAGATTATTCGATCGATTATAGAGTGGATCGTATAATGTATGAGTGTAGGGTAGTAATGGCCTTGAGGTTTAGGCGCGCGGTCAAGAATCTCGATGGTCGCGGGTTTGAACCCCAGGCATAATATACTTCTGATTTTTCGGAGTTATGTATGTCGAAATGAATTATAACCATTAGCTTTAACGGTTAAGGAAAACATCGTGAGGAAACCTGCACACCTAAAAGTTCTTAAGAATTTCTCAGGTGTGTAGTCCGCCAACCAGCACTAGGCTAGCGTGGTGGACTAAGGCCTAAAACCCTCTCAACGGTAGAGGAGGCCCGTGCTCAGCAGTGGGACGTATAATAATAATAGTGTATGTAAGACAGTGCTATGTAGTGTATACTGACTCCTTGCTGTTGGCCTCTAGCGAGCGGCGGCGCAGGTCGTCGAGCGACAGGCCGGTGTCGCGCTCCCAGGCGGCGCGCTCGGCCAGCAGCGCGCGCTGGCGCTCGTCCAGCTCGCGCGCCTGCGCCTCGAGCGCGCGCCGCGTGGCCTCGTGCCGCCGCGCCAGCTCCGCCTCCGACTCCTTCAGCTTGGCTCGCTTCTCGCGCACCTTCATCTCGAACACCTGACCAACAGTAAATCATTGCAGACATTTTTCATAAATCCGGCAACCTTCCTAATCTACCGATTCAACAGTCAATATTGAGAACTGTGAACCTTATGCTTTCAAACTGAAATAACACTAAAAGTATTAAATGACGTATGACACCAACAGACACCTATCAGCAGAACACATTGTATAGCTAATATCAAAAATGACGAGAACGTGATGTTTCCCAAAGTTGAAGTGAGGTGATGGACCTCTTATCTTATACTTACTATTTTCAAAAGGCATGAACCTACTAAATACGCATTCTAAAAATTGAAAATGGCTATAACTTTTCGTCTTCCCCGATGTCACTAACTATCCAATACAAAAAATACTATTACTAAATCACTTAGAAGTGAAGAGCCATTATCTTAACTACTTAAGACGGATAACTAAATAAACACATTAAAACACTAAGGGAGCGTCCATAAATTGCGTGAGGTATTTTTTTAAATTTTCTGTCCCTCCCTCCCCCCTTGGTGAGATGTCGTGAGATTTGATTCAACCCCCTCCCCCATCCCCCAATCTCACGGGAGATTTTTCGGAATGTGGGTTTTTTACGTAAACGCATTGGATTGTTATTGTAAAAAGAAAAAAACAATTTGATTCGTGTTTTTATTTACGACTAGTTAAGACTAG
This sequence comes from Cephonodes hylas, assembly GCA_030295005.1. Classification (NCBI taxonomy): domain Eukaryota; kingdom Metazoa; phylum Arthropoda; class Insecta; order Lepidoptera; family Sphingidae; genus Cephonodes; species Cephonodes hylas. Next base: position 8,884,690 of record AP025362.1, on the reverse strand, counting down.
TAATCAATATTGCTGAGAGTAATAAATGTAATAAACAAAGCAGGTTAGAATCTGTCCGTATGTCGCTGGCACTCAGCTCGTACGCTCTCGTTCATCGAGTCGCAAGTACGGCTGACAGTGGAGCGAAAACAAATGACGGGCAATATTGTACCGTAACTAAATTGAGCTATTTGGTATAAAATAAATCTGGTGGTTTGACAATCAGTAGATGTATAACGTCGAAATATGAATGAAATTATTGGCTTTCGAATGAATTAGTGTGTGTGTGTTAATCTTAATCGTATTACGATGATGCTTAAGATTAAATCTTAAACATGCACATACAATTTGGATTTAATGGAAAAAAATTGCGTGATATTTGTCGAGACCCCCCCTCTCCCCAACGTGATATTAGATGAGATTTAACTCGACCCTCTCCCCCCCTTAATCATCTCACGTAATTTATGGACGCCCCCTAAGCAGCTCCGTGACATACTCCTACAACAATTTTGACATGTTTAAATCCTACACATCTCATTATACAAACCTGCTCCATTTCACTCTCCATCTTCTTCATTTTCAGATCATGTTCCCGCTTCTCTTCTTCCATCTGAGCCAGTGGATTCCTGAGAACAACATGACCATTGTACATAACACAGAAACACGATACTATTGTTGTTTCGTAACCCACAAACAAACTGGTTTTAGAAAAACCTCTATCATGCAATATGCAAACTTGATTCATTATTCACAGTATTTTATTGCTGTAGTGAATATAGGAAAAAAATCAATTGAAATACGATTAAATTATTGCATTATTTGGGATAAAATTATATGGGGACAAATTGCAAATCGAGGTGTCTTGAAAATTAAAATCAAATACTCAAAATTTCTTTTGCAATTTAATAGTGAACAGAATATTGTAAAAAAAATATTTTGTGTTGTCGCCGAAGCATTTTTAAAAAAAGTCATGCATAAAAACTACATAACACACCAAATAGAGCATGCAGAAAATGATTAGGTATTCTTTTTTTTTTTAATTACTCCGAAAGCTTAAATCCAAACACGTTACGAGACTATGACCGTAATAATTATACCATATTGAAAAATAAAATACACCTAAAATACTGTATATGTGACATCTACAAATTTCTCGTGGTCTAAATTTATTAATCCAAAAGTAAAAAATATATTTTATGTTTATACGAATTACAAGTTATTTTAACGTCTCAGATTCAATAAAAAAAGACAAACTGAGACTAGCCATAAAAATACCAGCTATTCACTTACAAATGCTATTTCTGCCAATTGTTAATTAAGCCTACAAAAACATAATTTCCAAACAAAGTTTTTTTTAATTTTCTAACTTAAAAAACTGTATACCAAACGTGGCGTAAAAATTAATGTATCGATTTTTTTTAAAAGTAATGTGGAAAACATCGAATGTCCATGCGATCATCCACCACCGAGAAACAAAATTTAAAATTCTAACATAACCACCGCATCGGCGATAATCGTAACGAAACAGTGCAAGGAATCACAAGTAACATTTACCTGTGATTGCATCAAGTAAGATCGTCACGAAAGGCGCAGATGCATAGAAAATTGCACGACAAACTATAGGGCATAACGTGCTACAAACTATAATTTTATATAATGACGATCGCAACGGAACTTACCATACGGTCATGAAACTGTTCATCAGTCCTTGCGGGCACAAACTGAACACCAACACAACCATAGTTAACGACACAAGTGGCTGTGCGCGCATCACACTACACAGTGGCATTACCAACCTTACAAAACCACCCTTTATTTTTTTTGGGAGTGTTTTGACATGAGCGCTATTCAAAAATATTTAAAAACATTCGTCACAGGCCTTCAATGAAGATAGAAATCTAACCCTAATTGATAAAAACAAACTGAATAGCCTTACATTTTCCCACGGCTAAGAAATTCAATGAGAATTTCACGGTGAATGGAAAGAAGGATTTCATGTCAGTTTAGAAAGCCGTAATGAGAAAAATTGATCAATTGTTGTTTGTTGTATACGAAATGAAGCTATAGTTGTTAGTATGTAGTGCATTATAGCTACTTGACACACGTTACTAGTAATGACCTTACTACTTGCATTACGTTGATATATTGTTTCGTGATGCAAACACAATCGAGTGAGATCACAGTGTGCAACAATGTGTGACACACGCAAATTAGCTCTCTTGATAAATCGCTTTTCAACTCACAATCGTAAATAAATTGTTATTAATGCCACTGTGAAAGCGAATGAACTGTAAACGTTTATGATTTTAAGTGTATTTGTCATGGATTTTATCAGCTATATTGCAAGCGACTCTTCTAAATTAAAGAGGCATATTAATTAAAATTAAGATAGAACATAAAAGAAGTTTACGGCTCTAAATATAATACATATATAGATTGGTAAGAATCCACGACAAACACATATGATTAGTTGTATCAATGATTATTTCATTTCTGCATGCCCAAGCACAAAACATTCAAATAAAAAGAATGTTATACTGAGCTATTTAATTTACGAAACATAAACAAAACTAACAATCTGTAGCTTACAACTGCGACAGTAAACAGATAGAAATAGAGTTTCGTGTATAAGGTGACCAGACATGCAGCAATGATAAAGCAAAGAGAACTCATCGAATCAATTAAATCAATTTAAAATCTATGGAATTGTGAAGTCTGGTCACCTTGAATGCGGTGACGACCATATGAAATTTTGTTATATTAGTCAATATTAGTTCACCAACCCTGTCTACTTAGGTTGTTAACATCTAACCATGCCTGTTCCGGACGATTATTATTGCAAAAAAATCACTGATAGTACCAACTACGATTGGAAAGTTTAGTTAAGTTATCACGATATAAGAGTTCAATATAAAAATGTGACATAAAATCTACGAAGAAAGACTAAAACGGACACAACGTACTTGTTAGAGTTGATCCTGTGTGGCTTGCCGTCGTGCGACAGGCCGGCCAGCTTGCGGCAGCGGTAGTTCTCGTAATGTACCGAGCTCGTCACATCTTTCAGGTCCTGCAGGTGCGTCCTTATCACCATGTTGCGGAGAGCCAAGAAGTCACAGTGTTCCAAATTTTCCACTGAAAGTTGACAAATACTTGTTGATTGTATGTGTTTAATTTTAAGCTTCTTATACGACGTACCTTATAAGCGTACCTAATACTCTAGAGTATTTAGACCGTCCTCGCTATCTGGGGCAGTTGGTGGTTTTGTTCACGACAAATACGATATAGCTTGAATATTATTAATTGGTTCAAATAACTTTTTTTTTTAAATAACATTTTCTTTTACTTGATATATTAATATAAATGCATGGTTGTCTTGCGGTACATTTATGTGTCATGCGATCTAGAGGTCTCAGAGTCGATTTCCAAGTCGGGCAGTAATATTGGATTTGCCCACTAGGAAATTTTCAATAAGAACACGTAGTCTTTTATTGTACTCGAATAGGTAGAAAAATATGGTTAATAAATTTCATCCGAAAGTGACTCATATGCTTATTAATTTTGGAGTAAACATTCGTTACATGTAGCCATGACGGACACCGTTGGGAATCTACCGCAGCCACACGGAAAGGGTGATTTATAATATTGTTACATTGGAATACAACAGGAATTATTATGTTTTTCTATTGTATGCTCTGTATTGTAATTATAACATGCAAGCGATTTTTTTTTCGCTACTACTACATTCTTTCTACAATAATTTTATTAATATTTTAAATGACAATTCTTTGTAGCAGAAATTCGTATTGGAACGAGCCAGCTAAATTATGTGCGCAAGAAACGTCAAGAGACATCCCTTAATTACGTGATATACGAATATAGCGAGGCACACTTCTCTACCCCGTCCTACTGTGTTTACAAGTCAATTGTGTAATGTGTAGATTTTAACTGTTTATTGTGGGGTCAAGATATTAACATTCATATCAAATCGCTATTGATAAATAATGATTGGAAGTCTTAAGATTACTCGTAACTTTATAAGGCAATGAGGACTCTTAGGGTTATATGAAAATTCACAAGTGATATATGTTATGTATGGGCATAACGACTCATAGCTGGGCACGGTCCTCTTCTACCATTGAGAGGGTTTAAGCATAAGCTCACCACGCTGACTTAATGCGGGTTTGCGGACCTCACACCGAAAGAATTCCTAAGAACTTTTTAGCTGTGCAGGTTCCGTCACGATATTTCTTCGAAAAGTCAAAGGTATTTGCCGGGATTACACCCGCGACCGCCGAGATTCACCCCCACGTGCCTGAACATCGACGTCATCGCAGTATTTTGGTATATTCCAAGCAGTAAGAGCACAAAGAGGTTGTATACGCACCCTCGGCGATGCCCCAGGGGTACTTCCGTCCGCGGACGCGGCGGCCGTCCTGCTCGATGACGGTGTTGGCGCCCACCACGGCGAAGGGCACGCGGTGCCGCAGCGAGCGCGCCGCCTCCCCGCCGCCCTCGCCCTCCTCGCCCACGCTCTCCGGGAACGAGTAGATCTTGATCTTGTGCTGGTTGATCTCCTTCATTATCTGCAATATACCATCATTTACACTCTGCGTACTGATACTAGTGTAGGATGCTTAAGAATTTGTCTTAGTCAGTCATTAGTTTGGTCTTTTAGTGGCATAACGGAGACTGAAAACTGACATTAAGCAGGACGTCGCCAAAATAGAACATCAAAAAGCATCATTAACCTTCCATGTAACTTGAATCCCATAATCGTCAAATCTCACGTCCGAATAAAGTAATCACATTGTATAAAAAATAAAAGTATATGAAGACCGTAATCGTTGCTAATGCCCACAATCAGGTCAATTGACTATGCTCTGTGACAACAGCACGTAATTTGAATTTCATAAAGAGTTATTCACATACTGCGGTATTGTATTCGCTTGTTTATTCGCCAACTCGAATTGCATCATTGGTGATAATGTATGCTTGTCTAATCGTTATATTTAAATTATAATAAACCCAGGGTATACTATACTAATCACGTCATTCTTGTCGAAATGTTATTTTGTAAGTCCTAATGTACAATGAGGTACTTTTTAAAGAAGTGGAAGGAGTACCAGGCTTCGCCTATTTGGTATTTGGTATCTTGGGGGAGACCGAAAAGGGTATATCAGGTTTTCCGACCCTCCGACTCAGCGCGCGGAACTATTGTTCGCTTGCTTAAGTTGAGTCCCAAACCAAAAATCCTACGCTAGGTTACCGACTAAAACCTCTCGTTGGCCGTCTTGCGATTTTGGCAAAATCTACAAGGTGATTGCTACCCAATGCTCTGTTCGTTCACAATGATGTTGAATCGACTGGTACCTGTTCCTTAAAGTCCTTGCACTCCTCCGGCGTCATGGTGTCTGCCTTGGCGATGACGGGTATGATGTTGACCTTGTCGCCGAGGCGCTGCATGAACTCCACGTCGAGCGGCTTGAGCCCGTGTCCGCTGGGCGCGATGAAGTACAGGCAGCAGTGCACGCGCGTGTCGGCCGGCGCCGCCTTGCGCGTCACGCGGGACTCCGCGTTCAGGAACTCCTCGTACTTCGACTCTACGAAGTCGATGATCGGCTGCCAACTGCAATATGGTAATCAACATTTGAGAGTACTTTAGATATAGTAGCATGTGAGGGTTTAGGTCTTAAAAAACCACGGTGATCAAGAGCGAGATGGAGGATTATCGCGTAAATGTAAAGGTATGTGAAACGTTTGTTGAATGTTTAAATGTTATAAAATGAATAATTAATTCAAATACATAAGTGGAAAATAATATTGTTAATAAAACTGTTTAATTTTAAACAATATCATAATCAGCTTCTAGTTCACAATTACTAAAAATTAGTCTTCATGGTTTTAAAAACTTTTTAAAAAAGCCCATAGTTAGCCACTTTCTTAAACGGGTCCTCCGAGTTTGTATAATTTAGTGCTATTCTTATTTCACACGTTACCGAGCATATAACAACAGCACGCAATTACTTCATATCAGAAAGCACTTTTCTTAAAACATAAAGAGGCATCTAATTATAGAGTAAATACACGTACCAATTGCTATTGTCTACGGCATCTCCAAAGCCGGGCGTGTCAACAATAGTTAGAGTGAGATTGACTCCGTTTTCTTTGAGCAGCACCACGCTGGTCTCCACGCCCACGGTCTTCTTCACCCTTAATGAGGGCCCCGGGTGCTTGTCCTTATCGTACACCTCCGTTAAGAATAGTGAGTTTATTAATGTTGACTTGCCCAGGCCCGATTCACCTAGAATGTAAAAAATGACTCTTTAACTTTACGCCGCATATTTTCTTGTTTCTTGGAATCTGTACTCTCCGATTTAAGTAAGTGATGGCAGAGACCAAAATGAAGAAACAGTTTGGTATTAGAATAAAAGAAATACTTACCCACAACCATTAACGTGAACTCGAAGCCTTTTTTTACCGCCTTTCTATAAACTTGGTTTGGTAAATTCGCAAATCCCACGTATCCATCTAATTCTTTGGTTTTTGGCTTTTCTATTTTAGGTAATTCCGGTTTTGGCGCAACTGGTGGGTGGTCAGGTTTCTGAAAGAAATAAATGACTTACTACGTACTGTACGATAATACCAACTGTGTCAGTTCAAAGTAAATGGAACTTCAATGTCAAACATGGTCATCAGGCGGCCACAAAGTACCATTGTTCAGGATTCATTAATGCTACGCGATAGCCATCTTTTTTGCATTGTAAGTAACATCGTGAAACCCAATCTCTCGATGCTATCGACAGAATCGTTAGTACGTAATATGCAAATTAGCTAATCAAACGCGCAGGTTACAAAATGAAGCTGAAATTCCACTTGCAAACTTGCAATGTGTGCAACAAAACAAGTCATCCGTATGCACTAAATGTTAACAGAAAAAACTATGATTGAAATAAATATTACTCCCTATTACTTAAATATTATAGTGAGCCAAACTGAATGCACAGAATCATAATCAATACAACATATACTATGAAATTCTTGACACGCTCTGTTCAATGAGCACGCAGGAAGCTATTGCGTTGCAGGAACGAAAGGGCACGTGAGCCCGAAGATTGTTTGTTCCGCAGCTTACGATACAGACGCTAACTGGCGGCCCAACTGATTCGCTACATCCTAAACCGGCACACGGTTTCGATACTGATATAGAATCGCAGTTTCTATATGGACCATCGTGATGCCAATTTTATCAATATGTATTGGGAGCACATAGCTTTAACTGATCACTCGACTTTAATCAAGTCGCTGTGTGGTCATAAATGAGCAAAAACGTTTTAGTAAGTAGTACTTAAAATTTAGTATCACAAGCCATTGCCACGAAAGAATAACAAAATATTTGATACCTTAATGATATTTTCTGTACTCCGTAAAGGCGCAGACTGTGGCGCAGCGGGCGGCGCGGAGGTGGGCACGGGCGGCGCGGGTGTCGGTGGGGGCGCCGTGCTGGGAGGTTTGGCGGCGTCCACGGAGACGCTGTTGCTGAGTTTGTTGGGGGGCGCGGTGCCGTTGGGCTCGTGGTGGTTGTTCTCGTGCGGCTCGGGCAGCGTGGCGGCGCGCTTGGCCAACGCATCCTTGAGCGTGGTGGGCGGCGCGGGTGGCGCGCCCGGCGGCACCGACGCGCTCACTCCGCCGCCGCTCACCGTGTCCGACTTGAAGAACAACTCGCGTTTACTTTGTAACTGGAAACAATACCAATAACATGCATTACCAATCAATAAAACAAACACATTTATCATACACATTTATGGCACATACTTCATTCATAAGTGGAGATTAATAATTATTATTAATAACTGAAATATTACGTTTTTATCATCCTAGGTAAATACATCATATCATAATTGCAATTGAAATGAAAAAAAAGAATATAATGGAGTTTACATTAAACTAACAAATAACTCTGCGGAGGTAAGTTTATAGTACACAACAGGAAAATTATATCAAAACAAGGCGTTGATAACTGTTGAGTGATAATTTAAATAGTCGTCGAATAGGATCCGCTAATGAGCTCCCGCGGCGGAGCACATAAATTCGCTCTCTGTAGCGCTGTTCCACGTCACGTGTTGCTCTATACGCGTTATAGTTTGCAGCCGACAGGCGACAGCCGTGCGGTTGTACATAAAGTCACAAAGTAGGTGGAGCCGCGTACACACATAAGTCGGCCTAGCCGGCTCCACGCTCCGGCGTCAGATGACTCATAAGTATAAAGGCACCGTGTCTCAAGATTGCTACAATATTTATACACATATATCATCGGTCCCGTGTTCGACGTGACTAACTCGAACCGACAACGAAAAAACAGGCGCAAAAAATGCACTTACAAACAATTTCTACATTAAAATAGTAACATCGTGCATTATACAGTTACAACAAACATATAAAGGAAAGGAACCTAGTTTCAGCGCAATCACGCACTGTCCACGTACCGTGGAAAAGCAGAGCGTATATCGAGTAGACCTGCCAATAACTAGTAATTATGCAGGTGCGAAAAAGGAAAGCGGTGAGTCACGGAACTCTGAACGGACCGTCATTACGGCACGCGGGAATTCAATCAGCATTGCTGGGATCAACAACCATTATGACGTTATTGACATACAAGTGTGAATGAACAATAATATAAAACGGACTAATAATCCGTAAAGTTTAGTGACCGGGCCCCATGTCACTCAATACAAAAGATTTAAGAAACAGCCTATAATACACAAACTATCGCTGCTAAACAGCTTGTAATCGAAAAGCCAAAGTCTGGAGTAGGTGACAAAGCACCCAAGAATGCCGTAATAAATATTTCCATCCGAGATTTCTCCGCCCCATTCAGACGTCAACTAGGCCATAAAGACAATTGAAATGGAACTTTAAGAGCGTTTAAAAAGAAGTAAATAAAAAACACATTGGAATACAATATCATACTTGAACAAGTGGTATTTTTACAAATATCACTTTAGCAAAGTGAATATACTAAAAGAGTCACAAAACATGCGTGCCGGCGTATGCAGCTGAAATGTTTTGCGAAGTGCGACGACCGTGTGTATGTTCTAATAATATCACCAATGTACTAATTTCAACTAGCGGCGCTAACCTTCAACTTGTATGCCTTAAACCAATGGCGCAAAATTGCAAAGGAAAATGAAGACGTCATAACTTAAAAAAGTTCTATTTACTTAAGGCAGGCCGTTATATTTAGTTATTGACAACCATATATTTACCATACACTGATGCTTGTAATAATAGACCTAAATATTGACCGAAATACATAATATGTATTAATAAAAGAATATCCGTTAAGTTAAAATTTATAATATAGTAATTTATCGTCACTGGAGAATTATAGAATCAAACCTTTTAAATAATGCTAATAACGCCCAATTTATATTGCCATTATGCGCTTTATCAAAAAATTAACATGTTTTGCATTACCATAGAGAAATCACTTACAGTGAGATCAATTTTATTTATTTGTATTGACAAAGGCTGCAATTGCTGCACACAGCGGAATGGTCTATGAATAACAAATCATATTACATTCATAGACTGAGACACCCGGTATCTATGGGAATCATCGCCAGTCCTGCTCTACGACTTACAATAGTTAAATTATTTTCATTTGCACAGTTTCCCATTGAAATTTCAGTTTTTGTTTGAATACTCTTGGATATAAAAAGTCGCAATCTGTTTTCAAAATTCTAGTATGCTTTGGAACAAGAATGAGGTATTTTTTTATAATTGAATATACTAGCATACATTTTGTTTTCATGGAATCTTATGTTTGTATATTTATCAGTTCCTTATCAACCTATACAACTAGATATGAAAATATTAGTAAAATGTAGCGTAAAAATGTTTATCGTCGACATTTGTCTTGCAAACTCCGTATAGGCAATATTTACAAGTTTTAAAGATATATCAATGTAAGTATGAGACACTACTTAAAAATGGAATAGTTCAAATGATTCAATATTGCTATGTTTTGTTACATCTCAAGTACCTACACAGTATATTCCCGTGTATGATGTAGTTATTTATTAATCTTAGTTTCCGGGTTCGTCTGCTTAATACAGCTGCTTACACAACATATAATAATAGTATTCAATTAATGCATAACTTAAAAAAAAAACAATACAGGGAACCAACAAGTAAATATTTCGTTGTAAATCGGCATCAAATTAATTCGGTATGTCACAATAATTGTGGTAGGTATAAAACCATATCGATTATAACATTACTCTATTGTATAGGCGACAAATCCACGAGGCATTGCCGACACGATGGTGCCGTCCATCCGGCGAATGTTTACAAGTAAACGGACATTGTACTGTATCGTAAATAATCAAACGAACTTAACATCGACGAGGAATTTGTCTGTTGACAAAATAAACTTGTCAACATGTGATTACACAACGGATACACGGACTTGTAAAAATAATATTGCATTTAGATTATTAAGTAAAATAACAACTTACTTCGTCGTCGGATTCGTCCAAAAGTGATGACTTCTTATGTTTTCGCAGACTAAACCTCTTTTTCAAAGAATTGAACATTATTATTAACAACACGTGACATTTGAATGTTCATGAGTTACAAAAAATTGGGAGAATCCAGAAAAAAAACTATATCAACACTGGAAATATAAGCAACAGGATAAAATAGGTCTATATCGTGCAGCGTACAGTACTGACTGAATAACCTTCGCGGTGGACGTTTACATAACTAACTAAAAATTGTTCAATATTTTATTGTTCAGCGAATGTCGTCACGGTGACACATAGCGGTTAGGTTTAACAACTGATCTGACTAATGTTCCTATAAGTACCTACCACGACAACGTACTACTAGCAACATAAATATTCAACGTTGCCAATTGTGAACTTAGAGATCGTTACATTAATTACGATTACCTCTTATCAAAAGATATCGAAATTATATAGCAGTGGGTTGGAACTAATATACTTAATTCTCTCAATATTTTATCAAGCATTTTCGAATGTTAATAGCGATAGTACGACAGTCATTACACGAGTGATTGGACCGCGACAATGCTTCATTGTCCTCAAAATCAATAGGCGACAATAACCGAAAACATTGAATGCAGTGGCTTGGTTCATTTGTTACTATTTGTTAGCCCTTGTGTTATTATACTTGATTACCAGGCGCGTCATAGTACGCATTTAACCAGTGGTGTGCTCTAAAATGATCATCTTACAAAACAGCTCATGATATTGAATGTCAACTAGAAGAAAAGCTTTTGAAGTGTGGTCGTCCTCGGTTGAAGCAATGCTCAGTTGGAAATTCAGACACCATAATTGCAATATTTCGCCCGCGGCGCCATCGCGCCAAGCTTGAGACATGATTCGTCGTCGAGAAACCGCGATTACTCTTCCTGTCTGACTCATTGTCACTGTGTGATCATAATCACAATTTATTTGCTATAATTATATTCAACTTGCTTATGTTTCATCTTTTTTTTCTCCAACAAAATGGGAAATGGAATGGGAATTCATTAAAAATATCACAAAAAACACATAAATGGGATACTTATGTTGGTTTCACTGCGCAACAATATTTAATTAAAAACAACTAACGTCGATATATTTTATCGCATAAAATTAATAAGTCGAGCTTTAGATTATAATAACGTCCACAAATACGCAAACTTTTATCTAAATACGTTAACATCGATGTGAAATTAACAAGCAATTAACAAAATCGTGTTCCCCCGCTTTACTGTCCAATTACAGTTAAAAAAATCTTACACGATGATTGAAAATTAAAGCATTGTTGACACTTTGCTTCCCTCCAACTCAAACAATTTGAGTGCACAAAAAGCTCAAATGAAAGTTACGTCGAGAGTTCTCATATCACAACGAACTGCATACCTTAATTAAAACCGGAAGAAGTGAGCTATAAAAAATATAAGAAATATACGGCAAGAATTCGTGGTTGAGTACAACTCGGAGAAGAAGAAACTTGGGAAACTTCCAATTCCTACAACCTATTAATTAAATAATGATAATTAGGTGAATAGATTGAATAGTGACTGTAATAACTTCAAAAAAGATATAATTTATTATATGAATTCTATGTTCGTAATTTTTATTTTTAATATTCACCTAACACTGATGACCTATAGCAAAACAACGATTTCAATTGCAAAGATTTCAGTGCACACCTAAAGATGATCATTTGGGGCATTTGTTCAAATTGGTACCTCGGCACTTTCTCTGTACGGTCCAGTACGTATCAACTGCATTTTCTCATTACACTATATTGTTCTTACTGGCAGTATTTACGTTTCAAATTATTCAACGCACCGAGTGTGTAACGATATGTCTGATAAGTACTTGTGATTGTTGGCGCTGATGATCTGTTTGAAAATACAACCAACGTATTGTTGGATGATTATTTGTAAATACAATTGAGAACTATTCTAATTCGTAGATATTTCAAAACAATTTGCACCATAATGTATTATTGGATAGAGTATCGCTAAGGTTGACGACCGCACAAGTAGAGAATTTCAAAGAGAATCGAATAAATGACAACAAGCGGTGTGCGAGCCACACGTACACAGTATGAACTGGAGAATTTGCGCAATCAAATAGTGAGCACATCGTAGCCTACACTCTACAGAAATTACGCTTTTATTAATGTTTGGATCAGCACAAGTACAGTGACAACGAGTGGGCGTAGGATCCTCGGGCGTAGGCCAAACCGGAGTCAAGGTACATCAATGGACCTGTTTACCATCACATCACAATACTTACCAGCGGTTACAGAAGAACATTAAAAATCACATCAAATTTAATTTTTCAAGGAAAGGATTATCTTAGTACCCTATTTCTCCAGTATTTCAAGTAATTACTATAAATGTAAAGAAGCGTGTGAAACGACCTTTTTTATCTATTAGAAAGACCATAATTATGATAATGAAAACACATTTTATCTATGTGTGCCTACAAGAAAGTAAAAGTTGGTTAAAACCGTAATTTCGTTCCACCTAATGGTTCAGTTACATAAATCATGAATCAGAACATGCTAAAAACTTGTTAGTGAAAATTGTTACGTTCGTGTGAAAGGTAACAAATTGGTACTAATTAAGCATAAAGGATTTAGTTGGCAAGTTTTAAAAGGCTGGTTTCCCTGCAATCGAGCCGAACGCATTCACAACTGTGCGCTATTGCATTATTCATGTACAGTTGTGTGATGCGAAGACAAGACCGACAAGTTAAACCACGTCTGCGTGCCCACACTTTTATTTTATGCCTTTGTTATTGTTAATCTCAAATGAAATTTCTGGCAATTAATCACACGTTTCCACCTCGACATAGCAATAAAAGTTTAGATACGCACAACACAACTGACCGCTGGCCATGAATATTTTTAATTGAGGTTAAATTAATTGTCGCTCAAATTAACACGGCGAACTTGTAACTCATGCATAAATTAATGCAGGGAAATCCTGCCCACGCAGTTAATACGAATATATTCTAAAATCAAACTCCAACTCATCATCGTCGCTGTATTTATAGCTTTACAACCCGAAAACGACATTTTCATTACCACTAAAATTACTAATGCGGCCATATATTTTAAAAATAGGAGATGCAATAACGTCAGGAATAGTTACTACAATTAACTTACTCAACTATTTGGGGTGAAATTTTGCAGCTTATATGTGTGCGTCTAATACAAAAACATCTAAAACTTTGAGAAATACAAAAGGAACATCTCAATATAAAAATGCCAAAAATAATCACAAATTATGATATTATTATTTCATTAGACAGCTATAAAACTTAATTCTAATCAGTCTTTATTTCTAAGTATTTTGAGGTAAAATGTTGCTTTCGTATAGAGACAATTATTTATACAAAAGAATCACACTTGCTAACTCAGCAACAAGTCATAAACTTTTCGAATACCACGTCCATAAGTTTTAATTTTAATTGTATTTCAATAACTTTAGTGCTAAATAAAACTTGTATAGACGAGGAGACATATTTCACTGATAGTGCATCAAACTAAGGCGCCAAGTGCTACTGTGACTTATTATGCTATAGAAACAAGTCAACGACCCGGCTACTGAGGAGGATTAGAAAATGTATACTTCAATAAGTTCTACATGAACCGCGAGATGGTTCGACCAATAATCGATTCCTTTCATTTATATGACAATAGTTATAAGGCCATTTTATTTTATATTAATAGAGTAACGCACAATGCGTACATTCATCTTGGGGGTTAAGGGACTCCCTTATCAACAACAGTTTATTTACAGGCGCCAAAGCTGCGAGGCCTCCATTGGTGGACGTGTACTTGATAGCGACTGAATCAATAACAGCCTGGTGCCACCGCTGGTAGATATCTAAACACGATCGCTAACCACAAGTCAATTGTAATGGCCGGCCGCGAATTCAGAATGCATAGCTTTAACTACCTCAGCTTTCCTGCGCAACGATAAATTCCTCCAGATATCGCGAGGACTCGTCCATCCCACTTTTGCTTTATCACCTCCGCAGTCAGCCACGTTGCTGGAGCATCTAGTTAATTTCGTCTGATGGCCATTGCCGTTAGTCAGAGCTCGGTTAGCCATTCCAAACACATTCAAATCCGACGCGACGTTGAGAAAAAAAGTCAAAATGTAGGCACGCTCACAAACTTTGCACGTTTCTTAAACACGATAACATGCTAAGCATTTCAAATTACAAAAATTACACAAGTTTCTTCGAGCCGTGGGAGTCCTGTTCGTTTCGCGTGTATTTACGGTTGTTGATGCACTTCTACAAAAGTTTTTAACACCATTGTGAAGTTTTTGTTTGAGAAAACATTAGCAAATTAACACCAATCACTAATTAAAAGACACACACAGCAAAATGCAAGTTTTTCGCGTGGATAACGTATTGCAACGATACTTTTAAACAGATAAACTGTTGTAATATGAAGCATCATTCACGACTGTGTCAGTTTGAGGTTAAGTTACAAGCGATACCGGCTGCCGGTTGGAGCGGCACACAACCATAGTTTGCGTCCATTCCACACGGGCCGAAAACTTACTCAGCTTTTTATAAACATCGGAAGATGTTGCACTATTATGCCAAACTTTTACAAGTTATTATTTAATTTTTAAAAATGGTATCGCTTGAAATTTAATAATTATGTTAATATGTAAATGTAACATTTTGATGATATATTATTTACATATTAAAGTATATTTTAAATTTAGGAATAAATTATACGTTAATTATTACGTAGAACCCAAAAGTTTTGTTGATTTCCATGACTATTATTGCAGTGCGCTAATTATGTTTTTTGAAGATAATAATTAACATTAAGAAAAATTTATTTATCACTTAATAACATGTATCTTTTTACATATTACAGGCCATTAAAATAATGAATTATAAATATAGGAAACCATGCAGACTACTATATTTAGAATTTTTAAATAATCGCCACGTGTGGAGCCGCACACATTTACTCAGGTAAGGCGAAGTTAATTATGCCTACGTATACATATAGATGCAAAAGGACCCAGCCCGTCACACTCATGCCCACCAGGCACACAAAAGCAGGGAACGAATGCTCCGAAGAGGGCAAACTAAATGAATAACAAAAAGAAAAATGAATCTTAACTCAATTGTACCAAAGTTGAAAACAAGTGGCCACTTGAAGGCGGTTAACTTTTTGTGTATTTAACAGGGCGGTGCAAGAGGAGAACGTGCCCCAACCGCTTTGCCAGTCGATGAAAAACTTTGAACCGAATCCGTTTTGTCAATAAAAACCGGTGATTTCATCATGCCCCACTTTTATAATTAATAAACATTATGCTAACTTGAAACACACTTATTACTAAAGATGAGACAACTCTTATCTATGGCTTTCTCAATGCAGCCACCCAGATAACATGCAATTGATAACGGAAATACCAAGAAATTGGTATCTAGTGAACAGAATGATAAAGAATCCTTCGTAAATAAATAAACAATGATTACAATTAGTATTTGTAGTCTGTTTTTTTATGAGCTACTTGTTGATTGTACTGAACAAAGCTGTATTGTGTGTGCTGCTTGAGTGTTTAATGGATGACGGGAGGAACAGAAGTTTTAAGTTGGGGGAAAAAGGGAATGCTATTTTTTTAACAAATATGAGTGAACTAACGTACTTAAGTTCTCAACACTACGTTTGCGGAAAACATGACTTCAAATAAAGAGATTCATCGACCACTCCAAGAAAAGCATTAAAGTATTTAATGTTCTCAGAAGGCGCAGGTCAGGGTGCGACCGTGAAACAGTTAGTGTCTGTTTAGTGAATTCGACACATGCGAGCAGAATGGCCGCCACAGCCAGAGGTTATTTTTAACCCTGTAGACATGGGGTCAATCACCCGCTCACCCCTCCCGCACCACGAACCAGTCCTATCACTTGAAGAACTGCGTGGGAATATGGTTAGCCCAGCCCATGTCCTAACTCACCAAGAAGTAAGTCCGAAAAGGCAAAATATAATGCAGTCATGAATGTCGACCAAGACATCAACTCTTGCTTTATTTCAACAACCGCCACGCTAATCATGAAAGTTAAACTTTATTCACATCGAGCTAAGTTTACAATATTGAATACCCATATTGACGCTTATTAAAAAGCAATTATGGTTAGTACATGTATAACGATTTGATATTTTAAATTAATTTAAGCCATCTAAAGCACCAGTGATAAGTTTTAGATTATTTTAATGCATCTATAGCAACGCTGATAAAATTGTGGCGGTCTTAGTTTGTGATCAATATAATTAAAGTCAAGACTATCCAAGTAAATAATAGGCCAACTGCCCAGTAAAGTTAATACTTGAAGTACTGTTTTATGTAATATAACACCTGATACAACTATGTGGTTATGGCATCGACGAGCTCAGTGTAAACAAACGACCGACGCGTAAGCGTGCTGCAAACTTATACATTACCGAAAGTACCTAATTATATTAAGTTAACTTGAGACAGTAAAGTAAACTCTGATTTTATTTACAACCAGTATGAAGAAGTTAATAAAGCAGTTGTTCAACTCTAGAACCGCATATTTCCTTTGAGAAGCCTTTCAATATAGGATAGTATGGATCGATCTAAAATCAAAGGACGAGTTAAAACATTAAAATCCTCATGTGCAGTGTACACGAGAGGGTCTGGCATACTAAAATAACGATAGGTACGTCGCTTTTTCGGGGTGCGTAAAATACGATTAGGGGAGTAGTGAGAGGGTGCACGACAAGCGCGGGGGACTCACCGTGGCCGTATCGGTGAGGGTGACCGTGGCAGAGGTGAGCCCGCCATTGGATGAGCCCAATGAAGACACACTAGACACCTGATTATTAGAACTTTGTTCAATAATGCGCTGCCGAAGTGCTAGTCTTTCGAGGCTGGCTAGGCGGTGGGATCCACCCGTTCCTTCTCTGTCCCGCTCTCTGAGACCTGTCGTACTGCCAGCACTGAATGAGCCGCTGTATTTTGGCAGGGTCGGAGGAGGCACCGGTCTGGCAGAACCACCACGGCCGAGTAAAGAGCCGCTGGAAGTATATGCATAACTGCTTGGAGTTCCGAGAGTAGCCGTACGTGGCGCAGCACCGATTCCGTTAATGGCACCACCGGTCCCGTTGACGGCACCACTGTTCACCGTCGTAGTACTCCCGTTCATCTCTTTAATCTGTTAACCGACATGCGAATACTACGAAATCACACACTGAGTCACTGAGTGCGCACTATGATACGATCGCGTGTTCGAGCGGTTGCGGTAGGAGCGTTCAAGCCGGCTGCCCGACGGAGGCGGTTTGACAGCTCGAGCGATGCAGACGAGGAGCGCGCGGGCGGAGTCGCACGGCGCCCCGCGCTCGACACCGCCGCCATCGTCGCCGCTCGCCGCCACTGTCGACCCCAATAGTGCTCAGGATTATTGCCACACGACTGCCCGACCAGAGGGTTGAAAATGCATTGTTCCCCGTTCTCTGTCAAGGTCAATATACACACTTATCACGCGCGTGGCAAAAGATTTTGTCAATGCATTCTTTTGTATATATTAGACACACTGAAATAATAAAATGTATAGTTAATCTTGCTAATGTAATACCAGTTCACAGGACCCTGTATTAATATCGGTAAAATTTTAAGGGTTAAAAACAAAACGGAATTCAAATAATATCGCTAGTTCTGGTGATGAATACGGTGGAAGTCAAAGCCTTAACAGAAAGTAATAACTGACATTGACTATCTCAGCTGATTCGCAGCTTACGCAATACCGTATTGTCCGTAGCACAACTAACACCTAGAACGCCTCTCCGCAAATAATAAAAAGGAAGTGACGACGTCTAGTTCATCGGCCTGAATCCGAGAAGCATTGAGGCGACTGTAGAACTATTAGCGGAAGTACTTTTAAGGTAAGTAATGAGAATAGTTAGCCTTCTGCCGTCCGTGGACTGAGTGCTAAATCAGCATATAGAAAGTATCATAATGTCGCGATGTAGAAGTTTCGATTTTGTTTTAGGGTCAACAAACAAAGTGGGATTTATATTTAGCAAATTTAACTTGTTATGAAGCACATGTTGCCAGCATGTGACAAGCATGCCATGCGGCCGGCCGGATCGACCGCCAAAGTACGCATGCGTGCAGACACCCCCAATGTTGCGACCATTGAAGAAATAATTATTAGCAATGGTGTGCTTGCGACTCGACCCGACCCCGGCTTGCACAACTCATTGGTGCATAATACGTGCAGATGACTGCGTTATTACGTTTTCCACTTAACGCGTTTGCCTAGATAATACTCACTACATTACCAGTAAACTACATCGGAAAAGTATAATTAATCAATAATCAAACAGGCATTCATAATAGTAATGCAATAAATTTTTCAGGTATCGACAACACTGCACACTGCACGATTACGTATTTTAGGTCACTTTGCAAGTAGAAAGTAAAACGTGATTATCAGGTCTTGTCTACCTGTGTTACCAGCATGCCATTTTTGCATCACCAGCGCTTGTAAGTGTATGGCAGAGTGTCTTTTGGTCAATTAACTGTGTTGTATTAAGTACTTCATAGTAAAAAATCTTCTCAGAAGTTACACTAAGTGTCTACAGGAAAATTAAAGATATGTTAAAAAAATTAAAAAATACAAAATGCTGTATGCAATAAATATTTACATTTAGTATGATGTTGATTAAACCAAAACTAGATACCTATAAGTATCCCCTTAGAAAATTGTATGCGGTGTTGAGATATATGCGAATCGCGCCACCTAACGAAATGCACGGTAGTTAGTTATTCAAATGAGCTAACCCACCGTGCCGCATCGCTATGACGCTTGTTGTAGCATGTGTGCACTTGAACAATGACTCTACCATAATATTAACTGACCCGCTAGGTGGCGTTATAATAACATTTTTAACTGAAGACAAACTATGATTACAAATGTGTTATAAATCTTGCAGTAAGTAAGCATAACTTACAACACAAACAAATAAAACTGCAAACATAATAATTAAATCTGTTTAAAAAATCATTCACCGTTACAGGCACATTAAAATTCTAATAACGTTTGAGTTCCTAAGCGACACCGACTGAGCTCTTAATCGCATCGTAATGTGATCAATAGAAACTGTATGCATTTCAAACGTAAAGAAAGTAAAACGGTTACATCGCGCAACAAGCAATTCGCCGTTTCTCGCTGAGGTAATAAAGAAAGGCTGTTGAACTGTAAACACGTTGAAAGATATTATAAAGATGTGGACCTACGCATGGTTTGTAAACGCTGGAGCAAACGTAAACATAACTCGAGTAATCACACCTATGTTTAGATGTACATCGCCTCGAATACCAGCAGAAATGTTCGCATCAACATTTTTGATTTTACAATGTAATCCACTAAGAATTCTGCCTTTATTTAACAATTGAAAACGTTTTGGGAAGAAGATAGGACAAATAACCGCTTACCATAAGTCTAAGCGATGAATGATATGAGACTAGTGAACCTTGCATATAATGAATAGAAAATGCTTTACAAATTTGGAAGATATAAAAGGTATTCGTAGTTAGTAACTGAACCAAAGACAAAGACAAACCCTTTATGTTTTCTACCATGTAGGTATTCTATGATGTTTTGCTGAGGTTATCGGCGAAGCTTGACCTTACTACTCAAAATTCTTGCTTTATTGAAACCAGTCAACTTTGGGACAATCAAGTTTACGTACATACCCTATTAACCACCATGTGTACTCATCATTGTAAGTAATAATTTAAATCGAAACATGCGCTAAACGAACTCAGCGCGCAGTTAGCACGAATCGTTGAGTAATTTATCAAGGACTTTAATGAGTTTGCCTTTCAAAGCACAAATTAATCGTTTTCTTAATAAACCATCTCTGTAAAAAATCCTATAGGTATCGCTCGATATATTTTTTATCTGAAATGAAAATAGGACTAATTGCGGGTAATGTACAGGACGAGTCATATGTTTACCGAGGTTATTAGTTATCTGAGTGCACGACATGCTTGGACCGATAAGTAAGACCTTCCGGCAAGTCAATATTACGTGTGGACATTAACCAAGATAAAACTATTTAGGTTAGTAATTACCGAACAAGTGTGTGCGGCTATTAAAGTTACCACGACCGGCCACGATATGACTATTTACTTCAAAGTTAATAAGGAAAATAATGACCAAATGAATGTCTTATTTACGGCGTACCATTAAATTTTAAATTGATTTTATAAGAACATACAACCCGCTTTTAGACAAACACACAAAAAGTAGCTCGTCGCCAACATTTCATGCCATAATGGGAACAATACTGGCCAAAAAACTTCTTGATTCTTCACTCGACTCGAATATACTAACTGAACGTGCCACAACACCAAACAGGCACGTGCGATAGCACTAACAGCCAGTGTTTCTAAAACAAACCCTGAACACGCCAAACGTTGTCAATAACAACTGAAATAATTCGTCGAAGTCAATCCCGAACGGAAATCGTACTACATAAACGGCAAGTGTATGTTCATTATAGTAAGTTCCTTTAATCTTAAAACATAATTAATTTTGCACACTGCACTTTGTCTACATGTATTGTGATATTATGGAGATATTTATTATGTAATGGAGGTTGAACTCTGAAGTATGGGGTAATAACTATGCGCGAAATATACGTAAATGCCTCTTTAACAAACAGGAAAAAAGACAAATACTGGCGTAGATGAAACATTGAATTTGTTGCTGATTACACTATAGTACTAAAAACTAAGCTATCATGGTGATAAAGGACAAAACTATACAACAGTTGTCATTTTCTAAGAATTTGCTACAGACAAAATACCTTCGAAGTAAACAGTAGCTTATTTTGCTTTTTTATATAAAAGAAAAACGCTAAACGAAGCCTCAGATTAAATATAAAACCCAAGTATCACGATGAACAACCTACATTTTCTTTTAAGCCGAAAGAGGGTCAAGACTAGACAAAAGCCTATCCTAAAGTGCTCGACATCCCGAGCTTAGAAGTTTCCACGGCCTGCAATATTCCCTCAATTCATGTTGTATTATTAAAATATGCAGGTTTATCTATATACTATTATTATAAAGAGGAAAGGTTTGTATTTTTGTATTTTTGTATGTTTGTTACGAATAAACTCAAAAAGTACTGAACCGATTTGGATGATTTTTGGTATGGAGATAGATGGGACTCACCGAAGTAACATAGGATACTTTTTATCCCGGAAAATTTGGTATTCCCGTGGGATTGGGTATAAAACGCTATATTGATTTTACGCTTTCACGCCTAAACCATTTGACCGATTTTAATGATTTTTGGTATGGAGTTAGATGGGACCCACCGAAGTAACACAGGATACTTTTTATCCCGGAAAATGTAGTATTCCCGTGGGAACGGGTATTTCTGGACCTACTGAACCGATTTGAATGATTTTTGGTATGGAGATAGGTAGGGCCAACTGAAGTAACATAGGATACATTTTATCCCGGAAAATGTAGTATTCCCGTGGGAATGGGACTTTCTGGATCTACTGAAAGATTTGAATGATTTTTGGTATGGAGAAAGGTAGGGCCCACAGAAGTAACATAGGATACATTTTATCCCGGAAAGTGTAGTATTCCCGTGGGAATCCGTAAACTCAAGATCTACTGAATCAATGTAAATGAATTTTGGTATAGAGATAGGTAGAACCCACCGAATTAACATGATATACTTTTATCCTGGAAAATGTGTTCCCGTGGGTATGGGTACATGTTATAATTGCAAGAGTAACTCTGTAAGTCTATTACGGTTTCACGCCTAAACCATTCGACTAAGTTATATAATTTTAGGTATGAACATAAATAGGACCCTGTGAAGTAAATGTTCCCGTGGAATAAACATGTTATAAATGCGGAAATAGCTTTTTCAAAGTAAAACTTTTTTGGACACTTATGAGAAGAAATAAAGATTCACGTATTATCTTTCTGCACTTAACCCTAAAGTCTACGCAGACGGAGTCGCGGGCAAAAGCTAGTTGTTAATAAAGAAGAAAATTGTTAATAAAGAAGATTAATTAGTGATGTTTTTCGCTGAAACAACTTAAGATCTTATTTCGGTATCTGAGTAATTGATAGCATTAGCAAGTCTATATATTTTTGTAGTAGATATTAACTGTAATGTGTATGAAATGCAAAAATTCAGTCCGTAGGTAGGTAGGTAGTCCGTAGGTGGTGGTGCCACTGTCTCGCAGAAAATCCAAACTAATTAATTAATTGGATACAAAAACATCATTAAATAAAAATCGGTAAAGGTTTTTGTTACCACTGCCGACACAACGTGACAAACTGCTCGTGATGGTAAATTAGATGTCATGTAAACTGAGCTTCAAGTAGCGAGAGATTACCATCTCTCATCAATAGACACATCCTTTGTCTATACGTAATGGTTACAGGTGTGGTAATACATGATAATCTAATCTTTACCTCCGTGCAAATGGAACTTCAGACGGCTTGTATTAGTAAAACTCTAGAAAGCCTGTTGCGATACGGGAAAATTAAACTCCGAAATCCGCAATATTAAAAGCATTCGACAGGTAATTTTAAATAAAAGACAATTTGCTACTTTACAATGACAATCATATACAGTAAAGGATTAAAGTACTCTAAGAAGAGTTTGAGTCGAATTGTCTTTTAACTATGTGGTCTGACCATTTATAGTAGGGACAAACATTTACTAATGACCAATGACAGAAACAAACCAGTTTAGGATCAGGTATAGGTATTGCCCGCGGCTTCTTTGTCGCAAATAAAGCTGTGTCAACTAATTATATAAAAAAAACGATGTTCATAGTTACAAAAAAAACTAATACGAAGTCGCTTTCCAATTTATAAAAGTAGTAAGAATTTTATATGGTAGAGCCACACCGATTAGTCAGCTTACTTGATCAGGATGGTTTGACTGACATAAAAAAAATCTATGTGAAGGGAAACGTAATTAAATTTTCCAAGAGCCTATTTTTTTGTCAGTTTAATATTGGAATACATGCTTTATTACGAAATACTCTTTAAGCCTTCAATCAGCAATTAATATCAACCGCACTAAGCTTATCTTCAGCTTCAGGTGATAGTACAGTCTATGTGCCCATTTTGTAGGTATAAGAAACAAGTTTAACAGGACATCAAGGACTCGCTTGTTTAAACAGGGATGTAACCGAAGAGTTCAAAATTCTTTAATTAGGTCACATGCACCTAATGTCAATGAGAGCACATGTCACATGTGAGTATGAATATAAAAACAATGAACGAATGTACATTCATGACATAATATGAATACAACTATATTCAAATGAACTTAGTAGCGAAGTAATTAAGGAAAAAGGCGAAAACAAAAGAACATAACAAAATAAATTTGTGCTTATAATAGGGTTTCTTTTTTTTTTATTTGCCTTATTGACGGCCCGCCTGATGGTAAGCGGTCACCGTCGCCCATGGACTTGGCAATGCCAGGGGCACAGCCACGCCGCTGCCTACCATCAAAATATAATATTACATTATGATTGAGATTTTAAAAAGATATAAATTTAAGGTGCTTGAAAAATAGCGGTTATCATAGTATTCTATATGTTCTTAAAATCCTAAGCTAAGTTAAGCTATTATAAGTGCGTTAAGAATGAATTTCGGGATGATTGAGATTCACAATAGTTTGCAGTGGTAGGCGTTGCGATTCATTTTCAGGTTTCTAATTATCGAAACTTCTATTAAACATAGGTACTTGAAAGTTTAGGCAACTATACTTTACTTATTATCTTAACTTCGTCCATGGTTCCACGGCTTGATAACTGTGTACCATGAGATCGAGGGGCCCCGGTTACATATTAATGTGACTAAGGTTTTTTGGATGTAAATTCGTTGAAAATGTTAAGGAACCGCCGCCGAAAATTTTACTACCGAACATAAATATATATTTATTATTGAACAGTGGCCATTCGACAAACTTACTGCTTTATACTAAATAATAATTACCTGTTACAAACATGAGTTCGACTTGCTAGACGCAAAAATGGTGTCCTCGATCCTACATAGTGCTTGTTGCAAAGAACAAAACACTAAAGTGATAAGTGATGTGTAACAACAACTATGTTTTGCAACTCATACTCATAATTTGTATGTGCCGACGCATACGTCATTATACTCCGATAAGTGTCGGCCATATAAGTACCTCACCCACTTTGAATCATAGCTTATTGTCGACTATACTTGGAATTCACTAAATGTAAAGAATCTATATAAATGCAAACATTCCAGTGTCGTACTATAAATGTAGGAATTTATCCTTTTCATTGGAAGGTTTAAATTGAAGCGCGCGCTGCACATTAAAGTTTTTTAGAAACCATTATACCTTACTATAAACAACAACACGTATAATCATGCATATAGAAATAGTAATAGTAGATATATTTAATCATTAAACAAATATTACGCTACACTTTAGTACTTTCGAAATTTTATAAAAGTTGTGTATGAATCTTTGTCAATTTTATATATACATATATCAAACAACTATAAAATATAGGTGTGGCATAAATTTATAGTGCCTGTGATTACTTACTTGATCGGCAGCACCGGCTTTTGGGTTATAACGAGCCAGAACTGGTCTATTCCTGGACCTGTTCAAGGGCGATTCCGATACCGAAGTCATTGTCAATCACTGATAAATAGAACACGGGGACTTATTATTCGTAATTAGATTTAATTATGCTAACGTTCGTAAACAGCACCCATCGGCCGTTCAGGAGGAAAACATACTGTTACAATTACAGCAGTATGCATGAACCACTGACTACGAACATACGCGATACCACATTTTTCCGTCGACAAATCACATCCGGAGGAGCGACCAGTGAAGCCCGCACGAGTGATTCAACCGATTATGACAAAACTTGCCCTAAAACCATCACTGATAATGTAACTCAATAGTTAAAATAATACAGATTTTTTAATTAACTAAGGCTAACACGAAAAAATTATACATGTAGCGCTTGCCGTAACACTTTTTTACTAAGTCACTTATAAAACATTCTACGTGTTTTACCATAAGCTGTTCTTAGAAACAAAAATAGGCAATCGCTCAACGGAGTTATAAGGGGTGCTACCGCAAATATAGTGCTTCTACGAGAACACGCGCGATTAATACTCCACGGCTACGTGACGTTATACGAGACTAAATATATTTTTTAAACTCTACAGTCGCATGTTATTTTCTACTGATATGTAAGGCACAATGCAACGACCGGCCTGCGATTACAAATTCGCTTACTGACACAATAAAACAATACGGGCGCAGTAGTAGCCGAACGCGCTCGTCACTTCATACGCCATCGATGTGCAAGTGTCGTTCGGGCCGTACGGCCAACAGTGACCAGAGGGACGCCGATATCGGTGTCATGGTGGTTGTTGGTTGCCCGCCGCTCCTGGGCCGAATAGCGGTCGCGAATTCCTACTCGTAATTCAAACGACGCACGCCATGCATACGTGCGCAGTTGACAAACGGTCCTGGTGACCTAATAATTTCTAATTGATATCGCTATATTGCGTTCGATATCAATACATAAATTAATAATATCTATTCGAAGTATGCAGACGTACTGCTTCGAGTCATATTATTTATGAAGTTAAAATAAATAAATAAAAAATATTGCACCGCTTCACTTACCGCTTTATTTTATTTTTCATTGAAGAACAGCACATGAAACAATAAAAAGAAATAACAGATTAAAACACAAATAAAAATAAAATAATTGTTGCGAACGAAGTTTACTTTGGCCACGAACTTTGTTTATAATTATTCTCACGTACCTAGACAAGGAAGACAACATGTTCCTACATCCTCGAGGCTATCACTCACGTAGTCAACATCCATCAACAATTTTTTTTTCTCCAATAGTTTATTTATAAAATAAAATGAAACACGACAATCAATATGCGCCAATGTATAGCGTACTACTTACACTCAGTGGACACTGAGTCAACGTACGGATCATGATTCACTAGACCTGTATGCTAGCATTGTTTTTAAATCCCGATTGTTTTTGAATGATGTCGATCACGCCAACATTGATTGATAAATCAAACAAATGACGTTACCTCTTAAATATTGACATCACATCAAAATAAAAATTAGATCGAGATTAAAACAAGCGACGCACAATTATAATTCCAACACTCCATTATATTTTTACGCAACAGCCAAAATGAAATCATAAAATATAGGTAAACACTTATTAAAGATTCATGTATCTTACATGACAAAGATGATGTCTCCACACTCTCCATTATAGCAATAGATTCGCCTTTTACCATATTAAAACTAGTGAACAGATACGTTAATAGAAAAAAGCATAATTGCTAAAAACAACATTTATAACAAATTTAATCAATCACACAACACTCTCGAACTAATTCGGCGACCGTCGAGTGAGTCAACAGTGACCATACATCGACCCGGTTAGCAGTAAATATTGACAGTGTGACAAACTTTACAATATGTTTAGTTAGGAGATACGATTGCGACGTGTGCCTACAGATTTACGTGTGCACGTATGCTGGTAAATATGCGTTTTGCGCCAGTGTCGGAGAGCAGGCGGTGTGCGCGCTCCTCGCCGAGTACTGAACAGGCAGACGCGGTAAGCGTGTGCAATTGCACTACAAGCTATTTCAATACGTGTAGGGAATCTGCAACTCGACGGATTCCAAGCCATTGGGGTGGCCGACGCTAAAAGTTGCTAACACCACGGGATCTCTCATCAGACCAAAAACATTAGCAGTGGCCTAAAAAACTTTACATGTCATCACTTTGATACCTGACTAATGAAATATCAGGCGTGTTTAGCAAACATACGCATTTTTCAATGATAAATATATTTTTAGAAGTCCGAATCATTAGCATACGAAAGTTACATTGAAACAAGCATTTTTCTTTGGTTTTAATTAGATATTTTAATTTCCATCTCAGAACAAATAAGCGGAGGTCGAAATAATTCATGGAATTAAACGAGTTGTGTGCAGTTGAATTTACTCATCAATTCGAATAACTACAATTGAGCAGACCAATATCATCTCGATATCGTCGTTTGTAATCGGTCGAAGTTAGAACGCGTGAAACAAAACACTATTTAACTTTTTTCCACAAAAAAATTGCTACGGTAATAAACTTTCTGTAGATTTATTCAGCACGGTAAAAGCAGGTATATGCATTGTATACAAGGCAAGAAATGGTGTCGATTACAACGCAGGGCGTTGGAGTGGTCAGTTTCCGCGTGAGGGCACTTATCCTAGGATGAGGTCACACGCTCCGTGAGCACGACACAATACGTTTACGACGTGCCAACGCATTTATGGGGACAGTAGGTATGATGGTCATAACTCAGGTAAATAAAATCATGAGTTTAAAAATGTCCATAAATTAAAAGATTGTTTCTGTTTCTATAACAAAAGTAACTTTGCAGCTCATATTGATTTGCATTCCAAGCTTTTGACCGCAACTGCGATCGGAATTTTGTTGTTTTCGATCATTTGTATAAAACAAACAATTTTATACATATTGCTTGTAATCTCCGAAGGGGAAGACCCATTTATGCACCCACTTTTCGCGGAATATATTTTAATGTCACATTATACGGGGCGAACCTATTGCCGATGTTCGTGCACTACTGCAGAGAGTGCTGCTACTGAGAATTTTTTAATGTAAAATCCTAGTATCATCTTACCCAACCCTGGAATCGAACTAGAATAATAAGCTTTCAGGTTTCTATGTTTGTATCAAAATTAACCATAAACAATTCATCACTTAAGGCATGATAGTGTAAGAAACAAACAAACAAATGTATTGTATCTTCTTCACACCGCTGGTGTTGTTTTTCAATATCTACTGATGATACTATAAAACATGAAATTTTAATATTACAAATAAGAAAATTTCAAATGAGACATCTTCATCTGCCTCGTGGTCTCGCGGTACAAGTATGTGCCGTGCGATCTAGAGGTCCTGGGTTCGATTCCCGGGTCGGGCAAAGTGTTATTGGGTTTTTCCATTAGGAAATTCTCAGTAGCAGCACGGAGTCTGGAAATGTGCCCGAAAAACGGCAATAGGCTCGCCCCCTATTACGTGGGACTGAAACATACCTGGCGAAATGTGGGTGCAGAAATGCATCTCTGCCTACCCCTTCGGGGAATATAGGCGTGAGGTATGTGTGTTGTTACATTTTCATCTGCAGGTCATATACCTCTTACTGTTGGGCATGGGCCCCCTCTGCCATTGACAGAGTTTAGGCCTTAGTCTGCCATCAATATATTTTTAAGTGCATGTACAACAGTAGTTGTGTTAGTCATTAGTCCTTCCCACTATATAGGCAGATAAGCAGACAACAAAACTTGGATTTTATTAAAAACCTCTAGATTTTCACTAAAATGTCTAAGCATGTCATAAGAAATTGTTAAAACACTCAAATTCAAAGGTATGTAGAAGTTCAAATCATCAAAGAATCTGATGTGTATGATTTAGTTTTAAATCCAAAAAGACTAAAATTCTGTTTCAACAATGCATCATATTGTCAAGGATATCACGGCTTGAAAATGTATAAGATATGTCATTAAAGCCTTTCTTTATGAAAGTATCAAGATTTAAGAAATTGCCAAACTGTGGCTCTTTTTCCTATTATTGGAAAGCATTATTCTTGAGACAATTTGTAACTACTTCCAATAAAAATGAATAGTTCTAAATTCACTTCATATTTATAAAAAAATATACTGATTAATATGATTTTTATTCATATACATAGTACTATGTAAATATAAACATTATTTAAAAAATGACTATATAGGTATTTTACAACTGGATAAAATAACCTGCCTTGTAAATAGTGCAATCAGCCAAGAATTGGTCAAAGACATAACATTAGTTATTTCATTATTAAAAGTTATAACAATTTAGTTGATTCATTGAATGATAATTAAATATTTTGAATACCATCAACCCGCTTACCTACTTTCTTTCCCTCCATATTTAATTTAATCCCTGAGGTATGAATAAAGCAGCTCATAACACATTTAAGTATGTAAAAAAATAAATGCTTGTGTATTTTGTCCGTTTGCGTCTATCTTTTTATGAATAGATAAATCTATTCATCATTTCAAAATAAGTAAGAAAAATTGAACAACTTCCTGCAAATATACAAGTAGATACCTTTTAATACTCAAATTATGTATTTAAACCAAGTAGGTAGTGTAACAATGTTAAATTATTCTTAGAGCTAATGTATATGTAAGGAATGTAATGACTCTTAGTAATAGACATGTGTAACTATTTAATACTCATGCATTGACCATGCATGTCATTAGACCATGTGTTGAATGCAACACTTTTGATACATATGTAAGGTGTTGGATGAATAATGGAATAGGCTGGTATAGTTTTCTTACACTAGTAGCATTTTAAAGAAAATTATATAAAACAATAAATGCAATAATAAAACAATTACAATCTAAAAACACAAATAAAAGTATTGATAAGGAAAATATATTACTACTGAACATATTTATTGAAATTTAAATTAATTGTTCAATTTTTGTTTTATAGTCCTAATAAAACCACCAATTATATGTCACTGATGGCACCATGACCTAATTAGAATGTAACTTACTTTATAAGTAAAACAGTGCTTTAAAAGTGTTTATGTCATCTAATGGATAAATGAACAAAAAATTTAAGTATATTTTACATTTTTAATACTCCAATTTGGATAACAGCAATTACAGCTCAAAATCACGTTTATTTAGGTCAGAATCTCCACAGCCTTAATTGTATTACATAAACCGTCCTTGACCTAGGCACTTTAAGTCCAATTCCGGTCGTTATAAGTTGTCTACATTTAGTATATTTGCTGAATGAAAAATCGTCATTTAACTCAAAACCTTTGGACTACTGACACAATATCCGCGTTACCTATTGTTCGTAAATTTATGAATAGTATTAAAGTAAAATAGGCATCATTTCATGCTATTTCGCAAAAAGGCTATTTGTCCGTTTTTTAAACATTTATCAGATGTTACGATAACGAAGCATTTAAACCGTAAAATGTATATAATTGGCGCGAATTCATCGATGAAATCAATGTATTGGTATAAATTAAAATTGAATCATGCTTAAATGATATTACCTGATCTCTGCATAATGATAATGCTTTTGAAATAATATTCAAACTAAAAACATTTCTCAGAACACGAATTTCACGCACTTCACTAAACTGTCAACAGTCTCATCCGCCCTTGGACCGGGTAGAAATTGATTTTTGAATATTATTGCCAGCGCACGGAAGCAATAATATAATGTACATTACATAGTAGCAAAATATTAGGTACTAGTAAACGATTCACAATAAAATCCGGTTTTGTATAAATTGAAATAAGCTTTTATCAAAAGACTAATAACTTTTGAGCAACGATTTTCAACTCGTAAAAAGCCATTAACGGAAAGAACATTTTAAAAAGTTTGGAACAAATGAAGTGATTTTAAGTGATATCATTATTGAATAATAACTTGAAATTAAATCGCGTACCTACCTATATATTTCAATAATTGAATACACATTACAATGGTGTTGCCACTAGAAGCTTAACTTTAGACTTCAGACTTATAATAAACACAACAGTAGGTAAACAGTTTCGCTTAGGCCATGTTGAATGTTGTCAGTTGATCTGTTCGTCATATTTTGTCGCTGCTAGCTATCCTTGATTTACTTCTATATTTGTATTTTAGTATTTGCAACTTTTTGTGCTGTTTATGTTTAAAACTTGCATTTTACGAGACTCGAGTGTGTGCATTTCAAGAAATACTTTAATAACATGAATTTATGTAAAAAATTGACTCCCGTTATCTTTAAACTTGTCCAGTTGTCGTTAAACTGTAAAGTCCTATATAACAATTCTACAAAAACTTATCATAATAAGGTAATGTTCTAAATATAATATTTTTATTATTGTATTGAGAAAGTGAAGATGTTTTCGTATATTTAATCATGTTGCGTATACATTTTTTCAGCTTAGTACATATAGAGGTAAATTACTGTTATCATCTGCTGTAGCCTTCCTCTGGCCCGTAAAAAAACTGAGTAAACCGGCGGCTGACCCTATTGTACAACAGTCTATTTCTATTTTAGACAAAGCAGATCAATTATTTGATAATGGACATTATAAAGAATGTTATGAATTACTAAAAGCTGCTGATGTGAGTCCTTAATTTTTTATTTATATAATATTTTCTTTTTAATAAGTAAACATATTAAGTTAGTTTTATTACTAGAATAGTATGTCCTGGTATATAAATACAAGGATATACATTATATATAATGTTATTTTAACACTGCTATTATTATGATCTTAGTAAATGGTAGTTTTAATAGAAATGGGAGCTTATATACATTTTGGAAAACATTTTGTACATTTAGTTTTAGTATTCAATACTACGTAAACATAGTGTAGGACACCCTCTGGCTAGGTGGGGTGACAATATCCGCAAGGTGGCTGGCAGTGGTTGGATGAGGAGAGCCGAAGATCGAGCCCAGTGGCATGCCATAACAGAAGCCTATGTCCAGCAGTGGACAAACTAAGGGCTGTTGATGATGATGATTCTGTATTAGGAAACCAGGCTTTCAGTTGGATCATGTAACACATTGTTTTAAATTGTGTCTCATTTTCTTGAAATAAGTCTTAAAATTCACACACACATATATATATACATTATGGAAATGCATTTAGCAAGTAATCACAATAAAATTTCATACAATTTCAGGAGCATCATAATGTAGAAATACGATGGCGAATGTGCAGGGTACTGTATAACATGTCAAAAGAATCAAAACAAGATGCTAAACATAAAAAAGAACTTATTTTTCAAGCATATGAAATAATAGCTAATGAACTTAATAATCATGAAGATCACTTTGCAGTCCAGAAATGGTATGCATTATTATTGGATTCAAAGAGTTCATTTGAAGGCATCAAGGAAAGGGTAAAACAGTTGGAAAATGTGAAAAAACATATGGATGTAAGTCATGAAGACCTACTATATTTTTATCTTATCTATTAGTTATTTTATTACTGGCCATGTTATTTTTAAAAGCATAATTTAAATAAATTTAGTCCAAATTTATCTATATACATTAGGGTGTCCCAGCCTAGTAGGGCGAATTTTTTTTTTCGAATTTAGATACGCATACCCTCTATATTTTTTCTAATTGACCCTAATAACTCCAATACAAAATATTATCAAAATTGGATAGCGGTAACCCGCGCCGACTTGATAGCAAAGGTTTAAGAAAAAAATTGTATGGAAATTGTAGAGCACATATAAAAACTTAATTTTTATTTTCAAAATTATACCCTATTTCACCGGTAATTTATATTTATTATTAAAACAAGAATATTTGTGATATTTTAGTCTTAAAGTTTTCTTTTTACTGTTAGGATAAATTACTTTAGTTTCCCTTTAAAGGTGACTTTTTCACGAAAATTTTGTATTAATATAACTGCGATTTGCAGTATCACTAGCGACTTTTAGTGTCATTATCTATTTCTCAACTGCTTGAAAAGAAGTATATCTAGGCTGTAATGTAAGCAACTCATGAGAAAGCTGTCAAAAAATTTAAAACGATTAAAGAAAAGCAAGACTTGTTTTTGATTGAAATAATGTCTTTTTAAAAAACTAAATCACGCAGATATACTTTCGAAGGGATATGAATTGATGGATTCTTTTTAGTTATGCTTTAAAATATTATTATTTTTGGTTCCTGGTCTCCATCATAGTGATATAGAGACAAGACAGCTACTTCATGAACCAAAGACCAAAAATGCTGATAAATATTCTGTATAGTCATTTCTGAATTAATTTTATTGGCAGTCTTCCAGGGTTTCAAAGTATTAAGCAAACATAAGCCGTGGTAAGGTGCCGTCACTGATAATATACAATGCATCCAAGCCTTAAGATGGTATATAGCGATGCAAATATAGATGTCTAATAGTGCGACTTTTTATTAGTAATTTACAATTAAAAATAATTTACAACATTTTTAATCAGTTAATTGCTTCGGCCATCATGGTGTCTGGTACATATAACTTGGAGACCGAATTGTCAATTTTCTTTTTCTGTATCACTACCAAAGAATATGATTAAAGCTATAACTGTTAATTCTTGATAGCCAACCCTTAAATTTCCTTCATAATTCTGTCCGGTAAAACTTTGCATGTCTATTTATATAAATATATCTATTATTTAGATTTATTTTTATCAATTAAAGGGCACCGTCGTGTGCAATATACAAAAAGTAGTCCAAGCTTGTAACAAACTCTTGACGACTCGGTATAAGGCAACTTGTTTCTTAAAATTTGTTTATTAAAGCTTAAATAGGCATATAAGCCCTTTAACAAAAAATAATTAATCTCGAATAGTTAGATTTGCGCTTGTACAAAATTCAATTTTACTTCACAAATTTTATTAAACAGAACTGCCAATATTTGTTCTTTACAGAGAAGTTTTAAGCCGTTATTTTAATGTCTTGCACCCCCTATTAAAATTTGCAATCTGAAATCTTGATCTGACATATTGATTAAACAAAAAGAGGCGTTTACCAATACAATAAACAAGTAACCACGAAACTTCCATGGGAATATTGCGACGCGCCGAAGTTCATATAAATATGTAAGTACTGAAACACATGAATGCAAGTCGGCACGGGTTGCAGTGGTCCTAAGTTCATGAAATTTTATTTATAAGTGTTTTAACACCATTCGAAAATAATTAGGGGGTATGCGTTGAAAAAAAAGACTGATTTTTTTAGACACCCTAATATACATATATAAAAAGTTTATAGATGTGTTGAATTTATGATTATAATATTACATATAACTGGGTAACAATACAAGTAGATTATAAAATATTTATAATATAGTTTAATTTTCTGATATTTTGTGTAATATAATTGCCTTTTTTATTTATAGCTAGCAGTTACTCTCAATCCAAATGATGCAACTATATTGCATATGCTTGGAGAATGGTGCTACCAAATTACTGAAATGCCTTGGCATCAGAGAAAAATAGCAGAAGTGTTTTTTGCATCACCACCTCACTCAACCTATGAGGATGCACTTGAATATTTTCTAAGAGCTGAATCTGTACAACCCAGATTCTACAGTTTAAATCTTTTAAGGCTTGGAAGCTGCTATTTGAAATTAGAGAAGGAAGATCAGGCCAAATATTATTTAAAACTTGCTGCAAGCTACCCAGCTAAATCAAATGATGATCACTTAGCAAATAAAGAGGCAGCAGAATTATTGAAAAATCTGCAATAATAATAGTTTTAAGCATACTTGTTATTGTGATATTGAAAATATATTATATTTTTTACTTTTGGAATCTTACTTTTTATTTCCACTAAAATGTAAAGTAAGCTGCAAACTTATGCATTATAGTTTGCATATTTGTGAATTTTTATGAATCATCATTTTTTATCTCAAACAAACATAATTATTATAATTTAATCAAAAATAGAATAAATAAACAAAAGCTTCCGCATCCAGAAATATAATTTGGTAAGGTTGCCCAACTACATATGCACTACATACATATTTAGTTTTCACAATTTGTTAGTTAAAAATGTTGTCACGGTGTTTCCTTTAATGATACACAATTTCCTTTCAATCATGATACACAGATAGCTTTGAAGTCACCACTGAGTACCTTAGATTTGAACTAGCAACCACCAAAATGGCAAGACTGTATTTAATTTCCTGTTTAAAAACTAACGTTTAAATAACGATTAAAAAAACTATAGTTTGATTAAAAAGTTATTAATAATAGTTTTTTGTGGCTTTTAGAGTAGTTAACGAAATATTCTTTCTCAATTTCAATTAATTTAGGACTTAAAGTTTACCTTAAAATACTTGATTAACGCCATCTATCGTTAATTTTGCATTTAAAGTATTAAATCAGCAGTGGACGTATATGGGTTGATGAAGAAGATTAACCATACCCTATGTCTATACTTATGTCTTATATCTACCTCTCTACCTGTATAGCCTACAGAGTCAGAGCGGTATCTACCTATACCGGTACCTTATTCACAATACCTTTATTTTTTTGGCAGATGTAAATTTTTGTGAGACATGACTTTGCAATGACAAACATATTATTTTATTAATTTAATGATTTGATAAATATTAAAAAAATACATACGACACATAAGTCCCTAAAGATTTAAGTGTTATCCGAAAATTTTAAGACTTTATTGCTTCAAAGTAAAATTAAAACAGGAACACTGAAAATAATAGACGCTTGTACAATATTACATCGGTCGGACGGAAAGGGACGTAACATCGTTCATATCGATGTCCACATCGACAAATTTATTGAACACTGAATAATAATTGAAGTTAAAGATGATGACACGAGCTCCGACGACTCTGGTGATAATGATAAAAATATTTAATCTTTCAACCTTCATTTTTACATATTGGGTTATTTTTGGACCTCCTAATCGAAAACTGCTCGATTACGTGGTCGACTTTTTTTAAAAAGTCTGATTTTTGTTTTCATTTTTCGACCCGTGTTTCTTTGGGGAAGTTGTTTACTTTCGTGGTCTGAAACACCTATTTAAATTAAGCAAGAGGTCTAAAAATAACCCTGTTATATTAATTAGGTTCTTATTATGAATATTGACCCACCGACGTTTATCTACCCAATCTTTTATATGTTGAGAGTAATAAAGAATTTCACACATAATACACCAACTCGTTACAAGTATTTTAAGACGTTATTTTTTGAACTTTTCTGTTTTCCATCACTAGCCCGTCTGCCAAAAAATCAAACTATCGTCAATAAGATACCGGTATAAGGCCGGCACATGCATTCGGAATTCCGTTTCGGAATTTCGATTCGAAATATCGATTCGTAATATCGAACGCATTAAATCCATACAACATCTATGAATCAGCCACATACTTTCAGTTTTTTTTTCGTTCGAAATTTAATCTGATTCGGAATTCCGTATGATGGCCTATGCATTCGGAGTTACGCACGGAAAAAAGCCGTTCCGAACTCCCGAGCCGTTCCGAATTTGAACGAGTCGCATCACACATTCGGAAATTCCGAACGGAACGCCAGTAAATCAACGCTAATCTCATATGTGTATCTCTTTTCGTGATTTTTCCTCTTATTTTATTTAATAACTTGTCGAAAGAGTTTATAGACATACGATAGTATTTGAAAAATTTATCCGGATTATCACGCAATGTGACCCTTTTTATATAATATTGACTTGTTTGCAATCTTTGGGTGTTCAAAGGATACACCCAGTAACGGCGACGTATTTTCTTTTTCCTTGATAAGTATAGCAACAGTGCTATCCCAATAAGAAAATCGTTGCCAAACGTCTGAACTCAAGTTCTACCGTCGCTCACACAGAACACTATACTCCTTACGGAGAAGAATGTCAAGTTCATACAAAAATAATGAGACAGATTTTGCTAGCGCCCTCTTAAATCAGCCCCTAGGTACTTTTGTATGACGTCACGCTACGTACTACGGCGGGAAATTTAAATCAGGAGTTTAGGAATATAGGTGGTTCTAGAATATAACCAAAATTTTATTTTAGTATGGGAATTTTCATTAGTAAGAAAACATGAATATCAATCACTCATGAATTTCTTACGAGTAAAAGTTCCCATACTAAAATAAAATTTTGATTATATTCTACAGGCCCATTTTCGAGAAAAAAAATCAATATAAATACAATATTTATAGTAACATTATTTATTGAATTCAAAAATGTGAAGTAAATTAGTTTTTATAATATGATTACAGTCATATATTGATTATATTATGTCAACATTATACAATTCGTCCGCATGTAAATCTAGCGGTGGTATGAAATGTTATCCTTTGATCTAGTTGGCCAATGAGGACAATTAGCTCTTAATATTGATATTTACTGCAGTATGAATATTATTTCTATCTATGCAAAGAATAAAGTTACATGTGCAAAATCGCACCTTTTCTTTCTCAGCGATTTAAACTTAATTGGGCACAAAATTATCAGAAACTTTTTTGTTCTTCAAACAACGACAAAAGTTATGATTATTATTACTTCACTAGTGCAATATATAAACAAGTTTAACTCTATACAGATATAAAAAGTACTTTGATGTTATATAAGTAACTTTATTCTATGCATAGGTCGATTTTACATTATTTCAGTACAACACTTCCTTAGTAATAAAATGATCTAAATTTGCAGCTATATTTTTGTGGCATGACAACTACAGCGAAGTGTTCGCTTTATAAAATGTTAAAATTTGTGTTTTAAAAATGAAGAGAGCAGATTACAGTTATTTACACAGTAGTTACATCCAATATGCTTCTATTTACTTTGTTTAATTTATTCACTTATACAACATTATTTACATAGGTACTGTACTTATCAGTAATTACATACATTATGACATCTTTGTGTGATGAGCATTATTATTTATTCTGGATTCTGGTTGTAATTAATCTAAAATATGTATGTGATTTGAAAAACATACTCAGTATATTTATCAGTGGTCTGGTTGAAATAATACAGATTGCCTAGTTTGAGTGCCTAGAGTGAGTTGTCCCACAGTATTATAGATTTACATTTATATTATTATTCGTGCAAAATGATATTCATTTTGCGCCTGAGTGCTGCTGCTGACGCATCTTCAGCAAACATTCTATTTTTTACTATGCAAAATCTTTTTATACAAATTGTAAATACATTATTTACTATAGTATTCATATTTTCCAATTTATGATGCAAACATTTATTAAGGAAATAAAAATTTACAGATTATTTGATTTTTTCTGTTATATTCTTTTTTATTAAGGCTGTATGTCCATTTTCCTCTAATAATTTATTAATTAATGAGGCACAATACTCAAAACAATTATTTTTAAATATTTGCAACACTTGGCATACAAGATTTTCTCCTTGTCTGTTTTTACTTTCTTTATTGGTTCCATGTGTATCTCGGTAGACATTCCAGCAATAGCTTCAGTACTCTGTGTAGAGGATACATTTGTTAAATCCCTCAAAATTATTTTTGAGGGTCCAGCTTGAGGTTCAGCAGAATATAAGGCCAAAGGCAACTCATGTTCAGTCTGGAACAATAAAAACTTAAATTACTAGTAGTTATTGGCTGACTGGCCTGTTGGCATAGTAGCTAGTGACTGTGATTGCTAAAGCGGAGGTCATGGTCACTTAGAAATTGGTCACATGGTCAATAGAAATTAAATCTTTCTGTGAATAAAATTATGCTATAATTATATGTACTGTGTCTATGTGTAATTTATCAATAATATCTATGCATTTAACATTAGAAATGTGTAAATATGTTTATCAATTGTCTGGTTACCATAATACAGACTCTTGTCTAGTTTGGAATCAGATGGCTTTATATGATTTGTCACAATATATTACTATTATATGTTTAATAGTGTATACAATTAACATCAAATTTAATCAAAGCAAGGACAACGAAATTTAAGTACACAAGTCAACATCACTGATAACTCCATTTCTCATAATGATATATGAGATTAATGTGATACATAAACATTAAATCTCTTATTTAGGATAGTATTTTAATATGATTTTTTAAGGCTGATGAGCGTTAATAATTTTGCATTAGTTTTGTACTTACATCACATGGTATGGCTGTTCTTAGTAGCTTGCTTTTAGAATCATCAGTAAAATCAGAGTCAATAAAATGTTTCTGACAAAGCATTCTGTGTTCAGTATTCAGCTTCATCTGTAATTCTGTTGAAGAGTATTTTTTTCTGAGAAAATATATTTCGCCCATAATTCACAGCTGAAAATAAAAATATTTGTGGTTTAATGGTTGCAAAATAATCTGATAAATCTAAAAAACAATTTTAACAAGACTTATCTATAAATAAAAAATTAACGGTGAAAAACATATTTTAAAATCAAGCTTTTATTATGCACGAAAAATTAAAAAAATAAACTAAGAAAACATTCATAAAATTCGTAGTTTTTTAAACTTTACAAGTAACAATTTACAAAAGTGTTCGGTTTATCAGTAGAAGTATGATACATAAACATATATTATCTATAACTAGTGTATTAATATTCTTAAGTGATCTAAAAGCTCGTCGCGGCCGAGGTCTTTGCATTAACGAAATTGCGCGACAAGCTTTTAAATCACTTAAGAATATTAATATACTAGTTATAGATAGTATATGGTTATATATCATACTTCTACTGATAAACCGAACACTTTTGTAAATTGTTACTTGTAAAGTTTAAAAAACTACGAATTTTATGAATGTTTTCTTAGTTTATTTTTTTAATTTTTCGTGCATAATAAAAGCTTGATTTTAAAATATGTTTTTCACCGTTAATTTATTTTTACCTTTTTAGTTGGAAATATTTCTAAGTCTATCCATTTCGTAGTCATACCGAAATTCAACTCAATCGGTCCATGAAAACTAGTGTTCCTATGGGCACCTTCCAACTTCTCATGACACCAGATCAACGATACCTTGTTATTATGTTGTCACTGAAAACACAAAGGCATACCAAATTTTAGCTTAATTGGTCCACAGGAATCGGAGTTCCTATGGGCTTCTTCCAACTCCTCATCAGATCAGCTTCATGATACCATATTTTTGTATTGTTACCGAAGTTACGAAGACACACCAAATTTCAGTTCAATTGGACCACAAGAATCGGAGTTCCTTTGGGCATCTTCCAACTCTTCGTCAGATCAGCTCTATGATACCTTGTTATTATATTGTCACCGAAATTACATAGGTATACCAAATTTCAGCTCAATCGGTCCAAAGGAATCGGAGTTCCTGTGGGCTTCTTCCAACTCCTCAATAGATTAGCTCTATGATACAATTTTTGTATTGTTACCGAAATTATGAAGAGATACAACATTTCAGCTCAATTGGACCAAAGGAATCGGAGTTCTTATGGGCATCCTCCAACTCCTCATCAGATCAGCTCCATGATACCATATTTTTGTATTGTTACCGAAGTTACGAAAATATACAAAATTTCAGCTCAATTCGACCATAGGAATCGGAGTTCCTATAGCCATCCTCCAACTCCTCATCAGATCAGCTCCATAATATCATATTTTTGTATTGTTACCGAAGCTACGAAGACATATCAAATTTCAGCTCAATTGGACCAAAGAAATCGAAGTT
This sequence comes from Cephonodes hylas, assembly GCA_030295005.1. Taxonomy (NCBI): domain Eukaryota; kingdom Metazoa; phylum Arthropoda; class Insecta; order Lepidoptera; family Sphingidae; genus Cephonodes; species Cephonodes hylas. Next base: position 8,843,851 of record AP025362.1, on the reverse strand, counting down.
CCTATGGGCATCTTCCAACTCTTCGTCAGATCAGCACCATGATACCATGTTTGTGTATTGTTGTCGAAGTTACAAAGACATGCCAAATTTCAGCTCAATCGGTCCACAAGAACCGATGTTTCTATGGTGATCTTCCAACCTCATCATCAGACCAGCTCCATGGTACCATATTATTGTATTGTCATCCAAGTTACGTAGGTATACCAAGTTTCAACACAATCGGTCTATTGGAAGTGGTTCAAATCTTCATTGCAAGATTTGTAAACATACAAACATACATACATACATACATACATACATACATACATACATACATACATACATACATACATACAAAAGTGAAGTTAAATAAAAGCTTGTAAAAACAACTAAACATCAAGATCATACAAGAATGCCTTAACTAAAGCTTTGGAAAAAGTCTGTAATAAAGTGTACTCATGGGAAGCTAGGGTTAGTTGCTAATTTTTATTACATTTTCTATTAAGATTAATTTTTTACACTTCTCTGTAAGAAATTGCTGTTACCAAAAACTCTGGCTATAACATATTGACACTAAAAGGAAAATACAAAATATGACAAGCTTTGTTTAATTTATGTAAAACTTAATATACACAAAGGTTCAGCAGACTTATTGTTCACATTCTCAATCAGTCCTTGAGCAATATTTAATATGTTTAATTTTTATTAAGTATATCTTTGAGAAATGGACCCAAGCTACTTGATCAAAATAATTTAGTTAACTACAGAAAGGTATTCCTATGACTATGATTATGTACATACCGGATTAGATTTCGTACACCAGGTTTAGGAAATCGAAACAATTTAATGTTGTGTTCAGCTGGTGAACACCCACATTTAAAACATTTCCTTTTGTTTTCTTTTTCCGCTATAGTTTATAGTATAGTAAAAGAGTCCTATCTCACACAAAATCTCCTGATACAGAAATCAGAAAAGAGTCACTTTCTCGAAACTGCACTTTTAACACTTTAACGGAGGAACAGAAGCTCCACTCGACGTCTTAGTAAATTAAAAATGACTGCACTTTTAACACTTTAACGGAGGAACAGAACAGCTCAACTTGACGCTTTAGTGAAACTAAAATTGCAAAGAAACACGAACGAAATGAGAACAATGGCCGCTGATGATACCATAGGTATGAAATAAATATTTACATTTATTTTTACAATGGCAACACACAAATTTTGGCCCCTGTAGGTATCTTTTTCGTCCCGAACAATGTCGACAGGGCCTGGTCGCTCAACTGAGTCTTGTTATTCCGAACGGAAATAAACGTATATGTGTGATATATTAACGGAATCCCGAATCGATATTTCGAATCGAAATTCCTAAACGGAATTCCGAATGTATGTTGCCGGCCTAACAAGACAAATGTCAAAGTGTAACTGTTTTGAAATTTGAAAAGCATTTTAGTTTTATATCAAAAGTGAAGAATTTTTTTGTTTGTGTACTACGTTCAAATTATAAGAAATGGCATTTCTTCCCTTAGAGGATCAAATAAGCGATGACGAAATCTTTTTCGGAAAATTGTCCCTCAAAGAACTTAAGAAACACATATGGATCAGAAATCCGCCGAATGAAATGTAAGTTCATTATGATTTTATTATATTACACACATTTGAACTTACATCTATGTTCAAATTCAAGTTTAATATCCAAGAGGTAGGCAGCAAATTTCAGCAGATAACGGTTTAGCTCTAAATCATGCCCATAAATCTATACTGTAAAAAATTACCCGTGTACTAATTTGGTCTTATACTGTTTACTTTCTAGACTTACAAGTGTTTATAAATGGTTAAACTTTCAGCCATGAAGAAAGTCATACATTAGATCATAACCGAAGCTTAAACATTAAGTCAGAGACTGAACCAGAAACTAAAAATGACCTATGTTTGAAAATTATTGAGACCCATTCTGAACCAAACTTGAGACGTCCTCAAGATTCGTCAGAATTTGATTCACATAAAATGAGAGCATCCGATGACAGTTTTTTGAAACTAGAAAACATGGTAGAAAACATGTGTGTATCAAATAATGTAGAAACAAATGAAGAATTAAACAATACTTTAGATGTTATCAATTACATTCTTAATAATGGACCTGAATGCAAAACAGAAGTTAAAATCAAAGTGGAGAATGACTGTTATGAGAAAGACTTTTTATACAACGACAAAAGTATAAAAAGCCCTATAAAAACTGAATTAATTCCTTCAAAGTCACCTCATAAAATGGTAAAGGAAATTAAAGATATTCCAAATTCACCATGTTATGCTACCCCATTAAAAGGTGATGAAGGGCACACACCACATAAAGCTATTGGAATTAACACACCTTCTAGTAGTAACATCAAAAAAGATGTATTTAAAACACCATCAACAAATCCAAAATGTAAGACACCAGTTTTTAAGACTCCAGCACCTTTGTCTCAAAAGAAAATAGTCAGCTCAGTAAAGAAGACTCCTTCCAAATCAAATTCATATGAACATATTAGTAGTCCCATTGCTTCTTACATCAAGAACTGTCCACAAGTGCCATTGGTAAAAGATGTGCACCCTAAAAAGCCACTTCCAGGACCATCATCAATCCCCAAATACATGAAAGCCCCTCCAAAAAACAAAGTAGACAACAAAGAAAACATTCATTTACCTTCAGTAGCATACAAGAGTGCCAAAAAAACTAAAGTGGTAAGTAATATCATCATCAACATCATGACTAGCCAGATATTTTTGTTAAGTAAATTTTTACATTCCATATTTATGCCAATTTTATTTTTATACTTCATTTCATACATTTGATAGTGGTAAATATATACTGTTTCAGATTGAAGTACCAGACAAAGAGAAACTACCACAATGTCAGTGGGTCAAGAAAATGACGTCAACTTTACCTAAACCTGTTGTAATGAAACATAATCACAGAGAAATGAACATTGCCAAAAGATCATTGATGCATGAAGAAAGTTTTGCAGACCTTCCATATAGGCAAGCAGAAGTGTCTGTCTGTACTCAGAAAACAGCCTTCAAATCAAATAAAAACACTTAAATTTTAATTTACTTAATTTCAATGTACTTAATTTGTTTGATTTTGTAGTTTAATATTATAACTTATAAGTACACTATAACAAACCCTTGTATTGATTTCATTTTTAATATCAGTAATTAGGGTCTCACAATAAGTTGGGTGTACATTTAAGCTTGTACAGAGGAAGCATTGAGTACCTGTTTTGTTTAATATAACTGGTGATGGCTCATAATTATATAAGAAATCTATCCAAATGTTATTAGGTATTAAAATGCATATAAGCAAGAATTTAGGTTTAAAATGAAGAAAAAAAAAAATAATGACCAACAGTTGCTACTTGAAATGCAATTTATATAAATACTTACCTATAAGAGACACAGATTTTTTAGTTACTATTCAATGGCCTTAAAACTAAATGAAAAAGAAAAAAATATTGATTATTGAATTTTATTGAAAGAGTATCACAACTACAGTATATTAAATAACTCGTAAAAGTTCTTAACTTACAAATGCATTTTTAAAAGCAGAATATATTCTTTAAAAACTATTTGCTTGACGCTGTATTGAATACAAACATTACATTTAAGGGATTATAATGCTTACAGTTAACATATTTTCTACAATACATGAGTTGTTCTTGTATAGCTTAGGTTTAAATATATAAACATAATGTAAAGTCTTAGATTATTCTATGCATAAGGTTTACATTGTTTTCGCACCTATGTTCAGACCTAATATGTTGACAATACTTAATTAAATCACTCTATGATGATTTAATAAGTGTCTTTTCCCAGACATCTTTGTTTAATTGGCATAAGAGAAAATATACCTTGAAAAGATAATTCAACTACTAGTGACTAGTTGTATTTAATTTATCAAGCTCCAATTTTATATTAAAAATTTGTAATTTTCAAACATGGGTTAAAACGAAAAATTCTTTTTTTAACAATAATAAAACTTCTTAATGTTGCATGAATTAGTAGTATTGATAATATTATGTAATAAACACTTTCTGATTTTATATGTCAAGTCAGTTTAAATTTTAAAATAATGTTTAAAATACTTCCTGCCAATCTATATTTCTGAAAACAAATTCATAAATGTGTGAATATTAAACTATATACAAACTTAAGTTTATAAGTGGCAGGATTAAAAATAGTTTTTTTTTTAATATGATAATGCAACCAATAAACATGTAACTAATTGCAATATTCTATAAAAATAAACTACAAATATAAAGTAACAAATAGCACCACAGTAACTAGTTAATAAACATATAAAAAAATGTGCTTATGATTAGTAAATGTAAATTCCACATCAAAAATAAATTAATAAAAATACAAACAGTGACATTAAGAGATTCATTACACACAACGCAAATCATAAGTTTTATTTAAAAATAAAATAAGTTTAATATATGAGATTAATATTTTTCATATTCGCTTATAACATTCATAGATTAAGTTTTAAAGAGCCTTTTCACTTAGTTGTCTAATAGTTAGAACTTAAAAATATATTATGTCATTAAAATTAAAGATTAATTTATAAAAGTACGTATGATTAAATTATTGTAGAGCCACTAGCCACGGAAATAACGCAGTTTGAATTGGCTGAATTAATATTCATTTAGTTAAAATTGTCTCATTTAACTGAGTTTAGTTTTGGGTTTTATTAACAATCAACCTAGGCGGCCTATTAACGTCGGCATATTACATTATATATAATTCAACAAGTTGGCTGTATCATAAAGATAAGTAAGGCAGGTCAAGTAGAGGTAAGATTGAAAATGATAAAAAGTAGAGATCATTTGAAAGAAAGAAAAGAATGAAAGTCAAAAGATAACCTCCAGAGATCGTCTATATGCGTTTACAACAATCCAAAACGGTTGTTTTTTTTTTTTATATAATCTCTTTAAAACTTAACCCCTGTCGTGTAATTTAGTAAAGTTTTCAAAAGCGCGCTACTGACGCATGTGAAAAATACGATATTATGCATTGTTGTTTTACATTATTTGTGTCGTACTTTGTTGCCATAAGTTTACAACATTCCGGGGCCATCGTTCTCTCTATTGCCAGATTTTTCGAAGAACATGAAGTCCTGAGAAAAAGAAAATATATCAATATAAAAATTGTTCTTTGACTTTTGTTATTTTTGCTACTAAATACTATACAATGGATCTTACGTTTAAAACTCGGATTTACCCAAAATGAAATGCCTTCTCGTTCCAGTATGTAAAAAAGTTCAATAAAAATCAAGACTAGGTTTTGGTTAACGATTCAAAAAAGCGTTTATAAATCTTATTCGGGTAAGGATTATTTAGACTACTTTTTAAGTAACAGTAATTTTATGCTTAATGTTCTCTGTTCTCTATTTTATAATTTTGGCTATTTCTATTTATCGATATCAGAATTCGGCGTCACGAAACCCCAACACGAAGGAAAATAAAAATTAAAACAAAATCAGTTAATTAGTAATACCATAGATACTTACAATAAGGAAGCATGCTCCCAACAACACGGCCTTTATTTTGACGTCCAGATCGATTGGGAAAGTGATCCCAAAGTAGTCGGAGTCAGTGAATGCCTCCCGCGCCAGCCCCGACCACTGCTTCGTTATTTTGCCCACTTTTGTCTCTCCGTTATGCGAATACACCTGTAAATATATACATTACATATTAAAGAATACACGATACGACACCGAGGATAAAATATTCATTAAAATAATTTCAAACTGATGATTCAAAGACGTGTAAAAACTATTTGAATAAAGTTTATTTTAACTTAGACTTAAATGCGGCGACTGTTTCCTAACTATTACACGTAATTATAGAAAAAATCCCGCATCATATAAAGCGCTGCTATAAAATAAAATAAATATTATGTTCTTGTAATTCTAGTTTTCCATTGTATCTCCCGTAAGTGTATGATCATTCATTCATTATAGATTCGAGGTTGTTAATGTGATCTGATGATAACTGCTTACATCTATTGACTTGCGACCTTAACATCAACATATTGCAGGTGTTAATTGAATTAATTAGCAAAATACATGCAGTAAAAGTTTAATTAAATAGTAAAATCTACACATGCATATTATTGTACACATATGTGTATGGAGCACACTTTACTAGAAAGTATTCGTCATTCAGTCATTTAAACAGCTGTTAACATACAGAATGAATACAATTCATTTTAATAGTAACGTAATAAAAAGTAGATATAGGTACATAAATGCGGCATGAAAACTATTACCATCCGTACAAAATTATAAATGTAGGTACATACAAAATGATAAAAACGATTTCGTACGTCATTTCCATTACATACTTGTAAATACTATAGAAACTGTAAGTTTCTCGTAATTTATAGGAAAAAAACAGATTATTTGTATTAGTCTTGAATTTTATCACTGACCTATTTATCATCTTGTTATAATATTTAATGGTATCAATTAAATTCAATGAAACTCACAAATAGTTGATAATTTTACACAATATTATTCTGATACTGTGCGTGTAAACTAATAATTTTTGAATAATAGCTATATACTAAACTAATGCTACAAATGAAGTGCCCAAGCACCATAATCATTTTACTGTTGATAAATGCATTTATGCAGAAATGATATTTAAATGTATCCTATTATTGGGCCACGACAAAATCCACTGAGTGTACCCAACCTGAAGTGACTTGCTAAATCTTCGATCAATATGAATGATTCACTTTATTACTAGGAGATTAGTATAATTTAAGTAATGTTATATATAACTTACATGAAACTCGACATCGCCGCAAATGGAGAAAGTGCAGCATGGCCCTTCGATTTTCAACACCACGTTTCCGAGGGCGTCTTTGATCGCATATGACGGCTTGCAAATGGACCATTCTTGTTGAATGGAGCCGATCACAGTGCCCGGTGGCGACGATACCTCCATGCTCTGCAGCCAACACGGACACCAGCACGAGTCACAGGCCAGCGGACGGTTTAGATGAATTACCTGCAAATCGATAGTCATTCGTTCATTCCTTGCTTTATCTTTGACAAACTTACCGTATATCTATACCAAACTGAACATTAGATTTTGTCGAAATAAAAAGAACCACACACCGTATACAGCATGCCATCTAGGTCTGTTTAAATTATAAAAATAGGCTCATCGGTGCATTTTTTAACAACACAATACGATTGATCTGATTCCTGTTGTTAAAGCTACGATCTTTCGGTTTTAAATCCATTGACAACTAAAGAAATTTTTAGAGATAAGCCAAATATTTTATTTTGTGTGACAACGGAGTCATCTATCAGTGATAACCTACGGCACTGAACGTGGCCTCTAACTATGGGCCTCATAAGAAAGCTCAATGTCACTTAGCAAGCCATAGAGAGGACCATGCTTGGTATTTCCCTTCGAGGTCGAATCAGGAATGAGAGGTCTATAGGACAACAAAGGTTGCCGACATAGCACAAAGTATTATCAAGCTAAAGTGGTAATGGGCAGGGATCGTATCTCGTAAAACTGACGGCTGATGGGGCAAAAAGGTTCTCTAGTGAAGGCCGCGCATCGTTGTACATACATACATCATGGTGAACTGGTGGTCTTACGAAGATCTTGGGAAATCGTCGGATTCATGGCGCTTCTGACAGAGCGCTAAGAAAGGTTTTAAGGGAGATCTATGGCCAACAGTGGACGTCTTTCGGCTGACGATGAGAACCGAATCAAAGACATCGCGTTTCAGCCATAGATTTTTTTTCAAACAAAACAGTACGTTTATGCTCTAATGAGACTCCAGTTTATGAAAAATACACGAAAACACGTTGACGCAAATGGGTAAGGCCGTAGATTTTGCCACTTTTTGAAAAAAATTTTGTCCCATAACTTGATTGCTTATTTAAAAACAAAATACTGAAGACACTAAAATGAAAATAAGTTACTTAGTTTATGTATTTCATAATCTTTATGAAACATATTCTTAAATTAAATATAAGAGTTTATTTAATTATTTATACAATAAATCATTCAGCAATACCCTGAAATTTTGTCAAAAAAAGCGATGTCTTTTTGGTTCCGCCAAACGTTTGGCGTTATAAAACTTAATATTTTTGTATTAGAAGTCTAAGTTATTTTGACTCTATGAAATATTTAAAAGTTTACCAGACATATCGTGCTACAATCATGTTTAAATACGCTTTTTTTATTAATTTATCACAATTCAAATATTTTACCCTAAACTTTTTCTTATATGTTACTATTTTGTATGTTACCAAATTTAGGCTATTAGTTTTCTACAATAGTTTATGGTAGTATTTCCTAATATTAATGGCACCACCAAGTATCCATTCAACACAATAACAGAAAAAAAGAGGCCATATTGTCGCCTGTGACGTTTGCGAAAGGTACACGCGAGTGTTTCGTCAACAAATTTTCTTGGTGATTTCTAGCGGTTTCAAAGGTAAATACTCGTTTTTATTACACTTACCTTATATATTTCTACGCGTAATTGAATAAAAAGCACGTTTTAATGTATACATGGTTTAAATTGCCTCATTTTTTTTTTTTTTTTTTTTTTTTTTTTTTAAATAATCGCCAAGTTATAGCCATAAAAAGAATACTTCTTTGTTACTTCTATGTAACTTCTATGTAACTTCTATGTTACTTGTATGTTACTGGTAACGTTGATTGTAACTTAGGTAACGTTGAAGTTTTGTTAAGGTTTATACATATTGTAAATTTTATGCTTTTCTGTTTTTTATATTTGCTTAAGATATTCAAATGATATATTTTTTCATTTTACGAAATATGTATGTGTTGCGAGTCAGGTAATTAAATCCCTAACCAATGTACTAGTATAGTCATCTGCATCTATAAATTCATAAGACAGCTCTATACTCTGTAGTCCGAGTACGGATTGATGTTTTCGATTTTACATGGTTGTATATTACAGCTGTTTTTTTATTCAACTGCATTTTATTAATTTCCTTTTACGACAAATCTTCTCATAATTGACGAAATGTTTTAGTATAAATGAAAAGAAGTTGGTCCGAACGTTTCCTATGACGCCTACAATTGCGTATTATGGAATCGGCCTTACAAATATTATGCGATACTTTCGCGTTACTTCTATATAACCGTAACGTAGACTTGTCTATGTTACTCTATGTTACAAAGTGGCAAAATCTACGGCCTTACCCAAATATACTTAAAAAAACTATTCATTAATTTAGCCGTATAATAGGCAATGAAACGTATACAATCCGATATCATAGACTTTATACCTATACAAGTATACATACAAACTCGTATCAGCCTACTTTAGTAAACATCTCTCACGATAAGTAAAACAAATAAATACTCAATACATATTATACGTATAGCTATATGTTGTGCTTCTATATTTATGTATGCATATACTTTATTGCAATAGTAGTACATTGTAGAAATTTTTACCGACAGATGCATGTTATCTTGGAAATTTATTTTAAGACTAATGCCATCACTGTCGCACGACGCTAGGCGACAGACCTTGAATACTAATGCTATTTGGACAGTTTGCGATCGTGCAAAAAATCTACAGCTTTATGATAGATATTTACGTACCTCGTTTCTAAAATTATCCATAATCCTCATATCGAAAGGACGCATGGGGCCACAACAGTTCCTCGTGCAGCAATCGTTATCTTCGACAGCAAAGTAAACTTTTTGTCCGACGCTGTTCTTTATTGTGTACTTATTGTTTGTCTCGAATCCAACAAACGCTTCCAACAACTCCACTTTCTGGTGTATCAACAGCTGATCAATCATAGTAAGGTATTCCAAGCCGCGCGGACAATTCACGGGCTCTTGAGGAATAGTCATCCAACCACCTGAAATCGGTTATGAAAACACTCGTTTAAAAATATATCTTGAGAAATTAAAAAATATTCTAACAATAAAACAGCACAAAGTATAATTTACCATATAACATACACCATCAAGTACCGATGCTATTTGGTAGCATAACAAACACATCAAGCATAATATGTTAACATACTCAAATATATGCAGAATAAGATAAAATAAATGTTTTGTAAATAAATGTTAATGCACACAAATATGGATGTCAGTAAGCACCCGCCACCACACTGTACTTATCAATATTCAATATTTGACACCTCTTTTCTTCGTCGGTTAAGAATTGCTCATAACCAGCGCGACTTGACTTAAATAACCGTTTGTAAAATCTGTACAAACTTCTTTTAACACTAGAAACACTCAGTGTATCAATATAAACACGTTTATCTCTAAAATTTGTGATATTTCCGCGTCTTTTTACAAAATAAGATTTAAGTTTAGAACATTTTGACGGATTTGTTTTTCTATAATCTTGATTAAAAATCTCTTCATGTAATTTATTAACCGGTTTGTCATTGATCATATTGTTGGAAAAAGCTATCACTCACACGACGATACGCGACTGAATAAAATATAATTAAAATGAACGTCTATCGATACTCAAGCGACTTGCAAGGTATGACTATGTAAACAATAAACACCCTTATCTGTGGAAGAAGTCATTAGCTTCGATGTATTCAATGTGACAATACAAACAAGACAAGGACTATGTTTAATAATGTTCCATAATATAGACGTAATTTAGTTGGATTTATGTATACACTAAGATTAAATTGTAACGTATTCAAACTCGAAAAGACAGCGAGAGTCTCGTGTGTATTACGCTCTGATTACAAAATTTAAACAGATCTTAACAACGTGGTTACACAATTCCGTATTATTTAAGACATCAATTATGCGTGCAAATATCCGTGTAATTATACATATTACTTGATATGGTTTAAGCCTTGTATATATATCTATGAAAATATGGCAGAATAAATGAAATTCACACAACTGTTTTAAAAAAAAATACAGTAATAAGTGAAGATACCTACATTGTATTTGTTAAAAATTGACTTAAAACATCATTGTGACTACTGATCGACTTTTACTGCTTCGTTGGTACGATTATAAGGTGCCCCATACACCTTCAATAATATTGAACAATATTCTGATTGTACAATATTATTGAACGTGTAGGGATAATATTGAAGCATTGCGCCGTGATTGAACAAAAGATTGAGGGAGCTTAATTTTTATTGAACAATATTTTTTATTGCGCTGTGTAGGGTTAATATTGCGCAATATATTTCTTTTTTTTTTTTTTTTTTTTTTTTTTTCTTTTCAACATAATCACCAGCGTGGCTGCCGCCAAAACTTCGTCGTCAGACATGTTGCTCGCACGAAAATATTGATCAGACTGGTTAGTCAATTTTATTGACAGAAATAATTGAACGCCTGGAATCAAAGGGGGTGTTCAATATTATTGAACATTAAAAATATTGTGCAATATTATTGTAGGTGTATGGGGCCCCTTAGATGTGGAAATCGGTTCGAATGCCGGGTTAGACAGTATAAAGACGTCTGAGAACACTTGCAAAGTCCAAAGTTATTAAGTGTTGGAGTCTACTTGCATTAGAATAATAATATGAAAGATATGTTGTAATATCTACTGCCATCGTTATCGGACTCCTTATTAATATTGCGATATAATATGATATAACAAATGCTACTTGATCTGTGTAATAATGATATGAGCTGGTATAATTATCTTCACAAAGTATCTGCCTCTACTTATTATTATTATTTTTATCAAAACATTGCTAGCAACATTGTTAGCTATGAAAAATATTAAAACAAGCTATGTATACCTATACATATGGATCGATTGCCTCGTAGTCACGGAGTTTTTCTGTGTGGGCAGTGTTACAGTTTTTTCATTAGGAAATTCTCAATTACAAACCACTGAGTATCGAAATGTGGGTAAAAAAGGGCAATAGATCTGGTCTCGCCCTCTATTACGATACATAACTGGCGAAATTAGGGTGAGATGCACCTCTGCTTAGACCTTAACATGTATGAGTTTATGTATGTATAATGTATAGACTATTTATTAAAAAATCGTTCAATTCTGAATAGTCTCGCATATTGATATTATGAAGAGGTAAAGTTTGTGACGTTATAAAAAGCAATCTCTGGATCTACTGAACCGTTTTTAAAAATTCTTTTACCAATAGAAAGCTACGTAATTTGTGAGTGTGTAGGCTTTACATTAGTCTGAGAAATTATAAGACTTTTTCGTTTAGCCGGAGTAATGTAATTCATAATAATCGAATTTATATTCTGCAGTGTTTAAAACATCCCACCCTGTGGATTGGGGGTGTAAGAATTCCGCCACGGTATCCCCTACCTGTCGTAAGAGGCGACTAACAGGGGAAACTGGGGTTGCTGGGCGTACTGCGGGGGCGGTACCCTATGATAGCAACCCCGAGATTGGCGGCAGAGGGCGTGGCCTCTTAACTGTCGCGGACGTTCACAAAAGGTGAACGTCCAAATCGAGTAAGTGGAGGGCAAAACAGCCCTCCCAATTTGGAGGGGTCCATAACTGGACGGTGCGCTGGGCGGCAGCGGATCATTTAGGGCACCTCTGCCCTGAGATGCCGTAAAACCGCCCTAAATGCGCGTGAAGGTCACCGAGAGGTTTTAGTCGGTATGCTGGCGTAGCCAGAGACCCCGACATACCCCTCAGGGCCTCCCCCGAGGTACCGAACAGGGGAGCTTAAGGTGCTTTCCTCTCGTAAAAAAAAAAAAAAAAAAAAAAAAAAAAAAGTGTTTAAAACATTAAACAAAATACTCTTTTCTTCAACGGCATACAATTTGCACGAATGGTTAAAGAGATAATACCGGCATAGTTATGGAACCGCGATGGTGCCGTAATCTATTGAGTGATATTTCTATTAGAAAATAGATAAATAGAATATAACCCTCCTTTTGGGAGTCAAGAAATAAACCGTAGCACTTAGTTTTAACGGAACCAATATCATAATTTTATCAACAAGTAAAAATTATTACCGCCCATCGAATTGGGTACGGGTCAGGTAGTTTTTACTATTTCGATAAGATATGACATTAATGAGGTTAAAAATTAACATTTTAGTCAATTAATTTAAATATTAAAAACTAGAGAATTTGTATGTAATATGTACATTTTTACGTTCAATTTAAAATATTTAATAACAATCGCAGAAATCGCCTGCTAGACAAGATATTGAAAACGAGCGCGAAATCAAAACGAATGTCAATAAGATCCATTAATATTCCATGGGAATGTTGTACTATTAAATTATTAATAATCGAGAGTCATTCATGTGTATTGATATGAATAAAATATAATTATAAATTAAAATAAAGCATGTAAAAATACCTATTGCATTCAAACTCAACCAAATCAAACTTTTACCTGGGGGAGGTTGCGGCGTTGGTTGTTTAATCACGGGTACAGGGTAACCGCCTGGTTGGGGATGGGGATATCCTGGAGCATATCCAGGCTGGTACCCAGGTTGGTACCCGGGCTGGTAGCCTGGCTGAAAGCCATGGTGCATGCCGGGCAACGGCTGCGCTCCAGGGGGAAGTACTGGCCCCTGGTGCGGAATGGGGCCAGGCGGCGGCATTGGACCCGGCGGCGGTCCAGGATATCCACCCTGGGGACCCATGGGGTATGCTTCACTGGTCATGCCAGATTCCGGTGGTGCACTATACTTCGGGCTTCGTCCAGCATTTGATGAGAAGGATGTTGGTAAGTGTGACATTTTGAGACCTGAAAATAGTATTTAAAATTTATATATTAACAACAATGTGTAGTTAAAAGAGTTTCATGTATAAAAATATTGAATCAGTATCCACTTGCTTGCACTTTATGTCTTTATTTTTTCCTTAAGCATAATAACATACTACAAATAAGTTATTTGTAGCAAAGCTTTTAAATAGAAATATTAACCTACCTACTCACAACTTATAAAATACATAAGTACTTTAATTTTTCGAAAGTATTGTTATAATTTAAAGTACACATTAATCTGATTGTATTATGTGAAAGTAAAACCATGTATGCCAAACATTAATCATTTTTAAATTAATGTTATAATTTAAATTTTTTTTTGAAGCAAATAAAAATTACAAAATCAATAATTTAATTTGTAACATATTATAACAGTTGTTTAAGATGTTTGAATGACCTTTTTTGATTTACCTTGCACATTGGTTCCGTTAATATTATTATTTAATATATATCTTCCCAATTAATGCATATCTACATTCATGTGGAGTCAATGATATACTCATTTCCAAAAATAATCTTATTTATTAATCATTTTGATACTGATATGACATTACATACCCTTAAAATTCTTACGTATTCTATTGATGTTTCCCTCAACCAATAAATTGTCTAATAATTTAGTTTAAAAGAAATAAATAACATTCATTCAGAGTTCATAAGCTACTAGACAATGTGACAATTGGAAACAAACTGAGCAGTGAGCACAGCGAAACAGACTAATGACGATATGATCAACAATTATACATCTAATAAGGTCATTGGAGTTGAAAAAAATTAAGTGCTATTATGATTTTAAAGGTCAGAATGCACATTGTTAGAGATTTTCGTGTCTTCTATATTCTATAAAGATCATTTTTACAATAAATCACATACAAAGTCCTCACTCAATAGAAAATTCCACAGAAAATGGCTGAAAGCACAATGATTTAGAAAAATTAAATTTATGTTTTAAAAAATTTCAGTATTTTTTTATGCTACTTGATCAGGTCAAGGAGTAACCAATTATTTATAAATTCTTTTTTCATGACTAGCAATTGGTTTGTAAAGTCATTAAAAAATCGGATACATATAGTTCTGTTATTATAATAAAGTTTTTTTTAATTTTAATAGTTTAATTATCACGTTGCATAAAAAATGTATGTTGCTGCAGTTATGCTACACTTGTTATTTTTTACGTAAACACAAGTCTTATAAAAATTAAATATACATGGAAAAACAAATAAAAAAAAGTTGGATCCATTTAAAATACAATATTACTTGTCAAGTAATATTCCGATTAGAAAAAAATATAATGCATTATTGGCTAATATGCAAAAGATTATTATATCCAATATTATTGTCAACATAAAAACTGGAAAAAGTGTTTTTAAAATAAATATCATACCATGTTACAGATAAAGTATCATTGAAAATAGTCAAATCTAGACAAAAATAAAACTATTTTTGTTCACAATTAGATGATGATATTACATAATAAAACTCAAATAACTTTCATTGACAAGAGAAAAGTTATGGGAACTAAACCGAACAGTTTTTACCTGCTCATATGTACCCGGAGATTTCAGAATAAAACGAATGTTCCGACTTGCGATAGACGAGTGCTACGCTTTGTGACCGGCAATTGAACGATAATGCGCGGCGACCCGGAACCTTCTTTGCACTCCGTAGGTACTTAACAGAAAGAAAACCCAATTCTATTCACAGTGACATAGGTACATTGTTAGTAAAAAAATATCGGTAGACTATTGTATTGAAATCCATAACTTTATTAAAACTATTTATTTTTGATTCAAAGGTAGAAGAGTAAAACAATTGCATTTAAAATAACACTACTGGTAACTTACGTCTGAGAATTCTTCCTTATGTTGACATTATAATGTCCTACACGCTTTTTTTAAAAAAATGTTTAAAATAAAAACATTGATTTATATCATGTTTCATCGATTGAATGTACTGTCAAGGTGACGTATGTCATTACTCATTTGTCGAAAGATTTTTTTAACTCCACATTATAGAGACATAAGATCCACAGGCGCGAAAAATGATAGAAAGGAAATTTCTCCCTCCTAATACGTCCTCCTGGAAATTATACAATAGACTTACTAGATCTCAGAGGTAAGATTACGTTGGCATATTCCTAGATACATCTACGTTTCGATTGATAAATAACTCTATGCCGTACCTAAAGAAAATTTTCTCAATAAAAAATCTTAATAACGTGAAACCGGATCCTAAAATCCAATATGGAATTTGTTGGATACACACCAAGCGAATTATGAAATGCAAGCATAAAGTATTGTAACCGTTAACATTATTGTGTTTATACAATGTACAATGTTTTAAGTAGGTAATATTTATGAAACATGTAATATTTTATCACCCATTTAGTAAGGTAGTAAGCTAATAATAAGGTTTAAAATGGACCATATTGCAAAAAAATACTCTAAATTTGTTTTTAATAATGATTTTGTTTAGTTGTAAAATTTAAAATTAATAGCCATGGAGTTTTCTATACCATAAGAGATATTGTTCATTCGGTTTTGGTGTAATTTTTACGTTAGTGATATACTCTATGTCCTAATGCACAGATACAAAAGAACGAAATTACCAACCTAACCATACTGATTTCCGGTATGATGTTGCAAATTAATGAAGACTGCCCGCAATTGAGATGCACAAGTTAACAATAATTAATAATTATTATGAACACTTTAGACGGTTTCATTTAAACATCGACAAAATATGATATTTACATCTCAAAGTCACGGTAAAATATTTATATTCAAACTTCAAGCATCAAATATGTTAATATTATTTTTGTCGGTATGCGTTCGTCATAATAATATCGTACGTTATAAAGGTATGCAAATGATTAACACGGGCATATATTTAAATAATATAAGTATACATCATGACGATATTAAAATATTGACTCATACTATAAAAACAAAACATAAAGTTTTGTTCTTGTACTAAAAACTGTGGAAAATTATTTTATTAATTGTCAACACTGGCATCCGGTTAGGGCTATTTTCCATTCACCAATCAAACCATTGCAACAAGGTGCATTGTCCAACCTGCTACTCCTGCTGATTCTAGCTAGCGGAGACAAGTCAGTTGGATATATGTTTGCTTCCGTGTTTGTATCTTTCATGTAACCATCGCGATGCAATCAAAGTTGTTTTGCTACTCATCTAACTAAAATGGCGTCAGTGTTTATCAATTAGCTAGCTTTATGTGGACGTTACTCAGTGATCGCATCCGAGTGAGTCATAAACCAACATAGCAATGACATTTTTATAGCACACAGTGTGAATACGTTTCTAAAACGTTGTGTGGAAGACTCGCAAGTGTGATTTACGGAACAGAATAATGCGCGAATTCAAAGTTGTTGTGCTGGGCTCGGGTGGGGTCGGGAAGAGTGCATTGACTGTGCAATTTGTGTCTGGATGTTTTATGGAGAAATATGATCCGACGATAGAAGATTTCTATAGGAAAGAAATAGAAGTAGACAATTCACCATGTGTTTTAGAAATACTGGACACCGCCGGCACGGAGCAGTTCGCTTCGATGCGGGACCTGTATATAAAAAACGGCCAAGGGTTCGTCGTAGTATATTCATTAACGAATCACCAAACGTTCCAAGACATCAAGCCTATGAAGGAATTGATCACGCGCGTGAAGGGCTCGGAGCGCGTCCCTATCCTGCTGGTGGGCAACAAGGCTGACCTCGAGCATCAGCGCGAGGTGTCAGAAGTGGAGGGTCGAGCACTGGCACAGAACTGGCTCTGTCCCTTCATGGAGGCGTCTGCAAAGAGTCGCACCAATGTTAACGAAGTGTTCGCCGAAATCGTCCGTCAAATGAACGTTAGTCCCGAAAACGAAAAGAAACCTTATTGTTGTTGTACAGTGCTTTAATATTTAGAGTGTAATGTGGCATTTATTTCTCGTAAGACTGCAAGGACGAGGCGGGAGAGTGTCCGCCTCGGCTCGACGGCCGCTCGTCTCCAGCGGGGCGCTCGGCGGCGCGCCGGCCCTGGCCGCTGGGCCTCTGACGGTCTCGACGCGCGTCATATCACGTTGTTAAATATCTTTGATACATACCATTGTCCAATCAAGGTGCTTTATCTTATATTTTCATACTTTAGTACTGGTAGATACTCCCGCAGTTATGATTATCATGTAAAAGGAACAAAATGTTTTGTCAATGCACACATGCTCAAGTGCAGATGAGTATCAATATCAGCTTGATTTTGTTCATTGTCAAAGGGATGCATAGATAAGCTGCATTCAGCTAAATGAGAACATTGTAATATAAAGTAATGTTAGTCAACTTTGTATATAATTTCATGAGATTAAAGATGTTGAAAGGCAAGGATGATTTAGAAAATAAAGAAGCCATCCAATATGCAATAAACATATTATGATTGTATAGAGTGGAGTGCAAGCGTAAGAGTTTACACCTAAGTCAAGTCACAGATTGTGTTTTATTGTGTACTGTAAATTATGTTTATATGAGAATTCAATAATCAAGGAAATACAGTAAGTTTTGTCAGATGCGTGATTGTGTTTTAAAAGTCTACCAGGATTTGTGATAATACATATAACAAAGTATCTATAATAAAAGTTTTAAGTGGGAGATTAACAAGTGAAGTTTTATTCTGCGCCATCTAAGGTAATAACTGCTTTTGTTGAAATTCTTTTGATTTCTTTATTCTCACTAAAGTATAGATTCGTTGTTGTTTTGTAAACAAGTAGTTTTTATCAAATTTTGTAAACATTTATCCATAAACTTTGTGTGTTGCTGTAGATTTGATCGATTTCCCTCATCTCATGTCACCTATATGTACTTTACTACTACTTTATCATCAAAAAAAATATTTACTTGCTTACTTTGAATTCTATTGTTTTAATTCAGCAATGGTCATGTATTTTTTTTTATCAGATTTCAGTAATGTTTGATTGAATGATGCTTACACTTTTGTTGATGAGTGTTATTTTGATAAAGTGTTGCATTAGTTTTTGCTGTGACACTTACTACAAGCATCCATCAGTACTAATAATTGCAAGCATTGAGAAACAGTTGTGAAATTGTACATTGAATAGCTATTAATATTATTGTAATACTGTAAATATATTTTGATAGTGTTGAAAAAGGCATTTTCTAATGTAACTTTTTCCTGTTAATAATGAATGTCATGATTTGATTATTGTGAAATATCATATATCTCTAGATAGCTCATTAATACTTCCACCTCACATTTGTTTATGTTTATGTGTTGCAACCATACATAGTCAACATAACATATTATAAATTATTGCTGACATGACAACTAAAGTATGGATTCACCTCTTTCTGCCCTTAGAATCTTTTCTTCTTATAAGTATGGTTACTGAGCAGCATCAAATAAACCCTTAGCTTGATGGTAAACATAGTTTTTTAAACATTCTTACAAGTAGTAGTACTTTCTGCAATTATCAAAAAATTAATCCATTACAAAAATAGCTGAAACAATATATTTATTTTTTATCATATATATACATTGTTGTCTGTTCAATTTAGACTTTTGCGAATTTTTAATTTTTCTCATGGTTGTTCCATTTTGGACAGGAGCATAAGATGGTATAAATATTAATTGTCTTTTCTATTCCTTTAAATAATGAAAAATAGTTAATGAGTAAAAATTACACATTTAAAAATATATTTATTACTTAGATACTTAATCATATAGTTTTGCCACTCAATAAGAAACAGTAGAGTTAGAATTAGGCACAAATTGGCGAAATTATTCTATACATTTACTGACATATGCAGAAATGAGCGACCATATTTTCGGGTTCAATAAACGGATAAAACGAGGTAGGTACAAAAGGTAAGTAGCAATCTTAAAGGTATGACCTAATGTTATTTTTAATCCACATGCAAGATTGTAATGTTTATTGGGCCGAATATTGTTGCGGACATAACGGGACGGCTCCTTGAGGCAATCGCCAAGTGGCACGGGTAAACGACTGGGCGCGTGTTGGTAAACGGCACCCAGCTGGTGGACCGTGACGTACTGTGTGCGCAACCATCCTCGGTTTCTACAGTAGTTTTTATTGCAATAATACTAAAACATGCATAAACTGATTTCTCGACGTGCGGAACATACAAACAATAATAGATTTGTGTTTTTTATGTTCTTGACTCGCTTTTCTTTATATTCAGGCTTCGATGTCACAAAAATAATGTCGAAAAATATACCGATTTTTGTAAAAAGGATTGTCAATAATGTCCTGACGGATCTATTTTATAAAATAAATACTTCTAAATTGTATTGTAATAAAAAAAAAAACTATTAAAATTTTGTAAATAGGTCATCAATTATTAGTTTTCGTCGTAGTTATACGCGACGTGATTAAATGAATTGGGACTGAATTTAATGGATAAAGGTTATAACGATAAAACTTGGAAGGTTAATTGCTTGAATCGTACTGTTCAAATTGCTGAAGTCGTCTGTAACGTCACTTGGACATGGAACAATTTGTCTGAGAATGCACAATTGTGTAAATAGGCTGCATCATTCTGCAGTCTGACACGTTATCGAGTTTAAGGCTGTGCTTCGATTGCCGTGTTTTCGTGCGCCACTGCTGTTTAGGTGCCGTTAGTGGCCCAGATAAGAGCTAATTCGCTCGGACAGTGACGGCAGGGTGTTGCAATACCATGTTTACTTCCTTGTGAATCGGTTAGTTTCAAGCCACTGGTTAGCACTGATCTTAAACCTTCAAGGGAATGGTTGGCAACATTGTTCTCTTTATCAGGATACAGCCTTACATGTGATTAGGCTTCCACTAGTGTAGTTGAGCTCAATCAATTTCCCCTTTAACGTTTGTTTTATTAAACCAGTGGCTTGGATTTTCCAAGCCGATATTTCCTGTTTGGAGGATGAGAAACTCGTGTCAATGAAACATTTGTTTGTTCTTAGTACTTACATACAATTACCTTTTATTATTAACTATTTAGATTCAGCACCTAAATGTAAAAATGGTATAATATATTGGTGTAGTCGAGAATCAAGATTGAATTAAATCTCCCCCGCGCAGTTGTTTTATATTCCCATAAGCTTGTTACACAATCCCTCACTAATAGGTCACTTGTGCAGCTGTAGTGTACAGTATGGTTCATCGCCAGATGACACATAATTGACAATCGAGGAAGTATGTAGGTGTTACTGAAGTTAAAGTAGTTATATTTCTTGTTTATAAATTTTAAGTCACTGCTTTGATTCCTTTTTATTTAAAATGGGCTTCTAAACTCATTAAAATTGTGTTCTTTTTTTGTATTTATTACCTACCATAAAAAAGTTTTCGCAAAACCTCCCAGCAGAGTTATGTACCCGGCTTAAACTTTGTCCATTCACTCATTTTTTCGTATTTTGTCGATATATATTTTTTGTTCCCATAATCGTACGCTGAGGCATAGTGCGCCCACATTTCAGTAACGTCAAAACTGAGTCGATGCAGTTTAGAAAATATAATTAATTAGGAAGCTTGGTTATATTTACTTAGGGTTTATGAAAATTTTTACACATGGTAAAAGCAATGATCCGTAAGTTAAGAGTATTTAAAATAAAACATTGATTGCCTCGCAAAAACACAAATTTTGCACTTGGGTGGTGTTGCTTATTTTTCATGTCAGATATAAATTATTAAGGATCCATGCCACGTATTCGTTGTTTCTTTATTTTTTCCATTACTATCCAAAACTTTGAACTTTGTTTCTGAGGGGATATTTGATTAGGTTATGGCCTCATATTCTTGTATTTTCGGAGAAAGTATCATAAGCGGAAATATGGAGAGCCCGTGGGTTCTGATATTGATTACATTAGGACAAAGGGAAATACATGCCTTCCCCCTCGGCGAGCCGTCACACAAATTGTCGATTTTCCACAAGCTATGCGGCAAGTAATTTCAACTTTGTTCAGTTTTATGTAAGGATAAGATAAAATGGCGATATCAAGATTTTAAATAAATAATAAATAATCATTATAGTTTTCTGAGTGTTGCTTGTATCACCAAGAAAAGCTATTAGTAATTCATTTTAATACACCATTTCTTCCACAGTAAACTGTTGTCTAGTGCATAGCATGCATTTTTTTTACATAATTTAACACACGATGAGCCGAGGGACAGGTAAAGACCTTTAACTTACAATGCCAAGTATAAGTACGAATACTTAAATCGTATATTTTGTTCGTCACTAAGCCATTGGTTGGTGTTGCTGGGCAGATTGAGACTCTAATGCGACCCTTGATAGAGTGCACTCGAGCCTGGCGTGATTTATTCATTCAGATGTAATCAAGTCACATTGTGCTCACACATTCGTATTCCGTTGCTAGTCCACGAGACTCAATATATGTAATTATTTCGTGGACGATGACCACGAATCGCTGAGCGTCCTTGTAATAATTTGTACTAGTCTCCATACAAATACACAGAAGTTTCCTAGCACAGCACATGAATAAAATATCTGTTATCGAGTAAACACGATAATTACATTATTCAAGAGATTTGTACATAACAGAGTAGTTTTATTTATTATAGAATCATCTTTGATATACTGAATTAAAAATTCAAATGTGTGTAGATATAATTTATTCGCTGTATACGTAGATTACCGTGTTTAAAACAATTTCACTTGCCATGTAGAATATATTTGTAGCTTCCATTATGTTCCAAATGTACATTATGATAACGTGATGTATTGGTGATTAGGTAGGTATATTGGATACAGGATATTTGCCCACTTGAAATATTTTCGCTGAGCATGCAAGGTCTCGCTTGTAATAGAAGCGTCTCGATGAGTCTCCCGCGCACCGCGTACGACGAGCAATGTTGCTGCGTGTGGGGCGTGAGGGCTATAAATACACAAAACATTCGTTATAAGACCACTCGATTTAAATACAACATAGAAATTTTGTTATATTGTTCTTTACAACAATTTAATGAACTTTAATTTCATATTAGTACAAAACAATCCCCTCTTTCTGAGTTCTACAATGCTTGAAGACTCAAAGAGAAATCATTTTATTTAATAAACAGTGGAACAGTTAAGTAGTTTCATAAAATAATTGCTTACACAGTTCCTACTGACGATATGAATTGTTGTACCCTCCTCAGTTCTCATGACAAACATTCTCATGAAAACAATATATACGGGCGTGCTACTGTACAAATTGAATGGTTATGAATTAACATTAAATTATTGTTTCCCTGCGGTACAATAGATGTATCAATAATTTGAAGACATTCGCTTTGAATGATATTTTTCAATATTAAGGGGACAAAGAAGATAAAAATTATTTGTATGCATGGACATATTGTATTACTTCAATCGCAAGTATACGCTTTTTGTATTTCACAATTCGTGTAGGAAGCGATCGCCTTGACTGAATTCCTAACATGGTTCGTTTGTCATCACGCAGGCAGTCCAGACTACACGGCGCAGTTCACTAGTACCTATGAAGTCGATTGTCTCTTCATCATTTCTTCCGGTGAAGATAAAACGAAAAATACCCGGAAACCTATTATTGAGAAAATAAAAAATTCACTAATGCTTTAACTTTGTCTTGACTTGTTTTATTCATAACGGTATACCTAAAACTACCAGTGAAGAATTAATGCTCAACTTATAAAGCACACCCAATATGGTTCAGGTAGTTGTCATAGACATGCCATAACTTCGCCATGATTGGTTAAAAACGATGGTGCCATATACTTGCTATGGAGAAATAAACGATTTTATCCGTAAACGGAACTAAAACGGCGAATCATTCAACAATGCAAAATGCCTTAGCCTAGTAGAGGTATTTTTATTCCCTTAATCTAATAGTGTTTTTGATAGCTAGTCATGTAAATTCCTAAAACTGGTCCAAAGATATTTTGTGTGAAATGAAAATAAAATTTTATAAATATAAATGTGTAACCTAAATAGATGCTAGAGCAACAAAAATGTATACACCCATTTACAATATTAGTGACATAAACAATACGCTGACGGTCGAATGCAGCACTTGGATGTTTGTTGTCTCTGCCAAGTAACAATATCTGGTAGAGACTGTATTGAATTTTAACATTGTGTCTATAAGAGATGATTTTGTGTAAATGTCAAGAGTTAGCGGGTGGGATGTGCAACACGTGCTGTGCTTCCGAGCCGCCCGTCACAATAACAAAATGAGAAGAAGAGACTATTGTGTTCGTTAGGTCTTCGCTGTTTAATATGTTGCCACGTGTTTAAAATTTCCGTTTTGTTTTACATCCTTGCAGGGCTTTACGATTTTTTTTTGTGTTGTCTGACAAAATTTCCATACTTTATACGGGCTTGTCGTGTTATGAAAATGCATTCCTTATTTTCGCACATGAGGGTCGCGGTTAATATTGTTGCAGTTTTTATTTTGTATAAAATATTACTTATACCAAGATCAATGAGGTAGCGATTCCAAGAATGCTATACGCCCATCATCGTTATCATTACTAACATCAGCCACAAGGCGTTCATTGCTGGATATGCATATTAGGGTGGAGTGAAACAGACGAAAAAAAATTTTTTTGCTCTTTTCAATTCTCCTGTATTATTAATTGGTGACCACATGTAAAAGCTTTATTCATGCAAAAAATTAAAGGTCTACGACTTTATTTTCAGGTGGCGCATTGAGTCAATAGTTTTAAAAAAATTAATATTTTTACTTGTAAGCCTACCATCAAAAAATATTTATTCTTACATGCTTTGCTTACAAATATACCGTTTGTAACATCGTCTAAGTGTGATATCGAACCTAAATATAGTATTTTCTTATAAAACTCTAATATATGCTTTTGAAATAGTGCCAAGGTTAAGTAAATTTTCATTAAAAATGCCAGAAACGCGTATAGAGATCCGGTGTCCTATGATTGGTAATCCAATGATATTCAGTGATATCTAGTTACCTACTTATTGTTATGTGATTAAACACTAATTATGGATTACAAATGAAAGGTAAGACTTGAATAATGGAAAGGTCCCTTCAGTCAAAGATTTATGTGAAATGATTGTTTCCGATATTGAAGCAATCTGGAGTAAAGCATCTATATCTACAATTACCCATCAACAAGTCGTATCTATGCTGATTTTATGTTATCAATAGTACAAGAATGTGAAAGAATTACGTAATGACTCCAAAAAGCAGATATTCTACGATGACTCAATAAATAAGTTGTTTCATATCGCAACATGTAAATGTTTATCCTGAGAACTACGTAAAGTGACTAAAGTAAAATTAGCTCGTTCTCGATGGTCAACTTGTGCTAACAGGACTTCGCTTTTATATTGGCACAGCTAAACCGACAAATAATTTGAAAGAACTGGCGATTTTCATCATGAAAGTTTACGCACCAAATTGTTTTATCAAGTCAAAATCCTATTGTAAGTTTGGTCCGTTTCATATCTTTAATATGGTCAAAGGAAGTATGTATTTTTCGAAATGACTTGAAAAGTGTTGTCTAGAATACTGTTCAAAGGAATGCTTTCTTCATGCACCCAGAAAATCTATTGCTGGCTATGTTACAAGATGATAAAGATGATGAAGAAAGTTCGTGAATTCCAGTTACCAAAACCATAAAAGATGCGACAAATTGTTATGATTTGATTTAATGGCAAAAGAGAAGATAACAGAACCTCCTGTAACAATGAAATACAGCGACTCGGAAGTTACTGCAAAAATTACGTTTGGAGGTAAATTGTTTGATATTGAGAAGTACCCTAGCTACACTCAAGCAGTCGAAAGGTGTGACAAACTTGTAACAGAAGCTGCGGCCTGTGTTTGTGGATTCGATGCTAGAGATGGTTTCATTTGTGCGCTAGAATAAAGTCCAGGCAAGAAATACCTACTTTTGACACCAAATCTCAGTATTTCCACCAAAAAGAAGACACTGGGACTTCAGATACTGAACACTAAAATGTTATTTTTATGGTAATTTAATATAGTTATTCATTGTACTAGTAGTTTTAAGTATAAATTCAATAAAATATATAGTATTATTATCAAAAATAAATGTTTATTCGTAACTCTTTTTTTTCTTATTTTTCTACCTTCATACCTAATGCGCCACCTCAAGATATTGAGTTAGAAAGCTGGTATTTTGCAAGAATACTTCCATTACGATGGATCACTGGTTGAGGAACCAGGAAACTTAAAATTCAGAAAAAGAAAATTTCACTCCACCCTAATGCATATGACCTTCTTAAAACAACCTAGAGCGAGATGTTAGAAGCGACCTGCAATCCAGCCATACCTGTCAGCTTAAATTATTGTCAGGTCGTCCGTCTACCTTGTTGGTGGACGTACAACGCCGTTTATCATTGCGTGGCCTCTACTCGAGTATCTTTTTGGATCAAAGTGCTATACGTTTAATTACTGGGGAAAAATAAAAACATACAATATTCTAAGCAGATAATGTCTCTTTCAAAGAGCATTTAAATTTTATTTTTGTACAATTTTTTTACACTCGAAAAAACAATACAAATAAGTATTGAAGGTTAATTATTAATATTAAGGGTTAAATTTATAAGAACGTTTTTTATGTAATCTGTTTACTCTCGTAAGCATAGTTTTAGTTGCGAAGATTCTACGCGATACGATGATGATTTAACGCTCTGAATTGTGTCCCTGTAGGCATTTTAAAATGTGTTTTATGACGATAGTGCCGTCAACCAGACAAGCGGTTTCCGTTCTGGAAGGTCGACGCACATTGACCGCGCCTGGTTATAAATTAACTGTCTTGATTTGTATACTGATGAACTACTACATATTGTTTCATATATTACAATTACTATAATATATACATGACTGCTTCGTTTCAAATAAATGATTGTTTAATTAACATTTACTCCTCTTTTACTGAAGCTATGTATTGTTTAAACTTATGTAATAAATAAATAATCGATTGTGATTTTCTAAAGATTTAAAGGTGATAAGTACTTATTTTAGTATTATCATAAAATAGATTTTGTTATAGGTGGTTCAAGACTAATAGGTAATTTAGTATTTTAGCTGTGATAATGGCTTATTCTGTTCAAGCTAACAGATCCAAACATTTTGCAAATAAAAGCGTTTGCATAAAGCTTGGTACATTTTGTTTTTCTATGAGATTATTAACAGTAATTGGACATCAGAAACTTTAATATGTAAAGGTACCCATCTATTTTTTTTTCAATGAACTAAATAGTGGCAGTGATTTAATGTGTCTGAAATTGATTTCATAAACTGCGATAGCCGTCCAAATACCCGTAGTGGAATATTATAACTGTCGCGTTATTTCTTTTTTACTGTATCAAAGTTAATATTATACAAACGAAATTAGTTTTTTTTACGAACCGCATTCATTGGTTTTTGGGCCGTATTGCGGTTATGAAGTTTTTGTAGATCATTCGTGGTATGCTTTCATTAATATTCTATAAAAAGTGTAAAGACAAATGTATTGCTTACAGAAAATTCATGAGGAGTGAAACCATATCCAATCGTATATCACGATCGGTCGTTTTGTACGTGCCTAGTTATTATAAGATTGCGTGCGCGAATTATTGGTACTGTGCAACATGCAATGTCGAATGAATATTTCACTACCGAATAAGCCAGAGCGTAGCGTTGAGGTGAGATTTAAAAGTGAAACTACGGTTTCAAATATACCTATGTCTGAAGGGGTAGACGGGGCGGGCACAAAGGGACACGAGTGGAAGCCCTTGTTCAACGAACTTTTATTGTTAAGACTTGCTTAATAACATAATTATTTCCAGACTGCAATTCTTTCGCTAATTAGGCTTTGAATAGAAAATGATATTTGTTGGCAAGAAACTTGGATCGTTAGGTTTAATATCCTTATTTGATTTTATTAATAGCGATTATACCGTTAGTATGTTGCCTTTTTACGACTTTCTTCTCGTAGGCATTATATTTTATTAGGGTTATCAAATAATATTTTGTAAAATGTTGAGGGCGCATTTCGAGAAAGACCTTTATTCATAACTTGGGCAAAGTCCCAGGAAACAAGAGGCACTTTAGGGCTTTACAAACACTGACTGAAGGAAATGCTTTTAGATCATATAAGATACATACGGGGATCAAACCTGTTTTCCAAATTCCACAAGCTGGTCTCTGTTTACGAAAATTGAATCTTTATATTAGACAATTTTAGTGTACCGTAGCAAAAAAAGTTATGGCTTCGTACATATTCGCGCTCCCACGATAGGATTTCCTTTGTCGTTAATATTAGAAACTACAAAGGACTTTGTTCCCACGACACAATGCGCGATCAGGAACAATTATTTGCGCACCACAGTGACGTTTGTCTCGGCGCAGGATGCCATGGAACCCACGATCTATCAGTCGTCCAACGGTTACTTGACCAATGTCACAGATGTCGATACGCAGTTTTACAGTAAATGCCATACGTACAGTTAGCTCAGTTGTAAGCGGACCGCTCTGCGAGCATGCATGCGGACTCAAGCCCACGGCACATGCTCGTCTTTAAGAAGGCTTTATGTATAATAACTTAAGTAATTGGCATTATAATGGCGAGGAAAAATATGGTGAAATTAATTATCCACCAATTAGTTTAAAGACACATAAAAGTACAATACTACAATGGGCTCGGCGTCCTGGACTCGAGCCAAAATTTTTATAGCAAAAGATGAAATCCGTGTCTGGTAACAATTATACAATGTATGTGGTCTGATCAGATGATGCTGTATAGCACTTTACTTTGTTAAAAAACAAGTGAACACATTAATTTCTTAATGTTCAATGTCCGTGCAGTTAATGTATCTATTGCATATCGCTTACTGAATTTCTCGCTCTATTAACGATTTTTTTAATAATGCTCTCTCTGGTACTAGTCACATTGTTTACGAAGTCTCGTGGTCGTTGAGTACAGTTAATTAACTATCAATCTATATGAGGCTAAAGTATAACAGGAAAATGTTGCTGGAATATAAATTAATTTCGACCGAACAGACGTTTAATACGTACTTATTTACGGCGTATTTATTTATCTATTAGCATACAATATGGCGTTCTCGTTGTACCTCCATGGGGAACAATGTCTAACTACATATTAATATTTTACAAGGCCACTTATTTAATCTGTCATTAAACTTATAAAACTCCTTATTTATGGTAATGCTTATAACAAATACTATTCATCAAAATGAAAAGTATTTGTTTATTGTTTGCCAATGCTTGTTGTATCTAATTATTTTATTTTCTCAACAATATTTTTGTGCGCTAAAACTGTGAAGCAAGCAACAAAGCAATATTTCCATAAGTCTCGGCTTAAGCATTTGGTTCGTTGCCAATTTCCTTGCGCAGCTACCATTAACAATAAGTTCAATGTCAACATGGGTGTACGATGCGAATCTTTGTTGTTTAAATAACATACACAACACATTAATGTATGTGAACAAGTGCACCGAGTATAAATGATATTTTCTCCCGATGCGCTGCGCTGGTCGCCGCGTTGCGTTCGTGCCGTGCTCGTGTCGGTGCGCCGGCCGATCTCATGCCGGTATGGCGGTTACCATGTAGCAGCAGGTAGTTCAGTCGTTACAAAGGTCATTGGGAAGTAGCACGCTGCACGGTCGTTTTTACAGTTCCCGATCTAGTGTCGAATCGAGCGCAAAGTATCATCATATAGCGTTCTCGGCGAAACCGCGTACACGCTTCTGGCAAAAAAAATGTGAGCCCACTAGTCGTTATTTGTAATGAAATATGCGAAACGCGACTCACAACCGCCTTAGTCGAGAATCGGGTGTGTTTATATGGTTGAGTCACAGTTACTGCGATGGCAAACCGCCAATGTGGCCGACACCGACTACCGAGCACACCGTAGTAGTAACAGACGCTGCGGTCAATGAAAATAGCTGGACATGCAGCACAGCTGTCATATGGACATTGAATTATGTATTAGATAAGTATTTCACGTTCATTACGTATACGTAAAACTTGAAAGCACCTTTTCTCATATAAAGTTAAGACGAAAATAAGTAAAATACTAGTACTAAAAAAGTCAACAAAAGTAAATTACCGGTACCCATGTCGACAAGATTCAATGCTGAATACGTTAGAAGTTGACTTAAAGTAACAGGTTGTGCCTATCCACAAAGATAAGTCAATAGAAAGTGAACGTGGGTGCAAGATTGGCAGCGCAGCCGCACGTAGAGTTACACTGGTTCGGAGGAATGACGTCAGCACTGAGCCGTTTGCTCCTCCCGCTACCCGCGCTCATCTTATCCATACTGGTGACAAAACATCAGCTGTGATATAACTTATTGATGATTCACTACGTCGACAGTTTTGTGTGATCGTAACGAGAACATTTCACCTGCCTATTGTGTACTTTTAAATTTATATTGATGGAAATATGACTTATGATACGATTAGTGGATTATTGATATAAAAACAAGTTCCTAGTCTTTAAATTCCTTTTATTTCTGAAATCAGAAAAGAGAGACGCATTCATATTTAATTAGACAGCTAATGATTTGAATTGCAACGTAAGGTCGGTTCTGCAGTTTTAATTGGCGGAAGAACGGCAATTTGGATCATAATTATTTTCAATTTGTAGGTGAATCGTGCCAAATAAATATATTATTATAGTGTACTCTCTATCAAAATTATAATTTGCGCTTAGTATGTAGATAGTAGTTCCCTATAGATGCATTCGTGTCCTCGGCCTGAAAATACAATATGCCATTTGGAAATTTACTGTGCCACTTTTTGTCCGCCAGTGCAATCTCGTGTGAGCGGTTATCTATCAATCAACTTTAGTACGGACGGTGCTTACTTTATTTCTTTTAGAGTACATACATATTTTTAAATGATCATCTATCTTTTTTGTGCCACCGGTGACTAAGATTCAAATAGAGTCTGACTTTCTACTTAGACATACCCATACGAAGAATTGAATGCTGTAGAAGGTAAAGACCTACATTGAAAAGTTGTCGCGATCTGGGAAACCAATTTCATGATCGTCAATATAAAAAAATTATATATCAAGATCTAAAATCGCGTTTTTTATAAAAACAATAGTTGATTTCATCAGCATTTTTGCGTAGTTAAAAATAAATAATATTCAGTATTCTGCAGTATTCGTATCAAGTGTTAGGAAATATTAGGTACTACTTTACCGCATGCCATTGCTCTATACGTATAATATGATAAGTTTATACGTTTCAACGTATGTGCTGCCTTAATCCGCAATCATTTTGCTTTACGTAAGTAAAGGTTCGCTTATCACAGTGTCGACGAGGTGACGCTGGTAGAAAGCGATTTTCAAGAACAATTACGCAACACACTTCGGTTACAATTCATTAAAAATATTTTAAAGTAAGATTGTGTGTCTAGCTCCAGCATTGCCTCGATACATGCACTTGCTAAGTTAAGACAAAGGAACATTAAACAAAAATCGATTTAAAATTGTAGAAGCAAGATTAGTCCACGCAAAAACGACAGAGCGTGCCAAATCTTTAATTGGTTTTCACCTAATTGATTTCAACACTGTATAGTTCGCGTCACAATAAATTTATTTACTTTTAATTATTAAAACACGGTCACTGTAGATTATATACCCATATTAAATCTTGACTACTTCAATTATATGGTAAGTTTAAAAGTTATTGGTGACATTTTAATATCGTTCAATTTAATGCTTGAAATGGAAATGATGCTTTACAAAATAGTGAATGTGCATATCATTACAGTGAGAAGTTCATATCTCAAGTAACCGTATTCACGGTGGATTATAAAGCCGCAGCACAGTAGCATCCCGTCATAACATTTGCCACATAACAAGACATGATATAACTTCACTAATGCGCTGGTTTGTAATGTTGATCTGTTTATCTGTAGCTTCTAGCTAATGTTATTGCTTCCCTCGTGAGAGCGAGAGAGAGCGCTGCCGAGTCGTTGGTATAAAGTAAGTGTGTATAGAATAGGGGCTCATCATATCATGTAGGTCGGGTGCCCGAGCGCAGTTCTTCGTTGTATGCGTGTGACTCACATAACGCTGATTGGCTCATCCGGCTCCCTGCAGACATCTCAACTCTTTAACTAGACATACTTTTTATTTTTTATGTTTTAATAACTACTGTGTCATCTGTTTACGAGGAGCGACTATGTGAATATTTATCGTCATCGAATAATCTGGGTGTTCGCAATCAGTTTGTGATACTTATATTTGATAAGCCAATTTCACACAATCGTACCCTTGTGATTTTGTTAAGACGCGATAAAAATATTATGTTATCGCATTTAAAGATGGGAGTCGGAAAGTAAATTTATCATGTCTGGAACATTTTAGAGCAATCATGTGGCAATGGTGTGCGCAGGCGCATAGCGTCGGCCGTTGCGGCTTAGCTGCGGGCGGAGTAACTGCCTCACTTATTTGTTTTTATGTTTTTTGCTCCCCGCATCCCTGCTAAGTGCAAATGCAAATGGTTCTCGTCTCGTTTACAAAGATGTTTTATACAATCCAACTGAATATTTATTAAAGTACCATTATTCTGTTTTACATCTGGACACCTTCGCTGAGAAAATAAGTAAAACAAAAGATGTGTGCAAAGAATATTTCAAAGTTCCTGAGACTAAGCTTGGAAGTCGAAAGAAACTTTCAGTGTGTAATACAAAAAAAAGAATATAAGTTCTAGTATTCTCATACCTATATATTTAGTTCATCGTTGAAATTGATGGATATTTTGGGTAGTTTTAATTTAAAGGAATTGGCATTTTAAGTTATACATGACCGTTGCTAAAATTACGCTTGTGTCGTTGATACGCATGTGACGGTTTCGCATTAGCCTTAATGTGATGCATGAATAAACATCATTTGCTTTTGCATTTTTTTCTTTGTAATTAATATCTACTTACTACATTATCTGCGTACATTGGTAATTGATTAAATTATTTATCTTTTGATTTCAATTTCTAAGGTCCTTTACTCTTAAAAATCCCTTACATCGAAAAACACCCCATTTTTCATTTATTTCGTATGAAAAAGTCATGTTAATAAGTAATGTACTATAGTTTAAATCTATTGAATCCATTCAATGGAGCGTGTCTAATATACAAGGTGTTAATTAAATGTATAAAGCTAATTGCACCGGAGCAGCTTCCTGATAGCGATCAGAAAGTAAAACAGCGTGGGCGCTGGATTTTCGCCGATCAACCTACGTGTTTGGATCAGTAAGGCTGTAAGGTGAGTTGTTGACCTGCAGTTGCACTCTGCAGTCAAACCAGTCGGTCCAGGAGTCGGCCGGTTTGCGGTGCCTTGCCCGGTCCTCCTGCGCACCTCACACTTCCCTCGTTGTAAAACAATAAACACAACAATACTACTTATCGATAAATTAATATTATCTACGATACGGTTAATCACTGTGCGAGTGATAGTATTTGCCTAATGAGCTAACTTTTGTTCACTTTTGGGACAAAAAATGATATTGTTTTCATTATCAGTTTACTTAAATAAGGTTTTTTGCCTGTTTATAAAATATAAATACAGTTACTACACATCTGTGTAAACAAATACACACACGAGTCTCTAATCTCGAGCTAACTTATCGGATGAAGTCCGTTTTGTGTCCGGCTCGGGATCACGTTATTGCAATCCTAAATAAATAAAACTTTTAGAACGGTCCCCATATTGAGTATGTATGATGTAGGGAGTTTCTCTCGGGTCCGGTGCGGAGGCGAGTCGAGTTTGTTATCTGTATCTTATTTCTATTTTCAGAAATCTAAGGGCAGTGATAAACTTGAAATGTAAACAACTGATTAGTACTTATCTCGTCAGGAAATGTTATCTGACGACAGTTAGTTACTGATCAATTTCCTAGTCAACATTTCAACGTCCCGACGTGGTGCGATTGATCAAGCCGGCTCGTTACTGCTTACCTCCTATTTACAATATTTATGGTCCCCACTTAAACGTCGACACATAGGTATGAGTTTCCATGTTAATTAGAGATCATATCTTGGTGTCCCGTTAATGTCGCACGCACCTATCTTGATCGGGTGGAGACGAGGGAGAAAGAACGTGACCCGTTTACCGGCTCACGTGTCGACCTAATGTCATTCATACTGACCTGTCTCTCTGCAAGGTCGTTCATTGTAATTCGATAATACATGCAGTCTTACTTTCATCCAATAACACAAAAGCAAAAGCCAGTGAGTTATTAAGCAATGATAGTACAACTTCGCACTAATATGACTGCATGTCTTAGGTATGAAGTTAATGTGGCTTAGTGTTGATTTAATCCTTTCAATATTATCTCGTTGGATAGACGCGTAGCAATTTTATCCTGCAGCGCGAACGAGTGCGCCAGCGCACGCAGCCGCTCGACGCACGACACGAATAATAAACCAAGCTACTTCCTGCCGAACGATAAGCGCTTCATACATAACATATCACATCACACAATACGTTACTCACACAGGCACACTCTTGTCATAGCTAATATACATAATATTTTAGCTAGTAACGTCTACAGCTCGAACAGTGGATACCTCCAGTTCATACTCATGCGTGCCTTTTGTGTTTGACATAAAAGTATATTACTTTGTTCACTACACTTTGAATACTAACATTATTTTTATTACACATATAAGTGGCCATTCGTAACTATCCATATTGCCATGTACATAAAGATTAAAATTAAATGCAATATAACGTTAGCAATCGAAACAATATGGACGTATAAAAGAATTTTTAATAGGCGTACGTGATTGTCGTGTAGTTGGCAGTAATGTACTGGTTGCTAAAGTACTTGAACGTACGCCATTGGCTTCGAGCTAAAATTCGAGGTAAACTTCCTCACTGGAGTTAATTAGCGGTATAATAGTGCACGACAAAGTTCACTCACGGGAATTGTTTTTTTTCTCCAAATCATATTCGTATATACGCAAATGATTTCGTACTGTGTGAGTCATTAGGTTCTGCGAAGTTAAATATATTTTCAGAAGCGTTCGACGACAACATCAATGCGAAATTGCAGCGGAGGAAACGAATAGATAAGATAAGCATGTGTGACTCAGTTTGTCTGAAAGGTCCTGTTTGCTACTACCCATTTGAATAAATTCCAGTATTTATTCGTCACTATTATTTTTATTTTTCCGTACGGAATGTGATGAAAGGTGATTAAAGGCTATTACGGATACTTTAGTGCATTGTTTATTCATACGATAACTGTAGTCCTAATCACGGTGACTGTTTACCTTGGAAGTCCATTACCGTTTTAACGTCATTATGTTGACTCATTGGTGCTCGGTTATGCACCTAACTCTGTAGTAAATTATAAAATTCTTCGAATTGTGTCTGAGTAGAATGCACAGGAATTTGTAACAGTCAGTTAAGCAGTTTTTATTCATATAGGTAAGTCTTTTAGTGAGAAAGTAACTCACGTCATTAAATATTAAAAACTATCATACGAAATCATTTTGTATGAAGTAAAACAAAGTATTTTAATAATTGCTTTTTTCAAAGATCAGATCGATGAATATGCACACAATAATTAATCATACTACAGAAAAAAGAGACAATCAGTAGGAGATGATTTATATTTACAATTCGTGGCATGGTACCGGTAATAGTAAAAAACTATGATTATTTGTTTTCAAACAGGAGACTAATTACCTGACGGCTGGTGCGGTGACGCTGGCACAATTCTGGCATACGAAGCGATAGCTAAATGTAGTGAATATTATTAATTGTAAAGAATACGCAATAGAAGAGCAGAACATATCATTGCCATTAAGTCTGATAATAATATCAATTACACATGAAGTAAGGTATGCGGGATGATAATAAATAATATTAGC
Source organism: Cephonodes hylas (assembly GCA_030295005.1). NCBI lineage: Eukaryota > Metazoa > Arthropoda > Insecta > Lepidoptera > Sphingidae > Cephonodes > Cephonodes hylas. The sequence goes on along the minus strand of AP025362.1, from coordinate 8,808,225 downwards.
AAGTTTAAAACGGATATGTTACCCTATTCGTTCACATAGAAGCGACCTTCACTGTTAAAAAAATGCTTTATTTCAATGTTATCAAAGACTGTGCAGCTAATCACCAAAAATTCATTGGTAACAATAGTATGTGTAGGTGCACAGCACAAGCTCCGACTTCTAGTAGGTACTACATTTCTACCGGTCTTTATACAGATGAGAACAGTACATGGCGGTATGGTCAAATAAATATCACTTGTACACACGAAACGGATATCTTATTTTAACATGTATTAGCCTAATTCGTAGCTATGTTGGCACTAAATGAAAATTGCCGCTTGTGGGCGGCTCTTGAAGCCGCATGAATGGCTTACCTGACGTCTAATAGTACATTATTGAATAAATTGGAAAGGCAATTTTAAACATAGCCTTTGCCTTTTTTATGAAGTGTTTCAATTAACTTGCCTTTTATGTTATACGGCTTAATAAATCTTTTTTATAGGTTATGAACTTTTGCTATGGAACTGTATTAGAAATTACTTGTATGAATTAATTGATTAGTCTAGTAAGTAGAAATCATAGTTCTTATTAGTAATGATGTCCATTAAACTTGTCGTTCTGATCGAAATTTTGAAATTATACCTTAATAAAGTAATTAAGCCAGAGTATAAAAAAATATTATGTGTATGTATCTATATTTATTTTTATATATTTATATATATATCTTAGATATTTTATGTATATTTTTATTATGAATATATGTTTGTATCTCTTTGTTTTTTTTCACACCAACCATACTTCATCTCTCCACCACCCTAAGGTAGACTGGTAGAGAATGCCACCGGCATTAAGTCCGCCTATATACAGTTTTGTATATGAAGTATTTTAAATAAATAAATAAATAAATAAATTATTTGCGGTATACAATGTCAAAATCGTAGAAAATAACAGAAATCAGTGTCGTCGTAGGTTAAGGAAGAACTGGATGCAGGATAAATAAATCCTAAAGATCAACAGTAAATCTGTTGTACTGTAGATATTATATTTTTATCCACAAAGGAATTGCTGTAAATTCTTGTTTTGCGAAATCTGAGCAGCGCGAATAAATAGCTACTGAATATATTACTTTAATGACTATGTGAATCGTATCACCCAGTTCTCTGGTTCAAACCAAGATGAAATACATTACACGATTCTACAAGGTGCTAAATTTACAACGTCGGCAATTATTGTAAACCCGTTCAGTGTTGCAGGTTACAAAGTCATGTTCGCAAATAGGCATTCAGTCCGATACGCCTAGTATTTGTGCTTATCTATATATAAATTATAAATATATATTATATATAGAGCAGATAAAAGTAAAATTTATTGATTACCGCTATAATTCTATCGAGACACTTTAATGTACCTACTGTCAGATTTTTTTCAAATCATGCACTGGACGTAATATAGCCAATATCACTGACTCTATGAATGAGAACGTCTAAACTACGTGTGTTATTGTTCGTTTTGTTGCACGAGAGAGTGTTGCAAATTCGGTAATTGTACCATTGTAGAAAAAGGGTATGAGGTGCAAGAACAGGTTTGGTGACCGCAAAGTGCTGGCGGCAGTAATGAGGCCGCGATGACACATGTCTAACGGTAATTCGATTTTTACACGGGTAATACGCGTGCGCGCCTCATGAGCGGTAGGAAAACCATAACAACAAAACACAAAGAGCTATTCTATAACGAATCTTTATTGTTAGGTGTTATACGTTATTCAAGGTCAATATATGCTGAAATGTATAATTTATGAATATTATTCCGTTTTCACATCTTTTTAACAAATAAACGGATGAACAAAATGCACGCAGGAAATGGTCATTTGCATATTTGTTTATAAGTCGATTAGCGTGTAAAGTGGCGCCACCGCTAGTGATTTCTTTATCGGTGTCACTGATACGAGAACATGAGCGGGATTTATTTGACGGCACTACATTTTGTGGAATTAATTTATATAATGTAAAGCATATTGGAGTTGATAAGCGTAGTGACCTATTTCGACAGATTGCGATGACGTCTGGCGACGGAGCCTGATAATCTGTCATGTAACAGACTCGTCGGCTGGTGGTGTCGGTGTGTTGCAAGCGATTGGGCTGCACAATAACATTATACATGCGCGCCGTCGAGGGCTTTCAATTGATATATTTTCGAAACCGGTCTTCGTTTTCATAACACGCTCTGTATGTCTCGATCTACAACCTCCTCTGAACAAATTGCAATCGCTGAACAACTCATATGTTAACTATTATTCTATTGATGTCCGCACGTCATGCAGGCAATTCATTAATTACTTCACAGCATGTTACCCAACCTTAATGAAGTAGGTATGTAAATTTCATGATGTGATTACTTTTATCTGGTTAATAAGTTTTGCAATGAAATATATTTTTCACTAATTTGAATCAACGTAAATTCCATAAACTTTTCCACGTAAAGTTACAAAGGCTATTTTTAAGGATAATAGATTTTCAATTGTTCATTGCACCTTATTTCGCAGTCAGCGGCTTAGGTTTTTACATATGCTTAGTTTAATAGCCATTAGAAAAAAAAACACACATAACGTTTGATAGATACAACAAAAGTTTCAAGACATCCCATATAGATATTTAATAATGTCGACAATATTTTTACACGCACAGGGCACATGGTTAAGTCGAATACTACATATAAATTGGCATCATAAAAAACACATGCGTAAAGGGGCACTTAGTTACAGCGCACACGGGGCAGAAGTCAAATTGGGGTGAAGGAGCAAACAACCGAGATTACTGCATCACTGATGTGATGCTCATCGGAACGCCGAACGTTGTGGTTCCGTCAAATATTTTACAGATACGTTAGGTATCCAACTGCAGATATTTGTAGTACAAAATTGTTTTACCAGTGTGTTATAGGTATTTCATAAAGCAAGGCACGTCGAATTCTTCGTTTATGTGTCATTGCCAGTTGTTCGTTTTCTTACAGTTGAAACACCTAGATCGATATTGATCTACTGCGTGTAGTTACTAGCAACGTTGCACTAGATATCTCCGGCGTATATAGCAAGCCTAATGTAAATTGATTGACACGCTTTTTAAGCGGAGCTGGTGCTCGCGTGGCGTGTATTTTGGGCGTAATGGCCGCACTGACGTAAACCAATTCGGCGGACGTGGGAAGCACCGCGAAATCCTTGTGTTTGTTGATGAATAGTTTTATGGTGCATTGGGAAACAATTTCAACATATCCAGACAAAATTATAAAATACAATATATTTTGTTTTAATACATTCACGGAAACCTTGGAAGCCGTAATGTAGGTGGAAACCTCTAGGTAATGGCCGACAGGCTCCGACAATAGAACAGTAATGTGTCGATTGCAAAATAAATGATATAAAAATCTCACGCTACATGATTTCTTTCATTAGAGTCGCGATATTGTTTATTATCAACAAAGGTCGTCTGAATGAAAACAAAAAGAACGTAGAGAGTCATTGTATCTGAACAAAGCGTGTGAACTTCAAGTTGAAAGTGTGTGTCTGACAGCGAGGGGTAACGCTCAACATGAATCCAGTAACAACTGTGTCAGAAAATACCTGGCTTTTGATAATAAAGCCGCTAGTACATTACTTCGATCATTTAAACATTAATAATTAACATAGAACTAATTAATAGACATTATTAGGACCACTGTCACCGCTATCTATCGCAAAGGTTTTCTCCTTGTATTATTTAAGGAGGTGTTATTAGACTCGAAGCATGTTTAAGCTCCGTATGTTAAAGGAACGTAGTGAGAGAAGCCGCAAGTCATTGATATAATAACTTGTAATGTTGAATGTAATTTGTGTCTGTCACGACGGAATGTTTCGCCGTCTGTCATGTCCAGGATCTAAGTTTATTTCGATAAGTGAGACATCTCTATAGGTAGATATTTCAGGTCACCGTTATTCAACACACTATACAGAAACGTTTTATTTATTTGTTGATTTTCCTTAAAAGCATTTTATAATTCATTGTACCAAGAACAGATGACCTTGTTTCTCTAGAATGCTTCATGAGTCCAAAATAAATATCCGTAATCCGTATCCCCAATATATTCACCTATGATCAGTTTGATGTCTTAGAATTAAATACCGAGAATTTTAGAGAGAAGATCGAATTTATTACACACTGAGGTGGTTATAAATTGGCAGTAGGTACTGATAAATATGTATAAATCTAATGAAACCATTCCGCGTTGGAGGGTTGCATTCATTGAGAGTCCTCGGTCACCGAAGTCCGCAAAACATTAGCATAATCCGTTATTATGTCAGGAACATAAGTTATACTGTTAAAAGGAATGAATTAATGAAATATAAATAAAGAGCTTGATGTAATCTAATTAGAAGAAGCACGAGTAGAAAAATACTTATGGCGTTAAGAAATTTAATAGAATATAATAGAATTGTAATAAGCTTTTGACATAGGTGAATCGTTTGAAGTCCTGTGTATCTAAACGAAAAAGTAGGTTGATGTGTTTGTTTGCGTAGACCATGAGGAGATATTTATTTTCATTCGGCCGCGGCCGCGGAGTTAGCATTTCACATCTGTTACGTATTGTGAGATAGCAATAATATTGTAACGCAGCCCATATTGTGTGCTTTTCTTTTTAGATCTAAATTATTTTAGTTTGCTTCACTGTTAAAGTATATGTGGAGTAATTATACGTGTGAGCATAAGTTGGCAAATGCGTCATGTACAATTACATGCTTTGGTACCTGTTTTAAAAGGTCTTGCATTGTGAAACTTATGCGTTTTATCAATATTTTGTATTGTGAAAACGTTAAAGAGGTCGCAGTGCGGTTTGGTCATTTTTTTTAAAGAATTCTCTGTTACATAATATTTGATATTTTATCGCTGTTTAAAGGACTCGACGCCACGTTTACTCCAACTGTGTGCATTTCGTTCATATTTTGCAGTCCGAATGAGTAGCAATCAGTATTTTAGATGCAACAGGTTTGGAAGACGAATTTGTTTCACTGAGTAGAATGAAATAATTGAGGATACAAGTATACCTCGTTTCTTCTTGGTCTTTATCAGTAAAGTGTTCGTAAACATTGCGCGAGATTGGTTCAATTTGTCTCGCGTATCGAAGGCTGAACTGGACTAGTGGGACGGATTAGGATAAACCGAGTCAATGGCCGGGTCACGTGGCTATTTTCGTTCTACTCCTTTCGCGCCCGACGCCTGATGCCCCTCGCCTTCCGCTCCCTTGTTTAAATTACCCGCAACAAACTAATTTTGGTGACTAATCTCTTGAACAATGAAGACCTTTCGACGGACGTTTTTTCTTTGAAAGACCATAATTGTTTCATGTTTATGAATAACACATTTCATTCCCTTTAGTACTTCCAGGAATCAGTTGCGATATTCACTTTTTTATTGGTTATGTCTGCTTAAGGGGTTTTTGTTAAAGCAACTTCGGTTTTGCCATTTCTTCAAGTTTGTCTTATAAGACAGTTTTTCATGACGTATGTTAAGTAGGTATGTATGTACGTGCATTTTATAATATGCGAGTAAAGTATGCGACTATTCTACATCGTATTATTATGACAATAATAACTGTCGAAGCATAACATCGTGATTCTCCGTTTATTGAAATGACCTTGCAAATGTGTAATGTTTAATTTTCCACAATGAAGGCTCTTTTAGAACGAATTAATATTTTTGTTCTATTTAGTGACGCTGAGTGCGCTATTCCATAACTGTAATGGGTAGATTAGACTATATTAGTGTGATTAATCAACTCGTTTATGAAGTAGTATTTATTAAGCAGAGAAGAGCTGGCGAGCCACACCCGAGCGGCGCCCGCCCAAACAAACACTGCCTCACTGAACACGCCTATATTGCATGCATACGCTGATTATATCACACATCTATAACGAAACAGTATAAAATTGTTAAATTCCTTTTGGAATGTGTTACGCCAACGATCAACTTCCTATGTAATTAATGTGTTCGATGTTACGAGAGGATCTTTTTTGCTTTATGATATCTAATTGTACGATGAAATGGTAGAAATATTTAATAAATCTAGTGGTAGAGCTATGCCACATAGTAAGATAAAGCTGTGGTATGAATAAACTTGATCCACAGTTGATGGAAGTCCAGGTTGGTAGTGGTTGAGTATTTGATCGAGCGGCAGCGATTTCATTTCTAAGCTGAATACAATATACCTAATGACCAACAAGGAACAAGTTGGGTAGGTATACTCTTTAGCAAAATGACTTAATTTTCTTGAATACTAGGAAATACGTAGTTGTTTTTTTTCCGAATTATTTACCACAAAATGCCAGAGTACGATTTTGATGTCCTTGATGGAAACATATCTTATCCTGATATTGCTATAATGTACCATGAACATTGCTAGTATAAATGAGACCAAGAAATATGATTTAACACCAAAATTTGAACTAAAAATCTGCAAACTACATTCGCATTTTTGTTTCATTTGATACTATGCATATTTCTCTTAATAATTTCTTTTACATCCAGCAATGAAGTTGTCAAAAGAGCCGCTTTACTATGTTTAGGTATTTAGAATACTAAAATGAAAGGAAAAGCGCGTATATTTTTTTTGATGTGAAGAAATAAACACGAGAGCACTTGGTGTTGTCGTGCGGAAACCAGTTTTATGAGGGAGTGGGCGAAAAAAATATTTATAAACTTTCGAAGGTCCCTTATCGCTTTCCTCGGGCTATGATTACAATATCTAGGTTAACCCAATAATAATATCGTAAATCCGAAAATATTTTATGTTGTTGTAAAGTGTTAACATTAGGCCACCTGCAGATAAGAAGGTCAACGAACTTCGAAACAAAGAAGTCCTTCCTGGTGGAATCGAGCTCGTTGATGTAAATTTAATGCATCGTTGATAATTTTCAATGGCAATCGTTTGAAAATATTTGAAGTAAGATCGAAGTGATATTAAGATTCAATAAGTTATGAGAATACCTATTAAGTAAATCCATTACCAAAGTCCATATTCTGAAATACGTATTGAATAATTTTCATTATTTTACGAGGAATTGCATGACGTAATTCAACATTGATACAGAAATTCTCTGCTTTTGGGCATTTATTGGTACTTTAACACAGATATCGATATAAGATCGAAACATACGATTACAAATGACTGGATTGGCTAAATAACAAAATGCTATAACTGAAATTTATGTACCTAAAAGCGGCAACATTTGTCCGTTTTAAAACGTTACTTAAAGGAAAAAAATACACTTGTGAAACGTATATCTGCCTACAGAAATGTATATCTGCCTATCCCTTCAGGGATATACCACTGAGGGTGTATGGACGAATGAAATGTATGTTTAAAAAAAAAAAAAAACGCGAAGCGAGCTCTACAATGTTTATTGAAACGTGTTTGTTATGTTCGTAGGAAAGCACTTGAAGTGATGCTGACACCAGCGTGAGGGGCTTGCGTCTGTGATGCGAACATGATTTGTCACAGGTTCGCTTCGTGCACAAATCAACGCAAATTAAAAATACATTGCGGTCAAATGTGAATGCATACAAAAAATACAGTCTAACTCTGTCTGCTTCCTTACTTATAAATAAAACTTCGCAGTAATTATCTTTAAAAGGCAAAATGTCACTCGTAATTTGTACTCGTTGGATTATCAGAAAAAACCGTCATTTATTCGCAGAAATTGTGAGATTAACAGTCGATATTTGTGAAGAAGTAACACACTAACGGCATGACGGAAAGGATAAAGGCGGATCATTATAAACCAATAAACGAGAAATAATAGTGTCTATTTCACGTCGAGTCGAAAGCTTTCACTGGCAGAAGTGTCGCGCACCGCACATGCCGTGTAATTACTTGTAGTTTGTTGAGGAACTTGCGGGAATTCACTCGACGAAATGATGTATTGTTAGAACACAATCAGGCTTATACAACGGTTTACTCAAACGTAACTGAATAATAAGCTAAACTACGGTATCGTCAACGTACTGCTGCTCTTGTTACGATCGAATATTAGATATATGTAGTGTGTAGTTTCGAACGTAATATAAGAATTCACTAAGACCAATGTTAAATTGAATGCTAACGTTTAAATTTAAGCCAAACGTATCAAGAATAATGTTTAAGCTCCAATCATAATTTCAGATTGCGTCACAGAAAGTAACAGTTAGGAATATGATCATAAGTAAATAATTGGTCGTAAATTATTGAATGTGACTTTTTCATTAATTACATTAATCGGTTATTTAGATTAGTTTTAGTGATCCTACAATGGAATAGTTGTGTGATAAAACAATCAAGACTTTTACTATTTACATATACTACTTTAATCTTTATATATATATTTATATTATAATGTAGAGTTACTGTTAGTAAAAACGCTTTTTTTTTACTTTTATATTTATAAAGTGATTTCCGTGAAAACGATTATTGGGCCATGACTAATTAATATAATTTGTTATCCTGTTCGCGATAGAGTATCCGGCTGATAACGGAGGCTGATTCCACGCGGAGGAAGTAAATTGACAAATCTAGTTTAATAAAGTCGGTTGCCACGCCACTTGTAACGTTAAAACGCGGTGCAAGTGTGGTATGGTGGTGTCGAATCTAGTACGGCGATACAACTTTACTACTGACACCCGATGAGGAATGTTGATAGACTAGTTGAAGACTTGCTAGAACAATGAGTCTTTGCCATTATAATAGGCACTAAGCATTGCTTACACATGTCCGTTGTGCCTTTTATTCTTGTTTTCCAAGCGTATTGAAACAACAAAACCGAGTGTTCATTTTAAAAACAAGTTGCGAATATCTTTGCTTATGTTGAACAAAAATAACAGAGTGGCTTTTCAGACGCGAAGGAAAAATTAAAAATAGCAATTTACGTTGAGAGAGTCTAAGTAACACATAAATATGGAAACGTTTAAAGACTCGTTTTAAGGTACGCCAATGTAAGGCGCACTGACAGGGCTTACATCCTGTGGGAATTAGTGTTTATTTTTTCTTAATGTTGCTTTATTAGTTACACGAAAATGACTAGCATAAAAATATTATTTATATATCTATACTAATATTATAAAGCTGAAGAGTTTGTTTGTTTGTTTGTTTGAACGCTAGGATCTCAGGAACTACTGGTCCGATTTGAAAAATTCTTTCACTGTTAGATAGCACATTTATCGAGGAAGGCTATAGGCATATAACATCACGCTACGACGAATAGGAGCGGAGCAGCAATAAAGAATGTTTCGAAATCGGGGACATTTTTTCCTTCTTGTGAGCTTCCGCGGCGTGCGCTGCGAAAACGGTTAAAGTTTCGCTAAAATAATGTTTGAGAGTAATGTTCCTCTTTAAAAGTTCTAAAAAAAAGTCCGCGACAGCATATGTCTATTTTTTAAGGTTGGCTCACTATAATGTTTTTTATCCTAACCAAATTTATTTAAAAAAAAAGTTTTATTTGTGAAGGGGTTTTTATAAATATGATATTAATCCTTATCCAAATAAATACTAAGATATTGCAATTTTAAAATATTGATCAAGCGCGCAGTAATGATGCACAAGGCGCCGAACGACGCGTTACGGTTTCACGTTTGAACAATTTGACCGAATTGTATGAATTTTGGTATGGACATAAATAGGACTCTGAGAAGTAAAATAGACTACAACTTATTTTCCTTCTGATCTCAACCCTGTAGTCTACGCGGATGGAGTTGCGAGCAAAAGCTAGTTTTTTAATAAAGTTATACTTTAATGTAGAGTCTTTTTAGTTTTAGTCTAATGAAGATATTGTTATAAAACTTCGATTTGACTTCCAATGTTATCCAGTATAACGTAGCCACATGGGAAACATTCCGCATCACAAATACAATGCATTCGTTAGCAATGCATAACGTATTCTAAAGCAAAAAATAATTTGTTTCCCAATTAGCGTTTGGCCAGAATTGGATACATAAAAATGAATATCATTGTAAAGCTGAGAGCCGAATACTTTATATGGGTTTAACTGGCGAGTGGGCGGCTGGCGGCCGTGAGCGGCGGCTTGCGCGATTAGCCGACTGGCAACGCTTGGCACTGGCACGGGCGGCAGCTTCCAACGCCTTATTGCGACACTACTTATCTACAACACTAATTATTGTTTTCATATTTTCTATTTGCTGCGCGTCACTCTCAAAACATGTCGTTTGCGCGGTAAGTGCTATCTACGATCTGTTGCTCAATTAATGCCTATGATTATTATTTCATGTATCGAACATGTGGTGTTTAACTCCATTTTGCGTGTCATTAAAACATTTTCAACAGGGATGCGAAGTATACGATTTCCACGTAGACGTTAAAGGTTGATAAACAGAGCGGCCGCACACGGGAGCAGTGTGGAGCTAATTACAAAAAGCTGTTGATTCGTCAATCAGTGCAGCGCGTTAGTGCTCCGTCCCAGATTGGTGATAGCTGCGGCGCGATCCCGACAGTTGCGTATTGTGCGCATTGTACGACCCTCGGGGTGAACGCTCTGCCGGGAGTCGTCGACACGGCGTCGACACACCACGATAATTACTGTCGCTTCGTCCCTACCTAAACCCTGCGTGCCCTTCGACCAACAGCTGCCTAACTCCTAGCGCGTCAACGCTAACTTCGCTAATTGATACACTTCTCGATCTCCGACTGCGCTGTTTTAGTCCAAGGCCGCATTTGCAATAGAATGAATGCGAATGCAAATCATGATCGTAGCACATGCCTCGTTCGATGTATAGTTCTGTTCGTATTATATCATCGTAATGGATTCGTTCGATTACTCTACTGCGTATTGTGTACGCTTTCATAGTTTTTATTGTTACAAAGAAATCGTCAAATATGTTTTGTCATATATTACAGAAACTAAAAGGAAAAAATATATGTATGTGAAACTATAAATAACTAAGTATGAGTTATCGTTTTTTGTGAAATACATGACCAGCTGCCAGCTACATCATTACTAGAGAAAAAACACTACTAAATGAATATTGTGTCCCAATAACTCCGTTTCGTCGAAATAGTAGGCTAAGGTGCATTTCTAAATCCATATCTTGCAGTGTTTAAGTCCCACGTCTTTACGATTTACATAATTTATTCCGTTCGGTACAAAAATATGACATAACAAATCCCCCAATGAAAGAACAAAACTGTTCATAATATTTTATCAAATATAAGAAAGGTATATTTATTTTCGTAATAGCGGCCGATGCCAATTCCCTACAGCAACCGTCTTATAAACTATTAATATTACTTCGCACGAGTAACCCACCGTTCCAAGGTATAAGCTATATAGTTAAATATTAAGAATAGTGAATAACATATGAAACACACTCGTATGGCAGTAGATATTAGAGTAGTATTATAGTTTATCTATCTACAATTTGACTAGTTCACTAAATCTAGACCAAAAGAAAAATACTGTACGGTGTTTATTTAGGACAGTATCTTTTTATACAAATTTAAATTGTATGAAATTCTTCGGTTTTGGCTACTCGAAAATTACAATTATGGTAATTTAAGACTGCATGAGACTTGAAAACACTGGTTTATGGCTAAATGGTACTCTAAGTCCTTTATTTCAGTTACAAAATTAAGCTTGCATAATTTCGTTATTATCCATTGGACATTTTAATGCTGAGAGATAACAAATAAATATTCAGGATTATTAACTTAGTATGATTAAATGGACAGTATTCTACGTATGTATGTGTTAGAATGTTGGGTACAGGCCTCTTATGCCTAACATCTCTTGGCTTCGGTCATAGAATTTTTATTGTTGTGGGTTGGTGGACTTCTTCTAAGAAATCTCTTTTGGAGAATTTTGAGTTCCTTATAAATGGCCTTGATTAATATGATAAGTAATGGCCGAGATTTGTACTGATGCCATAGTAGATAAAGGTCCAAATCTTGACATCCCGCACTTATTTAACTAATGTATTTAAAAAAGCCGTTAATCCTTTTTTGTTTATTTTATCCTAAATTATCGGGAGGAAGTTGTAAATAGAAGCGGTTGTCAGTCGCCATGCAGCCGAGCGCTGCCGCCCTGACCGTCCGTCTACTGATTAATTATTATGGCTCCATCAAACAAATTTTACCAAAGTCGACGATAAAATGACCAAAATGGTTTCCGAGTACTGCTTATCTCTGTTTATATATCAATATTGTTTGTTTGTTTTGTAAATTCTTATTAAACGATGTGTATTTTTGGGAATTATTTGATCTGTTTAAGTTTTGGTTTTAATTTACATATAATTGTTGTTTAAAAAATAAAGAGTATCGCATACACATTGGTATAATACGTCATAAAAACAAAGCAAGCTAGTAGATTTATTCTGAATTGAATAAGTCATAAAAATTATGTTCCTGGCTTTCTTTTGCGGGTGCATTTTGACATTTATATTTGGCTTCAATTGGTACAAAAGTAAGGTCCCGAACGAGCTTTGCTTGGTTGTGAAAAACTTGATATATTTACTAGAAATTGGAATAGTCGTCGATAATGATGTTGATATCAGCAAGTTAAGTTATAAGAACTTATTATTATTATTATTCTGAAGATGCCGAAATCTATTTCTGTTCTAATACAAGAACCAAGCATTCCCGAAATTTAAGACCTTGAAATACTTGAAATACTTTCTAAAAAAAATCTTTGATTTTTAAACGGCCATAAAGACAAGAGAAGTACGAGTAAGTACCTACCAAAAAGGTAATTAATGATGAATACCCAGTTAATACTCATGTGTATTTTAATTTTGGCACACACCCAAATCAAAAACAATACATATACTTCAATTTTATGTGAGGATTAATTACGCTATTAAATAATGATGCCAAATGTAAAGTATTTACAACCGCTGATGTCACCGTACATAACAATAAAAAATTTTGGTGACACGTGGCGTTTTACACTAATGTATACCGTGCAACTTAGAGAACCAGGATTGGATTCTCGGGTCGGGCAGTGTTAACGGATTTTTTTTATCTGGAAATTTCCAAATAAGTCAGTAAATTTGTCCCAAAACGGACGCCTATCATTACGTGGGACCACAAAAAAGAATTGCGAAACGTTGGTGAACAAATTTGTGTATCTAGCTTAGACTGACAGAGATTACCGTAAACATTAAGTCAACCTTTACAGCCATTGTATACAGTGTAAATATATTTAAAAAATTACCTCTGCAAAATCCATTGGGTACACATGCATGAGAATAGACATTGATAATTATTTACAATAAATATTTATCTTACTTCGTCAGTACTTAACTTAAAAATAATCAAAGTGTGCTTCCTAAAATTAGAAAATAAACGTAAGGTTTTCTATGGTGGGTATTTCTATTGAAAGCTTAAGTACTTTTTGATACTACACTATATTGAAAATACTGAAACGGATATGAGTAATCGAAACATACTCACCAACCTTTAATTGCCTAACGGTAAGTAATGATAGAATAGAAAATAAGTATCACCAAGACACAATTATTACACAACAGTCACAAAGGAGTTTTTATTCACCTACATAGGATTAATTTAAAACGACGAGGCGTAAGCTTATATCCAGCCAGCATTAACATAGTGAGGTTTGTCAAGGCAATTTCTTTTTAAAGCTCCATCGCATTTACTGTACCGCATGTCCACTCGAAGGCTCGTCCAGGCGCGAGGGATAATGGAACTCGCGTCCAGGGGGATTGAAATAATGGGCCGTGGGACCGCGCCGGGCCGTCAGCCATGTTTACTTTTCTCAATACCAAATGACTTAAATCCAACGATGCACTAATAGAATATTGCATTTTTGAGCGAAAATATTACGGTATTTTTATTACATTTGCTTTGTAGGTGGTGCGGTTTAATTTGGCATGGGAGTTTTAGGTTCCAGGTATGATCATTGTTTATTATGGGAAGAATGCCATTGGAATTTTCTTGGGAAATATGCCTGGAAAATTTTAAGAAGTTTAAGCTCTGCATGAGGGTCTTAAATATGAAGACTTGTTACAATAATTTAGTTTCAATCAACAAAAATCTCAAAATTTAACGTTGCCTTTTTCTACGTTATATTCGACTGATTCTATATGTAATGTATTTAAACAGGCAAACGAATACTATTTCCTATTCATTAATCAATTCATTTGAATTACGAAAGTAATTTGCATCCCCCGGAAGCAAGGCTAGGCTTGATCTTGACAACATGTCGTCTGCTTGCTCGTTTCCTTAATATATTTTACGACATTGCGTGACTTTCAACAAACATCCCCTACAACTTGGGGCTTAACTGTGATTGAACTGTATTTCGATTTTCGCATAGAAATATTAAGAAAGGCAAATAGAAAGCCTCATTCCATAATAACAAAAAATAATCCTTAATTAAAATGAAACAATAATTTACAAATTGACGTAATATAGCTGCAAATATAAAAAGTCATACAACGCTTATTTTCTGTTTTAAAAATGAAGTAAAAACTTCACTCGCAACCAATTTAGTAAATGCTGCCAAGAGACGCAACGTTAAAAAATCAGCTTTCATTAAAATCACGAGTGAATCAGGATGTATAAAAGCATATCTGCCCTTTGATGGCTTAATGGCAGTTTCACATTCAATTATTGGAAAATCTGTTGATTCTTGGAGCACCGCCCCGCTCCGTTATTAATCTGCACGTATGCATTCGCGTTCCCAGAATTCGAGCACATTTCGCTCTAAACTTTAATGCTGTAACCGGTGGAATTGAATTCACGTTTTATGTATCTTCATCGGATATCTAATTATAACCACTTCGTTCCGTCAAACGTCCGATCGATTGATCAGTATTCATCTAAGTACATATTTGGTGGAGTGGCTGCTAAGTTATATGTGATAATAGTATGCTCAAACTAATATACAATTATTAAAAATTAGGTTTTGTAAAATAAAGAAACTGTTCGCTAAACACTGTTATATTTCTATTTTCTTTATCAAACTGAACTAAAAAAATTCAATCGCTAATAAAACACGTATTGAGAATGAAACTATCAAACGGTAAGAACATTCTACTGTAAAACTTTTTTAATGTTGTCTACATTAATAGTATCTAGACTCTAGACGCAAAGGCAATAATGTATAGCAATTCCCACGACTCCAATCTACAAAGCACATGCTTTCGTTTGAGGACATGTTATGATAACGCACGTGACCGTCCTAAATACACTTAATTGTTAAATTGTGGAAATGTTGGCTGGTATGCGATTCTCATCGTAATAAATTTAACTTAGCTTTTTATATTAAAGTATTCCTATTTCCTAACTGCAGTTATGAATTTTTTTTTAATAAACAAAATATAAACCGTTTTAGGGTTATAAAAGGCCACAAAACAGTATCATTTTTTTCTATTACAATTGTCTTTGTATAAAAATAGTATTTTATTTAATGCCTTTGTAGACGTGTAAAATTTCATCGCTATTGCAAGTGAGGTTAGTCGCGTTGACGACAGTGACAAAAGAACTTGAGTGTTTCCTTTGATGAATCGTTTAGTATGTAAAAAGGCAACCTCCCGACCATTTACAATTAGTTACCATAGTTAGTGCTTCCAGCTACCGATAATGTGCGTATAAATTAATATCGCCTTGAATATTAATAGGCATTCTGAGTTACACCGCTGCTTCGATAGTATACTAAACTTAATCCTGTTCGTCCATATTTGGCGCGTTTGCTTTTGCCGTGTCTTTTAATTTATTCTTCTCGGAATGTTCTATTTTGGACTCGGTAGTCTCTACAAAGAAAGTTTATTAAGTAGAAATGCTATTGTGTGTAGTGTCATATGATAACTGTGAACCGTGTACAGTTTATCATTATTTATCTGATACACGTGTCTTTGGACTTGTGAACGTCAACACTAAAACCACTTTTGTACGCATTTATTAAGTACTTTTAGTGTGTTCTGCGTAAGTTATGATATCTATGAGATCGAGATCGTGACTATAAAAGCTTTCGTTGAATTTAGTGTCTGCAGGCTGATTAGAGTTCTCCTAACCCAGATTTCGAGTAGCCAGATGAGTGGTTAGGCAGGCCAGTGGAGCGGGCGCGGTAAGGCCGCGGGTACATTGTACGCAGTTAATCGTCCGCTCCTCACTCGTTGTGTTGTTATTTGTGACGCAACCGCGCGTGACCATGACATCAGTAGTTCTACTGTTCGGCGCCACCGTACCGGCCGCTATGATAAATCGACGGACACATTTTCGCCTAACGTGTTGTCGAGAAAAGTGCTAAAACACCACAGCAAACAAAGTGGAACGTAAGTCGAACGCGTCACGAGGCGACCAATACATGAATCACAAATATTTGTATTGTGATGCCATCCGTCGTAGTAAAGTGATGCATTGCTGAATCAACTTGAGGTTGTCGTGGACGGATTTCGATTTAATGAAGACTCTACCTAAACTTGTCTTTTATTATGCTGCTACATTATCTGATAAAAAATGACGTTTCCTTGAACAGAATCGGTTATAACATCAATAATTGTAATAAAGTATATGCGTAAATATATACATAAACAATATCGTAACACACGTGCATCTTAAGTTTACAATCTGCATTCTTATTAAAAATAAATGTCAGATTTGCAAGATAATACGCATGTAATTAACATTTATTCATATTTTGCACAGCGACATTAATTTATTACAGTTGTTTCATTACTGACGGTGAAATCAACTTGTAACGATGATTAACAGACACATGTAGAGTTCTTTAGCTATTAAAAATAGCCCGAGTGGAATCAATCATGTTCCATTGGCAATATTTCGCGTTGCACGCTGATACGTCTAACTAGAAGTTATTATTACATCCATCAGAATGGGTACAAAACAAAAACGAAATAGGAATGGATTCAACACCCTTCTACTTAATGTTGGCTAAAGCAGGTAAGAACCAGTTTTTGTTCATATCTAATATCAATCAACTTATACAAAGCAGGAAGCAGCATTGGAGGGAGAAAAAATGAAGTACGCCAGTATACGGATGGTTCACGGTCCCGCGATGATTATAATAGTAACGTTATTGGTACTCGAGGTAGTGTCCACTCATGCAAATAAAGAAGTTCTGTTTAAGCAATATCTAATCATCGGGTTGGATGAAAACCTACTTTCTGCCTTATTGAGGTTCGGCTTGCGAAAACAACAGATGTTGCTCTTTACGCAGCCATTGTGGTTGAAAGTGTTTGTTTTGAGGTTATGTAATGATAATTTTCTGTTTATTCAAATATTGTCAGTAGCACGCCAGTTTAAACAGTGTTATCGGAGACTAGCCCAACATATCGAGCAAGGCAATTGACCCTAATACCCGACAGTATCGTATTGTCACCACTCAACATTACACTGGGCCAACTCAAGATATTTTTAAAATTGATTGCGCTACTCGCAGTCTTCCTTGATTTACTCACCAATTAAATATATTTCCTATTTTGATTTCTTACCATAATAACGCTTTTTGTTCGTTCATCAGATGCCTATTTAGATAACAATATTAGTAAATGGTACAAGGTAGTTTTGGACTTGTAAATGTTACGAGTAATACGTATAATTTGCATTAAATTGAACAGTTGCAGCGGTAATTATTACATAGTAATTATATACAGTAGGGGCGTATGGAGATGCGGGGACATCGTCCCGAGACGGAAATCGAGCGACAAGCGTTTATCGAGGCACGCAGTATGGCAGCGTGGTCATATCACACAGGAAATGCTGGTCAACTCAACTACTACTAGCTTTTATAATTAATTGTGCAAACAAACGTTTGCTCTGTTGATGAGCAATTATTGCGCACTGCTGTTTACATAACGCGATGTTTAAATGATGCTCAACTATTGCGATAATCACCATTATAACATTATCCGTAAACTTTTCATTACGCATTAACGTAATTCTTGTAAATATTTCTTGTAAAACCTACTTTTCTGTCGTGTGAAGTGTGTTGAATTTTATGTTGATAGTTATATAAAACGCTTATCTTCGTCAGACACGAGATAAAGAAATTGTAAACTGATTAAGTGAATATATTGGTGTTATCGCTTTCTTTCCTAAAATAAAATTGTATTCACTACTTAGTTTCGTTAATAAATTCAGAGTTAATCGCTTCTCACGAGAATGGATGTTGTTTTTAATTTAAAAGAATAAAGGACGGAACGAAATGTTCATGAAGGTAGATTGCACGGCTTCGATCTGGTATGATGAGACAGGTTGTTTGGTTTTTTCTATTTTGTGTAGTATCGCATAAGGTAGTGAATGCTGACGGCTAGTTAAAGGACTCGCTTCATTTTATCGAGAGGAACCTCTTTTCATTTTGTTCGTCGAATATTATAACTACCAGATATTTATAGTCTCTTATTCAATATATTTTGTGTTATGTCGACCAATTGGATGAAATGTTATCAGTATCGATGTTTTAATGATTATATTACTTACACACTTCAGGTCAAGGAGTAGTAGAGTGTATTGTGATTGTGCGTCTTATAGTAGAAAAGTAAATTTTCCATTCGATTTATTGTGTAAATACGTGTTAAGAAATGTTAAGGGATTGATGGGGAAACAAATGCTGCAAGTAACGTTTCGCAAGAGTGATGGATCGCGTACCATTAAATGATTTTTTACGTGAACGTTCTATTTCTGGTCCAGTGAGCGGGACGAGGCGAAATCGTCAAACGCTAACGAGGGTCAGACCGCTGCACAGTTTACGTATATGATTTATAATGATCGTCCAGTATACTTGCAGGCTTATCGACGACTCGACACAGGTTCTTCACCCCTGCCCACTGCTCGCTACTACACATGTCCCTTGGGCTACTCAATACCGCTGCACGCTAGTGTTAACAATATGACATGATCTTGTTTTGTGGATCCTATACATACAGTCTGAATGAAACAAAGGAATAATCAAACAAATTCTTTATTTAAATATACTTATCTATAGCCTAATGAGATTCAAATGCATTCTTAACTGTACAATATTATGTAACAAAATAAATGCTTGTGACTTATTCGTTAGTGTATTAATAAAATCTATAAGCGCTGTCGATTTCATGATTTCTTTATTTTTAATTCTTAACATCTTTACTCATATATAATTTATTACGAAATGATTTGTAATTCGAGAAACAAGGTCATAAATAATTATTGACGTGAAACCTCTGAATCATATCGACTAAAGCCTGTTTGTTAACATATCAATTTGAATGGAATTTCTGACGACAAATACTCGTATGGTTCGTCATACGGGACGTAACATTTAAAAGGAAAACACCTAAACGTTAAGTTTATGTTCGCATGTTTATAATTTACGCGGTAAATAAACATTGAGTGATATATAGTTTGTAATCAGTGTAACAGACGCAGTGATTTACTGTACTAATATCTGCACACGCTGAACCTCTTATCAATGTTTTGATTAATGCCAACATAGAATGATGTGCGACTTAAATATTGCTACATTAATGAACAGGATATGATTTTATTGTTATTTGCATCAGTATTCAAATCTGGGGTGAATGAACTTTTATGAACTTCTATGGTTTAATAAAGATAAGAATATAAGTTGTTCCACCCGATGAAACGTTCTCGGCCGGATTGTTTCCCAGAATGGTGCACCATTTATTTTTACATGTAAGCTGCTTTATAATATGATATTGTTTTTGACAGATTCCATAATGGAGTCGAGGAGAATGCGCGCCGGGAACTACGTGCTTTGTTTAGGTAATACTATCACAAGATAACTACACGATTTGTATTAAAAGGCATATAAAGTAGTCCTTATATTGCCAACACAAAAGCTAATAAGTAACAATAACGCCATTTTGTCATGACACCTCCCACGTACCGCTCGAGGCACACTTAGTTCCGATTAATCAATTGCATTCTTTTAGTCAGTCGGAATACTGAGAACGCAAATATGTCACTTGATGACTGGCATCTTAATTGGTAAAACGCTTTTTCCTCTCTACCAGGGTTTTATTGAAGCACTTAGTTTCGAAAAGTACTGGGAATTTGTTATTGAGGGTCTACTGAATCCGTGTCTGTCTTCGGCAATTGTTCTAGTTCATTCACTATCAATTCGTGAATTTTCGATCGAAGTTGCAGTTTTCGAATTGAGGGAATCTGAATCATGTAAGGCAGAAGGCTTTCAAAGAACAGGAGATCATCATTGGATCTTCTTGCTGCGTCTTTTTCTAATATTTCTAGTTTTCTTCTTTTTAGTTCTACGATACTCTCATTTAACTTAGTGTCAGATATGTAAGCGGCTTTATTTCTCCTTGGTGCAGATGTGCCTGAATCTGACAGCGACGATGGAGCCGGCGACGGCGATTCCAGAAACTCAACCGGATTGCAATAGTTATCACCCATAGTCAGGTAGCTGTCGTCACAATGATATTTCACTCCATTTGTATTTGCCACATTGTTTGTAACAAAACGAAGTTTGTCAAAGTATTTCCACGTACTGGAGGAGTTGCCTTTAGACCTTTCTATCTTCTGACACTCCTTTATATAATATGCTCTTAGGTTCCTCCATCTTGTTTTTAATGTTTTTACTGGAACAAAACAAGAATTAACTCCAGAATCCATAACTGTTTTTATTACAGCTAATAACAACATTATGTTAATAACCTTAACAAAATATTCATTCATAATGTGTAATCCTTGAAAACCATTAAAAAGACAATAAAATCGTACATACGTAATGGTCAATAATTTAATAAACAAATAACTTCATACCATCTTTTTGTACTTCTTCGGCTACCTCCTCCCACAATTTCTTTAGAATGTTGGAGTTTTTGTGGTGTTCGTTAGCGGGGTTCCACAGCGGATCCCTCCTGTGCACAGCTTCAATCAATAAATTGTCCATCCCTCGCGAAAATGTATAAATTCACGGCTGAGCGGCGCACAACATGACATGCCGCCTAGATAGTCGCTTGGTAACTAGCGAGGCTCGAGGGGAGCCCGCCTGTCGGTGCGATGGAGCCAGGTGTGTAGGGTTCGTTTACCTACATCTATACGTGGGTCATTCAACCTTCTACCCAGCCGCAAGTCGTGCCAGCATCGTACCAACACGTTATTGTTAAACTATCAGTGTAAACTCCGCCTCAAATAACTACACTATTCCAGATGATGCGTTTCTAGGTTTGTCAAATAATTTAAGATATTGAACTAACTAAATATTAAAGCCCATTATATCACATCAGGGTAAACAGACGAGTAAATAAATATTGCAAGTAAGTGATAAAAGTTTAATTGGGTGTTTACATTCGGTGTTTGTCATGCGATACGCAATATACATATTGGAGCGTAGAAATATATTCATTTCTATTGTGAGTGTATGATTATGGTCAGACAAGGCTACAGACGATTTGCTTCGAATGCGTAAGCGCAGCGTCGGCTCGGTGGCCGCTGTCGGGCGTGGACGCGGATGAATGAATCAACCGGACCGCACAGTGACGTCATCAAGAAGGCGCGTCCTTTGCATCCTTCTGTAACGTTCCATCCACCAAAACACTGCATATTGTAAAAAAACATGCACACGTTTATCCAATTACATTGTGATATCCGTGATTTTTTGCTTCAGTTTTTCAAACACCTCATTGTATGTATGTGATGTCTTAGTTCACTGCTGATAAAGTCTGCTTTGTGTCAAGGCACGCAATGCAATAGATATAATCATCCATTGGAAAATATCAAGAAATTACAGATTATACAAAGTTAGACTTGGTACTTATATATTTAAGAATTGAAATTCTTTATGACATACTGTGCGTCGAAAGCGCTAAGATATCGGTTTGAGCCGTTACTGGTATAATAAAAAAGCTGTTTACGTTGTCGGCGCTTATCGTGTCAATAGACGTTTGTCTGCTTAGGACATATTTTGGGCGATAAAAGAGGATGTTGGTAGCGCTGGGGAGTGTCGTAATCGAAGGCTGCCACCAGTCTGTGCTAGAAACAAAACAGGTCTGTAAGCTGTTAAGGATATTGCGTGATGGCAGTCATAGTTGTACATAAACATGTTTTCTACTAGGCCAAAGCCAGCGCCCAGTTTTCGGCTTAATTTCACCTGCAATTACCCTATATAGGTTTGGTAACATGCCGCGATGGTTCTCATACATCGCAGTATAAAATACGTAATCCATCGTTATATTGTGAAATGATTAAGACTTTCCAACATTATTAACTTTTTATCCGCTTCGTTCTAGTAATGATTATGGATGTAACAACTCATTATTCTAAGAATCTGTTTCACGTTTCTATATAAAAAGTATTAAACAATTTTATCTAGGGTATGGATTTTTATGTAATTTTTTTCGACGAAGCAAATAGCAAATATCCAATAAATTTTTCTAATTCACAATGCGTGCAGTTAAAACACCCATTAAACAGAAGCGTAAAATAGTAGTAACAAATACTTGTTACCATACCTACCGTACGGTAGGCATACCGCAAGCGTTAATTTCTAAACACATTTTTGAATTCAGTTAACAAATGTATAGTGTAAATTCATCACTCATTAGATGAACGATAACAATAATAATCGCATATACAGCGTTCGTTGCGTTATCATCATTGTTATGATTCACACAAAAGTAATCCTAATTTGCATAAGTAGATGTGGTAGGAGATTGCGCCAAAATTGTTTTTGGATGGTCAGAATTGCGCCTTGCTCGAATTGAGATTTCCTCAAAACCTTGACTTAATCATAGAAGTGATAACATCGTTAATGAAAAGTGACCTCACTACATCCGACCCAGATATTGCCTCATGTAATGTGAATAAACACATTGTATCTTCGTATTTACTTTTACGAAAACTCATACGGAATAACTCGTTTCAATTGTTGAAATGAGAACACTTTAAATTGGCCATTATAACGTCATCATAAGCTTTATTATAACACCATGTTTGAAGAATTATTTCATTAATGTATTTCGACAATTGAGGCTAGGAGTTAATCCGGCTTCTAATTGTAACCAAGTCTATTTAAAACAGCTGGTAATGGGCTTTGTATTATTATTGTTTCGTTGATAAACAGATTAGCTAATATATTTGTTTTAAGAAAAATAGCAATGGTGTTTCTGTTCAACTTCTTCTATCTGAGTCCTCATTCTATATTCACCTCAGTGTCTTTAGTTTCATAAATTAGTATTGTTGATAGAAGAAGGTAACCGTGAGTTTCTATTTCCATAGAAAATTTATATATTGTATTGCCTCATTTAATTCATAAATGCCTGATGTAACAGTAACACAACTTCGGTTTGTTACCGTAATGTTAATACTATTATTGCTATTTGTAACACTAAGTGTGGTGGCTAACTAGAAAACTAAGTTCAACAGAAGTAAAATGAAGATAGACTAATCCCTAAGTATGTTCTTAATTTATTTCCAACTTTCTAATAATATAAAAAGTATCAGTGAGGATATATTGAACTTGAAATCGTATATCGCTTTCAATCGAGATGAAACTAATGCACTTAACCATATTATAACAGTAAACGATGCCAAAATCCGTTCGGTGGTATATACGTGAGGCTCATACAAACCAAGGGAATTTAAGGAACCGGATTTTTTATTTTTACGACTTACGTACTAAAAAACCAATGTTCCAACTCTACACTTTTTTTAAATTTTATATCGATCGTACAAGTTAATGATTGACTTTAAATACCTGTCAGGCATAGAGAAAGGTAATGTTCTACCATGACTGATATAAATGTGTACGTAAAAAATATAATTAAATAATTATTATACAAAAATATGAACGATGATTATTACAGAATTGTGATTCGGAATACAAGCACTTTTCTGTATTTCATTGTTGTGGATTTGCTTACGTGAACAATGATCATATAATTATTGGTTAAATAATAAACAAAGTAGGAAGAGCTGTACATACATGAAAAAATAGTAAGTCTGTGTGCATGCATAAATATCTATAACTGTTAGGAATCATTCTATACTTTTTGTATATTTTCCAAGATGACACGAACTTTTCTAACTGTTTCTACAAGGCATAAGCTTCGGAATTTTAATATGTATCTAATAATGTGATTATTAAAGTTAAAGAAAATCACCATTGTTTTTAAAAACTGTATTTAAGCTGTATTTTATATTATTAAAGTCATCATCGCACATTTGTGTTGTTACCACATAAATCATTTAATTAGACTGTTAAACTCAAATTCACTTTACATTTATTACAAATGCTTTCTTATATATTACGGATACTCGCACATTTATTTTGCTCCAAGAAAATCTCTACAAAGATTTACACCTCATTAAGTATGTGCGTTATGTGTGTAATTTTTCACCGTCGTAGCAAAGGGTTCGCCACATATAACCTTCCCGACCGCATCAATCCACGAGCGGTACCTACCTAACAGCCGCGTATGCAAAAACACTTCTGTGAAACAGTTTTTATCATCAATAAATTTAATGATTCCAGACTATTGCAAAAAGTCAATTAAACTGCGAGTCATTATTATAAAAAGCAATATAATGTTACTCGTAGATTAATGTAAAATTAATATTCCCATGCTAACGCGGCCGGGATGTAGATCTAAATATTTAAGTTCAAATTAATGTATGTAATGAGTGTGTGACAATGACTGTTTACTTTGCAGTACATAGGTGATAAATGACAGTTTGTATGTGAAAGCTCATTATCCGTCTGGGCCGGGCGGCCTGCACGTGGCTGTCGACTGTTGGCATACGAGTTGGCCGTCTGCCAGCGACATTGGGGATACAAAATTTAAACCCTTATTTGTTATAGTTCTACTCCGAGCTGGTGCATACTTTTATTGATTCCCCGGGTGGTAATATATCTAATATGACCATGGCGGAATGTTTGCATATTAACTGCATTTTGGCATTGGCCTCGAAATAAATTGAAGTCAAAATATTATCCCGAACCCATCACGGTAGATGAACAGATTTTCATCAAGTTAGTTGATTTCCACGAATTTATTATTCATCATATGCCATTGAACCTCATGGGATCAATTTTCATTAGAATTAGATACATAATTGGTCTATTAGAATGTATTTACCACTGCAGAGGCCACACAAGCATGTTTTAACAATTATAAATAGAAATTACTTGTAAAATACGAGGGCTGAATTTTCACATCGAATTATATTATAAGTAAACAGTTAGCCACGAGTCGATGGCTTTGCTTGACACGATGCGCATTACAAGGAGGTCCTTTCACACAGACTTTTAGTATCCGGATGTTTGTGATGTAAATAGTTAAACTGGTAATCGGTAATCAATTTTTTAATTCTTAGCAATGTCTTAAAAATGCACAACTACCTGTTCAACTTCTATAATTTAAAATTCAAAAGTAGTTTAAAAATTATTCAACAACAAAAAGTACGTAATAGCTAACAAATTTTCTTTTACCATAAAACCGGTGTTACAACAAGGACACTTTCAGCGTTAACGAATTGTCATTCATCAGCAGTATTGTTGTTAATTGGAGCGGTAATTAGCGATGGCCGTGCCGTGTGCTAACACCATAATTTACATAATAAAGCCCGGGCCTTGGCCTTCGATGCGTCTCCATGCGAACGTCATCGTTCGTGCCCCTTCTCAATGCCGACAATGACACGCCATTTGGTACCGGAGATTTTTTACATCGCAGGTAAATAGTAAGGTGCGTGATAGTTTAGCTGGTTTAACGACTTTGCCTGAGATGAAGGTCGTGTTTGAGCCTAGGGCACTGCTATTTGTATACATAATTGGATGAGAAGAAAAAGATGAGGACACCTGTGTAACCGGAGGCTCTTGACGAGAAACTTGAGTATCTCAATGTCTTCAACCCACACAACTGTTTATGAAGAAAAAAATACTTGACCAAGTTATCATTTTTAAACGTTGACGTCAAATTAGTTATTTCCGACATTTTTACTCTAATCACGTATTTATCTAAATATAATTTATGTATTTGTATATTTCTAAGTATCATTACAAACAAACTGATATCGTATGACTGTACTTAGCGTCACACTTTTTGCGGTAGAAGTGTTCCATTTCAATGGCGGAATAAATTTATGTCCTTGTAAGATTACCTTGTAAGTTGTAATGTAGGACAACTGTAGCCGATTGTGAAGATCATTGTTTTAAAGACAAGGTTTGATTTGGACGTAGAGTGGATTAATCAACCATAAAAATAATAATCACGAAGCTACTCTACGCAATTGTGAATAAAATATTTTGTACACGAATAAAATTAAAGAACGAAAATAAAAACGCACGCTCTAACGTACTAAGTTTTCGAAGATGCTCTAATATTTTTCATGTATTTCAACATATTTCATTTTATCTATTTTTGTAGTGAGAAGGAAGAGTCAAGAAACACACACAACACAAAAGGGAAAACTGAAATAGAAGCGAAAAGTTTCTTACTGAAATAAAAAAAAACGTCAGAGCTCGCGTCCTATCTTCCGCGGTTGAAAAGGCACTGAAAGGAAAAAAAAACAGTATTTGTTAATGAGTCAACATTTTTCACTAGAAAAGAAATCTAGTTGTTTGAATCATGAATAAGTGAGCCCAGTTGGTGTGCTGGCAATGGTGATGTATTATATTTTAGTTTTTAATTAACATGCAAGGCTTGTCAAAGCTCGTAATAATTGTGAATGTGCTCGTACCCAACACGAAGGTTGAAATGAAAAATCCATACGGCAAGCGGTACTTGTGCCGCTAGTGAGTACGTACGGTGCGTAGTTTGAAAAGCATTTTCTACGATACGTATGATATCTATGGACCGTAGGGAAAACGAGTTGTAAGCCTATGTACATGCAATCCTTTATTGAAGCGTACGCGAGTATATCAACGGATACCGCCAACATCAAATTAAGTAATGGAGCCTTGTGTTGTTCATATCGAGCTTTTATAAGTAATTTTTTGAAAAATATGCAGCAATATATTCAAAATATTGTATACTGTGATGTTAATATCTTTTGCATACTTAGTAAAAATATTTGCTGCTTATGTGTGTAGACAATAGATACCTGTTCCGTTCCTTGGGCTGCTCTAGTTACATATGAAGAACACTTATATATAACGCAAAAATCAAATTGATTTCAAAGATTGATTTATAAATTTAGTATATTTTATTTTTGACATATATGACTGACTAATATAAAAAAAATATATATGTCATGTTATAATAAATACTGTAATTATAATTAAATACAGTTTAAATTTCATACATCATTAAATCATCTGTTATTTATACACTTTGTCCTACATGTGTTGATAAGACAGGGAAATTTTAATACATGTTATATTTACGACAATGTTAAACAAAAGATTTATATTTTTCAACAGCGTTCGAGTCAGCTCCATCTGACTTCTCATGACAAAAGTACTCTATTTTACTTTCTAGGTACCTTCTCTGCCATTACCAAAAATAATTTAAATCGGTCGAATAGTTTGCCAGTTAAATTGTAACAAAAAAATCAGTGTTTCCTCTTTATAATATTAGTATAGACGAGGCGAGATCAATACATGGGGTTTAAGTGCAGGTGGAGTTTACGAGACGGGAGCATTAACTTGTGCACGTATGTCGGGGCTGGTAGGATGCACCTAGACCTTGTTGAAACTTCGCCCCACGTTAATCTGCTTCAACTGAACTCGGCGAAGGAGCACGAATCTTGGTCGATATAGCCATTATATGTTGACTTGAAATGTTGTACCTACCACGGTTCATGCATTTCCTCATTTTCATGCAGTTTTATTAGTAATTGTGACGAATTAAAGCGTTGTAGTGGGATTGGAAGTAGAGAAAAAGAATGACCGAAGAAAGAAAAACGCTATAACTATATTGAATTGGTATTAGTATAATCGTAGTATTATTTGAAATAAATATATTTCAACAGTGCAACAAGCCCTTCTACAGAACAAAGTTAGGTAAGTAATAAAAATTATTTAAAAAACTATGACTAAAATGTTTCATGGGTAATTGTTACATTGTGCGTATCACATCGTAGAATGTGTTTCATACAACCTTCAAGGTTACTCACGGTGTATTTATTCAGATCTAATCGGATACTTTTTGTTAGTGTTATATACTCTTCATCAACCCATATACGCCCACTGCTGAGCACGGGTCTCCTCTACCATTGAGAGGGTTTAGGCCATAGTCCGCCACGCTGGCCTAGTGCGGGTTGGCGGACTACACACCTAAGAAATTTCTTTGGGTGTGCAGGTTTCATCACGATGTTTTCCTTCACCGTTAAAGCAAGTGATAATTCAATGTGAATACACACATAGTGTTATATACATTATGTAATATTTTTTTATGGTGTCACAGAAAATTTACCACGCGAGCACGTGATGGTAAATATAACGCGGTTTAAATAGGGAATTAACTATTGATAATAATTACAATTGTCCCTCAAAAGTCGACACATTTATGTCAGTTTGTTGTTAAGTTGATACACAGTCTAATCCAGCCACCAGCCTGCTTGTAAGCTCATGAATTAAATCCAGTTTGTAGAGTAGTTTTATTAAATAAATTCTTGCGGCCTACGCTTGCGATACCTTAGTACAGTTTTATTCGCAACATGACCACAACGAGATATCTTTGTCTTATTGTCTACGTCCGATTGACTTACCAGTTTGTAGCATCATGCACCTATATGGACTTGTATAATTGACATGTAAAAATTTAAGTTACTTACATTAAAAGGTGGTTAAACTCGCTATAGTAATTCTTACTAGTGCGATCCAACGACAGGCTGTCTATATCGTTCTTGAATGATGGCTAGGTCATCATCGTAATTGGATGATCAATCGGTGTTTGAATGTAAGAGGCATATAGCAAGTAAGCTTGATACTTTATTATATAGACATTTTTTTATTATTAGCCTCCATTTTATAAATGGACTATTTGTTGTTCACTCTCAATGTAAATAGCAGATGGTGATATTTACAAATAAAAAAATTGTGATAAAGCATATTACAATGTTAAGTATTCTAGAGGTATCTAATTTTCCGTCACCATTTGTTGGTGTAACCAGGCCTCAGATATAAAACAAAATATTAGTAGTGCCAACTACATCGTTAGTGATTTCTACGTCAGCCTTCGGGCAAAAAGTTATCTCAACAAGTGGCTGTGATGAAAAGATAACAATATATTACAAAGTATGGAAATGGTACCAATCACCCATTGAACAGCGAAGGGCGAGACTAAATGGCGCTATCGGTGAAACTATGTAACTTTGAATATTTTCAATTGTGTTTGCATTATTTACGTCTATTTTCATGTAGCTATATGAAATAAAATATTTGTTTATTAAATGTTTTTTGGGTAATCAGAGTTTTCTTTAACAAAGGTTATTCCTATCTTCATTCTACCTACCAAAAACTATGGATCCTTTGTGTAATTCTCGAGCAAATTGTTACAGTTTGGAAACAGTTGAAATGATCTGATATTAATATATTTATTTATTTAATCTTTATATACACGTATGTATAAAGGCGGACTTAATGCCGTAGGCATTTTCTGCCAGTCTACCTGTATAATATAATTTAGAATAAAACTAATTTCCTTAAATAAATGAAAATCCCCGAAATACGAAAATACTGTAATAGGAATGCCACTGCATACAATATTAGGTACAATGTGTAAAATAATTGGGCCCCCGGGATATTTCACATAACTAGACAGACTTCGATGTTTGAACAATGTCCAGAGTATTAATTAGTTTGACTCCCGTCGGGGTTTCAAATCAGTGTGGAACTTGCAAAGTGAAAGCAAACAGTTCCGTTAATGAATACAATATATTAAAATGTTGAAAAAGAGTTACAATAACGGGATATTTAAGTTTTAGTTAACAATTACTATTTCCAATAATTAATTATAATTTATAATTGATATCCTGTTTAATATACCTACATTTATTACGATGTAATACGAATTATACAATAAGTAGTGTCTTGATTTGCTCGTTAGACTTTGGAATTATTAATTAATAAAAACAATTAGTTTAATTAGTGTCACAATATTTTACTATTACATTACATATATATAACCTCGCATCTTTTACCCTCTAAGCAATAGGCAGAGTTGTATTTCTGCAACCACCTCTCGCTAACTATGTATTGGCGTTTTTGGGCACGTTTCTGTGCTCCATGCTGCTCTTGAGAATTTACTTATAGAAAATCTCAATAATGCTACCCGACTCGGGAATCGAACTTAGGACCTCACACTCACTCGGGAGATCACACGGCCACATACTTTTACCTTTCAGCATAAGTTTACCACGAGACCACGAGGCAACCTTTTATATAAATTGGGTTTATTAAATTTGGACACATTTGAATAGCAATCCATTGATATGAAATTTCAATTTTATATACCGGATTCTAAAAGCGATATATTCATATAACAAAATAAAAATATTATGCACTGCACATCATATCGGAAAAAAGAAATTCCATTATTACAATTGTATTAAAATAACGTTTATGGTGCATGACTACAATTGACTTAGTCATAAACTGGTACATTGTTGGAATGCCTGCCACGTGATTCATCGATACATAACTGCATTCCACGACTCCTGTGTATATTAAACTTCTTACAATAGCCACACAGTTTTAAAAGGAAACAATATGTGAAGCGCCTGTTGGTAATATGGGGGCAAAGTTTCACATCGCATACAGAGAGCAGAGAAATTTTCTAAACTTGTTCAAATAACTATTGCATTTTGGAATGTAATAAAGGCATATAGTGTTTAAACAAAATAAAGTATTTTATTTATTGTTCCTGCTAATAAAGGTAGGTATAGAAGAAAGTTGAACAGTTGGAACTAAAAAAATGTAGCCCCTTTGTGTTATATCAAAATATATTTAATATTACTTTACTAATAATTACAAAAGTATTTATTGCGCCACATTGGCGACATACATCGATCTTATCTAAGAGACTAGCTAGTTTTGTTGCAACTTGCTAAATATTCCGACGAAGGGCCGTGGGAAATTGTCCATGTGTGTTGAGATCAGTAGATTCCCAAGATGAGGCCAACAACTCGTCCATTTTATTTCGTTGTTCAATTGAAAAATATATTCAAAAGCTTAGAATTTCTAGTACATTACTTGATGTCGCGGAATTCAGAACACACCACCAATACGGCTGTGTCATGTTGTGAATCGATTCTCCTTTGTTTCAATATATCCGATACAGCAGATTGTAATACGAAGGCAGCTTTCCACATCGCGGTAGCGTATTCCATTTCACAGGCGTACGCCAGAATACATTTTCTATCTGTTTCAATCACATTGGGACACATGTTATCGAAATATTCCTATATTCAGTCGCTTAGAAGAGGACTACTCTAAACTTCTATTTTGTAATATTCAACTGTTTTTGTAGTTTTACTATAACTATGCATGTTTTACAGTAGGTACGAATAGACACAATAATTATACTGTTTTAATTATTTTGCATGTAGTCTTGACACGGTGGAGGGTTCGTCTGTAGCCTTCGGCAAACTGCTAGCATTAAATTGACGCCGGCTAAATCCTGGAGGTCTATAGATCCATCGAGTACTAAGTAAGGCACGTAGCGCGGCCGCAACGCATGAGTGGCTTCTCCATAATTTCTAAGCAGTACCGATCCACGTTCACTGTTTGTGCATTCCCATACGCCGTGAATTGGGGCATTCAGCTTATAACCGCACTGGAAAATTAATAACACGCATGTTAAAAACAATTTTAAATGTAATTTATTTCAAGTTTTACTTTACTCGCACCTATAAAGGTTGTAGAAAATTAGGAAGATTCCATTGAACTTGATAAATTACTTTTGAGTGATCGTTTCAGCTACTTCTTAGATATGCTTAAGTAAGCACATTACTCTATTGCAATATAATATTTTAGTTATATTATAGACTTTTTAAAAATACAATCATATCTACCCTTTAAATCAGTCAACTGTAAATGCGTACCCAATTTAATACAGATGCATAGTCGAATCTGAAGTTTCTGTAAGATGTGTAGTGCATAAGACAGGCGTTGAATATTATCGCCTGCGTGTTATTTTTGAGAGCGTCGAGTGCGCACGCATGCAGCTTGTTGCCGTAGCACTCGGCAGGCCCGTGCTGACATCTGAACACGTAACGATCCCGGACTTTGAATGTCTGAAATATGCAATTCAAACATTTAAAAATGGAACCATTTCTTTTTAAATTAATAATTGTAAAAAGGTCTTTCTTTTTATACTAGCAGGCTAAATGCGATGAGGTTAGATCCTCTCTAGCATATCGTTAAAAAATGAGGTTTGTTGAGTCCTACACTTATCATAACTTATTTAAAAAAAATGGTAGAGTCACTTGACTACCGTTGGTATGAAACGGCTGACCGTGATGCAGCTTTCGTATAAAAAGCACAAGGAAAGAAGCACAAGAAGTATATTGTTCCTGGTTGGTATATTAGATTTTCGTAGAACTGATTTTTAGTGTCACATTCACCTGGAGAATTATTAATGTACCTTAGCTATGATACTGTATGGCAATTGATATTTTTTTGGCTCTAGTAAAGAGACTTTATAGACCCAGTACTTTTTTTATATATATATTTTTTATTTTATGTATTCTTAATGTCTAATTAATTAAAATGAAATAAAAAAAAGATAATGGGTCTATAGCTATACCAATATGTCTCAAGAAAATAATTGTTACATTTTATTACTTGCTGCTATGGTTTGCACAAAAGAAAATACTCTTTATGATCATCCATTACAGTTACACGTCACAAGTTTTCTCTTCATCATCATCAACAGCCTTTCACGTCCACTGCTGTCAGGCCTCTCCTATGGCGCGCCACTGGGCTCGATCTTCTATTAGAGAAATTACAACACAATTTCATCATAAAAAGCAAAGTATATAACAAATCCACATACCCTTGCATGGCCGTATGGCACCAACTGAACGTCTAAATAAGAAGATAGCTTCTCAACAACAGGTTTCAGTTGTTTAGTAAAAAACCTGACACTTGCTGGACACAGAGTTTCATAGTACACTTTTAAGTTGACTTTATTTGCAACAGTTGTTTTCGGTGTAGTCTGAAAGAAAAACAGAATTGTAAACAAAATTAAGTTGAACGCCTGTATCATAGGAGTAGGCAGAGATGCATTTCTGCACCCACGCTAAGTCAATTTTGTTTTAAGCACAATACAGTATGGGGCCACCTTATTGCCATTTTAGTTTACATTACACGACTCCGTGTTGGTATTAAGAATAACCTAACGGTAAATAGAATACCATTTTCTTCGACGAATAATCGAACTTAGGACCTCTTACAGAAGGAGACATATTCAACCGTGACACCATAAGGCAAACAAATTGAATAATAAAAGTGTTGTTGTTCTACTCACCGATGTAGTAGTGTTGCGGCTGTAAGCTCTTCTCATAGCGTCCGTATTGTAGGAGTTCCCTGGAAATCAGGTAAGTTATAATCAAATTATGTTCATAGTGACATGCTGCAGGATATAATCTCTAATTCTCTTCATATATGAGAAACTACATTATAGAATTATTAGCAGTATCATATTATTTTTCGTAGCATTGGGACATGCATACAAGTTTTACAGGTTAAATTAAAATAACAACTGCAAAATAATTAACACACCTGTTTAATAGTTTCAAATTTGGTCGTTTGGTCTTTATGACCTATTGCCCTTTACCGGGCACATTTCTCTACTTTCTACTACTAAGAATATTTTAAAAGGATATTTCAATGGCTAACGGCTGTCGTCGAAAACGAGCCTTGATTTTCTCAACCGAACATGTCTATAAATGCCGTGACACAAGAGAACCATTGAAGAATATCTTATTTTTTAAGTACATTAATGAAAATGTGCACATTAATTTCATATTTTAAAAAATGCATTTAATAACGAAGTAGGAAAAGAGAAAAAAAAAACATAAAATAAAACTTACATTGTCGCTTCTGATGACTGTGGCTTTGTAGATTGCATAATGCAGGGGCAATGCACAGTAAGAATATAATAATTTTATAATTCATAGTAGCACTGCCGGGATACGACTAAAGTAGCCATCTTGCCGACCACGCAAAGAAATCTCATTTACACAGGAGATACGCTAAAATATATATTTACGGTTACTGGCCTTTGAATAGCCTATGACCATAATAACGATAATAGTCTCGACGAGATGATAACTCATTATCTTCGCACATTTACCTACATTTCTAAATGCCGCAATTGTTATCTATAATACCTAAAATGTAAGGCAATGTCCGCATTACCAACTATAAATAAACATGTGATTTTTTTTGTTGTTCTCGCATTTGACTTTTTAATTCAAGTGTATTCATAATCGTCATCATGCTATCCTATCCTAATTGACATCCCATTATTGGGTACGAACCTCCTTTACAACTGAGAGGGGTTAAGCTTTAGTCCCCCAAGCTGGCACAGTTTAGATTAGCAAACAATACACTTTAGTAATTTCTTTTTATTTATAAAAAAAATAATAGATTTTAAATATACAGAAATTATAGGTCCATGTTGTAGTAGTCACACAAAAATGGGCTGGTTCGATAAGGATATTACATTCTAAAAGGAAACTGCCGTGAAATAACCCTTCGACTTTGTTACGAAACTGTTAAAAAAACTATCGTCTTAAAAATGATTTACATGAAATCTACCTGAATTAAGATGTGGTTTAGTCCAGCACGAAGATTGGTCTATGTTTGGATGAGTGAATTCTTCGGAGTCCTAATTTTGTGATGTTTTTAGAGAGAACATTTAGTTCTTGATTTTATGGGTATCGTAAAATTGACGCAGGCAAACCTGCCATAATCGACTACGGAAGAGTGTCTCGTTTCGGTTTATTTTATCGGGTTGTTTTATCCCGCGGTCGTAGTTGTGTCAATTGTTTCGAGATTATTTTTGTCAATCTACATTCTTTTTGGGTCGGTACTTATCATCAACTGCTAGCCCGGTCGCTAAAATGTGCCAGTATAAGAAAAAAAATACATTCGCGTCAGTCTTGTCAGATTAATGAGGTAGAGAAAGAACTCATACCTCTCAACGATGGAAATAAGTCACCTCACTCTTGGTGTGATTTATACCTTACAATTCACTCTTATTTCACTCGTATACCATTTGAGATACCTATAGATTTTCACCGTAATACAAATCTAGATCCGAATGAACTAGTCTTGAGACATCTAAATGGTCCGGTTATCACTTGTATCTGATGGCAACTGCAAATGCAGCCCACATTTGTTAAATTAACACGGTCCACATATAGAGACAACGTTCATGGTTCAAAAAACATGAACTGGTAAAGTAAATCAAAATTTATGAATAATTATTTAATTTAGATAACTATAGCATTTAATAGGTTGTTAACTTTTTTTTTATATCACAAAACATGTATTTTATGACTTTTTCATTAAGTAACAATTTTTGTAAGAACATAACCTTTTGCCAATTAAATATTCATAAATAAATTATCAATTATAAATAACTCTTCCGATCTAGTTTTTAAAAATATGGTCTAAAAACCAATATACGTGATTTACGACTCTATTTACGTAATTTACATATGAGTGCATAATAAAATCTACCTATATTTATATACTTCAATAAACACCTTGATTTTTTATTTCGTGACATCGTATTCAGGCTCCTTGCAGGGTAACGGTGAGTTTGAAAGGGCTCTACAGATATCTGCTTTGAAGGTACTAGGGTAACTTCTGGCACTGTTAACGCGTATGTACGGAACTTCTGAGTAATCTATAAGTCCACTCAAATCTCCGTAGTATTTCAACAGTCGGCTGCCTTTGTCGCCTTTTGCGCATTGTATTATTGCTTCTCCGTCAATATTCATTCTTCTTCCACACTAAAATGAGAAATAGACATAATTTACGCACATTTAACATAAACATATAATTATATTCACACAAGGCAGGTTTAAGCAGTGGTATCCCTTCTATACCAAAACTTCATGTGCCTTTTAACTCGCACGCAAAAGAGGGTGAGCTTAAAACCTAATAACACTTTAGGCCGACCCGGGAACAAAATCTTAGATCTCTATATCGTGCGGTAAACAGTTGTGCCGCGAGCCCATTAGGCAGTTATCAAAGTAATCAGTTTTAAACTAAGACTAACAAACCTTAACAGCGGTACTGTCTTCTGAAATGCCTGCCATCAGACAACAGGTGAAGAATACTGCTTCCACTTCATTAGTGACGAGGTCGAGAGCACATGCGTGGAGTTTATTCCCATAACATTCCTCTTCTC
This sequence comes from Cephonodes hylas, assembly GCA_030295005.1. Classification (NCBI taxonomy): domain Eukaryota; kingdom Metazoa; phylum Arthropoda; class Insecta; order Lepidoptera; family Sphingidae; genus Cephonodes; species Cephonodes hylas. The sequence continues at coordinate 8,771,926 of AP025362.1, read as the reverse complement.
CATGCTGGCACGTGATTACGTAATTACCATCTTTCACTTTGGTCTGTCGAAATAAAAAAAATCAGTTAAATACGTTTTTTAATTTAATTCAATACAGTATATATCTCGTGGCTAGAAAGAGCTTCCTCTACAATTCAGAGGTATTAAGCCTAATTTCGGTATGAAAGCTATAGTGACATGGACTGACGTGTGCATTAATAATATGAGTTAGTACCTATTTACTTACTTCAGCATTTCCGTAGGGATAAAGGTGAAATCTTATGTAATTGTGCATGGTCGGTAGAATTGGGAGTATGTTGTAAATAAAAAAATTAACAGAATACGGACATAGTGTTTCGTAGTATACGTATACATCTACTTTTTCATCCTTTTTCTCTCCATTTGTCTGAAAAAATATATATAAAGCATGAATAACATTCTTTATAGGTTAATGTATGTACGTCCGTACTCACAGAAAGTGTAAGCAGAGGTGAATTTTTGTATGTATCAGGCCCACATAATAGGGGACGAGGTTATACATATCCAGACTCCGCGTTGCTACTGAGAATTTTCTAATAATAACACTTGCCCGACCCAGGAATTGAACTCAGGACTTCTAGATCCCATATTTCATAATAAAGAAAGAATTTTATGTTCTTCTGCATAAAATTCTTTCTTTATACTTTGCTTTTATAAATTGCTTCTTTAATTTATAGAAAAAGAAGAACGTTAATACCTAGTGGCTACAAAAATCTTGTCGTTGTTAAAATTTCATACACGTTCATGATATGTATACATATACATATCATGAACGTGTATGATGCCATTATCCATGTAGACATATACTATGTACATACATAGTATATGTCTACATGGATAATGGCATGATAAATGGCTATTTACATACCTTAGCTGAGGTCAAATCCAAATCTCCTTTATTAGTTTGTTTGGCTAAGGATTCGATGTCCAATTCATTGTTTGTATCTGAAAATTAAACGATTTATTTATTAAAAAAAACTTTTAGCAGGCTATTTTGAAAGTAAAAAGAAGAACTTTAAATAAACGTATTTTTTAACTACATCAAAACTTAGAATAGGAATGATATTACTCTGGCGTCTACTCCTTTCTTTTTTCCTAGCCACACATCTATTACCTACTATTGACAGTAACTCATTTGCACCTGAGTGTCTTTTCTGTATATGACTGTGACACATGCAGCGAGAAAAGGAAGTTATGTGATCCTAGCCGAATAACAAAAATATAAATTAATAACAAAATAAAATAATCGTGAGGAAGATCAACAATAATGCTTTTGTCTTTATACCAAATGAGACTACTAGTTTCCCTAATAAACCAATAGTAAAGGACATGTTATACAATTAAAGAAACCCAAAATTAAATAACTCGGGTCATAAAGTGCAGCCTGTCATAGATAAGTATCGTTTTAATTCCAGGTAGCTAAAAACTCGAGAGAGCATGAAAATATGTACTTTCATAATAAATGCTATGACCAAATTATCCGTCGATTCTTTATATCACTTCATATATTACTACCTAAAGGTGACCTACATTTCACGGATGTTCCCCACAATTATTGCACTTTATGTAAACTTTTTTATCGTTGTGAGCTGAATTTTTTGTAGTCCGATATTTTTAACTAAGTTTGATACTAAACGTCAGGTTTCTTTACATGAACCGTACATTACATAATATATTTGCCTGATTTTCTAGAAACAGTACATCAAAAGATATTCTCTGTTTATGATATTCACGATCTTTTAAGAATTGAGACGAGACTCTTTTAAACTTACCATCACAGCTCACGTATGTAGATATTATTAAAACTAGGGCAAAATAATGTAAAAGAGACATTATCCTCTCGTTTTACTTGATGGAACAGTTGTTACAATACTGGACTTTATAATAAGTCCAGTGATACTTATTGCTATTCACATGACGATAGCTTTGCCTTATATATAGCATGGATATCCTGCAGATATTATAAACGTTAAAATTAATGAGAATTGACGTTTGTTCGTTATGTATTCAATTATTATAAGTACGAAATTTGATAAAATACGTTCTGTCGTATGTGGTGGATTGTACTTTTTGGGACATACTTTCATAAATGTTTCCTAGAGTCTAGACTCTAGTGAATTACCCATGAGGAAACCCGAAAAAACACATTTATATGAATGTATATGTATCTCTATACACTTGTGCTACGGGGTCCACGAAGCGGTCGAGAATTTAGGTCTTATTCATATCATAAGAAGTCGTGTTCGCTTGTTCCTTAGAAATTTAAAAATATTTGCTACCTATTTGAATACAGTTCAGCTACATGAAAAACGCACGTAGGTAACTGCTGTATTGTCAAGTTAGTTGGAAAAACCCTAACGCTAGGACGCTTTTTTACCATTGCCCCGTACGAAGGTCTATTCTGCATTGTGGTTTCATACAAATACTGAATTCGCATTCAGAAACTTATATGCGGGACTATATTCATACTAGCATAGGATTCTGAAAGGATCAAACAAAGCTCAATGATTGAAGTTTATAACCTATTCGCCAATTATGTTTCTCACGTTATATTGTTCTATGGCCGAGTTTTCGGATAAAATTCTAGAATCTATATTAATACCGAGAATTTTCTAATGAACACTCAATGATACTTGCCTCGATGGGGAAATCGAATGCACGCAAAGTAGTATAAGTAGATCAAGTAAATGGCAGATACTTAAGTACATCAATGTAGACAAGAGGATTAGAGATTCCAAGACTGGTTTTTGAGGTGTAGTCTATAATTCCAGTAGATACCACCGGGGGGTTTTAGGTAATTCTATCTATGTCTAGAGTTTATCCCACTTCACTTTTAATGATCTGAAATCCCATTAACTTTGTTAAGTTACTCCCATCAGGTCATAATTCAATTTTGCATGTAAATTATTAATTAAATAAGGTGTAAAGCTACGTGATAAGTTGTGTGTTAATTTTTGCTACAAACAACATTATCTTTGTAAATTATGGTCAATTTGTTATTGTTTACTGATACGCTTCTGGGTTGTGAGCATATCAGACAATATTAAACAACAAACTTAAGTAAAGGTCTCGTGATTTCGTAGATTCAAGGTTCACGTCTGAGGCGTTCAATCTTAAGATGTCTGGCATCTTTTCCCGGGTCGAAAAGTCTTGTTAACTTTATAATTTACATCTTCTTCTTCATCAACCCATATACGCCCACTGTTGAGCACGGGTCTCTTCTACCATTGAGAGGGTTTAGGCTATAGTCCACCACGCTGGCCTAGTGCGGGTTGGCGGACTACACGCCTAAGACATTCCTAAGAACTTTTAGGTGAGCGGGTTTCATCACGATGTTTCAATTTGAATACACACATAACCACGAACCTGTGACCGTCGAGATTCTCGACCGCGTGCCTATTCGACCTCTGCTGAGGTACCGAAAAAGGACCTTAGTAGAATTAAAAATTATTCATTATTAAAAAATAAGGATGAATTCATTTATTTTGCATATATTAATTTCGGTAAAATAAATCATAATAAATTATAAAATTTTTATGACTGGCTACTTACTGAATGTAATGATACGCATATTTCATAAATAAATAATAAAGCTAATAGATTTGAGTATTAAACAATGTCATTATATAATCCCCAATTAATAATTATTATATAGTTTTGAAGCATCCATATGTCTAAGGTATTTCAACATTATATTGTGTTTTACCCGTTTTAGAACTAAGTCTATAAAATAACACGAATGTGATTGTATGAATAAAACAGTTTTTTCACACCCGTTTAATACTGAAACAAAATAAACAGTTTTGTTTCCTTCTAAATTAATTCCTTATTATTTTAAAATAGTTTTCTGTCGATAATGTATGAGATATTGATACTTAAATCTTTTACATCGATAAAATTAAAGCTGTTATTTACAAAATGCTAATCTGTAGTAGTTTTTCTTATTGAAACATTTCTTATTGATTAATAAATTGCGACAACACATCGCACGCTTAATAATATAGTGACCTAATTCAAAAAGCCGAGTCTAAGGTGAGTAAATGGGAAAAAAATGTTACTTCGTTAAATACATTTTATAGAAAATATAAAAAACATCATAATGTTTAAAAAATATGTGTACTAAATAGTTACATTAAATATTTAATCCGACTTAATTTAATCACAAAGTGAATAAAGGTGAAAATACAAAATTTTGAATTAGGTCACTATATTTTTAAGCGTGCGACATGTTTGGTATACTCACGTATACTTTTGTTACATGTTGTTTTTGTGCTAGCCACCGATAGGTACATGGTACATGAATCATGATATTTAACATCAGTAGTTTGTAAAAATATTATACGTCGTTTGACTCCGTGGTAGTACTCGTAGATCTTTCCGTTGTAGTAGTTATCTCTGAAGATTCCTCTGAAGAATCTGAAGATGAAGAATCTTCTTGTTTGCGATCTTTGCAAGGTTGCGGTTGATTTTGGAAAGTGGCACAGACATCGCCTAAAAAGTCCGCTCTCGTACTTTTTTTCCCGTTTATGATGACGAACGGAACGCCGCGATAGTGTCTTTTCTTGCTCAAATCTCCATAGTATTTCAACAACTCCTCGCCTTTGTAACTTTGAGCACACTTTATTATTGGAGCTGCGTCGATGTTCATCGATTGGCCGCACTGAAAACACAAATATTTTCTTTTAGAAACTGTTACATGGCGCAGTTTGTGAGACATAATTAATACAGCACTAAAACTACGTTAAATATTTGTTTCGGATTTAAGTGTTTATCGGACCGAAAAGTTGGACACACAATTAATCTGCATTGCAATAAAGTGTGAGGTCGCACTTCGAATCATGTGTAATTGTTGAGTGTATTTATTACTCTTTTTTTAGTTTTGGTCAACTAGCGAGACAAATATATTTTACGCTATCAGATCAAGATATTTATTTAAAGAATAGAAAAGATGGGAAAGGATTACTGCGCATCAAATCATCTAAAAAAACGACTGCTCATAAATTGATGCTTCACATAATTTTTTTATGAAACTGCGTCCTGTGTTCCAGAGTATTTTTTAATGAGTAAACCTAGTTTCTGACTTTTTTAATAACATTTTTACATCATACCTCAGTAGCAGCATAGTCGTTTGAAAACCCTGTCATCATACAAATGGCATAGAGTGCAGATTGTGTTTCATTTTTCAGAATATCAAGGGCACAGGCATGGAGTTTATTCCCGTAGCATTCCAGTTTTCCATGTTGGCACGTCGTCTCGAACTTGCCATCCTTTTCCTCGGTCTGGGAATAAAATTTGATAAAAAGTAAGTACTTGAAAATGTTATTTTTATTTTAAATAAATTAGTGGAATAATTTGCATTTAAAATAAATGCAGTATATTAACGTCACTGACATAGGATTCGACGAGTATTCGTCATTATGTATATCGAAATAAATGCACTACCAACGTTCTAAATATAATTTATTTACCTTAGCATTTCCGTATGGGTAGATATACAGTTTTATATACTCAGACATGGAGAGAATAACTGGTTCTAAGTCGTCTTTAAAAAACATCACTGAGTATGGGCAGAGAGTTTCGTAGAGTACGTATATTTCTGCTCGTTCAACTCCATCAGTAGTGCTCTTGTACATCTGAAAATAAATGCACGAAATTTTCATTAAAAAATATTATTTTTTTAAATAGGAATGATTAATGTATTAACATATATAATGTATGCTCTTAACTGTTATTAAATAATTTTGTTATTAAATATTAAAATGTAATGTAAAGTATCCAATTCTTAAACCAGCAGTCACACAGTGGCATATTTTAGTAATAAGTAAGTCTCAATGAACTACCTCCAGGCTGGCCCTATAACTAAAGTGCTACTGATTTACGTTATAAAGTTTGGAAGAAGAGATCTTCGTCTTAGTCTGATAATAAACTATAAAGTTTATTAACATAAAAAAATAAGAAATATTCATTTCGACTACAGTGCTTACCTCGGTTGTAGTCGACATTTCATCTGAATGATTAGATTGTGGCGCCAATGTGCTGACTTTTAACTCTTTGTTATCGTCTGCAATTGTAAAATAGTTTCATTGTTTATTAAACAAAGTGATAAGAGTTTGTATAAGGACTAAGACCACTTAAGAATAAACTTAAAAAATGTACACCAAAATTATTAAGTTTAAGTATTCAACACTAATGAGTGATAGTAGGATTGAGCTTTAGGCGCGCGGTCGAGTCATAGGTTTAAAACCCAGTTTACCTTCTGATTTTTTGAAGCTACATTTGCGTGTTTTCTCTATGAATTATCATACAATCAGAACATTTTAACCTGCATAGCTCTGTCCGCACTAGGCCATCTTGATGAATTAAGGCCTTATTCTTCTTAGCTAGGCGATGGCCGTGCCCAGCGGTAAGACATGTATTTAGGCTGATGATGAAATTACAGTAACCAAAACTAAACACTAATTATACTACGGTTACTACGTAGGTATAGAACTAAAATAGTAACATTGATAACGTTTATCTTAACCAAGAATCGTTTCTCTCGTTTCTTATAAGATCAAAGGTTATTAAGAGAGGAACTGTAAGCAATACTATTAAAACGTAAGAAGCTTTTATAAGAAATAATTTATTGTAACCTTGAAAGGTCGGTCTTGTTTACAATAAAGAAAATTTTATAAATATGAAAAAATAATAAAAACAAAGCTCATGGCCACTGGCAGATCAACCAACCAGATATTAGATAACCAGCTACTCGTATTAGGTAAGTGCCGATTATTATATAGGAATTGCAGTGTATTTAGAACAATGCAGGTAATTTGAATAACTTGGGTACATAAATTAATATAAACTGTGTTTTAATGCCGTAAATATATACCTTCCTAACATTCCGGGTGTCAGACTCAAGCACGGTAAATATGTTACTTTTACCGTGACTCAAGGAAGTGATAGGCCTTTTTTTAGAAACTTATTTGGATAAAATGCAACTATGAATAAATTTACTGAACCACGTTAAATATTCATTGTAATTTTTTCAATTCGTAAGTGACATTGTGAGTTCTCCTAAAGGCTAAGTTGAGATGCATTTTTACCACTATGTTTCTTTCATTGCTCAATAGACCTATCAAATTGGTGACAATATCCTATAACGCTTTTGTAATACATTTACACTTACAGTCTGCAATCTGCTACTGGGATTTCTCTGATGGAATAACCCTATAACACTTTTTTGGCTCGGGAATTGAACCCGGGGCCTGCCGGTTGCATTGCACACTAGTGCCCCACGATCGTGAATCACTCAAATAATTACTGAAACCTTTTTAAACTCACCATTGCAAAGGACGCTTGCAGATATAACAAAAACTGCGGTAAAATATTTTAGAAGAGGCATGATTTCTTCACAATTTTACAAGTTGTATTTACACTATGTAGTATGTTGCTTTACGTTTGATAACAAACTATTGACTGTGCCTGAGTTTTACCTTATATACGCAGCATCCGTATCCAATACAAATTAAAATCACGTTGGACGTGTGTTCGTTGTTTGTATTCTAATTCATTATATATAGAATAATTATTAATGGTTTAGGTTTAATTTAGTTTGTAGTTACAATTAATCTTTGTACGAATAAACGAAATATTTGCGACAAAATTTTACTGGTAAGGTTATATAGACAATTTAAAAGATTAATAAGTTTGAATTATGTGATGAATTTAACCACCTTATGTTATTATTAGGTAGTCTAAATACCAAGAGAACTTTAATTTTTGTCGCATCTACATATGTATATTATTTGGTCTAATAAAGTTGCAGGCTAGTTTTCTTTCACGTGATAATCGAGCTCGGTCGGTGAGCTAAATAGTTGTTGTCAAAAGTTTCATTTGGTTAAAGTGACGAGAACATTCGATTAATATATAAACCCCAGAGAATTTTAAAGGAATAGACTTTTCCAAGTTTCTGGATACTTTTTATATTATTTTTTATAATAACAACTTGCTTTAAACTTTTTTTTATTACAGTTTTAAACCAAATAATATGACTTACTGTTTTCAACATTTAAGTGAACGAACGGGGAATTAATGGAAATGCGCTGGTAAAAACAAAAAAATGCTAAATGTAAATATGTATCTATTAAAATGCACATTTCAAAACACTTTTTTAAATACCTAAATGCGCAAGCGATGCCAAGTTGGGTGTAGTGTATTCATTTATTTAATAATAGATAATATCATATCTTTGAATATTATTGGCGTGTTAAGCGATATTCTTAATTGATACGCCAACTACGCTAAGGGCAAATAGAGATTAGGGTTGCTGTCAATTAAATTTATATTATAAATAATCTAATTCTTAACTCTAAATATATTTAACATCTAACATGCTTAAGTATGAGGCCCCGGCTGACACTGGTCTGAGGCGTAGTGGACTGCACGGCTCGAGGTAAATATACCTTAGTGGCTCATAATCTAAACTGTATTTTTATAGATTTTTGTCACATATGTATTTCTTATTGTATGTATTTTCTAAGTATCAATACAAATATTTGTGGAAATCAAAACAATTTGGTGCATCATATCGTTTAGCTCTTTACATTTTAGTAGTATTTATTTATATCCTTTTTTGTTTACTATATATAAATATCATTAAAAAATAATGAAGTAGAAGACTAATACTTATAAGACAATATAGACACAATAGGTGGTCTTATCGCTGGCTGCGATTTCTTCCAAACAACCTACGAAGTAAAAGTAGTCATAGGTTAAATAAATACTTTGATACAGATTCTTATAGTGTATCAGTTGCTGTTTTTTCTTTAATTTCTACAGAAATAGATTTTTCTTGTCAATCATTTACGTAACCGAAATAATTTCATATAGTAAACGTTATAAAAAAATAATTAAACATTTGTCGGTCATAGTTTATCTTTCATGATATTGGCATTGTTTATTAAATTATTACGATTGCCTCGTGGTGACATGGTACAAGCATTGCATATTGTATGATCTAGGATCCTCGTTTCACTTCCCGGGTCGACCTAAGTAGTATTGGTTTTTACATTAGTAGTACGGAGTTTTGAATCGTGCTTGAGAAAACGCAATTAGCTTGCTCCTCATTATGTGGCACGACAAAAACAATTGGCGAATGTGGGTGCAGAAATGCAACTCTTTCCCCCTTTTGGCGAATACAGGCGTGAGGTTATATATGTATGTTTTAAATTATTATACTGTATGTAAAGAGACAACAGTATTGCTTAGGTTTGGGTTTATAATACTATCTACTGTGAGTGACGAAACAATTCATGTAATTTATTTGTATTGTTTAGTTTAGTTAATTTTAGTTGTTTTTTTAGATATAATAATATTAAGTTAAATTTAATATTAATACATTTTAATAAGTAACCCTACGATAAAATAATATCTGGATATCAACGCAGTAAATGCCAGAAAAATAGACATGTACAAAGATGTTTACAATACAACATGCATTCGTATTCGTGGCCATTAATTTAATTAATGTATGTAGGCACACCATTCATTTACCTTATGGTTAAATTGGACTACACTAATCGAAGGTATTTCCACAATAAAGTTCATCTCTCATGTATCGAATATTTCCTTGTTAATTTTTCCCCATAGCATAATTTATTGTTATATAACTTATAACTATATATGTATTTCAAAAGGAAATGATAATTTGACTGAGCCGATTAATAGAGACGGTCAAAGTTAAATCTTAAGTCGTAGAGTTCCTGCGACGTCTATGGTATGGAACTTCAGCCTTTGACTACGGATGTCATTTTAAACCTTAAGTCAATTAAGTTGTAACATTATATTGCTGCGCTGTTTCATTCTCGTAGCCACTGTAATATAGTCTTATTCAAAGCCACAGCATTTAAAATAATAATAATCACATTTTGTGACACAGTTCCTGTGATTACCATCTAAATCCATTTTAGACATACTACGAGTATGTACTCGTATGTGGTATCGGTAATCATTGTTTTTAATTAGCACGCTTTTGCAAATCAGCTTTATCGAATACCAGATAGTTTGTTAAAGTAATTTGAAAGGTTTTATCACAAATGTACTTCAAGCAAATAAAAACAAGCCAAAAAATGTTTGCCGTTGTAAGTGAATAGTGCGAAGAAAATTGAATTTCATTCGTGTACTAACAAGGTTTCACTGTCGGCACCGACAAACTCGTTTGAATCCAGTATATAGTGGTATTAGGCATACCTGCATGTTGCTTATTATTAATGAGATACATAGATTAAAATTTGTTTTGTAAGGTATTATATCAAAAAAAATAACCAAACTTGTACCTTTTTCTTTATTTCAGTAAGTAATTAGGACAAGTTTTTACTTTTAAAAACAATTGGAAAAAGGGGAATGTTTTGGCTTTAAGTTTAGTGTATTGAATATCACAGCCAATCAATGTTTTGTGAACCTTTGTTTCATATTATTTTATATAGTAGTGATATTCTGGAGCGTAATATTAAAAAAATATTGTAATATTAGTGAAAGGGTTGTAACTTTAAGTCACCTTCAAATTACCAATTGCCATTTCTCTCTGAATGTCACGCCCGTTTCCCTATATTACGTCATGAGGAAAATCTAACTATCAAAACAAATAAATGCACTGGGTAAAATTAAACGACGCATACAAGTTTAACCTTTAGATATCGATACTCATTCAATGCTGACCCACGTAAGGCGTATTTTATCAATGAAGGATATATAAGATACATTTAGATGATATAATTATTAATTTTCATGTTTTCCATGTTTTTAGGAAAGTAAATTTATTGGAATAGGAACGATGTATATTTTTGATAGTATTGACGACCTTACTTAGAGATTCGAGTATTCATATAATTATTATGTACGCTTTTTATAACATTGGACCAATGAAGTCGAGTAGTTACTATTGTAAGAAAATGAGACAGTGGCTAAGAGGGGCGAAGTAAGCCAGACATAAAATTAAGCGACTAATTGCGCTCTGAAACTGAGATAAATATTGTACAATTGCAAATACGTGCAGATCATCATCATTATCAGCCCATAAACATCCAACTGTAGAGCACGGGCTTCCTCTACCATTCAGACGGTTTAGGCCTTAATCTTCCACGCTGTCTTAGTGCGGGTTAGCTAGTAATAATTGTAGCCCTTGGAATTTTATATAAAAGGACACCCTCCTTTGCGTACCGAAAGATCAATCAAATGATAAATTAGAGTTGTTAGTTGTACTATGTCACGTTACAAGCAGAACTATGGAAACGGTTTCTTAACACTCATTACCCCAGAGTTATATTAATGTTATGCTAGCATAGGAATCGTCTAAGGACCTATTTCTTTTGAAATTTCCTAGCAGGGACTAAAAACCCGTCATATTTGTAGGTCTTTGTGACACGATTTCCGATTGCGTCTACTTAAACAGGGTCTAAGCGATATCTTCTTTGGAATTGGCTAAGGATAAAAGCCAAGGAAGCTTTGTTTTGTTAAACTTTTCCAGTAAAAAGATAAGAATCGATTTCACACAGAATACTTACGTCTCGAAGTACGACGTACCAAGTTTTAACATATTGCATTTGGCTTCCTTTATGATGTACAGCTTCAGTTTCGTAAAATCTAAGTTAGGAGCGATGGAGTAAAAAAGGTATGGGAAAGAGGGGCGGGTCACTTTGCATGCTTTATCTACATCTTTGTGTACTACCGACACGTTCATTCCTTCTGCCTGGAACGATGTATTTTCGAAACTTTGGGTTACTTTATTTCATTTTCGGTTGCATGTTCTACAAAGGAGGTGTATAAAACTTTATTGACTGCAGGTACCGGTTGGATGCGTTACTGTTTGGAGTCAGTTTTTTTTTAAATAATAAAATTAATTATAAGAGCATGCAAACGATATTAAATTGTTTTTCTTTTTTTTTAACTTCAGTACACATTGTGAAGAATAGGGCTGTAAGGACCGGTAGAGTTTGAGCTCATAGAGTTAGCACGTGGTCTCTCGATAATATCTTTTTGGTGCTTATTTTACACTAAAATATTTTATTGAGATTAAGGAATCTTCATTTTACAATTATTATATAAAATTTTGTTTTAATGTAGATTGGTTGCCGTTATAATTTTTGAAGTTAAATTATCTTTATAAAAGTAAGCTTTCACAAGTTGTTTTGAATCCATAATCTTAAACTATTTTATCGTGAAACGTGTTATTGCTGTGAAGATGGAACGGCAAGAAACTCCTTCAGAAACACAAAATTTCACATAATTATATCTACGCATATACAGTATATATTTTATTTTGTTGATAAAATAGCAAAATGTCCTTTTTTAATTATATACCTATACATTTATTACAATTTCAATATATTACATTTTTGAAAAGAAATAAGTTATAACTAATATTTTAAATGTTCCTAAATGAAAAGTAAATTATTGTACATAAAGCGAATTGGTGACTAACATTGTACTTGACTTTAAAACAAAAATAACTTGAGTTTGTCGTTATTAGAACATTAATGATTGGTATTTTTATTACATCTTTAACCTTTTATTCGTTAATTGCATTGCATTGATGTTTTGAAAATAAGTTAAAATATAAAGTGCGGCCCGCCTTTTAGAAATTTCGGATAATTATCACGTTTGTGGCCCGCCTTTTCTGGTTTTTTAGAAATCTCGGGGTTTTTTAGAAGAACGGGTTCAGCATTATTATATTTGGCATTTTTTTGCCCTCGTCTGCCCAAAGGTTGCGGACTTCTGCATTTTTTCTGCAGGACGGCGGTGGATTTGAAAGGGCATTACAGATATCTTGTTTAAAGCCAACGGGTTCGCTGGATTCACCGTTTACGAGTATGTATGGAACACCATCGTAGGAAACTTGGTGACTCAAATCACCATAGTGTTTTAACAGCTCATCTCCTTTGCTACTTTTCGCACATTCTTTTATCGGATTGGCGTCGATTTTCATTGATGTCCCACACTAGAAACATTAATGCATATTAATGTTTGCATGAGTCATAATGCATGAGTCAACAAAAAAAATTGAATTTAAATAATCGGTTTTATCAAACCTCAGAAGCTATTTTATCGTCAGACTGTCCTTTCATCAGGCAACAGGTGTATAGTGCTGCATTTGTTTCATTTTTGATAATGTCAAGAGCACATGCATGCAGCTTATTTCCATAACATTCCGTTTCTCCGTGCTGACATGTGATAACATATTTGCCATCTTGTTGCTCAGTCTGCGAAAAATAAATACACAATATAAAAAAATGACATTATAAAAACTAAAAATAAAGTTTTCACTTCCTTTTAATGATAGAGAATTTGACGCTAGAAAGTCCCAGGCATATGCCATTCCTAAATAATTATTTTACAATCCATGCTATTCGCTTGGAGAATGAATATACATTGTTAAAAAGACAGGCTTAGTTGCTTCCTACTTTTAAAATAGGTACTCATCAGTGTATTTTAGTCACTAAATAATCCTAGCAGTATTTTATTTCAGTATGATTTTATTTTTGTTTTTTTTTTTTGTATGTATATTGTATATATGTGTGTATATGTATTCATTGTTGTATATGTATTTATATGTGTATATATATTATTCTATATTTTTTACGACTGCCTCGTGGTCTTGCGGTACAAGTATGTGTTGTGCGATCTAGTGGTCCTGGGTTCGATTCATTAGGAAATTCTCAGTAGCAGCACGGAGTCTGGAAATGTGCCCGAAAAACGGCAATAGGCTCGCCCCCTATTACGTGGGACTGAAACATACCTGGCGAAATGTGGGTGCAGAAATGCATCTCTGCCTACCTCTTCGCGGAATATAGGCGTGAGGTATGTTTGTTTGTTTTGTTCTATTTTTTTTGTATACGTTCTGTTTGTTAAAAATGTGTACAATAAAGAGCTGAAATAAATTAATAAATACTTTTTTCTCCTTTTTGTGTTTTTACTTTTATTGGTTTTTTATATATTTTTATTGTTTCAGTACATCGCTGTTGATTTCTAAATGTGGCTGCATGGAAGAGATGAAAGTTACTGGCTAAGCCGCCTATTGTTGCGTTTTTATTAGTGCAATTTATTTTGGGTAGGTAGTTCTTATATGGTGTCATCATCATCAGACCAGATCCAGTCCCTCTGCTGGGCACGGACCTCCTCTACCATTAAGAGGATTTAGGCCTTAGTCCACCACGCTGGCCTAGTGCGGGTTGGCGGACTACACATTTAAGAAATTCCTTAGAACTTTTAGCAGTGCTGGTTTTATCACGGTGTTTTCCTTTACCGATAAATCAATAACTGCTTATGGTGTACAATAAAGTATTAGTTAAAGTTAGTTCGTAGTGCAATACAGTGTACAATAAAATATGGATATCATCATCCACAGCTAGATATATGTAGGTATCTACTATGGCACGCCTAAGTTGTCGACCTAACTCAAGGATTCGCTAGTTGAAGTGGCAGTGGAAACGTTTGGGGAATTGTGTTCTGGAGTGGAAACCACGGCCCGGCAACACTCCCCGGTGGAGAGACGATATCTGCGAGTTATCTGGCAGTGGTTGAACGAGAAGGGCCGATGATCGAGCCCAGTGACGTACCAAATATACATAAATAGATATAATAAAAATGTACTTATGTACCTATTTTACGACTTTTCATTATGTTGTACATATCTCTCTAGCAACAAGTATTTTAAAACTCCCCCCTCGCCCCGTCTACGTATGATATTAAACATAGCTAATAGTTTTGGGCTTAAGCCCACCTCTTAGGATTACCGGCGTGGTGGTATATAATAATAATTTACTAACCTGAGCATTACCGTATGGATAGAGATGTAGTTTTAGATACTGGTGCATGCTTTCAACAACTGGTTGTAGGTAATTGACAAAAAAATCTTCACAACATGGACACAATGATTCGTAATACACATGTACTTCTACTTGGTCTACTTTATTCTGTTGGTATCTATAATTCTGAAAGGAAGAAATGAAATTTAAAACAAACGGTATTGGTGCGGGTTAAACAAGCATCTTTAATTGGTTCCTCTGCCCCTCCCTTGGTACAAAGTGGTGTAAAATATTACCTTATCGGAAATCAAATACAAATCTTCTTCACTGCTCGTAGGTTGCATATCAGCTATCTCGATGTCGATGTCTAAGTCATTGTTTAAGTCTGAAAATATAATGTTTTATTATTTAAGAAATACAACATTTAGCTTTTCATTATGATTTTTTCTAGCATGTATTCTTTAGTGCGCTTCAACAGGGTTATCTACTTTAGTTCTGTAGGATTCATTGGTACCGCTAGGTGTAAGCATAGTAAACAATGACCATCAATGAAAATGGACGCGAAGAAAGTACCGAAATATAAATACATAATTGAAGGGATTCTTTAACTTTATTTGTGCATTGAATACATGATAAAATTTGTTAATTTATACTTTTCTTATCAAGGTATCATCATCATCATCATCATCATCAGCAGCCAATATTCGTCCACTGCTGGACATAGGCCTCCCCCAATGACTTCCACCGGGAACGGTCGGAAGCCTCCTGCAGCCAGCGACGTCCCGCGACCTTGACAAGGTCATCGGACCACCTTGTTGGGGGACGTCCCACGCTGCGCTTTCCCGTTCGTGGCCTCCACTGGAGAACTTTTTGGCCCCATCGGCCATCAGTTCTCCGCGCCATGTGGCCGGCCCATTGCCACTTCAACGAGCTAATCCGTTGGGCTATGTCGGTTACTTTAGTTCTCCTACGGATCTCCTCATTTCTGATTCGATCACGTAGGGAAACCCCGAGCATAGCCCTCTCCATAGCTCGTTGAGTGACCCTGAGCCGACCCATGACGCCTTTAGTGAGAGGCCACGTCTCAGTGCCATATGTCATCACTGGTAACACACAACTATTGAAGACTTTCGTCTTCAGGCACTGAGGTATTTTGGACGAGAAGACGTCTCCTAACTTTCCGAACGCTGCCCAACCGAGTTGGATTCGACGATTGACCTCTCTCTCGAAGTTGGACCTGCCTAACCGGACCACTTGTCCCAAATAGACATATTCGTCTACAACTTCGAGAGTCGAGCCCCCAACTGCGATTGGGGTGGGCACAACATGGACATTCGACATGATTTTCGTCTTGTCCATGTTCATTTTAAGACCCACCTGTTGGGAGACTCGATTGAGGCCTTCGAGCATAGTGCTAAGGTCCTCCAGCGATTCTGCCATGACTACAATATCGTCGGCAAACCGAAGGTGTGTGATATACTCGCCGTTGATGTTGATGCCGAATCCTTTCCACTCCAAGAGCTTGAAGGCGTTTTCCAGCGCGGCAGTGAACAGTTTCGGAGATATAACATCTCCCTGTCTCACGCCTCTCTGTAGTGGAATAGCCTTCGTGCTCTGATCTTGTACTCGGACCGACATGGTGGCGTTGTTGTATATACTTTTCAACACCTCGATGTACCGACAGTCAATGTGGCACCGCTGGAGAGACTCTAGCACCGCCCACGTCTCGATCGAATCAAAGGCTTTCTCATAGTCCACAAACGCTAAACAGAGCGGCAAGTTGTATTCCTCGGTTTTCTGGATAACTTGCCGAAGCGTATGGATGTGGTCTATGGTGCTAAAGCCTTTTCGGAAACCAGCTTGTTCGGGCGGCTGGAAGTCATCAAACCTGCGTTCGAGACGATTTGTGATGACCCTCGAAAACAACTTATAGACATGGCTCAGGAGCGAGATGGGCCTGTAATTCTTCAGCAAGGTGTTGTCACCTTTTTTGAAGAACAGTACCACCACGCTCCTGCTCCATGCCTCTGGCGTTGAGCCCTCGAGGAGAACGGAATTGAAGAGCCTCTGAAGGACTTTAAGTACCGGCGTTCCGCCCGCTTTCAGAAGCTCTGAAGTGATTCCGTCCTCACCCGGCGCCTTGTTGTTCTTAAGTTGCTTCAGGGCCATCTCAATCTCACACAGGCTGATGTCCGGGATATCATCACTGAAGTGGCGGATCAACTCGGCTCTCGGGTCTTCGGCCGAGCGAACAGCGGGCTTGGCAACCGAGGTGTAAAGCTGTCCGTAGAACCTCTCGATCTCCCTTAAAACCTCTGCATTCGTCGACACTACGCGGCCGCCCTCCGTCTTCAGCCTAGACAACTGTCTTTGCCCAATAGACAAGTCTCTTGCAAACACTTTGGAGCCTCCGTTCCGCTCTATTATCTCTTTAATGCTCACAGTGTTGTGAGCACGGACATCGTGTCGCAAGGACTTCCAGAATCAAGATTATCAAGATTATCAAGGTATAGTATAAATATATTTTCTTAAAGCTAACAATAACATAACACTTAGGTATCCACCTCTAGTCTCTACGGTTAGATCTATGTATGTCCAAATCAAATTCAAAATTGTTTATCAGCGGAAACATGCTGTTATCTGCTATGAATCTTTTGGATAAGCTAAAACAAGCTTACTGATCCATAGAATATCATAGTTAGCAAAGTTTAACTTACCATCACAATAGACGATAGTTGATATGACAAATAGTACGATATAATATTTTAAATTAAACATCGTGTCTTGGCAATATGTAGCAATGCGTTATTTGCCCTGTAAGTAAGTGATAGCGACTGACTGTTATGTAGCGATAGCTTTGCCTTTATACAACATTGATAACTCGTATGAATGTTATACGTTTGAAAGTATGTATGCTATGCTTACTACTTTAAATATGTAGATTATTTAGACACATACATCCGTCTTAATAGATTCGGAATTTGGTGGTCTGCTATTACATATATGAGCTTGCATTAAGTAACAAAATTTTTAAACTTACGTTATCACACATAGCAAAATTTTAAAATTATATAATTACTTAAATCACGCTTAATACCTCTTATCTCGTAGATGTTATTACATACTCACTTTATGAATTTAAATAAAAAAAAGGTTTATGTTAATGAGTACCAGTTTCCATAACACAGGATGTAGTCATACCGTGATCGGAAACTAAGGCAGGTAATATCTAAGGTCATTACAAAGCCCTCGGCGTTAAAGAAACTCCCGAAAAACCATAAAAAAATACCGGTTTTCTAACAGCCACATACATTTTATACCTATGGTTGTTAGGTAAAAGTCAAAATTTTATTTTTTTGCCACGATTTCCTTTAACTCCAAAGGGTTTGTAATCACCTTAGCTATTACCTGCCTTAAATTTCCTTAACGATCTTAATAAACCCTGTATGTTATGTATGTAAAAATTACATGTTTGCATTATTGCCAGTGCTCCACGAATTAATTCGTTGATCAGTAGACACCTGAATCCCTAAAAAATCCGATTAAGTGATTAGACATTAAAATTTTAGTTCTATCAATTTCTTTTGTTCTATTTGAAGATTGTGTCCACTTGATGGCTATTCTTATACCGCTTTTAAATTATAAATTACGGTTATTTTGGTAAAAATTTACGATCATATGGCCAATTCGGAGTTATGATATAAACAAATGAGCCACGGAACCATGTGACATACCGCGTATAACATTTCTAATAAAATGTTATCTTTGTAAATTGCTGGCATAGTTTTATTTTTTACCGATAAGCTAAAGCGTTTAGAATGTGTTCATGACAT
This sequence comes from Cephonodes hylas, assembly GCA_030295005.1. Taxonomy (NCBI): domain Eukaryota; kingdom Metazoa; phylum Arthropoda; class Insecta; order Lepidoptera; family Sphingidae; genus Cephonodes; species Cephonodes hylas. The sequence continues at coordinate 8,753,292 of AP025362.1, read as the reverse complement.
TTTATTAAGTATTTACCGTAATAAGTAAAAACAACTTTGTAACAATAAATAAATAATTTATTTACTCGACACTAAACCAACGCGACCAATTAGTAGGTAAAGTAGGAGATTGGTAAAAAAGTGACAATTTTTTTTCTAAAAACTGATAGAGTAATCTTGAGAAACCTCTTGTGAGTAAGTAGGTATAGGTATAGGTCTAGTATGGCGAGTTGTAACCCATTTGCAGACAGCGATCACAACTGATTTGCAAATTTGGCCCTTCTTGTGTAATTTTTTACAGGTCTAATTTGTTTGTGGACTTGTATTTTAGTTCCATAAGACCAAACGTATAAGTACGAACATTTTATTCAAAAATTAATACATCATTCTCTTATGGTGGTACTTTCTTCAGTTGCGTATTCTGTAGTAGAAGCTTCGGTTGTTGGTTCCTCAGTAATGATATAGTCATCGCATATGGGCGGTGGGTTCTTAAGGGCCTTACAAATATTACTTTCAAATTCATATTGATAACTCCTTTCGCCATTTACGACAATGTGTGGAACACCTGGATAGTATATTTTGTTGCTTAAAACACCGTAGTAGTTTAATAGCAGTTCCCCGGAGTATGTATTAGCGCACTGTATTATTCCAGTGGCGTCAATATTCATCTTCTGGCCACACTGAAAAATATAAATATTTTTTATTTAAATGCAATCTTTAAAAAAATATATGTCAACAAATAATGTTGTTTAGGTATTTTAACTTAGGTTATTTTTTGTTTTACTATATAGTCACCCCTCACTAAGATAGAAGTCTTGTGTCACATTCTCACATATACATATATACAAATTCATCACTTAGGCACTGGTAAGTAATGTAGTTGATATGTAGAAATGGACCGTGCTGTAAAGGTGAATAAATGACCCCCGAGTTACAGGTTTGTTTATAACAATGCAGACTGATATTGTACAACCCTCATAATGTATTGTAAAATAATCTAGTATTTTATGTTACTGAGAAAATAAATAATATTAAATAGCATATATTTGATCGAAGTTTAAATAGATCTGCTTGCCGTCATGTAACTGACATCGAGTGCGGATTCTACTTTGTTATTTAGGAGGTAAGGATATTTAAAATTAATACCTCGAGAGCAGAATCGTTGGTTGAATATAATGCCATCATACAACTTGCGTAGAGCGCAGATTCAGTTTCATTGTTCAGAATTTCAAAAGCACACGCATGAAGTTTGTTCCCGTAACATTCAGAGTCTCCATGCTGGCACCAGGTCACGTACTTCCCATCTTTTTTATTTGTCTGTGGACATTTAATAGGCGCTTAATAAATTAATTATGATAATAACTGCAATTTGCAGCGTAGTGGATTAAGGACCCTTTTAGTTTTTGAGGAGTCCCATGCCCAGATGTGCGAAGTATATGGTCTTATGATCCACTTGATTCACTTACAAGGAGCTTTTGTTGATAGCTGAGGATTTAAAATGTATTAATAAAGCATAACCTATGTTTAATATTCATCATCATCTGCCTTCACTGCGTCCACTGTTGAGTATAGGCCTCTCCTATACTGTTAACAATATTATACCATACTAATTTATGTTTCCTTCTAGACGAAAAAACACTTAGTACCTGAGTTTTAAATTAAAATAAATGTTTGCGCATTTGAATTACATGGGCCTATTAAAATTTCCATTAATGTATAAACTGATAAAAATAATAGATTGAGTATCTACTTGTAATGAATTTGCATACTTACTCCCGCATTGCCGAATGGATAGAGATGAAGTTTCATATATTCGTGCATGAGCGGAATTATAGGCTCAAGGTGGTTTGCGAAGAACCTAATGCAGAATGGGCACAGAGTTTCGTAGTACACATACACATCTACTTTTTCAATTTCTTCAGTTGTTTCGTCATAGACCTGGAATTAAACTCACGATATTTAATAAAACTCCATTGAAACAAGACATTTTTTGACATTTGGCTTCTCGGCAGGTGTTTAGCTAATTGACCCATTCAGACTGGGTTTTCATATTTCTCCTATACTGTTTAATAAAATCAATGTCCATGATTGATTGAATGCTAATCAAAACAAAAGAATGAACTTAATGTATAACAATGGACTTGGTCACGATTACTCACCGCAGTAGTCGACGATCTGCCACCTTCACTGCTTACGACTGAAATGAAATATCATTTTTTTTATCTAAGTTTTGTTCTTTAAACTTTTTCTTTAATCTACCGTGTTGCTATCAACACGGTAGTTTTAAGAATTCTATTTTTTTAGGCTTTTAAAATCGAATAATCGGAAACGAATTAATTTGAAACAATAAATTTGAATTTAAAAAATAAATCAAGTAAAAATAGTTGTCTGCAAAGTAGAGTTTAAAGATATTGCACTTATTACTTTATTCCGACATTTCTCGTGAAATCTGGTGACAAGTCAGAAGAGGCCTGAAACCTATACTATTATATTTTTCCTCATCTATTATAATCTTAACAATTGAATGATTACTATCGGAGAAGTAGCAGTTAAATATAAAAAAAATAAAGCAAAAATAAATAAGATTCTTAACTTACCATTGCAATGGGCGTACGCTATTAAAACAAGAACTGTAACAAATATTTTTAAGAAAGACATTGTTTTTTATTTTCAATAAACAAATCTAATTACGCTTGCCGCTAGCAATTGACTACTGTGCATCTGGTTACTTATTTTTGTCTTTATATACAGCATCCCTTATCTAACAGACGTAATCAGTTTGAAGGCATGTTCATTATCTATATACATTTTGCATGTAGTTATTTTTGAAATACACGTACGTATTCTCGTTTCTATTTTTCGAAGGAATAGACAAGGGTTCATATTGATACCTCCATTTTACAGTGGCGTTTTTCGAACGCAAAAATTCACCATTAAATGATTTTTCTTTCATCCGAGAATTTCTTAATGGAAAAATCCAGCAACACTTACAAAGAATGATCCCAGAGCCGCCAGACGTAACCTATTTTCTAACAGACAAAGTATAGACTATTGGGTAGCGTATGTACTACTATCGTATGCATACTCTACGTAAAAAAATATAAAATATTATTAATCTTAAATCAGACAATTCTAATTAAACCACATCTGCAAGCTGATCTTGGAACCTGTGTATTGTTGGAGGAGTTTAAATATTTAATTTAATTGCCATTATTTAGATAATCGGTTGAATATCGTCGCAGTCATTTCTTACTGGATCTGACTCTGGACCTCTTTAAAGGCGTTAGAATCCTCTCAATACTAAATTCCGTCCTGTGAATAACAAAAGTTATAACTAAGCATACATACTTCGTAGAAATTCATTTGCTGATCTATTTAACATACAATGCAAACAGTTTATTAGGATTTTCCTCTTTTTAATTTTTTAGATTTAATATACATATAATATGATGAAGATAGAACCTTTGGATGGGTTAAAAAAGACTTATTTTACATAAACAATACCGGGTAATAAAGTTTGTATTAATTTTGTTAATTGTAATGTATAATTGGAAAGGAAAACTATGTATATTTTTAATTGATAATAAGCGTCTATGCTGTGTGCTAATGAAGTCAGGGCTGTCATGTTTAATATAAATTCAATTGCCAAAATCTATGTATGATCTTATAAGGTACAAAGGTCTTATATATCCTGCTAGTCTTTCCACACATATGTATATGTGTAATGTATGAATATTTATCACTATTAAAAAATAGATACGAAATACATAATTTCGTCCCTAGGTTTAACAGATTGTAATAGTACAAAGTACTAGCGCCTCTCGTCGCTCACTCGGCTAACGTTTGTTTAATTGCATGTATATTTTAGAAAATTACTATTTGCCTGATATTTTCTCTAGTCAAATTTATTTTATTCATCGAAAAACATTTTTTCTACGAGTTGTACTTAATAAACTCAATCATAAAAATAAAATTCAATATCTTTGCAGTATTGCCTCGTAGGTGCTGCAGTCCAGTCTATTGACGTCGTGGCTCCGTAACATATACTACGCCGCAAGAATATATTTCATAAGATGTCTAAATCTTGTTTCGACTAAGTCTTAAAGTTTCACACACGTGCCGTGTAACCGTTATTCAAAATAAATTAAAAACTGGTGTCAAATGAATGCGCACTGTGTAACTTTTTAACAGTTTGTATTATACTTACATATATCAGCCCTTATATCATGTCTCATTGCTGGGCACGGATCTCTTCCACAACTAAGGGCTTCTTTAGGCTCTGGCCATAGTTCATTATTATTTTCGATACAAAAATAAAGTTAACTTTCAAAAAAGTTTTGTCAACCCTAAAACAAATTAATATTACAAATGCAATCAATATGACAACAATAAAATAAACTGCTCTCGGTTTTTCTGATGACTAATTTTATTGCTTTTTTTGAGTTTGGGGTTTTTAAATATTTACTAAATGAAGTAAACACGTCATTGTCGTAATAGCGAGAGTCACTCAGTGGTTTTGCGGCTTTAGTACACATTCGCTGTTCGATTTAGATAGAGGTCTGAGGTTTGATTCTAGGGTCGGGCGAAGTATTGGGATTTTCTATTAGAAAATTTTCAGTAGTAGTACGGAGTGAGGAAATTTTCCCAAGAAACGGCAAAATGCAAGCTTCTCATTTACGTGGAACTGATACAATTTGTGTAGCCAGTGGTCTTGCGCGGTCTAGACATCCTAGGCTTTATTCCCGGTTTAGGCAAACTATTATTTAGTTTATTCATTTAAATACTTATTCTCAGTAGCAGCACGGGGACTGGAAGCGTGGGATGAATACAATTGGCAAAATATGGGTGAAGACTTGCACCAACATGTATATCTTCGGGGAATACAGGCACGAGTGTGTATGTAGGCGTGTAAGTTATTGCTTGTGATTATGACATCGTTTTAGAGTAAATACTATTGATTTTGAACCTGTCCGTTTTTGTATAATATTAATTTAGCTGAGACATTATATTTATTTTAATGGTCTTTATTTTGTTTAGTTGATCAATCGTGATATTTTGATATCGTTAACTCAACCCCATTATAAACTTTATCATCATCATACGTGTCACTTTGTGCCTTGACCACAAGTCACAACGCTACCCTAGGGCGATTAGGCGGACTGTGCATCTAAGCAATTCCTAAAACTTACTTTCTTTGTGTTGCACTTTTGTTGACTAAGATTGCTAGATGCCCAATTTGGTGATAGAAAGAAATTTGCATCAGCCCGAGTAGCCACTGTCTTAAATAACTTATACGCAACCCTGTTGCGTTCCTAATGAGCTATAACCATTAGTTATTGTAATGATTTAATTTTCGTTTTTCAATATTATTCATGAGTAGTTATTCATAACTTTAGGTTAACTTTGGTTCTATATGACATACATACGTTGTAAAAGCTAATAACAAGTAAAGATCTGTAAAGGGGTCTATTAGTAAAAATAAAGACACATGAATATATTATTTAATATATTGATATATACTTTTAATAACTTATTAAAAAATCATTACGTAATCTTGATAGCGTAGACGTTTCTTTAGTTGTGTATTATGCATCTGTAGTGACACCGTCTGTAGTAGATTTAATAGTAACTTCTTTATATTCTTCGCATGGTGGTGGCGGGTTTTTAAAAGCTCTACAAATGTTCCGTTCGAAGTGTCTTTGAGAACTTCGTTTACCGTTTATAGTAATGTATGGAACCACTGAATAGTATATTAGATTGCTTAGATTGCTGTAGTGTTTTAACAATAGTTCTCCCTTGTAGCTTTTGGCGCATTCTATTATTGGAGCAGCGTCAATATTCATTGTCCTGCCGCACTGAAAAATACAAAAAAATATTTTATTGCAAACATATTTATTCAGTTATTTTTTGGTCTTGATTGAAAAGCTTAATATAAACTATGCCTTCGTTGGCTGATTTTTTTTAACAGTTCTTAATTTTTGGCTCCCTAGTCCCTACTTTACCCTTCAGAATGTTTATCCACATATAGTATGTATACAGTAATTAATTATCTTTCGGTTATTAGAGCTTTTATTTATTTCTCTTCTCTTCTTCATCAACCCATATTCGCCCACTGCTGAGCACGGGTCTCCTCTACCATTGAGAGGGTTTAGGCCTTAGTCCACCACGCTGGCCTAGTGCGGGTTGGCGGACTACACACCTAAGAAATTTCTAAGAACTCTTAGGTGTGCAGGTTTCATCACGATGTTTTCCTTCACCGTTAAAGCAAGTGATAATTCAATGTGAATACACACATAACTTCGAAAAGTCAGAGGTGTGTGCCTGGGGTTCGAACCTGCGACCGCCGAGATTTTCGACCGCGCGCCCAAACCTCGAGGCCATCACTGCTTATTGCTTGCTTTATTTATTTATACTTGTTTTATTCATAATCATTATCGGCCTAAAGGCTTACACTACTTGACAAAAGTCTCTCCAATTTCCAGTCTCGTTAATCGTCGCCTGTATCCAATAACTCTCGAAGTCGTCGGAAAAATTGTCTAAGAAGCGTTTTACTCTATCCGACTGTTTCATGTGCTATTTGCACTGTCTACTGTCTCTTCTTTTGTTTTATTACTGATTTAATTGAGAAATGAGTCTGTCTGTATACTTCATCAACCCATATACGCCCACTGCTGAGCACGGATCTCCTCTACCATTGAGAGGGTTACCTGTCTGTATACATTGTAGTTTAATTTGTTTGAGACTTCAAAAATATGATGAACTATTAAAAATTATACCTCAGTAGCAGCATCGTAGTCTGAATACGCAGCCATCATACAACTTGCGTAGAGCACAGATTCTGTTTCATTTTTCAATATGTCAAATGCACACGCATGAAGTTTATTTCCGCGACATTCAGTCGCTCCATGGTGGCACGTGGTCACGTACTTGCAATTTTTTACTTTAGTCTGGGGACATTTGAGCATTGAATAAAATAATTGAAAACTCTATAAATTCCTTCGGTAAGGTTGTAAGTACGACCGTTTTCATTTGATTTTGCGACGAAACTATTTCATTTAAAAGGCTGTTTTTTTTTATTATATTTTATTTGTAATGTATTGTTATACAGTGATTTGACTACAAAAATGTGAGGATACTCTTCTTTAGGACATAATTAACTAAATTTAAAATTCATTCCTAATTTTAAATCATGTTGGTAAATAAGTTTACCCGGTTTTGTGGGGTCATCTAAATGTCAAATTTGTAATTTTAAATAAAAAAATGAATCATTTTCTTACCCTCGCACCTCCATATGGGTAAAGATGAAGTCTCATATATTCGTGCATAGACGTAACTATGGGCCCAATGTGATTTGCGAAAAAATTAATGCAGAATGGGCAACCCGTTTCGTAATACACATATACATCTACTTTTTCAACTTCATCAGGTGTGGAATTGACCTGAAAAAAAGTAGGTATATATATGAGGCCTATAAAATCAAAGGCAGCTAAATCCAAGTGAGTCAAATATTCAGTAACCTGCAAAAATCGATAACTTTGTTTAGGTGGCTATGATATTTTATATTTTAAAAGAGATTTATAAAGAATGTGAATACCACTAAAAATCAGAATTTTAAATTATAAAAATACCACAATATTTGAGTACAGACTGAATAAATTTGTATTTAACTGTCTTTGATTCCAACTGGCGTTTAGCTGGTTTTGATTTTATAGGCCTCATATATGGAATATACGATACCTTTACTATTAAATGTCATTTGACAGAAGTGACTCTTACCGGAATAGTAGAATGCCCATCTGATTTACTACTTATTGCTGAAAATAAAATTTAGATATATTAAATATAAAACGTACAATGTATTGTTTTAAAATTATTTTAATTCCAATGAAATAAATAAGTTCACCCAACAGTCACATACATAGCTTCTAACTAAACCACTATTGTGAATTAGCATTTAACATTTTTTAAAGAATATAGTAACCCGAGAGTCGTCGTTTCAAGGAGAATTTCTAATTTAAAAAAAATGACTTACCAATACAATGAGCGTAGGTAGATATTGCAAGGATTGCAATAATATATTTTACGAAAGACATTGTTTTCTCTTAATTAAGAAAATAGTTCTAACTAGGTTTGTTGATAGCAATTGACTGCTTTACGTTTGCACGGTCTTGGCCCATTTATAAAGCATCTTCATACGTATATTGGATACAATACGCAATCAGTTTGAAAACATGTTTATTATCTACATTAATTTTGTATGCAAATTGTTAAGGCGCGAAAACATTCTGTAAGATGAAATATCGATTAAAATGGGTGAAAAGCCTTGTGGCGATTTTGTATATTTTTACAAACAGATCGTAAGAAAACTTGACTGTATAAAATACATAAAATATATAGTTGACACAATATGCTGTCTGGAAACATATTGATCCCGGAAACCATGGGTCATTAGCCGAATTTTTACCGGAAAATTCTTTGCAAAATTTTAAGTGTATGTTTTTTATGAATGCCGATACCCATTTTTTTTTGTATGTCAGTAGGTGTCAGTTCATCATGAACTAAATTTAGTTGCTGCAAAAATGGATCGGAGAGGTTTAAAATCTGAACGAGTTGGCTGGACATCAGAAATAACAATGTGTCAGTATCTAGAAGTACATGACAACTTGTAGTTATAATGTGGTAAGTAAAGCTGTTGGAAAGACCAAAGTAATTTTGAAATCTCCAATGCTGCTGCTGGGTTAAGGACGTTTAAGAACAGTGATATCACTTCCAAGGGGACATCTTTTCAATAATTTGCTGCTAAAAAAAACAACGGTCTGACTCATTAATGACTCTTAGTAACTGAAAGTTCTTGTTAAGTTGTTTTTACATTAGACACTTTTGTGTATTAATAAGTAGCTGGTTAAAGGGTTATACAGAAATTTCGGAGGATCTGGAGAAATTAGGATTTTGCTAAATCCTTAGGAAATATAGAATAAAATAATGTTTGCAAGAAACACCGTATGATAAATCTACTTCAATTGTTGATAATAAAAATATGATATCTCAGTATAATAAATATTATTGGCACGATTAATGATGCTTTAATGGGCAATTAAACGAATTATTATTTTAGGGTTGCTATATGGTTACTATTTATGGTGAAAAACAGCCAAATACTACTAGGTGTGTTTTTCTTCCCTCTTTTAGACTATGTCTTAATGTTGTTCGTATTTTTAATTTATTGAAACAATTGGTAGGAAAATATTGTAATTTTTTGGCATACCTATTGATTGATTAAAATAAATTTATTTTAGGTAGCCCTAACATAAATATGATGATAATGATTTGCAATAATTTTTAAAATTGGACTGAGTTGAATGATTCATAGGTTTTTACCATTTTAAAAATGTAATAAGGACGTTGCTACTAGGGTTTGCAATCCCGCATTCCGCATTCCCGCATTCCCGCGGGATCCCGCATATTTTTAAGTCCTGCGGAATTCCCGCAATTATGCGGGAATTCCGCGCGGAAATTTTATGACTCGGCAAGGTAATTCAGCTATCACTGACGGCCTATTAGCTCCATCCCAACAGTGCGGGCGTATCGGACAGTATCGATCAATCTATCGAACGAAATAAAAAATTGAAATGTGCGGCGGTTTGTTTATTCTGTTAGAAAAAAAGTAAGAGTTTCCAATTAAAGTGACACTTTACAAGAGACTACTAAAAGTTTTGTCTTCTTGTATATTCGTTTATTGATTGCACAGTGTAATTAGCAGAAATCGATGCAGTAAATTATCGATAAAGTAAATAACTCAACAATAGATAACAATTAACCGGGTAACGGATGGATAAGAGTCCCTCAAGACCAGTATGGTTGACGCTTTTTTTTTAAAAAGGCCTATGTTCAGCAGTAGACGGCAATAGGTTTTGCGAGGTTGTCATGGCAAAGAAAGAGGCTGCAAAGAGGGATCGTGAAAAAGCCGATCCCACTCGAAGACGAAGAGGCCGACAAATTAGAGCTGTAACCTCTAATCAGTTTCGAGCAAATTAAGACTTAAGAGAATGTTTTTTTAGAAATGTATATGTGAAGACCATATAAGCAAACCGCAAGAAGGATTACCGATATGTGTCTTTCTTGATATCCCGGTGTCCTTTGCACGTGGTAACCAAGAACCATGAGGTTTTTAGTTCGTAAAAATCCGACATATCCTGCTTGTTAGTAGTAGTTTTCCCCAGACAAAAAAAGACGGCGATAGGCTTAGTATATAAATAACTGAATGGTAGTAACAATTATTTAGGTAAGGTTCTTCATCATCATCAGCCCATAAACATTCCACGCCAAGGCACAGGTCGCCTTTACCATCAAGAATTAGGTCTTAACCACCACGATGGTTTGCGAAATAGTTTGGTTTAGTTTTAGTTTGGTTTTGTGCAGGTTTCCGCACGATGTTTTCTTTTACCGTTAAATTGTGAATACACACATAGGTAACTTGGAAAAGTCAGTCGTGTGTGCTTGGGGTTTGGACCTGCAATCGTCCAGATTCTCGATCGCGCCTATACCTCGAGGGTTTAATCGCTGTTTAGGTTACTATTTACTATTTAGGAATATAGGAACGCGGAATACGGGATTGCAAACCTCCTACCTTACCTCATAAGAACTATGAAAAAGTAATTTTTCTATTAGATAAATTTATGAATGTCTCTATTATTTTTTTTTAATTGCAGTTGGCTCGACACCAGCTTGCGAAACTAGAGGCCGCGGGTTCGATCCCCGCACCGAGACAAATGTTTGTGTGAACCACAAATATTTGTTTCGGGTCTGGGTGTTTGTGAGACCGAAAAAGTCTCTCGTAGTGTCTGATACCCACGACACAGGTCTTGTAACCTAGTGTGGGGTCAGAGCTATGTATGTGACTGTTGGGTGTATTTATTTATTTATTTAATTATAGTATAACTAATGTACAGGTAATATAGAATTACTATATGCATATTTTTACATTTTTGAATTTTTGCGGGAATTCCCGCGGGATCCCGCGGGAAAGGCAAGTTTCCCGCAAATTTCCCGCGGGAAAAAAAAATGGTGCGGGATTGCAAACCCTAGTTGCTACCCAAACTTAAGAATGAGAATAATTATCAACATCTCGAGCAATCGTTCTTTAAATAAATTACTTTTTCAGTATAAAGTCTCCTGTAGAATCACTGCGAGTGGGCATTCTTATTAACGTCTACTGGAAAATTTCCAGACCCCGTGTTGCTGCTGAAATTTTTTTCTAAAGAAATGCTCAAAACTTGAAATCTCTCAATCATGCGTCACATACTCATTTATTTGTTTTTAATAAAAGTTTATTTAGCTGTTTATGTAGGGTGCACACAAACGTACCAACTTAGAATTTTTTAAAGATATTATTATAAATAATATCAACTGCTTAATGGAAACCGTTACCGATTTACATTGCTTTTAAGAATAACAAATAATACAAATTCTACAAAGCCTTCTAAATCTAATGCATTGAATCTGACTTCAACACACATTAACATTTTATTCAAAAACATCATTTTAGCTCTCGATGAGCTTTCTTTAGTAATTTATTTATTAATTCATCGGTGACATCTTAATCCTCTAAGAATGGCACGGTGATTGTGAGTTCTTCAAAGCATTACAAATATTGGTTTCAAAATCCATTTTTGAACTGCTTTTCCCGTTTACAACAATGTGTGGAACACTTGAATAGTGTGCCTGAGTGCTTAATTCTTTATAATGTTTCAGCAACAGTTCCGCCTTGTAACTATTTGCGCATTCTATTATTGGAGCTGCATCAATATTCATCTCCTTGCCACACTGAAACATGCAAGCATTTTTAATAACAATTCTTAGTTTTTTTTTTTGCTTTATTTTTATGATAATAGGAAGCTAAGTGCATCGTTTTCTGCATTTATTTTGATTCACTGTACAATCCCGCTATATTTAGTATAAAACAGCATAAAATATATTTATGTATATAGCGATGTACTTTAAATAGTAATACTCTGGAAAGAAAAAGTGTTTGAGCCTTGCTTCATTATTTTACTTCAAGATGTTACCTTATTAGCAGCACTGTCATCTGTAATATCTGTCATCATGCAAGTGACGTAGAATATAGCTTGTGTTTCATTCTTCAGCATGTCTAACGCACACGCATGAAGTTTGTTGCCGTGGCACTCGGGTTCTCCATGCTGGCACCAGGTCAGGAACTTGCCCTGCCTTGTGTAAGTCTGCGGACATTTAAACATTCAATAAATCAAATTTTGTTCAAACTAATATTAAAAATTAAAGTCGGACATTTATTTATTTAGTTATTTCCTTATAAAAAAAGAATATGTTGCTAAATCAACATCACCAGTTAATCTAGATCATTAGTTAATCCAGATGTCAGATGGGTACTGTGGTTGGTAATTTTATAATCCTGCAGGGATCTTATATCTGTAACGAATGATATGTTTTATCAAGCCAACAATTTGTAATTCAGCCTTGGTCTATTTTGGGCGATCTTTCGTAAGAAACAAAAATAATAATTTACTCACCCCCGCAGTGCCGTATGGGTAAAGATGAACCTTCATGTATTTGTGCATGATCGGAAGTATAGGCTCTAAGTGGTTTGTGAAAAAGTCGATGCAGAATGGACAATGTGTTTCATAGTATACATGTACATCCACTCGTTCATTTTCAGTAGTTAGATTGACCTAGAAATAAACAATTTTACATATAACTATTATTATATAAAGTAAACAGAAGGACTGTTACGCTGAAATCTTCGAACATACAGATGTAATTTTTTTTACAGCAAGGTTTTAATATTTTGTGGCAGTAAATACCCCTCAGATTTATTTTATTTAAAATTGAATTTTCCCCAATCAGGGATTGCGTACGGGGCAATGTATCTCTCAATACATTTTAAAGTAAGAAACAGAGTTTTTTTACTGCTTACATATCATATTGCAGTGACACTTACCACAGCAGAATGTCCATCTGATCCACTCGTTACTCCTGAAAATATAATATATTTTTTACATTTATTTATGATATAACTTTAAAGATGCTCGCATAAATTTTTTTTGTGTGCATTGGTAGTAAAAAATAATTAGGAGTTTTCGAGAACCTAAAAAATTTGTACCGCAGAAGGCTTTGTGTCTACTGTTGTAATTTTGATGTTATTGTTGTGAAATTAAGCGGCTGGTGACAAATACGTCAAAATACGCAAAACTTAGTCAAACAAAAACTATTTGAAAGTATCGATTAGTTTTCTTATCAGATAAATTTCAAGATAAAATTGTAAAACATGGAAAATGTATTTAATTAGCAGGGCTATCGTAAACCGGTAGTGCTGACGAACGTTAAATCTATTTATATCTTTTTAATAAACTTACAGGTGAACAAAAAGGAAAACATAATTATTGTGGACGTTCTAAAGTATTACTATATTACGTTTTATATAAATTTTAACATCATACGGTTAAATTATTTCATTAAATATAAAAATTATTGTTTTTATAGAAATAAGTAATATAGTAAATGATTTTTTCCTAAATTATTGTCAACTATTTGTAAATAAAAATAATAACATACCCTCGCATTGGGCGTACGTAGATATAACAAGAATTGTAATAAAATATTTTATGAAAGCCATTGTTTCCTTCACACAATTATTTTAAACTTTGTATACTGATAATAATTGACTACTGAAGATCTGGGTCTGTTTTTTTCCTTTATATACATTATTATCTATATCTAATATAATGCGTAATCAGTTTCAAGGCATGTTCATTATCTTAATTAATTTTGCTTGTTAATTATTATGAAGACTGTTTCTTGATTGGCACAAGAGTTTGCGATCTGGAGATCCCGGGTGTCTTTGGTATTTTAGCTAAAATCTAAGTGAGCTAATAATACGAGTAACATATAACGCGAATAATACGAGTACATACTTGGAGAGATGCCATCGGACCACGGTATCCCTTGCCCGTCGTAGGCACATGCCACTTATAGTGGACCATGGGGTCGCTGGGCGCGCCACGTTGGTACTTGGTAGTACGTCTTATTGAAAATCATGAAAAGTGGGTCCATTCTACACCTACATTTCACCAGCATTGTTTCAAACCCACATTGTAAGATGTGCGCTTATTGCCATTTTTCTTTTTCTTTTTTGCTGAACAGGAAGCATTTAAGAAGCTTTCCTTTCGTTAAAAACCTGCATAAAAATCTACATGAACGAGTCAGGTTTTATCTCAAAATTTTACGCCTAAACTGCGAAACAACTTTAAGTAGTTTAAAGATAAACAAAGACCTTTTTTTACTTCATTCTCTTCATTTAAAGTACCGGTAGGGTCTACTTAGGGGTTATGAGTTTGCCATGGACCTAGGAAGAATTATTTAAATTATTCGTATGTTTTATTTAATCAACCTTTTTTTATTTTAAGTGATCAAGTGGTCATGTTAAAAAAATATTGCAGGTTTTTAGCTTCCTATAAAAGGTCACTCGGCAAGCGGCCCTATTTCACATTTTCTCTTTTTATTCAATGAACCAGCGGAGGCCTCAGTTTTATGTTTGTACAATGGACGAAATTCATTTCGCTACCCATCGCAGACATTTCATCCTGTTTCCGAAACGGAACACTGAACACCTGGCACTGATGGAAAACTTGCGAAAAATGTGTGGATATTTTTTTATGGTTTTGTTTGTCAGCAGAATATGTTGGCCGGTCGATATGGCCGTTATAAATGTTTACCATGCGAGACGCGCACGTCCCATTGCAATTTATTTGAAAGGGTTTAGTTTGAAATCGCTGAAAAATGGACAACACCCTATTCTGTTTTTCCATTGACGGCACTCCTCGTGGATGATGTATACCGGCCGTTTTTTATTCCGCATGGAACGGAGGCAAGAGAAAAACCATGAATGAATAAGTTAATTTGTGTTAGTGCCCTCATAAGAGAAGCGGTGCAGACGGGCGTACAAAGAGAAAGTAATGTGTATAAGTATAAGAACTTTATTGTGATACACGTGAAGGGCAGACGGGCGTCGAGTGGTGCAGTCTGCAGCGTTCACAATGCCATTGTGGCAAGCTGTCTCGGTTTGTTACCTTTACATGTTACCTACTCTATAGCATATCGTCTACACAATATTTGATTGTATATGTGGGGAATGAATGGAATTAATACATCTTATCGATTTGTTGTTAAAATACATAAATAAAAAAAAAAAACAGACAATATTATTTTAATTGTCATTTATATTCTTTTTGATCCTTGAAATATTCTATGATAAAATGTATTTAGCATCGCAAGTTAAGACGTTCAAATCATAAAGCACAAGTAAGTTAATATAACATATATGTACTTTCACTACTTCAGTACAGACTTTTGCAGTATCAACGATATAAAAGCTAGTAAGGAGTTCATAAGTGCATTAGAGAATATATACGTAATCTACAGTCATATAGACATGGCTTTTGCAGTGTAAATCACATTTAACTAACAAAAAGTCGTATCACGACAACTGTTTGCAGTTGTAAGCGAACACTGCGAAGAAAATTGAATTTCATTCGGGAACTAACAAGGTTTCACCGCCGGCATATCTACACGTACTGGAATTACGTAGCTTAGTGAGCACGTACGATTTATGGGCGTATTATTCAACAAGGCAGTTTTATTTCAAACTTTTTTGAAAACTATGGCAATGTGAAACCAGTACACTTCTATTCGTTATGAGTCTAAAGATGAGGAAAGATCTCTAAAGAGTAAGCAAATAATTATTTTATGTATCGTACCTTATCGTCTTCTGAAATTGAATAGTGAAATAAAAGAAACTGTAAGGATATTTCAATAATTAAGTGTCCGTAATATTAGTCATATTGTAACCAGGCTATCTTCTTCCGTCTTTTGTTCCATTGAAAAACACTGTAGCCGGCGCAGTGGCATTTCGATTACTCAAGATTTTATCTTCAAATAATTGTGATGATTCATCATTGCATTAAAAACAACGCTAATACATTAAATGTCAATATATCTTAATGTGCTTTAAATGTCTTAATATACGTCGGCTTATCCATTTACATGTTTATGCATCATGAGGGAACTTCGGAAGCGATAAGTGGACCGGATAAAATATCAGAACCTAATTAATCGCAGTGGGTTTTACTTGGCATTTATGATAAGAAGTTACGCATCTGTGTAACTTATAGGCTATCAATAAATAATTAAGTATTCTTTCCAAAAAGACTTGTACTATAAAAATTACCCATTTAGAAGAATCGAAGTAAATAGAAGTTTTTAAATTTAATATTATACTATAATGGGCTAGCGTGTGTTTAAAAAACCCGTGCTTCACCGCACTGAATTAAGTCTTATCAGTTCGGCATACTTTATCACATAATTGGCTTTAAATATGTAGATTTTTTAAACATAGTAAAATAAGCAATTTATTGGGTAGTTATTAGATATTTTATTTAAAGATTGAAAGATTGTATACATTGATATATTACGTCTAATCTGTTATTTTTTAATCAATTGATATTGTTACACGAATATTATGTTTACCAAATGTTACGTTCCAAAAATTTTCCTATAACTGTTTATTCTCAGCAACATATCCTTGGCTTAAATGAAATACAGACAGATCAACTCTAACGCACATTCAACTTAAAAACTTGGTTGATTTTAGTGAGATTTCACGACTCGAAAGCAATCCAACTAGTTCAACTCAATAAAAACTCAGGCTAGACTTAAATACCCCAACTACCGAACGCTTTCCAATGTTGGAACAAAAGGCTCCTACTTTTTATTCCAACTAAACCATTTATCTTTTCAACTTTAATTGCAGGTGGTAACGTTCACGCCTTATTACTTTTACACTGTGTTTAATAGACGTCTAAAATTTTCCATGTAAGAAAGATGAGTTTAAGGATTCCGAGGTTAACCTGAATGGGGTAAAGAGAACCATTAAAAAATATAGTGAAAAGCTCGTCAGGGCGGGGTCGGGCGGCGCGGAGCTAGCCGTTTATTTATCTGCACTGAAATGAAAAATTGAAGTGAATGTTGTTGGTCTGAAATTCAAGTCAGACATAGACGTTGCACATTTACCGGTATGTGCAAGTGAGTGTGTTAATGTAGTGTGTAGTACTTACTCGGTAACTTTGCGTTTTGTCCGACGCAGTTTTGAGCGTTCAATTTGAAATGGTTCACATTAAACAAACATAGGTACAATTGGATTATACATAGTAATTAATTAAAGAGTTAAATAATTCAGGGTTTATTCGCAGTAATTACTAATTGTCACTGATAAAATACGAAGCTGAGAGTAAATAAATATCGGATACTTCGAATTAAAAAAAAAATGCACATAAACATGTTTGTCGTTAAGTGTCCTTATCACAATTATTAAATTTGAGAAAATGTTTTCATTTGGTCCGTGTCCTGACTAAAACGCAAACATAGACATATCCATTCGTTGACTGTTCAATTTCATTGTTATATGAACTTTAATGTTCGAATAATAGGGGCTATTGTACGTAGTAATGGATGGTGGATTAAAATGCTAAATACACATACTGACGAATTAATGTCATTTATATTTCCTCGCAGGGCAGATGAACGGTCTCACGCCATGTGCACATTAGTGCTTGCCGCGAGGGGCACCGTATCCATATTAACATTGTTAAATATTTATTGTATGGACTTGTGCTTTCATTTCTATGGGAAAACGTTTTATCATTACACTACCTCTTCATAGATAAGCCCGAACAAGCCTTAAAATAATATGATGGTCTTTTTAACAATGAAATAATTTGTATTCAATTATTCCGCCGAATATGACCTCGCTTTTTGCAAACAAATAGAAATATTTGAACTACCTAAATAGAATTTGCTAGAACACAATCTGCCCTTATTTTATTCTGATCTACCTAGATATCTCAGTCAGGTCAAACAAAGCGCTTTCAACCGTCTTTGTTTTCGTCGTTTACTATCTGCCTCCATTTATGCACCATTTTTACTTTGTACACAAAAATCGACGTTTAAGCCGATTCTCCTGTAGAAATTACATATTTTGTGAAGGAACTCTTAAGGCATATATTGCTTACGGGTATAGAAATAGGACGACAACCTATCTAACTATAAGGTTTCTATTTTCATATTTTCGTTTTCGCTTAAATCACATTAGAATAAATATTTATGCATTACATAAACAAAAGAAAGCAAATAAAAATTCAATTATTCTATAGACCGTCATCAATTTATAAAATGACGGCAATCTCTGCAGCGTGCCAATATTCTTATTGCAATGCAGCAGAATAATCAAACGAGAATTTAAATGCAAAATGTGCTTCTGCCGACCCACCTCCTAATGAGATTTATTTTCAATTAGGCGCCGGCTCAGGGCCGATTGCAGTCGCTTCTAATGACATGATTTACATCCAGTCTTATTTACGCGCGCTGAAGCGATGGGTAATGAAACTGAAACAGTGGAATTATTGGTTAGCGCCGTACACCTGAACTCCGCCTATTTATTTTAATACATTTGACATTAAGTGCCTCTAAAGTAATTTCGAAACGTCTTGTGCGTATCCACAATTCATTGAATTCTGAAATTCAACAAAATGTGCTTTTATGAAAATGAGTTATTTATGAAGTAATTTAAAGATTCAGATTCAAGCTTAACACTGTGTCGTAAATAAGTAGTAGCTTTTTCATTAATAAACGTAACTGTCGCGAACTCGTCATGTGTATCTTATTCGAAGAAACGCAACGAGATTAGTTGAAGGGATATATTAAACTGGATTCAGTGAATGCTTTGTGTCAGAATTAAGTAAAGCAGAGATTTACCTATAGACTCTTTTCACCGGCTAACTAGTTCCAAACACACGAGACTTTAGACTTAAAAACAATGTCACATGTCACTGCATCTTTTGTACACAACCATTAAAAATGGCAGGAAAAAATATTACCCAGCAGTAAATGAAATTCTATGAAATCCTAACTAGTCCTATTTTGATATCTAGACGTATATGGATGGAGTGTTTTGTGTTTCTCTAAAAGGGTATGGAAAAAGACTGACAAAGGGAGTAATGCATACGGCATATAACTCATTGAATAAACCGCCTCAGTGATGCTGTTAGTGCTCTTTAATTTTCCCCGAAACAATTATATTCAACTATCCATGCCGGCTCATTCATATTCTAGCCCACTTCCAAATAGAGTGTGTAAAGGCGATTACTCATAAGTTAAAGCAACTTCAGCCTATGGAGTTATAGTACAAAGTAAACTTCGCCTGTATTTAGGAGGGACTTATGCTCAAATCTGCCAGTGATGTTTCAATGCAGTTTCATATCCAGTTAGTTACTAGTTTCTACACTTTAGAAGTGAAATAGCGCAAGTAAGGCGTACGTAAACGGTAAATGGATTAACAATTGATATTTTCTAGCGCCTTTACGTCGCAAGAGAAGAAAAAGTTTTTGAAAAACGGGCTTCAGTCTTGTTTGCGGTCTGAGATCATTTTTATGATTTATATTTTTTATTGTGTCTAGGTATTCGTGGAATCAAAACAAAAGTTATAAAGGTAAGTGTGGAACTATATACATATGTTACTGTTGTATGTATTAATTTAGTGAAAATACCTTTCAATTTTGTAAAAAGAAATTCGGCAATCAATACAATACTGTAACAAGACCTAAATCGCGAAATTCATTTTCATTTAATTTATCATATTCGCCGATTCCGCCTATTCGTTCCGAGGTTTGATTAACATAACACCCTTTCCAATCCTTCCTCCGCCATCATTGATTTCATTCGAATTACGTGGAGTACATGAATATTTTCTGATCAATGGTTTTATTTAACCTTACAATCTCAAGATAAGTGTGAATGAACGCGCTACGTGACTCTCATACTTTCCTTGAGTGTTTATGTGGAAGTTGATGAAATATGTATAAGTATTCTGTGCGAGAGATCAACTACATTTTTCCGACAATTTACCGCCCATGGCTGATATGAAGGCAATATATCTGCGCTATCTAAGGGGGCCGAGATTGCACTATTACATGGGTTTTATTAACACAAACATCACAGTGGAATATCGTCTGCCTGAATACGAATTATTCCGACTCATACTACGTAAAGTATATAAAAATGTACCTACAGCTCGCGCTTTTCCATTTTTATGTATATAATACTTTTATTTCTTACCCTAAAGGGATAATGAATTAGTAAAATCATATTTGGCAATCTCATCTGTCTGGCATGGAAAGCTTACATTACTCAGCCGCTCTTCAGTACTTTAAAATATTATTCAATTAGAGTGGAGTACATTTTAACGAGCACAAATAATTACACAATCTTTTTTATGAATAGAAATATGTATTTTGCGATTTATATAATAATGAATTTACTTTGCTTTAATTGCCACTTTTCCGGGTCTGACAAAATGTTATCGGATTTTCCATTTGGAAATTCTCGGTACCAGCGCAAAAAACAGAAATACATAGTTTTAACTGTATTACAAGCATATACCGGTCTGATATATACTTGGAGAAATGTGGATGCATCAATGCACACCTACTTACCCTGAGAGGGATATACGGGCGGAACGATGTACATAAAAGGCTTTATATTAAAAAAATAAATAGGCTATTTAATTACGTGTAGCATTAGTAGGTACATACATGCATTTAACTACACATTAAATAATTCAAGAGATTCTATATTTCAATACGTCCACATAAATAAAGTAACAACTATTTGTGGATTGCAAACCCTAATCACAGCGTGGATTATAAACCTACTTTCTATCGTTTTTCAGCCGCACTTAACACAACAGAGTCAGAAAACTAAAGGGAGCTTAAGAAAAAAGTCAACAGTAAAATAATTTCGTATATAATCTGTACCGCTCGTTAAAACGCCGAATAGTTTATGGATCTAAATATCTGTATTTCCATAAAACATCCCCCATTCGCTTACAAAAGTTGGTAATGCTATTTCGCTTTTCACTAGCACTGAAAAGTTGCGGCGATTTTTATCGCGACGTAGACGCATACTTGGAATATTGTCAGGAGCACTTGAATTTTTCATGAGTTATCAAAGGCCCGGGGCTAGTATACCTCGCTCGGCGCCAGAGTCTGTTGTCTCGACTAACGAAAGGAAAAAAAAGCGTCCTTGTTTTACGACTTTTCGCACTCCCATGGTGAAGGGTAGGCCTGTACTACACCGACCAAAAGAAATGTTGTGAATACTCGTCTCGTGTGTACAGGGGAGTCTTAATTCAACTTTTTATTATGTAGTGTATTCAAAAGTACCTTTCATATGGTAGTATCGCCCACGCTAATATTTCTAAGGGGTTCGTTACACTGTATAAAACTAAGACACGCAATTTAGTTAGTTTGATTCCTGTGTCACATTCAATTTTGTTAGAAACTTTCCGTAGTACCTACCCCGGTGTTGGGAAAAACTAAGTAAACGGCAAGCATCGCTTTTGATTTAATGGTTAATCGTGGATGTAGAAATACATACATTCTGTTTCTCTTTTAAATGTGAGATATGGCTAAAATGAAAAATGCGGAACTAATTTAGTCTATTTTATACATATGTAATACAGTGTAGGCATGCGACTAATAATTTGGCCATTTATTACTTATCTTAATATAATGTGAAACAATAAATTTAAAACAGTACTTTAATATCATGTTGGAAATTTTTAGAGTAATTCATTTAGATATATCATAATTAAATGTTGCCGGCGGGACGTAGAACTCGCTCGCCACACTGGATTAATTCCGACGAGACGTTTTCTAGTACTTAACCCAGACGTCTGGTTACAGTACTTTTTACACAGAATTTAAAATTGGAACGCTTTGAATAACCTTCTTTCTAGGATTTCTTGTAAAACTTTTTCGTTTAAATCAAAGAAAATAAAAAGCAATATACCTACCTAGTTATTCAATCTCGAAAAAAAAGGATAAACGATTGGTTCGGAACTCAGAACACAGGTCGCATTGGATTGGATTAAATACATAGATAACTTTGAATCCTGTTGAACATGGTTTAACGAATGGTAGCAATTTACGGCAAAACCCGTTTAACACTCTCAGTTTTAATTACTCTCTGGACACGACTCTAAAGTGTACACGGACGAAATAACGGGCAGGAGCTAGTGCTATTATGTAGATACCGAGTCGGTAAGTGTTACTCTTTCATGGGGATATGGTTAAATTAAATATGACGTTTTTTTCGTAAATGAGGATTTAATCTAGGATGCATATTAATTTCTAACATTATCTATATAAAATATTATGTATGGTAAAAGTACGCGTGGTATAAATAATGTTTAAAATATGCATGTAAAAATGGATTATGGAGTGACAAAATTTATTAATGAAAAGTTTGACCCGCTCCGTGTGATTGCTTTCGTATATAAGCGGTTAGTGGACCCGTGTCCTTGCGTATTCTACGTCACGGGCGAAGGGACAAGTAACGAGGTCTAAGACCTGCAGCCAGGTCAACACTCCAGTCCCCAGCCCCCAATGTCGTAAGGTTGTTCAATTATTTTAGGTCAATTCTCTTGATCTTCATTCTTGAATTTTTATGCTTATTTTTGCATTAATCTAGATTTTACATACAATCGAATTTGAAAATTATACAGAAGTTAGAACTGTACATGCATATATTAAAATGAAAGTCAAAAAGTCAAGAATATATCTTTGCCGTCGCAATTAGTTCAATGAAAGAAGTTACTACAAGCCGACCAGTTATTGCCCTTTCAAAGTTTTTGATGTCGATGTATTGAAGGTGTTTATGGAGGGCGTAGTGGTTTTGGGCATTCGCGAACCAACCAAAAGCCTCTATAGTGCTTCTGCATTAAATAAGTCTCCAAGGCGCTGTTGGCTAGACACCTATTTTTACAGACAGACAAAAATTTGGGGGTGACTAACAGTTGTGTAATCCACTACTTTAGTTAAGGCGTTTAAGATTCTTAATGCCTCGTAATTCTGATATCAGTAACATAAAACTTGTTGTTGTACAATCAGAATTGACTTTGTGATGATGCATTTACTAATTTAAATGTTCTCAAGTACCTCGTAGTTTAGTCGTAGACGACAAATGTACGTGAGCAAGAAAAGTGTCGCAAGTATTTAATACTTATACAGTATTTATGGCAGAATCGCTGGAGGACCTTAGCACTATGCTCGAAGACCTCAATCGAGTCTCCCAACAGGTGGGTCTTAAAATGAACATGGACAAGACGAAAATCATGTCGAATGTCCATGTTGTGCCCACCCCAATCGCAGTTGGGGGCTCGACTCTCGAAGTTGTAGACGAATATGTCTATTTGGGACAAGTGGTCCGGTTAGGCAGGTCCAACTTCGAGAGAGAGGTCAATCGTCGAATCCAACTCGGTTGGGCAGCGTTCGGAAAGTTAGGAGACGTCTTCTCGTCCAAAATACCTCAGTGCCTGAAGACAAAAGTCTTCAATAGTTGTGTGTTACCAGTGATGACTTACGGCACTGAGACGTGGCCTCTCACTAAAGGCGTCATGGGACGGCTCAGGGTCACTCAACGAGCTATGGAGAGGGCTATGCTCGGGGTTTCCCTACGTGATCGAATCAGAAATGAGGAGATCCGTAGGAGAACTAAAGTAACCGACATAGCCCAACGGATTAGCTCGTTGAAGTGGCAATGGGCCGGCCACATGGCGCGGAGAACTGATGGCCGATGGGGCCAGAAAGTTCTCCAGTGGAGGCCACGTACTGGCAAGCGCAGCGTGGGACGTCCCCCGACAAGGTGGTCCGACGACCTTGTCAAGGTCGCGGGACGTCGCTGGCTGCAGGCGGCTTCCGACCGTTCCCGGTGGAAGTCATTGGGGGAGGCCTATGTCCAGCAGTGGACCACTAATGGCTGATATGATGATGATGATGATTAATGGCAGCTCTACAAGTCTACAGAGCTCGTAGCAACTGCACGCGAAGTAGGCAACGGCCGCATTAATATTTAATGTATTCTAAATACGATATTCTACGCTCAGTTGCCAAGCTATTTTACCTATTTTGGTCTCAATATTTTTCTTATCTCCCATCGGACTACTTTCATAATTGATTCCATTTTTTATCGAGACAGAAAACATAACAAGTCTCTGGACAAAACCAGATAATAAAAATTATCTACACTCCTTGGTGTGGCAGGCAGAGGTGTCTCGTAAAAAAAGCGAGCCTAATGCCGTTTTAAATACCAATTACTCTGCCCAATTTAGAGATAATCTATTAATATAGTCTCCTTCTTTATGTGGGACTGATACATACCTATCTGGCGAAATGTTGGTATAGAAATTCGCTTGTACCTACTCCGTTGGAAATAACAAGCGTGAGCTAATGTATCTTTTGTTAACAACGCACTAAATAAACTATTTCCTTGAAAATTCAAACGGCTATATCGATTATACATATATATCGTTAACAATATTTTTTCTGTGCTCAGAATAAATGCAGGAACCTTGATCAATGAAAAGAGAACCTAAACTTTGCAAAGAACACGTGTAGTGGACACTAAACATCATAAAGAGCGCCTCTTTCATATGTATTCTCAAAAGCTGACAAACATGTCCTATATTAAACGCAGGCTCGTATGATGAGCTCGTTTTATATTAAAGACTTTTTGGACACCATTAAAACCATACAGCCTTGTATTGAAACCTCTTTTAATCGAATTTTGAATACAAAAATATTCCGCGTCGGGAAAATTTTAGATCACTTATGCAAAAACCACTTTATGCAACGCCGTCGGTCGGATAAGTGTCTTTAAATATGCATAAAATCTTCAGTTAAGTGTTCATTAAGAACATAACGGTAAATGCTATCCATATTGCAATTTTTATATTGACGGTGCAGGTATGCATATGCTCGATCATATGATTTATGTTGTGGCACTGTAAAAAAAAAAAACAGTAGTTTTGCTTCGCTATATATTTTTATCTTGAATTATGTCAGGAATGAAGATATCTATATCCGATCCGATCCGAAATGTATATTAAAATCTATATTCATGTTTCCTCAATAAGAGACATTGGTTCCAACCGGTTCCTTCATACCAAATCTGAATACTGAATAATTCAATCGATCATAGTTCGTTGACTTATTTGATTACTTAAATAGAATTAATAAAACGCGTAAGTCGCTGAACTTCAGCAGCGAAGGTTGAAAAACTAAAAAATTGAATGGATCGTAATGTCGATATGAGTGGCGCATAAAACTGTGCGAGAAAAACATGTTTGTGCAAGGTAAGCTCCCCAAAGGCTTTTGCGGGAGAGTAGACACAATGAGGGGCGGTTTATATAACAAGTGGCATAAATGATTGCGTCGCGGCCTGCAGATTGTATACGCGTGTGACACGCGATACAATTGGTTACTATTGGTCGTCGTGACTCCATGACGCATGTAAAAAAATAATTATTTTCTTAAATGTAACCTCGTTATCAAGTTCACATAAAATAAGCTCATAATGGCAGGCGATAATTTTACCGCATTGCTAGTGTTACTCATATTTTGACCTAATATTGAGTAATTTTCGTTTTGCATTTGTTTTTGTAAATCTCTTCGTGTTTAACCACAAGGAATGGCACCCCCGCAAAGCTACTAAAGTGAAATATATGAAGGTAGCTCAACCCGATATACGACAGGAATACAATTTTGTTACAAACAGAGAGTTTTTAAGGATTTTTTAAAATTCCGTACAGAGCGACGAGATATTAAAATTTAAAATCACTCGGGGGTATTGGTCAGGCTCATAGAGATAAATATAAAGCTATTTAGAAAGAAATTCTTGGAAACGTTTTAAGAATAGTTAAAGTATGAAATAAAGTAAATGAAATAATTATTATATTATATATAGGTATGTCTTAACGAAATTATAAGAGTAATCCTAACAAAATAATGACGTAATTGAAATCAAATAAAATTAATTTTACACTTAGATTAAGGCTTTATTTTTTATTATGGCGCATACCTATCTTGCATTGGCTGCACAAAGAGTTTCTTCACTCCTAATTGTGGTGAGACAAAGTAAAATAGCAAGGGTGGTTCAAAGTAGACAGATAATTGGCGAAAGCGTGGCGGTCTCGAGCAACTCACGCGGAAATAAGCTACGAGCTGTCCGTGCGCCGTAATAAGGTAAGTTCAGACTTCAGACAGAACTGCAATTAATTAACGTTTCTATTCAGTGACGTGACGTAGTGTACATAATTAAATACAGGTGTGTTATTTACAATTCTGTTTCATTGGATTCCAGACTCGTCGCATTTGAATAATGAGTTTCGTACTCAGACATTTTTAGATTAACTTATACATAAATGGTTGTAGTAATTACACTAACGATTTTTATTTTATTTCATTTAAGAAGTAGTGCCAACGGTCGGAATTAGTGGCCAATCTCATCCTTCTAATTATATCCGTCAGCCGTCATGTCTCCATTCACCCCACATACACACATTCCACATGGGATGTATTTAAAAAGTGTTTGTTGAAAGTCACCTTCATCATCTCCTACATAGGTAGTTGTTACACACACGCGGTTAACGTATTTGTAATCGATATAGGGTTTTATGGTACAAAAGTGCATGTGATAGTGAATTGGTGAGTGTGCGGTTCCGCAGCAGCTACTCTGCGGAGCGCGGGCTGAGTGAGCCGGTCGTCCGTCCGCCTCACCGCACATTTCCGCCCTTCCACAGACAATTTGCTCGCTCCAGGATTGAATAGCTACCATATAACTTCGTGTGAGCCTTTTTAAATATCTAGTGCAAGGGATAACGCTCATTTGCGAGAGAGGCTATTTGATATTTAGTTTGGGCTTCTGTTGGTTTTATTGAGAGTAAAACGTTTTTATATTGTTATCTTACCCCATAAATCTTAATTATATCCAGTAATCGACTCTGTTATAATCCTAGTGGATGAAATCTTATTACATTGGCAGCCATTATCAACCTCAACAGTACATTAATATTTTCTATAATAACTTTAAAAATTCGATTCTATAGGGGTCTTCGAAAAATTGTTTTAACGACATTATTAACAACAAAACAATTCAACCATAAATATACTGAATTCAACAACAAAAAATACATTAAACAATATGTCCGTAATAATTTTAACTTCTCGGAAGTTGCATTAAATTTAATAAATAAATCCACAGTTTCTATTACGCCATATTAAAGAGCGGTATTATATCCGTTGGGAAAAATCAAATTCATATTGTACCTTGCAAAGAGGTGTGCGAAAAATCCATCTCGGAAAAGTGGATAATCCTTCAGCCAGACCGCGTCTCCGCGGTGTGCCTTTGAAATATATTATAAAAGCTTTTCATACTACCCTAGAATGACTTCCTTTATAATAAAATCGATGAAGCAACTATCGTTTGGCAATATATCATTGTTAACAAAAGTACCTAAGTTTCTATACCCATGAAAAGGCCACTCGCATGAATTAGAAAGAATAATGTCCGTTCTCTGGATTACTGTAATAAATCAAATAATATTTTAGGGGCTATTTATAATGATCAGTTTCTGTCTTCAAAAATGTTCGTAATGTATGAGGAGACTCCGTGCGATTTTATTAAGGAACTAAGCTGTAAAAAATGTAACGAAACATGTAATACTTTAATTTGTGTTTTTTATCACATTATGAATGTACTACATATTAATTTACATATTAATGTTTGAAATTAGATACTGTCGTTCTAATCCACTGAAAACGTTGATTATGAAGACCTGCATTGTCTTTTCTGCAAATCCTACGGTTGCATTTTTATGTCTTCCTTGAAAGACGTATATTTCGTTAACGTATGCAAACCAGGTATTAGTATATTACCTTTTAGCGGTAATTTAATGCAAACAACATGAAATTATTTTTTTTGCTAATTTATTTATGATCGATAATTTCTGTAAACCAAATTAAGACGTCAGAATCCTAAAGAAAATAATTTAGCTATTTTTGATACTACATTAACTTTTTTATGAATACTTTGTTAAATTCTTACCGCGATTGAGATACTTTTAGTTCTAGCCCTTATTTTGTTGCAAGCCGCTTAAGTACAGCAATACGTGCCTTGTGGGAGTTGTTGCTGGTGTAAATCTACGTCGTAATAAAAATCACGTAAATAATCCTGCAAATCGTTATTGCTTGGCAGGACGCACGGCAAGCCTTTATGGGGCGGCAACATTTCAAGCAACAGTGATTGAGTTATAAATATTGATTTCGTATTAGGGAGAAGCCAATTTATTCCATCGGGAATGATGGGGAATTACTCTATAAAACTTCATTCAATCATTTGTTTTCATTACGAAATTCCGCGAATCTCTGAAGATTTTGGTGTGAAATAAATTTATTGCCTCATATTAATATTTCATATTTTAAACATAACCAAATTCATTAGCAATTTCATTTATTAAACTATAGTTTTGCTATACCTTTATGTATAGGTAATAAGAATATATAATCATAGTCTTTGTTCTTGTTACGACAAATAACACGAATCAAAAATATTTTAAAAGATGTTTTAGAACTTTCACAATAGTATTCACATTTTCATAATTAATTTCATGCAAACAATATAGAGAATGAAACTAAATACCTAAATCACATAACCTGTGACATACCTAACAGAAAACACAAACTTGTAAGCACTGCAAACAAAAGAAACGCTGAATTACTATCGGAAATAAATCCAGCGATGTGTCTACATTTTTATTCGCATATAAAGCTGCCGCGGAAGGGAAGTGGAGTGTTCGAGACGGTCGGTCGCACAAATCAATGTACGGCACCCTGTACTGAGGCAATCTAAATGAGGAGTTCGTCTAGACTGCACGTTGCACGCTGTAAGCTTTTTCTCCTCGCCGTGGCTTAATTAATAAAATCAAATTGCTTCGACAGGTTTTATATAGACTGTTTACACTTTATCCATAGCCTTGTGTATATTTATAGGTGTCTGCAGTCTGTTATGATTATTATTAAAATATTAGTGCATATTACATTGTATCCTTAACTTAGTTGCGAGTAGAAATAAACCCTTGTTTACTCACAGCCTGGGACATCGTGCTAAAATAATTGTGCAGCTTTAAACCAATGATCATCTCCGAAGCACCAATAGTTTACGTAGCTTCTCATAAATATAATAGGTAATGCGTTAAACAACAAACTTTAAATTTAAACATGTTTTGGCTCAGAACAAAGGACTTATACGCATAATATTAAAATTAAGTATATCGATCCCAAAATAGAATTTATTTATAGCCCATAGGCCCTTAAATAAAAATATCCGTTTCGCAGACGCTGTTGTGCGCTCCCATTGATTTATATTTTACAAGCTTTTATTTAACTTCACTTTTGTATGTATGTATGTATGTATGTATGTATGTATGTATGTATGTATGTATGTATGTTTGTATGTTTACAAATCTTGCAATGAAGATTTGAACCACTTCCAATAGACCGATTGTGCTGAAACTTGGTATACCTACGTAACTTGGATGACAATACAATAATATGGTACCATGGAGCTGGTCTGATGATGAGGTTGGAAGATGACCATAGAAACATCGGTTCTTGTGGACCGATTGAGCTGAAATTTAGTATGTCTTTGTAACTTCGATAACAATACACAAATATGGTATCATGGTGCTGATCTGACGAAGAGTTGGAAGATGCCCATAGGAACTTCGATTTCTGTGGTCCAATTGAGCTGAAATTTGGTATGTCTTCGTAGCTTCGGTAACAATACAAAAATATGATATTATGGAGCTGATCTATTGAGGAGTTGGAAGAAGCCCACAGGAACTCCGATTCCTTTGGACCGATTGAGCTGAAATTTGGTATACCTATGTAATTTCGGTGACAATATAGTAACAAGGTATCATAGAACTGATCTGACGAAGAGTTGGAAGATGCCCATAGGAACTCCGATTCTTGTGGTCCAATTGAATTGAAATTTGGTGTGTCTTCGTAACTTCGGTAATAATACAAAAATATGGTATCATGAAGCTGATCTGATGAGGAGTTGGAAGAAGCCCATAGGAACTCCGATTCCTGTGGACCAAGTAAGCTAAAATTTGGTATGCCTTTGTATTTTTAGTGACAACATAATAACAAGGTATCGTTGATCTGGTGTCATGAGAAGTTGGAAGGTGCCCATAGGAACACTAGTTTTCATGGACCGATTGAGTTGAATTTCGGTATGACTACGAAATGGATAGACTTAGAAATATTTCCAACTAAAAAGTTAAAAATAAATTAACGATGAAAAACACATTTTAAAATCAAGCTTTTATTATGCACGAAAAATTAAAAAAATAAACTAAGAAAACATTCATAAAATTCGTATTTTTTTAAACTTTACAAGTAACAATTTACAAAAGTGTTCGGTTTATCAGTAGAAGTATGATACATAAACATATATTATCTATAACTAGTATATTAATATTCTTAAGTGATTTAAAAGCTTGTCGCGCAATTTCGTTAATGCAAAGACCTCGGCCGCGACGAGCTTTTAGATCACTTAAGAATATTAATATACTAGTTATAGATAATATATGTTTATGTATCATACTTCTACTGATAAACCGAACACTTTTGTAAATTGTTACTTGTAAAGTTTAAAAAAATACGAATTTTATGAATGTTTTCTTAGTTTATTTTTTTAATTTTTCGTGCATAATAAAAGCTTGATTTTAAAATGTGTTTTTCACCGTTAATTTATTGTATACTTATTTCGGAGTTCAACGTTTATGAATGGAGGGAGTGCCGTCGGCGAGTCTGATCGGTTGCTAGGCAACGCATCCCTCTCCGCTCTCCGTTTGACCCTGGAGGTCGCTCATCCCGATGCCATTCCCCTGCGAGTAGACATGTAATGTTTACACGCGTTATTATATTATGGTATAGTGTTGTTCACTATATCTTATGCCACAAATTTAAAACTTGGGAAAACTTACCTAATTCTAACCGCTAACGTTAATAAAATTCGACGTTTTAAAAACCTTTAATGTCACATAAATTATCATATAGGGCTACAAGTTTAAATAATATGATTAAAAATATTAATGAAAAAAATAAAATCACCTATAAAAAAACTCCAATATAAAATGAAAACAATCCGTTAGATTCAGTCACTAACGCCATCTAGCGAGCCATCAAGAGACGGCCAAGATTCAGCAAAATTTGAAATAATGTAATGGCCCATATTTAAACTAACTCTAATCATAGAAATAAATAACGATGCCTTAGAAAAAAACTAAATTAAAAAAAATAGTATTTTTTTCTAACGACCAAAGTATTTGATTACGGTGGCATCTTGTAGACTCTTACAAAATGTTGTTAGTTTTGTCACTCAAAACGCTAATTTAATTGTTATATTTAATTTAACGAAGGTACTTTTAAAGTTTCGCCTTATTTTCAATTTAAACTATATAAGTAAATAATTATTGTATTATGGTAACGGAATTGGGCAACTACGTTTCTATTACGTACCAAGTAAATGAATAAGTATCTAATTACGTATTATTGCAATAGATGGCGCCACATTTTAACTGTCTATGATGCTACAATTAAAAATATTAGACACATGATGTAAAGGCGTTAAATGTTGTACCGTTTAAAAATATATACTAAAATAATTTACTTATTATAATTTTTCAAAATTACTATTTTAATGATTATACCAAACACTAAATTTGACTCTCTCGTCATATGACGAGGTGGCCGAGTGGTTAAGGCGTTGGACTGCTAATCCAATGTGCTCTGCACGCGTGGGTTCGAATCCCATCCTCGTCGATAACTTTTTGAATTTCAATTTTTTAATATCATTCATGAATGTAATAAATGGTCTATACTCTATAATGCAAAAGATAAGCCTTACGATTCCTTAAAAAAATAATAGCCGGAATAACTATTGTTTAAAATCATTATTTCTTAATTCTTTACTCGAGTGCGGTCAGTTGAACATTTTATTATGTTTCAATTATTTATTCGAAATAAAACTATTTAAGATTATGTACAAAACATGGATAAAGATAAGAGGTGAAATTTCATTTCTTACATCGGTCCACGTAATTTATAAATTTTGGAAAAGACATTTTAACTGAATAACTTCGATGTATAAATTGTCATTTATTTATTCTACTTTTAATGTAATATTTATTGCCAAAATAAGATTTAAAGCCAATTAGTTTCACGCTTTACCGGTTTATATACATATAAATTCCCATGGTACCCTGTATACTTATAATTTTGTTTAATCAATTCGAAATAACATCTACAAGAATTTTGAAGGCATAAAAGTGAAACTATTATTTATTTAGATCGACTCAATGCTCGTACTATCTATAATCAAGTGTTATCACTGTAATCGCTGGCAAAAACAGATACGGACACTGGTACCAATGCGAGGCTATCATTCGTTACGAATTTATCTAGACCTGCTTTCCATTATCTTATCGGGTATACCTGGCACCCTTTATGTTACAGTTGGTTTTGTGTTGGGCGCGCCAAGACAGGTTGAGGCCCATTATGTGATAGAATAGGATATTTCCTCAGTTTTTTTTTAATAGAAGGTCAAAATCGTGTTTTGAAAGTAGTGTAGTGATTAATCATCGGGATTGTTTTTGAGCCTGCTCGGCTGTAGTGTAAGGCGCATCACGTATAAAAGAAGCGCCTGGGTTCTCTGATCCAGACGAAATCGGCTTGATGGGACTCGACAGTGAGTATTGCATATTGTATTTCTATTATAATTAATAAAACTGACTCCGTGTTTAAAACATTCAGTCATTAAACTCACGTATTAGGAACTGATCTCTAGGTTTTGAAGGTTAAATAAAGTCTTTTAGGGTTAATTTTATAGTAATATCAATATAAAATACAATATATAAAGTACGCCCAAAGGTATTTTCCAAAATAATTTGACCATGATTCACTGATATCTATCTAGTACGAGTGTTTGTTGGCCCTTATCATAAGTAGGGCGTTCAAATACACCGAGCACAATAAATTAGGAAACCTTTTTATTGTTTCATTTTTGGTAATGATTTGCTGGCCTGACACAAAAAAGTATTGTGTTTTTTTTTTTTTTTTTTTTTTTTTTTTTTTTACTTTATTTAGTTCAATAGCGTGATGATAGTTCAAGCAGTGATGGCCTCGAGGTTTAGGCGCGCGGTCGAGAATCTCGGCGGTCGGAGGCACACACCTCTGACTTTTCGAAGTTATGTGTGTATTCAAATTGAATTATCACTTGCTTTAACGGTGAAGGAAAACATCGTGATGAAACCTTGACACCTAAAAGTACAGGTGACAGTAGACTTATTTCAAAGAATTGATAACATGCTGATTATGTATTATTGATGAACTGTTCAAATTTATAAAACTTTTAATATTTACACGATTTACTTTATTTACACACTTTACACGATGACTACAGATGAGATACGAGAAATATATTGTACTGAGAATGTGACAGAAGTGATTAAAACCATCATTTGCACATTTAGAACAAGGATATCCTCGGCCGCTCCCAGAGCTGATAATATTACCTACGTTGTAATCATTGAATACCATGTGTAATTCGTCATCGATATTATTTTATCGTCTTCTATCTTTACTGTTTAGATAATTCCTTAACAAATGTGTAATAGAACAAATAACTTTTAATATAGAATTTGTCACACCATCATTATTGAATATATATTCTCTCGTAAAATCGATCTATTCCCTAAACGCAAATATTTTTATGTCTGCGCTTTTAGTATAAGTTTTTAACAAATTTGTACATCAGTTCATACTTCAAAGAAGCTCATTAAAAGCGTCACTAAAAAAATAGGTAAACTATTAAATGTTTAACATATTACATATACAATGAACCGAAATTTTCAAACTATAAAAGTAATATTCTATTTGCTTTCAGGATGAATATCATAGTAATTTAAATTTGCATACTACGAGCAATTAGCAATATAATTAACTATTTATACATCAACTATTTTGAATGCCTTCTAGAAAATGGACATATTTGAATAGCTTTACACAACAGAGCGCGCAACAATGGAACTTCACAATTAGTCTACTTACTTGTGGGTATTTGTAAGAAACAATACATTACTTCTATGTTGTTATTTTCGGTTAAATTGTCGTTTGCCAGGAATCGTGTAAAATCGCGTCGGTGGCCACAAAGCTTTTTTTTCACTCCCTTTTTTCCGGAGGAAAGTTCATATAAGCTAAGCTCTATATTGTTTCTGTACATAATCTGGATAATAGGTTCATTTTATTTCAAACACATTCAACGTAACATACATTAAATCATCTCACCCTAGTAAATACATCATTAGAAGTTCTTTTGTATTTCTTAGTTTGTGAATTCATTTGCAAATTATTAAAAAATGAAGTACACGAACGCTTATTATGCAACCTTATAGTTTACTTTCAAAAACCATTTTAGAGTAATGTTTTACAATTTTTAAAATCGAAATTTGACATTGTAGGATGCCACTGCCTAGCCTTAGGTGGTTTAGGTATATTTCGAGGGACAAAATCTATATTGGACATTTTAACAGTATTCATAATGTAAAGAAAGACAATTCCTACATTATTTCTAGTCACATATTCATAAAAAATATTGTTTTTATTTTAACATCAATTATTTCTTCAATTTCAGAAACCAACAATATGCTCTGGGTTCCTGTTGTACTTCTAGCTGCCATAGGCGGTGGCTACGCTCAACTCACAGCGCAGACAAGTATAGCACCAGAAATTCGGGAATGTTATTTCGATCCTGTCCTATTGAACAGAAACAACTTACCACCAATGACTATTCCTGTCTTGATCGATATAATTCGCAAGATTGAAGATAATCCTAACGTTAACATGGACCTCAGACAGCTTTCGGCGATACTTTTGCATACGTAAGTAGTTTTTGTGTAACAATAATCATTTCTTAATTAATACTTTTAAATTAATTTTTAATGAGCAATTATTTTTGGAGGAAGCCTATGTCCAGCAATGGAAGAATTCAATAATGATGATAAGGAATGACTTTACTTTTACTAAGTATTGTATTGTTTAAGTAAGCCGAACTACAAAATTAATATTTTTATCCATTACAGGTATAGGCAAGATGGTATAGAATTTCACCAACCAGGAACTAGCACTGGAGCATCGTCATTAGTACTGCCTTACGCTCCAACCTTTCATTCATTCCATCGCCACAGGTTGCTGCTTACTAGGTTAATTCCAAGCAACTTGCAAGTCTTGGCAAACAATACGGTTAATTCAGTATTAAAGGTAGGTAACACTCCTTCATATTTCTATGGAAAAACTGTTAACTCTAAGAGAAGTCTTTTACAATGATTATTTCTTAGTATGCACAATTAATTTGAATATAATTTGTCAATGTGAATTATTCGTTGGGTATCACGCGCAACATTCGTATATATATGTATATTCCACATGCTCCTATAGATAAGTCAAAAATACTGAGAAAAAAACAAGACACAAAATTTCCTATTTCATGCTGGAAACCCAACTAATATAGTTATAAATTATTAAAATGGATGTCTATCATTAGTTATAACCAACATGCCATGAACATAACGCAAATGAAATGAACGTAATTAGCAACTTAACTAAGTATGACATTTTTGCCGGTAATGATGCCACTAACTAGAGATATTTGTATGCTACGTACGTAAGAGTGTATGACGATGTATTATTGTTCAATTTCAGTGCACGCTACATCACATGCTATCAACAACTGTGGACGCTAGAGTCAGAGGAGACGAAAACAATTGCAACCAATTGTCACAATACCGTACGTTGAGGACTGGCAGATCACCCAGGTCTATTAGCGACGATGTAGAAATATTAGACAAGTCAGTGTTGTAAGTACCATTTATGATTTGAGTACGGCAACGCGGTGCCATTGGAATATACATACAGACATATTATATGCCAAATGCAGTGTAAAGACGTCTTGATTTTCAAACTTTTCTTATAGGGAGGCTGCAGGGAAAAGCGGCAAAATGAGACAATACAATCCCAACGATGATGTGGAATATACCGGCTATGGTGGAGCTAAGTCGGCACGTCAATTACTTGGGGATAGCCAATGTCCTCTGCTGGATGGTGTTGTGTCTTCCCAATGGGGGGCAATATCTGCGGGTAATCTCATAGCCGGCGTGGCAGCTGGTGCCCAATTGCAGCAAGTGCCAGTTCTTGAACTAGCAAAGGGCTCTGTTTTAAACTATAATAATGTGCAAAACACAGTAACATCATTGTATCCTGCTACACTGTCAGGTAAAATATTAAGGTGTTTTAATTTTTACAATCTCTTCCCTAGATATTCGTCAGTCTGTTTATGTTCCTTTGGACTTCTAATTTACATACATTCTGCTCCAAAACGAAAACGAGGCTTCCCTATTCTTCGATGAAAACCTTTCAATTTAATTAATTAATAATCGCAAATAAATATTCACTCAAATTTTGTTACAGGTGACTTGGCCGAGGCTATTCTGATTCAAGGTACAGATAGAGGAAGCTCGTCTATTTCTATCGGTGGTGCTGGAAATTGGAATAGTACACAAGCCCACAGGTATTATATGCTTAACAGCAGAACAAACGTAGAGATGACTGACCCAGAAATTCGTGGTGACATCGATGGTTTTGTTCTGGGCAGCGCTGTAACTTCAGCTTTAGGAACTTTTAGTTCCATGAGATTATCTCAATATTTGGACATGTACTATTCACCAAGGGTAATGATATTTTTTCAACAAATATCTGCCAATTTGTAATAAGTATATATCATTGAATTAACCCAAGAAATTCTATTTTTAGAACGGAGTTTTTAATTCCGATCTCAGAGCCTGCAATCGTCGGGCATTAAGTCAACAATATATCACCGACACTAATTTGGCTAGTGAAACTTTTGCTTTTGCCGCAGCATTAGACACAAATATGCCTCTTAGAGGAACAATCATTGGGGGTCTAGAAACACTTGTGAATAGCGCAGTTACTAATTTTCAAACCTACGCAAGTGAGTGCAGAATAAATATTTTTATTTACTTCTAATGACTAAATATATAATAATTATGAATGAATTTTAAATGTTTTAGGCAGCAATCTGAATGACTTAAGTTGCGTCACATCAGAAACAATAAGCTCCGATTACCGCATCAAGACGAATCTTTACATAGTTCTTGATGCGTCCTGGCAATACCAAACTATATATCCGGCCATTTCGTATTTAGTAGACGCCATTGAAGTTGGCAAATATGGATCTAGTATAACATTATTGCATGGATTTGATGGAAGCATTATAGTAAACACAACCTTTTCGCCTGCAGACTTTCATTCAAACTACACATTAGAGGTTCATCAAAGATGTAAGTATTAGTTCGTTTCTTCTATGAATGGAAACAGTGCATAACTCTTAATGAATACTTGCATACCTGGTTTTTGCATTTTTCGGTTATATGTAGCTAATTGATCATTTATTTACAGTAACAACTATGTTGTCTGGCGTGAGTCTGCAGACTAGTCTTACAAACATCAGGAGACGAATGCAAGAACAATTAAGGATTGAAAGTCTTTCAGG
Organism: Cephonodes hylas; assembly: GCA_030295005.1. NCBI lineage: Eukaryota > Metazoa > Arthropoda > Insecta > Lepidoptera > Sphingidae > Cephonodes > Cephonodes hylas. The sequence goes on along the minus strand of AP025362.1, from coordinate 8,715,699 downwards.
CTATGTTGGTGGAAATTCCACAGTTCTTCTTTATTTAATTAACTCTGGAAACATACAAAATAATGAGGTTGTGTTGGAACAAGCACGACTCCTCAACGAAACTGTTCCTGGTAAATTAAACAATATCTAAAATTTTACTAACATACCGCAAATTTGGTATTTACTAATTATTCGGAAACAAAATTAACGAAGCAATATAACTTTGATTTTTAGATATGAGGCTTATTTTTGCTACAACAACCAACCAGTTTGATAATCTGTGGAATTTAGTGCGCGACATGCATCAGGACATCAGAACTATTTCATTATCAGCAGACGGCAGAAACGTCGAAATTGCAATGAGCCTTGTTCTTCAGAGGATACAAACAGGTACAATAACAATTTATGTTTGTATGCAAAATAATAAAAATTTAAAAACATTGGCAAGTTATTTTGTTAGAGTTATGGATTTTTTTATTATTAAAATATATTTTGAAATCCTAAAACAAACTTTTTTTGCAGCGGGCAGAAGAATTATAAATCCCACTTGTGGGTTCGAATTTACGGGAGCTACTTCGGGCAATAGGCAATTTGATGATTTTGTAGAGCCAGGTTACATTAACTTCTACTCTGTCAGTCCAAATTACTTCTACGCTAATAACGAAAATACTAGAGTTAGAATTGCGCGCAGCGGCGCCGGTTCTGGGAATTTAGTAATTTGTCATTCTCGAACCATTGTTCAGCCCAGGTAAATTATATTATAACTTTTCATGTTCATTTAGCTTTATGTGTCTTTAATCCAGCTTATTGGTGATTAAATTTGTAAGTGCCCTAATAGATGAATAATTTACAGACGCAATGCTACACTTGTGGGTGTCGATGAAGATGCTATAATATGCGAAACGTTGAGCTCTAGTGGTAATGTCGAAATTAGATTGCAAGGTGCTTGTGATGCCTATTGGACTATCGGCTCTTGTCCAATGCTATACATTTCTGTGCAGTCTGACATGGCTGGCACCAACGCTACTAGCGCTGTGTGCACAGGTAATTTTTTGACATATTACAATGTTTTCCTTCAATTTCTATAATATTATTATTCTATTGAAATTTTTAAATTTATAAGTTTTTTTTTTTATATCACCGATTTCCATACAAATGTAACATGACAAGTTAAACATGTGACATAACAACCTTATTTGAATACTTTCAGATGTTACATCCTGCAGATTTCCATATAATATCAGATATCAAGTGCAAATAGAGGAGTTTGGATGCTTCAGTGGCTCCGAAAATATAAAAGTCAGCGTTTTATTCATGATGTTTGCTCTATTTCTTACCATTTATAGATCCTTATAGAGTCTTAATAATCATAGTTTTAAGGTGTTAATCTATGGTATTTTTTTCATGCTGTCTTATGTATGCTTGTGTGTTAATAAAAGTATTGTTTCAATAGTTTTAAAATTAGAAAATATTATTGTTTAAATTGAAAGACATAATCTTTATAGCCTTAAAGTTATTTTTATAATATATAATATTTGTAATAAGAAAATACATATATTTATTCCAGTCCAACACAGGGTAAGCTAAATCGAATTCACGAAAAATACCACCTTAGTATCAAACATTTAGTAACTGTGAGTGTAATTTTACGTGTTTTTTTAACAATAAATTTATAAAGGAAATCTATTTGCAAGTTTTTCTCTTAAGATGTTCAAGGCGGAAAGTTTATATGAAATTCCCACAACCCTAACGGTATTAACTTGTTTTATAATATAGCTATGTATGTATATTCGATATGTTAGAATGTATCATGATCTCAAGAGCTCATATAATTTCCCGAAATTATTTACAGTACCTATAGTCCAGCTAAATATAGAGAGACCGTGATCGGAAACAAAGACAGGTAATAGCTAAGATGAAAACAAACCCACTGCCATTAAAGAAAATTCCGACAAAAAATAAGAAAAATTGTACGTTTTCCTTACAACCATTGGTATCTAGACACGCGGCAGCGTGTCAAGCCAAGTTCAAGTAAAACTGGCTAGCCAGCGCCGAGTGTATCATTACACGAACCATTTGGCGCCACTTTTGACCCTTCTATAACTAAAAACCTATTTGACGTAAACACTTGAAACTACGTGTGTTTAATTATATCTATAAGGACATCTAGAAGCCCAAATTTCATGAAGCTAGCTCAAACGGTTATAAAGATATGGAGGTCAAAAAGTTGTAAATTTTAGCACTGACTGACTGATAGTACCTAAACCTAACCTACTTCCAGATGACCTAGAAGGATAAAATTTAGAATACAGCTCGGTAATTATGTGTAAACGTAGGAAAAAATCTAAAAATAGAAAAAAGTAAAAAAATAGGGGGGGTCCCCATACATTTTTTTTAATAATTGTAGCGTTAGAACGGTTACAAGCAGATATTTGAAAAAACTATCCCAATATATGTATTAGTATACTCACTTGCTATATATCAGAAATATAAAAATGAAGTTAAGTCAAAAAATAAGTGGTGTCCCCATACAAAAAACTTGTAATACGCGCTAAACAACCGGCGAACACAACGGTGTCCTCCGCGGCGCGCGGCACCACATATAATATAATAAATATACACAGAACACAAATAAATGTACATACATAAAAGCGCTCCCGAGCGACACATAAACATAGGCACTGCTTAAAAATACCGATTCAGTTAGTTAAAATCTCAATACCTGCATAATATTCTTTACAAAAAGTAATGATATCCCACCAAAAACATAAATGTAAAAAAGGAAAGCCAAGTTCAATACAAAAATTATTCTCGACTGTGGGCTTCGCCGCAAAAAGAATGGAGATCTAATTGAGTGCCAAGTTCTATGCAAAATCCAAATATAAATAATAGGAAAAAAATATAATTATGAACAAGTATTAAATCTATTTCTGTGCTTTATTAGATATCTATATGTAGCCTAAGGGTTGACTTGGCTAGTTTTCATTTACAATTTATATAGCCTTCGCATGTTCTAAACCTGGTACCTTTCGGTTCTTATTTTATTATTCCGAAAATTTGGCTTGCTGGTAGAAACTACCCATCGAACATAAGGCTCTTCCGTTACTGTGTAAAAGTAGGTACTTAATAATAATTCGTGTAAGAAAACTAGCCAAGTCAGCCCTTAGGCTTCATATAGATATCTAATAAAGCACAGAAATAGATTTAATACTTGTTCATAATTATATTTTTTTCCTATTATTTATATTTGGATTTTGCATAGAACTTGGCACTCAATTAGATCTCCATTCTTTTTGCGGCGAAGCCCACAGTCGAGAATAATTTTTGTATTGAACTTGGCTTTCCTTTTTTACATTTATGTTTTTGGTGGGATAAAATATATATAATTCCCCAACATGGCATAAAATTTTATAAATAGTAGCCTATGTCCTTTTTAGGTCTTGTTTTTATCCATACCAAAAATCATCCAAATCGATAAAATGGTTTAGGCATGAAAGCGTTATACCGCAGTGTTACTTACGCATTTGCAAAATAATATGCTTATCTCATGGGTATCTTACATATTTCCGGGATAAAATTGAAATCTGTTGTACTTCACAGTTTATTTCCTTGTTGAAATTCATTCAAAACGCTCTCAAATGGTTTAGGTATAAAAGAAAATCTTTGATATAGTTATTTTCGCATTTATTATTTCTCCTAAACCAACTCAGTCATAATTTAGAAGAGCTCTTGATGTTTGACTTACAATTAAAAACTTAAAATACATTATAACGCGAGATTAGAATTTAAAACTTATATGTAGGTACAAATGTTTGAAAAAATTCAATTGTTAACGATATCTTTTTACCTTTCACATGTTATACCAAATATTTAACAATTTTATTTTTGTATACTTAAAATTAACCAATAAACCCGTGACATAAAACTATTGCATTTGAGGTTTGGGCGCGCGGTCGAGAATCTCACAGTCGCGGGTTCGAACCCCAGGCACACACCTCTGACTTTTCGAAGTTATGTGTGTATTCACATTGAATTATCACTTGCTTTAACGGTGAAGGAAAACATCGTGATGAAACCTACCTGAAGAGTTCTTAGGAATTTCTTAGGTGTGTAGTCCGCCAACCCGCACTAGGCCAGCGTAGTGGACTATGGACTAAACCCTCTCAATGGTAGAGGAGACCCGTGCTCAGCAGTGGGCGAATATGGGTTGATGAAGAAGAAGAAAAAAATAATTAATATTTTCTTGTCTTGGGCTTTACGATTGCGACTTTAGCCATTCTGAATAGATGAATAAAAAATAGCAATGTGTCACTGTCATTCTTCAAGTGTCAATGTCAAGTAGCGTTGTAAACAAAACATTTGTGTTAAAATAATTTAAAATTTAACATGTCTGGTGAAGATTGTGATGCATTAGACCGTGTCGATAATGATGGCCAGAAGCCTGATAAAATGTTTACCTTAAAAAAGTGGAATGCTGTTGCTATGTGGAGCTGGGATGTAGAGTGCGACACCTGTGCTATTTGCCGCGTTCAAGTCATGGGTAAGTGCATACAAACAACATTCAATTATAGTTCGTTTCCAATAGTATTACATGACCAATCAAATTTCATCCTATTGTGTTGTTTTTTATTTTTGTATATATGAAAAATATATATTCATTTCATTGGTGGCAATGTAAATAAAAGACTTTGAGCATTAATATTGGTAATTGTTACATCAGTGACAATGTTATTCCTAACACACACTGTCTAGCGATATAGCCACACAAGAATGAGTCATAAACATTTGCAATATAATTTTAAATAACTAGAAGTAAATTTAATTGTTATAAACCCCTTATGATTCAGTATTAAAATTTTGTGATATTTTTTTTAAAGTGTTGCATATATGACTGTCAACACTGTCTATAAAAATAAGAAAAAAGGATATAATACTATCTTGAACTATGTTATCAACGATAATAATACTTCCATAACGATAATACTTCCATTTCGTTTATTCCATCCAAAGGGTGCCTGGTAGAAATCGCTTTCAGCAATAAGGCCGCCAATGGCTCCATGTTGTCTTTTATTTTAATTTTTTTTATTGTAACTTATTTTTTTATGTGGGCACCAATAAAGTGTTGTCTATCTATCTATCTATCTAAATAAAACAGGGGGATTCAATTCAAAGATGGTAATTTTATATCATAAATTAATTTTCAAAATAACACTTACATATTTAACAATCGCCTTGTTATATTCCCATAGTTAAATATGGTTTATTATTATGTTTATTTGACCTTTGTTTTTGCATTTAGGGAATACAAGTGTGTGGCAGAATATGTTCTTTGTATGTATATGATGAATGTGAGGTAATTATTAATCTGACAAGAACTGGATATTAATTCATTATATTGCTTGGTCAAGGTGATGACTTGTTGATTGACTTCCTATATTATTTTCTTAGTAATGAGATGTACTACAAATTTATGTTTATGTTAATCATGTATACCCAAGCTTTAAAACTTTAACCGTTGACATAAATGATAATTAGATCAAAAAGAGACCTGCAAGTAACACAAATTATGTATTATGTTATATGTTATACATATTTTAACAACACATATCACACTAGTAATACAATAGTGTTGTAACTCAAAATACATTGAATTTGATATAACACTATAATCAAATATAAAATTTAATTCCTCACAAGTCATTAAAATAAGTCAAAGTAATGTCTTTAATTTCATTCCAAAAACACGTTAAACATTCATTATATTTGTACCTATTACGGGAAGTCACATATTGGTTTTTTGTTGATTCTGAAAAATCATCTTTTTTGAGTTACAGCACTTTTGTATTACTAGTGCGATATGTATGTGTTCTCCCAGAATGCTACATAATAACCAATAGGTAGGATTCAGTGTCATAAAGAAAAACAGTTGCATGTTATGCAAAAATTGAATTTTATTACAAAATTGTTTAAGTACATAAATACGTAGTTTACCTGTACATTAAAGTAAAATGTTCTTATTAATTCACCAACAAATGTTGCATGTATGCAGTGGCGGTACTTCCATAGAAGCCCGAAAGCCCGACTTGCCTTACATAGTTCCAAATAACGAACTTAACGATTGTTTATTTATAAAATAACGCTATAAACGTGAATGTGAGTACTAACCGGTAGGTATTTATTAGTCCTACATACCAAAAAAAAATATGCTGCTACTAAATAAACATTTGGGCTTGCCTTAGTTTGACACCCTAGGCACGCCACTGCATGTATGATGTACATCAAATAAAAAATAGCTTAATAGGCAAACTACAATTTACAATTGACATTCAAAAAATAATGCTAATTATAATATAAAAAATATTGCCTTATTTAAAAGTTATTATAGAATAAACTTTGGTAAATTATATTTTAAGTTAAGTTCACTAAGCCTGATTTATTAAATAAAGACTCATTTACTAAATAGAGAAGACATTGTAAGCAAGCACCTTAAAACATAGTATTCAATGGTCAAACATCGGACTAATCACTTTGTGTAAACCAAGGCAAACAATTTTACATTTTAACATTGTAAATGAACAAAAAATATCCTTTAGGAACATCTTAAAACTTAAAGTTAAATTTCATAAGTAAGCAATGATTTTTCATTTCCTTGCTTATGAAATTTAACTTTAGACTAAGATCTATAGATCTATATCTAGGCTTAAAATTAGATAAATAATCATAGTTTATCTTAGTCTAAGATTTTTGTCTCTAAAATGTTGTATTAAGGTATTATACAAGTGTAAAGTGACTAATATAATTGCAGATCTACAATACTATTTCTATGAGGTACATAACTATCTATATGCTGCAATGCCTCTTGTGTACATATCTGTGTTCTCACATTCTGAACTACTAATAAGATATAAATATAGAACTAAGAAATAAATGAGATTCATAGCTCAGACACATAAAATTGGCATTTTTAATGTTTTGCATTATTTAAGACACCATCTCTAAAATTTTATGTTAAACATTTTAGTTCTGCATTAAGTATAGTATAAGTACTAAACAAATTTCTCATCACAGCACAAATTGATAAATAATTTTCATCATTCACACTTCTAATTTTGCATTAATATGGTACATTTCTTTTATAATGACTAGCAACCATTTGGCAATGGTTTGATATTAGCAATGGAGCTCATTCTGCGCGTTCTAACACTACCTCTACCAGTCATTTTGTTTTCAATTTGCTCAAGACTTTTACCCCGAGTTTCGGGCACACAAATGACTACGAAAAATAGTCCAGCAAAACATATGCATCCAAAAAGCCAAAAGGTACCAGAGGGCTCAATTGCATCTATAATGTTCTGGAAGGTTTTTGTGACGGCAAATGTACAAAGCCAGTTAAATGCCGTACAAATAGATGCAGCGCTGCCTCTTATTTTTGCGGGAAGAATTTCTCCCATCATCAGCCATGGGATAGGACCGAATGCTAAAGAAAATCCCAGTAAATATACCATAACACAAACAAGAGGCAACCATCCTAAATTGCTGACATCTAGGTGTAATTGGTATCGCACATAGAAAAATGTACCCAAAATAATCAAAGTTATGGTCATGGTGACTGAAGAAATGTACAATAATACTTTGCGGCCAGCTCTGTCAATGAGTGCCGTAGCCACGAAAGTAGATGCAAAATTAACAATACCGACAATTATAGTTGATAAATTATCGTCTACCGAGCTCCCAGCTAATTTGAATATCTTAACGGTGTAAAATATAACTGCGTTGATACCCGAAAGTTGTTGGAACGTCATCAATCCAAGAGATATTAATATAGCCTTCATGTATTTCATGCTCAAAAGTTCTTTTAGATTAGAATCGTCACTCTGTGTTTCGGCATCTGATAAAGCAATGTCGCGCATTTCACTATCTATGGGAGCATTTTTTCCTCTAAGCCATTGTAAAGCTTTCCGAGCGTTATCTGTACGCCCACGAGAAATGTACCAACGAGGGGTCTCCGGTATTATAAGCATTAGAATAAAGAAGGGAAGGTTCAAAGCAGCTCCAAGGTACGCTAATTGGGACCAATCTAAATATTTACCAGCGACATAACAAATAAGAATACCTATATTACCTATAGCAGTTGGAAATAGACCTAATGTGCCTCTAACCTCAGGTTGTATCGTTTCACCAAGGTATACCGGGAATGCAAGAGACCCAATTCCGACGCACAAACCGCAGATGGCGCGTCCAGCGAGCACCATGTGTACTATCCTGGCCGTGGCAATTAAAATCCACCCTATGAAAAATGGCGGTGCGATGAATAATATAGTTTTGCGACGTCCCATGTAATCCACCAATGGGCCTCCAATAACACCCCCAGCAAGAGCGGCTAAAGGCATCAAGCTGCCTATCCAGCTTGCCTGGAAAAATAACATTTATATAACATATATATCAATTCAAAAACAATGTGCTTAAATATCAGTTAAAAAATTACCTGTTCTTTTGATACTGATAAAACAGCGCTGTTCTGCATTGTTATAAGTGCAGTGGAAGTGTAGGCTGATGAAAAACCAATGATCATCGAGCCCATGGATACAGCTACTGCAGCTAACACCTGCGTAAATACACCAATATAATATTATCACTGCTAACAATAATTCAGTCAGATTGTTGGGCAGTGGGCACGTATAATATACCATAAACTTTTGGTTGTTTTAACAAACTCTAGAAATTCTTATAACGGATCCTTAAGCTTTTTTGGTTTCCTCATCTCTTTACTGTTTAAAGTATTTTTTATTTATCGGTAACTACCAATAGCTCAAGAAATTAAAAATCCGGTCGTAGAACTGTACCCACAAGTACTAAAATGATGGTATATCTCGCTTATAATTTCGACCTATGCGCAGAATAAAGTTATATGAGCTTTTGCACAACTTCCCTTTCTCAGCGATTTAAACTTAAATGGGCACAAAATTATCAATACATTTTTATGTTCTTCAAACAACAACAAAATTAGTGATCATTATTACTCCACTAGTGCAATATATAAACAGTTTTAACTCTATTTTAGACATAAAAAGTACTTTGGTTTTAGAGTCATAAGTAACCTTATTCTATGCATAGGTCGATTTAATCCTTCGCCTTTTCGTTAATGCAAAGTTTACATTGGAGTGAAATAAATCAATGAGGTTGTATCAAAACAGTTCGATCTACGATGGATACAAGTGTATTGTTTTTAATTCGCGTACGTGGTGGACGCATGACGTTATTCGCCGGGAGGTGTGTACTCCGATGTGATGCGAAACGCCTACGATTCATTTATACAATCATCGGCACTGATTGCAGGCACTTAAACTTCCAGACAGTAAATCAATTGGGGAATTTCAAATTACGTATCTATTGTTACTTATGTATAGTTGAATAATGTTTGCTTATTTTTGAAATAATCTTGACTCAATGAGTTGACCATTCACATTTTTTTTTGCTATACACACAAGCCTTTTTTATATCATTTCCGTATATTTTTCTATTGCTTGTTAGTTTTTTGCAAGATAAGGAAACACTACCTACTAAGTATATTTTATTTTCAATTTATGTTGTGTTTTGCAAGTCACCAATAAAAATGAATGATAAAGGCTATTAATACTTATAACGTCCCAAAATTGGAATTATTAGCACTTATCTTGCGTCTAAAAACACATTTTCCTGGTTAGATGTTAAGATTATTGTTATAAGAAATTATAATGGTATATTAAATTATTCCTTATTAAATAAGACTACACATAAATGTTTTTTTTTAGTATACAGTTTTTAAATTTTTTAAACTATTTCTTTATCTATGTACACTAGAAGTAAGAATATTCCACGTATAATGGCGCAAAAATCTTAGACTTAAATTGCTAAGTAAGTCCGTTACAATTCTATTGAATATGATTGTATAAATTAGGCAGTCTTTTACTTTCTTAATTGAACACAATTGGTCGGCATTGTCGTCATCGAATACCATACTCTCAGCCTAACAAACCACTAACTATTTTTATATATATCTAGGATTAATTTAAAAACTAATATAAAAATAAAATATGAATAATTATCCCCACCTGTGATAAAGTGTATTTTGGTTCACTCTCACTTCTAGCAGCGATGCTGTAATGAGTATCTGCTCTCATTAAAATCTTCATTGTTAATAATTTTATGTCACTGACCACATACAATTAAATCACAGCATAAGAATATTGGCAATGCTAAATGTGCGCTGAAAGTGTTTCCAGCATAAGCCACTGATGAAATGAGTCGCGCGGTACGGTCTGTGCGATTTATATGGGCACAATTGATTGACAAAACTGATTGGCTCGAGGTTGTGCGATTCAAAACAATGTGCTCCAACTTGCCGAAGCACACTACAATTTATGTCATTCAAAATATAATACGTAGGAGCAGTCGTTGTATAATATAACCAAAATTAATACGTACTTAAACTTGAAACATCTCATCTCGTGCACGATTATGTTATATTAATTATATTTATAATATGTAAATGTAAGAAAATCTTGAATAGTAATAAGCAATCCCAGATAATAAAATATTTCGTAATTTTAGACGACGCTTTAAAAAATGTCAAAGACAAGATTTAGTCAGCCTTGTCATCTGCATAGTAGAACGTCTTTAAAAATGTTAACGATCCGTTACTTGTATATTACCCATCACAATGATATATCCATAACAGTTTTGACGTAATGTGTGCCTATGCATTTTTATACTGAAAATGTGATTAACACATTAGACACATTTTTTCTACGCGACAAACACGGCATAATGTATAATAGTTTATGTGATATCTACTAGTTAAAGCTGGATGAAATCAGGCAATGTATTTGAGTTTTGAACATAATATATTATGGTTCTGACGTAGGGTTCATTCGTCGACAAAAATAAATGTTCGTAGCCTAATGTACCTCTTTTTATTTGTCGACTATAGTGTGTTTAATGGACATGATATTAGATTAACAGTTATATGGGTTGTTATACAAACCAAGTAGGAAATCAATCCTAAATTCGGCTACATATTTTTACTTTGACGTTTGCGTTGTAGCGTTTAGTTCAATTATGTTTCGAGAATTGTAACTTATCTTGTTATTTTTCTTAATAAATGAAATATTTCATTGAAATTAAGGCTACCGTCATAAAATGAATTTGACTTGTGTATACTATGAGTAACAGTGAAGATCTGATTAGTTTAAGCATATAAAAAAAGCGAAAGTGGAACCTTTGTTTTACTGAGTTTTCCCTCAGAAAATTCCAAAATACGATTATGGAATCGGAAAATGTGCCCAAAAGCTGATACTAGGCGGCCTACTATTGCGTGGGCGAGTTAGTTAACTTGTGGAATAGAAATAGTTAACTTTTTTCTTGTGAAATAGTATCGTTCATATCCTTTCCAGCAGGGCTGCAAATAGCATACGTATACGTATACGTATATGTGATAATTTATATGTCAAGAGTACAATCCCAAACTTGGGAATTTCCCAACAAAAATTGAAATCACTTGATATTTTGAAAGCATAAAAAGTCCTTATTTTCTGGACGTCTTACTTATTAGATATGTGATGCTAACTCTATTTTCATAAAACGTTTGTTTTGTCCTGTATAGCCAAAATTTTGTGAAACACAACGATTTTCCTAATTAATTTTAATGTCTAGATAGGAATAATTTATGATATTCAATCTAAACAGTCATAAACCCCTTAGGCTGTAGAACTGCACGTCTCCAGATGTGTAATACGTTCCATGTTCAGTAAACAGCCCGGAGTGTTTTTGCAGCGATCGTCAACACCATGTGTTTGTGTCGTATGTCCCATCATAGTTCTATCTTGTTGTTCAGGTTTGTGCAACGTAATACATCCCTGTAATGTGACTAAAGGTACATTCCAATGAGTTCAATGGTTTCAGTAGATAATAATTCTTAATGTTTCTTAACCACGGCCTTGGCATGACAGACCCGTCATAATGATTATTTATGATGTAGTTGGAAAAATATTGACTACATTAGCCCTATTTAATAAAACTTTGAATGCAATTTAATTCATTTATTCATTGTCATTTCTCAAATAATTTTGTGGTTTATTTTCATCTAGTCATTTTGCTCATGGGGCCATACAAATACTTGTTCCCAGTCTTCTGAAATACTCAGATATTTTTTAATTTTCTTAAGATAATCTTAATTTATCACTTAAATTATTACAAAGGCATTTCATTGTAGATAATTTCTTGAAATATTAAATTTATATAAGAGTACATCACCATCAGCATCAGCCTTCATTTCGTCCATTGTTGGACAACCGTAGTGTAGGACGCCGTCTGGCAAGTTGAGGTGACGATATCCGCAAGGTGGCTGGCAGCGGTTGGATGAGAAGAGCCGAAGATCGAGCCCAGTGGCGTGCCATAGAAGAGTACATAGGTTATCAGAGGTCAGAGGTCAGAGGAACCCTATTCGTTCAATACATTCAAATAATATGGCAAAACCCTGGTCTTTCCTTCTTTGATAATTCGTATAACTATAATATATTAATGTTGTTATTAGAGATGGGCCGAGTACTCGGTTGATACTCGGTACTCGGCGTACTCGGCGGGTTTTTTGATACTCGTACTCGGCCGAATAACTCGGTTTGATTGCCGAGTATACTCTGTTTAAGAAATGCAATATATTTCGGTAGATATAATTTAAACAACAGTCATCATCATTATCATTAGCCAATGGAAGTCCACTGCTGGACATAGGCCTCCCCCAATGACTTCCACCGGGTTTGGTCGGAAGCCTCCTGCAGCCAGCGACGTCCCGCGACCTTGACAAGGTCGTGAACAGGGTGGTAAAATTTGAAATGACTGAATTTAAGCGATGTATTAAACATTTTATAGATTCAATAAATATTATTTTATTTCATTTCGTAAACAACTGTGTTAATCAAAAATTATTTAGTAATTTAGGAAATCTTTGGAAATCTCAATTAATAAAATCAAAATTATAGTATATAATAAAAATAATTAATATTTAAAATTGGATAAAGCTAAGTTATGATGCAGTGATGGCCTCGAGGTTTGGGCGCGCGGTCGAAAATCTCGACGGTCGCGGGTTCGAACCCCAGGCACACACCTCTGACTTTTCGAAGTTATGTGTGTAATCACATTTAATTATCACTTGCTTTAACGGTGAAGGAAAACATCGTGATGAAACCTGCACACCTTAGAGTTCTTAGGAATTTCTTAGGTGTGTAGTCCGTCAACTCGCACTAGGCCAGCGTGGTGGATTATGGCCTAAACCCTCTCAATGGGAGAGGAGACGCGCGAATTTGAAATTTAATTGAACCGAGTTACTCGGCCGAGTACTCGGTTGAAAAAAAATTGAACCGAGTAAAACTCGGTACTCGTTACTCGGCAAAAGTGTAACTCGGCGCATCTCTAGACTTGTTATGATATTTTTAACGTTGTCAACGTTCATGATATTTTTAAATATATTAATTCATTTCAATGTGCAACTGCTGGGCACGAGTCTCATTTAAAATCGGAAGGATATTATATTCCAAGATTTACACTTTTTAGCCTCTGTTTCACTTACCCTTGTGTCTTAAGCAAAGTGAATTTGTATTTATGTGGTTTGTACAACCAGGCATCAAATCAAGTATTGTTAAAGTTGAATATAAAATCCAGTGTTTTTGAAGCATCTTAACATACCTAATTGTTATTGATATGAATCAATAATAAAATCAGAATGATCACCATCAAAGGCAATCGTTCTAAATTCTTTAATTCAACCTAGTGACGTTCCGCCAAATTTCTATAAAATTTTTATTTCTTCATCGTTCCACTCAATCCTTTTATTCTTCTCACGCCACTGTACGCAACTTTTTTCAATGGATCCAAACTAAAACTTTGGTGCGCATTATTTGACGACAGCTACATTTTTTTTTTGCAATCAATGGCAAAATACTAAAGTAATTTAATTCAACTTGGAATGGGACGCGCAATTCTAGATGCTGACATTTTCCTTCTTTTCAAATTAATCGCTTTAAATAGAGAATATTTTATCCTGTGATAATGAAAATAAAAACAAAAAAGGAATTAGGCATAGCCATTGTTTGAATTGTGAGTTATGCTCTTGACAATCTCATGGAAAAGGGGTTTAGTGTTTGAGAACAACATTTTTTCGCGGTAAATTTTGTTACTTTAATTTATTTAATAACGTAACTGCAAGTTTTTGGGAACTCAAAGTTTCATGTACAATTTTATATAACGTGGCAACATTATTTACTTGGTTCTTGCAAAAAAAGTGCAGTGCTTTTCTATTGTTCATAAGGAATGACGAACGATCTTTTTACACTCGAACGAAACTCTGGTTTTAAATTAAAATGAATAATCTACTGTCTAATACATATTTGCATCAAACTTAACATATAACGAGAAGGTATGCAATTCGTAGTTGTTCGCGGTTTTAGTAATTTCCACTATTTTTTAGCGTGTGACCGCCTTGTTTGTCCTGCCTGCTGCATTAGTAGGTACCCCATGAGGTCTGTAGATACCGAAAGTTCGATTCCTAGATCGTGCAGGGGTATTATGTTTCTTCATGAATAAATTCTCAATCTTCTTCATCAACCCATACATGCCCACAGTGCTGAACACGGGTCTCCTCTACCATCGAGAGGGTTTAGCCCATAGTCCACCACGCTGGCCTAGTGCGGGTTGGCGGACTACACACCTAAGAAATTCCTAAGAACTCTTAAGTGTGCAGGTTTCATCACGATGTTTTCCTTCACCGTTGAAGCAAGTTTTAATTCAATGTGAATACACACATAACTTCAAAAAGTCAGAGGTGTGTCCCTGGGGTTCGAACCCGCGACCGCCGAGATTCTCGACCGCGCGCCCAAACCTCGAGCCCATCCCTGCTCTTTCATTCTCAATAACGACACTTATTACTTGAATAACTGTAGATGCCTCGCCTCTTATAACTTGTGACTAAAAGCACAACCTACGAAAATACAGAAATGTACCTTTATCTACCCTTTTGGCGATACAAGCGTCAAAGTGGTATTTTGGCCATCGAGACTAGGTTCCTTTTTGCTGTATGTTTGCCATATAATTTGGCCTCTGGTTATTAATTTATATATACGGGAATAGTTATTTTGTGAGTGGAAGAGCCTTGCGTTAGTCAGCTCCCACTTACCAAGTGGTCGATATTCCCATAAAATATTAATCTTATTAATACAACACATTTACAAGTTTTCAAGTCATAAAGATGATAAGTCTCTACAATTAACAAATGATCAGGAAAGAGAAGATGACAAATTAATAATTCTATAATCTATGGTGTTAAACCAGTCATATCATTAAGGGGGTATTCTATTTTTTTTCTCATTCTTCTGATTTGTTTTATTAATTAGCATCAAGTCTATAAAAATATTGCGGTCCGGATTTTCTTCTCTTCTGTTCATACGTTAACTAAAAATGATGTCATGTTTGTTCTTGTTAGCGGATGCAAACAAAAAATAATGAAGGAAACCATAACAGAAACTGCTAAGAGCCGCTACCTGTAATTTTACGTCAAAGTCAGCCTTAGCGCTGCCTTCGCTAATTAAAATTTTAATACCACAGAAATTCTAGGGTAAGTTCGTTATTTGTATGTGTTTTCATAGTTGTTTTAACCTTCAAATTGACAGAATAAATGATTTCCACGAGATCTCCTATTAAATAAACTGGTTTGACTGAATTACAAGAGAATTGTTATTAGATTTAAAAATGTTTTTTTATTGAAACAAATAAGGCTATATACAGCGAGTGAAGCGAATTATGATTGTAAGCTATAAACATTTGATAGACGTTACGCTTATTATTCACTGCTTGTTATATGAAATAAATCGAGAAATTGAGTCAATGTTTTTTTAACGCAACTAAATCGACATAGACGTTCCTATTTCATGTGTTGTTGCAATATTTAGTGTAATACATTTGTATATACTTAAAATAGGCTAGGTTGGTAACACAACCATGTACCTCAGCTTTTATAAATAAAAAAAAAAATATTTATTTAAAAGAGGATCAATTCAATTATTTCATGCATTCATTTTTAAAAATAGAGCTCTGATGAAAAGAGTTTGTCAAATTGTTGCTTTACCCAGGTCCAGAGCCTACAACGGTTGTAATGTGGTAATTTTATAATAAAATGATTTTATTAGCATGACGAGCTGTTAGATACGCTTCCGCTACACTATAGCGGAAATATTGTCTACATTTAGGCACTGGTCAAATATAGCTTTTCTTACGTTCCGACCTGTTCTTTGAAATTTGCAAGTTAATTAAACGAAAATAAATACATATGATCTATGTATAAAACAGCAGCCATTAATTCGAAGTGCCATATTATTATTAAACTTTCTCAGTACATGTACATTGTACATATTATGATTTATTTACATTCTGTTATATGGCATCGCGTGTCGCTAAGGTCCACTATGGAAAGTTTCTAAATCGTCAATGACTCTTTCATTCTGTTTTATTCTGATCTTATATAATATAAATGTAGGACGGAGACTGGTCTAAGCATTCCAAACATATATCACAAATGGATCAGCTCTTTTTTTACGCACATTTAATAATATTTCAGAACCTAATATTTACGGCTTCGATGGCGTTGATAGCTAACCTGGTCTTGAAAATTTCAGAAATTAAAATAAGTTACACAGATTTTAGTCAATGGCAAGGCGTCATAGAATTGTATTGCTAAGAAATTCATAAAAACAAATAGCTCTTCCCAACCGGGTACTTCGGTCTTATGCAACACGCCCGAAAATCCAACCATTAATCAACGTATTTTCTATCGGATTTCACACAATATAATTATAACTTGCCTTGAATTTGAATTTCGAATGAAGTGTCAATGAAATAGAATGTAATTTTAATAAACCTTGCTAGTTCACTGCCATGCTTGAAGTTGCGGGCCACAGCTAGTAAGCTCAAAAATTGTGTTAGATTTTTAAAATTCATTATCGTAACGACTACGCTAACAGACATTCCATTATTGATAAGCATATTTCTAAGGCTAAGGTCCAATAATGCCGTATGTGGCAGGGATAATTGTTCCTTTGTTTAACGATATAATTAACTGACAAAGAACTGTTATTTACTGTTTATCTAAGTTGATGTAATGTACACAAAAAATTTCCTCAAGTGAAATCGATATTATATTAATTTAGAATGTCACATTTGGTCTGCTTTAATTATAGCTTGGTATAAATGTTTAAGATATATAGTTTGATGAAAAAGGTAAATAAAAAACATACTATGATGTCAATAAATATTCTATATTAATAAAAAAATAACAATTCGAATAAATATTGCCTCCGTAATATACGGATTCACATGTACAAAGATAATATCTACATTAAGAATAGTGCCAAATATTCCATAAATTAATATCTAGATAACTTATCATAAACATTTGGTCTAAAAGAAACTAAGTATATTTTGTCATGATCAAATTAAAATTAAAGTATTATTCGACATTAGTTGTTATGAAAATCCAAATCACAAGAACTCAATGTAAGATGTTCCACTAATAACATTATCTATTTTTTTAAATGCTACTAACATATTTACGTACATAGTTACGTATATACTTAACTTGATAGCGGAAGAAGAGATAAAACAATGATATAATTACATTTAAGTGCTTTTCTCTATCGCCCACATTTAGTTGGATATAAAGTTAAACATTTAATAAGTCAGTGAAATGAGTCTTGCAAAACAGATCTAGCACATCATAATCTAAACATCAAGGAACTACGTGACAAATAGCGTGCGCCATTCGGAGGCGGAATGCTAAAATTTAATCCTAAAGGAACATGACAGTTATTAGTTCAACTAAATTCCTACATATATTTACACATACAAAGGGTACATCTATGGCTACATTCCCAATCAGTCTTCAGCGTGCACTAACGCAGCAGTGCCTCATTCGTACGCACCTTCTTATAAAGAAAATATGTTTTAAACATACAGCGCTTTTCCAGCTTCTGTATTACGGAATGTACACTTACATTTCAAAACATTTATTGTTCATTCATTAGCAGCTATTTTGTGGTGGCTTACTAATGTTCCTTATTCTTCTCGATCCGCCCGTTAACTTCATTTCGATTTCTTCCAAACTTTTGCCTCGTGTCTCAGGTACGAAGAATATGACGAAGAAGAGCCCAATAACACATATCACAGCAAACATCCAAACAGTACCGTACATGTAGATTGCATCGATGATGTTTTGGAATGTCTTTGTTACGATGAAGGTGCAGGTCCAATTCAAACCAGTAGCGAGAGATGCAGCTGAGCCACGGATTTTAGAAGGCAAGATTTCGCCCAACATGAGCCACGGAATCGGTCCAAAGCCAATTGAAAAACCAAGGACGTAAATAACTAGACATGCCAGTGGCAGCCAACCATATGCACTCATATCTACTCCAGAATCCTTTAGATAGAAATAGGCGCCCAAAATAATTAGTGTGGTGATCATCGCTACTGAAGAAATGTAAAGCAAAATTTTTCTTCCGAGGCGGTCAATCAAAACAGTTGCAATGAATGTTGATACGAAATTCACTATGCCAATAATAATACTGGATAAATTCTCGTCAACGCTGCTTCCCGACATTTTGAATATAGATGCAGCGTAAAATATGACAGCGTTAATGCCAGAAAATTGCTGGAAAATCATCAAGCCAAGAGATATTAAAATTGCCGGCAAGTATTTCATGGTGAAAAGTTGTCCAAATGCATTTCCGCCAGTTCTGTCCGATTCCGCTTGGGAACGAGTCAAGTCACGCATTTCTTTATCAATGTTGCAATTCTTTCCTCTCAGCCACTGCAGCGCTTTACGTGCATCTTCAGCGCGGCCCTTGGCGACGTACCAACGTGGAGTTTCCGGAGTGACGAGCATAAGTAAAAAGAATGGTACAGGCAGCGCCGCTCCGAAGAAAGCCAGATTTGCCCAATTTAAATAAGTGCCCACGAAAAATGCCAGCAAGATTCCAACATTACCGAATGCCGTCGGTAATA
Organism: Cephonodes hylas; assembly: GCA_030295005.1. Lineage (NCBI taxonomy): Eukaryota > Metazoa > Arthropoda > Insecta > Lepidoptera > Sphingidae > Cephonodes > Cephonodes hylas. The sequence goes on along the minus strand of AP025362.1, from coordinate 8,696,640 downwards.
ATCCAAGCGCTCCTCTTACTTCCGGTTGTATGGCCTCACCCAGGTATACGGGAAACGCAAGCGAAACGACACCAACACATATACCGCAGAAAACACGACCAGCAAATATCATTATAACATTGACTGCATTTGCGATGAGCATCCATCCGATGAAAAATGGTATTGCAGTTGCCATTATGGTCCGTCGTCTTCCAAGATATTCTATTAGAGGTCCGCCGGCGACACCACCAACCAGCGCCGCCAATGGCATCAGCCCACCAACCCAAGTTTCCTGAAAAAAAAAAACATCATTTATGAATATTGTAAAACGATCCAAATATGCATATTTTTCTGATTCGCCAGTCAATGTTAACCAACTTTCACACTACATGCTACTTAGGATCCGGCGCCAGTGTTAAAACGTTATTACTCCATGCAAAGATTAAATTTATAACCTAAATTATTTCATTATGTCTATTTATAACGTAGTTTATTTCATTGTACAGCTAATTAATTTAAATGAACATTGCAAGTGTTATATGTACGAATGCTTACCTCTTCCTTAGTAATCTCAATTGTTGCATTCATGGTGGGCAAAGCAGGTGATGTATAGCCAGATGAAAATCCAACGATTAAAGATCCCATAGACACAGCGAATGCAGCCAGTAACTATAAAAAATAATAGAAAAATAAGTCACTCAATTTCCAACATAATTTACACCACGTTTTTAGACATGAAACTAGCGAGACCACCTGTAACATGTACACGTTTTTCATTTTTAAAACTGAATTTTAACTAACCCTACTGGGTATGTTTCATTTTTCGAAATAATCACGTTGCACGTTATAGAGCAAACTTTACCCGCGTGCCTGTGAGGTTCTGTGGGCGTCTCAGCCTTATTTATGTGCGTGCTTCTTTACACATACATATACCGAAGTTCTAGGCACGCTATATCACAACGATTGGGAAACATACAGCTACCTATGTATTACAACAGTGCCAACAATGTTCTTAGATATTACAAAATAAAATGTTAACTATTCCATTATTAAGAATTCGAAAAATATGTAACAGTACACTTACATCTCTTAGGTACTTATTAAACAAAATAGGTAAATGTGTTTTTCTGATGGTAAATACCATTTGTCCGATCCAAACGAATAATCACAAATGCTTCTTGCGACTTCAATCAAATCGCAACTCAATAAAAGGTTTTCAATTCATAACACGTTTAATTTACGACCGCGTGTTTTTTTATTTTATGCAACGGTCTTATCACGTTGACTTGATACGTAGTTTTATAGTACTATTTCTCTTTGAAATCACTAAAGTAGTCAGCCGTGTGTATACGAAGGTTAAAGTATTTTACAGATTGAGTAAAGGTATTTTCATATTCATGTTAAAGCATCTTACCTGGGTCCAAAGGTAAATGGCCTGGGTGGTAGCTCCATAAGGTTTAGCGTCTCCGTTGATGGCATAATCAGTTTTAACTTTCGCGCTATCTGTGCTTAACTGTTTGACGAAGGGAACAGAGTTGCGTAAGTTCTCCTCCTTTGCACTCTTTATTTCCATCTCCATTTTGTACTTGAATTCGTTTCCTAGACTGATCTGCCGAAGCTGTTGGAAATGACGCCTGGTTTTTTCAAAGGAATCTTGTTCGTCTTCGCTGCTACTTTCGGTGGAAACGTTTTCTGGGATCGGGTCGTAGTTTGGCACAAGGGTTCCTTGAGAACCACACGATGTAGCCAACGAGGTACAGGTGGTCGATGCGGAAAGAGTCGGTCGGGACGGTACCCTTGCGTATTTGGGCCCGCGCACCCTGTACAACCGCTCCTCGTCGTTTTGGCCACGACGAGTTTGTTCGCTTCCACCCTGGAATTGCCAAACACACACATTATTGTAATTTGTTTAGTCTCAATTAATTAAGGGGAACTAATTATTTTGGTTGCACACCAATTATCTAGAGTCGACTGGTCACTCAAGCTCACTGGACATGCGATACTAAAGTAATCATTCGCAAACACACCCCATTTATTGTATCCGATATCGAATGTGCGTAAGTCCGTCGAGATGATAAGAATTGTGGACTCAAGAAGTCGGAGGTCACTCTGAGAAAACACACACTGCTTGTTGGCACGATCTGTCAATATGGGCACTGCATGTTCTAGATAACCTAATGATATAAGTGCCCACTCTGACCCTACTCCTGTCTGCGGCACAACTTCCAAGTATTCTTTATTTTTATTCCAATAATTGGGATTCCGCGTCACAATTTGTGTTAAGGCCTGATTGTGGATAACGAGCACCGAATGGACTACAGTTATTGACGTTATCGTTCAATTGTCCATTTATTATAATGGTGTTTATGAAACAGATAATAAACAATTTCTTTAGTTTAGCCTCACCTGTACGGTGCATTCAACGTCTTGTTGCAAGGATGTTGATACCAGTGAATTGCATCTAACGTATGTACACGTGCGTGTCTAATTGATTTTATGACTTAATAGTATTTGATTGTAATATGTGGATTCACCTCAGGATCATCGCGAAATGTATTATAGTTATTTAAATGCGCTACATGAAATTTTGATCTCATTTATGTTGTTATTATTTGCACGACATTGCTTGTCGAGCTCAATTTTGACATAATGTGTTATAGTATGAATGTGAACTTTAACGAAAAGTTTTTATTATTTTAATTGTTTATCATATTTATGAAAAAAAAAAGTTTATATTTAAGCCTTTGCTTATAAGTAATCTGCATTGCGTTAATAACTTAATTTTAGAAGTGCCACCATATCAAGTTTAATATTTTTTTAAATAGAAATAGGTTAAACTAAAAAAAAAAAATATTTATTGGTTTATCATTTGTTCGTAAATAAATGCTTTCGTAACTAACAGATAAATAGATGTTGTCGTTGACACGAAAACGTTGGTTCAAGGGAACCGTAAGTCACGTGTTTCTCGTGTTAGAAGAGAGGAAACTATACACAAAGTTATTAATGAATAGAATTGATTTTATTGTATACGTATTTATTATCTCTGTTTTCTATTAACCCGGTCATTATTTATATTTACCCTTCATCTATTCGATGGATCAGCAACATAGATATGCATGTGATGTAAGAAATGTTTTTAAAACTAGAAAAGTCATGCGTCAAAAGCTTCACATTCATGTGTTCACCTTGAACCTGTTATTGAAACGCCAAAGGGTGTGACTGCCTTATTGCCTGAACGGTGGTCATTACAGTTTCTTTTGTTTTCCGTAGCTGCATAAACTAAAATAGCTTTATTGGTTCAAGTAATCGATTATTATCGAATCCGACTCTCATTTCCATATCTATTTATTAATTATTATGTGCGGTATTCCTAAATTCATCACATGATTTTGTATTACTACTTATTACAATTTTTTTATGCTCTCAATTATACTGGTAATTATTATTACTTTTTATTTATCTAGATATATTTACATCTCATTATTAAAACGCCAATTTTATGGAGTCACAGTTAAATTATTTATTTATGTTTTTCGTTTTATCATTGGCCACGAGTCTCCTCTACAGGTATAAAAAGTAAAGTCTTGGTCCACAGTACTGGTCTAGTGCAGGTTGACGGACTACACCTAAAATAATCCTAAGAATTTTTAGTTTAGATCTCGACGTTTTCCTTTGGCGCCTAAGTACGTGATAATTCATTGTAAATACATACATGATTTTGGAAAGTCGGAGGTGTGTGCTAGGATTAAACCCTAACTAAACTAAGACTAAACCTCGAAGTAATCACTACTTTTCTTACTTAAAAATTGCAACATTTTTAATATACTTTAAAGCGCCATCTATAAGCTTCTGCTTGTATTATTTTGTTAAATCAGCTTGCTAAACACAACGCCGCCCCGCTGACAACTTTTGATTCTAGATCTTTATTGGTGGCGCTTTAGTCGCCCAATATGTATCTTGACACAGAAACCTAACTTTATAAGAAAAGCCGGGGCATTGGTGTGTATTTAATTTTGTAAACTAATTTATAGCTGATTTCTAAAAAAAACCTTAGGTATTTATTAAATTAGTATTAGATTTTTGTCAATAATTAAACTTGCGTATAAGTGACATAAAATAAATAAAAAGTCATAGTTAAATTTGCAATATTGCAGTTTTAGCAGTTGTCTAGGTGTGGGTCTGAGTCCACGGCGCCGCTGGCGACCTTGCAAGGCCGCCTGGGTTTGACTTGACCGCCGGCACTGGTATCGCCGACGTGTCGCGACGTCGCGCTTGCGCTAACAGTCTGCTGCCACCAAACGACCATAATATTCGCAATGCCATCTTCAAAGCATAGATACGTGACAATGCCCGCTTTGTTGACAACATGTTGTATTCAATGACGACACTCTACTATGGGAAAAGCTCTAATCAATGTTGTAGTGGTTGCCAGGCAACCGACGACATCGACGATCTGCCGACCGAATCGAGGCAACGCTATGCGTACGTCTAGAGCTTTCTAAATTATATAGAAATTTCTCGCAGTGTGTGTGTGTTCTTAGAGTTTGAAAACAATTGGTGATAATGCATTTAAAAATAGTCTGCACAAGTGATACTTAACTACATCGTTATGTTACATACATAAATTTTACAACAGTATCAACTCTATGTTTTGAACAAAATATGTAACTTACCATTTCGGTGGAAAGCTGCTTGAGGTATCCCATGATCTTCCCCATCGCATTGGGGTTGTTCTTATTAAAACTCATCTTGATGTCTTCTCACAGATTTTTTAAAAGTTCAGTGATCAAGGAACGTCAAAATGGTAATGTCTATGAAAAATAACACTTTGTATAACTCTATTTCTTCTGAGTTTTAGAAGATGTTTATAATCCAGGTTCGCGGACGTTACCGGTAAACGATACACATCACTTCTTAATTATAATGAAAGTCTAGTGTTCGGCCAACTATTGTACGCGAACGGATTGCGATTTGACACAGGTCAGTCGCTACCGCGATTTTTTTTATCTACAAAGTCCACAAAATAAAGTTTCATTCGATAAATAATTGTATTTCCCGCTAGTGTCCTGTAAGGGTGCACAACATTCAACTTTTAAACTCTGTTTTACAAACGAAAATGTTGGCAGCGCGTACCGAATTTTCAGAGTTCAAGTTATCTATTGAAACTAGCAGATGGCAGCGCAGTGTTTTATATAGGAAGGTTGGCAGTGGCGGCGGTACCGGCGGCCGCCCCCCGCGCCCGCGCACCGCGCACCGCTCCCCGCACCTCGACGGTGCATCGCGTGTGTGCGTGAAGGTTCCTTCAGTGTGCGCGCCGAGTACACACACTCGCACACACACTATCGCTTCATCAACTGTTTGCACCTTTAAATGTTTGCATACTTAGATTTGAACAGTCGACTTACAGGTATTCACACAGTAAAATATGGTTTCATTGACGCAATTTACAAAAAAAACATGTTCGTGAACTGAGCACGCGCGTGAATGTAATCGGTCATGAATTTTAGTAAAATTCTATTTTCAGCATTCTGCTCTCAACTTCCGTTAGTTTCCGTTTTCACAGCGTAAGAATATTTTCTCAAATTGTTATCGAGCAAGGGAGGAATGGTTTTAATTGGATGAACGACTTTTAAATCGAAACTGAAACGCAGTATTAGTCATGCTGTACAAGCTTGTAAGTACAAGACATTTTGAAGAAAGGTCTTAACAATTTACACTTATTATCACAAGTTGATGGCCTCTTTATTTGTATGTCCGTTACGTTTTTTATCATTTATTAAAGTTCAAAACCTTCCATTATTAATGTTTATTATCCTTGTAACTCACTACGAAAATGCAATCGTGGGTTAATTAAATTATACTTATTATTAAATCTGTTTATTATTAGCACACTCAGTGCAGACATAAGTAACATTACTCAGAGTGGTTTCCCTGATGCACTCATTGCAAATACCAATCTATTGGAGTACAAGTGTGTTTACGATAAAGCTAGTGTGACGTAGGTACCGGCTCCACAAGAGTCGACATTGTTGGCCCCTTCTGTGTCCGCGCCGCCTGGGGGTGTGTCACGTACATCCTTGAGCTCATCGTGTGCCTCACATCAACAAACAACACCTGCATTACGCATCAATGAATCACATTTGAAAGTCATTTTGTTATTAGTAAAGATATCAATTTTTGCGTAATGCGATGGTTATCTTAAATATCTAGTTTATTTTTAAGTATTGTTTATCGATATTGTTGTTGAATAACACTTTTATTATTAGAATGATACCACTTCGGTCGTAATGCGGTTTTGCGGTGTGTTGTTTGTTGTGAAGGTACCTATAACCTAATGTATGTGATACAATTGTAGGCGGGTCGCACACGTCACACGACGCTTGACAAACAATTTCGTTCCACGCACAATGAGGTGCCTGATTGAGCTTAATGCTCAGATTGGTTTGGATACACGCTTTTGAATTTGGCGATGTCAATATGTTAAAACATGTTTTATTCACTTCCAAGGTTATGTATTGCGTGTTCCTCAATTGTTAGACCATTCTAAACAAGTTTTTTGTTGTTACTTATTCATGAAATTATGTTAATTTTTATGAGGCATGCGGATAATGTAGGAAATTTTCTTTTTCCGTTTCAAGTCAAATATTTTCCGCATTTAGAGATTATGATATAAGCTTATGGAAATACTATTCAGGATGCCAATTTTAATAACGCCTACAATATTAATTATAAAACATTAAAGGCTTGTGAAAAATTAATTTGTGATAAATTAAGCTTAAAGCTTATTTTATAAAAATAACTATAGAGTTAAAAATATAGTTGCCACAAAATGTTTGTGAAATGCGACATCTGTACCCACTACCCATTGATAACATTTGCAATTAAACTGGTGTATTTTTAGAACAATAATATTTTAATTTCTGATATTAAAACCTTTAAATTTTTGGCATTTTGTAATTGTACAAGTCTATTAAATTTAATAAGCGATAGTATTTCTTATAGCAATCTTATTTTATTAAGTATCTCTTTTAGAAGAACTAACATACAACGTATATTTTTGTTTCATATTCCTTTTCTCTTATTTTTTAATCCTTTTTTCGTTAACTACACTAATGGAAAAAAGAATACCTACGTGAGAAAAACTCCCTTTCTGTTCTCCATTTCTTTTTTGCAAATTTAAAGTTTTTTGCTTGCATGAAGTACATGGTATAGCAAGTAAGGACCTAATTTCAAGTGACGAGAGCGCATAACCCCAATAATGTGAGCCGTTAAAGATTTATATTTGGTTTGGTCGTGTTCGTCATCCAACATTTGACCTACGCTCGTGTATAATTCTTGTATAGGCGCGTGCACGTCGTCACGTGCGCTTCTATACTGACTTCTGGTGGACGGGTGTTCCCGAAAGCTCTATGACGCCAGCCCCGCCTCCGACCCCACACACACACACACACGCAAACGCAACAGCCGCAAGCTTTCCCGCCATAACACCACAACAAATATTACACAAACTTGAGTTAAGTCTAGGCTTATTAATCCACAATACTGGCATCAATTATTTTAATAAATCGAATACAAAGACATTAGGCGGACGCTGTTCAGTTTTGCATTAGTTGCGGATCGAATGGCACCCAAAATAAAAACGCGTTCGTGACGCTGACTAATTTATTGCAACACAGTTACATCACACTGTTATGCAGTTTAAAAAAAGAATTGCAATTTATTTATTTTCAGAGACTAGTGTTGTTTTACAAAACAACATTTTGAACATGCCAATGTTTTGCTATTGATTTTTTTTCGGCATGTTCTAGTATATCTTAAATTCATTCTATGAAGACAAAGGATTTATACGAGTATTAGCAAAGGTTGAATAACATTCAATTATATTTTACCCCATTGATAAATAGTAAATTTTTTGAATAATATTTTTCACGCATCGTATAGAAAATGATAAACTTATTTGCCGGAAATAAACCAAATATTAAACCACTGTTAAAAACTACTGGAAGGTTTAGGCATATGTGGACGTGAGCTATCGACGTCCGATTTGACACCGATCGAGCACACACACGCAATTGTATAAATCTAATACAGCCTTACATTCATGCGAACACACACACACAGACATACGTCACGGAGTCAAAAATGTCAGTGGAATATTACTAGCGACACCAGAGCCGAGTCCCTGGGCAGTCGCGACTCGAACGTTGTACAGTGGAATGCGAATGCATGAGGCGCCCACTTGCCGCCGCTAACTCGTTCCGTTTTCACTGCAAAAAGCGCAGTTACAATACACATCACGCTGCAACCTAACTGATAACTAAGACGATCAGAACTTCGCTTATAAAATACTATCGTGGAAGAAATTGTAAAAAAACGATAAGCATCTACGCAATAAATTTGTACCTTTCCAAGCCGATACGCGTCATACAAGATAACATTAGTTTTTAATCACCGGCAGATGCAAATGTGTCACGCGTCTCACCAAAGTGGGAGTGTCTTATCTTATCACAAATTGAGATAAATATGCGATTAAAAAATTCCATGTAAAATTAAAGGGAAAGTTACAACAGTTACATTATAAAGAAACTGTCAACGTCCATCGGTATGATTCGTCTTCATTGGCCTTAAGATTTAATGTGAATATTTCAAGCGGCCGATAACATAAAGCTGCTTCAATAATTACGTGATTATCTGCCGATCTATATTGCTATTTTTACATTGTACATATCGGTTCGCGGTACTAAAGTATTATTAACGAGCAATTCATAAAATATCTAGGGCGGTCGATAAATCCTTTACCTACAATTGTGGAGAAAGTCCATATCGAGTGACTCATTTGGAATGAGTTATTTTTAATTAGGACTAAGGTAATCAAATAGTTGAAAATATGGTAAGTTTTGAATATGTATTCCATAGTCATTACGTGTTCATCTAGATTCTAGATGTACATTAAAACTACGTATCAGTAACCAAAAACTATCTAATGATCTAAAATTTTCTGCTTAATCTTTCAAGGCTCTTTATAGGATCATCAGGGCACGTGTACTTAAAACGCAGACAAAAAAGTCTGTTAACAAACATAGCAATAATGGTATCATAAAAACTCTATGAGTCATATCGCTTTCTCGTATGTTCGTCATATGGAATTTTTAAAGCAATCGCCAAAAAACTTTGGCATGGAAAATTCAATGCATTTGAAGTGTGTATCACGAATATTTTAACGAGTTTCGCAAATTTTCCACCGTGAGCGGCCCCTGCGGTTTACACGTATTATCTAACACATATACGTTTTATTGCCCAACGGCCAGTTTAAAAGTTTCATATCCGCCCAGCATACTGAATATAAAAAACAACTCGACGTTTTTCTTCCCAATGCTTTTTGTTAATTTACCAAATGAACTCAGTGCTCAAAAGCGCACTGTATATGACAGTCGATGCTTTGAAAAAGCCAAGTTGTCATTTTTATTGCATGTTATGTAACTTTTGTCTATGAAGCAACACCTTCGTGTAGCTAGTTTAAGCGAGCGGTCAGGTGGCAAAGCCCGTCCTCGCTGTAGTCGCTCACAGTTCACACGCCATCAAGGTCGGCGCGAGAACCCTTTGCCGTACAACGTTACAGACCTGCCCTAATGCTGAATGCATAGGGTTACGTCATACTGCCCTTTGTCGATACAAATACTCGTCACAAAGAGTAAATGTGCCTATTGTGTGTTGTTACACAATAAAGCCATCGAACTGTAATCGAAAGTTCGGCAACGTGTTTTGGCAACATTAATGAAACTTAAATCTAGATAGCATGTGTTACGAACCAGTTATTGTTATACGTATGTATGTAATGCATTTGAAAGTAACTGCTGTTTCGCTAGGTGCTGCAAAGTGGAACGCTAGATCAATGATTTAAATATAAACTCGTTACGTATTCGGTGTTTGAAAACATTCATTACATAATAAAAACAGGAATAAAAATATTTGTAGTACTCTAAATCCAGATGTTGGCAAAATACTAGAAAGCTATCTGTGCCAAACGTAGCCGGAAAGATAAATTGATAGGATTTAACAAAATTCTTCGCCTACAATTTATTTTCATGAATGGTTTTAATTAAATTTAAATAAACCACAGGTTATTTTAGGATTTCTCATAGTTTATGGTTTATAAAATATAACATTAAATGCTATTTGCGTGCAAATTTTATAAAAGAGTTCGAATCTCGGGTGATTGGCCTAATGTAGCCCATTTACAAACTCGATCGACCATTGACCTATACCTACTAATTTTGTGATATATATACTATAATATTTATAGCAATTATTTATACGTATTTATACATTTTTACACCAACCACTAAAATTCGCTTGTGTGAGTGAGTAAGCATATGTGCTCGCATTATGTGAGTGGTATCTATTATCTGCAGACAATTGCTTCACCGGAACTTGAATCCTTGACGAACTGGTAGAATCTGTAATAAAATAAAACATGGATAGATAACTCACTGTTTTTTTTTTATCTGGGCTTTAATAGTTCATTTTTTAAACGTGAATTTAAATTCAAAAAACAACTTACATATTCAATATTTTAGACAACAAAATAGAATCTGCCGTAGTCCTTGCAAAAAGAGCTTCTTTCTGTTTTCACCAAATAGTCATTTTTTTCGTAAATTATATTTGTCATTCAATACACTATCGCTTTAGCGTTCATACTTCGATTAAAAATTTAAGTAAGGATAAAAAACGACAAGCTGTTTCACAGCTATGTGACACGTGATGATAAATGTGGTAAAGTTCAAATAAAGTTGATTGACGAGAAATGATAACATTGTCTCCTACTAATCGGCACGATCATGCCGGCTTGTAGCCATACTCCAAGCACGACATATTTACGTGGATCACATTGTCGGGATTTACACCTCCCGGGCCGCTGTCATTTATATTGAGGTTCTGTTTTTTTATATCAAAAATAGTCAGAATATATTGTATTCCCAATATATGTTTCTAAATTATTGGGTCACAGTAAAATGACGATAATTCACATTTCACCAATGAAAAATACCACAACTTTTGACGTAATCGTACCAATAAACATGTGAGTTTATGTGGATTTTAATATATACGCAGCGTCTATCTGTGAGGAATCTTTTGCAGAATTCTAATGCACTTATTATAAGATGTTCGGTCATATTCAAATGGGCCAGTGTCATTGATATTCCACCAACACTGCATTTGATGAACGTCGAACTACATTATGCGCATCGATTAAATAATAAGTACTTGCTCCACGTTATGGCGCAGTATTCGCCCACAGCAAAAGTATAGAAACCATTGCTAGAACTATTTATAGCACGGTAATACATTACACACGCTGTCCGTGGTAGGCGCACAAAAACCTAGACCCTTCCAGACTTGTTCTGGAATGTCTAGACGTCTCCTAGTAAAACAATAAAAAAGATCCCGCGCATGTACAAATTAAAATCAGTGAGCTCGTATAGGCCGTGTTCAATGCGATTTCTAGTAGTTAATTTTCCTTTTTTTTCTATCAAGGCTAGGAAATGCAATGTTGATAGTAAGTGTAGTTCCTGAAGATGAAGATTTCCCATAATTAATTCTGTTTCTGGGATGCTTATGTTTGTTGTTTTTGTGACATATTATGGTCCAAAGTTGAATTTTTCGGATATTACATACCTTTTTGAAGCAGTGATGGCCTCGAGGTTTGGTCGCGCGGTCGAGAATCTCAGCGGTCGCGGGTTCGAACCCCAGGCACACACCTCTGACTTTTCGAAGTTATGTGTGTATTCACATTGAATTATCACTTGCTTTAACGGTGAAGGAAAACATCGTGATAAAACCTGCACACCTAAGAGTTCTTAGGAATTTCTTAGATGTGTAGTCCGCCAACCCGCACTAGGCCAGCGTGGTGGACTATGGCCTAAACCCTCTCAATGGTAGAGGAGACCCGTGCTCAGCAGTGGGCGTATATGGGTTGATAAAGACATACCTTTTTAGATGAGGAACAGGCAATCATCGTTGATGTTTATCAACGATCGAGTTTAAGCCAGTTTCAAAATCGACATAAATATGCGGGTGTTATAATACTGTTTAACAGAAGTATTAGCAGCGTTTTGCGAAAAAATCCCCAGTGCACGATGAATTTCGTTTATAACTAATATTATATTTATATGCGTATAACATCCTTAAGGGGACGGGTCCAACGGTATTTTGTAACGATCCCCTTTTGTGCATTTCACAAGTACAGGAGGAACCCCAAAAGTCACACACACCGGTATAAACTCACCCCAAAATACAATCGTCTTACCCCCCGTTCGGTAGAACAAATGATCAAAGGGAGAGCGGATATTCATATATCCCTGAGCTTTATTTTTTAATTTCATTTATAAAACTTTTTGTACAAAGCCCCTGAAATTTGCCTCACATTATCTTTACAGCACCTGTAAGGAGGTATACTAGTAGTTTGTCAACAAGTAATTTAAGCAGAGATGTAATCACAAGTGTGGTGTAGTGAACAATTTTCGAATAGCTTTAAAAAGCGAAAAGAATTAATAATTATATTTGTATGCTAGTCATATCTATCACGCACTCTATGGAGTGATCGCAGTGCATTGCATGAAATAATTGCGTGCACACGTAGATTCATTAAGGATTCCAGCATGTGCTACCTTGTTAAGGACTTATCATGTGCTTTATTTGAATTGCAGATTAATGGACGGTCATGACTAATCATTAGATGAAATACGGAATAAAACATTTTCACGAACGAACTGAATGTGATGATGCAGCGCGGGCGCCAACATTCTCGCTAAAAAGAGACTTGCACTCTACATGTAGACGATCCATGCCCCAAAGTCGTGTGTCTCGTTCATGCATCGCTGACTGTGCTCATTGCTATGCGCGCGACAGAGTCAAATCTATATTCGACTGCTCTGTTTAATGTATGTGCCAAGGTTCCGATGGAAAAGTACTGGAAGAAAAGTACGCGAACCAACGGACCACTGACGCGACAGATGTCACAAACATTGGACCAACTCAACAGTGGTGGACGATGATACACCAAATCGTATCACAATATATATTTCTAAGTTGGAGTCAATGGATCTACGGGGAAAGCGGTCATTAACCTGTTCACGCATGGGTCGCATGTGCATATGTAGCATCTTTATTGTAACTTATACACAAAGCTAACCTATTGAGTTACAAATTTAAAAAAATACAAGTGCAAATTGTCCAAAAAATAGTCTATACCACATAAAAGCCACAAACTTCTTTTTATGCTTGGGTGGGCATTATTTCATATTTACAAATTAATATTATGAAACTGTTTGTTATCTCTGCATGATTATCTGAGTCATCCCTAGCAGTCGTGCAACGTCATTCCGGAAAATAAATATCGGTAATAAAGCGCTGCTAAGATATAAAATTCTGATTACGGATATAGATCCGTTATCAGAATTATAACATTGATCATAAAAACATAGATATTTGAATGCTCCCAAAAATCGAGCACTATATTAGAAAAAAATGTAAATTGGTGGTAAACCTAAAGATACCTATTTAGGTGAAGTTTACGAATTGTATGCTATCACAATGGACTTCACGTCGCTACTTATTGTCTCTAATTAAAAAGCAACTTTGTCGTACTACTGAGTAGAACGAGTTGCGATAGTACTCAACTCAAAGAAGATACTACATACTATTGTTTCTTAGCGAAAGTATTTACGAGATTTTCTTTATTGCTCTATTGTTCATTTTCTTAACATTGTGCCAGTGATAAACGTTTTTTTATATACATCTTGCAATTGCGACATTGGACTGTTGTTGATGGATTTCAAAATGAGGATGAAATTTATATCTAACACTTAAAATTTTCAGAAATGTTTGGCACAACTGTCGAAACTGAATTAAACGGCCCACACTAACGCAAAGCACTCACACTCTTTTAAATTTTATAATACTTACGTGTGTGTTTGTATGGGTTACGTGTAACTACAGAGGTGTGCGTGTCTGTGGAATTGTAAATCGAATCGCCTTCGACACTTAATTTACTTATACATGCTTAAGTAGGCGCATGCAATGATTTTTGAGTACATGCACATATACAAATAACATATGAAAACAATGACTACATGTAAAATTGCGTGAAAATTATCGCTTACGTCACAATCTGTATGAAATACAGTATAAAGAAATAATTATGCGTTTTAAAATAATTAACTATAATTGTCAGAAATGATTAAAAACGGTTCATCGGTTAATGTGCATTAGCGTCACCATCGGTCAAACTAACTTTATCATTCTTTTAGGTATTTGTTTAAAACGTTCTTAGGTGAATTTCTTAGGTGTGTAGTCCGCCAACCCACACTATACAAGCAAATTGGACTAAGGCCTCAACCCTCCCTTGGTAGAGTAAGCCCGTGCCCAGCTTAGGCTGATGGGAATGTATTTGTTAAAATTAAAGCTTTTTCTACAAATTGACCTATTGCCTTTTTTGTAACTCACTTTAAATAAATTTCATGAATTTAGAAGAAAATGTTATCCTAGTTATTCGCCTTAACATTTTGTCACTCTTCTGAATGACCAGTACAGGATTGGAGACGGTTTTACCTGTTTTTACTCATTCACGTTTTCCAACGGTTGTGTTGTTGATTATAATGGTTACTACTGTTAACGAGCTCGTTTGATGGATATATATACATACGTAATAATAGACTGCAGTAAATACTGCATGCTATTTTTAAACAAACATCAATGATGATTTATAGACTCTGGTAGAAATCTATAAAAATAAAGATATTTTGATTGGGAGTAATATAGATATTTATATACAAGTATGTACCGTGAGATATAGTGGGTACGATTTCCGAGCCGGGAAACCTGTTATTGTGTTTATTTACTAGGACATTGTTAGCAGCAGTAATAGTAGGGGCCTATGTGGGCCTGAAAAACGGCAACAAGCTCGCCGAGATATGAGTGCAAAAATTAACCTCTGCCTACCACTTTGGGAAATACATGCTGAATATGTTTATAACGTCAGCATTAATATAAATTATTATGAAATACGTCTTATACTGAATACTTTGTAGTAATACAATACAAATATTAAACAATAACTATGCAATAAAATAAATACTATATGATAGCGTCAATCATTCTAACCAATGTTTGTCATTTGTACAAACATTTTTATACGGACACGAGAAGTAAACCTGCGACACAGCGTCACTCTCAATTATGGCATGCTGCCATAGAATTCGTTTACTCCCGGGGGCAATGACCTCCATCAAACAATCATTTTACGAGAACCGTGTCAACAATCCCCAACAAAAGTAGATATTGTTGTAATGGACAATTTGTACGCTCTAATAGTATGCAGCAGTTCATAAAAATTCTATTTTTACACTTGCTTCCACATTATAATTCTTATCGTATTAACTATCGTCCATAACTAATAAATCTACCGATATAATTTTATTTGACTGCTTACCTTGTCCATATGTAAACTTAAATATACTAGCACGTGCTCAAATTTACATGTTGCTACAGTTTAAACATAATTGGGATGTGAGTTCGACGTATTTACAGTAATGAAACATGACAATAACACGTAGGATAGAATAAGTAATAGAATTTTCTAGAGCTCGCAAAAGGAAGAATATGTCGTCTCAAAAGTAACCTCGATACAAATTTAATCTTAAAACTATTTCTTATAAATATTTTCGATATGAATTTATGTAAATATTGCTCCACATTGCCGTAATAAAATTATCGCAATTCCGTTTATCTAAAATTAGGTTGCTTCATGAGCTAATTTATTTTTTACGCATCCTTCATTAATGCGTTGACGTTACGGGTATGTTTTTTATATCTATCATATTTTTAAAACGATCAAATTTTATTAACCCACCTCTCAATTGCACCCTGAAAAATATCTCCAGTCTTTAGTCAAACACGAGTCAATTGTTTTGTACAGTATGTTTTTCACTACTTTTCTTTCCTTGCTTTATTTTTTTGTGTAACAATCTGCCGTTATGTAATTAAAGTTGCAAGCAATTCATAACGTAGTAATTTTCTTTGTTATATACAATGTTTGACTCTTTAAGTAAAAGATAAAATAATAATAGACGGTAAGGAGGCCTCGCCTTAGTAAAAACCAAAATGTATGGCTCACGCTTATTGCGTACTACGACATTCTGATACAAATTGACTCAAATTGAATGCAAATAAATTGTAAATATTTGTGAGTAAACATGAAAACCCGATTTATTTTATAGTCAATGAAAATCTCTTAATGTATTGATAAGAAATATTGTGATAAATTAGCTAAACAAAATACTCCCTTTAGTATAAAAAAACGCGCTGAATTTACGCTGTTTTGATCTCAAAGAATTTGATTTGTATATTTAACCGTTCCTTGGCTTACAGAAAAAATATGATATATAAACAATAACTCTAGGACATAGGTACATATTACATGTATGTCGCAATAAATGTGGCAACAACTTATTGTTTCGTACTATGCCTCCAGGATTGACAAAATATAAATTACGTCCACTTCTAGATATCTGATCGCTTATCGTGCTTACAAATTCAAGTACGTAATTTGTAAACCTAAATATTTAAATAAGACTAATGCGACACTAACGAGGTACACAATACGATAATGGGATGTTCGAAGAAATACAATGATATACTATGTTATTGCAACAATATGCCTCTAGTGGGCACATTTAACATTATTTCAATAGAATTGACGTCAAACAATATCTAGCTAATAGAAGCATAAATTAACTTTAATTATATTTATTAGTAAATGATGTTTTGGAATCAACATCTTCATTTATAATTATCAAAACTTGATTTTGTTGCCGAAAAAGTCCATTAAAATGATGAATTCGACAAAAAGTGTGCTCTTAGGTACCTACATAACGCACACGTACGCTTACTCATATTATTTAATTTTGTGAATGCACTCACAAATTATTTCCATGCTACTATAAAATATCCTAGTGTTTCATAAGCTTAGCTAGACAGTTTAATGAGTTTGTAATGATAAGTGTGCGTGTGCGCCCACGCATCTCACATGTTGATATTTATAAATGTCACCCCATTCTATATTTAAATATGAGCATGAGATGGATTCACGGGAGCAATCACCTACTCTCTGCGGGTGGATCGCCAACTATGTTGCTCGCGGATTCCAGCCATCGAACGTTCTCGTGTAATCTTACTTCTCCACGTTGCAATTCAATGACATTATTAACGATCCGATTTGACATTGCATTGTCTTTATGTTGAAAACTTCTTACTCATTGTGAATAATGACGCCCAAAAGCAAAAACTCTGCCCGCGGTTTTTAAACCTACCAATATTAGTGAGCCCCATTTTCATTCCACTGAAAAGGTGACATGGTACCTACATTGTACAAATATACCAGCTATTAAGTATTATTGATATTTACACCATATAATTAAACTTTAATTTGTTTTAAATTTTAAAGCAATAATCATGTAATTGTTTACATAGCGCAATGAATTATTGCTTTAGCAAATAGTATAATATAATATGTAAATGTAATTTTTACTTAACGTTTTGTGCAATGTTTGCCAATGTGGGTTCAGTTGTCTGTTGCTAACAAAATTATAGTACAATAGTGCAAAGTTATCATTTTAGGGACTAAAATTATTACTAGTCCTTTACCCTAATCGGTACGATGACCTACTTCCTATACTTAGATGGTAACTGAAATAAAAAAGGGGCTTTCTTTGTGTCAATTCAGCTAAATTGTGAAGTTCTGGAAACTCGTATCACAAACTGGACCTATTAATCTAATTATGCATTTCTCACACCTGATTACATAAATGAAGGACATATTGCCAATTACTACAACAAAAGAGCAAAAGCACGTATCCGAAGAAATGAAAATTTCATCAAATATAATAATTATTATTGAACAGATGTTTCTTTTATCATTAACAATGCTTTATTTGTCCGTTAACTATGTTTACATAGTGTCAATTGGTATAAGATGTTGAAGCGGTGCATTCTGCATCATATTCATTATCTCTACTAATACACGCAATAAAATCGCCACGTTAGCAATAGTGTGCTCTAACAAAACATGAGAAGTTCAATTGTTTTACACAGTCCTACTAACTTAATTAACAAACATCTGTTCGTAGTTATTTTTTGAGGTAACAGTCACACCTATTATTCTGGTTAAGTTAGGAACGTCACTGACCACATAACATGTGTCATGAAGAAATCGACTTGGGTGTATGTTAAAAAAATATTGACACTATAATGTAATAATTAACATTAAAAGTAAATTTCTAGCGTATAAATTAAAACCTTAATTGAAAAATAAAATCGTTTGATCGGTAAATATAGGTGAATTTAGGTCTTCATTTAGATGTAGAAAATATTTTCCTTAAAATAAAAACCTCAAGGGCTTTGGGAAAGGCTTTCACCCAACATTAGACATCCTGTGGCTGATTATGATTATTACATAAAAAATACTTTATTAAGTACTTTTTTAAGAGTGTAGGTATCTCTGTTCATATTGGGCCCTACGCATTCTATTGAAAGGCTTATGGGCCGTTTAGGGAGGGAGAAATTGGTTATTAGTCTACCAGGCTCGCCTATTGCGGGTTGTTAAACTTCATATGTACTAACATTCAAACAAGGTTTGAATTGGTTAAAATGTGATAATGAGTAACACGAGGCTCTGTGATACACATCACGTATGCGAAAATACAACTTTGGAAGTGATGACATACGGGTAAAATTGGACATTTAATGTAACCAACAAATGTATTGATTTAACGCATAGTTGCGGACTACGTGCATTATTTAATGTAGAGGTAAGTATGGTTCTTATATCTTATGAGGACCCGATAAATGCTCCATACTTTTATTGACCTTCATATATTTTAACTATTTTAACTATAAATTATATTATTCTATACCAAATAAAGAATATTTGAAATACAATAAGATTATATTTAAAATGTCTCAGCCGATTGTAGTAGTATTAATCTGCACTAAAGATTTGTAACAATCATAGTATTTCGCAAAGTATTCCAAATAGTTTGACGTTATAGTATAACTCATTTTTGTTAGTTGCACCAATAAGCTGGCTGTAGCATGGTACAATGAAGTGGAAAATATCTAACCGGCGCGGTGGTTAACAATGAATTCATTTATAAGGTTCAGTCATGTAACAAGTGTTTATTCTATGGTATTTTATAGAAATGTGACATAACCAATATGTAACTATTTCTTGGAATCCGCATATTTGTTTTATAATATAGGTTCGAGAAACGAGGTGGCGAATTACCTAATGGAAAATTATATCCGCCGCCCATAAATGGCGTCAATTCCTGAGAAATCGCAGTATCGAAGTAGAGTAGTTTATAGGCGCCGTCCGTGTAAAAAATTCAACCACGGAATGAAACACGACTAGTACGCATTTTTCACTCTATTTTTTATTATTAGATCGTAATTATGCTTCCTATTGACAAGAGTAATTTGAAAAAAACTCATGAAATAATTTTAAGTAACTTTAAATAATATTTTTTATTTTATTATATTTTCTTAAATAAAATATTTTTTAGTTAATTCGACTTATTTTCTAAGGGGTATTAGTGAATCAAGTATATAATCCCAGTTATTACAGCTCTCTAGGTATAGAGCACTGCATGTGATAGCTCTTACTGCAGAATAATAATTCAGTACAAATATACATAATTATACAAACATCTTCCTTTAATATTTGCTAGATGAGGCTTTGTGTGACTTGAAACTACGCAGTAGTTGTAGCAGCTGCTATGTTTCTAAGCAAATGTATAATAACGCAAATAATGTAGTGCCTACATTTTATATTATACTTAAGATCACACTTAGTTTTTTATTGCATTTTTGTCAAATACATTCGTGATTATTTTATTAGCAAATAATGAGAAACAAGCACTCAAATGGAACCAAAGTGTAGAATTGAATAAATATGTCGTTACATTAACGATGTCCTTTTTGCAACCGGTAAACACTGCGATAAAAGAATACTAAAAAACATTAGTTAAAAATTTTATATAACAAATAGATGAAGAGAACTTATTTTAAAATTGATACGGCAAAGGGAAACCATCGTACCGATTGGCAAATACGGTTTTTTATAATTTGTGAAATAGGGCGGGAGGTGTCAATTTCTCATCTCATGGCACACTCATGATGACCCGTTTTAATTTTTCATCATGCTATGCGCTTTTTTAAAAAGCATAGATAGAGGGCAAGTACTTTTTGGCGAAAAAAAAAAATAATACCAACAACGCAAATCTGAGATTCATTATTGTTAATGTTGACCCGTAATAATGAATTTTAATTGCAGATTTTCTATGATCGTTATGCAAATGTGTAACGCTCCTTTATAAGGAACACGCGTTTTGCATCTCATATCACGACGGATCACACTGTTTTTGAATGATACGGGCTTTTAACGATTACGTCGTAGCAAAAAATTAACACCAGGTTGAAATTGGTGAGTTCATCGCTGGCGAATCATGAAACAATACATGCGAATAGCAAACCCAATTATTGGCCTTTTAAAATCACGTACTAATAACGTTATTTAGATTTTAAGTGCTTTGCGGAATACGGAAAACTTCAATTTTTTGTTACATTTAGTATCAATTTCAACCACTGCAAGAAAATAAATAAAGGAATTATATTACAATTTGCCTAATTTTGTGGTATTTGAGGTACCTGAAACACTGAGTAACAATGCGATTAACACATAGCACGTAACTATTAATTCGTAATTAGAAAAGATAGCACACAAGTATAAGTCGTGATGGCCTCGAGATTCAGACGCGGGCTAGGGTAAAAATATTAGCGGTTGCGGATTCGACCTTACGGCACACATTCCTTAGTTTTGACTTTTTAGTTTTTCGCAATATTTATCACGTAACGTTGAACGGTTGAACAGCAAAGGGAAATAGCGTGGGAAATCTTATGTAACTAAACTTTCTTAAGCCTTCAGTCCACAATATGTTACAGGAACGGCGTGCAATCCGACGAATTTGATTCGGTTGATAATAAAAGTACACAAACAATTTACAGTATCTTATGATGTCATATTAAAACTAAATAATATATCTTTCACACATACAATTGCACACTACGATTGCCGAAATCGAACCATCCTTCAAAGAGGCAACTGAGAGAAAGGAATAAAAGTGAATGAAGTGAAAGGAATGTATTGTTTACAGAAACAAACTTTTATGCCATAGTGATACTTTTTGCCTAAAATGTAATCATTTACAGTCTGAATCAGGAAGGACATTCTAAATAATTAAACAATACGTTTTTTGGCTTCCAGTAAGTAGCACTCAGTACTATTCACAGACCGCAAAGGAGACATATTTATCTGTTTTAGCAGCTGAAAATAACTTCCCCTCAACCGTAACATAATAATATGGTGATAGAGTTTATTACTAAAAGAAAACATTATCATCAACACAATGACACACTCGGTTGTTTATACCGCGTAACTAAGTGTACAATGCACAAAGATTCATTCCAATGAGACACGCTAATTACAAGATGGCAACTATTCACCTCATGGAACCCGTATGAAAAGCACGGAACACGTGCTCACATTAACATGTTTGTTTTGTACAAATTGGTCTGTACCGGGTACAAAACTGGGTTGGGTTGGTTGGAGTCGCAGTTGACGTGCGCAGGCGCTCCTCTCGCTGCTATGACGTGAATCGTGATTGAACTTGATTGGGGGCGGCGAGCACAATTATAATTTATTGATCTTTGTATCAAGTTCAATATGAATTCACCACACCCCTACGATTGACGGTTTTCGTGTGATTTGCTTGCGTCAATATGAATAAATATTCAATAACGCAAAGTATTTGGACTGACTTCATTTCAACTGAATTAACGTATCAAACAACATTCACGTTGGGGGTATATTCTGAATATAATTATGTCTATCATTCAGTTTTTTATTCTAAGCGAGACGTATGATAAGAAAATGAATGAATCATAGTTTACCTATTTTAATTTGACTGATAAACACACGGCTCTCAGTTAAAAATATAACATGTATTCAACCGTTATATTTTTATATGTAAACTAAAAGTAACTGACATTAAATATTCAATCGTACTTGAAAGATTTCAAGGAGTTTTTTGTAGTTGTGATGTGGGTATTTAGTGGTATACAATTTAAATAGAGTGTAATGGAAAAATTCCATTGTCAGTAATTGAAACCATGGACGAAACAAATACGCGGAACTGTCTCATCAATTATTCATATTATTATGTGTTACTGTTGCTCCAGTTGTTCATTCAACAAATGATTAGAAAGTTTACTTTGATTTCAAGAAATCCAATGCTATCAAAAATAGTTTCAGTTAAATGCTGACCGCTATTTAATTTATTAAATAAGTCACAAAAAAATACAAAGTAATGGAACAATTTTTTAATTTGTTACAACTCTATAATAGAGTTAAACATGTTTCTTTTATCCCTCATAATTTCAAACACATTTAAGGTGACAGTTACAGTAGTGACTAAAAGACTATATTTATTTTTATATAATTAGTCAGACATTAAGTAACTGCGGTTTTAGACAGCTAAGTCTAACTAACGTAAATTTATAAAAAGTTAAACCTGCAATCAACTCCACCATCTGTGCCAAGGGCGACCGTACTATTATAGCATTATATTAATAAAAATAATAGCGTGGCGGATAATTATAATAAATTATACATATCTAATTTGCCATAGAGTTTTGCCGGCAGTCATATTACACTTTTATCCATAAATTCTGATAAATGGGTGTGCGCTCTGACACATAGGTATGGTCAGGTATATAGGTATATAGGCTATAGGTAATGCTTGAACCGGCCGATCAGTTACGGTCATGCCGACCTCCTTCATCTCTGGAAAAGAAGGTTGATATAATCGTAGATGGTTCACCACATTATACATAAGTTGATCGTTTTCTGAGTGGATAAAAATAATCACAGCAATGGTAACTTTGGACTTCGGCAAATTGAAATCGCGTAATTTTTCTACATGTCAGTGCTATTATCGCGACTTCTTAATCCTGTAGCGCCGTATGCGGTATCGCCTCTAAAATAAAAATGTCGCCAATTCCAAATATGGACATTTACTATATACTTACTGTTGATGAGCGTCATTTAATTAAGATAAATTAGTTTAAATGTAATATATGGTAAACGCAGCTTAAACATGTGACAAAGATCGATATGTACATATTTTAGGTAGTCTACGCCATTTTACATCTACGCCACTTAAGCGTTATCTATCATAGATCTTTAATTATTTATCTACTATAAAGTTTCGTCCACGCTAATTCTAAAAGTACATTAATAATTTTATTAGATCCTGCATTAAAAATACAATGTTTAGGTTCTGTGTAAATAGAACACAAAACTTAATGTGATACACAACTATTTTTTTTCTTTTCAGACGCTTGTCTACGTTGCCAGGGCGAGAGCAAGAAGGATTCTTACGGGAAACAAGACTGCGTGGTGGTTTGGGGAGAGTGCAATCACAGTTTCCATTTCTGCTGCATGTCGCTATGGGTGAAACAGAACAATCGATGTCCACTGTGCCAGCAGGAGTGGTCTATACAGCGAATGGGAAAATAAAGATTTCTTGCAGTTGTTGAAATCATGTAGCAAACAGTAAAATAAACGCAATTCTGTTTATACTATTGTTTCATTAGCCAGTTTAATAATATAACTTAAACTAAACTTCCTGTTTAAAACAATTTTATTTTTATAAATTAGATTTGCAAAAACACAGTCATATAGATAAAATAGAGTTATGAATATTTAATGTATGCAACAGTTGAAGGTTTGCTACAAAATTATATCCACAGTTAAGGAAGTATTTCTTATCCTTACCTTGTTATGATGTCTGATAGGAGCAATCACGACAATTTGTTGAGTTACAGAGAAAATGTCATTTATGTTATTTAGGACGCTTTTTATCTACCGATGCTATAATGCATGATAGTATTATGATAGTTCATTTATTCTGCAGAGGTAGTTGAAAGCGAGTCGTGCGTGCACACACGGCGGTAAGGAAGGTGTATAACGAAGGTCTCTGCATTTCCATACAATTACCACATGAATGGGCGTCATAACATTCACATGCTGATCAGAATGCAGTAAGATGGTCACATTTGTGATATCACATACGAATTAGTTGGTGGGAAAACATGTACTTGAACTGTTTGTATAATATGAAGTCATCGTGCTAATTCCAAATATGGAAATATTTCAATAGGGTTCTGAGAATGATGCGAATGAAATTTCCCTGAGTAGAGGCAAGCTCGAGTGAATTTCCACTTAACACTTCCATCTGACGTGTGTGCTAATGATGATTGGCTCGTGATGTCGAGGAGCCTGCCTCTTAACTTTATGGATCGCCAACATTAATGACGGCTATAAATCACGGAAGTAAACATAGTTACCCGTCATGTTTGTAATGTAATCGCTTCCTGTCTGCGATCTTTTTTATACATTATAAACTTTCGAATTAAAAAAAACAATCTATCTATAATAATCTCCGTGAAGCAGCGGGCTAACACTATGGCTGCCTTCGAATGAAAGTTGTCAAATGTAAACCACGCTGTTAAAACTATGATAACTCAACAAAGTTCGGTCCCTTATCTAAGATTATGCTATATGATCAGATATGTCTTTATTGAATTAATAAGACTTCGTTTTGGACGGCAAACTGCCATAACAAAAAAAAACAATCGTGCCTCATACGAAACTTTGAGTTCAAAAATACGCCTACTATGGGATAGTTATTTTAAGCAGAAGCAAATGCAATTTAATACATCAAAATTGATTAAAATAATTGTTTGCCATTTTTTTTAATTATTTACTAGTTTTAAATATCTAACTAATGACTAAGGCAATCTCTTACATTCAATCTCAGTCTTTCACGCCCTTAAAGCTGAATCAATTATGATATATTCACTCATTTTGATAAAAAAAAACACGAGCCGGGCTATTCGCCATGTTTAGAGACTTTTCATTGTCGTGTAGTGACGTTGAAAGTCTCTCTTATTCTAAGAGATAAGTCACGTAACTTTCTGTGAGTTTAGAATGCTTGCTGTTAGTGTTTATTTTTATTGGAAACATATTCAGATAAAAACTGTTGAACAATGTGTACTGGCGTTCCATTGAAATTGAAATTTTACTTCTTATAATCTTTCCTTCTTATACCTAATTGGTAGAGCAACTTTATGTTAGATCAATATGAAAAGAAAACTTTATAGTTATTTGTGACATTTTTTTTAAACTATTTTCTTTTCATAATGGTTTAAATTAGTTAGGTTTAAATTATTTTTAAATTAAATTATAAATTAATAAAATATTAAAAAAAAATATAATTAAATTAAATCATTTTAGGTCAATTACTCTTCGAGTTAATTTCATGGTGCTTCTTTGAAATGAATAATCGACAAAATATTTTGATTCTTATTTAACTTGCCCGCCTTTGAAAATACCTAATATCTAGTACTAGGTGGGATATAGTCCTAATAAGAATACTAAAAATGTATTAGCAACAAACGATTATGATTATTTCTCCATTCGACATATTCACGCTAACATGTTCACAACCGGTTGAGCTGATCCCGGAACAGACCACGCTTGTGTGAATTATATGCAGAATTTACAGCTTATAGCGGTTATCGCCCGGCTGGCTGTATTTTAATATCCCATCACGAGCGTATTGGCTCCCAGCAATCTCATTCTTAGAACGCAATACAATTGCATCACACAGGATTTCAATGAGAGATAAAACTATCTCAACGCATTAGTTCCGGATTTAGGTAAATCGATTCATTATTATTAATTTGTTTTTTTTTTTTTTGGAATTATTAGATGTTTATAATTTTACAGCCAGCTACCCAATTCCAAACAAACTAAAACACAATTGTTTAAATAGAATCTCATTTGTGATCATATTTAATTTAAGACCTAGAATTCAAGACCCATCACGGAGTATGGATTTTGAGTAAATTTCCTTTACACATATTTTAAATTGCAATATTATGAAGTGCACAAAGAGCAGTTTTATAATCCTTTCTTGATTTCTTCCTGCGCAAGCTGTAATTGTTTATTAATTATATGGAAACTCTTAAGAGCTACAAGAATGCGTCACTTGCGTCATTACAATAAAGTTTTTAATTCTCAAACATAAGGAAGATGCAACCTGTTTCAAAACCTTGAACATACGAGACATTGGCTTTCGAGACGTTTCATAAACAAGTATTGTGCAGAATACGACCCGCAATTATATTATCAAAAAACATATTTTGTGTTACTCGTATTTTACAACATATATATGATTAGCCTTTTCAGTTATTTTTTTTTATGTGATAACAACATCCGTTAGCATAATTAAGTATATACGAATCTGTTTTCCTTATTTTTTGTAGGGATCAATTTTAATTGTGTTTTACTTACGAAACTCGAAATAAAATCAACTAGGTCAGGGCAAACCGAAGTAGGTACAAAAATTTCAAACCGTCCTATTTTTATATAGCGATATTATCTGTCTCGGCGTCGATTGATCATATGCAATGATAAATTTGCTTCTATGTTATGAAAAATAACACCCATAAGCCTCCATAATTGCGTCGCAAATTATTCGGACTACAATCTTTATAATGATCGATAGCGCCAATGTCATATCAATAATAATCACTGTGGCACATTGAATTATTTTGTAGACGACGCACATTCATCAACGAAGTCCTGACCTCATGCGGCGGCGACGAGAAACTGTTCTTATATAACAACCAGATTCCTTACAAGGGCATCAATTTTCCTTTTAAACCGCAGTTTGTGCCAAGAAAAAAAAACTTTTGGCTTTGTCCAGGGGCAACATCAGTGGTGTTTTCCGCCCAGTGAATAATACGAAGATCATTGTTGACGTCACGGTTTATAATTATGGTCATGAATGTAAATGGTAAATATCGTGGCC
Source organism: Cephonodes hylas (assembly GCA_030295005.1). Lineage (NCBI taxonomy): Eukaryota > Metazoa > Arthropoda > Insecta > Lepidoptera > Sphingidae > Cephonodes > Cephonodes hylas. Next base: position 8,669,608 of record AP025362.1, on the reverse strand, counting down.
ATGACCACTTCTGATGGGAATAACCGAACACAAAGAACATTTTTTTACGTATTATTTACATGCACTGTCCTATTTTTGTGAATCTAAGTGCTTTATTTCCTATATCAGATCCATTAACAGACAAGACCGCTATCAGGGCAGCGATAAACGCCACTCCCCCATTTTATCTGATTTTGCAAATAAAGACTCGCCAAAAATATACACGTGCATTATTTTTTCGTTTATTATCTATCTTTTCAAATGTAAATATAGTAGATTTTATCATAATGATATGATATAGGTGATTTAGAAAAAATGCACCTATAAGACTTTTAAATAATAACAACCGTGGCTGAATTGAAATGCAATAGCAAACTAATTGAGGCCAAACGGAGTATATAGGCCAGGTCTTGGAGATTAATTATCAATTATTGTAATTCTAGGACGTACCGGACAATATAATATGCGACGGTATGAATTGGTGACACTATGTTTCATTGATGTTAATGAAAAAATATTTACAACATACATTATAAATTTATAAATTTTTTATAACCTTTATTACGTAGTATTAATATAAGTGTAGCTATAAATTGAGTTTGCTACACGATATTTCCTGGTTGCCTATATTCAAGCATAAAAATTTGACGACCTCGATAAGTAAGTGTAATAATGTAGTGCGATTGTCGGCCTGGCTTTGTGTTTATACTTAAACAAGCAATTGCTCCACATTCTTGCAAAAAATATGCAAACAGCACGTGCCGATATCAGAGTGACTGTCGGTCCCACGGGCCCGACAACCAGTTTACAACATTAGGTATGAATATAATTTAGTTCCTTGAATATTTTTTATCACACAGCAACAAACTTTAGCGAAGTAGTGGCATTTCAAACGAACACGTTTCGCCACACCCGGCCAGGCCTCCGCTCTCAGCCAATCACGAGCCGCCAACGCGAACTGTAATCAGTACTTTCGATGCATGAACTATAGACAGCCTTGGATGGAAATAAACATTGCGTCAAGATAGATAATGACTAATTATACCTACACAATCGACTATTATGACCTGGCAAAATTCCTGTGAGAACCGCCGAAAACAACTGTTGCACAATATAAATACATTATTAAGTCAAAATTGTAAAGGATACTTATGCATTAGGTTTAGGTATGTAGAGCGCATTTTTTTATAGGAAATAAGCATACAAGCTATTTTTTTGGCGATATTTCAAACAATGCTAGTATTTGCATCATTTAAATTATAAAACACTAGCGGACCCGTGCCCACTTCGTTGGGCAGTAAATATTTTTTGCTTATGATTAAATTATCACTTTGGTCAGGTAAACACTGATTGTTATGATTTATTTTCCGACTGCAAATAGGAGAGGTTATATTTTAACTGCTTATTTTTGTGTGTAAATGAAATCATTAAAATTGAACTTATTATGTTTATTTTAATTTTTCAAAACTTCTTTGTATACTAATATTAGACGTGATGTTATTATTGGGTACCAAAATATATTGTCTTTCAGGAGGTCCAACCCGAGATAAGGCAACATAATATCACTCAGCAGATAACAGCATAGTCGCGGCTCCATATTTATGTCGTAGTTTACTCTCCAGAGGCCTATTTATGCCCATACCAAAAATTATACAAATCGCTCAAATTATTTAAACGTGACACTGTAAAGCGCCGTTCGGCGCGTTGTGAATCATTTTTGCGCGCTTGGTCATTATTTTGAACCTGCGATATCTTCTAAGATACTCATTGAAATCAAATGATGTAAAGGGCAAATTCATTTTAAATTAAATACTTATACTAAATAATGCATTTATTTGGATAAGGATTAATATAATCTTTATAAAAACGCCTTCACAAAAAATCCTTTATTTTAGAACAAATTTGGCTAGCATAAAAAAGGTTATAGTGAACAAACCCTAAAAGTTAGACATATGCTACCGCTGACTTTTTTGTAGGCATTATCAAGCTCTACAACTTTTCTCTAGGACCCAACTATGTATCTCCCATGGGTAAGGCAGCGTTTGCAAAAAACGCTTTCGTTCGTCCGTTTTTTCTCCGACTTACTTTGCAAATCCTGCTACAAAAAAAAAGTTTTATCATTTTTCAGACTAATATATAGCCTATGACACTCACAAAGAACGTAGCTTTCTAATGGTAAAAGAATTTTTAAAATCGGTTCAGTAGATCCCGAGTTTACTTTCTACAACGTCACAAACATACAAACATACAAACATACAAACTCACAAACCTTACCTCTTTATAATATTAGTATAGAAGTATAGATTAGGCATAAGACGTTTAAAACGTTGTTACCTTTATACACCGTTGCTTTAGCTGTAAACCGAGAAATGATAAGATGTATAAAATAGAGAAACTCAATTTACTTGTATGCATTTGTGTAAATGCGGAATTACGAAAGAAATTTATGCTAAAATAATGAGAACTTATGGTATGTTGGTCGAGGACGTTCTAGGAATCTTCGCAGATAAATTTATGCTTTGAGAAAGAAAAGGCCCTTCTTTAAGAGGTAAATAATTCTTAGAACCAAAGCTGTCAAGAGAATAATGACATTTGATATTTTTGCAATGTGCAGCATATGGCGCTCTACCTTAAACTCTCTATATAACATTATGATACACAGGCGTAACACCAGGTCAAAGAATTAAATCATTTTATTGGAATACAACCTTCGCATTATCATCATCATTATCATCAACAGCTAATATTCGTCCACTGCTGGACATAGGCCTCCCCCAATGACTTCCACCGGGAACGGTCGGAAGCCTCAAGCATCAAATAGAACTATTTTATTTTATAATTAAGATGCTGTGAATACAATTTACAAACAAAAAAAATCTTCCTCTTACATACATTTTTAACTATAGTAGGCACTAGGCAGTAACCATAGAAATATAAATAATAAGGAATGATACAATGATTACAAAAATCTTTGTTTTTTTTTTATAATAGCTCGGCAAGTTGAACGCACTATAATCTGATGATAAAAGCAAGGCATTCATTGATCAATTTCTAAAGTACTGCAATGAGAACCATATAATATACTATTCTATGGCCAATAAAACGAGGCATTTCTCGTCTTAAACTTATACTCGTAGCTTGATATTATACAGAAGTCTGGAGTCTTTCGTCAGTTGATATTATATTTCAACAGCATTGTGCCACAATTATGAAAGAGGAAAAATATCGGTAGTGCAGGTTTGGATACCATATTTAATTTTTGTCTCTTTCACTGGCTAGACGTCGTTCATTTTTATTTCACTGAGCATCAAGTGACGGGAAAATAATTCCGTCTGTCGTCCTGAAAAAATTAATGTTGATTTGAGATTTCTATGTATAAAAATTTAACCTAATGTTTCATCAGCTTTTATTCAATAATTAATTAAAACTGATGCAATATGTAAGTGGGATCCACAAATATCTGTTACGAGGACACAAAAGACCCTTGTAGTTTTTAGTAGGTACTCACAGCGCAAGAAGTATATTTTATTCTGGGATCCCAAGTACTTATGTGATTTTGAGCTGTATTTTCTTAAATCTAAGTAGGCTAGATGTTTTATCCAATGTAATGAAAAAGCAGACGGGAGTACCACCTGTTTGTAATATTATATAGAACTTGCATCACAGCTAAGAAACCACATTTTTCCACAGATATATAAAATTGAATATATAATTAATCCGTCACCCAGAATGTGCCACAAAGTTCAAACTGGTCTTTATTAAGTTTTGAGAATGATATCTCAAATTACGTAAATAAAATACGTTATCTTAATTCTAGGTGGATTAAACACGTTCTAGAAATGTCACACCAAAGATGACAATGCATAAATGCTACGTTCAGTATTACCGGTTTCGTAAATCTGGGTCTTATTATCGCCTTGGTTTCAATGAATTTAAATTTTAACTCGTTTTATTTGTCTTCAAAGAAGTATCGGAATCACTAGTAAACTAAGCATATACGTACATATGAATGTGCATTAATTTATTCTCATCTACGGTTGTAATACGCAGACAGTATAAATGTGAATTAAAATAGGTTTAGAGGTTTATATTTGTAAAATTGCCATAAGTTTTTTGTAAATTTAATGGGACCTTTAAAGCAACTTGTTGAACGGAAATACATTCCCGACAACCCTCTGGAAACGCAAGCGTTTTGTGATGTTTTATATACCTTTATACGTAAATAAGCATTCCTTTTCTGTCTAGAACATCTGTATTATTTGAAAACAATTTTATAGGCAGTAAAGCAGATGAAAACACGCTTACTCGCATAACCGTGATTTTCCATTCGGACAATGAATAACGAGGCAATGTTTATGAAACAAGACGCCGAACGGGAGCGGCCTGTCCATATAATCGCAAATGGCAGCAATCTGAAACTGTGCGAGAAAATTCGACGGCTGTCGGCTGCCTCGAGCTGTTTATAATAATACAATGCAAGCCGGCTTTGTTGTTTCATTCTTGTCCCACATCCACTTTTGGCTGAACCTTATCCGGTTTAGGCTAACTCAAATGGGTTGTAGGCACCTAATAGTGCTTTGTTAAGTATCTGTAATCGACCATTCTGGCGAAGTTGACGTATAATATCTAAATGGCAATAAATATAAATCCCTCTTAATGTATAATGCATTATGTATTAAACAACGTTAATGTCTGTGAAAGTTTGACTTTCCACCATAATATGCCATCAATGCAGCATTTTACTGTAGTTGTGGCTACAACAGCGGCCTCTGGACGATTTCTCTCGTATCTTAGAAACTCATTATGACGTATTAACACTTGAATTAACAGTCCACAGTATCCATATTTACATACTCGATTTAGGTAATATATTTATATAAATAGCGATTGAATAAGGATTAAACATATTCGAACAAACAATAAAGCTGAATTATTTGTTATACAATTCACGTGATATTGAAATTGCAGCAAATGTTGGGATTTTTGTAATTGATAATATTGATTCAAATTCAACATATACATATGTTACTTTATAAATTATTATTGACCAGTTACATTTGCTAAAACTGATTGTAAAAGATTCACAAAGGAATATCTAATAGCCAATTCAGGAAAATACGGTGCCAAATCTGTCCATTTTTTGTCCTTTCGCAAATGGCTAATGTTATTGCTGTTTAAAAATATGATTCTAGACAGTAACCGTTGCCAAGCGAAATCAATTATGGTCGACTACTTAGAGTGGCCTCACAAATATTTTCTTGTACGTAATTTATTTTTAAGTTCCAATTTAGCTTTGTTTTTTCGGTTCAGTTGTATTAATGATTGCTTACTTCATAACATGGTGCTTATATTTTAATTTTTTAAGACACACACACTTCTTTTGATGTAGATGGTATGGTATTGATATTAATTTATTTACTATTATTTTATGGCTCATATAAGTTCATCGTTGTACAAAAAAACATAGCATTTTTAGGACCCGTTACAAGTTAAGTAGTTGTAGTAATGAAACACTAAATTCTTATCTTCATTAGCCAATTGCGGTCTAATTGTTAAGGATACAGTTACTACATCGCAATGTTGGTTTATTGTAGTGCTTAATTAATAACGACTTTTAAGTGTTTTCGCGTGAACTATGAAATGAACAAAAATAGTCCTAATAGACGTATGACATTACGACTATAGTTGACTGTTGGTAATAGAAAGTTGAAGTTATCTAAGATCTTTGAAAAAAAAACATTATTTATGACAATTTTTATGTAGCGACCTGTAAATGTAAAGCTATATATTAATTGTGTGTTGTAATTTATTTATGCAAGACATAATATAAAAAAGAACCTGTTTTAATTAATGTTGGAGTTTTTTCTACTTTTTATTATTATTGTAACAAGGGAACGAACGACTTATCTGTTGTTATTGAACCTTGTGCGTTCAGCCCTGTCGCACCTGTAGAGTGTTGGTACGTTGCCAGTTTTACAGTATTTCTAAAATTGCCACGAAAAAATTGCCAACAACAATATGACACCATGTGACTGTGTAGCTTTTGCTCCAAACCATCTTCTATAAGAAAATACTACGACCACGATCAGTTTTTAGCATCTCAATTTAGAAATATTATGATAAAAAAAATTACAGTAGGTCGCAAAATTAACAATAAACACCCTTGGTAATCTTTACCTTATATTCGAGCTACTAACACGAAAACGATTTTACTTTGTTTTACAGGATGTCACACCATTCCCGGCTGTAATCCATGATCCATCGGGCAAAGCGAGGACCAAACTTCATAAACTATCATTTAGTTTAACGAGCAAAAAAGCGTCTTGCCTACCGTATTGTTATGTCTAATTGTTGCTTCATTTGAAACATAAACGTTGCCCCATCGAGTGCAGCGACGCACGTAGGCTCGCCTCATGACGCACGCTAGGCGGCTGGCACCAGATACCACATGACAAGCAGTCGTCATGCCACGCAACCACACCTTCATTTTACGTAACTACATATTTTAATTAGCAATTTGACATTGAAATATTTTTAGTACAGTGCTATTTTTTAAAAATAGCGTATGTAAAATATTTTTCAAAAGCTGTGAGGAACGTGTTGGTCGTTTGATTGTTGGCAAAACAGGTAAGCTTTTATGGTTTCGTGGCTCAGAACCTCTAAAACAAGTAATACAGTAAATGTCTCATGCTTAAAGCATTTGAATTGTTTTATAGAAGCCATATCCACAATATTATAACGTAATTTTCACTAAATTACATTTCCATATTCATAATTTACTACGAAATAAATATTTCCAGTTAGAAATACCGAGAATTGTTATTTCCTTGTGGTGATTTATGTTTCAGCAATTTCGGTGCCGCTACAATTCATTATGTTTATTTAGGCTTTTCCTGGCATTTTTGGAAAGAAAACCCTACCTAAGTTCCAAAAACCATATTATTTATTTTGTTCAAGGTTAAAATTTTTCTTGCGAACTTCTCTTTTTTATTTATATTTTTGCCACTAGTACAAAATCTAATAGCTTAGTATAAATACAAAGGAAAAAGAAAGTCCTGTTTCCTTTTTGAAAGTTATATACACGCCGAAGAAATTCTGTTAAAAGGGTTCAGCAGCCAATGAAATCGGCAATTCTTTATCATAGCGTCGGTCATCATGTATTTTATATGTCAAATGGTCGTTGGTACGTGACCTCCACTCTTGAGACTTTTTGCCTCAAAACAGTTGGACATTGGACCCGGACGTTGATAAACGATAATTCGAGGAATCTTTTAAAAATGGCTATCATTCGGAGTGGAAATCGAAAGTCTTAACTAAATAAATAAAACTTTAAAGACAGACATTTCTTAGAATTCCAATTGATGTTGAAAAATCTAAGAAAACTTGGTTTTTGAAGTCATAATTCGTGCTTGGTACTTATACATTCTTTTCGAGGTACGTACCAAGCAATCGAGCTATATAATTAAAGACGATTATGAGCTCAGCATCGTAGCTGGATTGTAATCCTGTCGGGATTTAAACGAACTCCAATAGTTATAAAAATGATAACACAGAACTATTATGTGGCATAATTAAAGCATTAACGTGGCATTAACATTATTGTGAGCAGTGTTACAATGGTTGCCGTCATACATATAACATAATACATAATGAAATAATTCCAAAGACTTCTTTGTTTATTATCTAGTGTTTAATAATTAATTTAATCGAATTGAATATAGGTACTATGCATTAAACGTATCAAATTGAAGACGATAGTAAGGTATTTTTAAATTTGTAAAGCCAATAAGCCAAGATTATACTTAGAACACTTGCGTAATAAATAAATAACTCACTATTAACTTTTACAATTTATTCTAAAGTAATAAAACACTTTATCTATACGCACATTATTTAAGGTGTCAGAACAAACCGGAACCCATGATATTACGATTGATGATCAACCAGACCAGCGAGAAGATTGTTCTAAGGTAATTGTTTAGTAATAAATGTGAATTTGTTTCAATTTAGAACCAATCGGAAAATTCCAGTACTGATCGACTGCAATTATATCAATCTACGCAGATGTTACACACCACTTGGGCCTACACACATTCTTCTTTTGCTGGAATTATATCAAATACCCTAGGTACCTTCACAACATTAGAATAAAGCAAGGTTTATTTCCAATGTCACTATAGCTTTATTACTTTGATATTCATGATATTGCCACTAACGTCAAATCACGAGCGTTTGCAACACCCAAGTATGGAATGCGGTTTTGTACCAATTAAAATTCAAAAATATATTCAACTAAAACTGGTATTCATTATATTAAAATTCTAAAGCATGCTTCCTCGTGCCTAATGTAATGTAACCCTTGATAATAAAATGTCGGTAATAAAAACTATTCTATGTGGACGCCAACACTATGAATGACGAAACAGTTATACTAGTATGCCTGCGATAGTAAATTAGTTCTTAACGTTCAACAAAGTTTAGCGTTTCATGCGCGAGGCTGAAAAGTCAACTGAGGTCAGTGACGTCAATGAGATTAGAAAGTTGTATGTTCCACAATATATGTATGTAGGCACATGATGTGGCGCGGACGGAGGTGTGGCACGCTGGCGGCCGCCGCTGCGCGCACTTCTTTATGCACAACGGTCGGCGCACGCGCGTCGCAACACGCAACCAACGATACCGGTGTGCGTGCGCGAGCCCCCGTCCCACACACCCACACCCGGCACACCGCACTACACACCTAGCACAACACCGATACCATGTTGCATCAGAAATTACTTCTTTTAACACATTTAATAGCCGTTCGCTAGTGCTATTCTTTTATATGGCTAGCCGAAGATAAACTGTGTATGTGTCGTAAATTGAGCAATTTATGGTAAAATTCTACCTGGGATATTTAAGTCTACGTAGTTAACTTTATGTCTCGACACAATAAAATAAAACCCATACGAAATAAAACACATTCTCAATTATTGGTTACAAACCTGTTTCGTTATCGTTTGTTACATTGAAGTATACCGTCTGAGCACGGCGGATAAAATAATAAGTTTCATTTCTGAGTAACTGGATCGTTGGCAGGCCCTGATTGGCTGGCAAAACCAAGCCCCTCGACGTCACACAATATCTGACATGTTGGCGCAACTCGTGACTACCAATGGTGCCAATTTTCAATTCATTAAGGAAACAGCTGTACAAAACATATTAACAAAGCATTTTAGGTGTATGAAAAGAAATATTTACTTCGCGTAGCAACAGAGACAAGGAAAACCATATACGTTAAAAAAAGAACTTTATTAACGATTCTTATTAAAAATTCATTTCATTTGGAACACGTGTAATAAATTATACATATCTGACATTTATAACCTGATTCAAGGACGACCTGGTAGATCGACTACATTTTAAAGTAATTATCAAGTTTTAATAATAAGAACCGCATTAGCTCCCGGTATGTCTTGTATAATGTGACCTTTGCTAGAAATTTGTTGATATGTGAAACTGTGAAGAGCAGAAGGAAGACATAAAACCAATTACACACGAGACACGTGCTTTTTAATTATCCGAATGCGCGTCATCGACGTATCATGATCAAATACGAGCATCACGATGCAAAACATGTGAAATGTTTATGGCCTAATGGCTAGGTATGCTCCCATCGATAGCAGCTGATACCAATGCGATAACTTTCAAATAGGTATGGAGAGCCATATCAGTGTTACAATATTTTTTTTTATAAAATCCCTTCATAAGTTTCAATATTGCGTATAATTCCAGTGATGTCATATATATATTGGATTCTGCAACTGTTGAAATAGTTGTGTCAGCCGGTGAGTTAATATTACAAATAGAACAAAATTGATAATGGAGGTGCTACAGATGTATGTTTACCTACATAAGCAAATAAAAAAGTTTGCTAATCCTTACTATCTATAGTGAAAACACCAAACCAATTTACGCTATCAGGAAAATGGTAGAGCCGCATCGCAGTGGGATTGGACTGCAAATTGGCCGCCAAAAGTAAAGATTTTTTTACAGGAAGTTGCACAACCGGAGGCCCAATTGGTTTATCGTATATTCGTCCAATATAATTTTGTACCGTTTTTGGGTGAATATTTGTAAAATTAGATAACGAATGGGTTGGTATAATTGTGTCGAGAGGTGAGAGCTTTTATTTTTCAACCATGCAATTTCGATAGAAGTTTTAACTGTCTATTTTACTGCTATCATTTTGGTCCGTTGAGCATATTATGATCGTTACTATACAAAACTACTAGTTATCTGTACAAAAAACATTTTAACATCAATACATCCGTCTTTTATAAACCGTAATACGTCGACTCTACCTTAATTACTTGGTACTCATATTTCGTAATTTTTAAATAAATATTGAATATATTGTCAATTGTGTCGCATTTAAGCCTTGCGTCATGATGACTATATATGTTTGAGTTTCATTTATAAGATCAGCACTAAAATCCATATTTGCTTACCACTATAACCTTACCAAAAAAGCCAATTTATACTTACGCAAATTTCCTAGATATTCGAGTGGCCACCTAATAAGGAGTTTGATTGGTGTGGCGCCAGGACAATTTTTTATAAAGTTATTTCTAGAAGTTGTAAAAAACCTATACTGGCAGCATGGCCTGGTAAAGCTGTTGTCAGATAGAACTGCGGTAGACGAAACTGACAGTGGTCACTGTTGAGCTGCGTACAGTGAGCGAGAATGTTGGGGGCCTAATTTCATAGGACCAGGGTATCCGGTGTCGGGTGAATAGCACCCACCACACATAAGGTGTAAAACCCACCATAGTGACTCACTCAAGTGTGTCACGTTCGGGTATCGGCCTCTATTGGTTTAATATTATGTAGATCGGCCTAATCTTTTAAGATTAAGTCGTAATCGTTTCTCGGTAATCTACTCGCTATGAGAACAGGAGAAACTTTCCACCTAGATGTTAGCGCGTCAATCGCGATGTCACTCAGCGATTTCAACAAAAATAGCGTTGGCATGCGAACTAATGGAAAAAACATTTCTTTTCCTTTTTTATAAATTTGCAAAAAGAATTAAAAACGGCATGTCGTTAGTTTACACAGGTGTTTTTATTAAGATAATGCAACGGTTCGACACTTTATTGTCAGTATTGTACGGAGGTATTGTTCCGGCGAAATTTATTACAGTGTTCCAACATTTACATTTAGTAAATTAAGTTAGGTGTACCTACCTACGTAGTATATTACCTATACATTCCGTGTCCATAATGTATGTTCATAATACCATTGTTATTTTACATTTAATTTTGAGGATGATGGGATTTTACGTGGAATATTATGAATAATTTTGAATTGTGGACACAAATACAATGAATAGTGTGGTCATGTGACTATGTACACGCACATCACTGGGAACGGAGGACATTTTATTTAAAGATCAGAAAAAAAAACAGCCAACCATTTTGAATGAGTTGCGTCAACATGCCGTGTAATAAACATTTTTATTCTCATTGACTTATACGTAAATGTTGTACATGTCTACATTATCTATGCAGTACTTTGACTTGCCTTCTTTTGTGCCTTATGACGCAACGAATCGAAAGAACAACAACATAATATAATTATAACAGATGTATATAACGTTTATGAATAAGACTTGACTTTATGAAACAGATTAGTTAATTACGCAAGGTAAGAAACATTACAAAGTTAATGATAGGCATAAAGAAAAAGAATTGCTTAGTGGAAAATTTTATTATCTAAATTTTTGCAAGGCTAGTGACTACATCGCTGAAAATAAGCCGTGACAAACAATTATCAGAACCGACAGAAACTCAAACTAATAAGTGTTAAGTAAATGAACGTGAACGACGGTCGAAAAAAATGTTTGTACTTGTGTTCCAATCACTTCATGACCTCCAAACTGAACACAAGCAAGCCTTCAGGCACACACGGAGGCAAACAGAAGGCGTGTTCCTATACGGACACACGAATGCATGTTGTTACGCAGGAAACACACAAGGATACTTGCATTTGTGTGACTGTACAAGAATGCTATTCACTTGTAAAGGCGCCAGCGGACACGTAAACCAGTCACCTGACCGTCGCGACCACCAACCTCGTCAAAGCGAAATGAGTCTTCTGCACATAACTCATCTCTAAAATATTCTTTAACCCCCGGCAATAAGCCTTAAAATTGAACAAGGACGTTATAATTGTGGCTGTAAGTCGGTCTTCGAAGGAATGAAGATTTGCTGGTTTCATTTCAAATAGTAATATTAACTGCAAACTGTTATTGCAAAATGAACACTGGTATATTGCAATATGGTGTAGTTTTATGATCGACAAAGCATTTCGCGAACCAGCAAACAACTTTTTTCAGCAGTGAGCCTTGATCTCGAGAATATTTGGTGACGTACCTATTTGTGCACACCCATCTGGAGGATATCAAATCCATTTTAACTATCTTCATTCGTGTTGCGAAATAGGTAGTTTTGTAAGTTTCCTAGATAGGTGCTCTTATTGATTAGGCAAATGAACCAGTTTTTTATCAAGGAACATATAAATATGTAAATTGTGTTCAACGTCTGCGAGGTCAAACATTTGATGTCATTGGTATTAAAATTTGGTAATACAAGGGTATGCTTAGGCAAAGGATTCTACTTGTACTACGTAAACTACTGCATTCATTAAAAAATTAAGTCCCTAGACCCTACCGAACTTCCCGTTTTCATGATACGTGACTATTTTATTTATCCCAGAATAGTTGAATTTACTCGTTCTGTGCATTGTACTATAAATTAATGGCAAATAATTTGCACATAATATTCCGAAACAATTTAACAAGTCAGCCACATGTATTATCAACCCAACTATGTATAATTTAACAAAATAACGTGTCGAAAATGTGAAATAATAGAGTATCTCGTAGCCATTTACATCGTATTTTTTGTGATAACAATAAAATTATATAAGAAGTAAAAACGTAGGATATGACCCCGACGTGATTTGAACACGCAACCTTCTGATCTGGAGTCAGACGCGCTACCGTTGCGCCACGGAGTCGTTGAACGTGTTATCAAAATAGTTGTATACAAACCAACGTTCTGAATAATTTACATAATTTAATAACATAAATCAAAAATGCACATCATATTTTATCCAGAACGTAAAAAGGTTTTTATTGAATACAGTCCTTAAAGTTGCGTGTTTTATGAATTTACCACAAGGAAATACAACCACCAATCGTGTACAGCAATGCAAAGGTCACTGAATTTTATTTCCTGGAATTGTTTCTGTCGTTAATGATTTAAATTATAAAGGAAAAAATATTTTTTATTAGAAATTGTTTTATTATTACACTACAGTGTCGAAAATTAATGAAACGCCCTCTATTATTAAATTGGGACGAAACTATACTGTCATATTGAGTTAAAAGTCTTCAGTGTGTAGTACGCATTTCAAACTAATAGATGGCTCTAGTGTATATTATGTATCAACACGTGTATAAAACCAAATTCGAAAATTCAATTTGTTACGGTTTTGCTTGCTTTGCAAAGCGTTTGTGACTGGAATAAAATGTGATTTATTTATATTTAGGTGTGTTTTATTGCGACTGTATCTGCACTAATTTCAGATTGAAGTTTTGTGTCACTGAATACAATTTGCAAGATACAACGTCTCAAGTGTTATCAAAAATACAGCTTATAACAAATGTGTCTGTGTGTGTGTAACACTTAGAGAACGAATCAGCTTATTTCTCAATTTTCTTTTGTATAATATTCACTGACTAAATAAAAATTGAAAACTAGCAGCAATAATTATTATTCGGTAATAATTATTTAATTCTACGGTAAATTCAGCGAACTACAACAAGCCCCTGTGGCCTAATGGATAAGGCATCGGCCTCCTAAGCCGGGGATTGTGGGTTCGAGTCCCACCAGGGGTAAATCCGGTGGATTTTTTGAAACAATAAACGATAACTTTGATATATATTTTTATTTTTTTCTTCACACTTTTGTAATATAAAAATAATTAAAAAAGGAAATTATTATCACAGTATACAATAAAACATGTTTTGAGTGTAAATTAACTGTTGCAGCTGAGCCTTTCAAGGGCAAACATCGAAGGCCTGTATGACGTATGTAGTAGCCCACTTGGTTTGGCAATCGGCAGTCATTATCTGTAAACAAAAAATTATAAATCCGTAAAACATTCCAGTTTTTGTTTAAAGGTCAAATATTTAAGATATTATTGTTGCAATAGGTATTTGCTTTTGTTTTTGTATATTTACTGGTAATATATAAATGTATTAAAACCAATAGACTATTACTTTCGACTGGCCCATCATCGGCGCCGTGGCTTAGTTGGTTAAAGCGCCTGTCTAGTAAACAGGAGATCGGGGGTTCGAATCCCCCCGGGGCCTAGCTGTAATTGACTCAGCATACTTTTTGTATTTTGATTCAATTTTTTTTTATAAATATATTCCATACTTTTAACTATATTTTTTTTATAGCAAACAAATTATTTTTCTACGAACACCGCCATCTATCGGCACAAACCAAAAACAAATTTTGTTGACTCTTCCTCTTCCGTTTTCGCAATATATAGGCTTTCATATAAAGAACAGTTATGCTGGCCCGATCGAGTCCGGTTAAGCCTAGGTTAATCCCAGAACTAATAAGGTAGGAACAAAGAACAGTCCCTGACAATCTCACTCATTGACGTCGAATTTGTATTACTTAGATGTTGGTACTGAAGAAAGAATTGTTTACGACATGGTTCTCCTATTCTGTATCTTCATAGTTAATTATTTAATTTAAATTAAAATTGCTTGACTTCATAAAAAGTAGCACTACACCCTGTCATATTATTCTATTCCAAAATATGTTTTCCAGTTATTATACCGCCCCAACTTCAAAGATTCGATATCATTGCTATCAAAATTGGTTTCAACGGCTGTAAATATACTTACGCGCGCACATATTTGAGGTTGAGATCGATGATACTACGAAATATGCCGGCAGACAGAATTCAGGGGAAGCACACGGCGTAGTGATATTGAACGTGTGTAATCCCCTCTCGTTTATTGTTTGGCAGTTGTGCGATGTATCGGCCCCGCGCCTCATGCACACCAACAGCTCGCCTTGCCCATCGTTACGGAACTAAAGAAAATACATTATTACCTATATTTTTATATTAAGATCAGTATTAGTACCTATTAGTTTACCTTATGTAAAACACGTGAGTTTTGCAGATTCGCCCGTAAGAAATACACTTAGAAATGAAGTTTGAACATACAGTATTTTTTATTGGTACTTCAGTAACGTAAAATAAAATAATAATTATTTGTAATTAAATAAGGACCCTGGTTTGCTCAATAAATTGTAAACGTGTAATACTACAAAGACTAACATCATTTTTGCAAAACACGATTTCACGAAGCCGTATATTTAATTAATCAATACAACAAATAGACCATATTAATGACAAATTGGAAAATATAGACTAAGTACAAAAACAGAGTAAGAACTAAGAATAACACTTTCTGGTTAGTAGTGTACAAAATGTGTATTTGAGGTGATGGGACAATTCATTCCTTTGTATAAGACATTTGAGGTACCTTACGTATGTATTGTATGTCTTACTCTTTACTATGGACCTCCTCCACTGTTATACGTTAAGTCTTAATCATAGTCTCAAAAAATGTTTTAATGAACATATAGGCGTGCCGATTATCTTATTTTAGTCACAACATACCTGCACTTGAATAAGAGGCTGTTGTCTCAAGTAAAATGGATGAATGCGGTAAGATGTCTGCCGCCCGGGAAGCACGAAGTCTTCGTATTCAATTTGGTCGAATACGGAACCATTAAATGGACATTGAGCGCCTATAATTCTCGTCGGAATGATGCTTTTTACCAAATATGTGTCCACAACTTCGATAACATCGCTTACCGATATAGACGTAGTCTGGAGACAAAATGAATTGTTATAAAATGCATTATTAGTAGAATAACATTTAAAAGTCTCTTTATGATACAATTAGAATAAAAACAGTGTCATGACACAAAAGACAATTGTGCCAAAAAAATATTTTAATATTCATACTAACATATCGCTTGTTTAATGGTACTCGAAGATACCATAAAATTGAAAATTCACAACTCACAAACGAAATTTTTTATCATCAACAATTGAGTTAAATTATCGAAAAAAAAAATTTTATACACTTTAGTCTTACGTAATTTCTTACCCTTAAACGGATATACAAGGTGATTCACATGATAAAAAACATTACGGAAAAGTACATAAAGAACACCTGTCAACAAGGGAAAGCCCTAAATAAAAAATTAAATGTCAAGTATGTGAGACAACAGCTAGGAAGTAAGTACCCACCGTCATAAACATCTCTGAATAATCGAGGTACTCGTTGTTTACGTTCTGGAAGTCAGCCACGTCCTGTGCCACGTAAGCGAAGTATACATCGAAGTAACTTGTCCTCAGGGTCGACATGAGTTCCCTGGCGCGTTCCAACTCGGTGGAAGAAGGGCGGTCACTTGGACTTATGATGAGCACCACAGTACTAACGCCGGCACTCGCTCTATCAGATATCTCAGCCAGAGATTTGTTTAATGAGTGCTGGATGATGGTCGATATTATGTTCGGTAAATTGAGACGGTTGGGCCCTAGAAATAGGACAAATATTAAGTAATTTCTAATTTGTAATGTATACCTACATACATATAGGTACTCTATAAAATTTGGGATTGATTAAACAAAGAATTTTTAGTAGACAAATTCATATAAATTAGAATAGATTTTAATATTTGTTACTATAATATTTTTATTACTTTTTTTATTCTAACTAGCCTGTATAATCTAATTGCAATGGTTACCTTTAACAACATCGCATTTTAGTAACAAGTAAGATTTGAAAACTCAACATTCGAAAAAAGACATAAAACAATGCATCTAAAAATAAATACTATTGACGATTAAGGACAGTGATGTTGATTAAAGTTACATACAAACAAATTTAATAAGATAGTTACTATTATTCAGGAATAATTTTTCGCTTCTATAAAATCAGAGAAAAAGACATACATTCATCTGTGTAATTTTGAAGATGTGAAAATATTGCAGTTAAATTGTTCGATGGAGGAGCTATCCATGTTCCCGTGTTACCATGCAACAGGGAGAGAGAACTTCGCATTAAATTCAATTCAAGCGCTCCACCAATCCATCTGAAAATTATATGGGAATTATTTATCTAAAATGCACTTTATCGGCCATATTACAAAAGTAATTAAAAGATCAAGAACAATTATTTCAATATTATTATTATTGAAAATAAAGAAGCAACATGATGAACAATATTCTTATAAAACTTTAACACTTCTGTGTCCCCGAAAAGATAGGTATTACATATTTTATCTTTTACATTTACGATTGCTAAATAACTAAAAAGCAAATCTTGTCCAATTAATTGGGACTTCTGTTATAACGATGCAGTTTATTTGAAAATTCTTACGAGATAAAAGAATGAACGTCGTAGCCCTTCCAAGAGCCATCAGTAGCTACCACTAAGTCCATTTCTGGTATACTCCGTCCCATCGTACAAGTACGATGATTTCGGCTCAGTAGCGTTGCTGTAATAAAAAAGGTCGTTTATATTAGTTATAAGTAAAGAAATCACCTGTGTTTGAACACATTAATATAATACACATAACTTACGTAGGTAAGTAGTAAAAGCTGTCACTGCCGCCTCTGTTATTCGTTCCATTTCTTCTATAGGTATATAGACTGTTATTTGGCGCAAAGACAAAACATGAGCAAATCTTGAGGCTTCGGTAAAAAGATCTGAACCGTTAAGTATATTGTTTAATAGGACTTGCCTGTTGCAAGCCTTTATCGTGGGGTCGAAAGAGACGCCTTCATTCGAATAGTACATGTCAATAACCTGTGAAAGCCTTAGTGTCCTCCTTTGTTCTACCCATTTAGGGACATGACTGGCTAAAATAAGACCTGTAAAAAATAATCTTTAGTATAGTAGTTGGTATAATTGTCACAAGCACACATATTTTATTTGAATACCAATGCAACAGCAGTACCTACTACAGTGTGATAATGAAAGAATGCTTCGTTGATTTATATTTATAGCTGTGACATATTTCTGTCCCTAAATTCATAACAACGAACATCATAGTAAAAGATCTCTTCAAAATTAGGAATGCTGACAAACAATAAGAAATGTGCAATAAATATAAATTTACCGTCAAGACCCCCTAGAATTTCGGCATCGGTAAACTGCCAATCAATAACAGAGCTGTTTTGCGGGAACATGTAGTAATTTCTCGGCAACAGTGTGTCGTTCCAACTGTTGTCGCCCCCAATCATCAATTTTTGGTACACCGGGCCCACTCGAGGGCCTTGGTTCACTACCACTTCTGCCAGATCACCTGAAGTAATAAAATGGAGAAATTTGTAGATCAGCGCACAATATAAATAATTAAAAGGTTTAACGCCCAAAAACTCGATTTTCAAAGGCCAAGGCAAAACCAATTTGCCAAAGCCATTGTCTCAGATCCGAACAACTCAATAATTCATATAAGATTTATTTACCTGGGAAGTTTTACTTAAAAATATTCTGTTTAAAGTAATACAAAAATTCTTAATTTTTATGAATTGTTTTTCATAGCTACTACATAAATTACTGCTGGTATCTGATATTAAATATAAAAAATGCACATCTGAATACCTTGCTTGCGAACCAAGAGGTCGCAAGTTCGAACCCCGTACCGCGATAAATGATTTTATGATCCACAAATATTTGTCTCAGGTCTAAGCGCTTTTGAGACCGACAAGACGACGACAAGAGGAGTCTTTTGTATGTCTTTGTGTGAGCTCAGAACTATGTATGCACGTGACTGTTAGATATTGTTATTTATTTTAATAAAGAGTGGGCTCAGGCTATGCAATCACTACTTACCAGCAAGCGTTGCGACCCATACATTGCCAATATCAACAGATTCAACTTGTCTTTGAGTTTGTTCACTTAAAGTCTCAATATCATCGTACCAGTCTTGCACAGCAGAATCTATAAGCTGCTCCGCCACATCTTCTTTAAAAATATTAGCGTTTAATATGTCTGTTACTAATACACGTTGATTCTCTAATGAAGCCGCTATGGCTGCTGTTAAAGTCCCAGGAGATATGGTACCCCAGTCCGTTTGAATAACGCCTTCTTCTATCGGACATCTACTGTGGATACTAAAATCATCAAGTCATCATTACTCATCGTCATAAAATAAAGTTATTTTGTGCGGTTGGAAATATAAAATCACAAAATTATAAATATTTTTCAGAATAATCAGTGTTACTGGGGTTTCCTGTTAGGATATTGTTAGCAACAGCATTTGCTAATTATACAAAAAAACATTTATCTATTTAATAATGTAGGCCCGATTATATGTAGTGGAAAAGCTTCTGTGTATAATTCATATAAAATGCTAACCTACTATTACTTTGCGTGACCATGTTCTGTGGCTGTCTTGCTGACATAGGGCAAACAGTATTTTCATCGCCTCTCTCCCATTGTCGCACCGTGGAACTCAACATTCGATGTAATAAGCACTTTTCAGACAGCGTTAGTATGCTGTCAATATCGACTAGGTTCTGACTCGGTAAGAATATATCCATCAGTAATTTGTATTTGTGGAATTGAAAACCTGATGCTCGGAAAGGAAGGATAAACTCTGTTTGTACTGCAGTGGCTGATGACTGTTCTATACCGTCCAAACGTAGGCTGAAATGTTATAAAATGGTATTTAAAGACACTTAATGTTCGAGGAGATTAACCATACTTACATTATGGTAAATGTTTGAAATTTCAAGAAATTGGCAAATGACGGAAAATTTGTGAGATAATCGTTATGTCTTCGACAAAACTTTTACATCAAAACAAAAGATTGTTTTACATCGGATTTCTTGGAGAGAGTAAGTAGTAGGTACTACTGCGATCGATTCACCCACTCCTATCCTTATGTAATTGGCTGGGGCGTGACTCTACCACTTGCTAACGATTTTAAATATAAATTTTGACCCACGCGTTTCAGCATCATCCCGCTTGTCACCAAAATTGTAATTCATTTATTTCAAATTAAAAAATATTTTGGGTGTTAATTGCTAGGATTCATAAAATATAGTTACGATTTACGAATCGTACAGCTACCTATATATAAGCTCTAAGTTCACGTTGGTCCCGCAACATTAAAAGGCGCGTGTATTTAGGGGTCACGAATTCGAATCGCGGGTTGGGCAATGCTATTGGTTGTTTTGTTAGGAATTTCGTAGTGATTCTCATAAAATCTCCGCACCGCACGAAATAAATTAATTGCAAATCTGGTTACCAAACTTATTACAATTTTTGTGTGATTTGTGTATTGTTATTTTTTATATTTTGTAAATGTATTAACATTCGACAATTTCATATATAAATTCTGTTTGGTCTATTTGTATTACATAGGTCATAGATGAATCACTTATTAAGTTGCTTTTGACTGCAAGTATCGTTGAAGTGCTTTTAAAATGTTGAACAATTGACAAACGAACTTCAAACCCTAAGTTATTAAGTGATATAGCGTTATTGGCCCACTAATGTACAATATTCCATGTATCTGGGTTAAGAATGAAGATTTGGTACATGTGAACTACTCTTATCAATCAAAATGTCGGCAGTAACAAATTATAAGATAATAAAGCAATGATTACCTTCTAAGTAAAGCAGTACTTAGCATCCGCATGTCAGTTTGTGAATTGAGTTCTAGCTTTTTCAATAGAGAAAGAAATACATCTAAACGCCGAGGCGCCACAAGCTCTGGTGCCCCAGTAGCATAACATGGTAATAATTGAGGCGGTATACTTGGTAATATAACACTTCCCACCAATGTGCTACCTTTAACAGAACGGTGTGCAAAATATAACTCGCGTAAACAAAAATTATACAGATTTCACACGATAGATACAATCATTTACTTACAGCTTATCAATGTTATGTAAACTGACACAGTCTTCATAGCTTACACCATTAAACTACTTACACAAATTATTTCATTTCTGTAAAAGGAATAAAAACAGAATGCGTGTTGTCGCACCGCAAGGTGTGTTACAATACAGATCACGGCGTGTTGATAAGATAATGATATAATGAATCATTGCAAAACCAACCGTTATCTACTTCATGAATTAGTGTTAAATAAAACAAACAAATTAAAATCATTTGTGTATTTCAAATCAGCTACTTAATTATTAATCATAATGCATGAAAAATATAAATTACACATCATTCCACCTGTAAACATAAGATTTTTTTACCTAAAAGGACTGAATTTTATAATGTTAGTAAACTAAACCTGCGTTTAATTCTTTAGGACTACTTAGTAACAGTTCAAATAATACAATTATGTGTTCATTTGTAAGACCTATTCATAAATACATTACTATGCAGTCGTTGGAATCTCAATAATAACATTTTATATACAAAAAATTAAATCAAATCTTTGTTCTGGTCTTTGTCTTCTAAAACATCTTATCCTTCTTAAATCATATGACTATAAAGTAGATGTTTAGCATTTTATTATTTTTAAATAATGATAAAATAACATGATATAAAATCCACAACTAAACTGACTTAAATAGTTATGTAGTTGACTTAAATAATAGTTTTTCAAGAAAACTAAGAGATCAGAAATACATTTGTTTTATAGTTTTAATTTTTACTACAAGTTTGTAAATAAATATTTTTGAAGTCTCTGTAACATAATAATTTTTATGTGTATCTAGAATTACTTTGTTTTTGAGGAAGTGGTCATTATTAAAAATAATAAATTTAAAAAATATCAATCAATAGGTAAATAATATATGTGGATGACAATTAAATAGTTATTCATCTTCAAAATATCTTTCAGTAACATTATTTGACACAAAGTTTAAAGGTTAAAATAAAAAGCTGCTGGCATTGAAAAAAATATAGATTAAATTAAATGAAAATGCTTGGATATTTAAAATTACAAAAGTATGAATATCTATTGAATGCAAAATAAAAATGCTCCGCTAGCTTTAACTTATTAGCGAAAATATTAATGTACACAAACATGGTAATTAAAATTTGGCCTAGCTTTTCAAGTATAAAAAAAAATATATTTCCAACAATCACTCACTTTACACTGAAATAAGTCTTGAGTTATGTGCGCAAAAGAACTCTGTGGCATGGGTGTTGCTTCTGTTGGTTGATGAAAATATCCCTGTTTGATAACTGGTGCAATCATTGGTATATGCACAGCAAAAACCAATAAGCCTTATGATGCACATTAATGTAGTTAACAATAATAGGACTGTAAATTAATGGAATGATCCAAAATGTGTATGCTTTCGATTTACAGTTGTTCAAGAATTCAAATGATATCACTGGCACAAAATCTTTATACACTAAAATGCAATTAACTTTTTTCTCTATTGTCATGTGTATTGAATTAGTTTATGTTTTAAACCAGTAGATCACTATCGTAATACTAATTTGGCCGGTTTCCCATCAACTACTCGCGAAAATCCATTTCTGAGTGTAAACTCTCGCTTGATATATGCAAAGAGTAGGTCCGTGATGAGGAAAATTTGAGCAGTTGCGAATGACAATGTAACTCCAAAGAAGAAATTTGCATTTGCTGATCCAGAATATATCCATAAATGCCATACAGTTGGGCCCAATGCAGATGTGATGATGAAAGCACAGGCCACTATGAATTTCTGCTGCATGACTGGAAAAGAAAAATATTGTTGAATTATCCTTCAATTTTTTTAAATTTGTTATACTACGTAAAGTGTGATAGTAAAAACATATTATTACAATGATATTACATTTTTAACATTAGATACTTGATATGATATACATTACAAGAATACCATCATTAATAGTCAATTAAAAAAACAATGACTTAAATAAACTAAGTATTGAAATATGACTTCTTCTTACATGAAAATAGATGTCTCCACAAAGGTATGAATGCCATGTAGAATCCAACATCACCAACACAGGGATAGGATCTGAACACAGTTGACAGAGCAAGTAGTACTGTAACTAGTAGCAAGGGCTCCTTTTTGAATCTCAAAGTGAGAGGTACAATGTATAAAACCAGAGCATTTATCTGGAATGCACATATAAACAGAAGTCT
Source organism: Cephonodes hylas (assembly GCA_030295005.1). Classification (NCBI taxonomy): domain Eukaryota; kingdom Metazoa; phylum Arthropoda; class Insecta; order Lepidoptera; family Sphingidae; genus Cephonodes; species Cephonodes hylas. The sequence goes on along the minus strand of AP025362.1, from coordinate 8,646,407 downwards.
GAAGTGCTCAAACATCTCCGTGAAGAAATACCAAAATAATCCAAGATTTGGTTTTAGGTCAGGTATAGTCAATCTGAAACAGTGTAAAGTGTTTATTATTACATTGCCTGCATATATTACATTCTATGTTTTTTTTTCTAGTAGATCAAATAGCTACTAGTTTTAGCTTGCTTAAAATGTAGGTAGGTAGATAGGTTTGAATTATAATCTTTGCATTGATCATCAACATATTTGCCTTACATGTGGCATTACTTTCTAAGACTTTTCTTTTCACAAATTATTGTTTTGTTAAGACTTCACCTTATTCTTGCAAACAATATTTTAACCAAGTATTGCTTTAAGATGATTTTTTAAAATGTATTTTAAAATTTCATTGCTATAAATAATAATATTTTTTTGTATGAGTAATCAGCAATATTTTGACATACTAGAATGCCAAAATATATTCAAACATTCTATTATAATGTGGTAGCTGTTATTTAAATATTTGTACACAGAAATAGTAATTAGTAATAGTTTTTGTTAATACTTACATAAATCCATAAGTGTTGTAGACATATTTGTATGATCCATCCATAATATACGCAGAAATGTATATCAGGAAACCCCAGCTTACCACAAAAGCTAAGAGTGTCCTTATGTATGAGCATTTGTTACAGCCCTTGTTAACCTCAGCCAATATCATTGCCATCGGGACAATTAACAAAACAGGATACAGAGCTTGGTGTGTTGCAAATGCTAAACATGCACATGCAAGAATGCTATATCCATTAGCAGCACCATACAGTGCTGTCGCCAACAGAGCGTTCTGAACGACAGTCGTCGTCATTCCGACACAATTAAGCACAGAGTACGGGTTGAACAAGTACACAGACAAAACATACTCAGAAGTTTCTGTTAATTGTGCTTTGGTCAGAAGCATATCCTTGGACTCATCAACCACTTCCGACTGATTTCTTTGCTGACAATTTAAAAATATTCGAACAAAACTCCTTGATGCTTTGTAGAGTAAACATGCCGTCAGCAAATCCAGTGCCGTAAACAGAAGGGGTAAAATATAAGGTACACGCTTTAATAGAAAGTGGAATACTACTAGCATTATGGGTGATTCGTGAAAAGAATCACCTTCATAGGGGTTTATGTTTTGATCATATAAATAAACTCCTTCGATTAACCTTTTCCATGAGTTTAGAGGCGTCGCTATCTCGACCCTATTGGCTAATATTTGCCAGTAATCTGTATGTATAAGCCAATACCTCACAATGCCGGCTACTAGATACTTAAATATTGCACCCATGTTTCTATTTAGTATGTCAATAGCATAATATTTTAAATCTATTTCTTATTTGAAATCAGAATTAACTGAATAGGTTTGTTGATAATGTAAATTGTCAACTGTCAATTCGCGTTTTAGATTGCACTTTTTAATGACAAAGGAACGTAAATCACACAGCCACAGTAGATGTAAAAAATAATAAATATCGTTGTAAATGATGATATCAGTATTACAAGTATACACATAACCTTTGTGTTACTTAATAAATACGTACATTATTATTTAAAATTAATATAATATATACTGTATGAATCATTGTGCAAGAATTATATTTAAATATTACTAATTGTGCTTCATTTATTCAACTAAAAGCAGATATTCAAGAAAAAATTAAGATAACTAGTTAACTTGTGGCATTTACAAATGTAAAAAATTGCATGCGAGCAAAAAACGATCTCCCTGCTACTATGGTAGTTTCTCTCTCTCTCAGCCTATCGCCGGCCACTGCTGAACGTAGGCCTCCCCAAGTAAGCGCCAACCTATGGTAGTTTGCATACAAAATATTTTTTTTTTATATTTAGATTATAAAACCAAACTATAAAACCAAAATACTAACTTATAAAACCAAAATAACATCAGCTACCATCATATCCCAACAGCGAAAACTAACAGTTTTCCTCTTTTTAAAAAAACAATGCCAGATAAGCATTATGTAGTGAAATTAGGGAATTACTAATAATGAAACAAACTAGCATTAAAAACACCCTTTAATGTGTAAATAAAAAGTTATAGATTTTTGTAATCTAACAAGGTCGAAATTTAACAAATTGAGCAATTACTTACATTATTATGATACACGATTTTTCTGATAAATAAAATGTACCCACATCACTATTCCCACCAAGTATCTATATTAGGTAACCATAATCGAATATCCTAGATTATTATCACAGCTGACACGCAATTCACATTTATATAAAGGCTGACAGTTTACAACATTTTACGTGGACAAAATAATAATAAGTCTAATCTACAGGAAATATTTGACCATAGGGTACTTTTAGGAATACTTTATTTGCAATTCGTGTACCAATTTTATCCCAGTTCGATTGGGCAAATGGCAGAAGTTCTTTATACAGCAGTCTCCAGTTGTTGTTCATGAATCTCGTTCCCAAATCCGCTGCAAAGAATGAGTAGGATGATTTTTTAGTCTTAAATTTTAAAAAATACAGGCAAATACAAAATTAAAAAACTAATCTTTAACACTAAATCCGGCGGAGGCGGGGCTCCGCCGGGGTTCAATTTCGAATTCCGTGCTGGGAATGTGCACACATGTGAATATTGCATTTTTACGGAATAAAAAGTAACAAGTACTCCACAGTCCACACCAAACATCATTCAAATGAGTCCAGCAATGTAGGCGTGACCAAATAAATAGGCATATATATGTTCGCATTAATTACACTGGACAACAAAATTGACACTTTTCTATGATGATTGACTTTTATCACTTGATGTTTACTAATTTGACATCGCTGATTCTAGATGTGACCTCAGTTTTTTTGTATCAGCTCTAGTTTACGAGTTATAGCTATCACAAAACAATTAAAGTATTACCGTGTTAAATTGCTCATAAATTCAAAATTATTATTTTTTAAATATAATTTTACATGGTATAGTAAAGACGAGTTTGTGTGAATGATTCGAGTATTTTTTTTTTTCATTTGCGGAGAATATTTGTACAAATAATGGACTTTGAATGTGACAAAGCTCATAATTGAGGCTTACAAAAGTAACTTTCGACACTTCCTGGACATAAACAACAAGTCTTAGATACGGCAAAAGTATTGCAAAACGTGTGTTGAGTCTCTAACTTTGAGGACAAATAGGAAAAGGAATAGATTGAACCGCTATCATGTAGAAAGAAGCTGTGAACCATCACGAAAACAGTAATTTTTGCTACGTAAACATAACTAGTATTACCTGTCAAAATCGAGTTAAATGGGAATATCCATCCTTACGGTTCGTTAATAGACGTGTTTTGAGTCCTACTATATAACTTGAACCTCAGTCCGGTCCTTCTCTGGAGATATCTATGGATTTTGTGGCGAAAACTGACACTTTTAATTTAAAAAAGTTTCAAAAACTGAGTGCAGGGAAGATAAAAGTTGGTATTTATTTATTTAGCGGGTATTTTTGACGGGTCACTGATGAAATCGTTAATACACTAAGCTAATTTGATGAAGACTGTGACAGATAGTGAGAAAAACGCATGGAATGCGTTAGTTTTGTTAGTACAGATTTTTTTGTGAAATAAGAAAAGTTTGGACGTATCTTATGACGTCCAAAAAGTATTATGTCACTATTAAAGGCTCGGAAGTAATATGAGCATCGAGGTACACTATTTTCATAACCATCTAAGCTTATTTTTCTGTCAATTTTGGGAATCTAAGTGAAAAACAGAGCGAGCGACTTCACCAGGACATTCGTACGATTGAGGAACGCTATCAAGGCTCCTGGAACACATATATGATGGCTGGCTATTGTTGGAGCATTCAGAATAGCTCTCTGCCTTTAGTTTAAAAAAAAAAGTAAAAAAAACACAAGGTATTTTCGACTTCACCTAGAAAAAGAAGGATTAACCCCAAAATTTATAACGTTTTAATATGAAAACAAGCCATGTGGCATATTTTTTAAACTAGAGCTCATACAAAAATTTCAATTACAGATTTGAAATTGTCGTTGAAAATTGGACCAATTTCATATATCATAACCCAATCATCAGAAATGCTGTTGTCCAGTGTTATTATATTAATGTGGATTTCAAATAGAGCCATCAAATATACGACATTGTAAAGGTACACTAAAATGAGGAACCAACAAAACCTAGTGCCAACAATTTTAAACTTACTTAATTCCTTTGTTTCAGGATTGTTGTTAAGGAAGATTGTATGCATATTTCCTACGTCAGGTCTCATGTAGAATGACTTAATCCGTAAATATGTGTCAGATCCATTCTTTTCCGGGACGCCGTCCAATTTCCATGTGTACACCAAATCAGCTGAAAATACAGATTTCAAATAAATTACAATATCCCTTTTTTCTTGATCCCCTAACCAAGGTAAATATTTCTTTTGTGTCTGGGTGTTTGTGAGACTGATAAGTTCGTATAACTATTTCCGATGTCGTTAGATTACTTTTTTTTTCTAAACTTACTCATTGTAGTATTAAATTCGCCGTCAGCAGCGATTTTCAATGCATTATACTGGCCTTCCCCTTCATACTCTCCCTTCACGAAGATCATTGGTGAAGTTAAGTCTACTTCGATGTGGAAGTTATCGTCCTCAGCACGAACTCTATAATAAAATAAAAAACCTTTCTCAAAAATCAAATAAAATTTCTTTTTATATTACTGAGGATAAATGCTTAAAAAAATGAAATTTAAAAAACAAACTACAAATTTGAAGGCACCCCATAATTGTTAAGGACATTGACAGGGTTCTAATTTAAATATAGAGTTAAAAATAACTTCATAATAGTTAATAGTTTTTGGTACACAAAGCGGTAGAAAGAGGTAGAGGCTTTATTTTAATTTCAAAAAAGAATAATCATCACCTTGCATCCTTTACCACAGCATTTCTAAATCCTATTACGTATATATTTTTTATCACCATCTTCGCCAAAATCTGTAATTATTCAATAAAAATTTAAATTGTATATTTTTTGAATTGTGTTTTGTATACTAGTCAGTCAATTGGAACTCAGTCGTCCAAAAAAGATATAGAGTTGACTAAATAGAGATAGGTAATTACAGGAGGTCCATGTAATTGGAAAAGTAAAGGGTAGAGTAAACTCTTTTTACGGTTTTACCAACTGTAATTGGGCTACCCAATTGACTAATTTTTATTACAAAATAGTGAACGTAGATACTCGTTAATGAAGATTATATTTGTTAAGTGAAGCTGTTACGGAAACGTATATTTTAATTATCTTTATAAAACAATAGACGGATGTTGAGAGTCGTTTGAAAATGTAAATTATACGATGTCTGCTATAACGTGTGTCTTTGCAGTACCTACGGGATTACTCGCGTGTGTAAAATTATATATGGACATTTTTAATTTTATGTTACCGCCGTTATTATAGCTCACAATTAAAAATTACATTATTAGGCACATTTTAAGACATGACATGTAATACAATCTAAAACAAGTGAACATCAACAATCATATAGCGGGTAAGAGCAGTCAAAAATCTCCTTAGTCTCTAATTGATATCTTATTAATATATTCCTACCAAGATTAGGTGCAAAATTGTTTTTGTGGAATGAAGAACGCAAACATATGCACATTCCATTCAAAATCACGCATTGAAAATTCCAATGTATCTGCCGTATTTTAGGTCAAGTAATATATAAACATATAACATTATTTTTAATATTATACATAATATCAGTTACTTATAATGGTTACGTTTATTGCTATTAAACGACGCAATTATTAGAAGATCGTTACGGCTCACATTTCGTAACAAATTGTCATTTTTCTTGTTGAATGGGTAATGAACACAAGGCCGGTTACCTACAATCTATTGCTCTGAGAGTTTTATGTACATAATACGTATGTTTAGGCTCAAGTAAATCAGCCTAATGCAATCACATTTAAAATATTTGTTAATTTTTTACTTACTGTTTTTAATCACTAATAGTTAGTACTCCATATTATAAGTTTGTTTATTTCTTTTGTTATGATGGAACAATTCTTATATGTAGTTTTAGTAGTTATATCTTTGTGATTTTTAAATATAATCTCAATTACAGTATTTTTGGATTCGTTTGACCGTTATATACGATCCTTTTATACCTTAAATTATCAAGATTCTATCTATACTAATATCATAATATTACAAAGAGGATTGATGAGATTTATCAAAAAGTATACCTATAACAGATTCAAGTTTGTCAATCGAATTAATTTTTTTTTTCTATGGGAATAGATGGGACCATAGATACTGAAAATGTAGTCTTCCTGTGAGATAAGTATGGAATTCAAAAATGGCAGCTCAGATCTATCACGATATAATCCTATGTGGCTTAACGATTTGTCTTGAGATCGGTCTGCACATTTAGTAGTCGTCGTAAATTTAAAAAAATACCATAACTAATTCACGACAAAAGCTATTTATACGTTTCGAATCAAGAACGTATACACTTGAGATAAACCATTATTTATATTATACATTTATAATATAATGCAGTTGTACCTACTCGTAAATGTTATAAAGGCATTTATGGACCGGTTAACAAAAATAATGATTTGTTACCAACAGGAAACAATTACTTAAAAAATTGCGTCGGTTAGCGAGACCAATTATTAAACTTTTGAGTTTTATAAAAGACTTCAAATGATAATAACATAATTGCCGTAAACAGCAGTTTGCCCTCCGTGGTATAATCTATGGCTTAATATAATTAATTTTAGACAATGGAATCATAACTTAGTAATATGTTGTACAATGTAACCTAAGAGCAGTTGTCAAAGAGCAATCTTGGGTTTATTGGCTACCCTTTAGAAACGATAAAAATTGCATGTGTACCTAGATTTTAACTACCCGGCGTAGTTTGGCTGAGAAAGCAGTCTCTTAAAAAATAAATTGTCTACACTGCTACATTGTCACATTTCTTAGTTACTTCACTGTATATTCATCACCAATAAATCAATAAATAAATCAATTCGACCGATCCCGGTGAAGGTTATTGGGGGAGGCCTATGTCCAGCAGTGGACTAAGATTGGCTGATGATGATGAAATCAATACATGACAAATAATAAAAATCTTTAAAGTATACACTTTTAAGCGCGGGGATTTACAGCTTGGTAGACATAAAACAGTGCACTCAAATATCATTGCTTTAACCGTAAATATTTGCACTTGAGTTTCACAGGTATATGACATATTAAAAATTCGCGTATTTATACAAGTTAGTTTTTATGTTTGCATACATTTATTCTTTAAGGCTATTTAGATATCACAAATAACTAAGTTAAATATTAGAGTTTATTTTAAAATCAAAATGCATAATGCTAATTTAAGGCCATTGTACTCTTTGTCAACAGCTTGGGTGTTGGTGGCAAATAAATTTGATAAAGGTTCGTTCTCTCTATCTATCTCGATTTGCTGTATCTCTCCATAAGGAGATAAACATTAAAAAAATAAGTTAAAAATTACTTCGATCAAAATGTTTCAGACTTATTGTAACTTCCGTGGGTTCCTAAAATCTAATCAATATTTATGATAAGGTATGTAATCAGGCATATGCCATATTAATTGTCGCGTTGTGGGAGGAATAGAAACCATTCTCGGTTCACTCTATGTAGGTACATACATGAAGTAGAAATTTATAATCTTGTGCCATCAGTCGGTATTCTGTTCTGATCGCATTTGTTTTTTCAGATGCCCGTGTTTTTATATCCACCTGTTAATTTATATTTTACCATGGTAGTATAAAAAACAGTTAAATATTATAAGGAAAACGCTGAATCACTGAACACCCTTTTTGATTAGGTAGCTGCAATGTAATGTCGGGCCATGATTGCATGCATTAGCAAACTCAGAAAATGTGATACGTTAAATTAAGGTTCAAACTTAGATATTATATACGATTTGTTGCATTAATTATGTGAATAACAGGAAAAAAGATGCAATTAAAAAAGATACAAATTTGCATCGTTAGTCTCGCTGCATAAATATCAGGGGTGCGTTTGAAGGTTTCCGGATCAAATCCAGTGTCTACAGAGATCTTTTCATTGTTTTCCAAAATATTCGCAAAACACGAGTTCTGAAAATGCACTAGGTAAGCTTATGCTTGGTAAATGTGGTTGAAATATAAATTTAGAAATACACCCAGGAAGCTTAAAGACTAAGAACTGTCTTAGCTTTGGGGCTTAGTGAATGTGTATATTTGCATGAACAAACCTAAAATAAAAAGTATCTTACTTGATTGTTTTTATATTCAACTTTGAGTTCCTTTTGGTAAAACGGGTCGACAGAGGGAACTCCAAGCTCTTCAATGCCGTCAGACACAGTTTTAATTCCATCGCTGATTGCATCCACAATGCAGTCACTCGTTTCTAATGAGTTTCTGTTGCATACCTTGAAATATTTCTCTGAAACATTATAATCAGTAAGATTTTTTAAAACTCGTACGAAGTAGTAGAGCTAATGGGCAATCGGCTACATATTGCTTTTGCGATTTCTATAACATAACTAAAGATTGCGGGAGCATACTCTCTTGGTTTTACTAAAGAAACTTACTCAAGATTGCCTTTTTATATTAAGAGATTGCAGTTTACGGTAACTTCCTTTCATTGGAAATACTGTTCGTTTTTAGATTTGTTTTTGTGGCAGGAAACGAAACACCATGTTTCGATCTCCGCACCAAGACAAATATTTGTGAGACGGAAGTCTTTTCTCATTTCTAAGACTTATCTTTACCCTACTGTTGTAATAATCTTTTTGTTTCTTAAACAGTATATTATTTATTCTTGAGCATCTCTAAAACAATCATAGAACATAAAATTTCAATACCAAATATAATTTGTGATCGTGATTTGACATTTGTTTTCTGTATTTTAACCTTCTTGTATTTACAATAAAAAATACACGTCTTGCCAATTGGCGAGAGACGAAATTGTCACCTTGGAAAAGGTCAATTTGTGGAACAGTTCATAAGCCCAATTGTTCCTCTTTGAAAATAGTTTTATCACTAGGTCGAATCAATTTATCAATATCGAGAGATTGCAGTCCTATGTTGTTTGGGACTCTATTATGACATGAAATATGAAGAACGTAAACATTGTCAGATGCAATGCGTTTGCCTTGACTCTACAATTAAAAAATGTAAACTTTTTAAATTTAAATTCTCTTTGCACTCAAAACATCGATGCAAAAATATAACGGGCAATGTTTTATATCACAGCGAAATATATATCTGCCTTAATTTTATCTTGTTAAAGCTATTTAGACTTTTTTTTTGTAGTACGTTGAGGCTATATCTCTAGGTATTCTTGTTTCGCAAAATGGCGAATAAACCGGTGTTCTTATTACCTAACAAGTATTACCCGACTCCAAAGTAATTGCATTTAAAAATATTTTTGGATAATGACTGTGGAAAAGTTTACATGTCCTCAGTATTCTTTAGAATTTCATGCTTATGAAATTATACGACGATACATTGTAATCGAGTATACCCATCCACGGTAATAAGTTCCTTTACACTGAATGCATCTCTTTGTATGTTATTTCATTACTTTTGAAAAACCTTGTGACGTAACGATGACTGACATTTTTACGACACATCCGTTAACAATTAGCTATATCAATCATTTAATTGTAAGTGAACAGAAAAAAAATAAACCCTAAGGTAACCTGTAAAGGTAACGCCAGCCTTAGAGAAAGGAAATCTTTGATTCATTGAAAAGGAGAGGTAAAGACTCTAGAAACTCTGGAAAACCCGCTCCAGTGCAAAAATATATTTTATCTCTCAAGAACTTCTGAGAAGCGGACGCTTTGAATCCGAAATCAAAATATTAATTTAAACTACATTTTCGTGACTGTATTGTTAGAGAACAATGCACAATATTGTATCAAAAACTGCTTCATAGTATTGGCAAAATGTGATTAAAAATCTCAAAGCTTTCGTCTGATATCTGTACTAAGGAGCTCAAAATCATGTTAGTGGATAACAATTTATGTAACCGTATGTATTATACAACGTTGCCGCGCCGAAATGTGACGAATAAATAAAATGGATCAGTAAAGTATTATTGTTTTTTTATTTAAGTTTGATCGAATTTTTTGCTTATAAGTCTTCTAATTCTTATATAAAAAACGTTACTGCATATTTGTTCTTTTGCTTAGTCGTGCTGTGGTTTCATTACTAGTGGAATGTTAAGATGCATAAGAAATAGAGATAGAATGGCTAAAAAATTAAAATTATCACCTTATAATGAAATACTTAAAATAACTTATAAGAGACTGCGTAATTTAATTATTTTAGGATCATCTGTAATATGCTCAAATACATGAAAGTTGAAATAGATATTTTGCTAATATCATTGAACTTTAATTCCAAGGAGACAATAAGAATTTAAATAAGATGTTATAAGAAATATGAATTAGTTACACGAGCAAATTTTAATTTTGTATATGACATAAAATTATTACAGAAATACAAATACATTGCAAACCTAAACATCAACCTCGTTTATTCTCGACCCGCCGACAAAACACGCCCGAAAGTAGGTTGCACACCTTCACATTACGCGCAATCTTTATTTTATGGTCATACAAACATTTTAAGTTCAGAATTATTTTAATAGATAAATTTTAAATATATATATGTACTTACGGACATCAACAGCTCCATAACAAACACTGAGCACAGTGACGAGAAAATATAATTTAAACATGATTGCTCCTTCACAAGTTTAATAAAGAGATAGTTTATGATTTTTTTTATTAATAAGATTATTAAAGTGTAAGTTGTGGCATCGTTTGTAACTCGCGTCCACTACGACACAGCGCACAGGATGATTGCCGCCAAGAAGTTAGCGCGGATTGCATAAAACCCGCCACACTCTTCAATGTCATGAATACTGGTTTTGTTGAATTCACATTGGACCACATTACCGCAGTTATAGTCGAAAATATAATGTTACAACTGTCGCTTTTTGTGTGGAACAAGATGGAAATTTATTTACGTGCCCATATTTTTCGTTTTGTTCCTTTTTGATATATTTACATAGCATATTTTCTTTCAATAAAGTACCTAATGTGTTATTTAAAGCTGATTGTTTAGAAATATAATTTAAGTTTTATTTTTTGAGACACCTTGAATCGTTTAATTGGTGAATCTAAAGGAACCTAAAAATGGTTTGAGTTTTATCTACACCGGAAAACTAATAAACCTTGATATTGATGAATATTTATTGATACATATCAACATAATTATAGCTTTGCTCATGCAAAGCTGGCATGGCGGGTATATGGCGAGTTTTTGGAAATACCTACGAGTTATGAAAACTGATTAGCAAATATTGAAAGTATTAAAAAAAATATATAAAATCTTTTATTTACAGACCAAAACGAATTCCAAAATACTTAAATCAAAAACACAGGTGCAAAATTCGAACACTTACGACCTTGATTATAAACTCTACGTAATTTAACTATCTCTTAAACATGCTTTGCCCTTCTTTATTGAAGTAGTAGTTCATTTCATTGAAGTTTATAAGTAAGGCCGTTATTTAGCACTTATTTTTACAAAGGTACATAAAAAATTAAGTATAGCTTTATACATAATATTCTTAGGCCTGTTTTGTTGTTGTGTTGTGGCCTAGAAGTCCAGTTGAGTATGTTTTTCCTTATTTTATAAATAAACTTGTCCAATTTTTCTTTATATCTATACAATGTGTAAATAGTCCGTGATCGAATATTCAGGCATTTAAAAGAAGTGGTGATTACAAAAACATTGATGATAAAAAAATCCCGGTTTTTATTTTAACCACTTAAAGTATTCATTAACTTAGGTCAGGGAATGCCTTTTCCATTGATCTAGCCAGTCATGGAACGAGTTGCTGGGAGTTGCTGCTGTTGCAGTTTCCTACTACTTCCTTATCCGGGACTGTAGCTTCCTTACCGTCAGGCCAAATATCCTTACCTGGGAGCAGGGCAGGAGAATGATGATGATGATGAAGTATTAATTAACTCAGTTTCCAATCATGGTCTGTTTACACCGTGCAAAAGCCTAAAAATTAAATTTTGTTTATATTTTGGCATATTATACGGAGTAATAAATCGACAACGAAAAATAAGATAGGTAATTGTTATACTGATTATATAGCAACCTATTTTTTTTTTAATTTTAAATCAACATTTATTATCAACCATTTCCTCGATCAAAGCCTTTTTAAACCCTGTATTTAAATTGATATTTAACTACAAAAAATGAAAACTTAATCCAAATTCAATGAATATTATAAAGTTAAGGCCATTGTTACATAGAATGTAAGCGTATTTACAAGGTAAGGAATGCGGAAAAATGTATTTATGTACATACATATAAATGTATGTTGTAACTAAATATAATAGTCTCAATGCTATTTTGAGCTTAGATGTGAAATTTAGATTTTGTATATTTTTTGAAAGCAGGGCACTTATTATATTTATTTACCCCTAAAAGAACACTTAAATTTTCAAATTTAGTAAGTGCAATATAAAAATACAGTTATGTCTAGCCTTCAACCAATATATATCACTCGTCGCCTTTCTTAGATTGTGTGTTTAGTAAGTTTTACTCTTACTTTAATTGTATTATGTATATATCAGACGATGCAATAACGAATTCTTATTGCATCGTCCGATATATACAGTTTAGAATCATACCATGTTGGTTTTTTTTAGGTTATTCCTTCCGTATTCCTTGACATTTGCTTTTATTAACGAAATGTACAACATGACATTTTAAAACTCGAATTTTCAAATTAAAAACAACGAACAACGGTTGTCGTCTAGGTGCTCTTAGTGAGAAAGCACGCGGGTGTAAAATAGTATTCGGAAATTAGCAATTTCAATCATATGGAATATCGTTGTAAACGGTAAATAAAGTTGAAATTAAGCTAAGATTTGTTTATTGACCGCAGAAATATATTACCGATTGCCAAACGAATAATTACGATTGTCTCTTATAACATTTATCTATGAAAGTATGCGAAATATTCACAAACCGATCGAAGAACAGAACACTTGTATTTTGTTTTGTATTTCCTGTAGGTGCAATCTACCTCTAAAATCTTAATGACTGCAAATATCCTACGACCATTAAGTAGAGCCTTCAATTATATCGCTCAGTGATTAATATACAGTATAAATGCTTCACTTATATGCCACAGGATAGACACATTAGTACCACAGCCCAGTGTGATCAGGGTATGCCTTAACCACTTGGAAATTTTAAATCATCCGTTTCCTGCACATTTAGGCAAAACTTACCTATCTTTCAATGATTTGTCAATTTATAGATGCCCCTGGATGTATTAAGTCATAGAGTGAGTACACGCTACGAGGGGTAAAAAATAATACATTTTTCATCAGCGAGTTTTTCTTACTACATTTTTGTATGTACATTTATGTATAGGGCAAATCCAAGCGTTTCCATTTGGAAATTAGTACATATTTAAGCACAGTAAGCTCACCGCCACAAAAACAGCATAATAGTAACTCTTTGTGTAGGACAAAAAAATGTAAATGCAAAAATAAAACACTGTCTAGTGTCTACCCATTCAAAGATTTAGGCGTGTTAATATAAAAATTTAAATGATTTTTTTTCTTGCATTTAAACAGCGACATCGTTTGGATAAGCGTTGTAACTTCATATACATGACCTACATCAAATCTCGTAGTATCACACGAGAACTCTCGGATAAATACTCTTTCTGTCGCCATCTAGAGACGTAAACTTAGTCTTTTTCCAAAACATAGAGGTCGCTACTAGTACGTAGAGTCACTGTACACTCATAATTATCATTATTAAAATAAAGGCTCATACCTACACATTCTCGCTTATAATATACCCTAATGCGAAATTACAGTAGCCGCTTTTGGGCATGTTAAATTTAGACTCCTGGTTCGTACTTTAAATTTTCTAGTGTAAAACCCACTAATTCGATGCCCGACCCGGGATCGATAGTGTAACTCTAGCGCCTAGCGGGAATAATGTAGGCTCAAAACAAACGTTTTCCCGACAGATAGGTACGTACCTCATTTTCTATAGTCACAAATTGGCCTCAAATTTCTAAATCGCAAAATCTATCAAAAACAAACAATTTATTTGTATCGATTATTGAGAGATTTATTTTATTAATTAGTATTACTGAATTAATCAGCACTCCGTTTATTCCGTAGCAATGACACGTTCCAAAGCGGTGGTTTTTTATTTTAAATTGGCGATTCAAATTACTTAAAAAAGTCTATTTGAAGTTTAACTTTCAATATCATAGCCCAAAAGCATATACCTTCTCGCCTACCTTTAAGTTGCATTTCTTGGGAATAAATGCCCTTCCGTACTTTTTATCTTTTCTGCGCAAGCTTGGAGCATTAAGGCGTAACACTTAGATTACGGTTGAATGCGACGTCTCCTAAACATGATAGTATACTGTTATCAGAAGAGGGGTCACTCGATTTACGTCCGTGTGATCTTTAATTCAATCACAACATTACCCCTGTACCCCTCAACTTCAACATCGTGAATCAATGTTATTCCAAAGTCATATTATAATATCTTAAGTTTTAATTCCTGAACCAATAACAATGATATTTTTCAAGATTAAATACCATTGTGCTGCAGAGATGGAAAAAAAAACTAGGATTTCAAGACAGATTGAACTTTATTTTTGGAAAACGAAACCAATACATGTACATATCTTTTAAGAGACTATTATTGCTATCCATTAAGATATTGAGCGAATAGAGTAAGAATGCAATGGGCATAAATAGTAGGTATTAGGTACAACTGGGAAATTCTGAGGCAGCCGTTAAAATGAATATCATACTGCAAAGTCCGCCTAACTTAGATATAATATTAAGTTCAGCATCAACTACTTTTAACAACCCTTTTATGATTTTTTTTGTTTATCTGAGCTTTGTGTAACCGTGAGGCTTTGTTGTACAGGTCTTTGACATTCTTGGACCTGTTGACAAGTTGAACAAAATAGTGAACATTTGCGTCCGTTTTATAATTTTTCTATCATCAATAATCCTATATCCTCAGGATGTATAAAGAAATGTTATTGTTTAACTTTATAACTTTAAATTAATGTATAGGAACAATGTTCATGATTTCTTTCTAATAAATCCAATAAAAACCAGTTTATAGCTTATATCCACTTCTTGTTTAAAAACAATACATTTAAAAGAAATATTGTTTCCGTTGCATCTTTTATATATGTTCTCACAAAATAGCGTGACTGTTTCTTCTTTCGTACGGACTTATTTAAATCGCGCTGAATTTTATTAAGACTGCAAACCTACCCTCCGTAGGTGAGAAACCAAGTCATGCTGAAGATGCTAGAATCACGATGAAGTATGAGAATAAAGTCTGCTTTTTGCTAGCAATGGTAGAAGTTGCCAAACACCGAAGTAACACAGATAGAGCCACGACATATAATTAAGAGTAGAGCAGAGTTGTTATAATATAATTACATAATTTGTAGAGTTACGCCATACCCATATGGAACGATGATAGAGTTAGCCAGCTTGCCAGCTCAAATTGAGGAGTAGCGATATTGTTGCGAGTGATATTGACAGAGGTTCATTTTGCTTGTTGTCAAACCATTTAGAAGCGCCTGAATGACTTCAAACTTTTAAGTCACTGAGGCTGCCATAATAGGACACACATATAAGTTAATCGCGTTTTGGTATCGGCCTGTGTCCCTTTGGCTTAAAACAGGCCGATGGAGTTGTGTACAACGATAAAAAATAATCCTTACACCGCCATACCACTGCAGACAGCTTTATTGCACCTGCACGCCTGTACTCTTTTGGTCAAAATTTTTCTAAGCACATATTCGTATTAACAAATGGGTTCAATATACAAACATAAGGCTTTTATTATTTTATGACAGTATTTCTAATATTCCGTGGGACTGATATATACCTGGCGAAATGACGGTGCAAAAATGCACCTCTGCCTACCCCTTCGGAGAATATAGACGTGAGTTTATGTATGTATGTGTATTTATAATATAACTTAAGTAGAGAAAATTGTTTTCTATGTAACAGGGGCTCCCCGGTCGAGTACAATCACCGAAACAGAATGCGAAGTTGCTTTAGGTACTACTAAGAATGAGAGAATTTCATGGAAAAAAGAAAAGAGAATGAAAAGTGTCTAAATTACAACTAATACTTTGCCTGCAGTCAGTTTTTTATCAAATACACAAATATTAAAAATAACCTGTTTAAAGTTGGTCTTAACATGTGATGTTCCGATTACAACGATAATTTATTGTCGTCTTTCGAAGTGTAATGAAAAACATGCCAATAATATATCTTTATGTTTTTCGCCATAAATATTTATTGACAAAACCTAAATGTTTAAAAATAAAACGTATGATTTTAATATTTGTTTACCAATTAAATTGAAATGTAATGACGACAAATACAAGCACAAAGATACATATACTTGTATAAGCATATATATAAAATGGTTAAAAGCTCGCTCGTTACAACGTGGAAATAAAATGTTAAATGGTATTTTAAATTTTGGAATATGCACCCATCATGTTCTACCTGACTGTATCCCACACCTCCGTTTGGTTAATTATTATTTTTTACGACCGAGCATCGACCTAAAATTATATGAAAGACAATTTATATTCCATATATCATATTATCGTCATTTTTAGGTACTACGTTTAATCTTATAGTGAACTTATTGCTTCATTAAAGGAAAAGTGTTACTGTGTTTTTTCATAAGCAGTTCACTCAATATGCCAAAAAAGTCGTACCTATTACGCGAGACTTAAATTAAACTGGTAGAAGAAGAAGTTTTCATAGAAAGAAATATTTAGTTGAGACAAGTTATTACATCCTAAGACTAACCAAAGATGTTAATGATTGTCCTGATAACCATTCATGTGAGGGTGACTGTGCCGGCTAAGCAGCCAACAGCTCTGCCCACCGAGTTGGAAGACCAGAGGACCGACATGACAGCCCCTGACAGCCCTCCCTCGAGGTCCCGAGGGGGTAGCTTAAGGCGCTTTCCTCTCGTTTAAAAAAGGGTATCAATCACGCCACCCTCACTACACCGCATTACAATGTGTCCTACTGCGTGACGCTCTACCATTCAAAAAATGAGTAAACCAAAAAAGCCTCGTGTCCTACAAAAAACACTATCAAATACCAACTTTTTTAAATTAATAGATAAGATTTAATAAAATTTGTACCTTTTATAAAATTTTATTATTATTTTTGATTGATGATGCTAAATAAAGAACATGAAATAATGTTTCAAAAAAGTTCAATACCCCGATCTAACGCTAACTCATACGTAATATAATATATAAATTATTTTTACATTTACACTGCGAAGATATTATGAATTCGAACACTCGATAATTAATTAACAATTTTAAAAATCAGTTACACTCCAATTGATTTCATTTACAGTTATAGCATGGGTCTTTTGAATAATGTCAAACGTCAGAATTAATCACAAAATGTTGTTGACAGTGAATCTAAGAACACGTTATCTTTGACATAGACGAGAACAGAACCGATATCAATAGTGAGTTTTGACTTCACTTGGAGGCAGTTCATTACTTTTAAATCACTCTATCATATTCAGATCCTTTCCAAAACTCTCAAAGTTACGTCTATTTTAATGCCACTCTTAAGAATGTATTTATTGTTATTGTAAATTTCGGAAATAAAATTCTAAGTCACTCCTTTTAACATAAAAGTCCCGTGAAAATTGGTGTAGGTAGCTGTTTGAAAAAATGATAGTTTGTTATATGTATCATGTTTACATATGCGTTTAATAAAAAAGGTTATTTGGATATTACTTATAGAATTATAAACCATTCCTATGAAACCAGTGCCTGCTTCTATGCCAGGTTAACTAAAAATCAGTTAAGTATAATATTTAAAGACCTACGTTGAGTACATCCTAAATAAGTCTGTCACTTAAATATTTCACGAATTCACAATACTTCCACGAAACTGATATGAATCAATACCCATTAGTCCATGGACTGTACAATTTAACCGTCCATTACAACTGACTCCTTTGTTTTTGAATAACCACGAAATCATAAACAAGTGAAATACCTGGAAAGCAGAATTACGGGCTCGCTCATATATTGAGCTGAAGTAAAAGAGTTCAGAAAGCTAAAATGAGAGATATCATGTAAGTAAATACTGCTGATTCCCTTCTCATCAGTTTTCTCCTAGATAATGATACTGCTCTCGTCGAAGGTCAAAATTGTTTTTCAAACTACAGTCGAAGTGACTCTATGTACGAGTATAGAATATTTTACTCACACTTAGAGTTATGCACTAGTCAAACTTAGTTGACGAAGGTTAAACTGGCTCTGTGGTATGATTTAATGTTTTCTATCACTACTCAGAAGAACTACCAAGCATATAGAGATTAGAGAGCATTTTTGCTTTCCCCTATAAATATATTTTTAAGCAATATTAAAAACATTAGAAACGCAAGATGATAAAAACTATGAATACGAAAAGTGAATCTCTTGCTGCATACACTTTTTTGCCCGTATTGCACTTACGATCTGGTGAAGTGTTGTCACCTTGCCGTTCCCGTATAAAAAAATCTCTTCTGTTTATCTAAGTGAAGGCTAAAGCGTGTCATGCATATGAATAACGACGGAAAACGTCTAAGTAATTTAAATTGTAACTTTTGCCGGCGTCTACAAGCTTTTGTAACATAAAACTGCATAACAAAATATTTCTTGTCCACACTCCTTAACATTCCGTCGAAATGCCAATATTCAAATCGATTCTTGTGCACAATAAAATAGTGAACATAAAATACAACGTGTGATTCGGTTCTAAATTTTGGCAGGCGCAGATCGACGGCATTGACATAACGGGATATGTTAAAGATTAATGACGCTAATAACGTACATGTTTGAATCTAATCCTATTGCTTGTTTAGTCCACGAAGCGATGTATCTCGTTATCGCTGATTTAATCTCGTTTTTGCGATCAAGATAAATATATTATCGACTGTTAAACGTCTGCATCTGGGTTACTAATAATTTCTACACCAACCGATGATTCACGCTAAACAACGGTAAGCCATGTAATGCGTCGAAGTTTTTACCCCGTTCTTAGCTTAATCATTAATCTTCAATGGCCATTTTATTTGTATAGGCGCTAAGACAAATACAAATCATGTACCCAAAAGTTCGTTGACGCCGGCTGTATCGTTTGTGGTTTACATACCTATCCTCTTACGAGTACATGCGTACAGTACTGTGTTTTATTAACACAACAACCTTCCTTGTAAGGCCTCATCCCTAGTAAACTTATGTTGCATGGGGTCGTTATATTAAGTGAAAAAGGACTAGAGATAGTTATGATGCGGTATTCAATATGTTTTACATATGATACATAAGAATGGATTTCCTTGCAATCCAAAGCTAAAGTGCGTAATATTGTATTTTTGCACTTTCAGAAGATAAAGGTAAACAGGAAAAAATATTGAATATCAAAATGCTTCAAATCAATCACTCTTAGTGTTTTTTTATTGTTTAAGCTTTTAAATTATGAAACTGGTTTTATTTGTGACACTAAAAGCCAAGTGATTTCTGGACAGTCATTGGGTTCGGATTAGGTAGGTATTCTTAATGGTTAATTAATGGATGAAATTATCATAGGTCAGTAGTACCCGAATAAGAATAGTCAAAGTATCGTTTACTAAAAAATGTACCTACAGGTTCTAAATTTAAAAATGCTGTATAAAAATATACAGTATAAAAATATAATAGGGACGAGCCCTATTATTTTTAAAATATTATGCTCTTCTACCCACCAGTTCGGAGATTCAGTCCGTATATTTTTATACTGTTTAATATTATGTTTCCTTTTATTTTTTAGAATCAACTTTTTTTATAAATAATTAAGAATTGATAATGAAAGGTGGTTTTAAACTGCTACAGAGTGGATTGTTTTGTATCAAAATCGAAAAATGTTATTGTATAACGGACGAGTACCAAGGAACCAACTATATTAGTCGTGTTAAACTGCTTCAAAGATTTAAAAGGTTTAAAAGGGTTCATTGCTCTTGGAGATAATTCTTTGTGCTGATTCCATTATTTTTGCGGACCATATTGAAATAAACATCATCAATCGATGACGTTTTTTAGGGGATCATAATGGTTGTGATATTTTATAAACTTAGTTATTACTGGGCGGCAAATGTCAGCTCGTTACAAAAGGAGAAAAAGCTCTGTTATCTTTTAAACCTAATGTAGAGCGTCTGTGTAAAAATATTATAAAGGCGCGGAGTCAAGACGCCGAAGCATTTTGCGAAGCGACTCCTTGCGAGGTGCACATTCACGCGACGCGCATACATCCTTTTTGAACCCCCTGTTTTAATATAATACTCAGTGAATGTAGTATACAACTACAGTCAAAATGTTCATTAGAAGCAAAATCATATTTTTTTGCATAGGCATATTCGGGGTTAGCTACGGAAGTGAACCGGAAGATACAAACTTCAAAGGACTCTCTTTAAAGGATGGCGCTTACTACACCGATGATGCAATTGTTATAGATGGTAAGAAAATTTTCGCTTTATTTTAAAAATAAGGATACTTGCTCTACAATTATAACAATAATAAAACAATTTATACCACTTAAAGAAATTAATAAGCCGATAAATAAATATGAGACATTTAAATATCTATATTAAAAATAATGTGATGGGTAAATTATATAAAAAATCAAATCCTTCGACAACGTATCTCTACCGCAACATGTTTGTTGTTGTCGTTGGAAGGAAAGTGCCGTGTCCATAAACAAAAGTATTGTGCGGACTCAAAACAATGCGAGACACCTGTGGCTATGAGGTTTTGAGGCTAGAGAAAGTTAAAATTAGCAAATAAGATGTCCGGTCACTTGTAAAATTACGATCGGAAATTAAATATATGCGATGGTGAGCTAAAGAGTATGGCAATAAATTTAAGTAGTTTATTATGCGGAGAAAGAAACATTAAATCGGTTCAAATTTATGTTATGATAAAATAATCTTCATAGAACTTTTGAAAGCTTAATTACAAATGCATGCGTGTTGTTTAAAACGAGTCTATTGACGATTGTGGTCGACAACCCGAAAAATACCTATTACATAGAAGTTCTTAGCACGTGGGCTTCTATTTAAATACACCTATCGAAGTAATTCAATGCAAATGCTTTTACGCCCACGCGGCTTTAGCTGACTGTATCAATCAAAGCATTGTCCGCGCAGCACATCGACATTCACATAAATACAGGGTACAGTTTTTTGTTCCTGCTTCGGAGGACATTAATTAGATCGGAGAGCAGATTGAAGCCGTACGACTACGCTGACATTTCGGTGCGTTAGTTTGCTGAACCCGGAATCCAGAGAACAATCGCATTGTGTTGTGCGCATTTGAATTTTTTGGGATGTTCCAATCAGACCCAAGAGACGAAGTATAGGCGATATTTTAAGTCCAACAGGGAAATTAAACGCTCTCGGTACAAGTTCAAGGCGCCAAGTTTGTTGGCATTCCATAGTGGTATTTAAAGCGGTGCATTGTGCGTTAAATACATTATTAACTCAACTTGCCATCTGAAACGTTCTCCTTAAAGTATACTTTAGATTGTAGCTGATAATACAAGCTCTGTTTTATTTTTGAATCTAGGACCTTACGAGACAAGAATTTTTCGCAAAAAAATGTTTTATTTTTGGAATGTTCTTTTTGTCATTCGCATGAGACATATAAACGAGGGCGGGTTTAGATGATTTATATTTATTTGAATGGCGCCTTTTAATTATTTAAAAATGACATTTTATTGATGTTAAAAATGTTGACCATCACAAATTATGATGGTACATTTATGTCGTATAATGATAATAACGTTGAATTTATTAATTTTGATGCGGGTTGAAAGCAAAGGTCCCTTAGAATCGTTGAGCTTTAGTGCTCGGTACATCAATGCTGCGAGTGCTACTGTCGATCCTGGTGTTCAGGATAGGTAGATATAAGATGGGATAGGGTTAAATAGTTAGATCAACGTGACAGACGCGTTATGATAAAATAATTAACGGCGAACTTATAAATTAATTAGGTCGCCTGTTCAGAGTGAAATGAATAGGCAAATAATATCTGCGCAAATCTGCGGGTACCTTATAGTGCGGTATGTTACAAATGATGTCATTATTTTGAAAATTTTATCACAAAATATTTGTGCAGAATTTGGGTTAACGTTAGAATTAGCATGCTGCACACATGGCGTTGTGGATTCCAATGAAAACGTTTCAATATAACGGAAACCGTTATGCAGCCAATGGTAATAAATAACATGCATGAACATTGGGTTATATTGATGGACACCAGTAGCTTCTGATATCGCCTTTCGAATAGTAATTTTTACTGCTTTTTACAATAACTTGTTTACATAACATTTCGCACACCGCTTGTTTATAATCGATATAAGGCAATTATTTATGCAAATGTGCTAATAAGTAGTCTATTTTATCGGAAGTAGTACGGCCTCAAGAACTTTAAAAGTTCATAACAGTGTCATTATATGTTTTCTATGTTAGTCTTTTGTGATTTACAACTGTATTTCCATCTCATTAAAATACTAACTTTTTTAATTTAACGAGCACACACTGCTCATGCTTATCTCATTTCTATTTAGAAGTTTACAATTGATCTATGAAATGAAATAATATGTTTTATTCATTTAGATTTAGTAACTTATAGCAACACGAATTTCTGTTGATAATATGTTGAAAAACCGCAATAAGCTCCCTCCCTCTATCATAGGGCATACAACACATCAACCCGTTTTACGTAACATGGTTAACTAAATTAATCATTGTTTCATATCTTTTGACACGCAAAATATTAACTTACCTTGAAATTAAAATGTGTCTTACTATCTAGTCATGTAATGGTACCTACACTTTTTAAATAATCTTTATCCTTCAACTAAGTCTGTATGAGCCGCCCACGTTGTTTTTGATTATCTGAAGACATCAACTACATTTGTTATTTTCCTCATATTTGCCTTAGGCTGGCTATTACTGAGGTAATATATGACAAGGGTCTTTGGACTACCTGCCGCTGGAACCTAAATTTATTTTGTTCATCTTCAGTTTTCCATATTTTTGTGGTTTTAAATTAATTTTGGTGGATATAACTACGTGGTATGGTCAAAAATATTTTTTTGCCTTGATATTCGCGCAACACATATTTGCAATCTTGAGGGTTCGATTCTGGCCCGAGAATTTTTTTCCCAGTTTTTGGAATTTCTTAAGTGTGTAGTCCGCCAGCCTACACGATGCCGTGGTAAACTAAGGCCTAAACCCACTTCCCTGTAGTGTGACGTTTATAGGCTGCTGATGATGTTTTTGCCCTGGAAGATATTAACTAAAACTTAAAATAATATGTTATTATTTTTAGCACCTGAAAAACGAGAAAAACGCGACACTGAAAACCCAACGCGGGATGAGAAACAACTGCTGTTATTGCAACCTCGCCAGGTAAAATTGTTTTAAACGTATCTAACGACTAATTGAAATGATTTGTTTAATTCGATTGTATATCAGATACAATCAATTCTAAAGGTCGTGATTCGATATCTTTTAAGTGATAGTCAATTAAAAGTCCCGATATTTAATAACTCATCAAAATACCGGCATGTCGTACACTTTAAATGTCTGTGGGCTTTAATTTAATGTCAAATAGCGATCACAATGTCGTGATACTTTTTTAATCGTAAACAAGTTAATTGCCAGAGGAATCAAGGGCTGGACAACACGCCGAACCACTTTAAAAGGATACTTAAAAATCAGCACAATGTAATTTAAGAGGTCCATAAATGTTGCATCGACTATAAAATTTACAAAGCTGGTTTTCAATCATGGGTGTAAAATATGACTTTTGTTTTATGATACTTATTATTGCAGCAAACAGATGAGATTGCGTTTGGTTCGGAATGCGAAACAACCATGGGTAAAAAAGGCACATGCAAAAGTTTTAGAGATTGTTATCCTCTGTTTAAAGTAGCGGATATATCTGGTTTAGATGGATGGGTGATGGGACATTATGATACATGCAGCTATATCAGCGGGGATAGTATAGAGGTATGTGCCTTATGATTTCATTCAGATGTATCATATTGACAAGCCAGACTTATAATCAAGGGATGATTGCACCGAGACTATAAAAACTTTTTATCAAGAATGGAATAGTCGTTTCGTGAAGTGAATTACTGGAACGTAGCTATCTTTTTTGCAGGTATATGGCGTATGCTGCACAGAACCTGTTGGCACGCCGCCACAACAAGAACCTGATGTCCAACGACTAGGTATTTTACCTCAACCAGTACCACCCCAATTTGCGTCATCACAAATTGCCGGGTATGTAATTCAATTTAAATGTTTTTGAGACTTTTTCGCAAATGTGGCAATTCTTTTATGACTTCTGTTTGAATAGTTTGTCGAGCCGTGTATCAGCGATCTCGTCACAGTGGACTTACAATAATGAAAACACTCGTCAGTTCCCCGCGCAATGGCCACCAACTATTCCGCCACTGCCAACGCACCCACCTGACCACACTGCACCCACACACCCTCCATCATTAGGTAACATTCGATGTTCTGATAGATAAATCTAATACAGAATAGTATGTTATTTTGATACCGCTATTTATATTTTTGTAATATTTAGTCGCAGGTGTGACTAAACCTCCGAGTGCAACAACAAAACCACCTAGTACCACCAGGCCCACAACAAAACAGGTAAAATTTATTGCACTTGTATGTCTCCTGTAAATTATATCTCGAAAAGGATTTTAGATCTTTTTAAAAAAGAGCAGGCCAGTTCCACTGCGCGTGCTACTATTATTTGGGCGATTTCTAAAATACCCTGAAGAATCAATCACATGTTTAGAAGTAAAACCAAGCGCACAACGATCAATACTTTTAGTCATTATTAAAATTAAGCCCAATTTAAGCTAGCGGAAACGTCCTATTTGCATCGCGTAGAGCAAAAGCCGGTTGTCAAACAAGGTTTCAAGATTTTGTTCCTCACACCTGGGCAATTGTTTGTTTTGTGTTAAAAAACAAAATGGAAATTTCGTTCATACAACAAAGTGCCTCTCGTTTTCTCACCCTGCCGAGGCCTCTGCATCGAGCCGATGTATGTACATATGAATGTGTGATTGGAAACACAATACAATAGAGCCAATGGTAATTTGAACTTTTGATATGTCAAAACAAATGTGAGCTTAACCATGCTATTTATAGACCTGGCCACCAGCGTTTCCAACTCAGCCAAGCAAACCGGTCAAGCCATCCCAACCAGCAGTTGTTAGCGGAGCTTGTGGGATCAAAAATGGAGCTACGGTACGTTTACACTATAAGGAATCGTTGATATATAGGTATTTGTATTTCAATAACATTAAGAAGCGGTAACCGATCGCCTGTTATCCATTGCGCACAAACACCGTGATTTCATTGCTTTTTTTGTTCTTGTTTGATGGTAAGTAAAGGTTTAAAAAAATAGGGCTACAGACACTACTACAAAGAGAAGTAGAACAAACTTTAATATTTACATTCTTCTTCTTTTTCTTCTTCATCAACCCATATACGCCCACTGCTGAGCACGGGTCTCCTCTACCATTGAGAGGGTTTAGGCCATAGTCCACCACGCTGGCCTAGTGCGGGTTGGCGGACTACACACCTAAGAAATTCCTAAGAACTCTTCCTGTGCAGGTTTTATTACGATGTTTTCCTTCACCGTTAAAGCAAGTGATAATTCAATGTGAATACACACATAACTTCGAGAAGTCAGAGGTGTGTGCCTGGGGTTCGAACCCGCGACCGCCGAGATTCTCGACCGCGCACCCAAACCTCGAGGCTATCACTGCTTCAATTTACATTGCTATTACTATATCTGTTGACCGCATAGCATGAAAAAATTTACTATTTGACTAAAGAAATAACTTATAATTATAACATAAGCCTACGTGTATATAATTATATCCACGTTGAATACTTCTTAACAACTGGTAGTAACTTCCTTAAAATAAACCAGATCCCGACTATCAATGGTTGCATATTTTTTTTTAGCTTTGGTATGTCACCTTTCAATCCACTGTTGTGATCTTTAAGTACTTGTTGCTGTCGTAAAGGTTAGTTTTAAGTGTTTTTTTTTTGTTTCTTGTTGAAATTTGTGAGTCAGATTATGTTATCATATCCGATTTACTATGTCAATGTGAGCCACAAGAAGACCATTGCTTAAAAAAGAACTGAATCTACCAGTCAAAAGTCGCAATGATATATTTTCAGAAAACAAAAGTTTAATATTATTTTCTGTTTCCAGACTTATGGAACCCAGGACGAAAATCGTATTGTAGGCGGTCACAATGCCGATTTGAACGAGTGGCCGTGGATCGTAGCCTTGTTCAATGGAGGCCGCCAGTTCTGCGGAGGTTCTCTTATTGACGACAGACACGTGCTATCTGCAGCGCATTGTGTAGCACAGTAAGCAATATTTTTCATTTATTTTTATCAATCCCTTTACTCTTCATCGCAGCCATCGGACCTCTAAATCTTAAGATGTCACTCTTGAGTTATCTCCATATAGTGAATATAGCGTAGGCCTAGTAAAGGTTCGTGCGCTAAAGTTTTTAAATAAATCGTGTTATAGCAGTATTTTACTAGAATAAATAGAAAATCTTTATTTAATTTCCTTTGCAACTAGAACTACTATAGTCATAACCACAGAGCGAGTTTGCAAAAACTGATATGTGTGAACTTCTATTAAAATCCTTGTATTCATGCGCTATCTTTGCCTACTTGGTAAGATTAAAGGAAGGAAAAAAATTTAGTACTTTATTTAATTCTTAATTGTTAACCCATAAGTGTAAATCTCAATTTAAATAATAACGTCAAAGGAAATATACTAAACATGTCACCTAATACTAAACAAATTTTCGTAGCATGACATCGTGGGATGTAGCCCGTTTAACTGCCAGACTTGGAGACTACAACATTCATCAGAGCACTGAAACCCAGCACATGGAGAGAAAGATCAAACGAGTAGTGAGACATCGAGGTTTCGACATGCGCACTCTGGTAAAATAAAATATTAGATTAGATAAATTTCTATAAAATATTATAGTACTTTTACATATTATTATTTGTATAAGTTAGATTTTGAAGTGATGTATTGTGTAAGTGTAGGTAGTAGGCACCTATGACCTCTAATGCTTATGAAATTGAAACATGATCTGTGGCTCATATAGTCACGTACAGGAAAATCTATTAGATCCCCACATTAGGACTTAAGTTTATTTGACTCACAATTATTGCTTACTTACATATTTCCAGTACAACGACGTGGCTGTTCTTACTCTGGATCAACCTATAACCTTTACCAAGAACATTCGACCCGTTTGTCTGGCGAGTGGAGGTCGTGCTTACGCTGGTCAGACAGCTACAGTCATCGGATGGGGCAGCTTGCGAGAAAGTAAATATTTATGACTACTTTTTACCTGATGACACATTAAAAAGAAATATACCGAACGTGTACAAGAATTGCTGGATGCAGGCCGCTTCCGATAGAACACTTTGAAAGTCTCTGGGGGAGGCCTAGGTCCAACAGTGGACGTCCTTTGGTGATGATGATGAAGATGATCCAAAAATTGTACAAGAAATGAGACAAAAATCTGATGACCCCATGATGTATTTTACAGTTCCACGGTCCATAGACTTTAGCAATTCATATACTTATTCTTTCTAAACATTTGGTATGACAATTCTTCATCAACCCATATACGCCCACTGCTGAGCACGGGTCTCCTCTACCATTGAGAGGGTTTAGGCCATAGTCCGCCACGCTGGCCTAGTGCGGGTTGGCGGACTACACACCTAAGAAATTCCTAAGAACTTTTAGGTGTGCAGGTTTCATCACGATGTTTTCCTTCACAGTTAAAGCTAGTGATAATTCAATTTGAATACACACATAACTTCGAAAAGTCAGAGGTGTGTGCCTGGGGTTCGAACCCGCGATCGCCGAGATTCTCGACCGCGCGCCTAAACCTCGAGGCCATCACTGCTTTTTTTTTAATTTTTACAATTCTATAGTACTAAAATTTTAAATTATCCCCAGGTGGTCCCCAACCTTCAGTTCTTCAAGAAGTGTCTATACCAGTGTGGTCTAATGCCGAATGTCGTCTGAAATATGGAGCGGCAGCTCCGGGCGGTATCGTTGAATCAATGATATGCGCCGGCAAAGCCAGCATGGATTCTTGCAGTGTACGTATATTTTTATTGTATTACATCTTTAAATACGTTCATTAATGTATTGGTTAGGACTCAGTCCATTTGACTAGTGTTATACGATAGCGTTTCTCTTTATCGTTTTTACAACATTTAAATCAACCAATGAGTTTTAATTTTTAAAATGAAAGTTGTGCTTTAAGATCGAGCAAGTGATCACCATGTTGGTCTAATTCGTTTTAGCAAGTGGAAAACAAAATAGCTGATAAAGTAATAATTTTACAGGGTGATAGTGGCGGTCCATTGATGGTAAAGGAAGGAGGAGTTTGGAACCAAGTGGGTATCGTCTCGTGGGGTATCGGGTGCGGCAAGGGCCAGTACCCCGGAGTCTACACTCGAGTCACTTCGTTCCTGCCGTGGATCCAGAAAAACTCAGCCTAAAATAGCTGCCAACGGGAAGGGGAAAAAGGTCGAAATAATTTTAAAAATTAATTAATAAATTTAATGGCTGTAATACAATTACGTTGAGAAAGCCAACCTTGAATCTTGCCTTTCTCAATTAATTGAAATATTTATCATAATTATGTGAAAATTGTGCCAATGTAATTAAGGTTCTAAATTAAAATGTATGTCACTTTTACGCAATGTTTTTATTATTTATAAATTCCTGTATACGTTTATGTTACAAATATAAATAAAATGAACACAAATTATTACAATTAAATTATATCATGATCTACCATAAAATCCATAGCCTTACATTCACTCCACATAATTGCATACACACGACAATTCAAAAATAATTTCATATGTATCACATTAAATTGACTAATATAGGCGCTACTAGTGCGCATTAGGAGAAGAGTTCACATGTCGAAATTAGACACGTGTAATTGTTGCAATATGTTGCGAGCTGAAACAATAAAATATATTTTTTAAAAGCATCTATTTGGTATATATTTTTAAAAAGCTTTTATTTTTTTAACAAATAAGTTACAAATATCAATATGTATAGCGGTCTTCTCCTTCAACAGCGTAATGTGTATATGAGGAAAACGGAAAAGGGCGATATTGAGTGTGTTTATTAATTATACTATATATATATGCAAAAA
The DNA here is from genome assembly GCA_030295005.1 of Cephonodes hylas. Classification (NCBI taxonomy): domain Eukaryota; kingdom Metazoa; phylum Arthropoda; class Insecta; order Lepidoptera; family Sphingidae; genus Cephonodes; species Cephonodes hylas. The sequence goes on along the minus strand of AP025362.1, from coordinate 8,616,957 downwards.
CGTACTATATAAATTCACATGCAAGAAATAAATCAATTCATAATCCGAGCACAATAAAAATCTACAACAAGCTTTGATCTTTATCTATTCGATTTATAACCAGACAAAAAACGACGAATGATTTAAGTCAAAGTGCACGAAAAAAAGAGTTTTCAAGTAAAATAAGAACACATTTTATGTAAAAAAAAAAGTGGAATTCGCTGTACAAGCAGAAAAAGATATGTGTGTAATCAACAAACAACTGACCATAAAAATTTATTACGCATACGACACATAAATCTTGTTTTTTTGCTAATGATTTCTACCTATCAATGATTTTGACTGTATATATATTTGCCAAGGATGATCCTCCTACCTTGAAAATATCCAGTATCGTGTAGATCAACCGGTGTGGGCACGAAGGGCGGCTGCGCGTTGAGCTGGTTGTCCCAGTGTATGTTCCTGAAGAGCGGCATGCAGCGCACGCGCGCGGCGGCCGGCCGCTCCGCCGGCTCCATCGTCAGCAGCGACTCGATCGCGCCCACCGCCTCCGCAGACAGCGCCTCCTCGTCCTCGGGCCATTCTATATCTAAAATACCAACATATGCCAAATTTACTTATTCAAGCAGTGATGACCTCGAGGTTCAGGCGCACGGTCGAGAATCTCGGCGGTTGCGGGTTCGAACCCCAGGCACACACCTCTGACTTTACGAAGTTATGTGTGTATTCGCAATGAATTATCACTTGCTTTAACGGTGAAGGAAAATATCGTGATGAAACCTACATACCTAAAAGTTCTTAAGAATTTCTTAGGTGTGTAGTCCGCCAACCCGCAATAGCCCAGCGTGGTGGACTATGGCCTAAAACCCTCTCAATGGTAGACGAGACCCATGCCCAGGAGTGAGACGTATATGGGTTGACGTTGATGATGACTGATGGTAATATACCCATCCACCGAATGGTCAATACTAGATATTCAATTTTAGTAGGATACAATTCATCCATCAGTCAATTGAGATCCACTGCTGGATAAAAGCCTCCCCCAATGACCTCCACCGGGAAAGGTCGGAAGCCGCATGCAGCCAGCGACGTCCCGCGACCTTGACAAGGTCGTCGGACCACCTTATCGGAGGACGTCCCACGCTACGCTTTCCAGTACGTGGCCTCCACTGGAGAACTTTTTGCCCCACCGGCCGAGATACAATATGTTGAATAAACATATATTGGCACGCTTTCACAACTGCTCGTAGCTGTTACCTTACGCAAATAATTTTAGAGATTCCATTTCATTAATAAAAATGTTCTTTAATTCAGAGAATTAATAATTGTTAGATTTATCTATTAAAACATGTTGATGTGTTAAGACTTCAATAAAATATTATAACTCACTTCTGGATAATATATTGTTGAATACTGCATGAGGTGTTTCATCGTTAAATGGTGGAACTCCCGTCATGAATTCATACAAACACACGCCCAGAGCCCACCAGTCCACGGGAGGACCATGACCTTGCCTATAAATGAAGAAAAGCAAATAAAAATAAATAACCTTCTTAACAAAATTATGCACATAACGAATTACTATCATATTATATGGTTTCCATCTAATTACAATTTTATTGTCATTAAAAATGATTTCTTAGTAAACAGAAACATAAAATACACACATACGCACATTTCCAGACTCTAGGCTACCACTACAGTTTTTTAATAGAAAAATTTAATAGCACGTTATTCGATCCTATTAAAAATAGTGCATAAATAATATTAGACTACACAACTCACCTTAACAATAATTCAGGTGCCAAATAATCAGGTGTTCCTAGGATCGTTTGATCTGACACTTGATTTCCTCTTCTTACGCTTTTGGGGGTTCGGTACGGAGTGTGCGCCGTAGCCAAAGGGGTCTTACACAATTCCGTCGGAGATCTACTGCCTTCACCCTATAATCATTGTAAAAATCAACTTATTTTTGATTATTTATATTTACATAGAAATGCAATACATGCAGTACGAGTAATCGAAAGTCCTAAGTAATAAAAATACGAGTTTGTAACTAAATAATAAACATTAACAATTCTAATAAAATACTACATTCAATGTAAAAAAATGCCATGCGAAATTTAATAATTAAATGCATAACTTACTTTACTCAGTCTTCGTGTAGGAAATATCTCTAGGCTATTAGAAATATGTTTGCTAAAAACTATAGACTTCTCTTGTAAACTTGATGATGTCTGTTCATCTTTAGGCAGGTTGAACCTGGTCTCTTTTAACCTCTTTTTTGATTCTTGCGATTTATTATTGGACACTGGTGTTGAGAAAATTACGCCCACATTGAAATGATGACTGTCATTCTGTGATACCCATCTGTAGCAAACAATTTCGCTATTAAATTTACATGCGACATTAAAAAAGCGCAATTATTAATCAAGCGAAAAAATCTTGCACAGGCCAAAAACTTTAAGTAATGTGCCAAGTGATATTAAGCAATGTTAAAAAGTTATTGTCTACAATTACATAATACATAATTAATGGCAGCTAGTTCAACCGGTATCATGAAAGGTTAAAATGTTACATATTATTACATGTGCCATATTAAACAATTTGCGCGTGCAAAATACACCTTGCTTAGTGTTCCAATAATATCAGCTCAAGGGTGTGTAATTTGATTTTTTTAGAAATAGACAAAAATAGTCTGATCGATTTACTTTATTTATGTGTAATAATTTTCTTGTTTAACTAAGTCTTTGGTGCTTTACAGTCTATACTAATGAAGGTAAGGCACATAATAAATTCTTAATAGTTTTCAAATCCTAAATGCTTAGTCTATTAACAAATGTCATACACCACCTTTTCTTTAAAACGCCTTTCAAGGGATTTTTGCGCCGATCTGGTGTAGGATGAATAGACATCCGCTTTGGTGTATTTTGACTTAATTCTAATGCCATAATTTCTTGAGTGAGTCCACTGTGATTATCTTTTGAATCTAGTAAACTGGTTACACCCGTTGGCGTATCTCCATCGCAGTCTAAAATGCGTTTTCGCTTTTTAGCTCTAAAACTGTGAAGATTATAACTTTACAACTTGTTTACTTAATAAAAAAATGAAAATCATACTTTTATAAATTTTAAATGCTTAACATTGATTCTAATATTTTTAAAACAATTTATTAGTACTGACTGAATGCACAAGGAAGATCTTGATTTTCAAATTACCTAGGGATCCTCTTTAATGACTGTCCTCTGCATAATGGTGAAGTGGATTGATCATGTTGTGAATCTGATAACAGTGCAGATTCCGTTACAGAAGATCCAGTGTTGTCACTTAAATCAGTGGATTTGCTGCTTCTTGAATTTTTGGAGCTCTCACATGTGTGATAGGAGCCAAGTGATTCTGAACCAGAATCATGAAACTAAAATTCAATTTATTATTATTTTTAATGGTTATTTTTCAATACAATCAGAAGAAAGTCTACTATTTTTTATTCATTTTCTTATTCATAAGGATGTACTTACATTATCTTCTAAATTAATGCTCTCAGCACTCATAAATGGATGAATTCCAGACATCTGTGAGTGCTCTAGAATTGGTGAATTCTCTAAAGCATCAACTCCACCAAACAAACCTTTCATTTTAGCTGTAATAAATATCATGATGTGATCATATGATTTGATATAAAAGGGGGTATTATTAAAAAACAAATGAACATAAAACATTTCTTGGATTTAAAATAAAATACTATAAGTTAGTTTTGCTGAGAGATTAATACTATTTTTTTAATTAAAACAGTGGGTTCATACTAGTCTGTTTAAGTTCATCAAGAAGATTCTCACAAGTTTCTCCGGATACAGCTGAATTTTGCAAACTATCTCCACCTCCAGAGCCAAATGATAAGTGTGAAGTTAGTGACAGTAGTTGACCAGGTGTTCTCATGGTCAGGCTAGGAGTGCAGTTCACAAAGTCTGATATTTCTAAATCTGCAAACATTAATAAATATATTAATGAGATTAAAAATATATACTTGAAGTTTGTGATATGCACAAACATATTTATATTTACCTCTATGTATTTCAATCTTAGACAATCCAAAATCAGTGAGCTTCACATGTCCTGTTTTTGATATCAACATGTTGTCTGGCTTGAGGTCTCTGTGAACTATGTTATGTTTATGTAAATAGTCTAGGGCTAGAGTGACTTCAGCAATATAAAATACAGCCATTGATTCCTCAAGAAACCCATAAACTCCTAGTAATGATTTCATATCTCCTCCAACCATGTACTCCATTACCTGAAATTGTAGGACAACTAATTAATAAATTAAATTATTTTAAGGTGAAAAAAAAACAAACAACTGTTCCACAATTAATGTGTTAAAGCTTTGTAGAAAAATTATGTCTTGCAAATGAGAATAGTCTGTACTTAAAAACATATGTATAAAATTATTATACACAAATATTTTAAAACACGAAGTGAATAATTTAGCAGGTACCATTGCCTGTGTTGAAGGTCTGATATTATTGATAAATGGCAGTTTAGTAGACTTAATTATGAAACCAAATTAAATCTAAATTTGTAGACAAAACATTCAATATTTTAAATACCATTACTATAAAACAATTTTTACAACAATCAAAATCTCTATACCATTTTTATTACTAGTCATGAAATTCCCAAAAAAAGATATGTTTACCTATTGTTACTGGTGACCATTACATATTTAAATCTACTTTTAGTTCAACCACATGGATAATAATTATTAGTATTTCATTCTATTAATTGTGTCCTTGTGTATAGTGCTAACTATTCCGTATATTTCGCATTACAGAGAAATTAAATTGCACTTACCAAATAAACAGATGATGTAGACTGCAGAGAGTAAAATAAGTGCACACAGAAAGGACTTCTCGACAATGCTAAAGCATTACGCTCAGTCACTACTTGGGCTACCATATTTTTATTTATCATATCAGACTTTTTCATTACTTTTATAGCATACATTTGCTCCTTGTTGTTCTTTTTGTGTGCAAGGAATACTTTTCCAAAAGCACCCCGACTAATGGGTTTTATTATAGTAAAATCATTAATGTCTGGAGCCTGAAATCATGAAACATGTAACCGGTAAATCATAAACCTATATGCAAAATAAACTTATAAAAAAAAACATTACAAATCTGTACCTTTGTTACTACATTTTCGTTTATCGCATTGATTTTTTCTAATATAGTATGACAAGTAGGGTCATCTTCTGCCTTTGAATCGTTAGTAGCCATTATAACTATGTAAATATATGCGTAAAACAAATGTAACATCACTTCAAGGCATTTTTATCACTTGCTATTTTTAATAAATTCAAACACAACGAAAATTTTTCATTCGCAAATGACAGTTAGACCGGCCACATACATTCGGAATTCCGTTTCGGAATTCCGATTCAAAATATCGATTCGGAATTCCGTTAATATATCACACACATACGTTTATTTCTGTTCGGAATAACACGGCTAAGTTGAGCGACGCTAAAACTTGAGTTCAGACATTTGGCATTATGTTCTTCCGAATTTAGTACCACTATTCATACGGAATTCCGAATCAGATTAAATTTCGAACGGAAAAAAACCGTATGTATGTGGCTGGTTCATAGATGTTGTATGGATTTAATGCGTTCGATATTACGAATCGATATTTCGAATCGAAATTCCGAAACGGAATTCCGAATGTATGTGGCCGGCCTTACAATTTCACGAGCACAGATAGTCAACTTCAATAAACAAAACGCGAGTAGAGAGTAAACGATTCATAGGCTAAAATAGACATAAATGCGTAATGGGAAAATGGAATTGACTGAGATCAATACCTATGTCTGTAATAAAATACGATTGCAAATGAGTAAATAAAAAATTGTGCGTGCAATAAGTAAAAATATATGTAATAAATTATTAAAATATTTTTTTAATTAATCATCACTTCTACAAGACGTCACACATTCACTAAATGCTTCGACAACTGCAGAACACATTAATGGTTGGCGAGGATTATCTTCGTAACACTGAATAATCTGCAAACATGTATATTAGGATAAGTAAAATGTATAAAATTTAATAATATACCGTAGTTTGCCTCAGCAAAATGATACTCGAGTCAGTTACAGAAACACATACAGAACACTGCTGATCATGTGATTCGCTAAGGCGTATGGATCAATATATAAAATTTACAATACAGAACCTATCTAAAATTATTAATATTGCACGCACAATTATGGATAAAAATCGTATCAATACCTTAGCTCTCCAATCAAAACATGGCTTGACTTTTTGTATCCTTTTATTAGCTAATTTAGGTGTTTCAAATATTTTATTGGTACTTTTAATTTTTTCATCGTATTCTGCTTCAACAATTTGATTAATTAAAATATGTTCTTTCTTCAGATGTTCAATCCTTTGCGACCAATAATTAAGATCGTCTTCAACATTGGAATCTTCCTTTAGAACCTTATTATTTCCTTTAAAGATTATTTCATCACCATGATCCTGAAATTTTTGTTATGAAGTAAGTATACTTAAGAATTCGAATGATCACAATCTTTACAAATCTTGTTAAATATCTTTTACTACCGGTGTCAAATTTTCAAACTCAATCACATTGTCGTCTTGAATGGAATTATGGACTGCCAACGCTGAATTTAATGCAAACGTATTATCAAAACTAATACGACGAGTATCTTTGCTTGTAAATAATCCCATTCCAAATTATATTATTAGCAACATTCTGATAAGTTTGAAATAAAAGATAAGAAAATATTGTGAAATGCAATATTTTATATGTAATTGCAAGGAATATAGATGTCAAAATAAAATTTAAAAGAAACATTTACTAAAAAGATTTTATTCAGTTCACTTACGTAAGGTACATAAGGCGATGAATAAGTTTTCGTATGCTTCAAACAAACTGTAATCTTCAATTTCTTTCTTGGGTAAGCCAAATAACAGTGGGCACAGTTCTTAACACACCTATGGCCAAAAGCAGAGTATGGGTAATAAACCGCGGTAATTCACAAAGTCCTGATATTGATTTCTGGTTCGATCGAAGTGTTATTGGGCTTTTCCATTAGGAAATTCACAGAGCAGCACAGAGTCTTTAATTTGTGTCGGAAAAACGGTGACAGCCTTGTGCATTGGAAAAACACAAGTGGCTAAATAAATGCAGTAATGCATCTTGCCTACTTCTTGTATTCCATTTAAAAAGATATTTATTGTAGGTACATTAGGTATTACTTTTATAAGATAGAAACAATCCAAGGATTCATTCCAGCTTAATTGTTAGAAAATGAAATCTCCTAAATAGTTCAGAATAAGGAACCATTTTCTTAGGACTTAGCTGTAAGTAGTCTGAGGTCTGAGAATAGCACCGGACTATGTAACACCTGTGATAATCATTATAGGTAATAATCGATCTATAGACCAAAAAATGTTTGAAATAGTCAGTGATAATTTAAATGCATACCGGTAAGAAGTACGAAGCTATCAATTGAAAGAAAAAAAAACGTCAGTGATGAATCTGTGGTAGGGATGATCGATATTCAAAAAACATCGATGTTGACATCGATGTCGTAATCGAAAGCTCAACATCGATGTTCGATATTTATCGAAAACCGAACATCGATGTTGGATCAAACTGAAGGAAAAGTAATTTTGATAAAGAAGAACCTTTTAATCGGTTTCTTTGTTGATAATGAGTAGAGCCAGCTTTTGAAAACAGTGTTTCGGATGGCGTTGATGTCATGATAGTACTCAAATATTTCACCGCTATTTTTTTTAATTTCGGGTAAGTGGAACCGATGACATTATTCCAAACTTGGAGAGGATCATGTTTAAGATCAGACACTGGATTTTTCAAAAAGTAAATCAACTCTGAAGACATTTCGTGATCACTAGAAAAAGACGTAGAGTTTTGTCATTTACAAGTTTATAATGTTCGCTCCACAAATTAAATTCTTCTGTTGGATCTGGCGAACGACTAATAACTTCTTCAATTACTTCTGTTTCCTTCTTAGTATTTAGTAATTCTTTGACATATTTAATTGCTTTCGAACATGCTATGGGATCTTGAAAGTGAATATTTTTAAATCTTGGATCAAGCAAGCGTTCAGAATGAAAAAACTTGATTTGTGGATGCGTTCATAGAAGACATAATTTTGTTTCCTAAGTTGCATTGGTTTGGATGTGCGTGTCGTGCGTGAGGTGAGGCCGTAAGTTAACATCGATGATCGATTCCGTTAACATCGATGTTGCGATATTTTTCGTATGGTAACATCGATATTAAAACATCGATGTTTTTGCTTTCAATATCGATGATCATCGAACATCGATGTTCATCGAGCATCCCTAATCTGTGGATATTGACATCTGTGTTGTCAAAGTCAACACTAAACCACATCAAACATTCGCAGTTTTAAAGATCATATTAATCTAGGGCTAACATTCAGATTTAATTCTGCAATTTTTATGAAATTAAAACTCTTTTACAAATTCGAAGTAAAGAAAAGGTCAATGTTCATACTTTGCGAGCAATTGCAGCGTCAAGGTGCTTACAAATCTAGAATTAATATTTTCCTACTAAGAAGTGGAATTGTTAATAAACATGTCTCTCTACGACGATGTCGATACTATAAAAGCTAGGACTGAGAAAGTAGCTGGATGGTCTTCGGGCATTAAATTGCTACAGTCACAGCTACAACTCAAGAAAGCGGCAGTAACACAACCTAAAAGAGAGGCTTTGCGGCGCACTACTCAGGTACTAATTATATCGTTGTTTTTATTTTATTAATAAATGTTAATTGTTTACCAATTATTTCTTAGGGTATTTTATAATCTAATTTTCGATATTTTTAATCCTTCAATTCTATTTAAACCATTAGAGATTGCTTATATTTAAAAAAATCTTTCTCAATGTCAAAATTTTGTAATATTTCATAATTTTTCGTCTTCAATAATTATTTCTATTTTCTTTATAATTCTCTGTTGTAGGTTTTAACACCAGTGATAGACCTGAAAAGTAAACAAAAAGATGACGATGAATCAAATTCTAACAGTCCAAAAAGACAACCAAAAACACTAACTGCATCATTAAATGTTCGAGATTTTGACTGGAATGTTGCTAATGAATATGATCCAATGTGGCCAAATGATTATGAAAAAGTTGCTAAAGGTATTTTTTCAATTTAGTCTCTATAGGAATGAATAAATTGCTAGTGCGCAGCTTAAGATGTATGGTAAGCCTTGGATTGCTACTGGTTGATGATTATCAAAATATAGTTTTATGTTGAAATTATGTCATGAGAATACATATTGTTAAAAGTTGTAATTTTTCATAATGAAAGTGGAAACCTTGGTATTTTACAGAAATGCAAGCTAAAAGACTGCAACTGGATGGCAATGATAGAAATGATAGATCAGAAAGAAAACGTAAGAGCAGATTTGGTGATGATGAAGATATTATTCCAGAAAAAACACTTGTGCCTATGGTTTGTAATTGAATTAAGTTAAATAAGGATTTTAACTGAGTTTTACTGCATTCAGCTTGAATGATCATAAATGTTCTATTGCTTTTACTATTTTAAAGTTACTTGTGTTAACTTACCAATAATTATAATCAACCATGATTGGTAAAATTTTAAATTTACAAACTATCCACAAGTCTTCTTTTACTTTAGTTACAATTTAAACAATATTAGGATTTTACCATTGCTACCAAGTCATATGAGAAAAAACATACCTAGATTGTATTTATTAGAGATGAAACGGATATCTGGTAACTATCCGGTATCCGGCCTATCCGGCCTTGTTTTCACTATCCGGCCGGATACCGGATAGTACCTCAGTATCCGGCCGGATACCGGATAGTAATATTAAAAAAAATCGCATTATTTTACACGAGGAAAATGATACCACATTACGTTATGGGCACGGTTTATTTTAATAATCACAGCTTAATTAACATTCAAGATTCACAAGTGGCAAATTGTGGTGAATGAATACCAAACTTTCGGCATTTGTTGGTAAGAGGCGACTCCGTTTGGCTTCGTATACTAGACCAGCTTCGGAAAATAGCCTTTCGCTGTAAACGCTACTGCCAGGTGCTGAAAGGTAAATTCTAGCAAACCTTGACAACTGTGGGTACTGATTTAAGTTAGACGACCACCAAATGTATGGGTCGTGATTGCGATTTATTCGAGGTGTCTTTAAGAAAAAGTTAATCTCGTTATCAATTGGATTTTGTTTTACTTGATCGCGACATTCACTATTATCTTCCTTTGCCACTTCATTGAAACAATCCCATGCTCTCATACGACCTAAGCCTGGAGTTCTTTGTGCAGTCTCGTTTTTGTCTTAATACTTCTTCAATGCAGAAACATGCGGAATCACCTCGGATATACAGGAAAGGCCAGAACTTGTAATTTTGGTGATTTTTTCAAATAGTTTTAAAAAATTTATGCACTGCTCCATCAGGCCCCATTGTCGTAATGTCAAATTAGTGAGTGTGTCATGTTCAACGATATAAAGTGAGATAGCCCTTTTTTGTTCCAAAAAATCCCTGGAAATACCGCTAAAAAATCCCATCTCACTTATTTACCACCTAAATCTAGGGGGAAAATCCCTAAGTTGCGAACACTGGCGATCGCCGCTCCCGTGCGAAAACAACCGAAAGCGCCCGAACATTTCTGATCTCCTTCACCGCGCCAATTTCAAATCAAACTGGTCGCGTCATGTCACGCGATGAAGGGCCGAATATCCGGCTGCCGGATATCCGGCGCTCCGGCCTCGTAGCTTGCCGAATATCCGGTATCCGGTATCCGGCCAAACCACTATCCGTTTCATCTCTAGTATTTATACACTAAATGTTAATATAATAACTCACAGTAATACTATTTATTTAAATCATTAAAGCCAATCTCTTTTTAACATCATAAAAACCAATAAAATTTTATGTTCTTATTAATCACTTGCCATATGTTTAACCCGCCATCACTTGCACAGGGTGCTATCAGCACCCCACACATTTCTTAGTAAGATAAAAAGTTATTACTTTTGTGGTTACTCATCTCTGTTAGAGTCAGTACTTTCAAGTTTCTTTGAAGAACATTAAGGTAACTTGAGGATACTGAGACAAGTGAATATGTAACCACAGAAATTATAACTCACTTTTCGGTTAAAAATGAGGAAAAAATCTCGTCAAATCGCGCGAGTGATGGCGAGTTAAAAATGATGAATTCCTTTATTTGTGCTCTTAATTTGTTTCTAAAAAGCTAGAAAAATCTATTTAATCAGAATGTTTTTATGAATTTTCCACCTTTGTCCCATTTCAGCAACCAGAAGAAGAAGAGGCTGAAGAGATTGGAAAACGAGCAGCAGGTGTTGCTATTGCTCCTCCCCCTTCCCTAACAGCTGGTTCTATATCACCACCAAAAGCATTATCTCCTTCTTTGCCCATACCTAATGTTAATTCGTCACCTTCTCCTGGATTCTCTCTGGGTGGTTACGGTGCAAGTTCTGTAGCAGCCAAAATTATGGCTAAATATGGATTTAAGGTAAATGGTTTGTTCACTTTAAATTTCCATGTAAGCAATTTTAAAATCTCCACATGTTAATACAGCATCCTTAAAACTGAAAGAACCGAATAAAAAAGTTTTTAATAAATACATATAAATGTAATAATTATTTGAAATTATAGGAAGGTCAAGGTTTGGGTAAGAAAGAACAGGGCATGTCTGTTGCACTGCAAGTCGAGAAAACATCAAAAAGGGGTGGGCGAATCATTCATGAAAAAGATAATAATGTCATGCCACCACCTAGCTTTGCTATGCCATCATTACCCGGCCCAGGTTAGTAATCAAATAGTTTATACATTTTTATCGCTATAAAGTACTGTTTACTAATAATTAAAAAAACTCCTGTTACAGATTCACCAAATGCTTCTTCTAACTCACCTCAACTTTCGAAAAATGAACCCTCAATTACAGAAATTATGAAATCACCAAGTAAAGTAGTATTATTACGGGTGAGTAATTTTCGTAATTACCAGAGAAAACAATCAATTAGCTTCCTATATTAAAAAATGCAAAGTTATTATTAGTCCTATATTAAAGCCAAGGTCGCGGGACGTCGCTGGCTGCAGGAGGCTTCCGACCGTTCCCGGTGGAAGTCATTGGGGGAGGCCTAAGTCCAGCAGTGGACCACTATTGGCTGACAATGATGATGATGATGATTAAAAAGTGTGTGTGTTTCCAAGCATAAATAAATAAATCGATTACTTTGGAAAATTTATTAGACTAATAAAATTACATCTTATTTAACACATGGTTGCTTGTAATAGTATAATCTAATGTTATGAGTAGCAACTACACAGGATGTATACTGACCATGATCGAAAACTAAGGTAGGCAAAAGCTATGGTGATTCCAAACACAGTAACATAAAAAAAGTTGTAACAACCACATACATTTTTTATATTTTCTGTCTTGATTTTTGTCGATGTCATTGTGTTTGTAATTACCGTGGCTATTGCCTGTCTTTGTTTTCGATCACGTTCTGTATACACCTGTATAATATGGGTGAAGTTTTTGTAAAAATGCAGGCTAAGCTACCTAAAACAAGTTAAAAGTGTATATAAGAAAAAATCTGCATCGAGTCACATATAGCAGCCATTGTTATTTTTGGGCATATTTCTCGATGGAGGTTCATGCTAGATCTAAGTAGCTATATTAAGGCAATGGTTCAAACATTCAAATTAGGCAAAGATGTTACATCCAAAAGATCTAAATGCTTTCCTAACATAAAATTTGCTAAACTAGCAACCTGACTTCACAGACGGATTCCGGGAGGACACGTGGCCCATTTTTGCGTCAAGTAGGGCAGTTACACTTAGTTGATGAGATAGGAACCACCCAGATTAATTAAAAATTTTCCACTGCCTTGGCCAGCTTTAAGTATAAGGCATGTGGTTGCTTCAACTTCTTTTCTCTTAATCACTTTCGATGGAGGCGCGCTGTGGAGTGAGTGACCTCTCGAAAACCTTTTTACGACGGCCTGGGCTCTAGACGCTAAATGTGTAATCCAAATACATCGGCTGAACCCGATTGTTATACATCTGTATGGGTTACTTACAATGTTTTACATCTTAAAAATAATAATATATCATGGTTATTCACGTTGCAGAGGCGCACTTTTGGATTAAAAAATTGGTCCTCCAATATGTTCTTGTGTTTGAGGGTTTTTTTTTAATATATGGTCATATGGGTTATATAATTCGCTAATATTTTTAATTTACAGAATATGGTTGGTCCAGGCGATGTTGATGAAGAACTTGAGCCAGAAGTGAAAGATGAGTGTAACACTAAATACGGAGAAGTAGTGAAGGTATTAATATTTGAAATGCCCAATGCGCCGGGAGATGAGGCTGTGAGAATATTTGTGGAATTCAAAAGAATAGAAAGCGCTATAAAAGCAGTAGTAGACTTAAATGGGCGATTTTTTGGTGGGAGGCAAGTGAAAGCAGGTTTTTACGATGTTGAAAAGTTTAGTGCTTTGCAATTGACTGAATAGTGCTGGCTAAAAATAAATATTATTAGAAATAATTTCTATTGTTTTTTCTCTCTACTCCAACTTAAGTTAATAAGACGTTTAAGTATTTCCATAATATCTTAGAAATTATTAAAGGATCCTACTAATACATTACGCTTCTATCGTTTCTAGAAAAATAAGTTATAAAAATAAATCTATAATAAATAACAATAAAGGAACAGTAATTTTACTATTCATCATCATCATCATCACCAGCCATTCACGTCCACTGCTGGACGTAGGCCTCTCCTATGGCACGCCACTGGGTTCGATCTTCAGCCCTCCTCATCCAACCGCTGCCAGCCACCTTACGAATATCATCATCATCATCAGCCAATCTTAGTCCACTGCTGGACATGGCCTCCCCCAATGACGTCCACCTGGATCAGTCGAAGGCTGCCTGCAGCCAGTGACAATATCGTTATATTTATAATAATTTTATTATTATAAAGTTTAAAGGCCAAAAATCAGCACACATGACCGACAATTTAAATGATGTCTTCTGAAGCGGTAGCTCATAATTGGCTATCATTCGTATACATTTTGTAAAATATATGTTTGTTTGCTTTTGATAGCTGTGAGCCACCCAAATAAAATAAATCTTCTTCTTCTTCTTCATCTTCATCAACTCAAATACGCCCACTGCTGAGCACGGGTCTCCTCTACCATTGAGAGGGTTTAGGCCATAGTCCACCACGCTGGCCTAGTGCGGGTTGGCGGACATAAATAAATATTCACTTTAAATATCCCAACTCAGATTAGTTGTGCCTCGTCCGTCTTTATTTTTTGATCTGAATGTCTTTAGCACTAGTAGAAGTATGACAAAACAAAATGATAGATTTATACCTATTGTATTTACAATAAGTTTTATATACCTAAAGGCAATGAGATAAAAGTTATTGCTCCATGCCTACTAGCTACATACACAATTACTTCAAATTCAAGCCTAGTAAAGAAATAACACAACAATGTCTTTGTATTAAATATCTAGAAAACTGCTTTGTAGTCTTGCGGCTTATATGTGGGACATGCGGTCCTAGATCCCGTATTTGACTGACGGATCGGGGAAATTATTACTGACTGTCCATTAAGAAATTCTAAGAGGCAATATTACGTTTAAAGTGTAAAGTGCATTATATTTTTGTTTGAAGAATTTTACTTTTAGCGCATTATCTAATAACATAACTTCTAAGTATGCACATTAAAATAATGTAACAAAATTGGTCCAATATTCCCATGTTGATATCGGGTTCAAAAACTTTATCAAAATGTGCAGTGATATGGTTTAGCACCGAAGGAATAAATAAGTTCAATAAAGTGTAAAATTGTTAATTGCTCTTAATCGATGTGTAATACGGGATGCTTAGTAATCTGTGCTTTTTCCGACGTCAAATTGACGTTAACGCGATTGACAATTACAAATCACAATTTATGCATTGTTCAATGCCCAATGCTCATTACCTGTCATTAACCGAGTCGAATTTTGACATGGGTAGGGAACACTTTGTGAAATAAAGTTAATATTTTTAATAACATTCAACGAAATATGGTATAGAAGAAAGAAAATAATTGTAAAGTTCAAGTGCTAAACGGTAGAGTTTACATGATATGAATGTTTATAGAATTATAAGAATAGAAATAAGCAAGTTTTTGTATTAAAATGGCATTCTATTCGTGCAATCGGTATAGATTAATAGTACTAATCCTCGTGATTTTAATTGTGTGGCAGTTTATCAGAATATTGCCCAGACAGCCACTGACAGAATTATCTGAGGTAAGTTATCTTGATAAATAAAGTTAGCTGTTATTATATTGTTCTCACGATAATCTAAAGATAGTAAAAATAATTAAATTGAAAATAACAGAAATATTTATGAAATATCTTAATAATATTTGTTTTGTAGAATAGTTACAACCATTTTTATCTACAAGAAAACTTTAATTAAATAGAAAATCTTCACTACTTCAGAAGTTTTAATACTTATAGCCACTAAAACAAAATTAAATGAAAATGTAGAGTAAGAACGAATACTTGCAATTTTATTTATTAAATAATGTTTTACCCTACATTTTTTTATCTCTAGAGCTTTTGCTATTTCTGAAAGTTTTGGTAACATAAGATTCATATACAAATATAACTTGTTATCTTTACATAACAGGTAAATGTTCATCAGATCCATTTAGTAATAATGTTTATTTTCCTTTGCAGTCAGAGTCAGACATTCTGAAGTTGGAGGATGATAGGTACAATAAACATAAGCAGGATAAAATCAAAGTCAGAGTATATTATGAAGCATTATGTCCGGACTCAAAACATTTTTTCATCAAACACTTGGGGCCGGTGACTGAAAAACTATCTGAGTTCCTTGATGTCACATTAGTTCCTTATGGAAAAGCAACAGTGAGTTTTTAAGCGACTTTAAAATCTATTAATGAATACATTTACTTAAGAATAACAAGAAAATAAACTTTATTAATAACATAAGTAATAACCATTTAAGTAACCTTCATTAAGTGCCATGTTCTATTTTCACAATTTTGCATTGACTATTAGATGCAATAGCATCTAATCTAATTTAGCAACGTTGTCATAGTAATTTATTAAACAACAAAAGTTCTAGTTTTCCAATGCTGTGGACATTTATTCCAATTAGGGGCAAAACAATAATATTGTGAGTGTAAATAAAGTTAATAAAATCTATTTCAGACCAAAGAAAACAATGGTAAATATATTTTTACCTGCCAGCATGGGCCAGAGGAGTGCTATGCAAATAAAATTCATTCATGTGCTATAGAGGCTGTGAGTAACATGACAAGTGCTGTGAAGATTACTACATGCATGATCAACAACAATGAGGACTCAGATGAAGCTTTAGCCCGGGTAAAATATTTAATTACTACAGCTAGTTCCAAATAATTGTTTCTGATTGTCACCATAATAATAACTTTATTTTTAAATTATGTAGTTCAGTTGTGCTCTACATTCAAGAGATAATATTGAATTAACACAATAATTGTTTTTCAGTGTTCAAAAGAAATGAGAATAGATGCAGATCCAATTACCAGTTGTGCTAACAGTGACCATGGCTCAGCTTTATTAAAAAAGCATGGAGATGACACACACATGTTAAGTCCAACATTCATACCTACAGTTATAATTAACCAGTCCAAAGGCAATCAGCCTGCTATACTTAAGAATTTTCTTTTAGAAATTTGTAAACTGATTGACATACCACTACCTCCACCATGCTTGTGACGATATATCTTTT
Source organism: Cephonodes hylas (assembly GCA_030295005.1). Lineage (NCBI taxonomy): Eukaryota > Metazoa > Arthropoda > Insecta > Lepidoptera > Sphingidae > Cephonodes > Cephonodes hylas. The sequence continues at coordinate 8,600,087 of AP025362.1, read as the reverse complement.
AAGTACTTTTATGGGGCTTCAAGTAAATAAGGTATAATAAGTAAACATTCAATGATAAAATAATCCATCTGTCTTTACACTTCTACATTCTTTGTTGGTTTTCTAAGAAGTTTCTTTGAGAGGTGCACCTTCCAGAAGTAAAATATTGCCTTACTAATGTTAAATTTGTACACTTGCATTTTTAAAGTTAATTTATATATTTCTAATAAAATACAAATTAAACTACTTTTATCCATATCCAAAGTAGGCTCAAATGTAACTGCTCATAATCTTAAATAAATTTGTAATGTCCTGTTTTAAAAAAAATGTATTATATATAATTTATATCAGTATTTTTAAATGTGATAAAAATAATAATGTCGACATAATTTTTCATTTTTTGAAGCACAGTCTATGAATATTAGGTAGGCCTTTAATATTGTAAATGTTCCCAACATTTATTACTAACAGCAGATTATATTTCTTATTTGATATTTTATTGAATTTCAGATTTGAAAAAGCTTTTATACTGTTTACATCTAATTATATTTTCAAATATTTGTAATGGTATTGGGTAATGATTTATGATCAGTATGAAAGAGGTCAAAGTTATTCCTTTTGATTTATTTTGGTTGTGCTTGCATTTATTTATTTCTATTTTATCTAACTTATAAACATGTATTTTATGTAATCACTTTAATGTTGTATGATTTGTTAGGTAACCAGTAAAAAATAAAGGTTCATTTAATTATTATGTATCTGTAACCACAAGTATTTCTGGTTAAAATACTGATATGAATGATAAATTTGAATAAGTTAAAACATGAACAGTAATTATTTTATTTCAAGTTTTTTCATGGCTCTTTAGAAATAAAACTTGCTTATGGTATACATAAATATTATAATTATTTTGTGTTATAAAAAAAATGAAATGAGGCTTTATCATTGTTAATTTTTTTTTAATATATTTAAAACAGTTTACAATTTTGTAAAAGAATCATTTACGTAATGAGATTTTTTCGGTTGCTGATAAGCATATTTATGCATTAGGAAAAACATATTTGTTGACTTAAAATTTAGCAGAATTACTAAACCTGTGTTCCACTAAGCCGATAAGGCTTAATATAATTGTCATCAGTTAATGTTATTCTGAAGAAATTAATTTATGAAGGAAATAAATTTGGTTACCCAAAAAACATAGATAGGTACATATATTATTTTAAAATTCATCTTCATGCTGCATAACACCTTAACCACTTGACACCCATATTTTAAATATCGAATTGATAAAGTAGCGCACCCCTGCTGCAAGCACAGAAATCTATAATATGTTACGTAGAAATTACTTACGTATATTCAAGGTTCATAGGAAAACCTGCTAAGTAACGTTAAAAAGTTGCATGCGCGAACCTGGTTCGAGCATCACGTCAAGTGGTTAATCCTTATGTATAACATAGGAAATATGTTAAAATTTACAGTGTAACAATAGTTTAAATGTAGTAATAATCATAATACATAATTATTTCTTAATGTTGGGGCAATCTTGTGTTCTCGGTATGACAAATTAAGAGCGACCATTCCGTCATAAAACAACCAGATCCATTTCATAATATAATATTCATTTCTGTGGTGAAAGTATGCGCGGCCTTCTATTTAACAAGGTGACCTACAACCAACCGCCACGAAGGATGTTAATATTTATAATATATATTTTTAGGTAGCTGACAAAATTCTGATAATTAAACCCTCAGTTATTCATGCAGTCCCATATATTTACTTAAATATAGCATAAGAAAGTTTGATTAAAAAATGCTTTCTTGCCACAGTTGGTTTTCTAAATAGACTAATTATTTTATTAATACAGTGAAACCTGGTTAAGTGAGACATCAAGGGACCTGCAATGTCGTTTCACTTATAGAGGTATTCCACTTACCCAGTGTCTCTGATATACAGGTATAAATATTTATTTATACAGACAGACAGATATTTATCTGTCTCATTTACAGAGGGTTCCATTAATAGAGGTGAGAATACTCTACTATAATCTATACCGTTTCTTTTCTTAAACCCTTCCATCTAACCATTGCTGCTACAAAAATTATGAATATCGAGCCTTCGCCCGAAATCTTGTGCCTCTTCTTTAATCATCGGTCCACTTACCGGAACGTTTTTGTACGAAGTTGCTTGATGCATGTTAGCAAACACTGTTCAAGTTCAGGATATTCTGATAAACGTGCACGTTTTAGTTTCCCTTGTCCTTCAGCACATTGTGATTCAATTTTATGTTTACTCTGAATTATTCTACAAAGAGTCGATTTTGGCACATTAAATTCGGCACAAACTTCTTCGCGTGTCTTCCCACTTTCATAAACGGATATTAACTTCAGTTTTTCACGTAATGATAACGATTGTAGCTTTCGTTTTGGCATTTTTCAAATAAACATCTGTATGACAGTAAAGCGAAACTAAAACTGAAGGTAATTGAAGCTCAAAATTTGTACTTACGTACTTGGAATTACGTGTGGAATTAGTGGGTAGAATAAGAATGATTAAACAAACAATGTTATCTCAGTTACAGAGGTTTATGCATATAAAATTTACTCGCTGTCTCAGTTATAGAGGTTACTATGATGATAAATCGAAAGAACAAATCCCAGATATAGAGGCTTACCTCGTCCCACTAACAGAGGTAATTCAGTGCCAAAGTGTTGGGACCTCAGCATGAGTTCCAGTTATGGAGGTTTCTCACTTATCCAGGTCCCACTTAACCAAGTTTCACTGTATATGCTTATCGTATCGCGCTAATGTGCGGCCCATTGCGGGGAACCATTTATCTGCTATGGGTTCTTAAAAATATGTGTTCTATAAAAAGCGTTTTAAAAAAAGTACCTTATATCTCAGTAGGTTTCTTTGTCGTCTATGAGGTATAATGTTGACTGGTCTGTAATTACTATAACTACAGTACAGTGTTATTAATATCACTAAAGGCTTTGTTAAGCTTTGATAAGGATCTACAAAAAAAAAAACAGATAAAGTTTGAGTAGGTTTTAAAGCGGGCGGCCTCCTTTTGCGTTGGGCCTAAAGCAATTACAGTTATTGCTATGTGGTAAATCCTGTTCTGATAAAGTCATGGTATTAAAAATAGTATTAAAAAATCTCATGTTTTATACATCTATATTTTGGCGATGGAATCATGTCCCAGGCGAATCCTGTTTCAAGTAATTACGAAATTATGAGTAATTCCAATAAATTATAACGCATTATATCGTCGTTGATTTTTGCAAGTTTCTTCACAATCATATTTGGCACAGTCCAACGTGCTTTAGGGTCATCTCCAGCCATGGTATTTATAGTAGCTAAATGATAATAACGATAAAACCCTTCTAATTTCAATCTGATAACATTATAGAAGTTAAAAAAAGGCAAGGTCAGACGAACAGCCTTAAATGTGAAATAATTATTCGTTAGGGTTATTATTCCATAATAATAATTTAAACTTAAGTTTTTATCATCTATCAAATCTATAATATTAATTTGAATTGAAATTTGGTTTCAATTAATATAATACATGGTACATAACACAGACTACAACAATACAAAAGTTCTTCTGTAGCTACTGCTAGTGCCACAAGATGGCGTTTTAGTTGCATCAAATGCAGTCGATACTAGTGGCTTGTGTTATATAGGTGATATAATTATAGCAATTAGCATAGATCTATTCAGAGCATTATCTATCGCAGCAAAACAAGCTCGTGTAATGTAATATTTGCGGAATTGAAATCCTCTAGCAGAACTTCACCGCAAAATTGATGACTTAATAGTTTTTTAAAATTAAACCGTCTTGTCAAATCGTGAAAGCGTAACAGACGCTCTTTTATCATATTTAGAAAAATAGTTATAACTTTGAGATTACATTATTGACTGCATTATGTTACTGTTTTCCTTATTCCGCCCGTCTGCAGAGTACAGGGCGATTATATCTGTAATTTCTTTCCAAATTTTATAAAAAAATGCTTAATAAGATGATGGACAACTGTTATAGCAATCCTCAATTTTAAGTCAGGGGTAGTTGCTTTCGAAGGTAAAATTACATTAAAAGCTTTTAAAGTATTGCTTTAATGAATATTCCATGAATTTCAACATGAAATTCTTCTATCAATTCATAACTAATAATACATATAATAATATAGATCTCCACAATTTGAGGCTAAAATACTTTGTATATTGAAACGGATCATTCTTTACTCTTGTATTAAATTTTTATAAATGTTTCTTTTGATAAAAATCTGTATTTAAACGTGAATATTAAATAAGGCAAGGAAATTGAATGTTGTTTTTACTAAGCTTAATGTAAATAATTTAATGTAAAAGAATATTTTTTACTTTTCTGCAATTTTGGTTATGTTCCTGATTTGAACAACATTTTTTACTTTTGTGATTATTTAAAGTATGTTAGTAATGCAGTGTGAGCCCCCTAAAATGTGTAAATCAAAATATTTATGTACCTGTTTCGAGAAAATTTCCAAAGATGCGTTTATGACAGAAGCGTTTCGTGATTTGTTTGAACGTGATAAGTGTAATTTCAAATGGGTCAATTTACTAAAAATCCCGCTTCGATTTTTGTACATAATTAATTGTAGGTTAAATATATGTAAAAAGTAATAAAATAACATTTTGCCAGCAAATACCTATGAATTTTATTTAACATTCAGTCTATAGTTTTAATGTCAGCATTATCAAATTGATCAGAAACACCTAATTTGATGTGACGGATTAAAAAAAAAAAGTTTTAAACGGCTAGAATTCAGTGGTACTTCGAACATACAATTTTAGACATTGACTTAACATAGGTACACATAGCAAAAATTATAATTATAAATTTAAAAGATTGGAAATAGCTATTTAAGACTGCAGTTCACATGAGCTGCCACGACAGTCCTAGAAAATTTCGTTGCTGTTTCAACTCCATTATATTTCCTGTTATCTTCAGTGTCTTTTTTTTGCACCTCGGAAAGTATATTTGACGCCCTTTTCAGTGTCGCAAATGATGAAGAAACCTCCGGTATTCTAACTTGGCACACGTGTGTGTGTGTTACGATCATACTGAGATCTTCTTCTTTCTTAATCTTATGCCCTTGGCTCCTAGGTGAATATCAAGGCACTTTCAGGAAATAATCATCAGTAAAATTTCAGAGGCCGTGATTGCATAGGCAGCGGCGTTGAATTTCGATTTGATTTACGGATCGGACAAAAGCTATTGGTTTTACTACTAGGAAATTTCAATAGTTTCCCTTAGTCTTTAAATGCTTTAAATTCAAAAAAACATTAATAATTTGAATCCAGATGACACTTTTCATAATTATGCCGCATAATCGACGATGTTTTCTATTAATTACATTACATTTATCTCCAAAATATTTTCCTTATTGAATTCAGATTAAATGTAAGTATTCTTAAGATAAGAGAATACGAATAAAAGTCAGACGTTCGTATAATGTTACGTACGGTATAATCAACCGTACACGAAAGTTACACAATGAGTAGGTTTTAATGTTTTTACGGTGAGTCACCATAGAAAGCAAACAAGCCAAACAAGCGACTTCAGTCAATTCAATTTAAAGCCCACTCTGACAACACCAATTTGCCCACGTCTAAATGGCTACCTTTGCTCCGAAAACCATTTCAAACACAACAATAAATCTTCACTGAAATCACGGTCTAATTTCGTAAAAGCCCCGTCTCGCTTTGCTAATTAATATGAATGGCATTTGCATCCGGCTTTTTCTCTCGTACACCATTTCCAACTATTGTTTTGCAAAGATTCTCACAATTTATTCCCGTTCTTCCCCGACTGCACAACGTGAAGGAGGGTTATTGAGAATAATAAAAACATCTGTTTTATTGCTCTCTTCCCAAATTAAAGCTTTTGTACGCCTTCAAAATTAATTGAGAATGTTAATCAAAAGTATGAAATAACTCGTAAATATCTATTCATAGTAGATGTAACTTTTTATTACGAGATGTGCAGTGAGGTTTCCTGTTACGCTAAAAGTACATTTATCCATTTGTCCATACGGATATAAAAGCCAACGGATTAATTGCATAGAAAACAGGTCGTCTGTTTCTGGTGCTATTTCAGTGAGCGCCGGGATATGTATGGACGTAATAAAGCCGCTTACGCACGGTCAACTGAGGTTAGCCTTGATGCGAACGCGTGCCCGCCGTTCGCTTTCCGTCGTCACTCGTTAAGCCAATGCACAAATCTAATGGATTTTTTATGTTGCCGGAAAAAGTACTGACATAGTTAAAATGGAAAATGCACCTTGCCAAAAGGATTTTACTCGTACGTTATAAATCAGTTTTATTTTTATCGTTTTTATCGCTGGTAGTATTAAAGAAATTAACTTCGAAAACTACTGCAGCTTTTCATTTAGTTACAGACACAATTAAACTTATATTATCAGTATAAAATATAAAATCGTTTATTACATTGATACCATATTTATGTGTAGGTAGTGAATCATTTTGTGTTTAGTTTATAGTAAACTTTTAATTTTATATTAATGATATTTAAAGTAAGATGTATGTAAGTGATATATAAATCAATGTGTTACTTAGCAATCTTTAATAATATAAAGATAGAATATTAATATATTTGTTTACTATTGAAGTACGGGAAGAAGTACTAACGGTGCGGCTAAGTGAGGTTGGGGTGCAATATAATCATATGTGCTTTCCACTCCTCTCTACCTCGCTCTATACAACTTCAAGTGCGTAGTTAGTTAGAATCGCGATCCGTTGAGATAACATCGCGGTAGCCACAATTTCAAACATAACTCACACGTCTCACTCGTGGAAGTTATGCGTGTATGCAAATAAATTGTCAATTTGGCTAACGAAAAAGGTGGGTTACTTATATTATATATGTATATCTAAATGTAAATAATAGGTATTGGTTTTCAATGATTTTTTTATGGGACAGGAGGCAATTGAGCTAGTGAGCTACCTGATATTAGGTGGTCAATACCGCCCATGATCTGAATTTACTAGCGATTGATGAATGTGGATGTAGAAAAAATAGTTAATAGTCTATGCTAATTTTATGGAAGACATGCATGAAAATATGTAATTATGTATTTTTTTTATATCCAATCCACAAAAAGGAATTTACTAGTAGTAAATTGGTAGTAAATTACTACCAACACCCTAAAGAAATGAATTAGTCGTAAACAACAGACCAAGATAATAGGCCAAATCCTTTCAAGATTTTTGGAGACCGAGGACCAAAAGAGGAACATACATGGGCGGATATCAATACAGACTAGACCCAGATATCGGTTCTATCATTCCACGATAAAATATAAATAATTAAAACCCTACGAGTGCTAACCCAATCTATATAGAGGTGTTTTAAGCATCGTTCAGTCTGGCAGAAGGCTTCGTACTGTAACACTGTAAGTCTGGTTGACCAGTAGAGGTCGTTATTTGATTCAGTTAAAAGTATTTTAGAGTTAAAAATTCCCTCCTGTCAAGTCAACCCATGTTACAAACCTGGTATGGTATTTGTAAAAGTGAAGAACTTTACCATCACAGAACTATAATTTCCATTGCTGAGAGACAATTTGTGGCAATGGTTATTTAATCCTTAAACCTAATCTAATCGACGTCCATAAGAATGTACCATCCTCTACACTTTATAATTATTATACTTACTAATACATAAAATGTATATAATTCTGGGTAAATATATTAGGAAACTTTATGAAATTCAATTTATACTGAAAATAAGAAGTTTTAATTTAATAAGAAATGGCTTAATTACTTCAACATGGTGCAATTAATTTTAATTAGAATATAAAACTTAATTCTAATATGTATATAATTAGTGCTGATAGTGGTTGTGTCTATGCAAAACGTATGCTTTGATATTTGAATGTTGGCCTGCGTGGAGCGTGTGTGCAGGTAAGTATATCTGTTGGTGGAATGCGAGCCGTGTACTCTCATTAAAACTTTCCTCAGGTTTGCACGTGTTTTTAATTTTTATCGAGAGTACTCGTCGTTAGCGGGCGCTGTCGGACGGCTTTCGGGGGCGCGTGCTGCGGCTTCGGATGCTTTGATTGCGGTAATGACATCACTCCCCCCTGCCTCTTACTATCTTCAATGATTATATCTTCGCAAATTAATGACATTTCATCTTTTAATTACTCTCTGCATCGTCATCGTCGTTAGATGTGATGATGTCTTTCACATTCCACACTCGACGCGATATGCAGGTGCTTCTTTCATGTCTCTTATTAAAACATTTTAATCAACATGCACATGTTATACACACGTCGTCGAGATATATTGTATTTGCTAATAACTGAGGTGAGCACTCTTTATATTAGAAGTAGAAAGCACGCAGCAATGTTTTTATTTATAGACAATAGTATGCTTGAATGTTTAAAAAGCAAATATGCATTTGTCAAGTGGGTGAGTAACGAGACGTGACCGCCGGACCCACCTCCCCTCCTTGGTCGGGCGTACGAAACTTTTCCCATACGATATGACGCCACATACGTGCATGTGCAAGTTTACTCGTTATCTCTCCGTCCAAATTCGGAAGTAGCTGGACAATTTTTCCCGAAACAAAATTACAGTTACAAAACGTTTCAACATAAACAGAGATCAGTCTTTACTTTTAATCAATAAGGATAAAAACGCATGCAAAAATGCTTAGGATAAATCGTATGCTACAAAATAAGTCCTATTTCATAGAACTTAAGAACAACACGAGACTTCACAAGGATGTCAGATTTTTTAGTATCCACACATTTATTTTTGGTGTGCGAAGAAATACTGCGGTCTGATTTTGTTATTCAACTACAGACGATTTAAAGTAAAAATACAACCGTAAAACTTCTATTGTTTTTTGGACATTTCATGTGATATCATTTTGTTTTGAAGGCGCATGCTCAGGTAAATGAATATACAGATGCATGATGCAGCCGACGCATCGACAGGTTTGCAACAAATCCGCTTAGGCACGGTCACTGGCGCCGCCTGCCAGCCTAGTTGCCGACGCAAACAACTCTAATGGATTTTTCATGTCGATTGAACACGCCATAAGTACCTATCCGCGCATGCAAGATAATCGAATATGCCAAAATTTTGCAAATATTTTTACCAATTCGCCGAAAATAATGTTGGTTCCTTCTCGGCGTTTGTTTTCACAGGCAATACTTTTTCTCTGCAATTTTTTCGCTTTCCAATTCTAGATTTAACTAAACAATGTTCTGGTTTGAAAATATTAGGAATACGAAGACAGCGGTATAGTAAGGGTATAGTTAACGCCATACTCTTCAGAAGTATTAATTTCTATTTTTTATATTGTCATGACATAATATGGTTAGACTCTACTAGTTAAAATAACAAATACCAAAATACGATTGTCAACTAAAGGTGTGCGTGTGTACAATCTATTATGCAGGGGAGTGAGTGAGTAAGAGTGCTTTAGATGTACAGACGGCAAATTGTCGTCGTAAAACCTTTACATTTCTTCAAATAATTAGTATTCCTTAGCGCCAGTTAAAGTCCCAGCTAGTGATTTGAATAATCTGTACTTTATTGCTTTTAAAAATATCAAACAAAAATTGGAATATTGATTAAGTATTATATATAATTTATGAAAATTTATAGAGGGCCTAAAAATCTATTTTCATTTTCTGGTAAATATCTTAACACAATACGTATTGTTTTTCATTTTGAAACTATATAATCGACCGAAAATCACAAAAATAAAGCATTTTGAGCATTAAACTACCCATAGAGGCGAAATTACGAAATTTCTTGGCAACCATTAATCATCATTAAGACTGATATTGCTCGACGGCTATTGTGGCCGCCGCCGGTGAACGCAGCAAATTATGACGTATATAATTTTATAATCATCATTATGCAGTATACAATGAAGGTCGTGTAGAGATGTTCCCTTCTTATTGTTTATGTAGAAAACAATGGTTAAAAGTTACAGAATGACTTGCAAAACCCGATGTTTTGACATTGAACTCAACTGCTGTGAGCCCAGAAAAACTTTGTTACGAAGTGGAAGTCACAAGTATGAAATGAAGTTTTGTATATGAAATAAGGAAGTAACATCCTATAATTTGTCACGGCTGCGTAATAATTGCTGATCGTATCCAGATGCTCGGTATCCAGTAGTTAAATTCAATTATCGTCACCTATGGTTTGTACCATGTAACGATTTCAAAATTACTAGATTTATACGTAATTGGAGTACTTGATGATGTAGTGCTTAATCACATCTACTTCAGCGGTGTTTTTCATTTACGACTTATAAATCGAAATCAGGGTATTATGAATTTTTTAAATAAGCTTTTATAAAATTCGAACGTAAGCAATTTTTTAGTCTATCTGGATGACTAATTTAAAATATATTATTTTCTTTACTATCTTTCACTCGAGAACACACCTCTATCTATACTAATATTATAAAGCTGAAGAGTTTGTTTGTTTGTTTGAACGCTATGGTTTCAGGAAATACCGATTTGAAACATTCTTTCAGGGTTAGTTAGCATATTTATCGTGGAAGGTTATAGGCTATATATTATCACGCTACGACCAATAGGAGCGGAGCAGCAATAAATAATGTTTCAAAATCGGCGATATTTTTTTCCTTTTGAAAGATTCCGCCGCGTGCGCTGCGGAAATGGTTAAAGTTACACTGAAATAATGTATGACAAAATTGTTCTCCTTTAAAAGTTCTAAAAAAAAGTCCGCGACAGCATATATCTATCTTTTAGGATTACTTCACTATAACCTCTTTTACGCTAACCAAATTTGTTCTAAAATAAAGTATTGTTTGTGAAGGTGTTTTTAATGAAAATTATATTAATCCTTATCGAAATAAATGCGTTATTTATTATAAGTATTTAATTTAGACGAAATTAGCTCTTTACATCATTTGATTTCAATGAGTATCTTAGAAGATATCGCAGTTTTAAAATAATGATCCAGCGCTCAATAATGATGCACACTGCGACGACCGGCACATTACGGTGTCACGTTAAAACAATTTGACCCATTTGTATGATTTTCGTATATATAAGTAAATGGGGCTCTGCGGAGTAAAATATTACAACTTATTTTCTTTCTGAACTCAACCCTGTAGTCCACGCAGACGGAGTTGCGGGCAAAAGCTAGTTTTATATATAATAGGCAGAAGTATATTTCTGCAATGTCGTATCGCTAATTGTGTTTTAAATTTAACATAATAAGGTGACTATAGCCCAATATTAAACTTATACAATAAAATATATACTTCAATCCCAAAAAATCATGCAATAATGCTTACATGAGTGTCAAGACTACTTTGTCGGTTCTGCGATTTTAATAAGTTTTTATCTTCATAATTGTATCCCCACGCACTGGGTCAAGCACAGTATTAGTTTTCACATTGAAATGTTCTTAGTATATAGCTGAGCTTGGAAATCATCAAGTGAAAATTTTTAAAGTTTTTTTTTTTAATAAATACAGTTCTAAAATGATTGTAAAACGATGAATTCTATGTTGCCCAGTGTGATCTGTGTCGAAGTTGTCGCCTTACAATTACCGCTTGTGTTGCAAGTGTTAATTGGCCGCTGCGTAGATACAATTTAATTCCTGTAATTGTATAACTAGTTATATATAAACGATGGTTGCATATTGTGAATTGTGATCAAACGCGGGGACAGCAGTACGCTATGATAACCGCAACTCTGCATGTAGTTTTTGCACTGCTTGCGTTTGTCTACGGTGGAAAAAATAAACCGGTAAGATTGTTTTTTTATTTATATTTTAAGTAAATTGCCAAAAAAGTGTTGCCTCAATTTAAAATAGACGGCAAAAATAATATTTTCTTTTAGTGTATGATAAATAATTGCATAATAACCTTCGACCAGATTTGTTCATGGATCATAACCGTTGATATACGAAATATATAATAAAATAACTTACTTTGCACTAATTTATTTGTTAACAAAAAATTACAACTTATCATTTTACTTAAAATTCAAAATAGTCTGTGAATGCGTCCATAAGTTATAGTGTTTTACAAAAGATTAACTTTTTCCGGGGAAACTTGCCGTACATACCGGAACATGCATCGCTATATCTAACCCTGTTGCCGTCGTCCTATTGTCCAAGTTTACCTGCATCACCCCTTTTTACTCGGCACGGGACTTTGTGTTACAAAATAACCATTTTGTATTCAAACTAAGCAATTTTATTTTAGTGCTATAGGAAGTAAGTCGTGAAATCCAATACATTAGTCTAATGGGTAATGATGGAAGTAAAGATCAAAAATTTATTTTCTTATTTTAGTTTTACAAGACAAATAATATAGGCAAATTCTTCATTTTTATGACTAGATTTTCATGTACCTACTTAATCATAGCAATAATTATGTTCTAGGCAGCCTTTTTTAGAAAAGAAATATTGATAATTACAAAATGGAGTTATTCAATAGTTGCTAAATTTGCCAATATTATGTATTTATGTTTTTACTTATATTTAGGCAAGGCAGTAGAAATGAAGCAGTTCAGACTCCCATCCACATTATCTAGTGACGCATTATATTTTACCTGGCACAGACATAAATGAGGTGTAATAAAATATTAAATTTAACATGTAGTTTTACTGCTACATAGATTACAAAGTTGATCCGTGAATCGTGATTTATTACGAAGGGGACAAACAAAATTAGGTCACTTAGTGACTATTGAACATCATATTAGATCGTGGCCTCAAGAAGTAGCATAAGTTTTACTCTTACTTTAATTGAATAGCTTAGTTTAAGTAAAACAAAAATGAGTTTATTTTTCATACACATAGCCATGAAAAAGTCCGACGTACAATTTGTCACGACAAAGTTTATGAAGTGTTTAGGCGGTGCGGCGGGAGTCGGCACTGTGAGTCGAGGTGACGGATGTGTCGGTGTACAACGCACAGGAGCTTCGCTATTGCTCAATGTCGTCTGCGAATATCTAATGCATCGTCTGCGGCTACGAGCCTGCTCGCTCACAAACACTCATATTTCCACTGACGTACGATAGTTGACGCTTGACGAAAATAATGCCAACCTCAGGCTATTTGAATAATTTATGTTTGTAATTATACTATTGTTTATACATATTTTATATCCTAAGGTATATAATATTTATAAGTATTACAAGGTCATAAAAGCTTTAAAAGTCGAACGCACGAAGACGAATTAGCTAATTAGTTTTTCTTAAACTTTCTTGATGTCACGTTGTGACAGTAAAATGTTGAAAAAGTAGATAAATGTCGGAGATACACTTTCAATCTCTTCTTAAGAGTAATGGCTTTGAATAAGAATGTCGAAACACGGTTATTATGACAAACATTTAAGTTTTATAGTGTCAAATGCTCAATTGCAAGAGATATAAAAAATAAGAGTACAATGGAGACGGACTCGCGGCATTAAAATTAATATTTAACATTATGATACAAGTTGTTGCGCATCGGGTTACTCCCCGTGGAATCACGACTTAATACTTTCTTTGAAAATGTTATCTCATTTTTAATATTGAGGAGACTTATTTCCCCAATGATACTCGCAAAAGCGCACGCATGTGGCTCAAAACATTAGAAAGACTTTTAAAAGAAACAGATGAATGTCTTTGGGATTGATTTATTTTTCATATGGCAGGACCATATACTATTTTCCCTAGAATTCGTTGTGGTTGAAAATATTATGCTTAAAAAATAACTATTGTTAAGCATTGTATCATATAAATACTCGTATGTTGTTCGAATTTTTGTTACACTTTATCAAAACATACATCTAACAATAATTCCCAAAATACGAGTGTGGTCTGTAGCTTGTTAAAAAATATTATATTTTTGATCTCAAAAACAACTACCTTTAAAATAAATTTTAACGCATAGTTGCATCGCAGCAAGAATCAAACCGTTGTGTTCTCGTTTCATAAGCTGACAGAGTCAAACAAAAATATTATAACTGTCAAATAATTAAAACAGAGTCATGAACTCATGATATATCAAAAATCGATTTGAATAAAAAAAATATGTTTCAGGTGTTTAGTGACGAAATCAAAGAAATAATACAAACTGTTCACGACGCGTGTGTCGGTAAAACCGGGGTCTCCGAGGGTGAGTATTCAAAAGAAAGCTTCATTTTTCCTTTGTTCTATGTTAGCATGCGAGTGACGTGAAACAATCGTCACGGCTAAGCCTCAAATCACAGTCTTAGATTGTGTTTAGAACTGGCAAGTATTTTTATACCTCAAGCAGAAATATCCACATTCAATAAAGAGATGGTGAATCCATCCCCAATAATGTTACTTAATTCTGTCGCAATATCAAAAGAATTTTATATTCACTTATCTGCAACTAGTGTTGTTTTCATATGTGATGTCTGTTCCCGTACATTAAAGGGTCTTTATTCTTACTTGCCCCCAGAGGATATAACGAATTGCGAAAACGGCATATTTAAGGAGGACGTGAAATTGAAGTGCTATATGTTTTGCCTTCTGGAGGAAGCGAGCCTTGTGAGTTATCTGCGTTTTGTTTGTTTCTCTCTCCACCCCTGTCGCTACACGAAATTACACACAAACAAGTATTTAATTTATTTTTAATTCAATTCACTCGTTTGTATACGACGGTCCATTCATTAATGTTTTTTTTTTATAAATGAGATCTTTGTATTATAAATTCATACCTATGGTTTATCTGTGCTTCTATTTGTTTAATTTTGTTAAAGTACGTATTTTTGTTAATGTAGTGTTAAATTAAAAGAAAATTATTTACATTTTTTATTATTATCTAATCATTTTATCGATACGCCCAACTACTTTCAGCTTTGGTTTAATAATGAAAACATTAAATTCACTGTCGTCTCGATAGAAAACTTGTCGCTCTTTCTGTGGGAATTCTAGAATACTAGTTACTATTTACTCTTTCCTTTATTTCTACTAATTCGAAGGCATTATAACTATACAATAACTGCCTCGTGGTCTCGCGGTACAAGTATGTGCCGTGCGATCTAGAGGTCCCGGGTTCGATTCCCGGGTCGGGCAAAGTGTTATTGGGTTTTTCCATTAGAAAATTCTCAGTAGCAGCACGAGGTTTGGAATTGTGCCCAACAAGCGGCAATAGGATCGCCCCCTATTACGTGGGACTGACAGCGAAATGTGGGTGCAGAAATGCACCTCTGCCTACCCCTACGGGGAATACAGGCGTGAGCTTATGTATGTATGTATGAATTACTATACGTTTTTAAATTGATATTCAATGTGTTTCAGGCTGAAGAGGATGGAACCGTCGACTACGATATGTTGGTCAGTTTGATTCCTGAAGAATATTCTGAACGAACAACACGCATGATATTTGCGTGTCGACATTTAGGTAAAATATTGCACCCAAAAATGTTACCCGACATACACATATTCGACTTCTTTAAAGTAAAATGTAGTTTCGTTATACTAGATGACATTTGTAATTTAGTTCGGTTTGGATTCAACAGAAATATTTGTGTACAACACACGTATTTTGCTAGTTCTGGATTTGAATCATATTATGCATTTCATTCCATATCCTGCTTTTCCATAATAAACTTTTGCGATAATTTCATAATTAAAACAATTGAATTTTAGAAAAGGAGAGCGTTTTGTTTAGTTTTGCGAGTAAGCCTAAGAGCACTATCTCTATAGACAGTCCAATAAAAGTATTATTTTCTTATAGATACTCCAGACAAAGATAAATGTCAAAGGGCATTCGACGTCCATAAATGTTCTTACGAAAAGGATCCAGATGTAAGTAATTTGTATTTACAATGGCAATACATACTCTTAAAAACATCATAGAATAGAAATTTATATTCATGTTAAGGCCAATTTTCTATTTGAATTGACTAATTCTTAATTGCAACTTACACTACAATGTGTTCAATAAACTAATTACTAAGAATGACTGATTAAAAATAAATAAAAATTAATAAATTCATAATGATAAGCAGTGATCGCCTCGAGGTTTAGGCACGCGGTCGCGAATCTCGGCGGTCGGAGTTCAAACCCGGCCAAGACACTGGCAGGACCACTAGGTAGTGGAGTAGAAATACAATCCAAGTGAAAGTACTGGGTTAAGTGTAAATTGACTTGTATATATTTTTATATTTATTTTTAGTTTCAATCTAGATTTAACAAAATACAAGTCTAAAAGTGACCCTGGGATATTGCGTATGCGGTGATAAGGGTATCAAAACCCAAACGGGAGTTTTCGGTCACACTATACCTCATGCGGCGAACTATTTTATTATAAATCACACTCTCTTTGTATCGATGCGAGGGTCGAACGTGCAAACTTTTTCTTCAAATGTCTCTGTGCTTGAAAACAAATAAACATTGGCTTATTTTATGATTTTATTTTCTGGGTTTGAACGTCAAGACACAATTTTCCAAGTCCGACTTAAAATGTCTCCCGAGACAAGATGTCTTACGATCAGATGTGGTGACGCTACTTGGCCTTACCAGTGCAAAAAAGATTCGAAATAATTTATTAATCTGACCCAGGAACGTGATAACTCTGGGTAAAACTTACAAATTTTATGTGCACCACACAATGCACATGTAATAAATATGATTGCTAAAATTGCTGTTTCGTTTTGTTTCAGTTATATTTCTTATTTTAAGGTCTTTTAACTGACGATTATGAGGAACACAATTTATTGGAAGAAATAAAAATAAGACAATCTAAACTTGGTATTTTATTTGCTCATGTATGTATATTCCTTAAAATACGAAATGAAGGAAAACATTGAGAGGTACCCTAAAAGTTCTTAGGAATTTATTTTTAATAAAGCAAGAATCAGATTATCTAATAGAAAAGGGTAAAATAGGAAAAAAATATTTTTAATAAATATTGGATATTTGAAGTTTTATCAAAAATACGTTAACTGTTGCTTAAACATTTCTTTCTCTAAAGCCAATTCCATGAAACCGACCGGACGGGTAAAGACGATTTACATTGCCTATATTTTTTTAAAAAACATGGTACATGTATGTTCGCGGTTTGTATTACTTATGTATAAAAAAAAACCGCCTTAAAGAAAATCACCCTAAATTACTAAAAATGTACTTAAAATCCACATACATATATTTGCACATACCTACCTTTAAGGTTGACATTGAGTCTTTAGCACGAATTTTCAAATCAGTTTACATGCGAGCTAGGAGTATTTCACTTCAATCCAATGTTTAGTCTAGTTAGTGTCGGCGGGGATCGATCATTTCAGTGCGTAACTCAGGTTTGGATTCACAATGACCGGTGTTTACCGGCTGGATACCCGATAGTCACTGCCTCACCTGAAACGGCATAATTGATTAATTCATTGATAAACCACTACACGAAATCTGAAGCCTGCTTAGAAACTTATTTTGTAATACAGCTGTTTCGATTTTCTAGAATAGGATAGGCTTGTTCCAAAAAAGTATATATATGTACAGTATTAACACTATGATATTAAATGATTACAATATTTATGGATAAATCTCAATTGCGCCTATCTAAATAAATATCACACATACCTTACATTGCTGGACACGAGCCTGCCCTACATCTGATAAGGTTTAGCCTTAGTTAACCTCTTCACGGAATTCTTAACAAAAATTTATGAAAAAATTCTTACAATGCTTTTCTTTAACGGTTACTTTAATTAAGGACAACAATTACTTTATTACTACTATTGATGTGTACGGCTATAATTTTCAGCACTTAATAGACTTGACGTATAATGCGTACAAAATATTGGCGCAGTATTTAAATGAATAGAATAGTGTCGCGTCGTTCAATTAAAGTGTAATGAGGCGCAATAACTACAAGAAATACGTGCTATTTGCCAACATCTATGTCATACTCACAGAAGTATTTATCTTTTACCTTCACCATTTTCCTCAGTGAGAAGAAAATATTTAGCTACTTGTAAATAAAGACGTAATTTGGCGTTAGCCGCGGGCACTCGAGCCCGCCTATTTTTATGAAATCTCGTTCAATTTTATTCAGATTTTGAAAGAAGTATTATGCTAAGGAATTAATTTGATTCCCAAGTAATAATTCCTCAGCTTCAAAAATAAATGAGTTGGAATTTTGAATAACGTGTTATTATGATCTTTAGTAGGACCGCGAAATTGAATTTAAAATGACTCACCACAAAGTAATTCAACGTAAAACACTCGTCATGAGTATTTGACATCTTAAGTATCTAATATTGTAGTCCAAATACTTTTTGAAGCTTTTTCAAGGAGCTACATTTCGTATTAAATTTTATTAGATCGGGGAGGTCTAATTTTCTGTTTATTATTTATTTGTGTATAATAAAATTAGTTCTCATACAAATATGAGAACTTAATAGAAGATGAATCTGGGATGCACAAGGGGTATTTAAATTATTAGATTACGTTATTATTTTTTTACTAACATGCATGTTATTGCTAGTTTTGTGCGTTGCTTTAACAGTTTATTCCGAATTAGAACATATAATTTGAGGTAACTAAATCAGTAACCGTCTACTTTTCTTTGTTTCTACATTTATATCTGTACTCGTATGTTCATTATGATGGGCAGTACAATTCCTAGAAATGTACAAAGTTAATTCACAAACCTCAATTACAATAAAAAAGCACGTTATTTAACAGCAAAATGACATTCAAAAGACGGAAAAACCGAGGGTCGGAACATCTGCACATAAAGAGGCAATTTGGAGATTGCCGGGGGCGTACAACCGCCACGGAGAATTGTGTTCAAATGTATTCAAAATTAAAAAATGAAGAAAATATTGCAAAGAAATTCATTGCGGTAAAATAAACAGGAGTGACTTTCCTGTGGGCAGTGAAACGAGCGCTGCCAATGTATAGAGCGCCGGTATGCGTATCGTGAAAGTTTTTTGATGAACATTTTTGTTTCAATATTCAAATGTGAAACGCATTTGATGGGAGTATACATGCAACTATATTCACGAAAATAGGACATTAATATCCAATATTTATCGGTATTGAGACGTTGATTGATCCGCGTAAGTATATTGGAAGTTGTGGAAGTCGAAGGGGGAAGGCGGCTAAGGCAGCGGATATCGCAATTTGGCGCTGGTTCGCCGTAATGACGCCGAAGCTACTACGTGGACACTGCGGCCGCGTACGTGCATTGGCTGCTCTAGCGCTCACCTAAATTCATTTTCTTCTATTAAATATTACCGTAGATGCAAAAAGTAGTCTAACTTTTATCAAGAAAATGAGGTTATAAAAAATATTCTATGCTATTTTTTATTCAGCAAAATTTGATTGTGAATCAAAGTTCAAAAGGATTACATATTGGAATCGCTATAAGTTGATCAAAATAGTTTCTTTCCGACGTGTGAGACATAATTTATATGCTAATACAGCGCTACGAAGTGCTACGAGCCGCTACGGACAGTATTCGGATGGACTCGCATACTATCGAGGCCGGCGTACGCTGGACTTACCCTCAAATTATTCAACTGCGCTCCCCATTCGGAATATTAATGGGTTCAACGGTAATAGCATAGTGATTTGATAACCACAAACTGGCAACAAACAATGGAACCCAATAATTTGATTCATTTCACGAATTACATAGACACCTAACAGTTTACCGCTTTGTGTTTATAAAATGGCTGACTCGAGATTTAATGTTAGATAAATCACTTCGGATGTTTTGTATAAACTTTGATTGTACTCAATTAATCAATAATACAAACCAAACATTAGTTGATTCAGAGAGATTTCTGATTCAGAGAGATTTCTTTTTCCTAAAATGTAACAGCATTTTAGGAAAAAGTACAGAAATTCATAAAGTACTGAATAATTGATTGCTGGCGCTTAGCTGCTAACGTGGATGGAACGAGCCAATTATCTAAATAAATTGAGTTAGCCTCTTTGCAGTGTCACCACCCCCTGGCATAGTTCCCTTCTTGCGTTATATTCCTGCGGAAAGGTGTTTGTTTTGGAGGCGCGCCGTAAAATGAATATTGATGACTTCATGGGGTCCGGAGATGATTTGCTGAAAAATTAGCTTCTTTTCGTCGTTTTATTGCCTCGCGTCGTTTGGGAAACGCCACTGATGAAGACTAATATAGCCGTTAATTTCGCTTCGTAACGTTTGATGTAGATTTGCTAGCGTAATGATGATCTCAAATATTCAAAATCTTACAATAACAAAACAGTAATTTTATTGTTCTATTCATCATGACACAAACATTTTCTATTGATGTATTGTGAATACGTAGGTTATAATAACGTGGATAAATATGTAGGACGTATTCGCGAAAATATCATAGACGTGTGTCATCTTGGTCGGTTGTCTGACCAGAAGATACAATTTATATGCAAATTCAGCACAAGATACAAGCCACTGATGTCGCTGTAGTATCGCCACAGGGCCGCCGCGCCGCGCCGCGCCGCGCCGCGCCGCCCGCCTGCTAGCTCGTGACGCACTTCCCAGCAATACACCCGTTAAAATTACTTTTGTGACTAGAATATTAGTGCGATAAATAACACGTAGGTAAAAAAATCTAATTATACTAGCTTTGATTTTTTAACAACTGTACCGCACATAATATGTTAGATTTGATCACGTCATATTTATAACAAAGCTATCGTTTTTTTAATTTCTGTTGTTCTGTTTGCTTATTATATTATAAGCTTTGTAACATTAAAATAGTGACAGCATTCATAGCTTATCCTAATGTTATGTAGGTCAACTACATATAAATTTATAATCCCGGGAATATTTTAATGAATATAGTTTTGTTTTGTCGAGCACAATCATTGTTACCTGTAACAGGGACATTATTCAGGAATGATTTATTTGCGCCGTGCGTCTTGCTGCGGTGATTGCATCTTCATTCTGGCGTCTCCCCGCCAGAATTTTGTTCCATTTAGAACCGTGAAATGTTAACATACGCGGATGTGGTACCTAAACTAATATTTTAGTGTTTTTCTACTTGCAAGTACGATATAAGGAATGTTTATGCAATTAAACACAAGTTAGGAATTGTACTATATTTGTTCAAAGTCTTAGGTTTAAAGCATTACTTATTAATTTTATTTACCACTGCGCAATCAAAAACTGTTTTATGTTGCTATTTATCGACTTTTGACAATACAGGAGGAAAGATATAAAATGAGTCACTCGAAATACACTAGCTCAAAATCTAGTTACTCAAATGTTTTTTACGTGGTTTATAAAATTATGTTTAAAATATACTGATACGACTTTTAATATCGTATTTTGTAATAGAATATGACTTTAAAAGACGTACTTGCTTTTTTAAAATTCTATTCATGATGGGAGCCGTTTTACCTCGTCCATTTTGAAGTGAAGTTACGTATTATTTGGTGGTGACGACAGTGGCGACTGCTGGCTAAGCCAATTAGTGTCCACTTGGGTAAACACCGGCTCGTTAGCGGACTTGTGTGTTTTATTCAATTCAATTTACCAGCTTCACCACTCCGCCACTTATTGATAGGACGTACTATTCTTTGTTCGTTCTTTATTTTCCCTGGTTTTGTGCGCTCTGCAAATAAACGTTAAAACGTACGTGAAGCCTAATTTTATTGTATTTTTTTTGGATAGATATATTGTATGCTTATAAACAAAAGTAGTTTTAAAGTCCAAACTATTTATGACTGCGATATGTTCAAAGCAAAATATATAAATTAAATTACAACAACTAAGATACATAGAGATTAGGTTAAATCTAACTAGGTCGGTTTCGAGGTTTCCTCCATGTCGAAATAAATTTTACGGAATAATGCCTACTTACTTAAGCTATTATACATTAGAATCAGTCTATGTATCAAGATATATCCAGATCTCTTCACGATCACTCTAAAGTGCCTGAGAAACAACCTTTCTTACATGCAAGCTTTATATACACTACTAGCTGTTGCCCGCGACTTCGTCCGCGTAGACTACAGGGTTGAGTTCAGAAAGAAAATAAGTTATAGTCTATTTTACTCCTTAAAGTCCTATTTATGCCCATACCAAAAATCATACAAATCAGTAAAATTATTTAAACGTGAAACCGTAACGCGCCGGTCGGCGCCTTGTACATAATTATTGCGCGCTTGATGATTATTTTGAAACTGCGATATCTTCTAAGATACTCATCGAAATTAAATGAAGTAAAGCGCAAACTTCTTTTAAATTAAATACTTATACTGAATAACGCATTTATTTGGATAAGGATTAATATAATCTTTATAAAAATACCTTCACAAACAATGCTTTATTTTATAACAAATTTAGTTAGCTTAAAAGAGGTTATAGTGAATCAATCCTAAAAGTTAGACATATGCTACCTCTGACTTTTTTGTAGATATTATCAAGCTCTACAACTTTTTTCTAGGACTCAACTATATATCTCCCATGGGTAAGGCAGCGTTTGCAAAAAACGGTTTCGTTCGCCCGTTTTTTCTCCGACTTACTTCGCAAATCCTGCTACAACAAAAAAGTCTTATCATTTTTCGGACTAATATATAGCCTATGACACTCACAAAGAACGTAGCTTTCTATTGGTAAAAGAATTTTCAAAATCGGTTCAGTAGATCGCGAGTTTACTTTCTACAACGTCACAAACATACAAACATACAAACATACAAACTTACAAACATACAAACATACAAACTCACAAACCTTACCTCTTTATAATATTAGTATAGATATGTTTGAGTGAATCGTAGAGAATTAGTTGTATTTCACGAACATTACACACTATCACCATTTGTTTTAGGGGACGGCCGTAGTGGAGTGTTGCCCTGATTTGTTGTCATGTTTTATCGTCCCGGTTTATTGCTCTCACCTATAAAAGCAATTAACAAATCCTAGAACCCCGGCGCGGTTTCATATTTGCGCTGGAAAATTAAAATGGTGTTTTGTTGGTTGCTCTGTCGGTACTTACACTCTTATTTTGGATTTGTTGAATAAAATATTATTGACAGTGTGAATTGTGATTTAAGAAAGTATAGATTACTTTATTAAACTCTTTTATATATATATGAAGTTGTGATTTAGGCCTTATTTTTTTAATATTGTAAACTAAGAGAATTTCAGAACAAAAGTTTTCAAAAGAATTTTCCTAACGTAATACTCTTATCGGGGACTATTTGATGACACTCCACAATACATATTACCCATAGGATCAACAAGATGGTGTAACTAAAAAAAAATTACGATATTAAATATTTTTTAAAAGAAGAATGCAATGAAATATTAATACGAGGAGTGTAAGTTAATAGATAAACATAATTGCAGGCTGAGCGGCACATCGAAAAGATGTCGCGTGTGTCCCGCGGTCGGCGGTAATCTACTCCGTGACTTGCAAGTGGAATGCTTGCTTTTATTACCCACCCCTTTAGAGGCCGGGGTGGCAACGGCCAAAGCACAGGCCCTGTATAGAAGGCCCATTCGTCTAAAATAAGTTTGAGACTTTATTACTTGAAGTTTTACTAGAATCTGTTACTAAAATCTCCCTTTGTGGTGGAGTCACGACTTAGGTTTTATTTGTCATAAATTATTTTTGAACATAATTTTGTAATGCTTTTATATGTGGTGCAATATGATGTATTGTTTGTTATTATGTTTTGTTATGTGTTGTTATTGTAAATACGGGGTTTTGACTTTATAATAAAAATTACATAAATATTTCAAATGAGAATGTTACGCATAAATTTTCTTAGACACAATAATTTAGTGATTCCATAAAAATGAATTAACAAAGTTAGTCAAGTCTAGAATATATTCTCATAACGCGCTGCAGCCTATAACATTGATCGTAGTCTGTTACGAGTTTTTTTTATACCGGTACGGTATATTACAGCTTTCTTAAGAGATCATAGCTAGTAAAATCTATTTCTTGCTATCACAATCATAAAAAAATCTCTGGCTTGATTGTACGTAAACTTTTTTTAAGAATCATTTGACTGAACCTAGGGCGGTAATGACCAAAGCTTGGATGCTTTGATATTGTAATGAAAAAGATGTCATAGTTCTTAAAGCATTTGCTATCATGCTATTGTTTTTTTTTATAAATTTACATAATTTGTGAATAATATCCACTATTATAATAATAAAAACAAAAATATGCCGATCCCGTTCTTATTTACTCTATCGAAACAATTGTCACTTGTAATTCTTGTTATGATTTTTATTAAAAAACGTTGTTCAGATGGCCACTAATCATGCTGTTCACCGTAATAGTTTGCGGTGGAGCGAATCCGGCGTCGTTAGCTGTACCGCATTGTGCCGGTTATTGGCGAACCGACCGGCCGATCCGCCGACGACACGTGAATTTGCCCCTGCATCCACCCAACTCGATACTGAATTAACATAATTCTAATATTCACTTTACCTTCATTAAATTACATATGTCCCCATATCTAAAAATTCGCAGTAAACACAAAATATCTTAGTAATTTACCGTGCCCGTTTTTCACTCTTTTTATTTTATTCTTCGTTTGTCTCATAGCTCAGGATAGACGACGTTCGTTAAGTAGAAATTTATATGCAATATCACGATGAAAGTCACGACCTGACGCAAAGCTTAAACTCAGAATAATTAATATTGAAGCTTTGTGAAGTTTTTTCATTATAAAAAGTATATTTCCCGCAAAACAGATTATCCCAATTTTATGTAAAAACACTGTAGTAGGGGATTAATTTGGATCGGGCTATGCGCAATCCAAAGCCATTTTAAAAACATGGCGCCTCCATAATGATTGCTTGATGAGAAGAGCGCCAGTTTGCTGCACTTTCATCCTGCCTACTGGCTTAGCACACGTTGCGCTGCTCGCCCACCCAAACTTTTATGATAAATAGGGCCATTTGCATACGTTATGAGACAAAGTGCACGGTTTTAAAATCGCCTACATAACAATTGGCATTCAAGTGCTTATGGTCAAAATATTGACCGAGCACATCATTAGTAAGTTTCAACTGTGGACCGCTTACTTGCGAACTCGACACGAGGAGCGAAGTTGTTGCAGCGGGATGTTAACATGTTTACTATCTACTCAAAATTAGAGGGTGAACGGCAGGACACTTACTAGTTTCACGATAGGCGCTCCCTGCTAATTGAGAACTAGAAATATATTAAACTTTGTTCTAATTGCCAACATAATGTTTTCACAGTCGACTTTCTGCTGTAAAGAGTAATTTGAAAGCATGTTTCCAAAGATTTTCTTTATGAAATTGAGCAACAATTAGAAACTAATGTAATTAGAATCTAAAAATATTAAAAGTATGATTTTTAACTTGAATTCGCTCTCTATGTCTGCTCTCTATTGTACTAAGATATTGCTCACTGTTTTCAGAACTTCAATAAATATAAATTTAATTGAATTATTGCTTTTTAAATAATATTAATTCATTACGATATCACCATCGAAATGTACTTATAACATCATATCAACCTCGTATATTGTCATATACATAATACAGGTGTAATATCACTACTCGTAAAATGATAAAAATACTCATTATTTTAGTTTGCCTTGCAAAATTTTTATACATACAACGGTACAAGTTGAACGGAGTTTTTCGAAACTTTCCTTCTTTACTTATTTTGAGGACGGTCGGAGCGAGCGTCGAACTCTCTAACTCGTGTTATTGAATTTAATGTACCCTCACCGTACCTAGCGCTATTCAGTGACGATAAAATCACTCGGATCCGCAAGACGTACCTCCCTATAGTACACGCGCATGTTTGTAAATTAACAACACATTTTCTGTTGCTTTGCTGGTGGTATAATGTGGAAGATAAGTGATTTTTTTGTAAAACACGAGTAACTTGGAGGAAGAGTCGTTTGATGTGTTCTATTTGAGGAGCAGAGGCGCGTAAATGACGCACAAACTAGACGAGGCACCATGTAAATTTTTCCTTTGGTTCACCTCAAAAGGTTTCGTTAGGCCAACATTTACATTTGGCGTCGCCTTCGTTCCGAGTGTTTGCAAGAAACACACTTTAATCACAGAGAACAGGTGGAAAGGACCGACGAGCAATTTTAATATTGGAATTTTTTATCAAATCTCACTTTTTCCTTAATACGAAAATATTTGTTTCGTTCGGGCAATTTTTCACGGATTAATTTTCTTGGCTTATCTCTTTGATTTGTTGAGGCAAATGAAAACTCTTGAAATGAATAAAAACGTAAATATGACAAGATTACTAGTCCTACACACTTTTTCATATTTTTTATTCCGTTACGAAAAGAAGAAATTTCGTTTTCAAAGATTTGTAATGTTTTAAAACGTGTTCGTGTCGAAGGTAATCATAAACATAAAATCAAACGGTAGTTTCATCTATAAGGTATATTTCCACGAGGACCGGTGAAACGCGAGCGAATGTTTGCACGTATTCAATTTGCTTGACTATATTTCACCCTACTGGCATTCGACGCTACTTCGCAGCCTCTCCGCAACAATGACTCAAAACATATTTATCTGAGCAAACTCAATTATATCTTGACTTTTGACGTGAAATACAAAAACGTACAAGGCGGCAGTACATCTGTCATTTGTGTTGTTTCGTATCAATATCCGGATTAGGTTGAATCAATTTTGGTTTGTAGGATCAGGATTTATGCAGCGCTCTCAATTTCCTGCGACGACAGCGAAACATCCGGCATGCATTGGTCTCCTCTCCCCGGGCGCCCCCCGCGAGCCCTACGCCGCCGCACCCGCCGCTCCCGCCGCACTCGCCACCGAGCTGAGCGTAAAATGGAGCGCGGGCATTTGCATAGCGACACTCGAGTTGAGCGGACCGGCAAATTGATGTCGCATCACTGACTCGATCAATATGCCATATCTGTCTTCCACTAATCTCTCTGTTATGTTTGGTAAGCCTTTCTAACGCTGTTTACTGTTCTCCATGTTCCCGGATACCTATTCGACGATTACCATTTAAATAAACGAACGATGAAACTAAAAATGTAGCTACAAGTTACTTACTCAATATATCTTACGTGGAAGATTTCTTGTTTTTGTTATCTATAACGTTCAAAAAGTTGTTACTAGATATAATAATATTTCAGAATGAACGAATTGTTTCTTGACATGAATACAGATGTATTATTATGACCGCTGTGGAATCTCGGAGCGAGGAAAAATATGTTAGATCGTATGATTTATGCAGAACACATCAGTCATACGTAACATTGTGTGCTTCGACATAATGGTGAATGCGAAACCGTCCCGTGGCGAGCGTTGTGACACTGTTCTGCATAACAGAATATATTCACGGGAAATACAAACAATCTTTTCATTAATGTTATTAGACAAAACTGACCCTCTTCTGATTTTATTTCTGTAAATACATATATGCATTGTGGAGGAATTTCACTCAGATATTTTTTACGTTAATGCATGATTTAATGACTATTTGCACGTAAAAAAATGTTTCTTATTCGCCCGTCACATATTTGAGTGACGGGATATTTGTCGTAAAATGTGTAAAATATTAAAAAAAAACTTCATAAACGTAACACCTGGTATTGATTGTTACTATCGAGTCCTTACTTATCGGGTTTTCATTGTGTTGTTTCAAAGAATACAAGGATTTTTCTTGCTAGTCCTTTGAGTCCGATATATTTAAAATCACTTCTTTTTCTTTCTATATTATGCCATCATTAGTTCGAGCAAAAAATACGGGTTAGGATTTCCATATAAACAATACAATTAGACAACTAATTCGATTATTAATATGCTTTGAAAGTAAAATAAATTATGGGAGATTGAAGTTATTGTTAACTTATATGCATTATTGCATTGGTGTAAGTTTATAAAAGCAAATCAATTTTTACATACGTATTAGAGAGTGGTATGTACGGTTAAATCTTATTGACATGGATCAGAACATGTTCGTTGCGAATACACACGTACCCTACGTGGTTCGTTAAGGATTCCTCTCGACGGCGGAATATTCCCTATCACTGCGTTGAGACATTGATTGAAAATCTCTTTTATTTTTACTTATTCATATAAAATGTAGTTTGCATTACACCGCCGATGTTCATGAATAACTAACGATTCGCCACGAAATTTGTTTTTAGTTCACAGAAACTATAATTTTGTCTGCCGTCTTAGTAGTAATTTTTGCATGTTCATTTTGTTTTTGATTATTATATTTAGACTAAAAATCGTTGAACCGGATGACAGATTTGAATTTAAAAATTTTAATATAAGTGAATACCTTAAACCACGACTTTTTGATTAAAAAACTATATTAACGAGATGTATATATTATTATGTCGAGAGCATGATTCGACACATTTTTAACACAGACCCGTAATAATATTTCAGTATACTGTCACTTAAGTACCTACACCCAAAACATCTGACTGCGCAAAACATTTTTTGTAGAACAAATCTGGTAGACATGAGGTCGATTTCGGTTCGTTAAAGTTTGACATCTGCAACGTGACTAGCTGTGTAAACCTGCCCTGTGTACAGCACGATGGCAGAATTTGCAATGAAAATTTACTCTGTCAGCGTGCATTGTAATTGTGACATCTGACTTGAAGCCATGTGTTCCCACAGAGGATAGCGCTTTTGGTAAATACAAGCTAACTAGTACAATGTTTGGTCACCGATAAATCATTATTTAAATATCGACAACTTAGTTTTGCAATTTAATATATCAAGTACGCGTAGTCATGATACTTAATAAATGCTCCTTCACTTTAATATGCTTTTTTGTAGTTTTTGTTCAATGTGTATGTAGATAAGAAGTATGTTATAAAAAATTGTACGTCAGTCTCATGTCTTTTGGGACCCCGGCGTTATGCCGTGGTACAAGATCTAGACGGGGTGACTAAGTTTAGTTTGTTTTTATTTTTAAATAGGATAAGTATTCTCAATACGAGCGCGGAGTCTGGAACAGGCAAAACACGTGAATGTAAAATATATTTTTAGTATGAAAAGCCTTGGCTGTAAAAGAAAAAACACTTTTAACCCAATATAACTAAATTTAAACTTTATTATGGCAATAACTACATATTTGCCCCAAAGCTTGCAATGGATTTGATTTTAATATAAATACAGATATCACGAATTACCAACTTTCAAGCCTATTTTAAGCTGTATAATCTTTTTATGCTAGTGAAGGTATTTTTTATTACTTAGAAACTCAAATATGAATGGGGATATTTCCGTAGCTACACAAAAGCTTCTGTCATCCACAAAATATTTGTTCCACGTATGGGTGTTTGAGACATTGGAAAGTTTGTTGTAGTTTCCATTGGTAGAGCTACGCCGTAGTTAGTATATGAGTTAGAGGGCCAGCCGTAGCCAGCATGCAAGTGGTAGAGACATATGTTGTAGAGGTCTACAGAGGTGAACATGAACTGTGATACAAATGGACCAACTTCAAGCATTACGATCCCTTATATGAATTAGATGATGATGAGATTGTCGGGATTGACAATTTATAGTCGTATCTAATCGTATAAACTATAATATCTGTCATATTGATGTACATGTATCAGTACGATGGACACTATTGTCGGGCGTGGAGCGCATTGGACCTACCATCAGCTGCCAGACATTCTTATTTACCAGCGATTAAAAGCTTAAAGGACCTGTGAATTAATGTGATAAAAAATATAAGCGTGAAGTGTTTTTTTTTTAACACAAAGCAAAATAAAACAATCCAGTTCTAATGTAAAATAATCACTACTTGTGTGGGTGTTCATTACGAATTCATTCATTTTGAACCTTGTAAAGAAAAGGAATGATTTCTTTGTTAATATAATTTCCTAAATAATTTTCTAATTTACGTGAATACACATCAGCTTTGACGGGCTTGTTGGTATTCTCTTTAATGACAAAAACGAGGATTGTTTGTTGTCATAAACGCACCAAGGTAAAATTGCTCCCTAAATATTTTAAATCGCAAAATCCGTTATTTTTGGCGGAGTAACGTCGTGTTTGAGCTGCGGTCCTAAACAAATAGCGAGATTTAATGAGGCCAGAGAACGGCATGTGCCGAAACGCAGTACTACCTACCAGGGCCCACACAAACCATTTCAACTTAGTACATTCTCGTGTACACAATAATTTGTTGGCGTGCGCAAGTTTATTCTATGCAAATCATTTCACAAATAATACAATTATAATGCTTCGATAGGAATTAATACGAATTCCAATAATGCATTGAAGTTATACGTGAAAGCGAATATTGTGATTCGGACATTATTAAACAAATAATGCCATTATTATGATTCGTACCTCATATTATTTTGGCCGATTACTTTATTACTGTTAATTATTTTCCCGTGCGAAAGCTGTAAAACAGTCAAAGCAATTAGTGATAATTTTAAAAATGGAATTTGCGAGGAGCATTGTCAATGAAGTAATGAAATATGGGAAGCCCAAATAATTAAAGAGAACGCGAGCTCGATGGGCGGTCGACCACTGAAGTACTTAAAGAAACAGCATCTGCCGCAAGCGCTACTGCTCTGCGCTTCCACCGAACGCCCGAATAAATATAGAGTTGATGTTTTTTGCACGAACTAAATTACTTATTCTAAGATGTCTGCACAGACTATTCTGCAATGGATATAATTTTATGCTTAATGATTTATGAATAGAAATTATTGAAATCTTGGTTGCTAATGTGTCTTTCTACATTCGATTGAATTTTGACCTAGTAGGTTGCAATTATTATACGAATTATTTATACTGCAGCGGCCGAAATATGTGGTTAATTATGTAGCAAAAGTTAGTTAAATAATATAACATATTCTATGTGCCCTTGCTTTTAATTAGTTAATAGCTTTAATATTTTAATTGGAAGGCTCTAATTTTTTCCATTATTAAGGTTTCCACCACGCTCATTGATTGACTTAATTTATTGTCATAGTGTCTATTATTAATTTTTGCTACTGGCCCTTACTGTAAAATTAACTTTCTACCGACTAATTTGCATAAGACGTTGTAACTATGACGAAACGTTGTTAACAACTCTGTGTAATTACCGCCGCATCAGGCTTTCATTAAAATCTTTCGTTTCCGTGTTATATGAAAGTATACTCTGAATACTGATGTAGGTAGGATCGCGAAACTTTATATTAATAACAACTTGAAGTTTTCTGAATTGCTCCCATTGATTTATTTGTATTCATTAACTGAACCAATTTATCATTGCTACATATGTACCTACTCTTTTGGATATATATGCCTTTATAATTACATTCGTTTGATAAGAATATGTGTATACCTGAATCGTATACTCCCAATTTAAGTAATGAATCATGGAGAGTAGAATTTAGAATATATAGAGACCTAAAGATATTTCTGTCAGTCATCCTTAGAGAATAGGAAAAGGCAAAAAAAATCTAAAAGAAAGTAAATTCATAGTCACACCGATACAAATGTTTTGTATGAGACGACCTATGATGAACCGTCTCGACTATGGTGCTACCAATATAAACTGGAATAACACTGATTTGTTATGGTCGGTGTGTAAGATCGCATGAGGCCAGCATCGTTGATGGCAGGACATTCGTATCCGGCCGCAAGCTCACTACCATAAATGACAATATCCTATTGAAATAGTAAGATTTAAAATTGTTGTTTTTCATTCAAACTTATTGCAAGAAAGACATCTGTGTCAGATGTTGTGTCATATTCGTAGGTAATAGTTATTCATATAAGCAAAAACATGAACGAATAACTTACATACTCAAAAGCAACGCACTGTTGACCTTCTGATTTTATTTGCGGGGTAAAGTTATAATGGCACAAACTGAGTGAACTCGTTCAAGGCCGTAGCGCGTGCATCAATTGTAAATTTTAATTGCGACAGTTTTTTTCAAAAGTTGTTTCATTTTGCGGTCTTGTAGCAGGGATAAACCGTGAGAAGCGACGTGTATCCAATTAAAAGCAACGGAATGTGGTGCCTATTGAATCTGAACGCGGATGCGTAGTATGTGAGGCGATGTGTAACGCTCGCACAAGTACGATGCGGTACTCTGGGCCGACGGCTGGCCTATTTAATGACGACACTATAATTATTTTCCTTTGCTTTAGAACCGTATCACTCTAAAATAATGATGGAGTCGAGGTGCGGAGTTTGTTTTAAGCCTATTCAAAGTTTCAGTATACACTGCATGTTTCATATGTTGCTATATGAAAGAGTCATTTAAATCGCTGTTTCTTAGACGTGTTTTAGAAAAATTGTATCTTTTCTGTAGCATAACTGTCGAATTTGTTTTCTGTTCAATTTGTAATAACTTTTTATATTTAAAGTTTCCTGCATGCTTATTTCTGACAGTGAAATTTGTATGTGATAAAATTAAGTGAAATATTTTGTACAGTTAAGCCAGATACAAATATTATTGAAATTAAAAGGGAGAAAATCTAATATTCAATGAATAGTCTTCATTACGCCATCCTATGGGAATTAATAAGAAACGCCATTATTTATGTTACAGAGAGTGTTGAAGAAGCCAAAATAGCACGTAAATTTTCCATCGGCAGTATTTCCCCGGAGTGTAGGTTTCCAATCGGCGCTAGCGGGTCAGTCGGGAGTCAATGAAAAGCGGTAAAGTGGTGCCGCGGCGCTGATTAAAGCCTGGAGCAATCGCCCCGGAAAGTATTTATAGGTACACCTGTTCGTTAGCGGCGCAAGTCCCGGCCAACTCCTTGATTAGGCGCCGACGGGCGTTGCTTTTCTTCAATAACAAGTAAAAGATTTTTACTCTGCACGTCGATGGAGGAATTCTCTCAGTGCGATGCACGTTTGCACCGCCAATCAACCTTTACTGTCTTCAAATGAAATGCAATTTTATTACATCCACGCGTTTTAAGAAACGCATACGTTCTATGTAAATATCTATTGTCTGATATTTTCTATAAAGGAGTGTGAGGAACGTTTGCATTTTTGACATCTCGATGGAAAAATTATCACATAAAAAAGTGGTATCTGGTGTAGAGCAGTGCCAATACACTAGTTTAGTACAATATTATTCGTAACAACTATGCCGGCCGTTCGGAAGCTAATAGACTTAACACAGATTAATCCTTCACACATACACATTCATACCGAACGAGAAAAAATCGGCATCTGCGGCCTAGTGGGAATCGGAAGATTTACAGCACGATTTTCCCTATGAGTGTCGCGTAGAAATTGATAAGCAGCAGATTTTGCATGTGAATGGGCTTGTATTCGGTGCACGCGTGTTGCGTGCGCGCCGCGAGTGGTGGAGCTCCGCAGCGCGCCGAGTGCCGCACCCTATCGCAACCCCGGTCACGGAAGCCCTTAATAACATCACGTTTGATGCGCCTCTATTATTATATTTTCATCTTCGGTGGGTCCCATGACAGCGAATTGTGGCGTGAAGATAATATTGCTAGGTCGTACATCCCTGAATTTTACGTTGCCATTTTATAAGCCATGTATCTCATTTTAATAGACTGTTTGTTTATTTATATTTTATGTAAAAAAATAAGAGACGATGACCGATGGTTTCATAAAGCCTTTACTTTTTGGTTACGAAAAAATGTTTGATGTTGACCGTAAGCAAGTTTAGCCATTATTATTATGAGTCTAGCTATGGTTCTAGACCCGTAAAAAAGTTTGATCCATTATTATTTTATCGCGGGTGTGAGAAACCTCGAAGTTGAGTATTAAAACAGCCGTAAAACAATTATGAAAAGATCCAAACCGGGCTATAGGTGTCGTCACTTTTAAATACATGGAAACTAAATCTATACAGCTCGAGACAAATGTACCGTACATACGATAAACACAATTAGTACGTATTTACTCCGCGTCTTTTTTTTAGTTACATAAGCGAACGTATGGAATACAAGAACACACGTAAAACTCGGCATACAGTAGGCTGATCACGTTCCACAAAAGAAGACGCTTACCTGAAACTTTTCCTGCGCCTTAGCACATTAACTAACCAACGCCGGGTTTAACCGTTGCCGCACAACTCCGCAAGCATAATACGAACTTGCTGTTGCTTTGCTTCAACGCGATAATTGAGTAATGCTACACACTGCGACGATCGGAATTTTAATTTTATCACATTGCAATAATAAATTTACACCTTTCCTTTTTAGACATTCATAAGTATCATATTTTTTTCTTTCTCTTTCTTGTATTTAGTTAACTTTGCAGAATTTCATTCTTTGCTCAATAATTACGCTAAAACAGTTTATGTTCCTTCGTATATGTATGTAATTTTAAAACTACTAGTATTTAAATTATAATGTGAGGTGGTAAGTGAGGTGGGGTCAACGGACTTATACAAACATGTGTAAAATACTGAAACATATCTTAATTTAAAATACTAAAGTAAAATTTATGTGTGCCAAAATAATAACAGATTCCATACGCAAATGTTACTGACACTACACAAAAAGGTGTTTAGTATAGTTACTACCAAAAGCTACTGAGGATTATTAGCCCAGACGATAAATGGACTAGAAACAAATGATCGTGGATCATACAAATATTTGTCAATACAAAAAAGATCTAAACCGCTACGTTTTGCATTGTTCGACTTTTTACATCCTAAACTACATGAAATTGAGTTCTGTAGTGTAATTATGATTCTACACATAGGTACATACAATATACATATTTCGGTTCAATATCGGCGTACATACAATTACATGTATCATAGATAAGTCTGTAATTGAAAATGCACAGGCTTCGTTTAATTTTATTAAAATGCTTTTAAATAAATAAACTCTAAGAATCTCATGACATTGGCATTGCCAAAGTTTGTTTACCTTTTGTCGGGTAGCAAATTGGATTTGGTATAAAATTAAGTTACAAGGACTTTTAAAGGTTGTTGAAGGATGTAAGTGATATACGATACGAAAAATGTATGAACAAAATGTATTATGTGTGTCGAAATAAATAGTATAAATTCGTTGAATAACTATTATTTCCTAGGTTAACTCTCAAAAAATCGTGACTAATTACTCGGTTTTACTATTTAAAAATCTACAAGAAAGGTCTATATGAAAATTATTATATCTTTTAAAACATGTGCAAGCAAAGAATTTCATTCGGGATATGTTTTCAGCTACATAGTTTAAGGACATATTTAGTTAGTTTATGAGCTTGTGAAGAAAGAGTTAGTTTCATAAAAAAACAAATCAATACATTCATTTGATCGAAGGGTTTTCGTTCAACATCAAAATTAAGTACAGATTTTCAAATTCAATACAAACAAGGAAGAGAAATGTGTTGACAAATGTATATAATATGTAGTTGAGCCGACAGCATCAAAATGTACTCGTATAAAATACTAACAGACAAATAACTTATCTCAACATTTTCCAGTGGCGGAGCCCGACATTGCGTCTATTGTGTTCCAGTAAAGGAATCTCGTATTTGCATCCGACCGTAGACAGAAACGAAAGGGAGCCCAAAGAACGTACGGCACGAAACGAAAAAGTAATTTTTCATATGAATCGAGTCTGGTTTTCAATAATACGCCGACGGAGTGCCAACTCAGGTAGAAATTCTATGCGTAACAGTAACAAATTTTAATGGTCTACGTGCATTTTCATATTGACGGCCAGACGGCTTGTGATTTGCGGCTTTTTTATTTGTTTGTTTTTTATTAACTGGCGCTTGGAATTATAAAATAACATTTTAGAAATTATTACAATACATTTAGTTATTTGAAGTTATACTTCAGATGTTAACTGATGAAATGAAATATTCACATTTGCTTAGTTTCGTAGCAAAATTGTTGGAATTATTAGCTTCCGCTTGTGATAATACGTTTATTATCGTTTGGCGCCCTGGTATTGCTTTCGTGTACCACGCTATTTTACACGGCCCTCCTGTCTGGTTATGAAGCATTAAGTTTTCGCTGAATACTTGTTTTATCCTGATTGTGTTTATTCTGTATAAGTAGTAGCACGGCATTAATCGGCTTATATACGTCTAAGAGCTAAATAAAAACCAGTTTTGCTATAAAAACTAAGTAAACTTAAGTATTTTCATGCAAAACACATAACATTGAATATGAATTAAATAACTAACTACACACATTAAAAATAATTTAAAAGGAAACCAGACATTTTAAACCATGAAGCATATAACTGAAAGTATAAGAGTGTATTATTTAGTAATACTCGAGGCAGCACCGTACTCTTTGACTTCAATTTTTATATCAGACACCGTAATTATAATACTTGACGTTTTGAAAAGAGCGGTCTCGAGTTTTCTTGTTGGTATCTTTTGTGGAGCTCTTCTCCCTAGCTTTGCGAATCTCATGGTAAATGTAGTTGACGTTCATAAGTGTTGCTTTGTGAACAAAACCTGTTTTACGGACTATATTTTGAGTTTTTTTAGCTCTCAAGCAGTTAGCTTGGATGTTTTTTAATAAGGAAGTTTTGTAGCATTACGAAGATTAGGAATGTGACTGAGAAACATAAAATACAACAATATATAAATACTTAATCAATCAACATAAACTAGTACGGTTAAGTCAGTTTTTTTACTCACCTATTTATACCCATGAAATTCCGTACGTCTATAAGTGTGCTATAAATAATGCTTGTATTAAATTAGTTATTTCTGTATTAATGCCTATGTAGGCAGTAAGCTTCTTATAAAATCTGTAAACTAAACCGAACTGCAGATATAACAAGAACGCCAATTTTATTTAAGTTGCCCGTCGCAGTTCCAATGCTAAGTTTAAAGTACTTTTAAAAATTATATCCGTGATCATAAATAATATTGGAAAACTTTTTTTAAATGTTGAGTGAGAATATGATGAGGAAATGGATCCCGCCACTTTTGTGATGCACAAATTTAAACATAAGACGTGTAATAAAACAATTATTCATTTAATTACTCTCATTGAAAATGTTTAGTTTTGGGATCTAAATTCATGTTTTTATTATGCCGTTGCATATGTCTTGTATTTGTGAGGTGTGTGAACGAAAAACCCCGAATTCGTCTTCGAGTTTCGATGAAGTTATATTTGGTTTTTCCGTTAGAAAAATTCTAATGACACATGGATTTAAGAATTTTGTCTGAATAAGGCCTTCCTTCTATAGGCCTTTTACTTTACCGATACAGTAAAGCAACGAAGCAAACAAAACAAAATAGTCAGTAAAATATGCCACTAACTCAAAACCACCCTAAGGTAATACTAGCAAACTATGTACAAGGTAAATATTTTTTCGTTTATAATAACAAAACACGAGCGCATTCCAATATCCACGCAACGATGAGTCAATCAGAAATATTTGCATTTACAATTCCTCATCGGCTCCGCAACTAGACTAGACATCGGCGTGGAATAGTAAATTATATGAAATACTTAGGCAGTGGGAGTTGTGTTGAGAGGCGCGAGGTGCACGCCGCCGCGCCGAGCCGGCGAGCCGCAGCGGGCGAGTTCGTTACGCGCGCTCCACTGACTCCGCGAGTGACGTCGCCGACTCTCCACCACCGAATATCACCCAGAAATGTATTAAATAAAAAACCACACCTTTTTCAACTCAACAAGTTTGCGAGAACATGATTATAATTTTTGGGGTCTCCGTCCGATGTGAGTGTCGTTATGCCGCTTCACTTTTGTTATATAACAATATTTTCGGTTTGAAAATATTCTTCCCTCCACCACTCCATGGGAAGGTCTATCGTTAATTCTGTTTCAACTTCGCAGGCTACTGACTGGAATAATAAAGTTACAATCCTGTACTATGCTTGCTTTGCTTTCTGCTCTGCTCTGATAAAATGTATGACTGTAACTGTAAGTCTATTTCTAATAAGCATTGTAATAAATTTAACTTGTTCCTATTTATGCAGTAGCAATTAATAAAATTTTATTTGGAACGAAAGTGTCAATAATTTACATCGGTAATATGGCATTGGTATTTTTAGTTCAGAGCGTTTAGATTATTTGGTACGTAGTTATCAGTGGTTATGATATCGATCTAGTAGTGGCAACGCCGACAGCCGATGGCCGATGCGCTCGACATTGATATTTAGCCTTCCGTCACGTCACGTCAGCTAATTCTCATTTCCAACAAAAACGGCCGGAAATTGGATATAAGGATCTGCGCGCTCGGATCCGGCTACGTGACGTTTGTCGAACACGTCACTACACTATGTGGTAATTTCCGCTCTATGCTCGCGGAAAATTACTTTAGCCGCACGAAATTTCCGATAGCTCAAAAAACCTTTAAAAAGCAAAGATAATAACCGTTCCGATTCTGCCGAGCATTTATTTTAATTTAAAAAGTAGATTAAATTTTCGTATCGTTTATTTTCGAGGGATCTGATGGTGACTATGATGACTACTTTATAAGATTAAGTTTTCAAAAGTTTTAGATCTTATAAGGTTTTTATACATTTAGCTTAACAAGCTAAGGTTTTTTTTAACACAATTTACCAAAGCTACTACGAAACTCCTTCTTATCTAGGGTAGACGTCGTTAACATCCATAAGGACAACAAAAAGATACATAATGTCATAGAGCTTTAATCTTCTTCTTCTTCTTCATCAACCCATATACGCCCACTGCTGAGCACGGGTCTCCTCTACCATTAAGAGGGTTTAGGTCATAGTCCACCACGCTGGCCTAGTGCGGGTTGGCGACTACACACCTAAGAAATTCCTAAGAACTTTTAGGTGTGCAGGTTTCATCACGATGTTTTCCTTCACCGTTAAAGCAACTGATAATTCAATGTGAATACATACATAACTTCGAAAAGTCAGAGGTGTGTGCCTGGGGTTCGAACCCGCGACCGCCGAGATTCTCGACCGCGCGCCCAAACCTCGAGGCCATCACTGCTTTAGAACTTTAATATTATTTAACAATTATCAGATCTATGTGACATAAAAATATCAACCAACAAGTTTGAAGTGAAGTTTAATTGTTGTTGTGCAAATACGTGTGGTAGTTTGGGCGACGAGGCGAGTGTCGCGGGTGTGGCGGTCGCGCCACGACTACATGTGTTTCACGCCACGTCGATGAACACGTCACACATGTAACGTGACATGGGGAAATAGTATTGCTTTATTTAATTCTGGCAGCTGCCGCTCACGTATTCTGATGAGTTCCATAAATGAAACACGAGTAATAAAAATCTGTAACGTATTTAATGTACAATCGATTAAAACAAATTTTATTTTATTACGGCTTTATGTCGTTTGTTTACACATTTCAGCAATTTTTTAATTATATCCTTTTTTTTTAATTTTTTTTAGACTCCTGAATGCTTACTTAAAGAGAACAGGCAAAGGCGTAAAACTTATGTTTGATTACGTAGGTATTGTCGAATATTTTTATAACTTCAAACTAAAAAATAATATACATACATACTTAATCTCATGTGTATATTAGTCGAAGGGGTATCCGCATTCTTATTTATGAACCCACTAGTCGCCAATTGTGTTTTTGTCCCATGTAATAAGGAACGAGCCTACTACCTTATTTAACTTATGCCGCGTTATGAATCATTTTTTCAAACATTGAAACGGGTTAGTCACAATTTTAAATCACGTATCATCAGCATGGACTGATGCATATGGGAACATGGTACATATGGATATACCAGCTGCTGAGTACGGGCCTCCTCTACCAATGAGAGGGTTCAGGGCACTTTAGGCCTCGGTCCAACACGCTGGCCTAGTGGGGGTTGGTGGATTACACATCTAAGGAATTCCTAAGAACTTTCTCAATCTTAACAACTTTTAACATTTTTTTTTTGTTTTCTACAAAGACTAGTATATCTTTTACAATATAATAAATGTACAAGTTTATTACCGTAACTCTGAGCAGTCGTATTTGTTAGTCTCGAAACTTCCGAATAAGCAAAGCCATGCGAATCGGCCGATGAAACAGGGACCAGGGGTGCACTGATATTTGTGTACCTATTAATATTACTGAAACAGAACAGGTTTCCCAGATTACCATAATTTGCTTCAATGCATTTGAATAATGAGAACGTGTGCCCTCCCTGTCTCCGCATAGCCTTTGTATATCAAAGTTATTCAATTGTAAAGGGTATTGGCAGATAGCAATACCGGATTAAACGATAAACCGATTGGCACTATAACAAGTTGTATAGCAAATAAATCCGGATGTCTGAAACAAATACACTTTTCCCAATAGGCGCAATATACATAAAGTTTTCAATGTCGGGCCTGGAGCGTTATTGATACGAGATATTTTTGGAATTATAATATAGCTCCCTTCGGTGGGTTTTCTTATTATAATAATTTCAATTTGAGCGTATCTCATGTCTGTGAGACGATGGCATCGCTGCGGGAAGGGTTATTGTGATATTGCGGCGTCTCATATTGCTGGCGAGATTTATGTGCGGCCAGTGAGCGGGTGTCTCGTCAACCTACCGCCACCGACACACCGACACATCTGTCTGACAAATTAGTGGACGTCTAAATAAATACATTTCGTTTAAATCATTACGCATAAATGGTCTAATTGTTTGCATTAATTTCATACTTTCTTGAAATAAATTTGTTTATGAAATTAATGTATACAAGTTATTCTATCGTAGTATAATCGAAGCGTTGTCTGCGAATGTTAGTCTTTGGCCTTAGTTTACCAGGCAGGTATACCTAAAGGTATGTATATTTAACGTGCCGAAGAAATCTCATAAGAATAATGAGAAGGGTCTCTGTATTGTATTAGCAATGCAATCTATATAGAATTAATAATGTTTCATAAATTTCAAAAAAATGATTTGTTTTACATCGACAAGTAAGTTTAACGTCCATGTATTTTCATAGGCCAGGCTTTTTACAATTATTTTTTTATTTGGACTATTAATCTCGTTAAAATATAATATGCACGTATTTTATTATTTTTTGAAAACCATTTTGCTTCATGCTTCTAAAACAAGAACACAGAGACGTATAATATAGACTAATAATAAAAATAGTTCTTATCACGTTGAACTCATCGCTAGAAATCATTTGGTTATCCATAAAACTTGCGTTCCAGATACTGTGCAAAGCACTTACTAATGCATTATTGCTTTTGTTCAGTTGGCAGCAACTGCGATTGTATAATTCAAACTAAAAACTCTATTTGAATTCTATGTAAACAAGTTTGTGGCTTTCCAAACATATTCTCATAAAACTGTAATAAGCAAACTTTATCAATTGAATTGGTAAATAGAGCCTTTAAAATGTCCCTATATGTGGACATTAGAAAATAAAATACGTGTCTACTAAATATGTGACAAAATGTATTGGCCCTAGACAAAACAATATAAACCCAACAACCTCAGGACTCTTCAGTTCCTTAATTATTAGCATAGTTTGCACAAACGTAGGTGGACCCCTTGAAAATTTTTTTTTTCGTAAATGTTATTACTTCTATCGACTTTTCTTGTTACTTTCAGCAGTGAAATTGTGTGCTTCTATTAAAAGTACGTGAATGCCGAGTAGTGGGTGACTACAATAATGCAATGGCTCCTAAGAATTACGGTATGTATAATGTCATCGAATGATTTTTCGTATCTTGTATAATTATATGATAAACTTTATCGGGTGTATCAATTATAATTAAGTTTATAAAGCAACATTTTTTGTTACTGGATTCTCGTCGTATTACAATTACCGGTATATTTCATCCTTATTTCATTTCAACTGTATGATTGAGTTAAATTAAAATGCATATATTAAATAATATTTCAGAATTATTTTAGACTACATTTCTTTCTGTGTTTTCCAACATTCATACATTTAATACAGTAGCTAATAAGTAACATTATTTGTAAGACGAAGATTCAACAGAAGTTATAAACTAAAGTACACGTGAACGCAGTAAGTACATTGTGAATAGTTAATTAATTACGTGTATTTCCAAGAAAGCTAAAGCCGGTTTTAGATATGTAAGTGAAGTTCGGAGACACTTTGTAGTCGTCCTTCTATAACTTTGCCGAAGTTGTAGTTAGTTGATAAGCAAAATATAGCTTGGGAGCTGAGTAATATCGATCCCCGAATAAAAGTTTAATTGCGAAAGTTGTTTATAGTGCGCAGACGGTAAGGCGACTCCTGCAATATGGTCTTTCGAACTGCGAACGCAGTAGTCGCACAGACAATTACAACTGGCTCCTTAACACACCTATTCAATTCCGCTTTCAATAACATTATTCGATTTTGTATACACTGCACTAGGCATCGTTGGTCGCAATAATATATTTTCTGCTAATACCCTCCTCGGTTATATTTTTATACAGGTAATAGCCACGGTGATCACAAACCATTGGCGTTAAAAAAATAAATAAATTCTTATTATTCTTAATCTTTATTATCCACTTCCGGTCGTCGTATGATGCCATGATGTGGTCTTTAACCGAAAATATTAACGCAAGCATATTTATAAGTGAGAATTTCTACGCGCCTTATTGATATTATTTGAAATGAAAGTTTAATATCCAAAAGCTTACATCTAAATTATAAAAACGCCTTATACATTAAAAAGAAGTAGTGAAGAGCTCCCATATTTTGTGAGACG
The DNA here is from genome assembly GCA_030295005.1 of Cephonodes hylas. Taxonomy (NCBI): domain Eukaryota; kingdom Metazoa; phylum Arthropoda; class Insecta; order Lepidoptera; family Sphingidae; genus Cephonodes; species Cephonodes hylas. The sequence goes on along the minus strand of AP025362.1, from coordinate 8,557,545 downwards.
TATCACTTTCAAACGACGTTAAAGAAAGAACATTTAAAGGAGAATGTACACAGGTAATCCGCGCTAAGATTACCGGCGGGATCGTGCTACCAGCGGATGTGGCCAATGAAATCTGTGCAGATTTATGTGTCGCTGTAAGGCGCCTGTCGTATTGTCAAGATTAAACTGCTACCGGCGAGAAAGTATGTCCACGCGTATACAACACATGCACTAGAGAACAATTTTATTTAGCGCTCCTCCGTGATAATCTTTTGGTTCTACGTTAATTACATTTTTAGTAAAATAATCGATTTTAAACCCGTCAAGGTTTAGATATATTGTTAATGCGTTACGTGCCTGCGATTACTTTGTTCTTGTTGTTTGTTTAGCTAAGAGAAAAAATAATATCGCTCGAATTTAGGTATTCGGTTGGAATTCGGATGAATATAATCAAGTGAAATAAATTAATCAATGATAGCCTTGGGTATCTTCTTTGTAACACATCTCTAAGTTTATGCAATGATACCTTATTTATCAAAATGTAACGTCTAACCAACGAGAATATTTCAAGAACAAAAAACGACACGACAAAGATAGTTCTCGTTTATTAGTTTATCGTCGACACTACGACACAGAGTTAAAATACAATGTCGACAACAGGCGAGCCTGTACGCTGTGTGCCCAAGTTTATCTTGTTTACGGGAGCGGGTCCGCTCGCTGCCGAGGCGTCGTCGCGTCTGCCCGGTTGCATTAAGGTGCCTAGCCTGGTTATAATACTCGCAACGTACCCTGCTTTAAAAACTTACCAATATCTTATCGTATAAAACGGCTCGACAAAATTTTTCTCAACTTTTAAGCGAGATGAAAGACTATCAGAACGTTATTAACTTCTACGTGATACCTTTCGATTAAATAAAATTAGCAGTACTTAGTTCCGTAGGATAAGACACGCAATCCAAAGAAGCTGGTAGTTTATTTTTAAGTGTAAAGGTACCTAAATAAACCAGAACGCCCTTGTTAACACTTATTGCCCCCGGCGTGGCATTAAGGTAATGTTTATTTCCATCATGAAGCTTATCTAGTGTTCTCAAACGGTGGTAAAATGGTTGGTTGCAAGGTAGTTAACCCTTGTGGTGTCGCGGGGCCGGGCCGGCGTGCGGAGCGCGGGTCGCGGCCGCACCGTAAGCCCCGCAATAGATAAAACAGTGATAGAACATGCACCGCGCCGCCGGTATGAATAATTCATTAGTTTCAGTTGCCACTTTTGTTGGTATCGGTGGATTTTCAGCGCTTCACACCGTCAAAAATATGTGTTGAGGGGCTGGTTATTGTTACACTGCCACTCTTTACACTCTCGTTCATTTTAAATGTGTTGCGTCGTTTAGAAACATTTGTAAATTATTCACAGACTACGGCTAAGTCGATTTTTATCACCGTTATCTTCTTATTTATCTTCTTTTTGGATGGTAATTGTTATGTTTTCCTTGTTTTCTATTAGTGAATGGCTGTTATTTGTATAACCTATTATATATTACCATTCATTCACACATGTGTATCCTCGACAGGGTTTGGAGAAGTATATTTTTACAGGATCCTTTCATCAGTTTTTTTGGCCCTCGTAGTTCTCACAGTTTTCTGGGCTATTACCAGACTGCTTGCTACTCAGCTATTTCAGAAGGAAAATTTCAAGTAAGAGAATGTTATTCGAGACTTAAGGGGGAGGAAAAAATAGGCGCTGTGTCATTACAATCATAATTGGAACAAAATAGTCTAAATTAATCAACCGTTTTCTTAATAAATCACTTTCTTAATAATTACCGTTGAGGTTTTATCTACGAAACGGTCATAATCTCGGATCTTGAAAAGTGAATTGTTCTTGAATAATTTATTTTTTACTGTCAAACCTAATTTATAGCAAAGAAATTGGCTAGAAGTTGAAGGAACCTGTATACTGGGGAGCCCATCACATTTTTTTAGCACATTGAAGTATATTAGCCCGGTAGTATGCTAGTCTGAAGGCAATGTGATTAGCATATAGCCTATGCACCCATTTCGCGTAAACAGCACCGTTTACTTTACATTCCTAAAAGGATTGAAATCTGGGTAATTGTAGGTTGGTTAAGAATTTGATACTTACTATCAGGAGTTCTGATTAAGTAGATATTAAGTTAAAGCTTTGAAGGTGTGAGACAAACAATTGTATGACAAAACGGTGCGATGTGTAGATTTGTAATGTTAGTGAACAGGATGTAGAAGTTGTCGGCGGAAACCATAATGGTGTAGAGTGGCGCTAACCTAAATCGTAATATCGTGTAGCGTCGCGCGAAAGCTTTCCCGGCTACCCCAGCGAATCTCTTTATAATTTACGATCATCCCGAAAAATCCCGGGATTATTTTTATTCGATAACAATAAAGGTGCCGCTGAGGGTTACCTTTATTATCACTCAGTGTAAGATGACTTTTTTACAACTTTACACCCTATACAAAAGCGATGCGGCTGGCTATTGCGTCTATTATAGCGACGTTTTAATTAATTTCACAAGCCTAATAAACTTGTGATGTCATTATAAACATTATATTTTAATTAGTCTTAAAAAATATATTTTACGAACACATCCCGCAGATAAACACGTTCGCAAATTCGCCGTGGGGAGTGGGGAAAGTGTATGTATCAGCGTGTGTTTTGTTTGCTTTAATACTTTGAAGAATTGAAATTACCGAAGCCGCGGCGGCAGGGTGCCGAGGCACGTAAGCCGACCGAGCTGGTCGTCGGATTAGACGAGGCCGAAAGTGATCCGTTATAATTTGGAGGGTGGACAGTGACGGCTGGTACGCACAGATTAGCCCCTTCGATAAACAATAGCATTAGTATGCGAGGACGCGCTGACCGACGCCGATCAGCCCAGCCGTGCTCGGATTAATTTGCCTCTTGAAAATTATGGAGGTCTCCATGTGGACCGAAACGATCACCCATCCGCAGAATATTGCTTTGTTTTCACTTGGCCGGTGGGGAAAATTGTCTTTGTATTATAACTTATATTGTTTTTAGAGTAAAATTGCGGTACAAAACATGTTAAACATTTTTTATGTAAAATGGATATGGTAAGAATAGGTATTCTAAGTGTCATATTTTTTTTTTAGAACTAGTAATCGATTCATGCTTATAAATTTTACGGTTTCGTTAAGAGATACATTTTTGATAGAGAATTAGTTTTGCATAAATTTCATGTTAATTTATAGCAAATTATATTATCATTTAAAATCATGTTACGGTTTAATTGAAATAATTATTGACTGCCTCTGGTCTCGTCGCACAAGTGTAATGCTTTCTGGAGGTTCTGGGTTTTAGTCAAGGAAAGCGTTCGAAAAACGACAAAATTTTTATTTTCTTAGTAGGTATTTTAACTTCGAGGGGTTTGTAATCATCTTAGCTATTATATGGATTAGATTCCGATCGCGGTCTGAATACATCCTGTATAGGACAAGAAAACAATCGGTGAAATGTCGTTGTAGAAATGTTCCTTTGCCTACCCTCTCTGGTGTGAGTATGTGCTTATAAATAAATACACTCAACAGTCACATACATAATTCTGACATCACACTAGCATACAGGTATTATTTCGTGGGTATCAGAAACTGAGAGAGACTTTCGGTCTCGCAAACACTCAATTTTACCAAAATAAAATATATTTTTGCTATGTTACTTAGAAAACTTAGGCGTAGTACTTTCGTGAAAATCCATGGCGGAAATTTGGCAAATGACTTTACGAGGTGGCGCCTGCCTGTCGCCCCTTTGCCAAATAAGTTAATGTGCTTTAATTGACTACTTCAAAGTGTTTAACAGAGAACCGAGTAATATGAGAATTATCGTCGTCTGTGTTTCTTTTGAGTTCTTTTGACTCAGACCCAATATTTTTTTTCCCTCTTAATTTATTTTTAAGTTTTCCTTACGAAAACTTAAGAAATAGCCTATAAGAATGATAATACTGCGCTTGGTCATATTCAGATCCTACGTTTGATAATTTTCTTTGGTGCACAGGTCAGTCGGCCTATTGTTAAATTCACTGGCTAAACCACTAAATAGCAACTAAAGTATCACAGTTGTATATACGGTTTCATGTAATGGTACATGCAATTCGAATTCTTAATACATTTTATTGTATTAATGTAAATCGTGTTAATTAATGTCTAGTTGTCAATGAAGATAAGTTGATAATGACATAATTTAATCTGAATCGTGTTAGTGCATGGACGTCATTACATTAGGGACTAGGTTTGCCCCATTAGTTTAGTTATATCAGGTGTATATTTTGGCTTGGTTCATATTTAATAAGTAACGGTTACAGGTTCGACTCCAAAGACGAAGAAGTTTTGAAAAGGGCTACTACGGCTACGGTTTTTTTGTACCGCATCGTAGATATTACTTTATGTCTTTTTTTAAGATTCTCCTATTAGAGTAGAGATTTTACCAACTTGTATTAATTACCAATGAATATTGAGTTAACAAACAAAGAAGTGCATAATTATATTTTATATAATTATAAAATAAACATTTTACTAACAAGTAAATATATGTAGATACATTTAAATAAAGATATACATTTGTAGCGCGGCTCCAAAGATAGCCTTTAGTGAAAATGGAACCCTCCAACAGAGGGTAAATTCAGCGTCCAGTAATAAGCTATAATTTCATTTGTTCGTCCTGCGATATCCGGTTTCGGAAGTCCACGCCTACCGCGCGCCGCTAAGTAATGAGGCTACTGTTACAACAATGCATTTTCAGATAAAAGGGGAACTATTTAATTGCAATACATTAACATGTGTAAATGTTGGGATTAAACACAATCATATTTATTAATAAAGATTGTAGCAAAATACCGTCGGGTTGCTCCATCTCGACTGTCGGACAATTTGACAAAATACAACAGACAGGAAAGTGACAGCGAGCCAGCGAAAAGAATAAATGTTTAGATGGCGCGACATTATGACAGATTATAGCTTTCACACGTTTCGCTGTAACGCGTATGAATAAATGATTGTAAATTCGCTCCCCCTATTAATATAACAAATATCCTTCTATAACTACGCTTGTACAATTACTTAGATATAGTTTAGATAAAATGGCGGTTTATCACCTAGAACGAGACCACCGCTGAAAAAGATTTCACTAGTCGTAACGGTTGTAGTTGTAGATCTATATAAATGGCTAAGCAGTAAAACATGAAGATTTTCTTTAGAGAACTCAAATGCGCGAGTTGTCGATACGTCTTGTGTTTCTGTAGGTGATTATGAAAAGTTTCAGTATTTTCAACTCAACATTGTCAACTTAGGTTTCAATTTTGACCATTAGCTAAATTATTCTTTATAACACATTAAATAATTTATATTTTTTTATCTCATATTATATTCAATCCATTCCCGATGCAATATACGTCGCTACGGTGAAGGGATACCATGAAAATGCAGCGTCCAATGCAGTTAAGAATTTTTCTAGGAATACGGTATAAATCTGCACATCAATTTTAATACTAGCAAAAAAATGGCAACACCGTAGCACCATAAATCATATTATGAAAAGAAAATGTTAAACCTGATCAATGAATATATCAGTACATTAGAAATTTCTATTATACCGGAACCGAATCAGAAAGCCTAAAATATTTTACACGAAGTATATTTTAATTAATCAAATTAATTATTAGGGACGCTTATTTGGGAAAATGTAGGTACACTTTTTTTGAATTAATCCTTGTCATATTATAAGATATTTTTGACTCAAGGATATAACCATACGTCTGCCTCAGGACAACTTTATGTCGATATTTTTAATGTTATCACATTGTGATCAGAGTAAAATTAAGTTAAGTTTCAAGAGAGCCGTCAAGATAAAGAAGTATAAATATAAATTCTTTTTAAGATATTGTTAGAACCCGGGGATGTTTGTTTCGGTAACAAAGTTAAAGCCTTATAAATCAAAAGCTAATTTAGCTCAAGATTTGGAAGTCGGAAAGTGATGCGTATAGTAATGTGTTCTTTACATCAAAAACACATTTAAAAGAAGTTAGATTGGCTTACAGGAGTTGGCGTTCGGCCATACGTAGTTGGAGCCTTTTCGGCGCCCCAAAGCCAGCCCTAATCTTCAAAGATTTGCCGCAGATTGTTTGCGAGCATTTCGGTCCATCAAAATATGACGGGGGAAAACTTTCCGTTCCTACATAAATTACTTCCACATTCAAAAGCGAAACAAAAATTTAATTGCATGTCTCCAGAAATACGAGTGCTCTCTGCATTATAATTGCCTAGAAATAACGACGATGGGTTTTATTGAAAGAAGGATGTTTAAAACAAGCTTTATTTAATTATATCCTACCCATTCTTAGATACGAAGGTACATTACATTCGTCCACACTTCATACAATAAACGTACAGTTGAAACAATCAATACACTCTGTTATTAAAAACACGTACAATTGCTGTGGCTTATGGAATATATTTACAATATTTCTATCTATGTAGCATTTACCTTACCGATAGCATTTTTGGCAACTCGATTAAATGTTAACATTTACATACATCACTATATATAAACTATAATTGACAGAAGATACATGGATTCTGCAAAATATTCATACGAGATTATATTATAAAATAAACATTACTGAACACACAACCAATGCGTTGGTAAATTGCAAATACACAAAACGCTTACGCAAATACACAAAATAAAAAGCGCAACCTAATAGACTTGCAGCGTAGACATATTACAGAAAAACATCAAGTACATTAATGTCAAAAAACAAATATTCCCTTCTCGAATTTCTAAATTTTGAAATGTCAATTCAATGAATATTTTATCACAGCGTACACGAGGTTACAAGCACGTAAAATAACTTTGAAATACGTATTCACTCTCCAACGACACATTTAAAAATTCATTCAGTCTTACTCTATCAGTATATTAAAATAAGATTACTATAGTTAATAGTGCACTTTGTATTATATATTAACATTACGTGTGCATTGATTTACTATTCGCCGTTGAGCAGAATATTTGGTGAGAGTGAGAGGTGTCAAGAGCGTGGGTAGTCGCAGGTCGCAGCATTCTGCTGAACGGCAATATTAGTTCAAGGAACTGTTGTACATCATTACATAATACCTATTATATACGTATAATTAACAACAACGTACGTATGGATATCGTTTGGTTATGTAACTTACCATCCTTAATCTTACAATGATGTGCCTACATTTTCATATATATTTTATTCTAATTTACCTGTTTTCAAGTATAATAATTTTATAACTATCATTTGTAATATTCTTTAACATGATTTGTTTGCGGACAGCTGATTTTGGTCAAAAGCCCTAAGCTCAGATTCTATTAAATTATACTTCATCTAATGCACTTATAACGTAGTCTGTGTCGCCATACACCAAATATCATAATTTATCTGTTTAATAAAACTCGAACTTGAAAGGCAAATCCAAATAAATCACATCATGTTATAGAACTAACGGCATCCACACAAAAAAAATTACATATTTATAGTTTTCAAATATTTTGTATTAATCATATTTTCAAATTTAACACGAAATGTATATTAAAACGTTTTAGATGTTTTATTTTGGTTACACAGTTGTTATTGATATATTAAATATGAAATATCAATCATTGTATTTGTGTAATCCGATATTATTTTTCTAAAATGCTATATAAAATGGACAGCGGATTTGGATTATTTTGAAATTAATTAACAATTTATATGTTAATACATAAATGCTAAAACAATAAGGATTAAGACGCAATAGTTGTTCCTCCTCCAATCAGCTTTACCTGTGAAAGGAAATTCATATGAACAACTTTTCATTTACTATCGATTATAGGATACGAGGCGGAAAAACAAATTGACGCGTTTTTCCGTAGATCTAAACTTGAAGTTTTTTGATTGAACATAGGCAAGACGTAGATCAAAGTGTGGAATCAATGCTAATTGTACGACTGTGTACCCATAGATCTATATTTTCATAACAAATAATCAAATTACCTGTGACCTGCGAAGCGCCTTCCACCCAGTTGAAATGTGTCTTCCCGCCGCCTTCATCTGTTTTCTGTTTACCTTTGTCTATTTCGTTCAAGTTGGATTGATATTTATTCCCTGTTAAATAAACATGTTTGTTAATATTGTGCGCAAACAACACACTCGATAAAAGTATTCAATATGGCAAGGGACCAACTGGCAGTGGTGTGGAAGTTAACAGTTATTGAAAGGTTGCGCAATATTGTCGAGTGGCCGGACCAGCCGTAAATTCGTAATGGGTACAAAAAATAAAACAGTGGCAAAGGTCGACGTGGATGGCGCGCCGCCGCCCCTCAGCGGAAAAAACAACCAACCGCAAAACTTATACTCTACCGTCATCGCTAACTAAATGGATTTTTCAAGTTCCAAAGCACGTTAAAATCTCAGCCGTTTTATAACACGACTCGTGTGCATGAAATTTTCAAATTCTTATATGAATATCGGTATAATATAAAAGTTTGTCTTCACAAAGCTTATTAAGAGTTTGTAACAAGAAAAGCGGAAGTGAACACTTGGCGGTAATAGGTTGTCGGGCAAGATGTTGTCCGACGTGCTACGACATGTCCGGGAAAATGGCCAACTTGCCAATAACCGACGAGTAATGACGCGGACCAAACAAGCTGTTATGACTACGTCGCGTTATAAATATTAGCCTCTCCCGCCTTATGACCCTCGTATTTTTTCGCTTCAGAAATCTATAAAAGTGTTTTGTACCAACAGTGATTAACTAAAGTGACCAATAAAACGTAACACTGAATGATTCTGTTGGTTAATTTATTGACGTATGTTATGTTGGTTGTTTAAAAGTGTGTATTACACTATTAACTTAACATAAACAAGTTTTATGAGGACAAGATATGAACTACACATTATGGAGCAGTTCGTAAAATGTTTTGCTTATGTCTAAACGATTTGTTTATATTTTACGAGTGGTCATAACGTTTGAGGCCAGTTAACAAACTACCGACTGGTACTGGCGACAAGCAGATCGTCGTAACTGTTTATGATCAATAAACAAATATTACGGCCACTAATAATAACTGAAACAGCAGCTAACAATGAAAACAAACGAAACGATCACGCGGGGATACAACTCGTAAAGGTAATATTATCTCTTAATAAACGGAATCGTTCGCGTAAAAATGTTGTTTCAATGCATTTTATCGGCAACGCTATTGGAATTGATGAACTCATTCAACCAAGGAATTTGTTATAGCTATTTTAATTACTGTGCCGCCCGATGCGCAGTTATGTATGTACGCGCGCATTCGAATGTCAGAGGTACTTGTACTTGTATGCATAAAGGAATGACTGACTGCTCAATAAATTATCTTTTAACTTGTACACATCGTACCTTTGTCTGTAAGAGGTGTATCACGACGAGGTGGTCTCGATGGTGGTGGAACTGTCAGAGCTCGAGGATCTGGTGTAGTTGTAGGAGGAGATGAAGCTGCAAATGAAATAAGATTGATATAACAGCTCATTTTCAAATTAAAAACAAATATACCGAATACTTACTATACAATCGAATCGTTCCATCTGACTCTCCCCTCGGATTTTTAGCAACGCATTTATAAGTTCCGTAATCTTCAGTATTAATATGTCTGATTAATAGTTTCATATGAGTTTTATAAGCTGGTATGCCAACAGTGTTTTCCATGTGATATTTTGGACTTTCGTGTATCATATGGCCGTCGTCTCGCGTCCAGTAATTTAAGGAAGTTGGATGAGCTTCAGTAAAACATTCCAACGTCACGTTGTAATACAGAGGAGCTCCTACTAACTGGTGAGGTATCCATAGCATAGGAGGAACTGCAAGGTGACAAGATTTTATAAAATCTGTTTTGGAATTATAAAGTAATAGATCTTTTAGGCATTTACTTACAGTCTACGCTCACTTTGACCCGTTTCGATACAGTGGGTGGAACACCATTGCTAGCTATACAAAGGTAGGCTCCCATATCCAAGCGCGATATCCTCGCCATCTCTAATACTTCTCCTTCCCATTCCGAAACTGTTAAACAAGAAGTGTTACAATCTGTCCGTGGAAATCTGTCCTATCATTTAAAAACAGATCCGTATCTTACCGGAATGCCCCTTGCTGATGGAGATTTTTGAGTTGTCGTCTCGTTTCCACTTTATGGTGGGCTTAGGAGAGCCATTAGCGCGGCACGTCAGAGTGACGTTCGCTCCCTCCCGGACGATAACATCGCTCGAGCTCAACGAGTCGTCAATCGTCGGGGGCACTGTAAACAAACGCAGTCCACTCTACTTGACGTGCACTCCAACTTTAAATTAACAATGTGCTTAATTTAATAGCATTCAAATAATAGACAACGTTTATTAGCAAGTTAGAATGCGCGAAATTATTACTTAGAACATTGGAAGTTTTTGATATTTGCGTTGAATGGTATTCGTTTCATTTTTGTGTCAAGTAGACCCTTTTCGCTCAAAAGTCACTTTTTGCAAAACTTAGGATGGCTAAACATGATCGGAGTCATTAAAGTCTCAGCAAATATAACTTAACCTTCACGTTTCTAAATAGCTGAGATTATTGTTTTCTTTTTAAATAACGTTAATGTTTCTCTTTGAAAAGGTCGGAATACGTTATAAAATTTAGTACAGTAATAATTTTGTTGGTAAAGTCTTAAGCTTGATATTCAGCATGTATTTATACAAATAAGAGTGAAAATTAGGATTAAAAATACATATCTAAAGTCTTGATATCCGAAAATGTACACACTTGAAACGCTATAAGTTTACTCTATATCCCTAGTAGAGATCTTCAATTGCTCAAACAGAACACAGCTTTTTATTATTTGAATTTAATTACTACTTACCTACAACGTGTAGATATCCAAACTGTGTCTTGGCGGTGACAGTGTTGATCTGGCACATGTACCGGCCGCGGTCTTCCTCGCGCACGTCCGAAATGTGGAGGAACCAGGTTCGGTGCTTGTCGTGGGTGACGCTCACTCGCGGGTTTCGAGTGATCACGTGGTTGTGCACCGTTAGTATGGCTGACTGCTCGAAGTGCATCCATGCCACCTAAATCAAAATTTAGAAATTAATTTAATTAAAATCGTCTTAAATTAGGTGCATCTGAAAGCTAAAAATATTTTTAAACGACTAATTTGGTTAAAATTACAAAAATTATTATACTTTCATCATCTATTTCTACATTATTATGAATAAATCTCAAGGAGTAGAACATGTCAAAATTTTATTTTACGCATCATAAAATCAAAAGTCTTTTCCATTTAAAAATGAAGCCAAGTTGTAGCATTGTAACACAATTCAAATGGCCATACTTATTTTAAAAGTAGGTACGTAATCTTTAATGTATCAAGGAGTAGGATTAAATCGTATAAACCACAGAAATAATGGCTTTAGTTACTCAAATATCAACATGAACACAAAAAGCATATCCGAAACGACACCACAGATTAAACAGTTCAATAGCAAAAGATTCATTGCAAATGGTTTTGAAAACTTAATTTCAACTCTCCACCTTGGCGAAATTTGTGAAAAAAATATTAGGCGAGTGTGGAGAATACCATGCTTCAATGATTTCCAATCGGTCTCCCAATTGGACGAGTGACGTAACGGAAATTAAAGAAACGTCGCTTCTTCGCGAATACTTTTTTATAAATAAAAATAACGATGTTTTCATTACTTTTGTGAAAGGTTTCTCAATATGTTTATTTCTCAAAGAACCGATGTCAATGCCTTTAATAACACTATTTTTTACTTAATTGTATAAACTCACATCCGAGTGTCGTGATTGAATAAATAACCCATTGTTACATTATGTTTGCGTGCTCATTAATTAATAAGACGTTCGGTATTAGTGATAAAGTAATAATAATAATTCTTAACCATGTAAGATAAATCACATAGTGGCAATCATTATGGACATAGCCCGAATAATTAGAATTTCCCCACGAAATAATGTCAAGTATTAGTGAAGTCTACAAAGCTTCGAATTAATCTCTAAATAATTGTAGTTGATAATGTTGTAAAGGCTGAACCTAAATGTAACCAAAATTACCTTAGAACCTCTAAAAGTTACAACCATATCACGTTAGTGTATGCTGAGGGCGAAAACTCAAAAAATACTGTGTTCATTCCATTCCCACATCGCGATGGAAAGCTAGAGTTAGTTCACTAACTTACTACGTGTATTTTTTGCTTTTATGAATATAGGCACCTTCGGAATTAATTAAAGTTCGGCCGTCATAAAAGCGGCGTTAGATGTGGTCCGAGCTCCCAAAGTTCAACGAGCACCCTTTATCTCTTAAGCCAGCTCGAAGTTTAAATCATGGGTAGTTCTTTTTATCAAGATTGCGGAAGCAATGTAGGGGGAAGTTTGATAGCTAAAACTCGTGCCGGGTCACATCTTACCTATCTTAAGTGATGCGGCTCTTCGCTGTCTAATTTATAATGGACTTGAGGAAACTTCGGCCATTTTATTATGCAATGGGACGGTAACCCCTCTAATGACGGCGACCTGCCTCGTCCGCATAACCTGGGGCTCACCGATATTAAGCAAGGCTTTACATTTCAAAAGATACACGTGAAATCATTTTATATAATTGCCCCTAACTTTGTTCCGTTAATTATTCTCCTTTTTGCTTTTGATTAACGATTAATTTGCTGATTCTATTTAATAATTATGTGTAAGTATTAATCATTTTTAATTTATTAATTTTATCAAGAGGTGATTTTTTATGAATGCAGTATAAATCTAAGTGCTTCTAAATAGGTACATTTTAACAATAGTTATAGTTTATTCGAACTAAATATAAAATATATCGATTTATATGAATACGAAACGTTATTGGAGTAAATATACAGTATAGAGAGCGGTGTTTCTAGACAGCGCCAGTTACGGTGGATGTAAATCTGATCTGCGTAATTGTGGCCGGCGTCTAATCTAATCACGGCGGTGTGTCCCTCTGCACCGCACTGATTGAATTACAGATCCCAGTCTGCCGCGTTTCGCCGCCGCGTCTCCGCCGTCTGGATGGACAGCCTTCCGAACCCACTCCTACCACATTATTCCAAATATTATACCTACAATCCTTTACACCCGGCCCGCTCTTAAATACCCTTATCTCAAATCCATTGTAACCCGAAAGGTTACTCCTCAAACTTCACTTTTACTGTTCAAACAATTAAGATAAAATTAAATAGGAATCAAAATTTTATAAGCGGTTATAAGATAAGCGTTGAGTGTTGAACTTGACGAAGTTCTCAAATCTCATCGTACGATTTCAGGGTGTAACGGAATAAGTTTTCTTGAACATTTACGAGTATTTCAATTCATAATGGATTATAGACATATTTTATTGAGAAGGCATTTTCTTATCTTTCCAAGTATACTAATTGCAGTAATTTTGTTCAACTATAAGAACTAAAATGTTATCCAAATAGATATATAGAGACAAGAGTCCCTTAGGGTAAAAATTGTAAAATCTCGTTCCCCGCAAGTGAGAAATGAAGTTGTGGGAAGTGGCAGACGCAAATATGATATTCGTAATGGCTCGAGCAGCTAGTTAATTTGGTTCGTCTGCAGATCCTAACCTTGTTAGATCACAACATCGTTAAAGTAACTGGTACCGCAGTGCCGCTGGATGCTTGATTACCTTGATTTGAAATATGCAAAATTAACCACGGGTTTCATAAGAACTTTCTGCGGTAGCTTATTTAAATAATTTGTGAATTTTTCCTTCCTCTAAAATCCATGTTCCGAGGGCGCGGTATCAGAGTGCTCTATTAACTTGTTATCTTTTAACCACCTTTAATTTAGGCCCTTCTTTCTTTTTATCTTAATTGTTGAGGCATTAAGGAGGCAAAGTTGAAGTTTGGGGGCACGACGGGAGATGTTCGCGTCCCTCAGGACATGCCTCGAAGGCGTCGTTTGATTTATAATGGACTCGTTGCAAACTTTGCCCATTCTGCCGCGCACCGCACCGAACCTCTTTAACGACGGACCCTATTGCCGCAGGAGATGATTCCTAGACGTGTTTAATAATATTACGACAGATTTAATTATGGAACGTTTAAGGAGCTTCATCTCACGCTATTACCCTCACTTTGTTTGTTTCGAGTTGTTGGAAGGTTCTTGTTTAACGTTCATTCTGTGGCGGTAAGTTTTATTACGTGTATAGTCTTTAGCAGTGCTTGATTCATTTTAATATTAAGTTATTTTGCTGTTAGAAAATTGGATCATCGAACTTTCCGCATGATGATGACATTCATGAATATTGTCAATTATCAACTCGAGGTGCGCAATAAAGTCACTTTCCGTGGTCAATCCGCGTATCTCTGATGACTAAGCATAACTGGCGAGAATTAGGTATCCGAAGGGTGTAATTATTATTACGTTCTACATTTCTATAATTTCATCCATGTTACTGTAATTGCTTATGTGGGTTTGAGCATTGTGTTGTTGAATATATGTCATTGCGTGTTTAGATGGAGAGATCAAAGCACAAGTATCTATATTTTCAAGATCAAGGCCATGCCGTCTTTGTTTTTCATTTTACTTCAAACAATTGTTACGCTTCTTTGCCTCGTGGCCGAATTCGATTTATAATTTCATTAGGGTTTCTTTGTATAACGGTTAATGTATTTTTCAAAAAGGCTTCGGGCAAGATGTTCTTGGTAAATCAAAGATTCTTAAATTACGACTTCAATATAATACAAAAGGACCTCTTCAACACTGATTATTTTTCAGATTTCAAACTTTAAAAATACAGTTTTAGTTTAGTTATAGTTAGGTAAAGTTTGAAAAAATATAGTTTTCATCATGTTTAAAATAGTTGGTTTAGTGCGATATTATGCAAGTAGTAAACCTTAAAGAAAACATGTGTATATAACAAAGTTGTAAGCCGCAAAGTAATCGACATAACACAAGACGCAGAAACACTAGCGTAATAGCGTCGACAGAAATGAGTGAACATCTTGCGCGCGACGGCTTAGCTTACTCCTCTTAAAAGCCCACTTAAAGATCTCTTCAGATACGGACTTTGCCAAGGGTTCTCGAAGTTTTCACGGAATCCGCTGCCAATAAGTTATTTTTGGATGTGAGTGAGCCGTGCTAATCCAAAGTATTTTAATGGTTAACTCTGAACTTACAAGGTGAAAGTTGGGACTAGCGAACACAGATGCGACCTAACTTTGGTTGAATAATGTCTTCTCAGTATTCGGGAACCTAGTTATTTTTAATTATAACAAGAACGCATATCTGTATGAAGGTAGAATACGATCATTGCATTCCGAACGTTGTTGCATCGCGATTGCCGAAATAAGTGCTCTGTGTTCCCCTCATCTTGGGCTGAGTTTAGTGGTGCGGGCGCCAGTATTAAGGCATGAGAAATATGCCTGAATTTGAACAGCCGGCGCTCGCATGCGGCGCGAGTGTAACATTGCTGCGACTCGTTGTGGCATGTTATTGCAAACCCACATACGTGGTACTGCCGACTATCTGACATTTCATGTCGATGAACCGGCTACGTGCGCATACTTATCCACATTTGCATAAAATACAAAATATCATTGGATTGTTCTATGAATATAATTATTCGGATGCGGACGTTTGTTTTCTAATCGTATGTACGTATTTATTTTATTGCATTGGGAAAGACAATAACACTGAAAAATGTAAATTAAAAAAAAAGTACACAATTGAAAACAGTTTTCACTTGTAGTTAAGACCTAAATTTAAGTAGTGAACGTCTAATCGAAAAGAACAATATACTGCTAAAATGCTGCTATAAATGCTTACACATGATATATATTTTTTTATTTACGGTCTAGCTTATGGGCACAGAGACATACTTTTTAAATTGTTGAGAAGCCTTCTACCACTGAATCAAAATTTATTTTAAGGAAAAAAAACTATGTCGACCGATGTTAAAGCCGTACTATTTATTATACAATTTATCTATATGCAAAATGAACAATAATATAAAACTGTTTTTTTTACAAACCCTGCCGTCTAAATTCGATAACCAAAATAAAAATATCCCCTTAAAAGCATGTATTGATGTTTAATGGAATCAATACACAAATAACCGCAGAACGCATTTTGTTATTCCATCGTAATATTTTGCATGAGTCAATAATTCTAAAAAAATACGGCTGAAAAGGCAAATCTCTTTAACCGATGCGGGAAACTAATGGCACAGGCGAGGCTTTCGGGAAAATCCGCTTCTTGTTGTCAATACAGGGCAACTGTGATGGCTCCCCCTGTTAAGCCTTTATTTCACAAGTAAGAGAACACTATCTCAGCTTTTATTGCGCCCGAACCGCAGACAGCTTCAGACGTCAGTAAATGCAATAAAATGAAGTAAAAAACGTAAAGCGAATGGAAATCGATGGGTAATATTTGTTTCCTCACTTTTTATTGCGTCAATAGTAATAACAACTTTTCGAGTGTAGGTGTTTTTGAAGTACAGGTTTTTGTTTGCGTCGAAGAAGTTTAATGGCGTATTTTTAAGTCAGCTCATCATAATCAGTTATGCTATATCCATTGGACATTAACATTCTTACAACTATGAGTAGTTGTAAATGTCGTCGAATGAAGAGTCGACGATCGTCACTTAATGTATTATTGATTTTATTTTATTATTCGTCAATATTATGCAGAAAAACGACACCCTATTACAACTCTGCCCAAACCTTAGGGGAATACAGTAACTGTATGTTTAAAAAATAAAGGTTTTATAAATTTTAGTAATCTGCAATTTTTATTTGAAATAAGGTCTTTTTTTACATAGTTATTTTAATCTCTGTTAGACGCATATATGTATATGAAATGAATGTAAGAAAGATTCAGATAACAGTAACAAGCCTTTTATGCTTAAATAGTGCCTACCGGTAAGACAATAAAATTATCTTTTGATCAAGTGCTTTAAACAGAGATCAACTGCATCAGAAGAAAAAACTGAAATAAAAAAGTGATTTCGATTACAAATGAAACCGACTCTAAAGCAAAACTTCGCCATCGATTCACTTGAATTATGCTAATAGTATCCTTGCGTATGCACTGTCCACGCTAAGTCCGTCTCTAAATTTCTTATATGTGATAAATAAATAAATTTGATGTATTTTACTACAAAATGTACATAAAAGAATTAGTACACAGTTAAGATATGTTAGGCTTTTTTTATGAAACATTGAACTTTTGCCGAGATTTTTTATACAAAGAGAAAAGTTTTCTTTTGGTAAAGAGCTCAATAAATGCGTATATTTTCATACTATTCTTGTACCGATATTTCATTACCTGTGTTTAAAATAATGAAACTCATAACTTAAACATTGTTGTTTTGCAGGCATCTTTTAAAACTTTGTTCTGGCGCTGAGAGTTTTCTCATGAAAAATCTAAAATTTTCTATCTCCCCGGGAAGCGTACCCGGAATCACTAGGTTGCACGGCATACGCATTTTAATCTATTATCCATGTACAATACGAAAAGAAGCCTAGCTTAAAAAGGCTAGAGTTAAATTACACGGGCGTATGCAAGTAAGAATGTGAAATGCTGAAAAGAATCCTTCCGGCTCTCCTTAAATCCGGGTGTGATGAATGGAGCGTGCGGTCACAGCAGTTAGTCGGCGCCGGCGTCACCTTGCGGCTTATCGGTCGTCCGGACACGCCGGCTGTCGGCGCCCGCCCGACCATGGCTATGACTTACCGGCTACTCCGACTAACTACTCTCACTGCCTTGCTCGTTACACAGATTAGTTACGTCGGAATGCTAAATGACTGCTCTTACGTTTGATCTTTCAGCTGATATTTGCGGGCATGATGTATTGTTGTATTACAGCGGGTACGGTGTTAGATGGGAAATTAGGAATTCTAAAACAGAACTTAATTGTTTGTTAAGTAATAGCTTAGGATTATTATGTTTTTGCTAAAAAAAAGACTATTTAGCTATTAACTATTTATTTTTAGCGTTACACACGCTAATGAATTAAAAAATTTAGAAACAAGAAATATCAAAGTAAAGTCAATCAAAGTCATATATCCCGAGAACAACCCAACAAACAAAATTATTTACAGTTATATCTCATTCACGATAAGTTGATTCTTTTGGCATATCGACTAATGATGGGAAACAGAACATATCGAGTAGTTCAAAAATATTGCGTTTTAAAATACTGCAATATGTGTGAAATTATTTATTACTTTCGACATGTAAAACATTATGTAGATAAGCGATGGTGGGTCAAAGTTCATAATAAGTACCTATTTAATATAACAGGGTTATTTTTAGACCTCCCGCCAAATTTAAATAGGTGTTTTAGGCCACGAAAGTAAACAACTTCCCCAAAGAAACACGGGTCGAAAAGTGAAAAAAAAATTTAGACCTTCTACACGAAATCGACCATGTGAGCAGTTTTCTATGGGAGAGTCGAATTATTTATCACGTTTCGACCCATGTTTCTTTGGAAAAGTTGTTTAGTTTCATGGTCTAAACCACCTATTTTAAGTTGACAGGAGGTCCAAAAATAACGCAGTATGTAAAAATAAAGATTAAAAAATAAAATAGTTTTATATTTAAAACAATTTTTATTAAGAAAAAGGAGCACAGCCATGGTCATCATAGTGTTCAATAAAATTATCGACGTGGAGATCGATATGAACGATGTTACGTCCCTTTCTGTCCGACCGATGTAACATTATACAAACGTCAATTAGTTTCAGTATTCCTATTTTATTTTTACTTTGAAGCAATAAAGTCTCAAAATTTTCGGATAACGCTTATATCTTTAGAGACTTTTGTGTTGTATGTATTTTTTTATATTTATCAAATCATTAAAATAATAAAATAATACGTTTTTTATTTCAAAGTCATGTCTCAGAAAAATTGACATCTGCCAAAAGAATCAACTTATCGTAAATGAGGTATAAGAAGAAAAATGTGAAGAAAGCAATGTTAGATGTGACATGTAGATAGTGTGGCAGTCGGGTAATAGTGCGATGCGAATGTACTCGCAGCTGCCAGAACGGAGTCAATGACACGCGCGGTGCTATAACTGAATTATAACGTTGCAAAAACGCCAACGCCGACACTCCATAATATGTTGCTTGCTCTCGAAAAACCAACACTAAACGAATGCGCGATGTGTAAAATAAAATTTATGCTGAGGAACATGCTTAGCCGTGCCATTAAATACGGAATTTAAAACTCGCACTATAATCCTGATCCTACATTTAGCCAGTCTAATGCAGCAATAATTATGTGTACGAGAAATACCTAATTATGAAAGTTTTTAATATACCTTTTATAAAGATAATCAATTAATGCACATTAATTTGTTGTGGTATCAATTTTAATCTTATTAAGTAATTAAAACACATAAAAGTCATTACAAAATTCTCCAGACATAAACTGTGAACAAATATTTGATATTAATATAATAAATATTGTAATTTTTAACCTATAACGTCTATGAGAGGGAGGTGAAAGCTCGACGTTAGAGCTGTAAATTATATCCTTTTCCATTTATATGGACACTTTATTACGACGGCGCGTTCTAAATCAAATGATAAAATGCTTCTTATTTTATGTTTCCTACCGCCGCTCCACGCATACTGTCGTCTTTACTTCGTCTAAAGTAGTTAAAATCGACTTTATTTCTCTACGAGAGATTATGAAAAAAAAAATTTAATACTTTAACGGAAATGTGATATCAATGGTACCTACTGAAAGGTAATACATATACCCTGATTGATTTTAACAGTCAACATGTCAAGGATGACCTACTGGTAATCACGAATACAGGATATTATTATTCAATTTGTGCAGACCGACTGTGTTTTAATTTTCATTAAATGTTATCTTAAATCTATGTTTCGGACGCATTTCAGACTAAGAAGTTATTAAAAAAAAAGTTCTGATGGTTAAAACTAATAACCCTAGTTGACCCAGCCACACATTTTGGGGAATACAATTTAACGTTCAAATATATACGTGCCTTATACGAGCCGAGGTTCTTGACGGAGCAGGCGAGGCGCACGCTCCGTCCGGCCGGCACCGTGACGTTTTGAATGACATCCGTAAATTCGGGCTCCTCCACAACTGAAACAATCAAATTTACCTTATATAACCTCTTTTTGTGTACTATGTAAGGGTTTATGTCGTACTATCTTACTACTATCGACTATCTTAAAATTTGAGAGGGGTCAAACGTAGCAATTGTTTAGGATCTAAAACTAAAATTGTGGAGAATTTCTCAAAACGAACAATTAAAATAATTAGTCAATTATAGGCTCGTAAATTAAATACTGTATATTTACAAACCTATTTTTTATCTAGATATCAATACACCAATAAGCAAACAAAATTCACCGCAATTAAATATTTGTCTACTTTAACGTCATTTGAATATGTAAACAACAGCTGTCCAAATACTAAAACAATTGAAAATTGTAAACGATTTACATGTTATTCCGACTTAAGTTTAGCATTGTGAGCTATAATCTAAGTGTAGTGGTAATGTAATCCTAATTGTTTCCAAATTATATAAAAATCACACAATAATTACGTACTTTTTGCATAAGCACAAAGAATAGAATTACTTTTA
This sequence comes from Cephonodes hylas, assembly GCA_030295005.1. Lineage (NCBI taxonomy): Eukaryota > Metazoa > Arthropoda > Insecta > Lepidoptera > Sphingidae > Cephonodes > Cephonodes hylas. The sequence goes on along the minus strand of AP025362.1, from coordinate 8,536,892 downwards.
GAATAATCTAAGCAGGTTTATGAAGGAACTTATGTATGTATATTGAGTACCCAAAAAAGAAAGACTCTTTATCAGCGTATAATAAATCGACAAAACAATATTTATGAAACACATGCAATGCACTATTACCACTTTACATGGATATTCCACTGTTGAATTTATCTAGAACATTTTGTATATGTACGATAAGTGCTAAGAAAATACAAAAGGCAACAAATTGGAGCGATTTCTCCGACTGGCGTTATCAAGAAGGTGGTAAAACTTGGCAGTTATGAGAACATTTTTGTGTCAGAAGATACGATTTGTAATTTTCAAATTATCAAAGCAGAACGCTTTTAAACAAATTGAGTGGGCGATAAGGAATAATGTCGTCGTTTATCAAGCTCCAAGATAGATGGCCGTTGCTCTGCTCTACCCATTTTAAATGCGTTTGTCTTCGACTTGCCAAATTGGCACTCTTTGTTTTTTTAGTTCCCACTTTTACTTGTAGGAAATGTTCATAGCTATCTAATGGTTGTTAATTGCGCTGTGAATATTTCTGTTTAGTTATTGTAGAAGAAAGAAAAATATTCTTTAATACAAAATCGTGACAGTTTTAATTTAATAGTTTCCCGGCCCTCTTAAACCATAAAACATGACCATAACCATAACAATTTTATAATTTCGCCAATGACTTATCGCTGTACATTCTAACAGTAAGTTTCTTAGTCAGATATCCTATCCGTGAACTTAAACATTCAAATTCCTCATAGAACTATTCACTTAGTAGGTTTTTCGATACGAAATACATTTTTGCCAGGCCGCGAATATTACTCATAAAGTACTTTTCGTTAAAATGACAAACCAAATGTAAAATTTCTAAAGTCATAGTATATTTTAGGTACATCGCTAACAAAAACTTTGGTAAAAGGCAGCACAGTAACATATTTCTCGTACACAATACGCTGAACCAGATATGGCAGTATACGTCTGATCATAAATGAAGCGTCGTTGGGCTTCATTCCAATAGGTTTTATATTTATGTCTGTTTGTGCGCGTGGCTGCGAGATACCCGAGTGAAGATGAAAGCTCCGTATGTTGCGTGTTTGCTCACCTGATCGTATTAGTTCTAAACACGACGCTCCATTTTCTACCCCGTTGCTCCTGACTCAACTGATGTAAATCGGGCATTACCATCTACAGCGCGCCCTATTAGCTGTGTATGCGTTCTCTACTAACGCGTGAAACTATTCATTTATCGCGTGTGCTTCCACCGATTCCTTTCAATTAATTATGCACGTGTACAGCGAATTGAAAGAGGATTAATGATATGTCGTTTATATTAGCTAATAGCCTTAGTTTTTGGGTAAAGCGGCGCCATAAGACGTACCTATTGTCGAGATTGTATTATATACTGGCTCAAATGGATTATGATAGCCTAAAGTCTAAACGATACCGGGTAAATAATTTACTTACATAATTTAATTCATAAAAGAGAGGTTTCCTAATTCTTCATTCTCCACCTCTCTTAGCTTAGGGAAACTTTAGTGTGACGCGTTATAGATCATTTTAATAGTTTTTGCCCCTCGAAATTAAGAATTAAGAACATTTAACCTTCTGGTCACATAAAACGAGGATTTATCAACTTTGAGATTAGATTGTCTATGTGGACAAAAATATACCTAAATCAGAAGAATTGACTAATTGAGTTACATCGTGTAGGACTTTCTCAATACAGCCATGTGAGCTAATTAATTCGCTAGAACACACACAGCACATGTTGGAGTCTGTGTCGCGGAGCGTCGACGGGAAAATAAAAATGTGACTGAAGTCGCCAGCTTTGAACGTGTTATTTCATAATATTGGTGCAGAAATGATGTAAGTTATTTTTCTCCTTTATTAGAAATGTTGTGTGACAGTGTTTTCACATTGCGAAGTTGAAAACTATGTTATAAAAATATATTTCATTTGAAAAATCCAATGAAATGAACGTGGATAGTAACAGTTAATAAAGGCTTAATGAGTGTTAGCGCTTGCACGTTTTATTTACGTAATAATTATTATTGAAAATGGGTTAATTAAAACAGACTACACTTTGGTTCATTTGTGACAATATTCTCGCATTGCGATAGTTAAATTAAAATGTTTACGAAACAAGAGACCTCAAATCATTCACTATGATAATTTGCTTTTTCGGTGTGGATTTGGTAAAATTTAATTTCAATATAATGTAGGCCGAGGACGTGAATCGTGATAATCTTGACTATAATAACAAAGATTGGAATATGGCATGTGAAATACCATTAATTCTATTGCAGAACGATAACACAGATTAAGAAATAAAAAAATGAAACAATCCAAAGTAATATAAAACGTATGCTTTACTATTTTGTCCACTCATACCTTGTAAGGATTATAAACCAAAGTGTACTTCGCATGCTGCCAAAAGAATAAACTATAAATGTATTAGAAATAAAATAAAACTACTGAAATTATTCTGTTTTGTGTAGTCGCAGGAAAGACCGCGTTCTTTAGGACTAACCAAAGCGAAACGAACCTTTTAGACCGGACAAACACGCTTTTGCCGGCCGTATGCACCGCGTACAGAATGGCGGTCTTGTAAAGCCGCATTCCATGCAAGGAGCGTATCGGCGCCGGCAAAAGATTGTCTGCGTGATTTCATTGTCAGTTTGCCCATGGCACACTCGGTTTTAGTCAGTGACGTAACAGCTTGATGGGCGCTGTATCATACAATTTCACACAATTTACAAGTATTATTCTCGTCAGTGTGCCGGTACGGCGCAATGTTTAGTACTCATAATATATCAATTTTCTATAGTAGAACACCGATGGGATCACACTGGTACCCAATAGCACATAGCACTTTAGCACGGACGAAGACTGTTGATTAGGAGAAGCGACTAGAATCACCTTTCCACATTTGTTACCATTGTGGTGGTTATAACTACTACTACTGTTAGGTACTCCTACTACATTACTACTTAAACGTAGAGACAAACAGTGAATTTAATTATAAATACGTATATTAGTAGACATATCAAATACCTACGTTTAATAGACATAAATAAACATTTTAATTATTCGGCATAAAGTCTCATCAAAAAACTAAAAAAAAGTTTGCTAAAAACACACTTAATGGAAATAACATCACAACAAAGCACGTACAAATGTTTTCGCGTTAATAGTATCACGTCGGAGGAAGACGTTGTATTTGTTTGTGTAATATTGTACATTAAAATTAACAAGGGTAACGTTGGCAATAATCTTACATACCACACGAGGCACTGCGGTGAGCGCGAGGGTATTTGAGGGTTAATTAAGAAACCGCAGACATCGGGAGGAGAGGGGGGTCGGTAATCCCTTTGTCACCGATAGCAAGACGTTTCTCTTGCCATGGTTACGCGCACCTACTTCTCTTATAAATACACTCTTCACGTGAAACTTTACACGCTGAGCTAAATGCCTGCTTCCTTTAAACGTAAACAAGACTATCGATCGGTCTGTATCACTGTTTATATTTTACTTCGATGGCAATTCTGTCAAATTAGATTTAAAGTCAATATGATTGCGTCCGGGATTGGGGCGACTAAATATTCCAAAACTAATAATGAATTGGACCGCTCCGTCAGACGTTCGTAACTCGAGAATAATCTCATATTAAAGCTGGCCCTTATGCAAATCAGATGCGGTCACTCGGAAGTCATCAGGCGCGGATGGGACGGACGACGAGGGTGGGTAATACCGGAACAATTTCCAATACCGGTGCCAGGAACCACTAACCCACGGATAATTGGAAGTCAAGTGATTGTTAAAAATCAATAAGAATAGACACGAAACAAAAATCAGGACTGAAAATTATAAAGTATAGACGATCGCTAAACATCTGTGGAGCGTAATATTTTTTTCAGGCGACCTATTACGAGTAACTATCATCTTTTCTATGAAGACTTTTATGGTCATATATTTATTAACGGTTTGTCTTTAAATCCGCAGTTAAATTTTATTTTTATTCAATGCCTCTATAAAAATGCATTTAATATTTTTTATGATAGCCATATAAATATTTTTAGGAAGCCACAGTTCAACTATGAGTAATATTCGTTTTGTGTTTTTATTCTCGGGCATACAGCCACAGAAAAAATACTGGTGCAGTAATAAAAAATGAAAAGAAAAGTCACGGGAATTTGTTTTAGAATTCAACCTATAACGGTTCAGTGAAGAGGCAGTGAGCGCGTCGACAGACGAGGAGGGCAGGCTCCCCGTCCAAAATTGACAGGGTCCGAGCCGCAAAATTGATTGCGGCAACACAGACACCTCGTTATGATACCACTGGCATGCCGATGACAAATAACGTATCACTCTGCCGCCCTAATTTCAACTCTACAAAAACTCACAATATAACACAAAGAAATTAGCTGTATTAAACATCCTACACACTTGTAATACTCACACGTCAGTTTTGTATCTATACGGTTTTATACAACGTCACTTTTTTAATTGAATCAGTGCAATGAACCGAACATTGCTCTACACTACCGTCAAAACATGATACAAAAAGTTTTCCCGCGCAGCTGATTCACTTTATGGAAACCGCGGCCCTTTGGCCAAATATTTAAGTTTATACGTCCCATGTCACAGATGTTGCTCGTAATATTCTCATATGCGATCAAATTCTTTTAAGAGATCCGCAGATAAAGAACATGGCGTCGGGTGTTTGGGCGGTTCGGACTTTCACTTATTTGTATGCTTTACCCTTCGCTAGGACGAGGACGTGACTATTCGAGATACATAAACCTTGAGTGAATACAGAAAATAGAAATAAAGTAACATACATATTATCTTTTAGAGGGTACCTTTAGACGACGACTGCTTATTTCGAATTGTACAATATAATTTGTTAGTAAACAAACTATCTACGGTATATATGTATATATGATGCTAAGTACCAATACTTTTAGCTGATTTTTAATTTTAAAATAGAGCTATTGAAGGCTTTTTATTTTTTTATTACCATAAAATTGTATTTAAAAATCAATTGCTTTAATCTGTACGTTAATGCACGAGCGTAGCACATTGAACGTGTCAAGTCGAAATAATGATTCCAATATAGAAATGTGAATTTAGTTTTATAAGAGAAGGAAACTATTTGTACAAATAAATATCAAAATAATTTCCTATTTAAAAAATAACCCTAAGTAGACACGGTCTTTGCCTTAAAATCCGAGTGTGGACTAAATAATTCTAATAATTCCCTACATTTTGCTCCTTAAAGTGTAAGGAATAACTTCTGTAGATTGTCACAATCGTTTTAATTGATGAAAATTGAACAACTTTACTTAATTGAAAATTTAACAGTACTGTATCAATATTAGATGTGGTTTCGAAACTCCCGTATCAATAGGTATAAAAAAACTCCTACTAGCGCTTCAAAGCCATGCAACTTATTGTGACCACAAAATGGAGTTTCTACAACTGTAAAAGCAATTTAGGCTTCCTTTTAAGTTATTTATAGATGAACTATTCTTACCTAGATGTGTACAAAGTCGAAATAACATATACATATAATACATACGTTGATTCATACCTAATTATTGAGACACCTGATCTTTTCCTTTTTTTTTTATTAATACATGTAAGCATTGTTAATTTCTATGAGTTTTCCTAGAGAACTAAATAAAACCTTTCTTTTTAGTGTCGTGATAGACTTCGAGCATCTTAAAAATAAGCCAGGGGAAAGGATAAGACGTAACGACTTAAGCGTCTGCGTCCTTTACCGCGGTAACGTAAAAGCAGATAATTACGCAATCACCGTTTCGTATTTAAATTCCGAAAAGTTTCAACTAAAACTAAATTAGTATTTAAAATACTTCAGATGGAGATTGCAACGATTTCGTGTATTTTAAGCAACGAATGACTGGATTGCGGATATTACGCAATTATTCGTTTATTCATTTATGTTTCTTATACGTATGTACAAGAAAGCTACTGGTATACTTGCATTTTTGCCCAATTGCAAAAATCAATTATTATTTACATTGCCGTAAAAACAAATAAAATCAGTACACCAGGTACGTTTTATTTATAAAATGGGGGCATGCTCGTATTGTTGATTCCGTGGCATTGATAATGTCGCATACTGGTTCGATCCTCGAATCGGGCATAAGAAGATTCTCCCTTCTCATTAGCAGCAAGGAGTCTTGAATTTACCCGAAAACAGGAACGGCTCCACGTTTCGTGGGACTTAAAACACAATTGAAAACTCTTTAATCCACACTTGGGTACTTAAAGTGATTGTTGAACATAAAAATGTCTGATCATGATTCAAAATTATTCTAGTTCTATCAAAATTAATTTCCGAAAAATATTTGCATATTTAGGGCTATTTTTGTAAACACAATGCTTTATTAGTGAGATCGCCAAATATAACATGTTAACTGCGTCAACAATGCAAGTCAGCTACAAATATATCCAACTGAGGCGTATTCAGAACCGCGGAATAATATTTTCCAACATGATGATATAAAAGCGAAATATCGTAAAGTCATCGCGGTCGGCGGTCATGTCTCGGTCAGTTAGCGGAAGTGTGGAACCAGATGTTGACAGAGCGTGGGCAACCGCCCCCCCCCCCCCTCCTCACCGCCACCGCCCACCCCGCGAGTCTCCCCTCTTATCACGTGTTCGCCTGTCAGCCGCGCTTAGAAGCACCGGAATACGCATTCACTCCTGTCACCGGCCAATATCTCCTAGCTGATGTACCTCCACGTTACGTAGTATTTTCCATTTAATAAAAATCTCATAGCTCCGCAATGGACAGACTGTAGATTTTATCCGTCAATGTATCTTGCATTCTACGAATTTTTGTTTTCAGATATTCTTTTCAAATAATTGATATGGGGTAAAAAATAAAAATACCTTTTGTTTCGTGCTGATGGAGAGGAATTGGCAGCAGTACTGTTTTGGCTTTAGAGCATGCGGTTATTGACAAGTTCTTTATAAAACATTCAGAAACATTTTATTCAATAGGTACAATGTCATATCTAATCGAACCTCTTATAGGTTGACTAATATGACATTAACTCAATTTTTTGTTTTGTGCGTAAGAAACACGTATTAATACGTCCTCGTTATTATGCAGAAATCTTATGTTTCAATAAAGGTTGGTCGACTAGGTGTACAATAAAAAATCCACAATTCTACGTTTCCAGCGCGGTATTGTAAAACCTCGTTCGTTCATTCGTAACATTTTTTTCCGCTCACTACAGGTCATAAGCACAAGAAGTCTGCTGACAATATATTTTTATTTCTGAAAAATGTATATAAATATTTTAGTTGTTAAATGCTGAAAGATTCACATTACATAATTCAACTTTTTTTCAAAAATTTGGTATCTGCTTGATGTAAATTTGGAAAATAATTATAAAAGTTACACGTAAATACTGCCTCGCGGAATTTCGGCGTAAGTCTATCTAGGTAACCCGAGATCAATTCCTGACTCGGGTAATGTGATGTGGGTTTTGATTTGGTTGAGAACTGATGGCCGATGGAGCCAGAAAGTTCTCCAGTAGAGGCCACCTACCTACTGGAAAGCGCAGCGTGGGACGTCCCGCGACAAGGTGGTCCAACGACGTTGTCAAGGTCGCGGGACGTCGCTGGCTGCAGGTGGCTACCGACCGATCCCGGTGGAAGTCATTGGGGGAGGCCTATGTCCTGCAGTGGACCAGAATTATAGCTGATAATGATGATATGGGTTTTGCAATTCAAAAAATTTAAATAGCAGCACGGAATCTGGAATTTAGTACGATAAATGGCAATAGACTCGCCCCCTCATTGCGAGTTTGTGGGACAAGAACACCGACCAAATTGATTAATAAAATTTTTAAAGTCAAACTTATTTAGAAGTTAAACTTAAGTTAAGTAAAACTTATTTATATACCTTAGTCCACCACACTGGGCTAGTGCAGGTGGGTGGACTATACAGTATACACCGAAGACATCTCTAAGAACTTACAAGATGTGCAGGTTTCATTTCAAATTTGTTGTAAGATTATATTTCACAGCGTTTTAAGTGATATTTAAATTTTACTAAATAACTTTGCTCTCTTCTCTTCTTCTATCTTTTTTTTTTAGCTTCATCGTTAAATTATAAAACATCAAGTATAGAATGATCTTATATATACATATGTATTTACCTACTCCGTAAGTTTCACCATACTACATCGGCATCTACAATGTGTCCGTATTTACAACTACTAGAACATAAACAAAGTTGCTGACAAACAGTAAAAATGATCAGCGAAAAAGGAATAAATGTTTGCATAACAATGTTTCTTAAGGCTAATCACTAATTGAACAAGCGTTTTGAGGCTCACGGGCGTAAGTCGAGAGATCTAATTAAAGCACCTACCGCGGTGCGCCGCCGAACCGCCGAACCGACCGAACCCCAGTCGGAGCCTATTATCACGCCTCCTACTCCTATTAGCATTGTCTCCTCGAGGGCGATACTTATCTTTATTTAAATTCACTTCTTGGTAATTGGGTTGACGAGTCGACAACGTGATTTGCATTGATGAAAATTGGCCAGTGTACCCACTGCGCCGGCCTTCCTTTCTGCGCTTCATTTGTTTTATTACCTTTGTAAAACTGATAAGATTTTATCGCTGCAATTAATTTGCGTGAAAGTAATGAATTAATACTACAACTCTTTATACTTGCGCAACTTTTCATCCATATCTAAGACGGGATATTTTATTCTACGTTCATGATATTTTTATTGCATGCGTTAAACGTAAATCTATATGTAAGTAGTTTTCGTCCCCGTATAAATTAGGGAGGCATAGACGCCATTTATAGCATTTTTGCAAGCGGCTCCATACGAGCGCAGTCAAAGAGGATGCGCTTGGTTATTTCTCATTACGGCACACGCGATAAAATCACATAGAGTCGTTGCCTCATTAAAATCTTCTGGTGTGCGCATCTGTAAGCCTTTTGTAAAGGTTGGAGCGCGCCGCACTCGACGCCTTTCGCGTGTCATTTCGGGCACAATGCGCCGCGGCGAGGGACCCACCGCCTGGCAATTTTTGCTCTGACATGCCAGCATATGCTTTTTATCAGTTCATCGAGGAATATTTTATGCGGATATTCTGTTATTATATTCTCCTCACGCTGTATTCGTCGTGTATTCATGTAGTGACTCTATACGTAGGAAACTCTTGTAAATTTCTACCGACATTAACTTAAAATCACAAGTCTGTAAAAGAAAGTTTTTATAATTAACTATGAACTAATCTCTTGCACGCACGTGCCGTCCCTCTTAATTGTCGTAGTTTTAAAACTTAAGCCGTAAGAAATATTAAATGTTATATAACTAGAAGGAGCTTTTAAGAACTAGGTAAATATCTTAAAAATTACTTTTGTGCGGGTAAAGTAATTATAACGGAAGCAGAAAAAATGTTTGTCGAATGTATTCAGTATAAAAATATAAAAGTTCGGATAAAGGAATACCAAGAACTGATAAACAGAAATTAGATCTATGCCTATACACTTTGAACCACTATGAAGCACTAATAAGTCATATTGTAGCCATTAACGTTGTGTATGATTGGGAGGGGTCAGTCAATGTCTCGTCGTGCTGTCCCAGCGCGGATTACTAGATTTAATATTATGTTAGTTGCGTTTTTTGGAGACATCAGCGTCAGACTGCTTAGTTATATCAGCGAGTTAAATTTGCGAACCAAGTATGATTAGACTACACCTACTAATAGAAGTCGATTGTGTAATTTACCACCACCCTAACTGGTAATATTGCATGAACTAAGCAATGGCGCCTTGACAGCCGCTTTTTAGATTTGTAACACGATTACGCCAAACTTATTAAACAGAGAACATCGTTAAAATCGAAATAAATTTACGTACTTTTTATGAGAAAAACACAATCTCGTGATCTCGCACCTCTGCATTCCTTTGCTGGTCTACACGTGTCTCCATAAATGTATGTATATCCGTAAATGTACGTAGCTGTAAGTTTTCTCTTCTAAAATGTAATCCTGACTGGGTTTCGTCACATTTTTTTTCGTTTATGCAGACGTTTTGATGTTCCTCTATGCGACTCAAATGTGACTGGTTAATATACCAAGTGCATAAACAGGCACAGAATTACACATTCAGAAAAATCTGCTCCAAGTAAGCTAAAATGATGGAATCAAATTTGGGGTTACGTTCTGCATGGTCGCGTAATTTGTAATTGGAAATTAAAAAACAGTACTTTTTAAACTCATTGATAGAAAATAATAGTCGTTTATTACTAGTTACAACTTAAACGACAACAAATAAAACATAACTACAACAGACCCTTTCTCAGAAGGTGTCTTGACACCGTCTTACCGCCAGGCATCTTAAAGCCTGATATGACAAATCGCAAAACTAAGAGTATTTAAATTAATACTTTTATACTTTTATATGAATAGTGACCAAAAATAGAAAGCAAACAACAAAAAATATACTTTATCAAAACATAAAAACTACGCAGTGTGTTTTCTATGACAATACTACAGTGCTATTGTATACTTTTGTTGTGTCTATAAATAACCTGGACTCGTTTTTGTAAACAAAATTACCGCTCCACACATACACAATTTATAGCTTTAGACATAAACAATGGAGAAATGCTAGCGCGCTTTAACACACAGAACTAAGGTATATACGTGATTTATTTTGCTCTCAGACGTGATAGGTGGCAAGGCAAATACGCACTGGACATGTTGCACACGTATCCGCAACAACAGCCAAACTTCATCCGTATTCTCTTTTTCGTAACGTCTTGAAGGAGAAAATGTGAGTCAGAGATTTTTAATTTATGTTGTATTTAATGGATACAATATATAAAGATTTGTTTCAAACGTTGACGAAAAACAATTGAGGCGATCTGTCTATTTAAGTATAAAACAATCTTTGGTGTATTAACTTTAGTCGGCACTAGGCCAGCGGGATGGAATAAAATATAAGTATTCGTAGCAATAGACGTCAGTAAAAAATCTAATCCGTATTAGATTATTAATCCGTCGTCGAAAAATACGCACATAACAAGAAACATGTCTCCAAGGCACGCGCAATCCGAAACCAGTAATTACGTGGTTGACCTTTTTAATAAAAAGAGATGTGTAATTAAGCTGAGTTTGGGCACAATGTGGCTGTACAATATTTAACCTGTCTCACTTTGCATATTCACAAGGTGGTCGGGCGAGTTAGCGTTGCCGCTCACCTACCGACTTGGAATGGTAATGCCGCCCATTAAACGCGCCCTGAGCGCTCGACGTTCAACGTTCGGCGGTTCACCCTCCGCTTTACTGCCGATTACCTATTACTTCATTTCACCAATTTTAAATTTGCCTAATTGTCACGACGAGTAATTTTGTTAATTTTTCATCATAAATTGTTATTCATCATAAGATTAAATGACATTAATACTTTTATCTCTACATATGCGTCAACCAAAACATTGTTTTTCGCCCCGACAATATGCTTTTAATATTTTAGATACAGGAATATGCATTGGTTATCAAAAATAATATCTAGTATCCAAAATATATTGTTCGCTAAACAAGCTGCCATGCTGCATATTTATGAAAGGTTGCGTCGTGTATCAATAGCGCAATGGATGCAGGTCACGAGGCTTGCTCGGGCGGTCGCCATCCGTAGCAAATCGCACACACGTAACTAAACCACTCTCTAAACATACCAACTAAAGATACATTTTCAAACTTATGTACGTACGTTCACCAATTGTTCCAAATAAGACATATACAATTGCTCAAAAAATGTACATGTTAGTGAAACTCATTGATGTTACATTGCCTAGGCCGTAAAAGCTTCTTAAGAACTGAGTCCTGTGGTCGGTGAGTGCAGTTACGTATTCTGTCGTCGGCACCGGATCGTTATCTGTTTCCAGTAAAGGAAACTGGCTTTTCTACGAAAGAACCACCCCGACGGTTTCGCCATCCCCCTTACACGAGTCGGCTTCTCCTTTTTGCGTTATTTCATTTTTCTTTGCTAACGTGCACCTGCTAGTTAGCCGCCGCGGGCTCTCATTGCTCCTACAACGTCGGCTGGCCGCATCCCCGCTTCATAAAGACGATATAAAATATATCTTGAGTTTCAATGGCTAATTGAAAGATGAAAAACTTGTTTGATACTTCATGTTTCATCGCGTCGGTACAAACTGCACTCAAATACGAAACACGAGGCCTGCTATGAAGTTTAATGTTGGATGTCAGTACAAAGAATGGCGCTCGCAGAAGCGTTGGAACACAGTTCCTTGATACATTTGTATTCCTTACAGACAAGTAATCAATATCCGTTGAACGCTGAGAGCGCAGACAGGGTTGTCCTGTGTGGAACAATTTTTCTACGTACCTATATTACGAGGCCATGCTGTTAACCCTCGTATGAAATAGTGGACAGCTTGCCAACGTGTATTGTAAATATTGGGTCTATTACCAACACAAACACATTAGCTTAATATGAACTTTAATAGCTACTTACACACTTTTGAAACGTTTTCTAGTACTTACAGCAATTACACTGACATTTTTATAGCAGCCCTCTTTGGCACATGTCTTGTAGTAAGCTTTGAAAAAAAGAGTTTAAGTCTCGTGTTAAGACGTAATTAATTAAATAATAAATGTTTTTTGTTTTACCAATAGGGTATTTCGGATAGAAAAGTTTTCATAGTTCTACTAATGAATTATAAAAAAAGTTTAAATTTTCCATACAAAGCCGCTAATGTTGCAATGCGTTTATTTTGTATTTTAAAACTAGAAACACCTCAAAGAAAATATACCTTGCTCGGAATGTACAATCATAAGTTTTTGAATATGAACTAGGACTAAGTAATGGTCGGAAAGTTGTGGCTCCTTACGTAAACTCGGTTTGAATGCTACGCGTTTTGCATACCAAAATCTCTTTTTTATTTTAGATCGACACCCGTAGCGCCATTCATTCACGTCGATGAAAAAATATACTGTCAACAGTAGGACAATATGATATCCTTGTACTGCGAAAAAATAAAGCTGGTGCGGCGTCACGCGTGTGAAATAAAATAACAACGACAACATGGTGCGGATGGGGCTTGATACATATTTGAATACATTACCGAACACGTACATAATACATAATACCGGCAGCATGCCATACTTATTCATATCGTCTGCTACAGCTCCCAATGAATACAAAAGCCGTGCCGACATCGCTACATTTAAAACCTATTAACATTCCCGCAGAGGTTTTTCCTTCTGTTGCGTTTAATAAACGTTCGACATTCAGGGAATTCTAGATTTATCGGAGCCCACTTTGAGCTCGTAATAATTTTATAGTTCCCGACAGCACGTCGGCCGCTCTGTAGCGAATGGCTTCAATTATATAGAAATGAATGTATACTCTCTTCCAGTTACTTGTTGATGCTTCAACTACTTGCTTGGCTTACTCTACATAACCCTAATTAAACCATTTTCAATTAACAAAATCTTGCTTTATTACGATTTATGGCTGTAGTAACTACGATGTAGTTTAGTCTAAATTAAATTTATTTTAGGACGGACTGCAGCAATTTATGATTGTGTCTAATTTTAACTTAGGCTGTTAATATTTTTAACCTATAGACGAAAATCTGATTTAGCCGAGAGATTCGATCCCATTAATATGTTATATAATCAACAAATTTCTCAGTATCTACTTGTATCTCTGTTTAAAGTTGGAAATTATGTAAAATATCTTTATTTTTTCTTGACTTACCTATTAATACTTATAGAATTTATAAGGTTGACTTTATAACCATTTGGAAATATGTATGAAGCATTCTTCGTATTTTTTTTTAATTATGAAATATTATTTTAAATAACCAAAACCTGGATTACATCTTCTTAAGATACAGAAGACGTATGTCTCGACCTAAAAGTAAAAATTTTTAGTTAACAACAAGTTAGCGGTGTGTTTCTAAATCAATAATTCGCCAGTCATGTTTTATGTTCCATATAAATGAAAGTAGCCGCTTGCCGCCCATAAAGCGCTTTTTAAACTCTATGGAGAATGACCTAATGGAAAATATCTACCCAGCGTTATTACAACTAATCTTGAAACCGAATTTGAGACTCTTTATCCCCTCGTCCAGTTATAACCGATCTACAAACTAGTAAATTTTTTAGACATAGAATGTATTCTACATTAACATATAACAAAGCCAATGCAAACTACTACTCTTACCACCATATGAAACAAATTAAAATACCCCTTAAAATGCAAATACGATTTAAAAGGAAATTATCATTGTGACTTGCGCTGTGGTATCAAACGCGAGAGCAGAATTTATATTTCGAAGACACTCCGAGAGTGTAAGAAGCTGTGTTGTAGTTGTGTAGGAAATGTTTGCGAGTGCACCACCGGCCCGGGAAGGCGGTACAGTTCACACTGATTTCCTGTAAACACATCCATTGTGTCGCAGACGGGTTGGCAGCTCACACCCCGCTGCCGGGAAAATGTTACGAATAATTATTTGTCCGCATTTTGTTACGCGTGCTTAGCTGGCCAATATGTACATTCAGCTTTGGTAGCTTAATGTATTAAATCCTAAACCCTTTAACTAAATTAAGAAAAAAGATTAAGTTTGTTTCCAATTTCAAACTGAAATACATTCTCATGCTATTTATATGACATTACTGCATACAGACCGCTTTATTAAACTGCTGAATATTTTATTTAAATATAATTATTTCTTACGTTCATTCTTTCAATATAATATGTAGGTCTACGCGTAACTGATTTCGATGATATCCTTTATTATTTATAAATGAAATCTAAAAATTTACATTTTAAAAATCCTTTGTGCCTTGCAATCGAAGCCCAAATCTTTAAAAACACAAAGATAAATAATCAAATTCATAGTATTCCAAAGACGACTCGAAACTATTAGTAGAACAAGGGTGCTCAAATGTACGGGAGTATCAATGGGACGGAATGTAAAGTCTATAGAGATTAGACAGCGGCTGTCACCTTACGGGAACACTTGACGAGCTCGAGGACCACTCGAGACGAGTCGCTCGTTCCCACGACATTTGTTCGCAAACATAGTCCTCACAAATATGCACAGAGCGCTCCGTCAAATTAAGTCCCACATATCTCTCCGCGGTTACGAACATGCAATTAAATACAACTCATGTGATGTTTATTGTACAATAGGGAAGACAAATATGTGGCAGGGTTTTGTTTTCAAAACATTTACAAACATTGGTGGAACGTCGACGCGCTATCGTTAAGAATAGCTATTAATCGATACAAACAAGTAATACAAAAGTGTTAGCGCCGAATATTGTTGAAATTCAACGTGAGGCAAATAATTAGAAATGTTAAGGCGTGTAGCGGGGTGATTGATGTAGTGGAAGCGGGTGTCGCGCCTTCACCACGACCCTCGATCCACTCCCGCTGCGACAACTTGGAGACATTAAGAATATTTAAATTGCAAATTGCTGTACTCTGCACTGAATACCTATTTGCCCAAAGTTTGCTCTTTTATACAACCGTTGCCAAGTTGCGGATCCAGTTAACATATATTTTAATACAAACAACGCAATTACAATCACTGTAAATTGCTAATTAATAACTTGTTTCTTATTTCCGTCCCAAAAAATTCCAAGAAAAAACTATTATCTTTCAGAAACGAATCCAGCATAATATCTTATAAATTGGATTTCAAATTCAAGAGTAATAACAGCATTGTGTCCCAAGCGAGTATAAAAATGAGAGAGAAATGAACAAATGGAGCAAAAAGACACTGAGTTGGTAACAATAAGATTCATAGATGCCCGTTACATGAATATAACAAACTAAAGAACCGGCCTGATTGAATCATCCGCTGTTCTTTGTCATAAATCCGACAACGGGCAGCCGTCTAACAATGCGTCCTGAAATCGTTCCATTTCTCATTTTGTTACACTCCCCTTTAATCTCGCATCCGTAGAAAAGTAGATCGACGTTGCAAAAGGGCATTGCAATGCAGATAAGACACGTCTCTGATTAATAAACGTAGCCGTATTAAGGGATATATCCTCTTACCTAAAATAATCTCTGTATACAAAATGTGCCTATCATGGTGATGACTTATAAACCCAAAGTATAGTATATCACTTTTACTTTCTTAGCTATTACTTTGTCAAACTTTAAGTTTTAATTTTAAACAAATTTTAAAGTAAGCAAGTAATACCAAGGTATAAACAATATGAGGCAATTAAAAAAAAAAATGTAAAGAATTCGGTATTTACTAAAACGCAACATCGTCTTAAATAAACAGTACAAGAAAAAGAAACACGATTAATAAAACATACATTAGCAAGCTAAATACGCGGTTAAACATTTACCAATCTCATAAAAATCCGAGCAAGTGTTTTCACGACATAATGAGAGCGGATGGGCGGCCACTGGCCAAAACAGTATTCCCTTTGTGGCCACTCCACTCGTACCGCTGTCAACTTCACCGAGAAAAACGGCAGGCTTTTATTTTCTCCGACTAATTTGAGGTAACTTTCCGGATGGCGGCGGGCAGGCGGAATTCAGGGGTTAAAGTTTACATCGACTATAACATTTAATAGAGGGAACATTAGCGGTTTCATGTAATTAAGTTTTAATATACAACTAAAATTAAACATGGTAGTAAAGAGGAAATATAAAAGAAATTAGTACTCTTTCTAAAGTAATTTTTTTTTCAATATTTTTATCAAGTAAATAATTGCTTTGTAAAATATAATTTTAAAACTTATTGGGATTGCCATCTATACAAATATAAAAAAAATATAAAGTCGTAAATAAAGATGAAGAAACACGCGGAAGCCACATAATTATATAATTCCGGCTGGCAAAGAGCAGAAAATCCGAGACGGCGAGATTACAACCGTTAACCAACTGATCCCGGGACGGAAGAAAACAGAATGTCTCGCGACTTGGATAATGTTAAATTTATTGCAGTGCTAAAATGTTTACGGATATCACGCGGAAACGAAACGCGCGCCGACGACGGCGAGCTCTACTCACCCTTGTAAACACGTTTTATTGGCTTTATAATATGTTTTACGCGTGACGTTTTACAAACGATCCCCTGGGAGCGTCGAATTATTTTTACAACACGTACTCACATACCCACTCAGCGAGAAAACATTGGAAAATTCACTGCACGAAGGATTCCGTAATTATACCTCAAACAAACAATTTTTGCTCTGATACGCAATGGAAGGGAATTTTACGATTCCAACGGTTTTACGTAATTGTTGAAAACGGTAGAATTGTTACGTGGTTTTGCAAAACGCCCGGATGTTTTATTAGATTAATGATAAGCGTTTAATGAATCGAGCTTACTGTAGACATGGGTGCTAATTTGTAAAATGCGTGTTGTATAAAGTGTGAAACGCGGCACAGTGGAACAATTGCACACCCTAATACCAGTCAACCGCTTGATGAAGGTCTAGTCCGCGCCAGCGCCCCCTCTCCACGTCACACTAAACACATAAACCAGTGCCTTTATATGTATATTGCTTGTTTTTTACCATACGTAAATCTTTTTATAAGTACCTTAAGAGTTTGAACATACTCGTTTTTTTTTTAATTCAATAGTCAATGAAAATGTATCGTGTCTTTTTAACAGATAAGGTTCCAATAACTAAGGAACTTGGTGCTATATAACAGAATCCGCCTTTTTTGCTACTAAATAGTATATAACTTTTCATTAAACTTATTTAATTCTTATTTATTCTTTATTCAATCTCACCCTCATTACATGACACCTTCATAGAGACATCAATAGACAATTTTGTATCTAAAAAACCTTTTTATTTTTTTTTTATTGTTCGTATTTTAACAAATATAAGTGATTTATTTATCATCCCGTGCCCAGCAGGGGAACGTCTATGGGTTGATGATGATGATGATGATTTAACATCAATATTTTGTATTATTTTATAATTTTTTTCCTAAATTTGCCTGTTGCATATTCTAATATTTTGGAGTGACCTAATATATAATACCTATTAAAAATAATATAAAATGAGATTTTAAATATACCTAAAATTAGGTTAACTCCCAAATATAATATTTTTGTAATCTGTACTGGCTTAGTCATCGAATATACAATAACCTCACCACAACCCGAACTTCATGCATAAAAATTGAGGCGATATTAATGCGAAGGAAAATGTCAGGATTCGTCTGTCATTTCAAGGGAACGTAAAGATATTAGAAGGTAAAGAGCTGTTTATATAAATGCAAAACAGATCGGCAGCTTGTCAGATCGGCTCTGTGCAGAATCTACTGATCGAATATGGATTTACAGTCGTCCCCATTTCGTGCGCTCAACAACGCACCCTCACGCTATGTTGACGCAGTCGGACAACCGAAAATAATCTCCATTTAGACGACTAATAATCATAGCCCGCAGAATTTCCAAACTTCTATAATGCATCTGTTTAATTAAATTATAAAAAATTGCTAGGAAATAAAATTCTAAGCGAATAAACTCACATTATTGAAACAAAATAATATTATGACTAATCTGGCACATTATATAATACATATCTTATTCTACTCGTAGATCACACACATTTATCTACTTTTTTAATTTTGGCGCAGCGAAGCTAGAGTGTGTTCCTTATTCAGCCTGCAGCGCATAAATAATTAAAGAAGCATTCGAGTTCGACGCCGCCAGCCGCTACTTGTTCCAACTAAGTGCTAATTAGATTCTTTTCTTTTCATCATTTTAAAATGTATGTATACGTAATATTAAATGTGGTTAGAAATTGGCAACGTCCATCATAACAGGTTGGTAACTTCAAAATAACACTTAAAACAAAACTAATCTAATAAAACGAACGCATCCACCATTCCTAATTATGTAACCAAAGAATCAAAGAAAAACTCATCCTAGATAAAATCTACTTTGAGTACTATTCGAATGGAAACGGAAACATGTCGGATGAATTAAATGATTAGTTTTCTGGGAAAGTCTCTATGCTTTCCCAACTATCTGAAATCCAGACGTTGCACACATTAACTAGTTTTGCGAGAACGAAGTCTGCCTCTTAATTTGTATTCGGCCCTCGGCCCAGCCGGGAGAGGCGGGCGTATGCTCCTTTTGTAGATACAGGAACCAATTTGTATACCAGTAAGAAAATTAAAAACTTCCCGATGTACTCCGAATTACCTTCTTGGCACAATAAAACCTTTTTAATCGCTAGCTACTATCCTGCACCATTCAATATATTTATAAAGTGAACAATAAAACGATTTATGAACTAATTGCTAATTTTCTAACTAATATAAATTAAATTTTATATAGGCATCATTACCGTAAACTTACCACAGCCCCATTCAATTATGACAATAGAGATTGAATGTAAGGAAATTAACATTTATAGCATTGCCAAAGTCAAAGAATTTCTGAATTGAATTTAAAGTGACATTAAGGCAGATGTTAAGAGCCGGAACAATAATTAAGAGGCTGTCGGTTTGAAACCGCGTCGTCGACGGCGAGATTTAATTAGTGAGAGAACAATCCGTAGCGGCATGCCCGCCGCCCGTGCCCGCGCCGTGACCACTCCGACTCTTGTACTCCTACCCTAATACAATGCCATTCACTATACCTACCCACCTCTATGATAACTTTTTTAAACTAACCCTTTTTGTTACTTTACTCGAAGATAATAATTATTATTAAAACTCGAAAATCTTATCTCCTCCGTTTATTAATATTCAAACCTTTACTAAAATCAACCAAAAATAAACAATAAATAAATACTTATGTATTTTTAATAAAAATAATACCGAATCTGGCCATATATTTCTTCCACTCATAGAATTCACCACCACCCGAAAATGCCGTAAAGTAAGTATTTAAAATAATAATATAATTTACCATATCCATCTTATTTAAAAGGGGCTGTATTTATTGAATTGAAAAAGATAAACATCTCAATATGTCGTGACGCTTTAATGAACAATAGAATGTAAGTAAAACTTATATGAAAACGAAACACCAACTAAAAGAATATTAAAGTACGTGCCTACCCTTTTGCTTTAACTGTGTTTTGCTGTTGAATAAAATTGTTTTATTTATGCAAAGCTTTTGATATCTTGGCTCATATGACCTTTCACTTTATTTCTTCGACCGAGATCGGCTATGAAAGATATCTTACTGGAAAGCTTGTCTTATTAAAATGTGATATGTTTCACAAAAAGAGTCCGATAATACGACACGTCTGGGACTACTGGCAAATCCGATTTCCCTATCTCCCCATATTTGTATTCGAAGCCCGATCCATCTAATATTTCCTTCCAACTCCGCCGACGCTATCTGCGTTCTTTCCTGACATTGAATCTAATCAGAATAGATATTAAAACTTTCCTTTCAAGTAACTCGTTTTTTCTATCATATTGCTTAAATTACATGTATTAACTTTTTGTATAACTATAACACGAAAGTGGTTTCAATATATTCAGTAATATCGCAAAAGTTTGGGTAAAAAAGGATATAAAGCAACATTTAGGCATGGCTGCTTTTTTGCAGTACAAAAACGAATGGATAAAAACCCCAGCTTATCCGCTGGCTTATAGGCAGATCCTTGCACAAATAAACAGTGAAAGAACGCGATTTTGATTAAATGAAGCGTCCAAGAAGCTTAGAAATGCTGGCAACAATTTGTTTTGCTCCCGCAACCACTGTAGTTACTTAGCTTTGTGGACCTTCCTAGTGGAAACTGGAAAAAGAAAAATGCTGCTTTCATTTCCCCATTTGTGCATAACAGAGGTATACGTCGGGTTTTTATACATACGGTGACGTATTGGGTGAATATAATACAGTGACATTTAAATACACTTTATTTTTTATTAGATTGTCTTGCAATTTAAATTTCAATTGCGATTATAGATAAATAAACTTTACTTTTAAAATTGATAAACGAATTAAAATTTTGACTAGATTAAAAACATTAACATCATTACTGAGATAGTAAGTCGTCGGATTATGATCTAGGACCAATGTGCCTAAAAAAAATCACTACATAACTTCTAATTCTTAGTTAATTCATCCGAAGTTGAGAAAGCAATCAGAGCGATTCTTCCGAATTCGTAGATATTTGGCGGATTGTGTCGAATCAGTACACATAAATGTGTTGACAACACAAGAAACTTGGTAAGTGCCTGCGCTGGCATGTATCCCGCCTTATCTAATTTATTTAACTGTTAGCAGAAACTCGTCGAAAACAAACCTCCCATACGTTAGAATTAGCAGTCTCGCATAGTTTACCTTGTAACGTTTACAAAAATAAATGTATACCTATTATAACAACAAAACCTCAAAAATTAAACCATTCATTTACCCTACAATAAATAAAATCTTACAAATTGATCAAACAAATTTGTAATTAACTCCCTTAGTTTGCTCTGAATATGAAGGGAAAATGATTTCGATTAAGAAACGACGTCGTAACACGGGCTATTTAATTTTTTTTCACTTCACTCGGAAACGTCGATAATGTGTAATTTTGTACAACAAGAAACCAGTGGCCACCCTCTTCGCTACAAAATTCCGCTACGGCACATTTTCTTTATCCGGTCTGCTTTCAACCTTACCCTCTCGTTTTTGTAATCTCCCTGCCCTTTCAAAACAAGTTCATATAAATCACCAGACTCTGTAAACCCGGATTAGCACTGATTTTAAAGTATTCTTTGTACAGATACATTTCTATGAGACCATTTCTATAAAGAATTTACAAACATACGCACTTATGGATGAATAATATATGAATTTTAGTCGCGCTTGGGACTGGCACCCATCATGCCTTTTTTCCAACTATCAAATTCAGCGGAGATTTATTGATATGACATACAAAGAAGCCAGACGAATATAAATAAGGGGCACGTAAAAGAAAAGACGAGAAACTATTTTAATCTAAACAAGAAAGAAATATCTCGAGCTATATGTTTTAGTAGAGTCGCGAAGAGCATAAAATATTTATCAGACGAGTCCCGCTTGCGTGTTGGTCCCGGGGGAGCAGCACATCGACTACACTGCACTCCCTACTACTTAACACCTTTGAATAACAATTTACTTCACGTCACTTGTGAGACACTCGTTCTCGGAGGGACACGCACGGTTACGGGCGCTATTGTAAACTACATACAATAACGCTTGGTGTTTTCACCGATTGTAATTAACCATTAATTGAATTGATCATCCTCTAACGTTAAAAATAAAGGAATAGGGTTCAGCTTAACACAGGTACGTGAATAAAGGCAATTTCGACGGTGGTACGATTTTGTTTCAATTTAAAGGTTGAGAAGCGGAAAAACGGTGCAACGGAGCGGGTGAATGGCCGCTGCTCTTGCTTTGTACGCCACTGTTTGGTTGAGTGAATCTCCCATGTTTCACTTCGTTCAAACACGTCACAACTGTAAAATAAATTATTCACTTTATGCGTATCGTCAATTGTCTTTATGCTTTATACCAGTACACCGCAATTCAAGGTGTACTTCCAACATTATTCTTTAAGCAATATTATTATTTGAGGATGGTAAGGCTTTCATTATCGTGGCCCTAAAAAGAAACAGTAATGCTATTAAAACAAAAAAATGTACTCTAACGATAATAACATCCGAATGATTTCAATCAATGTTGTGATAATATAAGACTACTGAATCT
The DNA here is from genome assembly GCA_030295005.1 of Cephonodes hylas. NCBI lineage: Eukaryota > Metazoa > Arthropoda > Insecta > Lepidoptera > Sphingidae > Cephonodes > Cephonodes hylas. The sequence continues at coordinate 8,514,169 of AP025362.1, read as the reverse complement.
ACTCTCATTTTTTGAAAATACTTTGGAGTAATTTGGTGACTTGGTAAACTAATTTTCATCAGATTTAAGCTATCAAACCGATTCCGCCTAGGGTCTAACAAAAATAATTTGTATTGTGATATATTGTAGATATTTCAATGCTTATGAATATTGCTTTTTTTCGTTTAAATAAAGTAATTATGAGTTTACTGTTCAATATAGCGTGAAGTAATAAAATCAATCATTAGATTTGCTTTCACTTATATGTTAGTACCTACTTATGTGGTGTCTAGTTATTCGGTGGCGCAACTTGTACACACCGGATTTGAGCTGAACTTGCATACATACATGCACCGACTCCCTTATTGATTCTACGGCATTAGTATACGCTGAGCGTTCGAAAGGTCCCGATTTCAATCGCGAATTTTTTGTGCTTATAAATAATAAAAGTCACGTTATTAAAAAAAAACCTAACCATCTGCTTTATTTGTAAACTATTTTCCAGACGAACGCTTCTAAAAATGCTTGAAAACGTGTTCCATCGGATTGTATAAAAAATATTTCAACATTTCCTATCACAACATGAGTTTTCCAAATACAGTGAAACCTGGTTAAGTGAGACATCAAGGGACCTGCAATGTCGTTTCACTTATAGAGGTATTCCACTTACCCAGTGTCTCAGATATACAGGTATAAATAAATATCTGTCTCATTTACAGAGGGTTCTGATAAACGTGCACGTTTTAGTTTCCCTTGTCCTTCAGCACATTGTGATTCAATTTTATGTTTACTCTGAATTATTCTACAAAGAGACGATTTTGGCACATTAAATTCGGCACAAACTTCTTCGCGTGTCTTCCCACTTTCATAAACGGATATTAACTTCAGTTTTTCACGTAATGATAACGATTGTAGCTTTCGTTTTGGCATTTTTCAAATAAACATCTGTATGATAGTAAAGCGAAACTAAAACTGAAGGTAATTGAAGCTCAAAATTTGTACTTACGTACTTGGAATTACGTGTGGAATTTGTGGGTAGAATAAGAATGAGTAAACAAACAATGTTATCTCAGTTACAGAGGTTTATGCATATAAAATTTACTCGCTGTCTCAGTTATAGAGGTAACTATGATGATAAATCGAAAGAACAAATCCCAGATATAGAGGCTTACCTCGTCCCACTAACAGAGGTAATTCAGTGCCAAAGTGTTGGGACCTCAGCATGAGTTCCAGTTATGGAGGTTTCTCACTTATCCAGGTCCCACTTAACCAAGTTTCACTGTACTAGTGTTATATCTAAGAAGGTAGTTGAAGGACTTAATGGTACGAGCGCCAATGATTGGGCGTTCATCAATCTCACGGACTGCACGAGCCACAACAAGAAACCTGTTACTTCAGTTTAGTTTAGTGTGAAGCCATAATGGGTCTATTCACACTGTTGTTAACCACTGCATTGTGGCTTTAACGCTTGTAAATAATTTATTATTGAACCAAGAGTTCAGCAAAAAGAGCGCCGAACTTTTTTCATGTGATTGTACCCGAGTAAGCTACATAAAAAGTGGCAATATAGATATTATAGATCATAGGCCCGGAGTGTTATTAGTAGCGAATCAGTCAACATTCATTTTGATTTTTAATCACAGTAATTGCTTACCATTTAAAGTACCTAATGTGTCATCATGTCACCCGTTTTAGTAGTATTAAACGTTAGCACATTAATTAAATGTTGTCCCTTTAAAATATACGTTTGCAAAATGTGTGTTCTAAAACCGTATATCAAAATACACTAGACAACTCAAAGATGAAAACCAGTTCCCATTGGATTAGGATTGCCTGCTGTGTAGCGTAACATTGTACAGGCTTATACAAATATCGAACGTATTGAAAGTGAGCGAACAAAAACGAAACACAAGCGTACAATCGCACGGAACAAAACGCTGTGTGTTATCGTCACTATGGATTGCAATTGTTTTACACATGAGCACACGAACGATTCCATAAATTTATGTATGGTGCTAAGGGCGGGTGGTGGCCGGTGGCGGCGTGTCCGCGAATGAATGGCCATTGAAAAGTCATCAGTTATGTAGGGCGTATAGTCGTGCGCCATGTGGCCGCCGAGCCTGATTCTCTACGTAATTTTTCCGCAGGCAATTTTGCACAACTTCCCATACAACCATCAGCACTGTTTTGCCTTTGCTCTTTATTTGGTATCCGTAAAATATTATGTTAAGTATTGAGGAATATAATGTCGCCCCAAAAATACAAGATCTGTCCAATTAACTTTGACTACCTGTCGGTCTTGCGACACAAGTATGGGCTTTGCAATCTAGATCTATTCTGGGTTCTACTCCCGGACCGGGCTAAGTGTTGTTGTATTTTTCATCATCCGTGCCGACAGACTTCGGTTTTGAAATATGCTCAAAAAACTGCAATAGGTTCGATCCCTATTAATATTGAATTTGGACATAACATTGAATTTCATATTACTAATTTAAAACTTCTTACTATAATAAATGTAAAAATAAGGCATTGTGATAATCACAAGACATCAATGCAAGACACGATTGAATCAGTGATTGCACCAGAAAAAATATCATTGTTACTCGCCTATCAGTACCAATACACCGGAAACACGAAAACACACAAAAAGGACAAAACTACTGTAGCTAAAAGGTGGCAATAAAAATAGGTAAAAGCTGGAACTCTCCACAGTGGACTAAAATTCATGCAAATTGAATGAAGAGTATTGATGGCACTTTGAAAATATTTTCCGTTGCCGAGTGAAAATACTTCACATTCACACAGCATTATTTATTGCGCCTTCATACACATTAAATAACATATTCATTATTAACGCTGTTATGAAGCGGATACCATTAGCCTTTCCTATTAGTGCGATATTCACATGTTTCGTGAAATATGATTTGGTATCAATTAAACCAAAGGTGCTTTTACGATATACGAGATTGTTTTTGTAGGTATGCGTCAAACAGATTTGTGAATATTGTTGAGGCAAAATTGGAAGTGTCACCTTTTAGCTTTTTATTTGAACTAAACGCCGAAGCCGAAACGCAATTTCAGACGCAATGTATTTCAAAGAGAAATTTGTTCCTCTGTAGTTTGAAATATGTTCATTGTCACTGTATTGTGGATACAGGAGCAACAGCTTGCCAATAAAAACAGCACTCAATATAAAAAAAGAGATATATGAAGACTATAATAAGTAATAAGAGCAAATATATTATTCGAACCAAATGTTTAATCAATAAAACTGTATAAAGAAATTCTAGACTCGAAAAATGAATAAAAAATATCGCCAATAAAATATAACACATATACTCACTTACGCTTTTATTCCCGTAGGTATAGGCACAGCTGCGTGTCTACACCAATATATGTGTTTCAATTACCATGTTATATGAAAAAAAAAATCTTATATAATATATAAGGCATAGGACAGCCTGGAGTTTGAACCTGCGACCACCGAGATTTTCTAATGCACGCCTAATCCTCTAGGCTATCACTACTTCAAATCCAAAAGAACCCACAACAAAATAAAGCGGCTAAGCAGAAGAACACCACGCACTGTGGGTATTGTCATGTAATTAATGTTAATAAATTATTCTCCAGTTACAGGAGACAAATTAGACGCAGGCTGCTCGACTAACGACTGACTATTTGGATTAAATGGAGGGTTGATGTTTATGATTTACGGAGGCTTGTGTAATTGTGGCGCCTGGTAGACGCGGCCTGCGCCCACACTCGTGTTCGGCCACGTCCCAGGTGGACGACGCGACGCGATATCTTATCAAAAACTCATGCGCCACCAATTAACTTAAAAACCGATCGCCTTTATGCGTTACGTCATAATTGCTTGCAGTAATTCTGTAGAGCGATGGACGGCGTACTTTACTTTTGAAATCGACATTTCAAACGTTTTTAAAAACCTAGGTAAGTTTAGTTTAGTAGCATAAAGAAAATGACACATTAATAGAATTAATTACACAGGTGAACCCATATAACTAAGTTATTTTCGATACATTCGGTATTTTAACTCCACTAAAATATATTTAAGTCACTTGTGAAACGGAATTTAAATATCACTGCAGTATAAAATTCATTGCATAACCAAGCTTAGAGATTTCCACGATTTTAATACGTATAAATCCTTCGCTTTGCCACATTTATAGCGGCACGCGTGTCAGACAAGAGACGAGGGCCGCGACACGACGCGACGCCACCGCGCCACGCGCCACCTTCCCGACACTCGCAAAATTAACACTGTAATTATAACACTTCCTGTTTCCATTAATTTTTACTCAATTACGATATGCCGCATTCTAAAATCCCTATATTTTGTTTTAATTAGGTCAACAAGGTTCTTTTGTTGCGTGTTTAGTGTGATGCATAGAGCGCTGTTATAGGGCGATAAAACAATTACGATGTACGTACGTAATCAATGCGACGCTCTCGCCGTGTTTACTATTCATTAAAGCATCTCGCCAGAAGACAAACAATCCTGTTATGTTATTAGATTCACTGCATAGTTGAAGCTATTCAGATACAAGCGGGTACATAATGTGTTTGAATAATTAATTTATACCTTTCCGACCTGAGTTAATTAACATTCGCATGTAATTAATCAAGTATTAGAAAACTCATCCCGATGAACTCGAAATAAACCGATATCCACTGCATTTAGATATAGGAGTATATCCGTACGTATGTATGTTCGTGGAAACTAGGAGACACAGCTTGTTTGTCCTCGCAGACTAATTAAAAAGTTTGTTTGGAGAACTTTCGAGTGGAAGTAGCGACGAAGTGAAGTCTGTACTGATTTGATACAGAAATAAACTAGATACTGATTTGTGCGAATAAATCCGAAGGAAAAAATAGAATGGGATAAGTTAATAACGAGGTTGCTCTACTCGTGGAGGCGTGTGAGTCGTCACCGTATGAATATGTATGGGCGGGAGAAACGATCCTACAGATAATGAAATCTGCACACGGGAACGGATCCGATTAGTCTCTGCTGCAATTAGCGCAGATAAAAACCAGACACAGACATTTGTACACGAGAATATTCTACATGAACATTTAACAATGTTTAAAAAATTATAATCAAGATAAATTTATTAAATATTTCAATTATTGCGTCAAGGACATTATTTGACTAACGATAAGCATAAAATAAATAAATTGCTTTACTTTGCAATTCATCATCAGTCCGCACTAATTCCACGTAATCCCCTTGCAGTTGTAGTACGGCGACGCCAACCACAAGTCAAGGCGAATGCGTGGCGGCACACGCGCGCCCTCTAGTGGTGGTGTTAAGCCCATTGGTACTCCCTAATAAATTGCGATTTAACTTGTCTCCCGGATAACGCCAACTTTTCCGCGTTTGTTCCGAGCCCGACACTTTTTTCCGCCTCTTCATTTCCTATCTCTTACTTTTGTATTTTTCGTTCTTTCCTTGGCGAGATAAACAGGCGAGAAACGGTGAAAGGGGCTTTACAAATTCAAATTGAACTTATCACACAACTTTTTACATTTGTTTCTGGTCTCGAGTTCGAGGGAAAAGAACGGAGAGGCATTTAATAGTACAATCTCGGGAAAGATTGATGATTTTGTATCACACCTCGCTTCGGGCGGCTCGTAACGAGTCGGATGGCTCTCGACGTGGGTCGTGCTTATTCTTATCTACAATGGGATGCCGCTTTATCTCAAATTACATATTTTACTTGAGACGTTCCACGGATCACACGCACTTTTGATTGTATTACTTACTTGATGGTGCAATTACAAACAAATTTAAGTAAAAAGGTTTTTATGTAATCTACGTTAAATGTTCCAAAGTTAAGCATACAGTTTTTTTGGAAAATCTTAATTGATAAAGAATCTATGTGCGTAAATTATTTTTATACACTATTTTATATACACCAGCGTAATCCATAAAGCGAATAAAGTTATTAAATTAGATTACTTTCCCATTTAGTTAGTTTATACAGGAGTACATCCTGAGCTTACGAGACGTTTTTTCTTAATTCCCCCACCTGTCTGCAGCGCCGCAGGAAATTCAAGCAGCTTGTAGCAAACAAGCCCCGTTTAATAAGGTGGTAGTAAAGTAAACACAATTTAGTTAATCAAGCGGGCAAAGAAGTTTCACCGCGTGCTGTAAATAGCGCGCACTTAATTTGAGGGCCATGTGTGGGCACATAACCGCAGCACATTTATCCCATTATGCACGGCACGACAGGCAACCGCGGTGATGCCAGTCACGTCGGTTGAAACGAATCGCATGTGACATTATTTGTAAAGATCGTGCTCTATCTTCGTCGGCGACATGGCCGAAACGTGGAGGGATTACTCACAAAGAAGTACGATTTCAACGGTACGATAAAGAAGCGAGAAGTTACACACAGGCTATATTCCCTCTGGGATTAACGCACGGTTAGAGACGTTTCTTTTATCGAGCGCGCCACTCGAGATTGCCCATAACCCATACTCATTTGCTTTGGTGCCATTTTTCGTTCTGTCGTTTTAACCTTTTTTGAATGTAGGTTGGCAAGGGTTGCCAGCCATTGATTAACACAAAATAAACGAACATAATGACATACCTTAGTGCATATCCACCCGCAATGTTATTATGCGCGCGCCAAACACAGATACATAGATAGCGAGTATTCCGAGTAATAATCACATCGTTTGAATATTCAGACACGTTACTGCTCTATCAATAATGTGAAATTATATTTGAATACGCCTGTCAAATTACACTCATAAACATTTCGTTTTATATTAGGTACTATTGACTAGGCGGTCTTATTGGACCAACAATATAATTACATAATAACAGTCATGCTATGCTCTCTAGTCATGAAACAGTATGTTTATTAATATGTTACCCACTAACTAAGCTAACTCATTACCGTGTCCTGTGTAAATTTTTGGACTACATAATGCTAGTTACAATCACTTAATAGAAAAAACGCATTAAAAAATCTGACCCGATCTGTGAATCGAACCCTGGACCTTTGTTTCGCGAGAACAAAAAAGACAAAACAATATTTTTAATTTAAATATAAATTTGAAAGTATGTTCTCAGAAAAAGGTTTCTAAAAGTTAGACCCTATTCATAACATAGATTGACATTTCTAATAATAATAATTAACCCTATGATACTACATTGAAGTTAATAAAATATATACATACTTTAAACATTGACTAGTGTATTTTGCTACCAAATAATCTCATTACACGTTCACTAGCCACTAGCGGACATTATCTAGCCATTTTAGTAATAACTGTTTAACGTACATATTCATACGGTGCGGAATGTGCGCTCTCGACCGCAACTACATAGTGAATCAACGGAAGATGCAATAATGCATTTAACCACGCACATGAATGTTCATAATGGATCCGAATTCCACGCTGCATTTGGACGTCGGTGTTTTTGTGTGTATAAGGATATTTGTATTTCAATTAATACGGCTTATAAATGGACCAGTGAATAATAGAGCGATAATAATATATTTTATTATTGTAACAATAGACTTAGGTCCATAGTCATACATATAGTCCATACTAAGATAAAAGTCTTGCGATTTTGTCCCTTGTCTTTGACCGAGGGTTTGTCTCGACCGCGCGACTTAACCTGGAGGCTATTGTTAATTTGTGGGTATCAAAAATCAAAAGCAACAAAACACATATTATTTCACGAAAACCCAGATTCAAAATATATAATTGTTAATCTTAAATTGTAATGCGTCAAACCTGTTTAAAGAGTACTTAAAGACTTTGGTCAAGACGATTAGACTCATTATTTTTCATCAATGAATTATGAAGTAAGTTGGGAACAAACATATACTATCAACCATGAAAAACTGTAGCTGAACGATACTCGATAATTTCAAATTAAAAATCTATCTCATGCATCAACAATAATTCCTTTGAAAAAATTCTACTGCACTAGCCAGCCTGTACCGGTATCACGTAGGAGTTAATTAAATCTTTTGGCGGTGACGTAAAAAGGAAATAAAACGGTATAAGATGTACATTAGTAGAAGGTATGTGAGTCAGCGCAATATTAGCCGAGAGCCAGTGAGGCCGAGCCTGCTTGGTATTCTTCGCACGAGGCCGCTGTCCGCCCGGTGAATGTCTCGCGCCTCCAGCACGGCATTAGCTGTTGCGTTGTCTACCGTCTACTACACTTCGCACAGACGCCGGAAACCTTGCCAACACACATTCCAAAACAATACAACTAACTGTCACATTTTTTTCTTTGATATTTAATTTATTACGACAGATTTATATTGGAATATAAAACACTAATACAGTGTCAATTTCAAAATATGAGAAAATATCTACATGATGATTTTAAAAGCGCTACTTAAGAGCGAAATTTGAAAAACGCCCCGTTTGTTTGTTTACGGAAGCGCTATGGAAATGGTTGGACACAATCATTGATACACGGAATGTTATGAAATGAAAGAACATTCCGATATAATACGCAAACAATTCAAAACCACTAATCGTGTATAACATTGAAAATTGATCTGAAAAACGTAGTTAGACATTATTAACGAATGCTATATTTATTGTGTGCGGTGTGGTGAGGTTGCAATTATAGCAAAATATCCATTCATTTTTCCGGCGGCTCGCGGCGTGCCCAACCATGCGTGATTCTGTTTTTGTGCGTTTGTTCAGTGTCTGTGAGCTCAGTGGTTATTTGAACGTTTCCAAAGCCATTTGTCCTGAAATAAAACAGTTGTCTGATATTTGATCAGCAATCCGCAATAAAGTAATGTTGCGTTCAATTATGACTATGCAGTCGCCATTGTGACAACGTTGGCTTTGATTTTATATTACGATAAAGTCCTTGTTTGACGACGATAATTGTGTTTCCTTGAAATGTGGGGAAATAAAGCACCAGCTCGCGGAAAAAGAGTGCGATAAATAGATTGCATTGTGCGATAGATTCAATAGAATAGATCCCTAAGTCCCAAATTAAATCACGGAACATTTTTGCACCTGGCGAGAGCCTCGCGAGTCGTGTTTGCCTAGTACGTGGACTGACGATGCGTTTTCATAACTCCCGGGGATTTTGTATTTAACTGGTAAATTTCTTGTATTTCCACCTGCTTCGCTGTTCAAACGAAAGACATTATTGTTGTAATCACAAATTAAATTGTCACAATCAAAAGGGCTTAGGTATCGGACTTCGTCTTCATTATTCATAATACCTACCTAGTAATATGATATACATATGGCGTTAGGCTTATTGCTCTTCATTCATTACAATTCGCGTTGCTTAAGTATCCACATCTTTCGTGTTTCATAAAAATAGGCATATGGAAATTCGGTTGTGGTATATTTGTATCGATTGGAATTTTTTGCATCGGAGTCATTTTAATACAAAAAGCGACGGCTTTATACTCCACAGCATATTACGAAAACGAATCACACAAATAACATTTTTTGTCTTCATATAAATGTAACTGAAGCGATAGGATAGGAAAGATATTTTTTTGAAAAGAAAACATTTAAAAATACTTTTAAATTTATGTTAGCAAAAATTATATAAAGTATAATTACTAAAATTGCAATTTATATAGAAGGTACTAAAAATCTAATAATATTTGTCAGATTTGGTGAAATAACTATGAATTAATATGTGCCTGTGATGATTGTTTTGCTTCTTCTAGGGAAAACAAAACTTATATTATTATTTACTAAAAGAAGAATAACTAAAAAAAGTTGGTAAAGTATCGGTGCGATTGTAGCCCTGCTAAGTACATCAGATTTAACTCATTAAGTTGATGGCATTCTGTATTAGTCTACTTATAACAGGATGCAATGGTAAGAACTTCAAGATATCTTACATGGTATAGATCTAGAGCAGTGGCTGACTTTCAGCTACCCACATTATATTAACAAATGTATTAAAAACCATATTATAATAAGCAACCTGCAAGCATTTATTTTCGACTACCTAAAAATGGATTTATTCAGAGCAAACATTCTAGTAATCACAGCACTGACGATTCCTTTTTACCGCGATTGTAAATAAAAATGAGCTGCAAGTCACGGTGAAGTTGAGTGTTAGGGATTTAGTGTGGCCATTCGTTGGAAGGGACCACTATCTCTATCTGTCCATCGAATGTGTAAAGAAAGCTGCGGCTTTACTGGGACAAATTCGGTTTGATTCAGTCACGTACCGACGAGATGGGCCTTTTAGCAGATTTTCCAAGCGTATGTTTAGATTTAGCTGAAATATTTATTGAAAGGGATTGAAAGCCAGTTATCGTTTATTCACTTAAATAATACGACTCTATTATTTGGTGAACAAAATGTTTGCAGTGTTTATTTGCTGTATATATTTTTGTTCAATTTAAGGCTTCATATGGAGCGATGGATGCATGTGTGCGAGTGTAGAGGCAAACAAGATTACTAGTTGTACGTTATTTGAGGCGTAATTGCAACGCGCAGCTGACGCGGCCGCTACGGTGTCGACACGTGCTACGTGGCGAGGCGACGCCGCTACGAGCTACGCTCAGGCTACGTCTACGAGCTGTATCATTCCCAATATAACTACATGGTTATATTACTGCGGTTGTAACCTCACTAGGAGGATACACATTCATTCATAATAATTAATTAGAAGTTTTGACCTGTTAGTATTAAGGATTCGTTGTATGTAACATATTGACAAGAACCGAGTGAGGAAAAGATAAAAAACACATTACATTTTCGCCTTCGAGGTGCTACTGCGAATGTACTAATGGAAAGTCCACGGTACATACTTGTTCCAACAAGGCAATATGCAATCCGCTATATAATGCAACTCATTTTGCACAAACAAAGCTGCTGAACTTAATGAAAAATCTGCAAAAAATATTCGCACAAATACGTACTAATGCATTTGCCAACAAAGCTAAGATAAACCTCTTGGTGGAGGAAGCGGCGAGTGTCACCTAATTCGTTAAACCATTAACAGTTAGCAGCAGCGATTTTGTGAGCATTCAACGGTTTCATTGTGCGAACGCTCTGGGGCGCAGTACACTCGGCGCTGCATTACCGGCGAAACTTGAGCAAACATTCGTTATGTGCGTGCTTGTGTCTGCGAGAAATTGCTCTCTCACTAAGTAAACTAAACAAAAACTTTTGTTTCAATCTCATTTATTTTTTAAAAGCCCACCAAATGGAGTGCAAATGCAATCTCCTTTATTTATTTGTCTGTCGACTTTGTGCTATTTTATGCTCTACATTTAAAAATGCGGAAGTAGAACAATAGAAGATAAATATATTATCAGAGAAATTTAAAAAAATAATATTATACTGTACCAATATGGTAAAGTTTACGTTTCGTTTGGCTATATAAATGTATCAACCAATACCCGAGCATGTTCTCTACAGTTTAGTGGGGTGAGGCCTCGGTCTAACATGCTAACCCAAAGCTTTCTGACTTTCACATATTTAATTAAAAGTCAATGAGGGGTATTTAGGGACATGTAGTGATAGACTCGAAGTTTAGACGCGCGGTCGAGAATCTCGGCGGTCGCAGGTTTAAATCCCAGGCAAACATCTTTGACTTCGCGAAGTAATTTGTTACAATGATTTATTACGTACTTAAACGGTGTAGGAAAACATCGTAAGGAAACCTACTTACCAGAAATTTTTAGGAATTTCTTCCGTGAGTAGTCCACCCAGTCTAAACCCAGTCAGTTGTAATGGAGGCCTGTGCTCAACAGTATGCCAATTAATACACAGATTTCCTCAAATATATTATTCCATAAAATAGATATAACTGGTGTCAATATTGTTGTTATTAGCTAATAGTGCCAAAGATCACAAATACAATTTCAAGCGAGGATTATCCGCACGTGAATGTCAAGCATAAAGTTTAGGGAGCCATTATACTAAACCTCAAGGCAAATACAGTTTGATGGCGTAAACATTTATCCCGTGCGTAATCGGAAACCGCGCTTAACGATTCAACATATTCCCGAAATGATTTTTTACGTGTCATTTATATCCGAAATCATTTATATCTTTAAAAAATCTAATTTTCTGCCATAGAATACTTAAGTTAATGTTATACTGATTTCATAACTATAAAAATTATTGAAGTATTTTTTAATGAATGAGTAAATTGTATGAATATTTTTTTATTCTAAATTCACTTTAGAACAATGATGCTAATCTAATATAGTACCAGATAAAGTACTTGTCAATAAACTAAGCACAAAAATCGACTTTATAATATTATGAAGAATAGTTGTTATAACATTTTGAATAAAGGTTATTTATACTTATAGGTACTCATCAATATGATTTTGCATTCCACAGCGGAATATACCGAGGCGCATATTACCGAATACTCGTGAGTCTTTAGTATTCAGTGGGACTAGGAAGCCATACGCGGCGAGAGGTATTAAATTTCGTGAAACATATGAAACTTTTCGTCGTACAAACGCAGATAATTAAGAAGCGTGAAATCGTTTTGAATATTTTATGAACATTTCATATGTATGAGAACGTGGCTACTAGAGGGAAATTATATGAATTAGCACTTTTAATGAATACGTTTTCGCTGTCAAGCTTATGTTTTACTAATTAACAAAGAACATTTTTCAAACATTGTTCATATTTAGGCTTAATAAATATCACTATAAATTGACAAAAGAAATAATATGAAGATAATAAAATAATGAGTTTGAGAAACAAAATTAATTTAATCCAATAATTAAAGGAACACTTTTCGAGTCAGACAATTTTAGTGAGACGTCGCCACCGCTACCAAAAAACGCATACTGCTGAGTAAACAATTTTCCAAACATTGAACAGTAGGGAAATATTATATTGTTACAATAATGAAAATAATTAACTAGGACATCATTCAATACTATTTAGTTATATCTATGAAAGATATACGTAATCTTACTTAGCTTTATAAAACGAAAGTAACTTTCATCACACCAATTGAACACTTTTAAACAACAGACCCACTGTAAACGGATTGCAATTGCGTTAATGCAATTTCATCCAGCAAAATGAAAGCCATGATAATACGTAATTATTCTAAATATTCTTTGGGCGGTGGAGCATCATAATCCCCAAATGCGGCGGTCGGAATTCCGGCTGCGTCATTCGTTCGACTGACGAACGCAACAAAACCATGATGGCAACATTGGCAACACGGGCCCTGCCACATTGCGCGTGTAATTGCCGCGAACGCGCGACAAGCCAGCCATTAATCTCGCTAACACTCGATAAAGCGCAAACTCATGCTACAATGTAATAGTTACCCTAGCTTTATTGTAAATTTTCCTCAAAAATTGAATGTTACTCTATTCCATTTTAGGAACACACATTTGTGATCATAATATACAGCTATATTAAATCAATAACTTTGAAAGTCACAGAGAATGTCATGACTGATTGTCGTCATATCGCTATTTTGAACTCAACAATTCAACCCACGATTCTTATTAATACTATAAAAAGATTATGATTAATTAACTTTAGGAATTAGTTATCGCTACTATAAAAATTATACGCTAAAATTTATCGTAGTAATATCTGAAGCGAGCGTTAAATGAAAGTTAGATAGCGCTGGGTCCCTGTTCTCAAAGTTATTTCAAATCTAATGAATATTTCCACTAAGATTTCTCACGTTATGTAAATTGAAAAGCTCAATGAGCTTTGCTAGCTTTAATGTCGTCGCTCTTTCGGTTATGCGAGTTCTTTGTATCACATTCCAGTCCTAAACACAGCCTTGAATTTAAGCACCAAAACATTACTAACGTTAGGAACATTTGTTTCCTAAAAATAACAAGTCACTCTTGCATTTTTATTATTAATTTAATAATTATTTGAATACCCATAATTAAATAAAAAAATATAAGTAGCTCTGAATATACACATACCCTATAGACTAGAATTTTAAATGTAAAATTAACCTGTAAGTTGACACATCCGGTTACTACCAAGAAAATATAATTATTTTAAACAGAAGATCTTGACAATAATGTGCGCATTTCTTCTCAAGTAACAACTTGGCAATGGCGCAGTTTTCGCCAAAATTAGAACTTCTTAAAAAGTAAAGTCCATTTCGAATTCACAAGAAGGTTTGCGTCTCCCGAGAACAATTACTGTAGGAAACTTCCTTCTAATCGAGACACGTTTCAAAGATACATACTTTTGACCTTGAAAATGTAGCTAATGTTAGTACGTGAAGATAAATTTGCTTTTTATAAAGTGTCCTGTGTACTTTTATAAATATTCTATGTAATTAATCTTATAATTATGTTTTCCGGCTAATTCGTACAATAACTATAATGTCTATAATATTATGGCGGCAGTTTCACCTACTGAGTAAAATACCCACTATATAACTACTTAATAATCATAAACTAGCCACGAAGAGTCAATAATAATTCGATCGAACACGTGACGAGAACTTTTCGCAGTAATGTGTTATTTCCGATGTGAACAAATAGAAGAATAAATATGACAATAATGGAAGCGGGCATGTAGGGTACGGTGCGATGGTCACCGTCCAACGCTCGCTCAGCTCCACTCAGAGCATTCGAGACAAATTCAATTTGCGCGAACGCTGTCGACGAGCCAGTTTGCGCTGCTAACTAGCTCCGACATGAATGCCGACAACCTTGTCTTTACATTATATCTGACAATTTTAAATCTTTCCCCATAATAATACGTACTATTCAAATTAGGTTATAGTTTTATGCATTATTTGACATTGATTTGATTGGCTCACTAATCATACATTTGATCTGTACGTCACTTAAAGTTAAAAATAAAGAATTTCTCAAAAAATTGTTTAATTCAAATTTATGACAATAGTCAACTTAACATAGTAAATAGGCAAATCGCTCGTCCCCCATATCGTATAATACTAACGAAACATGAGTGTAGAAATATACCACTATACCTCAGAGACATAGGCCACAGTGTACGTATACATAATCGTACAGCAACAAACGCCTGCCTCCCAGTGGGATAGGCAGAATAGTAGAGCGCCAACTATTATAGTCCGAACAGAGTGCTTTCACTTGCTCAACGAACATTGTTCTTTTCGAGCATGTATCTCGGTTTTGAGGGCATTATTTAGCCTTTCTTTAAATCACTAAATGTGTGTTTTGTGTTTATCAGTGTATGTATAAAGTTGTATAAAAATAATAAAATAAACCACATCTAAATACTATTACGAAATGTACGGAGTATCTTCAAACCCTTGATAAATTATAATATTAAAGCGGATTTGTGTAAGGCACTGATTAGTTTTAGAAGAGTTATATTGTTATTCTTGAATCTAGTAATAAGCCAATGTATTCAATCAAGATCCAGGGGGCGCGTGGAGCGCAACCCAGGAAAACGACTAATAGCAAGCGAGAGAAAACACATTTGTCTTGTCCCGGACCGTTAGCGTATATTACGCGGGGCTGGGACATCGCCCGCTGCGTGCTTCCTAACTCACTTACACCATGTTGAGAGCACAGATTTCACGGATAACCTTACATAGCCTTACAGGGCTAAACGTAATTTAACGGTAGATAGCGAGCTAATCGTGTATTCAGATGAGAAATTTTATTTTTTTCCTATTTCAACTTTAGCGCTTTTTTGCGTCAAAGTCAAACAGGAACAGCCAAACTGTTCAAGACAATGATTTTTTAAATTATTATTTATAATTAAAAGTAATAAATTTGGTTTAGGTATAACTTCTTTAAGCCGTCGATACAGAGATCACATTGAATCAATGTTTTCTAAACGTAATAAAGAAACGTGTTTAAATTAATGCAATAAACGTTAGAAACTCCCAGACACCAAACTAAATTTCATTTATAACAAAATTATGTAAAGCAGTTGTGCAACACTAGTGCCTTATTTAAAATATGTTTGAAGCTTTTGCGGTAATTTAAACAAAACATGTTACGACGTCGTGGCTTGTTAAAAGTTTACTTTGCAAATAAAGGAAGCACATAGCAGTTAACTTCATGATAACAACCTGCTCTCAGTAGCCTTCGCTCTAATGACTGAATAGCTAACTTTAAGGGGCTCCTTTCTTAAGCCTCAGATACCTACAAGCTCAGCTAAACCACATTCATAATACAAACACAATACGCAAAAAGTTTACGCCAATACCAACCGTTGAAAAGAGAGAATTTTTCGCGAGTGACTATCATATCAATTGGACGACTAACCGGATTAAAGAATTGGAAAGCTTTGTGAAAAAATAGACGGCCATCAATTTGAAACAATTTCAAGTTGATTGGTATATGTAAGCTAAATGTCCGACATGTTCCTATTTTGACTATCCAATATACCACATTATTTGTTTTATTATTCCACCCATAGTCGCATAGTATTTTATTTAATTGATTGTCCCAATTTAAATGAATAGTAGAAACCCCAAAATAAATAAATCGTTATTAATGTACACTAGGGTGTCCCAGCCTAGTAGGGCGAATTTTTTTTTTCGAATTTTTATACGCATACCCTCTATATTTTTTCTAATTGACCCTAATAACTCAAATACAAAATATTATCAAAATTGGATAGCGGTAACCCGTGCCGACTTGATAGCAAAGGTTTAAGTTAAAAAAATTGTACGGAAATTGTAGAGCACATATAAAAACTTAATTTTTATTTTCAAAATTATACCCTATTTTACTGGTAATACATATTTATTAGTAAAACAAGAATATTTATGACATTTTAGTCTTAAAGTTTTCTTTTTACTGTTAGGATAAATCACAGGAAAAATTGCTTTAGTTTCCCTTTAAAGGCGACTTTTCACGAAAATTTTGTATCAATATAACTGCGATTTGCAGTATCACTAGCGACTTTTAGTGTCATTATCTATTTCTCAACTGCTTGAAAAGAAGTATATCTAGGCTGTAATGAAAGCAACTCATTGAGAAAACTGTCAAAAAAATTTAAAACGATTAAAGAAAAGCAAGACTTGTTTTTGATTGAAATAAAGTCGTTCATGTCTTTTTAAAAAACTAAAACACGCAGATATGCTTTCGAAGGGATATGAATTGATGGATTCTTTTTAGTTAAGCTTTAAAATATTATTATTTTTGGTTCCTGGTCTCCATCATAGTGATATAGAGACAAGACAACTAATTCGTTAACCGAAGACCAAAAATACTGATAAATATTCTGTATAGTCATTTCTGAGTTAATTTTATTGACAGTTTTCCAGGGTTTCAAAGTATTAAGTAAACATAAGTCGTGGTAAGGTGCCGTCACTGATAATATACAATGCATCCAAGCCATAACATGGTAAATAGCGATGCAAATCTAGATGTCTAATAGTGCGACGTTTTATTAGTAATTTACAATTAAAAATAATTTACGACATTTTTAATCAATTATTTGCTTCGGCCATCACGGTGTCTGGTACATATAACTTGGAGATCGAATTGTCAATTTTCTTTCTGTATCACCACCAAAGAATATGATTATAGCTATAACTGTTAATTCTTGATAGCCAACCCTTAAATTTCCTTCATAATTCTGTCCGGTAAAACTATGCATATCTATTTATATAATTATATCTATTATTTAGATTTATTTTTATCAATTAAAGGGCACCGGCGTGTGCAATATACAAAAAATAAGTCCAAGCTTGTAACAAACTCTTGGCGACACTGTACGAACATATCTTGCGATTTTTCCGCATTATTTATTGATCTCTTCAGACTCGGTATAAGACAACTTGTTTCTTAAAATTAGTTTATTAAAGCTTAAATAGGCATATAAGCCCTTTAACAAAAAATAATTAATCTCGAATAGTTAGATTTGCGCTTGTACAAAATTCAATTTTACTTTACAAATTTTATTAAACAGAACTGCCAATATTTGTTCTTTACAGAGAAGTTTTAAGCCGTTATTTTAATGTTTTGCACCCCCTATTAAAATTTGCAATCTGAAATCTTAATCTGACATATTTATAAAACAAAAAGAGGCGTTTACCAATACAATAAACAAGCAACCACGAAACTTCCATGGGAATATTGCGACGCGCCGAAGTTCATACAAAGTATGTAAGTACTGAAACACATGAATGCAAGTCGGCACGGGTTGCAGTGGTCCTAAGTTCATGAAATTTTATTTATAAGTGTTTTAACACCATTCGAAAATAATTAGGGGGTATGCGTTGAAAAAAAAAGACTTTGATTTTTTTGGGACACCCTAATGTACACTAATTCTTCACGAACCAAAGTAACTATCTATCTACCTTTAACATGTTATACATGTATGGGATAGTGAAAATAGTGATGGTGTGTATGTGTAGTGTGGTTTAGATGAAGTTAGTTTTCATTTTTACTTCTTAATATTGATGAAATAAGCGAAACAACGATCAATCTTCACATGTGTAATACAAAAAATCCATATTAGTAACTTTTTTCTGTGAGATAATAGTACCATCCACGCTAAAACGACTCATTCATCTGACTGTGACATAATTCTTTACTATTAAAAAGAAATAGACATCTACAACACTCTTGAACATTATCCGTCACTACTAACAATATTATTTGAAACGAAATCTTGCAAAATATACCGCATTCTTGTAACAAAGACATACGTATAGAGATCCCTGTTTGTTGGTGAATCGACATAACTTCACTCCATCACAAACAGTAACTTTTGAAGCATGCAAATAATACGGGCACATTCCAATTACTCGGTCCACAGATCGTTTTTATGGCCCAATGAGTAGAATAGATCGTTCGCATTAGACTAGAACACGGCACTTACAGCGCGGTAGTTATGACAAAGTCAGTGGCGCCACGGTGTCTCCTCACTTTTGTCCCCTCTAAATCTTATTGTAACCCGGTGTCATAATGCAAGCAAGACACAAACATGTCTACGTGCGCCAAGCTTGTTAAGTGGTTTGGAAGAAAAACATCACAAAAACTTTTTTTATTGTCCTCAGCCATTTATGCCATATTTCTTTTGTATAGGTGAGCGTACGTTTGTATCAGAGACGACATTTATTATAACATGACTAATGTTACCTTTAACTTTGGAGCTCTAAGCACAAATTGTAAATACTTTAAATTATTTCAATGAATCTCAGGAGTAAATATGTTAAAGTAAAACTAATTCCATATGTGTGTCTAGAATCCACATTAAAACATAATAAAAGAGTAATTCAATGATGTGTAAATTGAATTATTCAAAAAATGTCTGATAAATAAAAAATAAAAAAGAAAGAACAATTAAAATTCTAACGAGTATTAGTCAGAAAATATCCTTACTAAACGCAATATTAGTCCTTTGTAGTCGAATAAACTAACCCAACGATTCACAACTTTTTTACACACAAAGATACAAATTATCAAAACTCTTACGAAAACGCAAAAATTTTTGATAGTTAAAATGTCTTTAATTCATATAAATTAAAGACATGTTATTGGTTTTGTTGTATATACAGGCACATTAAATACATTATCAGTGATGTTTCTTTGAACCCACTCTTAAGTAATAGTTTATCACCAAAAATTTATTTTTAATTTATATGTTGCTAACTTCGGCGATATAAGTTAAATATTTTTCAAGGTTTGTATGTACCAGCAACAAGAAAGACATTTAACGGAGTCAAATAATTTTTGTCGCCATTGGCAACCTAACAAAACATTAACCACCAAAGTCGATTCTTGGTCACCTAAGGGATATTAATAATTTTAGACGGCATCTATGTCTACAGTTAAAATGGTGAAAATTGAGTGCCCTTTCAAACGCATAAATTTAAAAAAATATATAATTTAACATTATTCTGGCCTATTAAAACAGTCTATAGTATATTTCTTAAAACACCATGATAAGCCATACAATCAAGATAAAGGACAAGTACTCTTTCCTAAATTGAGGATGGTGATAAAATTTACGGTTCTCAAATCGTCGTAAAAGGATCGACATGCGTAACGTATTTGAATACCCTTACCCCAGTAAAGTACAAGTATAAACGAGTTTAGTAGGTAAGTGGTTTAGCGGAATCATTCCAATGAACGACTTTTTACTGGATTCGCTTTATATATTCTGTAAGCTCAATTTGAATATCAATATTTTTAACTGTATTATAATATTACTTTATGGGGTAGGTTTTTTAATATGACAATTTAGTTCGTTCCAAGTTCAAATGAAAATTAATAAAAACGTCCACTCTTGATGAAAGTCGATGCCTGACTGTATTCCCGTGGTTCTCGCGAGTCGCGACCGCCGCTCCCGTCTGCGCCCCCCCTGACTTTCCGACCCTGGCTCGCCGTACGACGAATATTTTTTGTGGGGACATCATAATAATAGCTCTGTATTACTTCAGGAGAAATTCCAAGAAGTTTATAACTCGAGATGAGTTTCGTGTTCCTTGTCATAAATAATAAAGCGGTCGTCGACTACAACATTGTGCAGATTTTAAGTGAAGTAAAAATTCAAGAAATAATTTTTCATTTTTAGGCTCCAATTCAAAAGGGGATTGTTAGAAGTTTTTGAAATTAATAATTAATTATTATGCTTCGATTTTTCATCTCGAGGAAATGACGATATTTCAAAACTTTATTTACAGTATAAAAGCATACAAAATGGGACATGTCATGCATGATTGCACGCTCAGTAATGTGTAGAGTGACTTGTGAGATTCCCCTTCCAGTAGAGGTACGCTGGTTTTTTTGATAAGAGGTACATGATAAATGGCAAGTATAAAATGATCACTTTTACAAGCTTACATTGGGGCAAAAACAGCGCAAAACTCGCCAATCAATCTAACATCATAAATTTCGTTTAACGCTCAAACTATCTCTAACACGACGGAGGCACTATTCTCTCCCGTGCTGTCTACAGATTCTACTTAAGTTAATGGATAAGTTGCGAAGGTACGGAGTTTACTTTGTGTTTTCAGGTAGACGGACTTGATCGAGAAGTTTTCTTCGTTAATTTGAACAAGGCAGTGGCGTTACAAAACTGTCAGGGTAGTTTTGGGAACAATGTTCCCCGATTGTTGAGTTTATAATTAACGTGTTCATGATCGGTTACAACTAACTTGTTACATACTAACTACGTGACGATGACAAACAACTAATTAAATTATGACAAATGTCGGGATATGTACTGGTACGTACATTCGTAAATGGAATTCAGTGTCACTTTTTACAAGTTTTTTTTAACTCATCTGAATACGTAAGCATTCAGCGACATTACAAATTACGACAGAATTACGATTTATTTTGAAAAAAGAAACTTGCAAGGAACTTCCCCCGCTTGAAGAATTATGAAGATTAGCATAACAAAGTAAGCTGAGACTGTGTACAGGGAATGCGTCGCCGTACGCAACTTAAAAATCTTGTGCAGACAATATTTGTTGAAAGCGTACTGTGAATTTGTTAAGTGATATAATGATGTTATTATAACGCTGTGTCTTAAGGGAAACTCAGTTTTGCACATCTGGCCGGTCGAAAGTTTAGGCACGCGTCTGCTTCGCCACCAGAAAACGAGACGGGCCTCAATAACTCGCCTTCGGTACCAATTACGCTAATGGAATTTATTTCATTTCAAACCCAAGCCGAGTAGAGTTCACGCTGCGCGCTCAGAGTGCAGCCGACTACTTCCAATACACAGTCCCGTCGCAAAATATGTACGGGCTCCTTTTGATAACAATTGAAAACATGCTTTCAGTTCAACTATTAGTCTGTGTTGTCGTAATATTCTGATGGTAGTAAAACATTGAGGTAGCTTTTGGAAATTACTGCATTGTTAAGATTCGACAGCCCCGTGGCGCAGTTGGCTAGAACCAGCTTGCGAAACGAGCGGCCGCGGGTTCGATCCCCGCACCGAGACAAATGTTTGTGTGATCCACAAATATTTGTTTCGGGTCTGGGTGTTTGTGAGACCGAAAAGTCTCTCGTAGTTTCTGATACCCACGACACAAGACTCGTATCTTAGTGTGGGGTCAGGACTATGTATGTGACTGTTGGGTGTATTTATTTATTTATTTATTTATTTATTTATTTATTTATTTATTTATATGGTTTATTTTTCGCTTATCAATTCAATGCCTTTTTTTATGATAAGAGATCTCAGCGGCTATTAAAGAGTGATTAAAGGTCGATTAGCAATTGTAAAATAATTAAAAAGGGTAGAAACGTTGTAATAAGAAATAATAGGCTTTACACTTCCTAGTGTAAAAGTGATAGAATAACGCTTGGTTTATATAAATATTCTTTATGAGATATTGTGATCTAAACTGAACGCCTGAAATTTATTGGCGCGTACAATAGAAAAAACGCGGGTTCGGGTTTGATCTCGAATAAAACTTTAACTGACTGCCAGGCCTCCTCTATATCCGAGACGGTTTAGGCCTAAGTCCACCTTGCTGGTCTAGTGCGAGTTGGTGGTTGACGGTTTTATTTTATATAACTTATCCTCCCTTAATCATGCTACTTAACGAACCAACTGAAAAAGTTAGCCGATCTATCCTAAAAACAGTGAAATTTATTAAAGTGAAAAAGTAGCCCTTGCAAGACTCGTACGTGTTCTTTGTCTCAAGTTTTACGCTTACCTATAAGGAAGTTCCCCTCACAACAACTAATATTAGTCAATTAGGTATTCAGGACGCGCGCGGCGCACCCCGCTCGCTGCGTCTGGCGAATGCGGACTCAAGTCGCTTTCTCCTCTATTCTATACTGCAATGCCAATTAAAACGAACAATCAGGTGTTTTAGACGAAAATACCTTAACATGTTCTCTGTTGTGCGTTATTCAATGAGATCATTCAGATATTATAATTTGTAAAAAGAAACTCCTCCACGACTTCACCCTTATTTTTTTTTTGGCGCATCATGACTTGATACGCTATCAACCCAATTTCACCAGATATTTTTAAGTCTGACGCAGAGTATCTTTTTACTTTAATGTTAAATGGGCTTTTGTTGTCTGTAGAACATATTTCTAGACTGGGCTACCGCAATAATATTGCCTAGGCGTAAACTTGTATCAAATTTATAACTTGACATTGGTTCACTTAAAACTTTCCACTCTTTCATTTACGGAATTTTCCTTACCTTGCGAGGTCATTTGTAAGTTCGCAGGCACACATTCCGGACATTTTTAAGTTATGTGTGTAAAAAAGTAAATATGTAAATGATTGAAAAAATTAACGACGAAAAAAAACATTTTTCGAAAACCCGCATACACAAAAAAATCTCTACGTGGAATTTGTAAACTGTTCATTCCGCCAAACACCACTTATGCGGTGGATTAATTCCTAAGCTATATAAGCTAGAGTTTTCAGACAAATCTTAGCGTCAAAAAGAATATTCCTTAGTTGTGTGTCTTTAGTTTATGCATTTTCCACACACGATTAAACACATCAAGTTTATTTTGCAATCTTTTGCCAAATTTTCTTTTACGTGCAATCTCGTCTTGATGAGTAAAGCCAGCATATTTCTTAACTAAAATACTAGACATGGATAAAATATCTTGAATGGATGAATAATATCTTTTGCCAAAAACAACTTCGTAGTACTCTCATCTTTCACAGACACGGACAAACACTAACTTCCGACATACCTCTGATACTATTCAATTTAACTTTTAATTCATAAACAGTAAAATACGTTATATATTCGATTCGCTGATATAGAGAACAGCAATCTGTCGTATTAGAATACTCACGATTAAAATTAAAAAACTCTGATATGCACGTAGAGCGAGCCAACGGAAATTCCAAATAGTTGGAATGTATTTTTCCTATCACGAATTATAAAAAGAAAACGTACATTCCTATGATAACACCCTAAGGGTCTTTTTAGAACACTCTTGGGTGTTACGACTTTTATCGCAGGAAATCTCTCTCCTTTCTGCATAATTCATCGCTATGAAGTTGAAACCGAAGTCGTAAAAGAAATCGTTCTATGATTTCATGTCTTCGGCGGGAAACTTTCAACTTGTCTTTCTTTTGAATCAATGGTCGCTGCGGGCCATGTTACCTATATTATCACAGACTGCACTTTGGCAACTTTTTTGATACATTCCGAACGTCGCGGTCGTGCATAATATTTTCGTTCTTCTTTGCTCCCCCAAAGCGAATGATATTTATGAATACTGAAGTGTAAGAGTTGATCTGAAATGTTTAAGCTTTCTCGCCGTCTCACAGAAGAAAAGTATCCGAACACATAATTTGGTACAAGTTT
Source organism: Cephonodes hylas (assembly GCA_030295005.1). Lineage (NCBI taxonomy): Eukaryota > Metazoa > Arthropoda > Insecta > Lepidoptera > Sphingidae > Cephonodes > Cephonodes hylas. Next base: position 8,489,964 of record AP025362.1, on the reverse strand, counting down.
CATGAATACACAAAGAGGCTGCGTGGTCACGGCGTCATGTCACCCGGCCGCCACAAGTCTGTTCACAGTCTTATAAATTTAACTTTTTACATGTTGTGGCCTGTCTAACTCCGTGCAACGTCGGAAGCTTCTTTGCAAGAAATGCTTTAAAATAAATTCCGAAAATTTCCCCTCACTGTTGCGATTCAAAGAAACAAACTTGTATTAAAGTAATTTAAATGGCGTCTTTGTTGTTCTTTGGTCGTAGTTAGAAGTTATGCATTTCGTATTTTTGCGTGGAGAAAAACGGAAAACATTATTTGTTAAACTCAAAGCTATGCTGAGAAACAATCACAGCAATTGTAGAATTAGATTAGATATTTGTTTTAAAATAAAATAATAGTTTTAAAAAATATAATTCTCTTAAATTAATTTTGTTTCAGTGTCTGGAAATTAATATAATAACCATGTTCACTGTTTGGCTAGAATATTAGGTACTATAGTTTCATTACCTAACACAAAGATTTAAATTAATCTGAAATAAAAAATCTTACGAATAGGTTCACATAACGTCAATTGACATAAAAAAAATTAATTATCATCCTCAATACAAAACAGTACTGTAAAGATACATTCACCAACACGTTTAAGTCTTCGTTTTTTGCTAAATCATAATATGATTACCTCGGCCTTTAATAATTATGGTAACGAAAAAAGCATCCGTCCATTTTAGCAAGCTGCTGCCAATATTAAATTCTTAAATCTCGGCAAGAAGGTATATTAAATTACTTATTTTCAAGAATAGCTACCTCAACGTAACGAAGTTTCCCTCCTGTTTAACAAAAATAATAATACAAATAGGCGTTTCATTTTTATGTCTCAACGCATAACAGCTCTTTGTATCATGAGCATTCCTATCGCAATTATATTTTTATGAATTAGTGACACAATACAATACAAATGTGTTTTGCGAATGGGCTGAAGATCGATTATTTTTTTCGCACCAAAGCTTCCCCTTTGGTTCATTTAATAAATAACTCGACTATTAATATTCGGCAAAGCCGATTTCTTTCTGATTTAATGTGACGATGGTTTACGATGGTATTATGGCATAAATAAAGCCAATATGCCCCTACAGAGCGCCGTGTGTCTGCCTAATCCCCTAATAAATCATCATTTAGATCGAATAATCATCATAAACCTTATATACGTCGGTGGATGAGTGAATAGCGACGAGTACCATGAGCCGTCTATCGTGGTCAGGTAAACAATTGCGGAATCATCAAATACAAACTGATTTGTCATAGGTATATTAACCTATTCTAATTGTCTGCCTTTTTCTCTAGGCTAGTGCGGCATGAAAATATGTCATAGCCGTCTATACTCGTATCCTCTCAAAAGACAATACCAAAACGTGGCGTATCTTACTTAAAACGTTAATAAGATCTTTTTCATCAAAGGAATAATTCGTCTTTTATTTTTGAGTGACATGTAGCGTTTGGGGAAATAACAAAAAGCATCTTATTATTGATAACAAAAAAAAATATGCTTATATAACTCACAAAATACTTCAATTTCTACGTAAAACAACATATAAAACTCAAGTACAAATAGTGTTTCTCCAAAAAGCTAATCGTTTAAAGACACATTTTCGGTAGTATTGTTAATCGGACCCTTCGACAAAAACATTCGCAATACGTTCCTGCCTATCCATACATCATGTGGCGATTACATGTATCAAATAAACATTACGCCGGACTTGGCTTCTCATATTATGCCAGGAAAACCGCCGCGGTTTTCCCAATATCGATATCGTCTTTTGCGTGTCCGAAATTGATTTACGATTGGAAATATACACAGAGTACAGACGTCGCATATATTGCTATTCTGTTATTATAATTATGCATAAATTCATAGTTAGGACTAGCAAAAACAAAATTAATTTACAACCACATATTTTTCTTGCCATTTATCAGAAGTAATAAAGTGTTAGTCACCTTATCTCGGCATCTTAAATTTTAAATCTGATTATAAAAATTTATATTCCACGTTTACTTCGCAGTGCGCACGAAGCTATACGTTAAGTCTTTAAATAAATCTTAAAAGTTCGATACTATGGTACTTTGCCAGCGGTCATTGAATGCTGTTAGGTTTTTTAGTTTGGACCGAGAGTAGTGAACAGAGAAAAGTAATTTACAGAGCCCGTATGATATGAATTTTAAATGGATGTGGGGGTGCGACGCCGTGATGGCTACCGAGAGCCCGGGGCACCACCGCGCCAGACAAACGACATCAACGGTTTGCGATTAAAAATTCGACAGGGGAACCACACTCCCTCTGTTATCGAAGTTTGAGTGATGTCTAGCGGCTGCGCTTCCAAACCTTACATTATTAATATCAATACACTTTATCCTGTAATCACTTCAAACCTTACTAGAGGCTTGAGTGTGATACATGTGTTTTAGAAATGTAATGGGGACTGTTCAATAAACTGATAAGTAAGGTTTATTAGTTGTAATAATAAATGATAGAGTAACATTTCTCTACCATTATGAAAAATAGTATCAATATAATTTTAAGTAGTAAATTTGAAACATATATGAACAATGTACAAATATTTATTTATATATTTTTTAATGTATGATATGAATGTGATTATATATGCAACTTGTTTATACCATCACCGTTAAAATGTGTGTCGATTCGGACATTCCTATAGGATATATTTCCCATCGTCATTTGTGATAAAGTGACTTCAAACCAAAACTAAAATAAAAGTAACATATCTTATAAAAATAAAATCTAACCATGCCATTAATAATTTATTATTTTTTAAATCAAGTAATTTCCAAGCTATCGAAAAAAATATATATTTATACATACCTATACTGCCTTCCAGTATGTAAATTACAGATTAGTTATTATTTTAGCAAATCTAGTTTAGGTTATGAAACGAGAGCGTTTGTTCCTTTAAAATAATATAGGTCTACATCAAAAGCTTAAAAAATTACATAGAGTAAACACACACATATAGCCGAGATTGACGCTTACAAAATATTAACCATTGATCAAAAAAAGTTGCATTAAAAAAAACATCGTATGGTACACGGGGTGCACCCCTAACACTCGCAAATTAAAAGGCGCGGTGTACCCCTGGGACTCCTATTTTGAGTCGGTAAAGATTTGCGGAGGGTTTCCCCATCCATTCTCCACGGCCCACGAGCTACAATCGATCATTAATTAAGTTTAGTTGCATTCATGCGCCACATGTTACCATTGCCGCTCGTTTGTTACACTACACATTACCGCGTAAATTGTGACTTATACACTTGTTATTACTCCGACATTTTGGCTAACTTGAGATTGTCACATTTTTTAAATTGAAGTAATAATAGTCACACACGTATTTGTCTATCCTGGCTGAGTATTAGACGTACTTTCTCCCTGATTCAAAGCCAATGTTGAAGAATCACATATGGTGTTCTACAATAATTTACCTCAACGTTAGAAAAAAACACTTCGACTCTGGTTGGTAACAATTACTGGTACAATTACCAACGGCAATAAAAAAGTAAATTGCAGATAAGATAAAGCAATCTAAAATTTATTTATTGCATTCTCCTAATAACGAGAGGAGAGTTGTCGATAAGGTAGCCTCCTTTTTAGTTCAGTTTAATTGTTATTAAAACCTATGCAGCATCGTAAGTGTTATAAAAAATCCTACCTCGAAAAAATAGCCATATGTACCTAGTGCAGTGGTTTTTTTATTTTAAAATCAGCATTCTACCCAGCTCTCAAATCCAAAGCAGATGATTCACAAATAAAATATTCTGAAACATTGAAACGCATGTAGGTAAGTTGTGCTTTAAGTGCTTTTCTACGCAAGTGTTTTTCCTACACCCATAACAAAGTAAATCGATTTGGATCTGAATACAAAATTACGATGCCAAAAAGTTAAGTTGTTTGTTAATGCTTGAGTGAAATCATTAGTTGAGAGAGTGCGTGGCGTGCAAAACAAACAAACATAGATGCTCATCAAGATTATCATGCCGAAGCAAAATAAGTGAGTGTAGTAATAAGAAGCTATTTACATTTGCGCGTAGTAACACAAACGTTGTTAGATTCAGAACGCGTGTGTGCAGATAAGCATCTGCTGAGTGGTCCCCTTCTGTTTTCCGATCACGACACACGCTTGTGTGTTGCTATTAATTTCTGAGCCCCGTCACAAAGCTTGGACAAAATGTAATTGTATTTGCAAGTAAAATTAGCGCAAGACCATAATTTTATGCAATCATATCTCCTCTCAGGAAAAATTCTGCGAGAAAATTTATTAATCTACTGAGAATTATTGAGTTGAATACCGATTACTTCCTACTCGAATACTGATTTACTTCTTTGCATATGTTAATAAAAAAGAAGTAGGTACTCTTCAGCAATATAAGTACTGAACATTAAAGAATATTTTTGTGATTTCGTATCTTATAGAAATGCAACACGTGTATTTTGCAATGAAAATGAAATTTGCTTCTATCGAAAGACCGAAAGTGTGATAAATGTAATTGTATTTCTCTTCTATAAAGTTTCCTGGGCAAGCCATTAGTGTTCAACTTAATCTTAAATTTGCTTGATTCATTTGTATTGCAGTTTATAGGTAACGCTTGATATATCACATACCTATAATTGATTGAGTCAGTTATATTAATGGCGCCAAGGATTTGACAAACGGGATAACTAATCGACATCGGTTATTGTCGGTGCATTGCTAACTACAGACGTACAAGCGTCAACCACTCAACAGGTTAACCGCAAATTATATAGCACGATGAGATGGTCATCGATCTGTTTACTATTCACGGCCCTCGCGCCGATGTACTCAAACTCAAAGCAAAAAGAGGAAGTGAAAGTTCCTCTTCACCTTGACTTGCCAATAAGGACCACGTCCCTAAAAATGTAAAGTGAGGGGAGACGTTAATAAAAATTCCACGCTGAAACAACAAATTAAACGAAGCCGAGCCACTCGAAAAGCCATAAGTACTCATCTCAATTGCTGCCGATAAGAAATCCAAGCCTTGGCAATGTATTCCGAGCACGTTTCGGCTCACGGTTTTTTCTCGCTATGCTGGTGTGGCGTTTAAAACGAATTGACTCTTAAATTCTTCAGAATGAAATGTTGTCGGAGTTTTATTAAATCGAGTGTAACCATTCCTGACATTACGCAAATGGCGGGACCTCCCCTACATCTGTCGCAGGGATGCACCCCCTTAATAAGTGTTAACGCTCGCCGGCTGCGATGAACACTCTGTCCCGGCTCAAGCTAAATCTCTACAAATTCTTGATACAAATTAATGCCGTGGGAGGACTCCGCGAACGTCTCTTGTAATTTCATTTTGTAATACCACTGTGCCCCTACGAGCGAGAGAAAACGTTATTACAATAGCTACGTGAAACACTCTACGTGCTTAATAGTTGGTGTTATGGCTTTGTTTTGTTTATGAGATATTTCTGTTTGATACATTTCCACTCGCAACATTTAAGCCAAAAACAATTATTATTGGTGTTCTACCCGACTTTTAAAATCTGTATATTACCTGATAAAGACAATAAAAATCCTAATTCTTTACCGTAAGCAAAACAAACCCTATCAAATCGTTCATTTTTTTAAATTTATAATCTAAATAGCCATTTAAGGTAAACGAGCTTCAGATCGCAAGATTGATAATAACCATAAAAAATTGAGCTTCCTGATGGATGAAATCAATCGGAATTATACCACAACACAAAAATTTTAATTACTCCCAATAATAAATTTGTTTATACCAACAGATGTTATGGCCTATAAGTTTTATACAACTAATTGTTTTAAGACACGAATACGTAGACTAAAAAATATTTTTTTTCTCATAATTTGATAAAAATTTGTATCTTATTTCGGAGACAGTAAAACATGTCTTAGATATTGTGTCTACCAGACATAACTTTATACAATTTTAAGACAAATCACGATTTAATAATAGCACGCCACAGACATGCCTATATCTATGTACATTGTACATACTTTGAATTGGGCGCACTAACGAAACCATGTGAAATCTATAATAATGTTTACTCCCAAGCGTTTTTGTAGTCCACTTACTATTATAAAGATTAAAGCATAAAGCCAAACTGTAACCTGGTTTAATAATTGCACAAAATAGTGTTGACATACAAAAATACTAATTTAAAATTCCTAACGACTAACCCTTGTTCATGTTCAATTTATACGTAGATCTAAAAACTCAAATGGACTTAACATCCCCTTTCCATAAACAGTGTGTTGATAGTAAACAATGTGTAAATAATGTAATTAATTATTTCATACCGAAGCCTTTCTCAGACAAAAGAAACAAACTACTTGCAGTGGGCAAAGTGGCGTGTCATTTAGCAGACCAATAAATTAATTTGTAGCAATGACTTGTACGTAACAATAACATGATACAAATTGCGATTCATTTCTATTTTTCAGACCATTAACCCTGAACAATAACGCGGCACCGGAACCGGCGAGAGTAAAATAAACGTGGAGCGAAATAGTTCGGAACTGGTATCATCGTTGCGAATGTAAATGAACAATTAAAGCGCTCGCAGTGGCCAGGGACAATGATGATAATTATTTTAGTTTGCTGTCGGCGCGGTTGTCAGTCGTTGCCGGCGGCCGCGCGCCCGTCCGCTGCCGGCCGCCCGCTCTCACCCGCTGGAATGCTTCTCGGACCCCTATTTTCGCCATTAAACAGCGACACTTCTGCTGTTCGTAAATTATTATCAGCCAACGCTTTCATTACTCGGCTCCGTAACAAAGGAACTCTCTCACTATACGTACTGATTCAACTTCGATTTGAGTGCGCCGCCACGGCTATTGTTCACCGCCAGAAATCATGACTCATATTAGGCCCCGAGGTGAAATTTTGATTAATTCGTTACACTGTTCCCGGAGCTCCCGTGCCCGGGTGCTCCGCTACGGAAAACTTTATTGAAAGGAACTTCGTGACTTAGACTAATGCACCGATGTAACTTTAAATGCACCACGTCATACGAAGTATACTCATGTACTCGTAAGTATAGCTCATGTTACATTATACATGGTTAAAACTAATTAAGTTATTACAAGCCACCTCCGCAAGATCCCCTACCTTTCTAGAGGCCAATAATTGTGTTGTACATCAAGTTGGAGCTTTCATCTTCCCACATTAAAATTTCGTTTCTGCCAATATTTAAATTTTACAATTTTTTACAGCTATTAAAAGTTACACGAGTTTGGTAAAAGACTAGGACCAAAATCAGGCGCGCTGAAATCCTAGCCCTGAGCATGCGCAGATACTACGTGTCAATTAAAATATTATTTATTATATAGCCAGCATTCTAATTTAATCACGCATTAACTTCTAAAGAAAATGGCTTAAATTTCTTGCTAATAATACATACGTATATGGTAACTAAAAGGAGTGAAATTTATTCTTATGGCCGCTTCTGGCATTGTCCATTAAGGCACTATTATGGTCAATTCCCGACACCATGCCTGATGTACCTTTAGCGTGGTCCAAATAGATTATTGACTTTGCGAAACGAATAAAATAATCCATCACCAGTCAAACAACAGTTTTTAACGAGGGGTAAGCTATTTATTTAAGATGCAGTGATGGCCTCGAGGTTTGGGCGCGCGGTCGAGAATCTCGACGGTCGCGGGTTCGAACCCCTGGCACACACCTCTGACTTTTCGAAGTTATGTGTGTATTCAAATTGAATTATCACTTGCTTTAACGGTGAAGGAAAACATCGTGATAAAACCTGCACACTAAGAGTTCTTAGGAATTTCTTAGGTGTGTAGTCCGCCAACCCGCACTAGGCCAGCGTGGTGGACTATGGCCTAAACCCTCTCAATGGTAGAGGAGACCCGTGCTCAGCAGTGGGCGTATATGGGTTGATGAAGGAGAAGAAGAAGAAGCTATTTATGTCTCTATTACCCTCTCGCCCTGGGGGAGTAAGCGTATGGGGGTCACCGGCCTTCCAGCAGGTGCGGAGATGTTAATATCGGGTTGAGACCCTAAAACGAATTTCCTTACGCTCGTATGCTGATCAAAGTATACTCTTCTGTAGCGTTTGTACTAAGGAGGGCAACCACGGTGTGTTGCCGAGATGCTTCCACGAACATTTTGCAGCCCCTCAGTACGTCTGCGACATGTAAAGCTGAGGACTTTTCTAGAGCCTAAAGGAGATAAAGGGTGTGCGCCCACGACGAACACAGGTCACCGCCGCTACACTGCGTCACATGCCGCTACCTATGTCTGGATAACTTTCAATAAGGACCCACAGTCATGCCAGTCTTATGCTGAACGGATACTCACAAGCTGATTCTGAAACACTATATTACGTACATAAATGTTTATAGAGACTTCTCAAACATATAGGTTTTCCGGCCATCTTCTACTTATCTACGTATTTTATAGAATCGTACATCTATCTATGTTTGTAATCATAATGGACAAACTCGCGGTATACATCTGAATAACCCAGTTTTGTGATCACGCTGTTAGAAAGCCCTCATAATATGAAATTCACCCTTCCCTTGGCAAGGAGTGGGTAAAGTGTAGGCCGGAATAGGGGAACAGTTTCGAAGCTAGGGGTAGTGAGAACTACTCTATATACGTATATCTCAACAAGTTAGATCCTGTTTTGTTTTGACTTGACTATTTTTTATACACTTTTCAAAAAAACCTTGTCTGATTTAATTTGTTAATTAAAACGACATGGTATTGCTCATAATGCTTCAATTAAAAGCTAAAATGAAAACAAAAAGATACAGAGAATTATTTTAGTTAAATTAATTAATAAAATATAAAATTCAATGAACGATCGTGTAAATAAAATTGCTTTAAATTGTGTTGCGTAAGCATCGCCTATGCACAAAATACCAAAGTTACCAATAATTAAATTTCATCGATTCAAAGCTCATTTGTGAAGTGCGTCGGATGCCTGCATATCAGTGGACATGCGAGAGTTGCATGGGAATGAAAATGGTCCGCATTCGACAGCAGTGGAATGCTTTCAACTCGCGTAATTCAGTTAAACGAGTAATTTATGACTAGCCAAATTACTACCATCACGAATGTCGGCCGATCTCGCATCGGATTCAACTGTATTACAGTTGTATTACACGCGACATTTATGGCAATGTTATTAAAAGGAAAATGTTACAACTTCAGAAAAATATTTTGCTATTAATGATACCATCATTAATTATAATCTATGCGCATCAACTCACACTCACAGCTATAATAATAATAAATAATAATAAACTCTTTATTATAATTAAACAAATTTTGCATTACGAAAGGCCTCCCTGACTTCTGCACTAGCAAAGGCTGTGTTGCAGAAGGCAGTGTCTTCCCTTAAACTTAAGTCTTAACTTAAAGATACATAAACCAAAATAAAACGAAACAAGGCACTTAATAATAAAAAATATAAGAAAATAATAATAATGATAAAGCACAAAAAAAAACAAGACTAATAAAACAATTATAATATGAATAATTATTTTAATTAAAGTGGAAAACACTTGCTGTATTATGCAATTGAGTGACAGTTAGGGTGTGTTTATGCGTGTGAATGTGTGAGTAAGTGTGAGTGTATGTGTGTGAGTGTGGATGTGTGGGAGAAAGAGCCTAAAGTTGTGTATGTAAAAATCATTTTACCACAATTAAGAGACTTTCCGTATCATCACAGCCCAAAGTTCTCAACCAGGTAAGTAACACTTGTTTAAATTTCCTGTTATTTAATGTGTTAATATTAAGCAATCTGATACATTTGTGATATATTCTTGGGGCAACAAAATTATAATGTTTTTGGCCAAATGCTGTGCATAGAATACCTCCACTATTGCGTTAAACCTACCCTTATTACACTACGCTGATTGAGGACCTACTGTTTATAAAACTTCACATTCCTAAGAAACTTCTTCTCAAAAATTCTAAAGTAGAGTCATTTTCCTATGTATTTTTTTTCTGGTTTTGGTCTAGCTTTTAAAGATTTTTTCTTTGATTTCAAAGACTTGGTCCCAACTAACTACACGATTATACATCTTATACCTCAGAATTTCGTCTTGAAGAATTATTGGATTTAGATTTTTTTCTTAAGATCATTTGAAAGACCGCTTAATTTGTTATAATTCATCGCGAATACGCACATAATTTTGTAAAATTAGATTGTGTTGGAATTTGAATTTGGGTCACATAACATAAACACTTAATTTAAAAGCTCAATTTATCTGAATCCGAAACCAAATCACTGATTCCGAACATTTCTGCAGCCCAAACATTTATAAGTGGTGGCTACATGCCATAAGTATCTTGGTCTACTACTAACTAGGTCGGTACCACCCTTGCAGAAAATTGACGAGAATGACTACCGTCAGGCATCATAAGATGAGTGAGATTTGGCAGATACCCATTCTGCTTGTGGCAAGAACATCAGTGTTCAACCATTTAGTTAGCAACCACATTACATGAGGTGTAAGTCACATTTTATTCTTCTACTTCTTCTTCATCAACCCATATACGCCCACTGCTGAGCACGGGTCTCCTCTACCATTGAGAGGGTTTAGGCCATAGTCCGCCACGCTGGCCTAGTGCGGGTTGGCGGACTACACACCTAAGAAATTCCTAAGAACTTTTTAGATGTGCAGGTTTCATCACGATGTTTTCCTTCACCGTTAAAGCAAGTGATAATTCAATTTGAATACACACATAACTTCGAAAAGTCAGAGGTGTGTGCCTGGGGTTCAAACCCGCGACCGCCGAGATTCTCGACCGCGCGCCCAAACCTCGAGGCCATCATTATTTATTACATTTGTGTGTATGGGTATTGATAACCAAGCTCTCCCGTTTTACAAGGTGGTTCCTAGCTACCTGAGCCACAGGACTGTTAACGTTAGACATATCTACTTTTTGTGTGTTTTAAAACTTTTCGGCAATAAGTAGTAGTAGTGAGCGAGCTTACTGCCATTTGTTGGTTCAGTTTTAGACTCTTTTCAGTAAATTACGAACTGCCACAAAAAAAATCAACCCAACACGTCAAAACAACACGCAAACACCTTTTCGCCCCAAGACAATGAGTAGTTCTTTACCAAGATCTTATTTCACATTTTTTTTTGTCAATTTCGTAATTGAACTGATTAATCATATTTTATTGTGGTTTAAAAGAAAAAAATACTGATAATAAATTATTAATTAAACTACTGAAGGATAATAAACACTACATTATAGAATAAAAAGATTTATAAATCAAGTGAATCAAAAAGTATGTAGATATACGCTAGTATGTTCGTGTGAGGTCGTGTCTTCGATTTCCATTCCATTCCTTTAAAAATTGCTCGGTAGCAGCCAGAGTCTAGAGATTTGTCCGAAAAACGGCAATAGACTCAAAAGCGGCATCATTTGAGCGCAATGTTAAACCTCTGCCCTACATTTATCTACGTTGTATTTAGGCGTGAGGTTTAGTAGGTAAATGAAAAAACTACATTTAAAAACAAACTAATTTATAACTATGAAAACAGATAGTTAAGTAAAAATTATATGAATTAGTTCTAAATAAATAATAATCAAACATCAAGTTGATTCATAATAATATTAATTAGGTTTTTGCATAACCTTTTAACCGTAAAAAAGGCTAAGCTCGACAGCAGAATGTAAACAGGCTGTTATAGATCGATAATGCGATTTTAAAAAAGCAACATATTATTTCAAAACTATTTTCAATGTAAACATTGAAAATATTTTATGGTGTTCTCCGCGATTTTGACATTGTAGATAATCATAATTCATTCGATTTAAATGAAAGCTTAAATGTATGTTCAAAAATATATTCGTCCAGTCTCAGAACTATTTGAATTACGCATCGTTTACACATACGTGTGTCTATAGTAAAAAGCTGTTATGATGAAATAACAAAACTTTACGACACTATTATTTATTTATTTTTTTGCATCGGTTAAAAATACGGCCAATATACATGCTCCCTATTACATTAGTTATACAGTGCATTTTAGCCCTCGGGGGATACATGGGATTATCGAAAGAAACCAAACTTTATTGTATTGCACTGATTAATTCTAAAGTTCGAAACCTCTTTGATAATTTCTGTGGCATCGTCATATCCCACCACAGGCTCACCACTGTAACTCCAGTATGCCAGGATCGACTACTCAGTATTCACAGAAATGATACCGAGCAGTGAAACTAAAAAAGTCACTAGGGCACGTAACTTACTTTTTAGCCCGCAACGAAGTTATTAGAAGAAAATAAACAGCAGGAATTGGATGAGTACTTGTCCTCTTAGATACTATTTTTAAAAAACATTATTAGTTAGCATGGCCAATCACCTATTAAACTAACTCAAAGTCATGTCAGTACAATCTCTATAGTTATCCTAAACCTTCCTCGCCAAGGCTCTACTTACCGTACCTAAAAGATTAAAAAAAAAACGTGCCTATTTTGGTTGGCCTTCTAATGCTCCGCCAGAGAGTTCCTGTGGCCACACTCAAGCTCATAATTAGAACCTCATAAGACCTTAAACCAAAGTTATGAAACAAGCACAAACCACCTCAAATTGCTTATATTAAAATACAAATATTGTAGTAACCTCTCAAATTATGGTAAGATTCGCATTATTAAAATATCTAGAAATAATGCAATGCAGGAATTTCCTTTAGAATTTTATTTAAACTTTATAGGTCGCCCCAACATACTCATTAAACATGCTGATAACATGATATATAGGTTTTCTCCAATTTTAATTACTTATTTATTATGAAGGTTGTATTCGGACCGTGATCTGAAACTAAGGCAGGTAATAACGAAAGTGATTACAAACCCTCTGGCGTAAGAAAATCCCAACAAAAAAATTAATTTGTAACCTTCCATACAACCATTGGTATTAAATTTATGTGGTTTTTAATACCAATGGCTGTACGTATTACAAACCACATTTAATACGATCTCATCATCAATCCATCTCCATATCTAAAGTCTTCAAAATTCTACCATTTATCATATCAGTGTTCTAATATGTAATGCTTTACTGAGCACATTAATTGCTGCTATAAATATGTATTTGAAAGAAACACGATTTTGTTATCTTTTTAGTTGACCTTTCATGAGTTTACAAGCCATTCAGCGGAAGGGTCATGAGCCATGACGCAGCTGATAAAATGCATATTTATAGCAAATAATGGAATATATTCTTAAAATCAAATTGACTCTTTTATTAGCAAAACCTATTTGAAATATACAAATCCATATTATTATTACACAGTTATATTATGGAAACGCATTCAATAGTCCTCGAATAATTAGGAGAGTCTTGCACTTAATTAGCATAAGTAAGACATAACTTATGTCTCAAGACTTTTACGTGCCTCGAGCGTATATGATTGTAGTAGCAAAATTACAAGAATCTTACAATAAGTTAGTATATTCAAGTTAAATATTCGACCACATTTTTTAAAAATAATTATGAATTTCTGTCTAGATGTCTTGATTGGTGTATTCTATAGTTAATATTTAAGTGTGAATAGTTAGAATAGTTCCTCTCTGGCTATTGTATTGTGGTGTATATTACACTTCTATCCGTGTTCAGTAGAAACTTTAAGATTACAACATTGTAACAGTTAAGAAACATACAGTTGGTGATAATATATATGTATGTATAAATGTAATAAGTAGGTGTTGTTCTGTTTAGTCGCCGCCCACCGAGCAATCCTCGGAAAATGAAATGATTTCTCGAGAGCTTGGAATTCTGAGCAAATAAAGAACAAAATATTTGTAGGCCAATTTTGTTGCGATGTGTTTTTATACACTGTTTGCAATTTTATTAAATAATTCTCGTTCTTCACTATTTTCACTTGATTTTATCGAAATGACAAAAGAAGAATCGATTAAATGCTGAAATTCTCATTTTTACTTTTTGACAAATTATAATACATAAATGTAACACAAATGCATCTGAGGAAATAAAATTATAAAAATTATAATTGGTATAATTAAAATAACATTATTACAATTAATAAAAAAAAACTTTCTGCACCTCTAACTAATATTTCATACCTATAAGGAATTAGGTTAATTAGAATCGTTTCAAGTACTTTCTTGTTGCGCAGTGGTCAGTATGCCACTTTTGAAACGAGAGGCCATGGTTCGATTCACGTTCGTAACATAAAGTGTTTGTTTGACTTTTTTTATGTATAGTCAAGATTTTCCTTATCATAAAACATGTTGTTTTTATTTCTATGTTATCGATATACAATGTCACATAAGATTTTTGTGTTGAATCTAATTTTTTTTTATCGTTAGCAGCGGAGTAGTACTCGACATCTTGGCAATGAGGTATGGCTGACAGACTATTTGCGTGACTGCTGTTCCTAAGCATCTGAGTTCGATTCTAGATAATAGATTTTAATTTAGAAATTTATTAACCATAAAAAAATACTAGAAATATCTAAGTAGCAAGAAGTTTGAAAATAACCACGGTGAATGCCAATCGCTCCCTCTTGGTTAGACATAACATATCTGGCGAAATACATGCCACATCTACCTTCCCCCCGCGAATGAATGTAAGAATACGGTTATATAGCTTTTGAATGAATTATTTAATTTAGATTGTACTGGATTCTATACTAAAACTCGTAACATTTAAATTTTTTACATAAATAAAACAACAATAAGCTTTAATTTGAAATTTGCAGTACTACAGCAATATTGATCAACTTAATAATTCCATTTTTTGACTCCTTGCTGCTACTGAGATTTTTTTATTACATCAAAAAATATGATAGAAAATCCCAGTATCATGTAATCCGACTCGGGAATCAAACCCAGGATCGCACACTGAACTCATATCTATTAGGATATCTGTAGTGCTGTAACACACACTCCGTCATACATGGGTAATAAATATGCATTAAAGTAATAAAATTTTCTTCTACAGTGACAAATGTAACAAAAAACTAACCTAAGTCCACCAACCTGGCTTAATGCGTGTCACTAAATACTATATTCCATACTAATTATACTATAGAACTTTTAGGAATGCAAGATTACACTTTATTTGTATTATATTATAATTTTTATATATCATATTGTTTTACCCTTTTAAATACGTAAAACCAAATTATATCCGTAAAATCTAAAAAGGAAACGTCACAAGTGGTCAGCTCGAACTCGCGACAGACCGCAGTGGGTTGCGGCTGACCGCTAAACCATCACGCTATTACCGCACACATTTATACTGGCAGGTATCAAAAACAACACATCACTGAATGCAAAGAATGATATCTTTAAGCTCGCATTAGCCATTCGAAGACATGTTTGTCTAAGACACTTATCATAAGTATGTAGGCCAAGAATCTATGAGTCTATGAGAATAAGTGGGCTGATAGATGTACCAAATAGAGTCAAACTACTTTCTGAAACTAAAGCAAGTTTCATAAACCAAAAAAGCAAATTGTAATCAATTGATACAAAAATAATGCCCATAAAATAACCGATACTACTTAATACATCACTCCAAAAGAGGTTAATATTATGTAAGATTTTTATAGCTTATATAGCTAACATCCTTTTGAAAGAATCTAATACAGTGGTTGAAGCGATAACAACTTGGACACTTAAAGTTTTCGCACTTCTAGTAATGACTTTAAGCATTTTCTTACTTTATTGAGGTATAGCAAAATATAAATCAATTGTGAAAGTATGTACATATATTGTCGTTAAATACTTTTAAACGGTATAATAGAAAAGAACTGGCATAAATCCTGTACCAAACTTTTGTCATGGCCTTTTTATTAAGCTTGATATATATTTCTTTTCAAAATATGAAATCCATAAACCTCTAATGTTCTTTTTTTATAAATACAGTCCAGTTTTAAGTCATTAGCTGCGTTTTGGGTTGTCTCTCTAAAAATGATTCATATTTAAAAATAGCATTTTTATTTTTACTTGTCAACTGCCAAACTTTAAGGTCGGATACATCGATAAATGCATAGAACTGTGGATGAACGTTCTTTAAATTCCAAAATGTTTGTAGCATATGTTCCACAGTTTTACCACAGATATTTAACATAATAAAGTTATACATGTGTTTGGGGTATTCAAAAAGTTTAAATAATTTTATTCATTTTTTATCAATTATATAAACCTAAGCAGTGATGGCCTCGAGGTTTGGGCACGCGGTCGAGAATCTCGCCGGTCGCGGGTTCGAACCCCAGGCACACACCTATGACTTTTCGAAGTTATGTGTGTATTCACATTGAATTATCACTTGCTTTAACGGTGAAGGAAAACATCGTGATGAAACCTGCACACCTAAGAGTTTTTAGGAATTTCTTAGGTGTGTAGTCCGCCAACCCGCACTAGGCCAGCGTGGTGGACTATGGCCTAAAACCCTCTCAATGGTAGAGGAGACCCGTGCTCAGCAGTGGGCGTATATGGGTTGATGAAGAAGAAGAAGAATATAAACCTAAATGACCATCTCACAGATCGTTGATTGATACATACTTCAAACCTAACCCTACGAATTTAGCTGTAAATATTAGTGAAAGACATTAAAAACTATAAAAATAATTGTTGATTAACTTTGTATCCTTAACTTAAAACCTACCTGAATTAGTTAATGTGTTATCACCAAGGCCCGTGGACGTGTCAACATCAGCGTGCGCGTCAGCAGACACGAATGCAAACAGTGCGCATGCCCACGCGCATCCTGCCGCCACAGACGAGAATCTTTGCGCCCTTGCGCAACCCCTCAGGCGCCTTCGCTCGGCCATATCACATCACCAAAGTGCGTCTAACTAATCTACCACTGAATTAACTCAAATTAAAAACTATTTTAATGTTTTCTACAGCTCAAAATTTAAAACAAAGTTAATCAGAACAGAAAAATAATGTAACAGGATTGAGAGTATGGTGTTATCTAGAGCGTGCGGGTTTAGAATGATACGATCGCGGTTGCGAGTTGTAGTGTCGGTGGAGCGACGGCGGCGTGTGAGCGTGGTCGCGATAGCACTGTCCGGCGCGGCTCCGCATCGCGTCCGCGACCGGCTCCTTCGGAGTCGTAGCGTCTCACACCCGGCTGTGAGGAGGGCCGGTGCGCGCGCACCCTCCTCGCGGACCAATCACGCCGGGGGGTGGACCCGCGCGTAAGACGCACGGAAGTATATGCGAAGGCCTATGTACAGATGATAGCGGACAGGTGGTTTCGCGGCCGTAATTAGGCCTCTGATAACTTATTGCTACATAAATATGCTTAAACGCTGAACGATTAAGATAGCGCTCCAATCCCGGACAAATTGTCAAATTTGTGCCAAAATTTGGTCAAACTTACGGTTTGCTTGTATTGATTTAGTTATGTTGACTTAATGTTTTTAACATTTAATCATTATGACAATTAAAAAAGTAGAGCTAGTCAACAATGCTTACAATAGTTTAATAGTTATTTATATGTTTTTGTCACAACATATCAAAAGTTTATTTCCGTATAAAAACCGCGTAATTTTAGTAAATTCACTACCTATAAATTTACCAAGCTTAAAGAACATCAGTGTAATGCACTATTATTGCGAAAAACAAAACTATTAGTAATCATACAAGTATTTAAGAATTAACAGGTAATTTATGAGCAACATAATAAAATTATGCAGAACCAAAGACTAATCGAGAGCAGTTTTGATAGTAAAACTAAAAGTTTAATATTAATAATCTTATCCTTACTTTGTCTGCCAGTAAAAGATGTATCTTTTCCATTCCTAATCCCATAGTAAGCAAGTTAGTCAAAGTACATTTTATTTTTTGAAGTTCACTACAAGTTAAATAATCATCAATTTAAGCTCTAGAGCTCTCTTAGTTCTTACTATGTATTTTATTTGTTTTAATCCATTTTTTTCACAAACGATAATATTTTCTGCGTAAGTTTTTTTTTGTCAATTAACACCACAAATCATAGAAATTTTTTAGCTGTAGGGGAGAGTCCTACAGTACCGTCACCTTAAGGTTTATCAACAATATAATCGAAATGCCTATGGTTACATGTTCAATGCCTCTTGTTACCTATAAAGGAACTAATAAACTATCAATAAAATGAAAAAAAATTAGGTATTTTTAGAAATAATCAGCTTTATTATTACAATTAGAAAGTTAGGTATAATCAGAATTTAAAAAATTGGCCACTAACGCTCTGGTGTAATATATATTCATTTTTATTAAACAATAATCACAAATATATAGAGTTGATAGCTCTGATATATTTGCACAAGCCTCATGAATCCAAGCCTTACAATTTCCACTTTGCAATTGTATTCAATCCTCATCATGAGATTCAAAGCATAAAGGACAAATAGTCTCTTCATTCGGGTTGTCAGGAGCAATCAGGTTTTCGTTTTTATCTTTCTTCGACTTCTTGCTTACGACTCGTCCTGACAGCAAACTCTAGCCCTTTCTATTAGCTTTTATTCTTGGAAACAAACTCTTACTTTTCTTTTAATATCTTTACCGTATAGAAAATGCTTCTTATTCTAATTCTACTGATATGTCTTCGTGCTCAGGTAAGAAAGTCTTGTGAAAACGACCCATAACTGGCTTAATAGATATTTCTTGATTATTACGAATAGCCTTGACTCGATCACTTAATGTAGTTCGTGGTACCTGATAGCGATCAGGGGCTTGACGTGCACTCATTTCTCAACACCAGTTCCATAGCTTTATGCATGTTCATAGGATCCCAGGTACTCTTCTTTTTCTTTGTCGTGCCCGCACTTTGATCTTTTTCCATTTTGTGTATCTGAAAGCTAGATAAATCTATTAAAAAACAACTTAAAGAATGGCCGGTACTGTAGGACAATGTTGTGGCCGGTACTGTAGGAAACGAAATAAACAATATGTCCGATTACTGGCAAATAAATAATGCACAACGGTTCATTTAAAATACAGTTTTGGTAACGACATAAATGTGTTATACATACCTGGATTGAGTGGTTTTGAAATAGTTCTTCAAACTCCGAATATCAGCCATTGAATTTTAGCTTTGCAGCGAACGTCCTTTGCACGCAACACAATTCTTTGCAATGACAGTAAACCTGTTGCTAAAACTCGACGCCGTTTGGGTCTTTGCCTTCGATTAGCGTTCTGCCAAAATGGCGATAACAGTTTCAGTGCTATCTATTATAAAATCAGAGAACTTGCAACTGGCCAGTACTGGATGCCGGCCGGTACTGTAGGACTCTCCCTTATATTAGGGTGTCCCAGCTTAGTAGGGCGATTTTTTTTTCTCGAAATTAGATACGCATACCCTCTATATTTTTTCTAATTGACCCTAATAACTCAAATACGAAATATTATCGAAATTGGACAGCGGTAACCCGTGCCGACTTGATGGCAAAGTTTTAAGAAAAAAATTGTATGGTAATTGTAGAGCACCTATAAAAACTTAATTTTTATTTTCAAAATTATATCCTATTTCACCGGTATTATATGTTTATTATTTAAACAGGAATATTTGTGATATTTTAATCTTAAAGTTTTCTTTTTACTGTTAGGATAAATCACAGGAAAAATTGCTTTAGTTTCCTTTTAAAGGTGACTTTTTCACGAAAATTTTGTATCAGTATAACTGCAATTTGCAGTATCACTAGCGACTTTTAGTGTCATTATTTATTTCTTAACTACTTGAAAAGAAGTAACTAGTCTGTGAAGTAAGCAACTCATTGAGTAAAGTGTCAAATTTTTTAAAACGATTGAAGAAGAGCAAGACTAGTTTTTGATCGAAATAAAGTCGTTTATGTCTTTCTAAAAAAGTAAATCACGCAGATATCTTTCCAGGGGATATGAATTGATGGATCCTCTTTAGTTAAGCTTTAAAATATTATCATTTTTGGTTCCTGGTCTCCATCATAGTGATATAGATGCAAGACAGCTACTTCATGAACCAAAGACCAAAAATGCTGAAAAATATTCTGTATAGTCATTTCTAAGTTAATTTTATTGACAGTTTCCCAGGGTTTCAAAGTATTAAGCAAACATAAGTCGTGGTAAGGTGCCTTCACTGATAATATACAATGCATCCAAGCCTTAACATGGTATATAGCGATGCAAATCTAGATGTCTAATAGTGCGACTTTTTATTAGTAATTTACAATTAAAAAATAAGTTACGACGAAGTTTAATCAATTAATTGCTTCGGCCATCATGGTGTCTGGTACATAGAACTTGGAGATCGAATAGTCAATTTTCTTTCTGTATCACCACCAAAGAATATGATTATAGCTATAATTGTTAATTCTTGATAGCCAACCCTTAAATTTCCTTCATAATTCTGTCCGGTAAAACAATGTATATCTAATTATATAACTATATCTATTATCTAGATTTATTTTTATCAATTAAAGGGCACTGGCGTGTGCAATATACAAAAAGTAGTCCAAGCTTGTAACAAACTCTTGACGACACTGTACGAACACATCTTGCGATTTTTCCGCATTATTTGTTGATCTCTTCAGAGTCGGTATAAGGCAACTTATTTCTTAAAATTAGTTTATTAAAGCTTAAATAGGCATATAAGCCCTTTAACAAAAAAGAATTAATCTCGAATAGTTAGATTTGCGATTTACAAAATTCAATTTTACTTCACGAATTTTATTAAACAGAACTGCCAATATTTGCTCTTTACAGAGAAGTTTTAAGCCGTTATTTTAATGTTTTGCACCCCCCTATTAAAATTTGCCTTTGAAATCTTAATCTGACATATTGATTAAACAAAAAGAGGCGTTTACCAATACAATAAACAAGCAACCACGAAACTTCCATGCGAATATTGCGACGCGCCGAAGTTCATACAAAGTATGTAAGTACTGAAACACATGAATGCAAGTCGGCACGGGTTGCAGTGGTCCTAAGTTCATGAAATTTTATTTATAAGTGTTTTAAAACCATTCGAAAATAATTAGAGGGTATGCGTTGACAAAAAAACATTTTGATTTTTTTGGGACACCCTACTGTATATAGTATAGTATATAACAAATATCACACGATCAAGAAAATGCTAGCAAAACTTACAACTTTTCTCATTTTCCAAACTCCCATATTTATGACTTTAATTGGTGTTTTAAAGCAAAATAAAGAATATCAAGTGATATTATAAATTACATAATAAATATAATTGGTTTCTCGTTATGTTTAAAAAAAAACGAACTTTAAGACGAGAATGTCAGACGTCTCATATCATTAGCAATTTACCAAGTTTATCTTAAAATAAATAAAAATAAAATATATTTTTACACAATCCATATCCATTGTGAAGAAGAGTATCCAGAACACAGTAGTAGTATATTCTTTAAATTTCGATAAATGTACATACATTTAGATATTATGTGACCTTATGGACGTGCAGTCGACTGAGAATTTCGACAATGAGGTAATAAAAACACACATATTCACCTCTGACTATTGTGTGTGTTCCCTAACTCTTATTATCAAGTGTCAGAGAACAGTAAGGGAAAACATCTTACTTACTTTATGCACGTCAACTCCTACTAGGCTAGCTTGGTTGACTTAGTTCTAAACCCTCGCAGTAGTTGAGAAGGCCTATGGCCATGGGACAAAGTGCCTGACGTTGATAAATCTATAGAAAAAAAACGTCTCGTTTGTACTAAAATTTCCTGTTTGCAAATTCAGTTCATTGGATTTTCCCACACGATTTTTGTTTTTCAGAAGCAAGTAGGTTAATGTGTTAATTACCATCTCCGTTACATAATAATCTCAAATAAAAACTTGACGTTATTTTGTCTTCATAGTGCAATTTTCCATAAAAGAGGTTGTTTTAAAAAACTCACGGCCTAAGACAAATTAAAGATAAAACATTTGTTATTCAAGACACCCGAAATAATGAACCATTATTATTTAATTTATAAAGGAAGGTTGTTTATCTTGAGGTTACCCTGTATTTTAATTACAACTTAAGATATGTCTTCATGTTTAAGAATAGCTTTATCTTTTTTCAGACGACATTGTTAGGAATTTACATATAGTATTTGTTAATTTTGCATAAAGCCTATTGAAATTATCAAGTTTGATACGAACTAACTACTAACTAACTAACTTTTCTGTACTAATATTCGAGTCCCATTTCATCCGTTTAGAGGGTGAATTTGGAAAATACTATCTTAGCTAGTAAGTACGACACAAGACTCGTAACTTAAAGTAGGGTCAGGAGTATGTGTGTGACGGTAAGGTGTATTTACTTATTGCTTATTTATTATACAGACCCACATAAAGTATCATACATATTTCTTAGGTCTTCAATAAATTTATTTTATTAATATATACACACAACCCTAACCCCTCTCAATGGTAGAGGAGACCCGTGCTCAGCAGTGGGCGTATATGGGTTGATGAAGGAGAAGAAGAAAAGATACACACAACTTCCAAAATAATTCTTTCCTTATTAATAAAATTTATATCTAAGAAATCTTCACCATGTATAAATTAGTTAAATGTTTAGAGTATAAAAAGAAATCTAATATCAAAACTTTAAAATTCTAGGGAAATATCCGATCAAACCATACCCGTTACTTGATTAATTTCCACAAGTTTTTCTTCGAGTAACTTGGTAGTATTCACACAGATTGAAGAAAATACTAATAAAAAACCGATTTGTTTAAGAGGAGCGGCTTAGTTAATATCAAAGGTAAATCGCTACAACCTTTAAAAATAGTGAAGGTAGTGTACAGAAGTGCGATAAACTAGTAGTTTATTATACTAGTATATTTTAAAAGATAACAAAGCCTTCCTTATTCTGGGACATACCTTTAAATTAAATGGAGATTTAGAGCATTAAAAGATTTCTTTCAAAAAGATATCCTCCCGACTTCTGCAGTTACTGTTTTCATCTTCACAACAGCTTGTAGTTCTGAACTAGAGGGTCATATGAGCCTCGCACACGCTAATGCGAGTAATGTACATTGTACAAGTATTATCGTATTATTTCAAATCTCTGGTCTTCGAGTTACCAGAGATCGGTTTGCTTAATCCAAAAGGCAAATATTTTCAAATCAATACATATCCCATTCATTTCTGTTTGAATTCTTGAAAAAAAAAACACATGATATATTATAAAAGTTCTTTCTCAAATTGTCAGACATCAATATTTAAATAAAGACCTACTACATAAGTTGCGTTGAACTGCTCCAGCTTTATAGTTTCACAAAAAATAAGTTAATGATAGTCTCTATGATAGCCATAAAAATGTGTAAGGATACTTTCGAATTTTTTTCTAATATAAACTTTAATATAGTTCAATTTGGCTATGTGATATTGGCAAACATCGATATTTATTATTAGAGCGGTTGTAAAGGTCAAACGTATTGAAGACGGTCACATAACAAGCCAAGTTCAAAATTAACTACCTATGTATCAATAATTGTTATAGTTATTTTTTTATTTGCGTCAGGTGAATTGATTTTTTTTACGTATTTAATTCATCAGTTAATTCAAAAAATTACGTCTAAATAATTGGTATCGTAAATGATTTAAACAGAGTCGAAATAGTAGAAGATTAGGGACATAAGTTGATACATAGTTCGCTAAGGCCTTTTGGAGGCCTTTGAAATGGATTCCGCAAAACAGCTGATGCAGCGTTAGATGTCCATCAATAAAATAAATAAATTACGTCTTTTGTTTCAATTATTATTTTAAGTCGATATCAATTAGTTTAATAAAACAAAACGAATTTGACATGTGGCTCACATTTGATCTTATTTAATACAATATTATAACGTCATATTTTTAGTTTATTCGAACAACTCGCACAAAGCTAGCATGGTCGTCTAAACTCTAAGGCCTTACGCCTCTCAGTTGTAGTAAATGAGACTTGAACCCAGCAGTGGGACGCATAGGAACTGATGGTCTAGGATTCGAAAATTTCTGTTTAAATAAAGAAAAAAAATATTACGCAAATGGAATAATGTAATAATGGTTCATAATAACCAAGAACTATTGGTTTCCATTCCGTTCATGTGACGGGCAAGGGTGATTGAGCGATTTCACATTAATCCATTAATAATGGAATCAGCTTCCCTCGGCGGTATTCCCAAACAAATAAGATTTAGGAACCTTCAAAAAGAGAGTCTCTATCTTTCTCAAAGGCCGGCAACACACCGATGATTCCTACGGTATTGTGGGTGTTCATGGGCGGTGTTGACCAATTAACGCCAGGTGGCTCATTTGCTTATTTGCCTCCTTTTTCCAGAAAAAAGAATCAAGTATTTAAATTGTCAAGCAATATAAGGAATTTAATTGACGTCTGTTATATGTTTTAGGATGAATGTTAAAGTCCCTTCCTGTTTCTCCCTTGTTGGCAGTATTTTTTGTCGAATTTATATACATTATGTTTTATAATAATCTATACCAACGTGAATCAAAATTCCACTAGTTCTGATTTAATCTGCTACATTGTGGTCTTGGTATAAGTGCCTTGCAGTCTAGGATACGATTCCCAGGTTGGTTACAATGTTATCGGGCTTATTCATTTGACAATTCTCGATAGTTACCTACAAGGAAACTGGTAAAGTAAACCGAAAACGCAAAGCAGTGAAGCAAGCAGTAAGCAGTGATGGCCTTGAGGTTTGGGCGCGCGGTCGAGAATCTCGGCGGTCGCGGGTTCGAACCCCAGGCACACACCTCTGACTTTTCGAAGTTATGTGTGTATTCACATAGAATTATCACTTGCTTTAACGGTGAAGGAAAACATCGTGATGAAACCTGCACACCTAAGAGTTCTTAGGAATTTCTTAGGTGTGTAGTCCGCCAACCGGCACTAGGCCAGCGTGGCGGACTATGGCCTAAACCCTCTCAATGGTAGAGGAGACCCGTGGTCAGCAGTGGGCGTATATGGGTTGATGAAGAAGAAGAAGAAGAAACCGAAAACGGCAATTGACTCAAGCCTCGAGATCTCGATTACGTGGAACTGAATATTACTTAACTCTTTATTCATACAAACACTCATTCAGATTATGACCGGAGTTGAGGTTATCGCGCGCTCTCGTGTATCTAGTAGTCGCGGGATCAAATAAAGGCACAGAACCTCTGACTTCTCGAAGTTAAATGTGTAATCACGATGAATTATCAGATAATTTAATCGTGAAGGGAAACATCGTGATGGAAACCACACAACTAAAAAAGTTCTTAGAAATTTCTTAGTTGTGTAATTCGCCAACCCGCACTAGGCTAGTGTGGTGAACCAAGGCCTAAACCCTCTCAATGGTAGAAAAGGCTCGTATCCTGCAATGGGCTGTGGGACGTATTAAGGCTGATGATTGATTTTTAAATTTTTTGCAACTAAACCTACACTTATGTCATCCTTACCTATGTAATAAATGTGAAAGTAGCAATGTTTATTACGCTTTACATCCTTTAATACCCACTAAAGTAACATAGGATCATAGGACTTTTTATCCCGATAAAATTTTGTGTTCCGACAGCAATGAGTAGGTTAAACTATAGCTAAAAACGCGAGAATAATTTTATAGTATGTCTTTTACGCTTACATGCCTAAATCAATTGACCAATTTGAATGATTTTTGGTATAGATATCAATGAATTTTATTACTGAACCTAACCATGTAGTCTTCGAGGACGAAGTCCTGGGCAAAAGTTTTTATAAAAATATGTCACATTGTCATTGAAACTGTTTAAAGGTTTAAATATATTTTTTATTAGACCTATTTTCGCGTAATGATCTCCAGGGCTAGCCGAAATATTTACTAACTCACAGTCTCAGATACATATCTTAGACATCCGCCACGAGGAATGAGGGCTTGAAAGCTTATCGTTAGGTTTCTTGCATCGTGCACGTCGCATGACTTAAGGCTAATAGTGATTCTAGGTGGAGCGGGCTAAAGAAATATCTAAAATTATTTCTCCCTCAAAATGTAATCACACAGCTCTGCAATTACAATCATATTATGTGTATTCAAGTAGATAAGGTTCGTGCCCAGCAGTAGGTACTGATATTAAAAAACACTATCATTTTTTAATCTAAAAATTAGAATCTGAGGAATCATCACAAAGTGTAGTATAACTACTTCACCATACAACTTACCATTAATGTAAATCCCAGGTTAATTCATATTTACGATACAAGATGGCACTAATATCAACCTGGAATGAAAGACACTCATAAAATATTCATGCTATAAATTCTCTTTAACAACATATTTGTTATGTAAAATTTTATAATTTAGCCTCAAACATGCCTAAGTACATAAATGTAATTCACCAGCAGCGTATTTTTTGTAGGTACTAAAATTCAGAAGATTCTGAAATGTCATTTTGACAGAACAAACAGATTCTTAAAGAATGAAATAAAGTTGAAAGTGTAGCATTTTTAACATTATAATACCACTTTCTACTTAGACTTAACACGAATTCATCGCGTGAGAATGTAATAGAATAAGTCTAAGACGTTTATACTTATTAACAGTTCTCATTCTCTTAAAGTATATCAGTAACGTGTCTATATGTTGAAGAAATTGATAGTCGTGATAGGAGTTAATTCATTTTGTCTATGATAAGTAAACAATTGTTTGATTAATGTAATGATTTAATAGCAACACGCATTTAATAATTAATTAATAATGGATCAAAACAATCGTGGACGTAGAAGTGATTTAGATGTAGACAGTTTTCGTAGTGATGACACCGGTTTCGACCGAGCTCGTATGCGCAGACAATCAGGTGGTTTCGTAGATTTAGGTAATGAATCACAATATGGTACAGGAGGACACCAAGCATCTGGAGCCAATGAAATTTTTGCAGATATGCAGGTAACAATCATTCTCCTATCCTTAAAAAATCATGTCTTGTTATTCATTTCTCTCCCTATCACACAAAACAACTAATGTTAATGAAGTTATATGGAAGTGTAATAAAATAATCGATAACAATACCAAATACCTTTAGTCAAAGTGATACAAGAAAATAATGTTTATAACAGCTGTTTATAGTAATGAGGTAATAGTTCATTTATGTCTATTAGTCATACATGAATTTAAACTGTTTACAGGGCGATGTCCCCTGGTGGAAATCGAATTTCTTCATATCACAACCAGTGCTCTTTGGAACATGGGATGGGGTGTTTACATCATGCCTCATAAACATATTTGGTGTTATAGTGTTCCTACGATCTGGTTGGATTGTGGGACAGGCGGGCTTAGTTAATGCTATTATAATAGTTTTGTTTACAGGTAAATATTTTTTTTATGTGTATTCCAATAATTTTGCCCTTAAAACCACTCCCGAAAAGATGCAAATGTAGACAAAGACATTAATTGCAGACATTTAAATAAAAGCTATCAATTTCAATATGATGTGTTGTTTTAATATGCTATTTGTTCAGTCTCTGGGATTTTAATTAAATATAATACTTAGTTGATTTCTTGTCTAGAGAGAGAAGTAACTTAAGTATTGGTCTAGTCTCTTTTGCTTTGTCAAAGTATTAAACACTTTCTATGCAGCCTTAAACACTTTCTAGGCCTACAAATAACTTAGTTAAGAATGTGATAACATTTAAATATTATATTAATAGATGTTATAGTATGCTTTAGATGTAAATTTTCACTATGTACAGTTGAAATTTTTGTTTCAGTGTTTGTTGCATTGATCTCAGTCCTGTCAGCAGTGGGAATATGTGAGAGATGCAAAATAGAAAGTGGAGGAGTTTATTTTTTACTTGCACACACATTAGGATCAAGAATGGGTGGTGCACTGGGTATTATTTATTGTTTTGGACAGGTAATATAATAATAAATTAGTATTAACCATGATAAGAACTCACAATTTTGATAATCTATCTGTAAGACTTAATTTATGTAAATTATCTACAATTTTCCAGTCTATACTTTTGTGATTTGTGACTTTTAATCCCTTTTTGACCATTTTTAAATATGTTTGTTAAAGTTATATAAGATTATTACTTTTAGGCTGTAGGATGTGCTCTAAATGTGTTTGGTTTTGGTGAATCAATGGCAGACTTAGTAAAAGTTAGCCCTACCAACCCATATGCCCCAAGAGCATTTGCAGTGGCTGCTGTATTATTACTCGGAACAATAAATGTGGCTGGAGTAAAATGGGTGATAAAGCTACAGTTTGCTTTGCTGGTTGTCATACTACTTGCAGCTTTTGATTTCTTTCTAGGGTCACTAACAACAATACCAGGTAAGGTTTATCAAATTTAAGCATGATGACAGGCTCAAAGTTAAAAAATTTGTAAAACTGAAAGAAAAATGAATGTGGGGCAATCAAATATACTCCATATTTGATTGTCCTACATTCATTTTTCTTTCAGTTTTACAAATATTTGTTCAGTTGTGGGTATTTGTGCATTAATTTTTTGTTTTAGTTACAGTATTCATGGTTCAAAAGCCAAAACGAGTCCTAGTGTAGGAACAAATGAAAAAAAAAATACACAAAATTATTAATTTAAATAAATTGAAACATTTTACTATACATACAGTTAATCATATTAATTGTAGACTTGCTTAAAGACCTTCAAATACTAGGGGACAGAAAATCCATCAATGTTTGGAAAAGTAGAGTTGAGATTGCTAACACACTCAATCTAATTTACAAAAGCACTAATTTCAGTTTTCAACTCCTTATTGAAGTGTTTTCAAATAAATAAAAGTCCTAAAAGTGTCTATTATGTTATAGGAAGTATTCAGGGACAATTCACTGGCTGGGATGCAGCAACAGTTGCAAACAACACTTGGGCAGATTATAAGGATAACTATACATGGTTCAAATGCTTTGGAGTTTTCTTCCCAACCATTACTGGCATATTGGCAGGTATTAATATGAGTGGGGATTTGAAAAATCCATCTGTTAATATACCTAGTGGTTCTTTGGCAGCTATAGGCACTGGGTATGTTAATTATATTATAGTGCTGAACATAATTTATAGTAATATTATGTTTGTTTTATAATATTTATTCTTCATTTTAGGACATTTTTGTATCTCATGTTTGTAATAACGTTAGCAGCGACAGTTACCAGGGAGGCCTTATTGAACAACTTCTCCATAACAGCTGATATATCAGCTGCACATGTACTGTTGTTAGCTGGTCTGTATGTTAGCTCTATGAGTTCATGCCTTGGAGCCATGTATGGTACACCCCGAGTGTTACAGAGTATTGCTAATGAAAAGGTCATTCCTGGATTAGATGTACTTGGGCATGGGGTAAGAAAATTTAATAACTTCTTGTTCCCATTACAGTTATGTATGTATGTATATATTACATGTATTCACTATTTTAGGTATATTCAGATTTAGGAATATCTTACAGCAATCAACCTCAAATGTGATGCACAAAAATATGTTTCTGAAATTGAATTTCATTTATTATTCTTCAATAAACTCTCTCGATTAATATATCTGGATTAATTGTCTAGTCACTTGTGACTATCAATTTTTTAATATGTACGGACAAAATGATATGATTTTTATAGAAAATAATCATACTTAGGTGTCACTTTAGTATGATTTTTTTTTGTTTTCAGAGAGGACCTAATAAGGTACCAATATATTCTATGATAGTAGTGGCGATAGTTACAGTCACTTTCATCATAATTGGCGATATAAACAAATTAGCTCCCATAGTCACAATGCCATTTCTCATCACATACGCTAGCATCGATTATTCCTATTTTGCCCTTGCTCAAACATTTGATTTGCAACATAAAAGAGAAATGAGGTATGTCGTTTTTATTTTTTTCATCATTTTATTTTTTTTAAACCATAATTCATTTAACTGTAATGTAATCATTTCGAATAAGAATCAATTCTACCTAATTATTCTATATTTTAGATTCCAAGGACATTCTCAACGAGATGCACAAGTTTATGGTGCTACTGGCAGTGACCTTGATCTTTTGTTTCCAGAAAGGATTAGGCACAAGACTGTTGGAGTATGTTAAATTTCTAAATTTTCAATATAACCACTATTAATTAGAGATGCTTAAATTTAAATCCATTAAAAAAAAACAAAAAGTTCAAATTATATATTTTCTCTTTATTTACTGTACACCTAATAATGTTACAGGATTTCACGCCTTCTCCGACAGATTCTGCAATAATGAATGGTCAAATGTCAAATGGAGATGTTAATCGCCAAGCCACCAGTGTTCATTCGAAGGATAAAAATTGGTATTCACATTTATGCAACAGATGGCTCTCATTGATTGGAGTGAGTAAATTACGTATTGTAAATTTATAAATAAATAAATACACCCAACATTCCCGTAGTTACGGCCCCACACATGTTTTCTATTGTGGGTACAAAAGTTTTCGGTCTATCATTGAGCCAAGATTAGGCCTTGGTTCACTGAGCACTCTTAGTGAGGCTGATAGACTATACCTATATACTCAATTAATTCATTACGAAAAACCGTTAGATGTACAGGTTTAGCGATAATGTCTTGTGTTTTCACCTCAGACATGACAGTTATACACACAGAAATTTCTGGAACCCCCGATCATAGTTAATATTTTTATTTTAGGTGGCAATAAAACTGTTGTTAATGTTCCTTGTGCACTGGGCGTACGCGCTCGGCTGCCTCACTATTGTATGGCTCGTGTGGTTGTACATCGGCGCCGCCAATCCTGCCGTCAAACCAGGACGTGCCGCAGAATTTCGATTTTTCCACTGGTTAAAGATAGCCTTTTTACAAGCTATTGGGTAAGGCAAAAATTTCATATCAATAATTTTACAAATCTCATTATATAAAATCTCGTTCGTTATAACAACAATTTTCGAACTATTTGATAATGGCCATGGTTGCCTTAATACGAGGGCAATTGTAATACGATGCCAAGATTTTGACTCCAAATCAAGATAAATGTTTGCGTGATTAAAATATATTTGGCTTTTATGGGCGACTAAAAAAACTTACTTTAATATTACCTTTCTATTATTTCTAGAAAACGTCCATTGGAATACGAACAATTAGTTGTAACGCCTGTACATGCAGACATCACGTTGGAACAAGAAAGGCTGAACGATGATAACGAAGATTTCGCGTCCCGTCGGCGATATCACCAATCTACAGCGTTGCAAAGCCATCTTGTCAATGTTTCAAGCTAATTAGTCATACATACCATTACTTCTGACTACATATCTTACATAATACATGACAAAATAAGGTAAAAGAAACCAACACCAAGCAATAGTAATAAGTGGACAATGAATGTCCCATTCTAAATACTTTTTAATTTTTTGACTTAATACTACAACCTTTAGCTAGCACTGTATTTGTTCCCCTTTGCATTTACGATCATTAAATGTAATAATTAGTTTCTTGCAATCACTGCATAGCATCTGCAAAACAAAGTCGCTTTCTCTGTCCCTATGTCCCTTTATATGCTTAAATCTTTGAAACTACGCAACGGATTTTGATGCGGTTTTTTTAATAGATAGAGTGATTGAAGAGGAAGGTTTATAGGTATGATAACATCCATTAAATATCAGCATTGCACCCGTGCGAAGCCGGGGCGGGTCGCTAGTTAGAAATAATAACGGGTCCGATTTCGAAATACCGTTTATAATAGTATAATTATAATTTCCTAACTTGCTTAAACGATCCCGCTGACAATTTAAACTGTTAAAATGTGAAAAACTTATAAGACTAAAATATAGTCAAGGTTTTCTGAAATACTTAATTTATAGAATATATTTACTGCCACATAATTGCTAATGTTAATGTTTCTGCTTTTATAAACTATAAATTCTGCGGTTAACGCAATTATCGTAATTTGTGATATTTACAATCGTGAACGCAAAGCATTCTATAATTCTAATAAAAATTCCATACTGCAATTAAACAATTGACTGATTTTTATTGAAATGGAGTGTAAATTGTACTTTTTATTTTTAAGTTAGTCACGAGATTATGGACTATTTATTATATCTACTTATAAATTTATAATCATGTCTAATAAAGTTATTTTTGTAATTATTGTAATTGCTTCTTTATTTATACGCCCTCAACCTCGATGTGGGCCCCAGTAGGTGGTCCCATCCGAGGCGGGTGAAAGCAAATGGCCTCGGATTTGTGGAGAGCCACCGTGAGGCCCAGCCGCCTAATTCTCCACGTTGCCAGTTCCAACCGCGGCGAGGTCGGCGGCCTCCTGGCGTAACTGAATACGCCGACGCCCTGGGGGTTGGTACCACGGAGCACCCAGTCGTAGCCGATGTTCCACAGAAGGGGCCCAAGAACCGACCCCTGCGGAACACCGCACGACATTGCTCTTCGCTGCCACCCGTCGGCGCCCGGATACACCACGTCCCTGTCAGATAGGTACGAGTGCACCAGGCGCCTGAGATAGGGTGGTACCACGTGGTACCGCAGTGCTTCCTCGATACAAGCCCAGGGCAGGGTGTTAAAAGCGTTGGCGATGTCTAAGGACACCGCCACGACGTACTTCCCCCGGGCTACTGCTTCCTCCGCTTCTGCCTTGACCCGCAGAATCGCCGAGATGGTAGATCGGTCACGCCGAAACCCAAACTGGCAATCGGCCAGGTCCAGGCCGATGCTCTCAAGATGCTCGACGAGGCGCGCATGAACGATGCGCTCGAAGAGCTTGGCCACCTCGTCGAGCAGCACAATGGGCCGACGGCGACTCAGCGGGTCGTCCTTCTTTCCTGAGCAGGACCAGATTGCCTGTTTTCCACCTCGATGGAAACTGGCCCTGCTCTAGGCATCTGAGAACAGGCCGCAGAACCTCGCCCCCAGGAACTCGACCCCAGACACGTCCTGGGATGCCGCCGAGACCCGGAGCGGAGTTCTTGCTCCGCAGCCGACCCACTGCTGCCTCTAACTCCCCGGGCGACACGCCCGGGGGAGGACCCTCAGGGGTTTCCCTTGCCGAAACAGACGACGATGCCGCCGGAGATGTTCTGGTCGTCTGTGACCAAGGTCTCAGCAGCATCGGTGGAGGAACGACGGCGACACCGGTGGCCGGGATTAGGGCGATGACCACGTCCCCCAGGAGCTCCGGACGGAGACTCTGGGTGAGTGGGGACGCCGGCGGGCGTAACTTATTTAACGCCAACCGATACGGTCGCCCCCACGGATCGCGGTCCAGGGTCCCCAGGAACTCTCTTCTAGCCGCCGCTTTCGCCTCTTTGATGGCCACCCGCAGCGCTCTCCTAGCCTCTTTATAGAGGCCGCGGAGCTGCCGCTCCTGGTCCAGACTCCAGATAGTCAGCCTGGCGGATTCGCCGGCGCCTGAGCCTGCCGAGCCGGCGACGCGTTACCTCACTATGGTACTTTAGCTGGGCGAGGTCCGCCGACCACCAGTAAACCTGGCGCCGCGGAGGGAGGCGCTGGACTCGGGACATCGCCTCGTCACAGATGCTAGTCATTGCTGCCCCAAACCATTCCGCCTCCTCGTCTACCCGCACCGGTGATTCTGGCGCGGGGAGCCAGACTTGGACGAGAGCGGCCAGCTCTAAGGCCTCTCAGTCGAGGCGCTTTTGCGCCCATCGAGGGCCGCCCCCATTCGGGGTCTTCGGTCTACCGCCGGACTGAGCAGTAGCAGGCAGTACCCTGCAGTACCCTGGCTTATCACGGCCACCAAACCGTCAAGGTCTCCAGCCCAATTGTCACGGGGAGGGACGAAATACGGTTCGGCGACCACAGCCACGTTCACCAACCACTGCGCCATGGACTGACGGAGCAAATCTTGCGCTCCTGCGCAGTGGTTGATGTTCGCCTGGAGGATCTTGAAATCCATTATTGGGTTACCTCCATTAATTCAATCTCGGCCTGAATCTCATGTACATTCAATCTCAAAAATCATTAAAGTATATAAAATTTTAATGTTTTTTTGTGTGGACAATGGTAAATGTATAACGTAACCGTAACGTAAACTTTTATTTAAGTGGAAACTGTTTGTAACATGTGTATTTGTTGTAAAGCTTGAATGTGGGATTTATAGTGTTGTGTGTTTCCCAAAAATAATAAAATAAAATAAAAAATAAAGTAAATTTTATTTAAAAAGAAATAAAATAAATGTCCGAGTTGTGTCTTGCCACACTTTTCAGACCAGCGTTCGGCGTAAGTGCACCACCCAGATGTGATGAAAGTCGATCCTGATAAGCCCATTCAGTGGCTTTTAATAACGGGCAGAGGGTGGTTGGTACTGTGACGGAGTTCTTACGCAGAACAAAGGGCCTAGATACGGAGTCCACCGTTATTTTTATGCGGAGCCTCTTCTAACGATTAAGATTTTCGAGAGTTTCGCTGCAGATTCTAATTCGGCACCCATCTGCGTTAAGATGACCACGCAGAAGAAAAGCATAACTCGTCAATCTCTGTTTGTCAGCCTTAAAAGAGACTTACGCGAAAGGTTCAACGTGCCTAATCTGCTCTAGCTAACGAACCAGATGCTTCAGGAAGTTGCTACAGTTGTGGCAGCCCTTTTTAAACATATGTCATACGTCTAACATAATTCTATAATACCGGTCAAGGACAGGTCGCAAAGCTGGCTCTGCTTTGCCGGGACACAAAAGGATTAAAATACTCTCTAAAGTATAATTTCCCAAAACTAGTAGTCAAAGTATAAATGCATAGCATCGCATCCATTTCGATATTAATATATAATATTTTTGGGGGTATTAATACACATTTTTCAGTTATTTAAAAAAAAAACAATATTTTTATCAAAACGACTGTAAAGGCATCTGAATAAATTCACTAACAATTAAGAAATAAACTTTTTTGGGCCGTGTTCCGTAATGCACTGCGCCCACTATGCAAAGCTTTTACTGGGAAGAAATTGGTTCCTATAATGAAACCAACAGAATACTATCAGTCTATACTAACATTATACCAGGAAAATATATGACGTTACAAATTATCATTCAGACATGACATTTTCGAAGCTAGGTATGGTGGTCTCAACTCTCAGCATATTCCTGAAATGACAATGAATAACAGGCAGCAATACCTATACTGGACTGCATTTAGTTTTTTAAAGTAATCATTAGAGCTAGCTGTAAAGTGTAAAGGAAAGGTTTACACGTCACATCTTAAGTTGTAGCAGTGCATAACGGAACATACCCCAGATTGTCTATTGATTTCTGACAAGCTTCAGCTAGCTTCTGTGTTTTTAAAAGAATTTTGTGACAGACTTGTTTAGGAATATCACAATCTAAAAACTTAATGAATGTGCTGGCTTTAATTACGTGTTTTAGTGTCATATTTCTATAATACACTATGGCTGACGATTTACGAAACTACAAATTACAGTTGCAACAGGTAATAAGAATTATTATGGTTATTTTGAATAATTAATAATATATCGTTTCCATAGTAAACCATTGTAATTTGTTCAGGTGGAAGCCGCGTTGCTTACCGATCCACAAAATGAAGAGCTCCTGAAATTAAAGGCTGATTTGGAAGAAGTAATAGAGTTGACACAAGATCTAATAAAAACTCAAGACAGTGACTCAAAAGTGTCTAATATTCATGGTTCTAGTAATAATGATGATGTTACAGCATCCCTGCTGGCGGCCGCGGATGGGGACGTTCCGGAAAAGTATTATTCTAAATGGCATGTGGGTGAAAAGTGTCTAGCCAAGTGGAAAGCTGATGGCATGTAAGTAGCATAGTGTATGTTATTGTACCATAGAGAATGCAATTTTGGAATTTTAGTACCCTCAAGCATATTTTGGGCAGGTTGTGTTAGTTAGGACAAAAGACTTATCCTTCATTGCAATTTGACTGATGTCAATAAAGAAACTGCACTCAAATATCACAAAATTCAAAAATGGTATTAGATGCATATATATTTTCTAATGCAACAATAAAATCACAAGAAATATGAATTTCGTACACACTTATGTAGTAATAACCACAATTTAATGTTTTTTAATATCCCCATTAATGTATTTACATATATTTTGCCAATTATTATTTAGTATATTTTACATCTCCTCACCATGGCTCACATTTTCAAATTGCTTAAGAACAATAACAATTATACCTAGATGCCTTTTGTTTCCTGACTGAATACATAAACAACCATTGTGTTGTGGGGTTAAAAAAATATTGATTAAAATAATCAAATATCCCCATTAATAATGGTTTTGAGAATTATATGTATGGTCTAGAATCTCAGTGCACGCAGGTTAAAATCCTAGACAAAACCACACACCTCTGACTTTTTGAAGTTGATGTTCATTCACAATCAGGTTTATTGTTTTTTTAGTTTCACATTACAATTCTCCATTACTTTTCATTTAATATCAAATAATTATGAAGCTACCCATTATTTTAAAAAGTTTGCTCATCATTTCCAAATTAATAAAGCTGAAAATAGATTTGTATAACAAGTGAATGTAGAGGAAATCAATGTTTAATTCTGGCAATACATTGATTATACATTCATTTGATAAATTTAACTATTCTTGTAATTTGTACAATAAATTGAATTTGAAACAATTTCAGGTTTTATGAAGCCCTTATTGAAGATGTATCAGATACCACATTAAAAGTAAAATTTGATGGATATACTACATTGGAAGTTGTATCAATTGATGAAGTTAAAGCTCTAGAGTCTTCAACATCAAAGAGACCACTAAGTGGAGATGAAAGCAAGTGAGTACCATATTTTATTTAGTACATAATCAGTTTTATTAAGTACCCATTATAAATACATATAAAACAAGAAAGCCAGTCAATTAATGATAAATTTTAGAATGTGATTGCTTATTCAAATTTTTCAAATATAAGGCAAAAATATACAATGACATCAGACAGACATAACTGAGGTTAAGTCCTTGGGCTATTACTTTTTATACAACTAGTTAATATCTTCCACTCCTTATGCAAACAGGTTGTTTTTAAGTTCAAGAAAGAAATATCCATATCTGTCAGAGTGTAGTTATTCTACAAATGTTTCCTTTAACGGAACAAACTCTAGAAATTACCAACAAAGGCGGCATGTCATAAGTGCTGTTGGGCAATGGAGAAGCCTCTTGATAATTTTTTTTAAATTTTTGGGCTTTTCCATAGCAAACTTTCTAGCAGACATGTGGCCAAAGAAATTCATCCCTGCATGGTGCATGATTGTCAAGATAATAAGATATGATTATTTTAAGCTTTTTAAAAACTCAGTGTACAACAAATAAATTCAATTTTTTTAACCTATTGAATAAGAAATAATAGTTAACAATCTCAACCAATAAAATTTGCAAACATCATTTAAATGGCATAACAATGCAGTATATGAAATCACATTTTATGTCATTGTCACAATAACTGTTTCTTTTTTCAGACATGGTAAGGGCTACAATAGAGAATACCTCAAAAAGAAAAAACAAAAAAAGCAACAAAGATTTAAACAAATAGAGGAAGAAAGAGAAAGTGAAAAGAATAAATGGTTGTCTTTTCATTCAAAAGCTTCAAAGAAACCAGGTGTAAGAAACAAAAGTATATTTGCTTCTCCAGATAATTTGACTGGAAGAGTAGGCATTGGAACTTGTGGTATTTCAGGAAAACCAATGACTGAATATACACCTGGAGAAAAATGGAAGAAGGGAGGATAATAATATGTTGTTTTCATGTATTTATAGTACAATATTAATATGACTTTTGTTGAAAAAATTTGCTTTTCAATTAATTTTATATAAATAGAAATTGTCAGAACCTTAAGTGCAAATGATTTGTACTCATCATGTTTGGATCATCATTCATTACAATGTAATTTGACTGATGTTCATAAATATCAAAATGATCTTTAATAAAATATGTAATTTTAAAAATGTTTCGATATAATGACCTGGTCCATATCATTCACAATTAATATACACTAAAATAATTTTCTTTTGCAAGTATGTATGGTTGCTTATAAATGCTATTCGATGTAATTCATTGCCCTTCATTTATCTTCCTAGCACATAAATGTCTTCAATAAAAACAAACCATGGTAACCACCTATTTAAAATTACTTTTACGAATTCTGCCTTCATAAATTTGGGTGCAAGTAGCCGGGTGTTAGACTGTAACCATTACTAATAGGTTTCCTAATACACCGAGTACGCGTGGGAGGTAATGTAAGCAAATCAGTCATGTGCGCCTCACTGTTTACAAATATAAAACGTAAATTAGTGCCACTTAAATGAAATGGTTACTACACTTATTACTAGATGCCGATTAGAGATTTGTTTTCTTTGATTGACGATATTTATCGTGCTCATGGAAAAACGCTCTTACCCGTTCACGAAGTCTATTTATTTCGTTAACTGGATGTTATTTATTGTCTCTCAAAGTTCTTATGTAAATAATTTTAAAACTGCCTAACAAACGTGATTTTTTGTTACAAATCGATAAAAAGTAAATGGTATAAACAATGTTCTGAATTTATTTTGTTTTAATGAACGCTTTATGCGCCATTTGATGTACGCGAATCCTTTGGCTTTATTGCTCGGTCGTTATTACTTATTGGAGACTCCAATAAATATACATAGCTATGATGATTTCAATTGAAATATATCGCGCCATTACCGCCAAATTATCGTAAGCGACACTTTTGTCGAAAATGCGTTTATTATCGAAACTACTATTTTAAACCTTAACGAACCTATCCCTGCCGGTGTATTTTTTTTAAATTATATATGTAATTTTGATTATTTCGATATGTCTTTGAAAATAGCCATGACTGTTTCAATTAAAATATATCTTTTTAAATAATACGGGGTATTAAGACCGTTATCGGAAACTGAAGTAGGGAATATCTAAAATGATTAGTGATTACAAACCCCTTGGAGTTAAAGAAAATCGCGGCAAAAGATAAAAAAATACGTTTTCCATACAAACCTTACTTGTTATACCAAAGATTGTATGGAAAACGTCATTTATTTTTATTTTTTATTGCGATCTTCTTTAACGCCAATGGGTTGTCACATGGTGATCACCGTAGCTATTACCTGCTTTAGTTTCCGATAACGGTCTGAATACACCTGTACATAAATGGAAATATTAAACAAGGTCATAGTCACATTTTTAATATGATTTCTTTTCCATACATGATTTTTCTTATAAATATATTCAATAGATGTTTTTATTACACCTTACTCCCCTTTACTATTGCCTTTATACCGGTCACGGATGGTCGTGCGAGGTGGAATCCCGCTTTTGTTCTCGTGTCGGCCAATATAATATGGCGCTTGGTTCAAAAATTCTTAATAACAGAAGAATTGGGAAACACTTAATTGGAAACCTATAATATGTAATTTCAAAACTGCTGGCGAACTTTCATGTTTGTACTTCAAAGTAGCACTCTCCTTACTCCTATGACGAAACGTGATACCCCTTTGATCATACAAGCTTTTTAATCGTACCTTACGTACAATTACAACATACAATTTTTTATTTACGTACCAGATAATTAAATATGGCCCAGAAAATGATATATTTTTCCGATATCTACTTCCGATATCTTCCGATTCCGACTTCCGATATCTACTTTTGCGGGATAAACCCACGGCCTATTTAAAAAAAACTTTTATCTTAAAAATGCGAATTAGGGTAAGGGATAAAAATATACACATTGATACTTACCTACTTATATTTAGGCAATACTACATAGATCGGATCAATGGTGTTTCATATAGTGTTATGAAAATGATAAACGAATTGTAGGTCTACGAAGCGTATTAAATTAAGCTATTGAGTCTGGCTAGGTGGGGTGACGATATCCGCAAGGTGGCTGGCAGTGGTCGAATGAGGAGAGTGGAAAATCGAGCCCAGTAGCGTGCCATAAGAGAGGCCTATGTCCCGCAGTGGACGATTTAAGGGCTGTTGATGATGATGATTGAGTCCAAACGCAATAACTTTAATATGCACGATAAAATACTCATAATTATCTTCAATAAATCATTGAACAGAACGGATTTTGAGTGACC
This sequence comes from Cephonodes hylas, assembly GCA_030295005.1. Taxonomy (NCBI): domain Eukaryota; kingdom Metazoa; phylum Arthropoda; class Insecta; order Lepidoptera; family Sphingidae; genus Cephonodes; species Cephonodes hylas. The sequence continues at coordinate 8,449,952 of AP025362.1, read as the reverse complement.
ATAATAATTCAACTTACTACTTAATGTCGGGTATAGATATTATTATCTTTTAAGTATCTATTTATCGTATTTGTCTTTAATCTTAAACTAATCTTGCAGAAATCTTCGTCTATATGACTTCACTTTCTGTAGGCTTTTAATAGAGTATAAATTCGCTAAAAATATATCAAAATGGCAAAATCTTTTCCTTTATTTTTGTATCTACTTACAATAGGTAACTCGAAATTCCAACCCACATGTTAACACATCCAGGAAATCCCGATTTATGCAAATTTCTAAGTCTTCGTTTGTAGGTTTAAATAAATTGAGTAAAACAGGCTCTCTTCCTCCTTGTTTTCAAATTTTGGCATTATCTTGCTCTCCCTTTAATAAGAAATTCCTTCGGCTAAATTATTTGGCACTAACTTTTTATGAAAGTGTCGGTACGTAATCTCGGTATGAATTGAATCACAATATTAAATATGTAAATTTCAGTCGGGTTTCCCGTTCAGGAAAGAATTCGAATGCAGGTACGATGACCTGGATTGTCAGAGGTGGCCAACAATTAGAATTAGAGGAGAGCGGGCGGCGGGCGGTCGGGCGGCGGCGCTGGGCGGGCGGGCGGTGGCGGCTGTGGGTGTCATTGTGAGCGAGCGGCGACGGGCGCGTCAGTCGGCGCCCGCGTCCCGAGCCGCCAGTGTCGTGTCGCTGCCGCGCCGCCGAGCTCATGAGTGGCGAGTATTATGCCGGCGCACCGGAGTCGCTCTCCACGTGCCGCGAGCTCGCCGCCCGCCGCCGTCTCTGCCAGACCGTTACCCGCCTACAACACTGTCGTCTCTAGCTCGTACAACGTAACGCACGCGATCACACGTCTCACGTCTATCGGAATGTAAATATTTATGGATGTCAGTTTTCAGTTGTTTAGATTGGCTGTGAATTTTAAGGTACGTAAGTAATATCTGATGTTTCGATTTTTGCACGACGACATTTTAGACCCGAAACAGTCATACGGTGGTTATTCATTAGTAATATTGGTCTATCTGAGCAAAACATTGAATCAAACAAATAGCATGCCTGTTCGGTATTGTTGTATTGTTCTTTATGCCTCTGTACATAATTGCTAATGACTTCGGTTAATGGCGTTCGTAGTACCCTTCTATATTTGGATCGATAGTTTACCATTAAACGTACATAGCGTTGGTCGAACAGATTTTTCGCATTACATTACGTGATTAAAACATGACGGCGGCAAACGACAATGCGCCGCCGCGAACGTACTAAAATATTTATTATAAAAACAATATCACTAAACAATGATCCAAATGACAGGTAGGTACAGGTGTCTCATAAATAAAATTAAATATTTTCTTAATGTTATCCTACCTCTTATCCGGAAAATTAAAGGCAACCGTACGTGGCGAAAAAGTTACTTAATAATAATTTGTTTTGACCTTCCACACTTGACCTTTCAGAGGCATATAATGAAATGCAATGAAGATTTTTTGTCACTGATACACATATACACGCATCCCTTGACCACTCATGATGACACATTGGTAGATACTACCTACATATCTCTCGCCTGAGCGATACAAAGCGTCACGGCCCATCTTTCTGTAACAGCCCCAAACAAACAACGGGTGATAACAAAAAAGTTACAAACTTTTTCTACAAACTCTGCGTGTATGTTTAGACTGTGCTACAAATGTCTGAAATATTTTTCGTTGTTGTGAAAAACAACATATTTATTGGCATAACATGTTTAGGTGACAATGAAATCGGCAAGGCGTGTTCGGGTACATGAAGATGCTATACGTCATAGGTAATACTTGGAATTGATTATAATTTTTACGTTTTATTTAATCCTTATGCGTAGATTTACGTAGACCATTTAATATTTATTAAAATTATAGTTTTTTGTTTTGGTTTAAAACCATAAACAACCTTGTTAATTATAATTAACGAAAACCTGTTTTGTTCTTTGCTAAATAACAATATCGTTTGTAGTTAGAGTTTACAATTACTGAATAGAGTGTTTTGCATCGTACACATGTATATTTTAAAGCTACAATAACAGCCACTACTAATTGTTGTCTAGTAACGGGAAGAGTCATTAGGAAAAGGGGATGAGAAATACAATATCTAATTAATCCGCATATATGTTACGCACTAGACTTATACGGAGAAAATCTGTTTTCTACATGTCCATAATTAATAGGGGAATATTTATAAGTGAACATTTATAACTATATATATATATAATATATAAAGCATATATATGTTACATCTATACTAATATAAAATTTTACGCATGTAAAAAGTACCTAAAGAATGTATAGAAGTTTGGCCAGAGTCAGTAGATATATAATTTAGCAACATAACTAGTGTTCCATAAACAAACCGACCCTTTTCAGAGCTACGAAATACAGCGGCATGATTGAATTGGTTTTAAAATTGAAATGCCATGTTTTATCATTTCTAACACGATCTTTTATGTCCCACTTGTTTTCACACTTTTAACGAATCAACTGAAGTATTTTTTTATAAGTGGTGTAGCTACGTCGTAAGCAGACTACTTACTTACTGGTATGGGCTAACTTACACTATTTCGCAAAACCGATGTGACGTAGTGTAGTTTTGTTCAACGAGTAACGTTGATGGTCCAACTTGTACGTGTTATAAAAAGCTACCACCTGTCATAATGTGCAAATGCTACGACTAACAGACTTATTATAGTTTATTGCATTGTGCGTTATACTGGTTAGACCAGCGTTGTGAGTCAAACTTAATCCCTCTCTACACTAGAGTAAATATGCACCAGTGGGACATAAATGGGCTCACGATACCTGGCCAGGAACAGGACAATGTTATTAAGTTAAAATCAGTCATATATTATCATAATATAGTATAGTCATCACTATTTAACAAAAGAAAGTGTCAAAAAAAATACCATATCACTGTTACATATAGTGACATGCAGACGTGCGTTATATATTGGAACTTGCTATCCTGTATATTGCGCTCATTCTTCGTGCTTTAATGTTCTATAACAAAGAATACCTTTCAAATTGATAAAATAAGGTAAAGCAACAAATATTTATTTCTTAAGATCCCAAAATCGCTAATCTCAAATTGAACCTAATATTTTCTTTAACAAGTGTCGTTTAAAGCAGTAACAAGTGTCAGTCGTGTAATAATTTAATGGTATTTCATTCAAGAGTAATTTCATGTATGTATGTCAAGAATATTATAAACTTCTTTAATAACATGACCTTGTGGTATTTGCCACTTTCGTGGAATCGCGTTGCGACACGAATAATTATGGTTACCTTAGAGCTAGTCTTGCTAACATTTCTACAAATGTTCACGATCGCAAATAATCTTTGGCGATACGTTAATATGACTTTTAAAATTATCGAAAAAGTGATATGCGAAATAATTAATAACATTAAAAAATGCTCTACATTTCATGATAACAAAGCTTAATTACTTAGACTTATCCGTAAGCTTACTAACTGGATTTATAAAATAGATATGTGGTGGAATAAGAACTACGAGCATAAGATAATCACAATGTTATTGAAATTCGTAAAAGAAAAGAGTAAGTACAAAATAAAATGAATACATAATAATATATAGCCTGTAGTTAATTTGATGAGGGGATGGTCTTTATTAATTTTTCAATTACGGAATCTTTATATTAAAGTTACTTAATGCTGTGTTAAAAAAGGTTATTGATTCATACCAATTTTGTGATAGCTGCCAACAATTATTTTATCAAATCAGACGTAATGATTAGATAGTTTTTTTTATTTTTTGAGTAAGTGTCTACTAAGTGAAACTGGGCAAACTTCAACTTCATATTGAGTTAATTTTATTATTTCTTTTCATAGACGTAACAGCCAAAGTTTACTTAAATAGAAACTTAGCAATGAAAGAACATACTTATATCTCATTCACGATAACTTGATTCTTTTGGCATATCGACTAATGATGGGAAACAGAAAATATCTAGTAGTTCAAAAATATTGCGTTGTAAAATACTGCATTATTTTTGAAATTCTTTATTACTTTCAACATGTCAAACATTATGTAGATAAGCGATGGTGGGTCATAATAAGTACCTATTTAATATAACAGGGTTATTTTTAGACCTCCCGCCAAATTTAAATAGGTGTTCTAGACCACGAAAGTAAAAAACTTCCCCAAAGAAACACGGGTCGAAAAGTGAAAAAAAAAAATTGAAACCTTCTACACGAAATCGACCACGTGAGCAGTTTTCTATGGGAAGGTCGAATTATTTATCACGTTTCGACCTATGTTTCTTTGGAAAAGTTGTTTAGTTTCATGGTCTAAACCACCTATTTTAAGTTGACAGGAGGTCCAAAAATAACGCAGTATGTAAAAATTAAGGTTGAAAAATAAAATAGTTTTATATTTAAAACAATTTTTATTAAGAAAAAGGAGCGCAGCCATGATCATCATAGTGTTCAATAAATTATCGACGTGGATATCGATATGAACGATGTTACGTCCCTTTCCGTCCGACCGATGTGACATTATACAAGCGTCTATTATTTTCAGTATTCCTATTAAAATTTTAGTTTGAAGCAATAAAGTCTCAAAATTTTCGGATAACGCTTATATCTTTAGGGACTTTTGTGTTGTATGTATTTTTTTATATTTATCAAATCATTAAAATAATAATATAATACGTTTTTTATTTCAAAGTCATGTCTCAGAAAAATTGACATCTGCCAAAAGAATCAACTTATCGTGAATGAGGTATAGCAATTTTCATACCTATCACTACTTGTAAATAATTTAGCGACACACTTTCATTCTGATGTAGGTGTAAACCCGTAGTACAAACTCAATATTCCTATACCTATGCACTAACACCAGCGTTATATTATCTTGTGTATAAGATTATTTGAAAGTTCAGTGAACTTTACCTATTCTTTATTCTTAATAAATTAAAAAAAATTGAATCTGAAAAACTTTTATTCCTAAATACAATGGTGGTTAATAAAATAGGACAGAGCCTACACGTGAACCCTCGGGAGAACACCGGTGCGAGATCATTACAACCATAGATTTGTATCTATTTTATTACAGCCTAACCTTTAGACAGCTCGCTGAATCTTTTCTTGCGATCAGGTATATTATTATCCTGCCATCTACATTCTCTCTATACATAATAGTGATAAATGATGAATGATGATGCATTCACATAATAAATAATACTTCAATACAACACACTGATTCAATTGATTTGTTAAGTTATTATATTTTGTCACAGGTACAACTCCTGAATTAAAAAAAATATTGAGTTTCATTACTATTGCTTTAAAAGCAAATCAAAGAGCTTCTACGGCGTAAGTCGATTTACAATTTAGTAATTAATTGGTTTCGTATATCCACTATCAGTGAAATTTAAAATATTATTTATTTATTTTGCTTAGAAGTCTTTAAAATTGACTTGCTTTAACCGCTATACTCCAAATGTTTTACGTAACATTTTTTTCTACTAGAATGACAAAGTAATTACACTACACCTCAAACTAAGTGTAATGCCGTCTAGATAGTGTACCAATTAACGAGAAACAATTATCTTTCACCGTCTGACGCAATTATGCCAGCCTGCTTAATTGCTTCTTCTCGCGCACTTAAACATCTCAAGGCCTCGCGAAGAAGAGCATACTTGGCCCAGCATGTTGTTCTATATATTGATGTTTTGCAGCTGTGCTCGTGACGTCTCAAAATTGTGATTTTTCCTTTCGTTTCTTAAGCGCTGTGCAATTGTGGCCATAGAGTTTCAAACAATTTCTGTGTACGACTTGTAGCCCAACCATTGTGGGCGTTCCTTGTCCACGTATCGTGATCGCCCTACTTGGCGCGAAGACGGCCACTTAAAAAAAAAAAAAAGGTTTTGGGCAAAGCGTCAGAAGTCGACCTGTCAATATTCAAGCTCTGATAAAATTAATTTAAGAATAAAAAAATGTATGATCTCAACTTTTGAGTCCCACTGCTAGTTATGATTAGATTCAAGATACTGAAGTTCGTTGACATGACAATGTATTATAAATTTTGTATTTCTTGTGTTTTATAGTGATTATAGAATTCTTCTCCGCCAAATGATAGTTTTAGAATCCCTGATTCTATTACCGGTGGTATACTCGTATATGCCATAGGTAACTACATAATAATTAATTACATATGGCACAGGGCTGTCCAAAACCCTAATGAATATTTAAAAAATATAATATCTCGTCACTACAGTCTAAGTAACACAGGTCTAAGACAAAAAGTTGTTTTGGTATTTTCAACTGATTTCTATGTATTTTGGTATGCTGAAAACGATAATAATTTGAAAACCCTTCGGGACATCTGACTTTTTTGCATAATAAATTATTTTTATGAAAAAATAATTTCACTTTAAAGTTATTTTAAAACTTAATTCTTATGATATAGACGTTTATAATTTTTAAAGAGCCAGGTTAAAGATTTCTTTGGATCATTAAAAAAAACATAAAATAAGCCATTTTTTATATTTTGCTGGACGCTACAACAATTCCTTTCAGATTCTCCTTTTAAGCCTTCATACTTTAGATAAAAAAAACAGTAAAGGGTCTTAATAGTGATAACATTTTTTAGAATTTTTATTTTTTAATTTAAATATTCGTGTATCATAGTGTCTGAAATTATCAAGAAAAGCGACGTCCTCTGAAAATAGGAACCATTTTTGGTTTCAGCTCACCCAAAAACATAAATACAATAATTTAAACCTAAACAGCTCTTCGACTTTTGCAGACCTATGTCATGTTGTCCTCTCAAATAACCCGCAAAACGCATAAATGAATGCAAATTTTAGCGTTGTAATTTTCTCTCATCTCGTTTCATGGCTATTACAAATATTTATTGTTTACTTATACGTCTTCGGTTTTGTAAAGATCTATTGTCTCATAAGCATTGTTGGACATATCTTTACAAGGTGCTTTGAATAAATAGAAAACTGTTCATGTATGAAAAATGCTGGCGAAAATTTTAAATACAAAAATAATACCATGGTAATAGACTAAAATATAAAAGTAAAATATTTCAGTTAACTTTTTTGCATCGTATTTACCTGTTGTAAATCAATGTAAAGCTGTATCGTACTTGATTGCTTTAACTTTTAACCAAAATTATTTCTAGCACAAAGTGTATATGTTAAATCCCAATATAAACGACCTCGCCAATGTAATCTCCAACGATTCAGTCATTACTGTGTGATTGTATAACAAACATCCAAATACATTTCCACATGAATAATACCTATTCATTTACCGATTGGCTTGTGCCAATATTTGATCTGTTTTTTTTTTTCATGTTCATGAATTATAATTTCTCAAATCACATAATAAAACGATCCACGTAATGAAGAATGATGAACTCCATAATATTAGGTATTGTTTCCGCAAATATTTGGCATATATTAATGATTCTATATATTACATTGATTTCTGGCAATCGATCGTCACCTTTCCAAATATTATCCTGCATATGGCTAGCGCAGAGAAGATCCGATGGTGGCATGAGTAATATACTAATATTTTTTTAATTATAAGCAAGCCTATATACTTGGGTCCTATAAAATAGGTGAAATATAGAAGTTATTGGCTCGTCGACACTTAAATTTGGAACGCCTTGCACTTATAAAAAGGATGATTGCATATAGGTAAATGAATTCGTAATACATTATTTTGTCTTAAACATTATTGTTAAGACAAGCAGAGAATAATAAAAGATTTGACATCTTAATTAAGAGCGAAATAAACTGTAGAACTAAAATTCGAAACTCAGATATCGTTCTAGTTATCTATGGATACAAGGAAATGCCACTGAAAGTGTTACTTTACTGAATCTCGTTTACTTGCAAGACTAATTTTGTCGCCAGCAGTAATTATGTACGAAGTACGCGTGATATTAAATTCATCGTAAGAGAATAATTAAGGATGAAACTTGGACACGGGGCCTGACGTTAGATTATATCTCTCTTACACTGTTACATACTAATATTAACTTGTTTTGTATCTTCGTATTGTTGCAATACATGATATGATAAAGACTTTTTTTCATTTTTGATAATCATATAGGCTACGAGCTATATATGATAACAGTAAATTAGCAAAAAAACATTTTACAGCAGCGCAAAGTCCCTTAAATTGTACACGCAAAGCACCTAAAATAATTAACATGTAACGGCTTCCACGTCCCAAAACAGTTCATGTGCTTAATTTGACATAAAGAGGTCAACGTAATGCTAACCACTTGCAAACGCTTTAACTCTAACCAGTTCAATCTTGATGTAATTTTCGCAGGAACACATATAAGAACACGATATTTATGCATACTATACACTTAACGTTGCCACTTTTAATTAACAATTGTTTACGACAAGTTTAAGGTCCTATACCTTAAACTATGTATAGAATAGATACATAGAGATTTAAATTATTTGATTAAAATAAGAGCAATGATACAGTTAGTTTAATGTGTTGAAACGGTTGCCGCTAACATTTTTATCTAAGTTGTACGTATAACCTGAAATTGTAGAATATCTACTTACGCCTGTAGGTTAGACCGTAGAGCATTGTTGTGTGTATGTAATAATCGTTGTCAATGTATGTAATGTATAAGCAAGTATCTCTCCATGTAGGCCTGCTTGTAGTCAAGTATTCTAAAGGAAATTCAGTACTTAAACATTTATTTTAATAATTTATGAGATATATAATATTAAAAAATGGTAAAAAGTTTGTAATACAGCGCTTTGCTTTAATTGGAAGCACACATAAGAGTGTGTCATAATCCGTGTATTCAATATCTTTAAGTAAAAGAATACACCTATCTATTGAATGTGTATATATACGGATAGCGCCGCCTCCGCGGGCAAGAAACGAAGTTTATAGTCGCGATTTCATCGCTTTTCCGTCGTGTTGATAAACTGAGCTGTCGAGTCGACGACGCGATGTGCCTATCGTAGGCGATACGCCGCAAAAAGCCGCGCAGATTCCAATTTCAATTGTAAAGTTTATGTTGCAACCACGCTGAATAGTGCACAAAATCATAATAATGTATTAAAATTACTTTAAACTTGCTGCATTTAGACAAGAGACATTATAATTTTCTTAGTAGAGGTGTAAACGTTCAGCACATCTTTCATATTATACAATTCTCGTAAGAAGCGCCTAAATATGCAATTATAGAATATAACATACAATAAGGATAGAATGAAATGAAAGATCTTGTTGCAAAAAAATTAAGAACTAACGTTTTGAATTTATAAGTTGAAAAAAAAGAATAAAGAATAGGATTGTTTTATTTACATGGTAGTGGCACGCGGTTTGTGCTTCGTCAGTTCAATCAGTATAAACGTGAATATTGTCTCGTCTAAATGCAGTTGTGATGTCGTTGGTTGCAGTGAGAGTAAGAGTGGCGGCGACCGGCTGGCGACGCCTCGGATGTCGCTACTTGGCAAACCGCTCAGCTACCGCGCCACGCGACGCGACGCGCGCTACCGCCGCCTTCAATCAAAGTTTTACAATTTTCTAGAACGACCGAGAGGTTTTAAGGCAGTCTTCTATCATATGATCGTGTAAGTCATCTGACATCAAATTCTAAGCCGGTAGAAGCGTAAGCTTTCTTAACAATTTATAAACCATCAATTTATATGAAATCCAAAGAAATAAACTATAATATGTACTTATAGCAATAAATGATTGATTTAATTTTAACTTATCACATCTAATCCTCTTTTTTGATTAATGGTGCTTTGTAACTCAAATACAACCAAATGGCTTCTAATTCATTTCACGATGAGCGGCCATTGTGTAGTTCAATATAATATTTACTCTCTAATTTAGGTTCCTGATGGTGTTCATGTGTTTATCGCTGTCCGTATTTTCGACAATCGAGGAATACGAAGCAAAGGCCGGAATTGTTTTATTCTACATGGAGACTGTGGTAGTCATCTGGTTTGCCATCGAGTTCTTTCTGAGGTTAGTATGCCGTTCAACTGCTTCAAATTGATGCTCTGCACCATTCAGTTTGTGATACTTAAAAGGGGTCGAGTACCTAACAGCATTGTTAACTATTTGCGGCTTCGTATTGGAAAGTCTCAAATGCTTTTCAATCTAGCTCAACGAATGAAGTTGACTTTTTGTACACTTTTCTTTATAAATAACATCAGGCATAATATTTCACAAAAAAAGATAGAAAAAAACGTAATTTCGTACTTTATGAGATTGTAAAAGTGATAAATATCCTTTTTTCGGTTCCGTTGTTGCTTTTACGAAGTCTGTTTTTTGTTTAACTATATAAAAACACAATAAACAACACACTCGTAGATAGTTCTAAAAGTGCTCACGTGTAGTAGGTAATTCGTCACTCTATCTACAGCGGTCCGTCTGCGCGCAGCGTGTTCTCACTATGCCGATGCTACGATTTTCATTTATTTATTTAACGTATTTTAAACACGGGCTGATGTTTCGATGTTTGTGTACATCAACTTATTAAGGGTTGAGGTATCACTTTATTGCAGTAATTAAACCGCTTATTATATTTTGGCGTCGTATCCAAATGATATCTTTAATGTATAACAGAGTTTTAAAACATAATTATTTTTGTTTAAAAGTCACAAAATTTAAGATACAAGATCTATTACAGCTATTACTAAAACGCCGTTTGAAAAAAATAAGATCTTCTAACAGGAAATATTTTAATTTCAACCAGACACCAACGGAGCTTTTAAGTAGAAGTAAAACTATTGATTATTTTATTCCACAACGTGGTAGCTTTCTGATGGAATAAATTTTCTGGGAGTATATTACATTCTGTTTTTCGTTGGCTTTAAAATATATTCTTTGGTTGCATTGTCCTCATTTCTATTCACTGAGTATTCGTATGTACGGGTTTTCATATTTTGTTGTGTATGTAAATCCATTTTCTAAATTACTTGAATAAACCTCTAAGCCATCTTTGAGCAAAAGACTACGAAATGAGAAATACTTTCTGTTATTTGTCGAATATTCAATTTCAATCGGAATTTTCATTGGCTTTTTCGAGATGCGAATTTCAAAAATTCCGTGAACCCTACTTTCGCCATATTGGTATAAAATCGTTAAACCACAATTAATTAGCTTCAATTTGAATGAACCACAATAGTTTTGGTAAATAGTTAATGAATATATCATAGTCCTAACAACCGAATCTGTGGTAACAAATTATGAAACAGGGCACATGATTCACACCAACTCCTAAAGAAGATATCTCTCGACATTTTCTTTTCGGTCGATGTGTTTAAGATTTATCAGCATTTCTTTCTTAACACTTAACCTTCCCTCCAGGTTATGGTCATCAGGATGCAGGTCACGATATCAAGGCTCAATAGGGCGTCTCAAATTTTTGCGGCGACCCTTCTGCATTATCGGTAAGTGCTTACTTAATTAATAATATAAACACTTTGGAATAATGGTTTTGTACGTACGTTAGATACTTACTAAACAAAGAATCAACAACATAAAAAGGAAATAAATGAATGAATTAGGATCGTGTGCAATGTCAAGTAAAAGGCACGTACCGTCTATAAACTGTGGCGAGGTAACCCTATTAATTTAGGTGCGAGCAATCTGCTGTGTCGCCTGTGACCTTCGCATTTTCAGGCCGCATTCCCCAGGCGCTAGTTTCGTTTTGTGCGACCGCTATTCCGTTCTCTGGGGAGACAGCCCTCTCGAGACCCTCCTAACCGACAAACATGGCCACACGATATCCAACCGAGTGGAATAAAATAACACAACCAAATTATTCAAACTTCTTCAGGATGTATCCATTTATTTACTTTCGTTAAAAATTTCTTTGCATATTGCAATATGCAACGAAAAATGCAAAAATATACGATCGTGTGCCAAAAATTACGTTAAAAACTGCATTATTGATGCAAAACCAATTAGTGAGTACTGTAGCGGTTTGGATGATTCATCGAATGTTTAAAAGCCTATCTTTATAATATGAAACGCTAACCACCGACATTTTGAACGGTTTGCCAGCAATAAAAAGTTTGTGATTAAAATAGCAGTTATTTAATCCGTCATTAAAATGAAATCGAGAAGAAAAATACAATAAAGTAGAGCAAAGATTAAACATAATTATCCATCGGAGTTTCATTCACCGCGCTAAAAGCTCTTTAGGTCAAGTGGGCCGATGATTAAACAAGTATATAAATATTTCGAAACAGATAAGATATTTTAGGCATAAAGATGTTATTTAAACCAGATGTGACAACAATACTGGCCTCATTGGTGGTGTTGGGAATGGGCTCGTCGGGGCAGGTGTTCGCGGCGTCGGCGCTACGTGGGCTGCGCTTCTTCCAGATATTGCGCATGGTGCGGATGGACCGGCGCGGCGGCACCTGGAAATTACTTGGTTCAGTTGTTTATGCACACAGACAGGTAAATATATTCTCGTATCACAATGATTCACGCATATCCAACTTATATGAAATAGCTATTTTCCACGAAGAAATTAATAATGAAAATTTTGTGAAATACTATGTAGTTGTAAATTTAAGCATTTCATTGTGGTTGTTCAAGCATCAAATAGTACTTAGAATGACCAAAACTAATGCTGAGTCTTATATGCAGTTACATAAAATATTGTTTCATAGCATATTAACAGTTAGCACACAAACGGTCGGCTCCGATTCTTTGAAGAGGATGAATGCGTGACATTAAATGATCAGTTTCCATAACTTCCGTATAAGGATTTTCTGAACAAAAATAGTTTTTAAAAGTGCTTCAAAGCATATATTTATCACTGTAAAACTAACCTGAGTACAATGAAATCAGTAAAAACTTTGTCCAGAATGTACGAAGGGAAAACAAAGTGTTTTAATATTTTTAAAGCATTACATTGCGGGGAAGTATACACATATTTACATAATCTACTTCACACTCACCTTTCATCATGATATTCCACGCTGTCGATTTTTATCCACCTTTACGCTCTGTGCCTTCTTATCTACCTTGAAATTTGAAACAACCTGTACCTCAGGTGACACAATAATCAATCAAGTGTAGCCTTTCGACGGCCTTGAATACGTAATACTCGTTTAGTTTGATAAATCGGGGAAAGCACTATATCAGAAATGCTTGTGACCCTTCTTCTCATACAGGAAGTCGATTTTTTACAACATTTATTCTCTTTGTTATTTTTCAAACGTATTAAACGCAATAAATTTCATGTTTAAAATCTTCATATTGTAACTCGAAACATAGTGAAAAAGTGAAATAAAATACAATCATCTTTTTAATTCGATATCAATGAATGTACTACATCCGCTATCAGTTATATGTGAAATAATCGGATCTTGCTTTCATTTCAATTTGCTCCTTTATCATATTTGCCATGCATTCGAAGAGACAATCATTGCAATCACGAGAGCGACGATAATGATTCAATTTAACCGACTCGCGTACGATCTCGCTAATTGCTGCAGAACTGTAACGACGTTTGCGACACATACTCAAATATGTTTCGTATTGGCTACGAAAAATTGCCTAATAGGATACGTAAATGGTTCTCTTTACAAATACAAGTAATACAAAAAATCTTCATAATAACTGTGATGACCCTTCAATCCTATTCCTTTCCTATATCTTTATTAATGCCTTGACAGTTTGTTTATATTTTAAACATACTAGAATTCGTTCTAATTTAGAAGGTAGAAAGTTTCGGTAGTAGGTACTTTATAGGTTAAACCGTGCAGGTGTACTTGAAAAGCGATATCTAAAGCTCTTCGCGGAAGTGGAACGTTTTTCAAGTCATTTGCATACCTAAGCCGCGTAACACCGTTAGCGTAAATACGAATAATGTAGTCTAATGCGGTACTTTTTATATACTGAATAATTTAACATAAGCTTTTGTATTTTGCATGTTCAATATATTATAACCAAAAATGAGACTATGCTGCTTTTTGGTACTAAATAACATATTTTATAACGTGACCATAATAAATAATGTGCATATATATTATACATATAATACATAACTAATACATAAACTTACAAGATTTCAGAGCAAATATATCAAATGCATGCAAACGTTTTGCTACAACATTGAAGCTCGAAGGGAATTCCGTTTGAAATATATTCAATAAATATATCGTGAAGCTTTTGTTATGATAGATACTACTTTACATGAATCGTTCAACCTAATAACTAACTATCCGCCTAATACTACTTGACTACGATAAGCAAACGTAAAATAAACATACACATGAAGGGACTTCAATTTATTCACACAGACTCAAACTGATGAACGTAGGGTACGTTTTGGGTTGGCACTTAGTAGCGACTATAAAGTTATAATAATTGTTTTTTAAACACACCTTTTCTACTGATGGCTAGTTCGACTTCTTTTACTGTCATTAATCTTCTCGTGCAAGCTCGTCGGTTACAGCATGTGCGATGAAGCATATTATACGCAATAATTTAAAACAGACGCCCATTGATGATTAATTTATCTTCGGGCATAATTTAGTATAACATAACAATTACTCTTATGCGTAATGATTAATTTCTTAAATATGCGTGGTTAATTCAACATTTACCCACCATATTGCATTAACTCATTTATTAATGCCGTAATTAGTCTTCGATATTAATGAAACTCCAAATCATCAGCCCCACCCTAATTAAATTTGATCTTCATTACATATTTAGTAGAATTATAAAATCAACAATCACGTGATTCTATTTTAAAGCTTTTGACACATATGAAAGATCATATATATGTTTATTCGTTTTTTTCCACTTCGGTTGATGAATCTGTTACTAATTAACGTTTTTATGTTTTCATAAAACCTACTCCAATAAAATTACACAAAAGTCTACTGTGGGGAGCATTTGAGAGCTATGGGTTTCAAAGAAGCCGTCAAAAGGCCACCGCGCGATATAATCTCAGGGCGTTCTGCTGCCATATTTCATAGAAATCGATGAAGTATGCGGTAGAGTCACGCCGTAATCAGATTGGGCTGAAGTGATACCACTGTCTCACAAATTATCGCCATGAACGTGACGTAATTCATATACGTACGTGTTGAATGCCGGAATAGTTGATAACTTTTTCTGTAATTAGTGTTTTAGTTGTCAATTTTTCATCGAATAATTTTTTTATGCAATAAAATAACACGTAAAAGTATCTACTGAATTATATTATATACAACCAACAAACTTGAATTTAATATAACTAAAATAGTAGGTATGTAATTTCGTGACAAATGACGATTTTTATAGTTTATAGGTTGGTATTAAAAAAAAATCTAGTGGTAAAAATTAACGATGCTTTAATAACTAAACGAAAAACCGTAAAAACTGTTTTTAGCCTTGATACAAAAAAAATATTTGAAAATACATACCTAGATAGGTACGTGATGGCCTCGAGGATTAGGCGCGCGGTCTTATTTTATACACCTAATTTCTTTATGATTTATCCCGCACATTAATGCTGTATGCCAAAATGTTCTCCACAAAGAAATACTTCAGTATGTAACTCTGACATCCCAGTGCCCAGCTTGTTGGACTAAGGCCTAACTGTGTGAGTAAATGAAGTTATGATTAAATCTATAAAGGTATAATACGCTCAAACTCGCTACAGAAATGAAAATATTGCGTGTGCAGTGTGTTCACCTGCACCGAAATAGTAACTCTTTTCGCCAATGTTGTAGTGGATTTATGTAAAAGCTTTAAAACACAATCAATATAATAAATTTTACACTTAACAATTTTGTTTCATACAAAGTAGATATAATAACTAGACTACAAGTAAATTCTTCAAAATATAGACTAAAGTTTAAAATTAAGAATGTGATGTAAATAATAGTATTTACAAAAATAAGCTTTTCATTTTTAATATATTTTCAATTTAAAAGAGAACATTTCGCGTTGCTCTTGTTGAAGGAGTTACTTCGCCGCAACTATAACACGTTCCAAACTCGTAGCATTATTAAATTTACTTGAAGATTCAGAAGATCTTTTGTAAAGACTACTTGAATAATATATATTTCGACTTGATTTGAGTATATTTTGTGAAAGTAATTTCTTAAGTAATATTTAAATATATGCCAAGGGCAAGACGTTGTGGAACCATAGCAAATACAATGTTGTAATAGTAATCTATGATAAAACAATCCTGCCAAATAGCATCTACATTAAGGAGAATCTCTTGGCTTTCTTTGTTACATGTGTGGAAATATATCTGTATCAAGATTGACATCACATCAGTCCCACAACCTACCTTTGACATAATGTGGTTTCGAACATTGTTATCCGACATTGAATAGACAGTGACGTCGATAAACGCTCAATTATGTATGACACATTTAACGATGCATCACATCTTCAAATATTTTTTTATAATATAATACTTTCTGGCCTGTCGGCACCATTAAGATCACATTGCACTTATCATCAAGTACCTGTTCGATGACTTTCATCGAAAGCATTGGCAAAACATACCTATCGTATATATGTATATATAATATTTGAAACGGATACATAACTGATAGAACATCTGTTCCAATAAAATACAATGGATTTATAGCTTTGACGAACAGACGAGGTGTTGACGCTATACAAAACAGTTGCTATTTATTTATTATTAGACAGCTGTAGACGCTACAAGCACGTTATTTGAATGGTTATCAAAAACACAGTTTGAGTAGCAACATTTTTAACATGGATTTTGAAGGGATTTATAATGATAACACGGCATGGCGTATGGCATTCAAAACCTAAAAATAGATAGAGAGTATACGAAAATAGTCACGAAGCGCCAACCATAATTTTTTTACGAGGCATGTCCGAAATCCGCCTGATGTAATTTAGCAAGCTCTTATATAACTATGCTGAGTAAGCGTCGATGCGGCTCTGCCCGCAATTTCCTTAGCCCAAAGAGTATGTAAGTATGTAGATATAAACATAACACCAGGCTCGACTCAATATCTACTCACAATCGGTTTAGGTTAAAATTGCATGACAATGCAGAGCAAATATAAAGCGAAGCACGCTCTCGTATTTGCGTTGCTCCTACAATATTGCCTTTAGAGTAACTTTATTCTGTATCATTGATACTACGATATTTTGAAAGAAAGGGGAAAATATCGTTTACTAACTGTTTATCTACAAGAATTTACAACATATTATTTTAACACAAATGTATGTATGTTACTATGTAGGTACATCTTTCTTTAATAGTTTGAATCAGGTTCAGCAATGATAAATATATATTATGATAATACATTTATATGTTACCGGGTGATTCGAGTCCGTTATAAATTCTTACTCAGACTACATACATATAAGCTATGGAGACAGAGTTTCAGCGGTTCATTGTGAAGGCGCGAAAACTTCTGTAAGTCTATTCTTTTGTGTCTTCGTTTCGCAGTAACAATAGAGCAGATTATACATTCATAAATCATACAGATTATATTTTTAAAAAATCATCCAAATGATTCTGCATCTTTTGCGATGTTCATTTAATATCTACACGTTTTAATATTCCATTGAAACTTGTTTTCTATGGAACAATTATAATCCAACGTTATCTAAGTAACTTCATAGCAATACTTTACACCATAGAAATAAATATTTTATACTCCAGATACAATACTCTCCATGTATATAATATTATGATCGGATCAGGCTTACTACCAACAAAACTCTAATAAAAATATCGGCGCACGTTCATCCACTTCAATATTATCGTAGGCGGCCCATAAAGTAAACCAAAGCTTAAGTACAATAGTAAACTTGTGTGTATTAGATACAATAGGACGTATTATGTAGCTTCGAGTGTTCGGCATTGATTCAGAATGGCAAGAGGGAAAACTGATTGTTTTCTATGCTTGAAAGATAAAAGTCGAATATCCACATCAGATACTAAACTTTTTGCGACGTAAGGTCGCACCCGTTACATAATATAATATCCGGACGTACATACATAGATAAAGGCTATTAAAACACGTTCAGTATTAACGCACTTCAGACAACTATGGTACGGTATGGTAATTGAGTATAAACTATTGGTATTTTAAAGGTAGAAAACGACTCATACCAAAGTCAGTCAATTCAGCTTTTAATTATAAGGATCATAAAAATATTATTTACCTAGAGGTAAATATCATATTAACATATTACTTTGTTTTCAGGAATTAATCACAACGCTGTATATTGGTTTCCTTGGATTAATTTTCGCGTCATTTTTAGTATACTTAGCAGAAAAAGACGTTGCTGACACAAAATTCAAAAATTTTGCCGAAGCATTATGGTGGGGAGTTGTGAGTATTAACGTCGTATAATTTAACTTTTGAGGTACAATTATAGCAACATTCCATTAATGTTATAATGGCATACTGATACCGGAGAGCTGGCCGATAAAAGTTTTTATTCCGTCATCAAAGAAGCATCAATTAAAACCGAACAATTTACGACACAAAACTTTGTTCCAATCTAGAGTTGTGAATTGTGATACGTTGAAGATCGAAAAGCACTTAAAAAGATAATTGTCGAAACATTTCAAATAGACGTGTGTGGCAACTAGAAAATGTGAATACAAACGAAACTTTCTCTTAGACCACAACTACGCTAGCTGACGGAATAATAACCATCCGGCGGACATAGGAATTTTATATTATCTATTTATACATATATGGACGTTCTTACTCATGTATGAGTTTACTGCTGTTTGTAGTTCTTTTAAAGCAACTAAAGCAGCTCCAGGTAGTCACTTAGGATAATTAGTTCAATTAAGTTAACCCTTATGAGTGCATTTCCATATGTCAATAATAGTTGACAAAAACGTCGAGCAAGGTTCTTATTATTTAAATGGATATTTCTTCCAAATTTAATACCAACGCTGTTTTAAGATAAAAGGTCATAACTTATATTCGCTGCTGCCAGTTTTATTAGACAACTTTTGTACTACGGTCGTTTAAAATATATAAATATACACGTGGCATACATAGAGATATTGGAGATAGTTCCCATGTGAATCAATCTCTACACACTAGGTACTCGTAAGATGTAATGAAACGTAGGACACAATGAGAGTCTCCCACTTTACGTATGTTTTATATTCCCGTAGATCACGCTGTGCACTGTGGGATATGGCGACATGGTGCCACAAACATGGCAAGGAAAATTCATTGCTTCATTCTGTGCACTTCTCGGCATATCATTCTTCGCTCTTCCTGCGGTAAGATTTAACTTTTACTGACTTTTAAAATAACATCAAATTGTATTACCGAAAATAAAAATCGAAATTATACGAGTAAGTAATTGAGCGCGATTGATTTCAAGATTAGTCACGCAATCAGCCAGAAATTTAGTACTCTAAAGTTTAAATCCCAAACGGACTTTGTCGTCTGTTTCAACATGCGTATATGTATGTTTATTTACAACTTTAGCCCGAATAAAAATGCAAGGAAATCTGCATACGAGAGGAGGATATACATATATATAGACAGAGAGCAGTAGAATTATATTATAAATGTGGTCCTTGTCTATTAGTGGAGCGTATTGGTCAGGATACTATTAATTGTCTATATACCTACTCTAGTATATTTTTTTAATACGCCTAGGGTATTTTGGGATCTGGATTCGCCCTTAAAGTGCAACAACAACAACGACAAAAACACATGATTCGGCGACGTCAGCCCGCCGCGACATTGATCCAAGCTCTGTGGAGGTGTTACGCGGCAGACGAACATTCAATGAGTGTAGCGACTTGGAAAATACATCAAATCCCACTTCCTAGTCCTCAAACTAGGTGAGTACCTATGTGGACCATGTACTTTGCTATTGAGAAATGCTGTATCGCGAAAGAAATAGGTTTCCTTGAAATTTAATATAACGTATGTATTATTTCACACTGCCTTATACTGTTTTTATTTTTGAAGGTTGTTCAATCATAATATTTTCACACATCTTATGAGTTCATGTAATAAAAAATGCATAAATTTCGGACTCCATAAAATTTTATATTCTAATAACGTAGATACTACAATTCTTAAAGTCTTCATGAGTGTGTAGGTCTTGATTAAGTTATAACGGTTTCGTTACCCACAAAATGTGATACATAACATTTTTTCACTGGTTTGGCTATTTTTTTAACTGCAATGATCTAATAAAAATTACGTTACATTGTTTTTGATATTTATCTTCAAATTCTTTTGACGTACTACCTCGTGGCCTCGCAGCTTAAGTATACAAATATACTTGGCGAAATCGGGATATACAGGCGTGAAGTTGCGAGTATATGTGTCTTTTGACATACATATTTAGAATTAAATGATAATGGGCCACATACATGTGCAGCGGAGCACGTAGCCTCTTGACTGTCGCGGACGTTCATTCCGACTGAGTGGCCAAAATAAGGTCAAGTGGGGGGACATCACGAGCTCATCCAGTTTTGAGTCCAACTTTGGACGATTTACCGGGCGGCAACGGGGAACAATTAGAGCTGCTACTCGAAGTGCGATGTACCGTACAATCTCCAAATGTGCTTGACATGATTTTTAGTTGGGGTTAGGGGCCCATCTGTGACGAGACTCTGAAATATTTTTTCTGGCCTCCCTCGGATACCACACTAAAAGCATTTTCCTCTTGACATAAAAGAAATATATTCGTATCTAAGTCCAAATTTTATAACATGCTTCAGTTTCCATATAATACAAGATCAACCCACTGCTGTTTGTCCTTCTTTGTCCTGTTTTCTGGTTGATCTTTGGAAATAAAAAAAAATACTCTAATCATATTTTTCCCGAACCAAAAACCGCGTCAAGAAGGACTTGATATCACGCACCAAATTTTTCACCGCAAAACAAACTATGTAGACCAAATCTTATTTATGAACTTCTATAAAAAAAATAGTGTTCCCTTTACGTAATCTTATTTTGCATTTTAAGGTTATTCCTCAAGTGCATCCCAGAGTGTCATGAATTTCATTGGCTATTCATTAAAAATGGAATTTTCTACAAAGCTTTAAAGGAAACTGAAAAATACAAAGTGTATTTGAGTCACTCCTGAACGTGAACCAACTTGTATGTGTATGTAAAGGCACGTAAATGATACACCTATTTGCATAATAGTCATATTTATAAGATCTATATGTAAGTCAGATGCTAAGTATATATAGTATACATTACTTTAATTTGCATCAACTTCACCGAAAAGTATTTCTTCTTACTACGGAACTCTTCTGATTTATAAATGGGGCCCATGCTCAATAATTTATCGTATCTGATCTGGTATTTTAATTAATAGCTTATCAACATGAATTGGTTAAAAAATAAAAAAGCGAATTCGGTCGTGTAGTTGTACAAGATTACATAATTATTTTGGATTCTGGATGGATCCAAATTCACCTTCAAAAGTAAGCGACTATACCTGATAGATGATTGATTTTCTCAACCCGTGCCACATGATATACCTACTAGTAGCTGAAATGTGGATTTTGAAATATACTCCTATTTCACTTTAAGAGCTCAACATGATTGTATCGGGCGGCGAGATATTTAGATAATCATCGTTCTCCAATAGATGATATATTTGAACTGCACTGCGCTTACCGTCAAGAGTAGAATTCATTTTACCGTGAAAGAGTTCGTAAACTACGTTTCGATGTTTTTTTTTAAAACGTATTATCATGGAAATTCCAATTCGTGTAACGTAATTTAATTACAGAAATATAGTTGCATAAATACTTTTTACTCAAATTCTCATTTTCTCTGATTACGAATAATGTATTCCAGAAGTACGGACACTTGTCATTCTTTATTATTTTTTGTTCGAAATGCCTATTGCGATGATATGAAGACACGTATATGTCCTTGACAGCCGCGTGATGAGTGCATCATTCAAGAACAATGCATCCTTTGTGTCAAGACTGCCAACGATACGGCGGCACAAAAGTACCTCCTTGCACTCTCCAGCTCCGTACACGAAGCCAGCCCACAGATATGACGTTAATGCCAGCGCGGAGAATCTTGGTAAGCTCATAATTGCTATAATAAGTAATTATAATGTGTACTGCTAACTCGCGATGTTCAATCAACCAAAAAAATCATTACATATAACATGGTCTTCAAAATCATACATTTAAACTTCACAATTTAACTATATTTTTTTGAACATATACTCGAATCCTTTTTCTACGACCAAATTGTCTTACACGACTAAATTAAATTTTATAATCACATATAAAAATAACATGCTGTTTAATAATAGGTACTAAAAACTTATCTTGAATTTATTTTGACAACACAAAACGATATTAATTACACTGAAATTGAACTTGAACATCACAAACAGGAAAGAAATTGAACATTAGAAATCTGAAATCGATGGACCAATATTTGGCTGTCATTGCAAGAACGACATTTAGAGAGAGATTACAAAAAATGGCACACATTGGGAAACCGTCGTGCCGAGTGCGACTGGTGCCAACAACATCAATCACGTTTTTGAAGCAGTAATCGGAGTCAATATTTCAACGATCATTTTTCATGACACACGAAGGAAACACCTGGTCCCGTTGAGCGGAGATCTTCAATTTGAATTGTTGCAATAAGTGCAGTACCTTGAAGAATTTGCTGAAATGGAGAGTGATGTCATTTATTGCACTGTTCCGTAGATATACATACATCGGGAGGGGACCGTGCGTGTTGTCTGCTCCATTGTTGGAAAAGCTGCTTCAAAGGTTCTATTCCACATCTCTTAGACGGCACTATGGCATGACAATATTGCAGTCGATAAACTTCTGCTGCGTTTCTTATAATCCTTATTAGTAAAAAACTTTCCAGAAATATGTGAATACACGAACAAAGAATATTGGCGTAGCATTGAGACCGGAGTAAAATTCTGACTCCGGCAGTAATAGCTGCGCGTCTTTAGCTCCAGACACGATGCTAACGTCCTACTTACCTTCTACTTCTCTCTATTATTTTTCACTTTTTTTTAAATAAAAATGCACCCGCGTAGATAATACCGCTTTGAGATAAATTAAGATTCTTGTATTGCTACAAGAAGCTTCACGTACGTAACTCGACGAAGTGGCTTCTAAATGATTCTCGCTTTCGCGTATACGAGTAGAAAGTGCTGTCAGTTTGGGTACAAGAATGTTGTTGACAGAGAGTGCGAATCTTGCGTATATTTACTAGAATAGAGTGCGGTCACAAACTGAATTTTCAATCTGGACCAGAGAATTAGCATAGGTACCTCATTTATTGGAATGGCTTCATTCAAAGCTTATATTTTCAGTTCAATAACGTATCTAAGATAAAATTAACTATTTACACAGCTTTGCATTTTTTATTATGCATGCCAGTTAGATCATAGGATTCCTGTAAAATAAATAATATTGTTATATCGAACAGTAGAGACAGTTTCGACCGTCTCACGCCAACCAAGAAAAAATGGATGTAGGTAATTACTGTTCATTTCAATATTTGACATCTGGCATTAAGAACCACATACATACGTCCGCCTGTCATCGCCATTACCTTTATTTATAAAAATATATTCAATGATTTATTACAAGATTTTTAAAACTTTAAGGAAATACTAATAAAACAATTCAATTATCTCATAATAGTGTTAAGATACATAATATCGGAAAAACAGCACAACAAAGCACAATGATTTACTGAATACTGAAATTAATTATTGAAGTACATATGAAAACACACTGTTGGAGACATTAATTAGGTAGTGGAGCATATTCCGCGGTACAGCTTGTATACCTCGTTTTAAATACATGGAAACGTGTACAGTGTACACAACGGGGAGTGCATGTCCTTACAGCAAACAAGCCACTTGCTCATTAGGGACGCGTTTATAACTACTTATTCAGCAACTTGCTTCATAATTTACCTACACGCGTTATCGTCTTGGAAACTTTCGTAGTACAAGAATAAATTTCATTAATTATTCAATTAAATAGCAATCAACGTTGTATTTTCTTTATCAATATATTATAGCAATGGAAATGTTTTAAATCAAGATAGTATGCTACTTAAAAATAGTTGAGAAAAATCATCGCCACGGTATTCTGAGGTAATTTATAATTACATAAACAAATCAATTTAAAATTACATTCCGGTTACAAGTAATATCTTAGCTACGTGGATTATAATTATAAACATAAACATTTTTATTTTTGGTCATAGAAATAAATACCAACTTACAACATTATCTCGATTTTGAGTTTTGTCATATTCATGAAAAATTGTGGTAAACGTAGATATCAAATACTGGTATGAAATTGTTCAATCTCTCAGTCGAGATAACCATTAACCTTTTCCTGTTGTAGGTTCTTATCGATTGGTCGGATATTGCTTTGTTGACGTCTATTTCTACTACTATTTTCTACAATAGTCTTTCGTAACGATATTTCGAGTGACTTACATTCTTCCTCTATTGTTACAAAACACCATATTTGTTAATGATCTTATGTTATTATCATTTTCTTTTAGGGAAAACATTACGATCTGCTGTTTTTTTTTGTCAATTTTCTTATAACGGGTTAACGTCTCGACAAAAATAAATTTTTTACGTTTTCCTACCAATAATATATTTTATACCTTTGATTGTTAGGTAAACGTCAGAATTTTTATTTTATGTCGGGATTTCTTTAATGCCAATCAATGGGTTTGTAATCGCTTTAGCTAATACCTGCCTAAGTTTCCGATCACGGCCTGAATGCACCCGGAATAATGGAAATTTGTTTTAACAAAATTACCAACATATACTTTACTTAAGTATAGTCTCAAAATAAATGGTTGAATCCATCGTTAGTACGTTATAACGGGGTAGTACCTTGAAATTGCGGTGTAGCATCTGAGCTCTGAGCAACTTATTATGCGCTAGAGGTTAAATTAAAATTTAAATATTTAAAACTTTCTCCCGACCAGAACTTTTGCAGTCAAAACTGTAAACCAATGCTTGTATAAATAATTATTATTACACGAAGACGCTGCATATAAAAATATTTTTATTGTAAGTAAAATTCCGATATTTTATCAATCGTTACAAATTAATATTTTGTGATTTAAATGTCGGAACGAAACAGCATTTTTAGCTTAGCCATTTACAGAACAAAGAAAAAGGTTTTTAAGAATTTACCTTCAAAAGTGTTTCCGATTAAACTTATTTGATTCGAGGTTCTTTGTAAGTTGTCCCTCCAGCCACACCTGCAATCTTCGCCCGCGTTATTGAATCTGTTCTATGAAATAAAAACTTTAATATTTATAGAAATTTACAATTTTTTGATATAACAACTATTTTTAATAATCGCAAAATTATACAGAGATGATAATTTAAAATGAAAATATTTTCTAAAAAAAAACAATTACACATAAATATACTATAAAATAACATAAATGCAGAGTGATATAATAGAGCACCGCTTTGAATAATTTTAAGAATTTTTTTTTAAGTAACTAAACGTACTGATTAGTAATATTATGAGATGGTATTAAACAACAGCTTTAAAACAAATATCAACGAATCATTAAAATTCCTTGAAATAAAATATTTTTCAACACAAAATAAATTACAAAGCAGTGTAATTGGCACTGTAATATTTTGAATGCGTGCCAGTCAGCTTTTTAATGTGCTTATCGATTACTACTACAATTTTTGTAGCTATTGCTACGGGCGTAGAAATGACAAGCTCGTAGCAATGATTCATTATGGAAATATGAATATTTATAGTACTTTTGCTTTTCTTGATATTAGAACTCAGGTTATGTTCAACGAAAACGCTAAACACTAGTGAAAAGGCAAACAATATTAAAGCTTTGTTTTATTATAAAAGAATTAAAACACTGCGTATATTTTGCAACGTAGAGCGTAATAACACGGATAGCCTCCAGCGGTGAGATATTTTGTGATCCCAAAAAACATGAAACGCGTTTGATGTTAATAAACAACTTTAGTGTCATAAAAACTCCGCCAGATTCTTTATTTTGATTCATACAACTCTCGTTGATGCGTCCTGCCTTGTAATTTAGTTCCGACTTATAGTGCTTCATGACATATTGATATTATCATAAATGATACTGGCCTGTGACACGTGAAAGATAGCGACCCTTCATTTATCTATACTAAGTTATCAATGTTCAAACAGGCTGAGCCGCACTCAACGATTTTTATAAATTTTATTAAACATACATTCAAAAAGCTCAAATTACCAAGTCGCGTAAGCCTTTGTGTTCAGAAATCAATTTTACCCATTAAAGCATTACAAAAATGTTTTATAACGTCAAAAAAGCGTTAGCACTTTTGCAAGACAGAGATAACAAATGGATCGATACTTTGCCTGAGACATTAAAAGGCAACTGCTGCATTGACCTCCATAATATTTAAGTTAGTTCGAAAGAAAATGAATGCGTTTGTTGTTTTAATTTGTAGCAGAGGTGTGTTTATGTGGACATTTGTTAGTTTTGTTACTAAGAGTTGATAATAACATATATCTGGTTGGAAACGGCTTTTTAATATTCAACATAGACGACTGGGCAAAAAGGTAATGTCTACTTCAGTATGATTCAATGAATTGGTAAGTTAGGAATAAAGAAGTAATTTAAATGTTAATAAAAATAAATTCATTATCTACGAGTAGTATACATTATTTTACCTATAATATAAACATATTTATTCGATACCATCTTACAAGATTTTTGTATGTTTTATTATAACAACATGCTCCCACTACTTCAATCATACAGTAATAACACAGTTACAATCACGCAATTACAGGGAAATCTACAATATCCAGTCTTTAAGCTATTTTCTGAAACTCTGTAATATAAAACGAATGAAAAACGGAGCCCTGTAATATAAGATGAATCCTGCTTAGCATAAGCTATACGATGCGGTAAAAATTCATTTAGAAGATTATATTTAAACCTCTTTTGCATTAGGTGACATTTCAAAAAGAGATAATCTTATTGTAGACTTAAAGAGGCTTTCTAATTTAATAGCAAAGAAATTAGAAAGCTTAAAAAAAACGTTCGATATATTTTTTCAGCTTTATTTCGCTCGCGAAAGTTAACAATTGCTTACAGAAAATGTTTTTTGGGTAAATTTGTACAAGACTGTGAATACTTTGAGAATTGAGCATCCTAGGTTCATGAGTAACTTTATATTATAATGCTTGACACTTAAGTTTACATAAGACATGCTTAAGAGGGAAGAAAGGAAAACGTTTAATACCGCCTGTTAAAATTGCTACCCATATATTCTTCGACGATTCCACAGATATTTTGACACGAATTCGCTCCACGATGGCATCGATGTTTACAGAACCACAAAATTAACTGACAGACAGGCGGATTAACAATATCATTTTTTTTTACTTAAATTGATCTTAACAGTTAAGGCTGAAGTAAGTACTTAGTGTAATTAAGACACACACACATAGGCATACTAATAAATAGGTAAAAAACCATCGTCAACGGCTGTAAGGAGGATCAGTTAAATATAAAGTGGGGAGATGCAGTGAGGTCCTAGTGTTGAAGTGTGCGTGTGTGTGGCAGGCGCGAGGAACGGACGCACAGTGCGGACGCGACACGTCAACCCTTCGCACAGCGAGGACTCGGTGGCAGAGACAGCGCTCTCCAAGAGAAACTCCGACGGTAAGAAGTACGAGTAGGACAAACCTGCAAAAATTTCCGTTAATAGCTCTTTATCCGTAGAAAATCTGTGGTGTAACAATGCTCTCACTTTCGCTTATCGAAATGCTTGATACGTTTAACATATTGTATCCAACAAAACCGTTTGTTATTCTAGATAATAAATATTTACTAAGCTATAAAAAGTACATATATAAAAACATGCATGTAATGTATTAAGTTTTATAAATTTTATTGGTGGTTTAACATATATACCGTAGTGTTTCTAACTTTAGTAATGTATGTTATTTCTTTACAATTACACGAGTGATATCAGATAGTTTTTCTTTTAACACTTGAAAACTCCTTCGCGTGTCATAACCTTATAAGTTATAATGTGTGTGAGTAATGGAATAGCGCATTGGTGACATTAAAAGGGCACAACCTAGAAATCTACGGTGAGCGCCCAATAAATCTTGTATCTACCCGTATTCTACGTCATTTTTACATTTACAGTTTATTTTTCTAATATCAATATTAAAACACCATTTTACATATTAAACATTAGTTACATAAACATATAAAATATGCCAATTTTTTATTTTATTATAAGTACAAGTATTTATCACATTATCGTTTTGTAATAGAAACTATTAGTTTTCCGACTTTGCTATAAAGAAGATAAATGACTCCTGTCAGGTTGTATTTGTAAAAATTAGTTAGAAGTTTTGTAGTAAAAAAATCGTAATGTAGGTTAGAGTGGCGATAGTCTAAGTGACATCAAATCAATAGTTATTGTAATTAGCGTGGCACAGGGCACGAGGCGCGAGCACGCGACACTCGGTCACAGCTCGTAATGTACAACTTCAGACCCAGTTTCAAACGTTGGCGTTAGTACAACAAACAACAATCTAACTCCGCGTTTCGTTTCAACATTTATTTCCTTTGTGTGCTCCATTCAAAATGTCTTGTGGGGACGGCTTTGTTTTTATGACAGCTGAAAAACTCGTAATTCTCTGATATTTCGTTAGCTGGAGCGAGTTGAAGGTGTTTCGTGTCATAACAACGGCAGTAATTAAACTTTCTAAATGTTGTATTTTAAGAAACTGCTAGTTTCATCAATTCTTTACCTTTGTCATAAATTTTCTTTGATTCTAGTTAAGAATAATGTTTAAGTATAACATTTTCCACGTTTGGTTACCTTAATCAAAATTCACGATCTCTTTCGACTTTTGTTAAACTTTGCATATTGTAATTATTGAACTTGAAACATATTATTTTGATTACTATAACTATAATATACTATAACTGAACGCATATTTAGCAATTTATCTATGGGTTAGTATCGTTAATTTATGTATGAAAAATATTGCTAAAAACTTGGTTATAACAAGTTGTATTTAGTTTATTGTCATCCATAGTGTCGCTAAAGACAGATGAATGGGATGTGCCATAATCACCTAATATAATACAGATACCTATTAAATAGAAAACAATTTGAAGTCTGGCAGCGTTTTTGACGAACGTCATTTTCTTAAAATCCCCAGGAATTAATACAAAAGTGTACCTGTTTCAAAGTCAATAGTATTACTTTAAACAAAATAAACGTTTCAATAAATAATAAAATGTTTGTGAATCTATTGAATATACGAATATAACAAAGATTAAAAATAGATTTCTTTCACAGATGAGGACGAAGAGCCACGTTGCGTAACATTAACGCCAAGACACAAAGCAGCCATCCGATTCATTAGAAAGGTACGTACTTGTTACATCCTACTATTCGCACACCTACACTTACGATAAATATGTATTTATGTGTAATTAATAAAACAAATATATTTTTTCGCCACGACTTTCAACCTCTTAATTACTACTCATTACACCAACACACAGTGCCAAAGACTTCTTCCGAAGGTCGGTTTTATTTACTCTAGCGAGCCTTTTTCTTTTCAATGTTATCGAAACTACATAGATAGCACTGTTGGTGTTTAATATGTAAGTTTATTTATTATACTCACCATACCATTAAGGTGCTAATTGTCAATGTTTAAAATATAAACATTGCGAATTGAAAAATAGAACGAACTACGTTGGACTCTTTGATTTTCTGTTATCATGTGTGATTAAAATAATATCTAATAACGATACATAATCTGATTTTAAATATTTTTTACCATTTTGCATAGTTTACTAATATATAGCTTTTATTGATTCTGTTTTAATATTATATCTCATATTACTTTTACTCCTGAATAGGTGTCATAGAAATGGGTAACTACTAGTACACAACATAAAGTAACAGAAATCTCTTATAATTGTAGACATAAAGCGATGGGCACAATGAAAAGGAAAATGGTTCATATTTAGATATCCTTAGCCTAGTAATGTCAGCTTCCAATCGTATACTTAGCGTGAGATTACCTTAGTGAACATTTTTATTTTCGTAGCTCTCAAGTATTTATGTTGTGGAATTCTAACAGATGAAGTATTTTGTGGCCCGACGTAAGTTTAAGGAAGCCCTAAAGCCATACGACGTCAAGGACGTTATTGAACAATATTCCGCGGGCCATGTGGACCTGCTGGGTCGAGTGAAAAACGTCCAGACTAGGTATTACAGCTGCCAGCGAACCCTTCCACACCATGCACTACCATTTGTTATATTCGTTCTTTATACTTTTCGTCTGGACTGTACCTACTCTGTGTCTTGTAACGTAATCTTTGTAGTCAAAGTTGGCCTTCAATTTAATACCTTTATACTGTAGTAGTTAGTGTGTGCAATGCTATAATACCTTTACATAATGCATTACTACAATACAATGGCTGCTTCGAAATCGCCTATCTGTCAAGTAGATAGTCTATGAATGTGGTCACGTGATGTATTACTCAAAATGTTTCATTATTTATAATTAACCGTAACGAACCTTTCGCACAATAGTAAATATACATTTTGATTAAACTTTTTCCCGGATTATGCATTACGAGAATTCGTTTTGCACTTTAGCCGCGATTTGGAAGTCGCCTAGACACTGAAAACTTCAGCCAAAATTTATCATGATCCACAGCATATTATTCGTGTGTCTTCTCAAAATAGCACATTAAAATACATTGATTCGTGTAACTGATACAAAAAGGAAATTTTCAGTGACAAAATTACTATTGTAATATTAATGGTTAAAATTCCAAATAGGTAATTTGCAATGGCCCAACGTAATTTTATATTTCGTTCTTGAAATATTATTATGCATGGCAGCCTATTTGGATATAATTACAGCAATTCGTATTATGTCCATATATCCTGTATATTATAATAGCCATAATATCCAATCCTTTTAGTAAATTTTCCACACCTTTATTAGCAAATAGCATGTGACTCTCCATTTCCAACACCAAATACAAAAACATTTACATACATAATATAAATGATTTATTTTAGTCTCGGTATAACAATACTAAAACTAAACAACATAGTCGTGGTATGAATATTCATCATGGCATATAATAATAAACATAAATTGGAAATATGTCGCTTAACTACCATTCAATTTCGGACTGGTGATTTATGAGAACTAGCCATCAGGATTTGTGTTTTATTTTCGTGTAGCTCAAGTATTTTGTCGCACGCAAGAGATTTAGAGAAGCGTTGAAACCTTACGACGTGAAAGATGTGATAGAACAATACTCCTCGGGGCACGCTGATCTGCTAAATCGAACCAAGAATTTACAGTACAGGTGAGATGAGAGGTCGTCTGTCCCGTGCCCTGTACTCTGCACCGCCGGTTCTAGCCTGCAGCTCTGTCATCCATCATCCATCGTCGAGAATCTCTGTTGCCACAGTACAAATGCTACCACTAACACAGTGCCATACAAGTGTAATGCTTAGCTTATTTCTGTGGCGGTAGCATCAACAATTGTACGAATAGCCTTCCGTTCTGTAGATACATCAAAAACCACTCTTAAAGTATTTATCTACCAATAGTAAGTTAATTATGTGTGTAAAGTTGCAACACATGTAATAATTGTTCATTTAACAATTTGCCATGTCGATCCTCATTTCGTTAAAACAGTTTACTACTAGAATACAGAACGCAAAGGTTTATTATGGTGAAATTAAACAATTGCTTTTATATTTTACATTATAATTTTTAATTTATTAGAACTTTTTAATTTAAATAAACGACTTTGAATCAAAATGTATGTATTTATAGGTATATAGTAGGTATGTAGTTCAATACCAAGCAAGACGTTTCATTTTATAATAATAGTTTTATTTTTCAATTGTTGGCCGATCCATTGATCCATCGGCCCGGAAGTCCAACATCTTGTACTATTATTAAAATTATGTAGTAGAAGCTTAAGGGAAGGAGGATATCTATAACTTTTGAATTTAATATTTTGTGTAATCCTTCATTAGGACTGTTACATATCCATGCGTTGTTGGGATTTTAAAATTGATTAAAATGCTTTGTTTTTGAAATATAACTAATGATAGATTATTCGGAATAGATAGAAGGTGATTCGTCCTAATTCTGAAGAACATTACATATTTTACAACTCTGCGTACTAATGTCCCTGATTAACATCCCGACTATTAGCCAAACAAACAATAGACTGGTTCTTGCAAACGAAGGAAAATTCTACAGGACCATAGAACTGTTTAAATGTGGGGTGACAAATGGTATTTTAAAACTAAATGAGGTTAGTTTTTAAATAGTGCCTCAGAATAATACACTTAATTTGTAGATTCTTTAAGGCAAGTCGCAATTTAAAGGGCAATGTGAGGGCTTAATATCTCATTAGGTCTATTGCACTACCAATTTTGGACACCTATGTATATACTACGAAGCCCATTGTTTGTAACAAAGGATTGATTGATTCTCGCTATAGTGCGAAATTATTCCACCATTACCATCGAAACGTTCATGTTTATTTGAAAAAACCTTTACTACGGCAATAAGTAAGTAGCAATAAGAAGCAGAAACTGTGTAATGCTAACTAAAACTAAATAAATTTTCGATGTGGCGTGTGTTACTCAGTAAAATTCTTTTCGCACAACAAGAGCTGCTTTATAAAAGTAGTTTTGCTGATATTTGGAACCTGGATGCACTATAAATACAAGAAACTTTTCTGCCGACTCATTCATGGACTCATAGAACCTTGGTGGATCAGTAACTGCCTAAATAAAATATAGCGTGAAACAGTGACTTACACGGCCAATGCCATAAGTCAACGGAGTCAACGGAAGCCAAGATTAAGCAAGTTCACATAGTTTTAATTAAGCCAATGGATCGGCCAGCATTTCTAATGATAATAAATTCGTTTAATAAATCGTGATAATATTTTCGTGACAAAACCAATCACTAAAATTTTGTAAAAGGCAGATGCAGGATCCAATGACCGTCACTGGAGAAAATCTATATTAAATAATTGAATATGCTTGATCAAATATGATTACCAAATCAAAAATTAAGTTAGTCGCTAAAAACACATGGGAGTTAACACACAATACATTATCTAATCACGATCATCAGCTTTTTGTTATTCACAATTCTTATTTGATATCACATGTGACAAGTTGGGTTGTACATATTTTTCTTGTTGTAATATTACGTCACATAGCAATATGCATGTAACAAGTTAATCAAACCCCGCAAATATAATATCGCTTGATTCGCACAATGTTGAGCCATGCATGACTTCGAAATTGGTGATATAGGCGCTACGATTAGATGATTTACATTAGCAATGCATTACATTAAGAAGTTAGATTAATACAGCACTTTTATGTTTGTTTCTTTTTCTTACATGTTTTTCCTAATTTTAATCGTCTGTCTGTACTAATTTCTGTCCAATTCTTCTGATAAATCGACTCTAAGTTTCCAAAATAATTTAGCTAGCAACAATGTATGTATACATAACACGCTTAATCAAAGGGTTTCTAGTCCCGATTTCACGCTTTATTTATTTATGTGGAGCCACACGGCTGAATGTAATATTGATACAAACAACCACCCCGAACGCTGTACGAAGAGGTGCATCAAAATTCATGATTACCAACCTTATTTAAGGCGAGCGTGCCGAAATAAGACTTCCCCATTTAAACTATGAAAAAATCGGATTTATAGCATAGCAGGCAGCTAATTACACTATTTATCGTGCTCACATTATATTTAATAAGTAGATAGTTTAATTACATTTAGTTTCTATAAACGGTGAGTACAATAATAATTAAAATAATTATTAAGTTTTATCAATTACCTTACATATAGTGTAATTCTTCATTCCCGGTGTTGTTTTGGTAAGTATGTTTTATAGCTAAAATAGAGACATACTCCAACAATGTCATGATATTATCCATCTTGAGTTAACCAGACGACTTACATTGTATATTTTACTTAAAGCTAACCTGTGACTACCTAAAGTTTATTTATAAAAAGAACTATTATATTCATTTATAAAAAAAAGAAACTAATTTTATTTTTTTTTAATATCAACAGATTAGATCAAATACTTGGCAAACAAGGATCGAAGGCTAAAGATGTCTACGCGTCCAAAATCAGCCTCGCTTCCAGAGTAGTTAAAATTGAAAGACAAGTAATTATGTATAAATCACTTTTTGTACTTATAATAAAATCCCACTATCAATCTTGTTAATGTTATATGTGATTATTTCAGGTAGATGATATAGAAAGTAAGTTGGATCATTTGTTAGAAATGTATGAAGAAGACAGACGCACAGGGAGAAGGATTGGTAGTGCGGGTAATGGTGGCGGCAGTGGAACATCGCCTGATACAACTCTTGCAGTGAGAATACGCCCGGCGCTCACAGAAAAACAATGTTCTGAGCCTAATTCTCCAGTCTCGCGTTCGTTTGAACAGCCAGTGCAGGCAATCGTCGCTGCACCACCTCACAAGAGACCTATGAATAGAGGCTACTCCGATTTAGGCACTAGATTTATGAGGAAAAAAGTAATCGTAAAGTAAGTGAATATATATTTATAAATTTATGAATTCCGTCCAAAGGTAGTTTTACAACATATAAATGGGCCGTAAAACAGGGTTAAGACATGTGAATATAAATTTTCAGAACTTCATCAAGTCGCAACGGTGATTCCCCCAGAGACGATGAAGTAGTGATCGTAGTGCCGACCGACCGGGAGGACACGCCTCCCCGCCTTGTTACCGACAGCTCCGGTGTGTTATCCGCATAAATACTATATACACACACGCTTACGTTTGTGGCTTCCGTATATTCACTAACAATCGCTTTACATGTTATCATTAACTGACCTATAAATTGTCAATCACGTTCTTAACAACGTAGAATCTCTTCTTTATTACATATTAAAACCATAACTAAAGCGTTACGGGGGAACGGTCGTAAAATACTCGGTACATTTTCACTCGTAAACGTACGTACATATTTTACTCATACGAATGATAATTTAACCAATTAACCATCATTGCCATAGGTATAAATATGCGAATATTACAAAATTGCAGCATCTTATGAAGACTATTCGTCGTCGACCTCTCTCTGACCGAGACCTTGGGAGAGCCCCATAGTATTCGGCCGTCGCCGGCTGCGTGAGTCAG
The DNA here is from genome assembly GCA_030295005.1 of Cephonodes hylas. Classification (NCBI taxonomy): domain Eukaryota; kingdom Metazoa; phylum Arthropoda; class Insecta; order Lepidoptera; family Sphingidae; genus Cephonodes; species Cephonodes hylas. Next base: position 8,414,671 of record AP025362.1, on the reverse strand, counting down.
AAACCTATCTAAAGCTACCCCTGTCAATGTGTGGAATGTGTACCATATCTAGTGTCTCTGTGCCCTCCTCAGTCCTGCCTACTATTTGATCCTTCCTCCATGAATGTTCTTATGAAGGTGTTGTATTTAGATTCACATCAGACACGTTGTCTTTGTATTTTCATAAACTTATTTCTTTATTCTATCTGTGTATTTTTAGTTATCGTTTATTCATTTAATTCGTTTTTGTGTTAGTATTGTAATACTATGATAACATTCATAAAATAAGCGATAATACATATTATCCTGTTGGGGAGTATAAAAAGGATCAACTTTACACCACAAATAAACACACACTACTAAGGTAAACATTATATTCTCGCAAAGAAAGGTAACCATTTCTCAGTTTACTATTGTGCTCATTAGACATAACATTGCTTTTTTGTAACTTACATTTTTATAAGCATGTTTATATGATGTAGAATATATGTCTACTGACCATTTAAAAGACTTTTACATATATTTGTTTTTATACTGCAGTTTACGGATAAAAACCATTTTAAAATACTTTTCAAATAGGTAAGTTATTCCTTAGAATCAATCAACATTTACACATTTGATCTTGAATTTAAATGCTAAAATATTGTTAGTCTTGATATTTCTTTCATTATTGTCAATGAATTGTATCAAATCCTTAGCTTCATAAAGAATGACACTTAAACCCAGAAATGCTCGAAGTCTTTTACAGCGAAGTACAAGAAATACTGTATACATAATATTATATACCTACATGTTATTTGATGACGTGATTTTCAATTTCTGATAAATTACATCTATCGGGTAATTACATAAATCTAACTCAATAAACATTTTTCAGGTGAAATTTTTTTAATGTTAATGTGATGTTGATTGACACAGGGTAAAATGTTTCAGAAGTATGTGCGAGCTGCTCTGTAGAGGTAGAAACGGAGGCGGAGGCGGGCGGGTCGCACTCAGGCAGTTCGGGCTCGGCGTCGTGGTGCGAGGGCGACGCCGCCGAGGAACGCGGCTACGGCTCCGGCGACTCGCTGGCTGAGGACACGGCGCTGCTGGGCGACGCGGCGCACCCCCCGCACGCCCCGCACGCGCCGCGCGCACCACACGCGCACCACGCGCCGCGCCTTGCCCGCAACCAGCGGCGGGACGTCGCCGTCGATCTACATTTATTGCGTCCTGACGTCTGAGTCTGAGCCTGCCCGCAGCCGGCTAGTGCGCGACACCACCACTCGACACATGAGTCGAGTACACTTCGGGAACCAATCGCACAATCACACTGTGCGACACAAAATGCTGTCCGAACACAAAAATATTTTAATCCATAGGTGCTTAATTATGCAAAAACAGAGCAATGATAGGCTAGTACGGTTGAGTAGTAGAATATTGCAGTAAACTAACGCGAACTCCAATAAACTATACAACGAGTAGGTATTGTGGTTTATTGTATGAAAATAGTTCTTTCCTCTTGTTTACGTATAAAGACCAAAGAATTTACAATCGCGTAGTTATTATACGAAATACCTAATAGTAAATATCGTTAATACGCTTAAAAAAAACATTACGTGCTTTTAAAATATAAGTAAAATTATTATGGATAGAAGCTTTTAATTTATATAATTGTACTTATAATTTTAGGTTGTACATATTTTATAAATAAGTCAAAGTTTTAATTATTATTTAGTTGTAAGAATTTATCATAAGAATCGAACGAACACCGAAATCTATCTTCATTATGAACTTTAAGGATACCAAGTACTCGTAGGGAAACAGTTTGTAAACTTATATTTACTAAGCACTGACAAATATTTTGGAAGGATGGAATGGGCTAACGATGCGTTCATTCCATTTTGAATTCTCATAACAACCATGTACAGGAAGTGCTTTACAACTATATATATTTGAATGTTTGAGAATTTTAAAATGGTTACGAGATTAATTGAAAAAGATAAATGATTGACAATGACAACTTCTGACCGCATAAAGCTAACATTAATAATATTTTCACCATTTACTATACTGACGTGACAATGTAACGTTAAAAATCTGTGATAGTGGCAGAAGTTGGGACTTTAAACGAAGTACGGTTATCATAACCATTGCTTACACACCCCTTTATGAAAATGTTACCTGTAAAACAACACCTAATGACCCACATATTTTGTGCATTCTCTCAACTCAGAAATTATATGCTTAAAGTTATTTCAATGCCTTCATAATTTTAAACGAAACTATTTCGTCACTAAAACTAATATACCTACTGGAATCAATCAATTCCATAGTGCGTAGATAGGTGCATTAGGTGCTAAAATAAAAATATAATTATGCCCTGTGGGGACCAAACAATGCGATAATTTTGTTTTGGTTGTTTTTCCCTTGAAAAATAATAACGTCATAAGCCAAATTTGGTTCATGCTTTTGAAATGAGCCTGGCAATAATGCAATTAATTTTGATTAAATCCATCATTAATTAATTTACCTACTCCCTTATTAGTGCATAAAAACAAACATAGCATGATATATATGTATGTTCCTTGTGCTCTATATAGGGGAAACTGGGAACACTTGAAAATAAAAAATAACATAATCCTTTTTAAGCGTTCCAGTCGTTACCATAATATTAATCAAATCAATTTATTTTCGCAGAAGCTCGTATTAAGCAAGTTCATTTTCATAAATATTCACTTATGTATCTGCTGAAAGAAATCTCTTTTAAATTTGATAAGCTAAATTGACTTCATTTTCAATGCTTGATGAAACATACCTATGTATTAATAAATAATACATATTCATGTATTTTACTGGATAAAATGACTTTAAGAATTCGTAAAAATATTTTATTCGTAACGTACGTAAAACTTTATTTTGAACTAATTTAAAAATTTATTTTTTTATTTATCTTATTGCAATCATTGAAACGAATTCAATGAAGAATGTTAAACTCCAATCATACATATTTCTGAAACATGCCCATACACTTTTGTGAGTGTGACATACGTTTATCCATCGATTTATTGACATTCCTCTATGTACTTAAATGCTATTCATTGGTCTTCATAACAACTTGTCAAATATTAATGTAAATTACTTCACTTTGTATTATGGTTCATAAATTACAATGTGCTACAACCGTATACGTCACCTTTAAAAATGATGATATCTGTATAACTCTTGTAAAATATCAGATTCGTAAAAAGTCTAGTAATTACCGTTGAAGAGTGACTTATTATGAAAATCATTAACGTATAGACAGATATTTGTGTGAAGCGTTCTAAGAAACGCTACTCAGTGCCTATAAAACTTTCCTATTACATAAATACTTAATGTACCTACTCAAGAGGCGTAAGGATATTTAGTAAAATGCAATGTTTTTCCAATACATAAATAGATAATTACTTACATATATAATTTCAAAGTTAGCGAATAAGATTCAAGAATCAAGCATTTTATATAAGAAATGGGAAACCTAATTTGATTTCTACTACTTTAGAACCAATTTTAATATTTGAACATGTTTCTTAAAAAAGCAGGGTAAATATTTGCCTGAAAATCTAATTACTATATCTAGATAAGATTTTCATATTCGTATGTTATTTAATTATACATAATAATATTGAACATCTCATCAGGCTAAACGAAGTCAAAGTTACGATAATTAGACGTTATTTGGGTACCGAGTTTAATGACTTTTTAAAATAGATCTTAACCAATTCAATAAATGATACATCCAATGGGACCTACTATTGCCTACTGTTATAGACATACGCTTATGTATTGCATACCTACTTACCTAAGTCAATTTAGTATAGTATTATTATATAAATTCATATACATAAGTTTTTACCTACACCTGTGTTGGAATTAAAATCGTATTTACCTATTATCCATGAGCGATAATAAAAGCTTGTGACACAGTATTTACTTGTTTAAGTAAAACATTATAAATATGCAGTTTTCCAACTGCGGTCAAGTTTTTTTCATTTTCAACAGGGATAAAAGTCATGAAATAGTATAGAATTTTTTTTATCACTATATTAGCGTCATATTTGTAAAATCATTGGAGAATATGACGATGAGAAAAAAGGATTATGTCCTAATTTAAAAAAAAAAAAACATAAATGCAATAAATGTCGCTTCAAATCATTAACATACTTATTAAATGTTTATTTCCTTCATACGGATAACTTGCCTTAATTTTATAATAAGTATGCAATTTTAACTGAAAATATGTTATTTTTAAATATAAAGTTGAGAAGTTACATTTTGAACGAAATAGTAATTTGGTGAACACATTCGGCACTCGTATAGGAAAGTTGCTCGTAACAATCTCTCAGATGTTTTTCTTAATTAAAATAACATATTATGCACTTCAAACTCGGCGGACAATGAAAAAATGTACGTGTCTGAAAATCGATTATATCAAACCTTAATAATTCTACATATTTTACAGTTGTTTTACTGCAACCAAGCCTTTAATATAATAAAATCTCGCTTAACAATTTTCATGTTGTTTCTAACCTTTCTCCTCACAAAAAATTTTGGCATTTTTGCCAAGTTTATTATTAGAATCAAGGTAACACGTAGCACTTGAGGACCCACGTGTTATGTACACTAATATCTATTTTTGGTGTGCTTTTTATCTAGCTCATCTAGTTACGGTGTATCAGTGTCTGAGGTTTACATCTGTTTCCCGCTTTGTCCTAAAAGTGATAAGACTGTCTAGCTAATAGCTGGGTACGGGCGCCCGGGTTGTGGGTGGGTAGCCGCGATGGACTCAGACCACTGAGCTGCATCCCCTTGGGGTCATTTTCAATCGATACCCCCTCCCCCCGCAGCGCGCTCATCGATCACAAAAGCCCCTTTCAATGGCCTTCTATGACCGGCAGGGGACACAGTGATGGGATTCTAGAACCCCGTTGCCACAGGGCAGATATACTTGTGCTATTGTCCACACTGTATTAGCGGTGGTAAGGTTTGGGGCTAATCAGTGAGAATTATTGGTAATGAGAAAATAATACAGAGATGTGATGCCCATTGGGCAACATCAACGTGAATGTTAACACAAAGTTATTACACTACTATAGTTTCCACCGCTCCCTCTTACAGATTCGGGGGATTCAGAAGCTCCGTTGTTTCAAAGCGGCTACATTTCAGTACTTCAATAAATAACATTTAGACGTAAGCCATCGGACCAAAACATTAATGATGTAGACCCATTACTACAGTATAAATGTAAATTTGCCTAGATAGCCATGTTATACAGGGCATTAAAGATAAATCTTCAGATATGAAGAAAAAATGTAGAAATAGTTTTTAATTGATCCGCTTGTTTAGGATTTACATAATTCAAAAACAACTTACTCTGACTTGTTTAAAAGAAATGCCTATAAGCATTTCTATGGATCCATCAATTTCGTACCAAAGTCATCACAGTGGGTTCATCGGGTTGATAAGAGAACAAACGTTTATTTACTTTCAACATTATTAGTAGAGTTTATTTTATTAATAAATCTTTATATTTTTATGTTTAAGTAAACACATATTTGGCACGCTAAACTTATTACCTTCTTTATTTAGATTGACTGATTAGTGAAAATAAGAATATTCAAAGTAAAATTGCTGCTATATTAAATAGGTTCAGTATCTTACAATTTATTCATGTCCGCTTTAATCGATTTATCATAGCTGTAATTTAACCATATGTATTTATGAGCATCTGTACTTGAGTACATATTAATCAATCGCAATATTCTACAAGCCTGCAGCATATTAAATGTTTAACATGGGTTCAAAAAACACTTATCAGTGTGGTTTATTTCCCGATGGTTCTGCTGTTCAAATATTATTAATGGAAAATTTGCCACAGCAAAATTCCTTACACAACTATAACTGCAATTTCTCGAAATTTATTAGATAGTAAATGCGGTGACCCATTTGGCTTTTTGGCCTATAAAATGTAATACCTAATAAGTGGTAAGTGGGTATAGATTTTCTATAACAATAAAGTTGCTTTACGTACCTACTGCATACGAATACAATAAAGCGAGTGATTTTAATGTATTGAATTTCTTGTTTTATTTAAAGCTATCAGTCTGACGTTATTCCTATTACTTCAAATATTTTTGCATCCTTACGGCCTTAGTACATATATCTTCTCCTCTCCCTATACTCGCCAGTCGCTTCTAAAAAAAGTACATTTCCCTTAGTGGCGTTGTTAAAACCAACTTGGCTCTCTCTCCTTTTGACAACTATTTAAATATAGGCACATATATACTTACTCAGCAGTCATATACGAGTCGGTACATAATTCTGACCTTACACTAGGATGCAAATCCTATGTCGAAGGTATCAGAAACTATGTGAGACCTCTTTCTGTCACGAAACAAATATCTAAGGTTCACACAAGCATAAGTCTCGGTGCGGTGATCACGTTAGCCTAGTGCAGGTTGGCAGACTACCCACCTAAGAAATTCCTAAGAAATAATTTAGGTGTGCAGGTTTTATCACGATGTTTTTCTTCGCCGTTAAAGAAAGTGATAATATTCGTTGTGAATACTTTATGTAATTTACAGTATTAGTTTAAATGGCATGGATGGATTTATATTTTTTAGCCAGTAAAAGACCTTATTATTAATGACAATTCGTTTCTGTGATTTGAAATAAATTTTGGTTCGCCAAATTATGTGTATTGCGTGTTTAAGGGGTTACACCAGTGTAACACTTTTAAAAAAATGATTTTATTTTTTTGGCTAATTTAATAGTTTATACTTTCAAAAATATCCTATGAAAGGGGCAAGATCATATCTTGAATAGTTTTTGAATGGTAGTGTTCTAATGAACGACCGCTCCCAGGTATAAATCGCTCCATCTGCCCATAGGTAGGTATACGGAATTAGCGTGTTCATGCTCTAATTTTTCGCATTGTAAACCGCACGTAAGTAATACAGGGGGCACATATAGATTTCTACGGTCTTTGTAATATAGTTTAATACCATTTCAAACATATTTTAGAGCCATCAGGCATTGTTGTCGAAGCAATTGCGATCTAGGTTTTCGTAAATTAATAATATAGGGACAGTTGGGGAACAGTGGAACACGGGGCACTATGGAACAATGTCGATAAGAAATTGAATTTTAAACTAATTCGCGAGCTACCGTTTCAACTAATCGCAGCGCATCCTGCGCCATACGAGGACTTAGTGAAATATGGCGGCGCATCAACAATGGAGTTGTAAATAGAAAAAAATTGGTTTTAAGGTTCAAAAGTTGAGATTTCGTTTCAACGTACTTTCGTTTTTAGTCAAAAAGTTTAAACAATAGGTAAGTGATATATTTTTCTCATAAATCTTAATCATTTTGTTTATTCGAGACCGCTATGTGTTAAGTTCAAAACAAAACCTAACTTGTTCGAAGACTTGCTTGAAATTTTGTACACGCTATAGGGCACTATGGAACGGGGCACAGTGGAACACTGTTCCATTGAACCCTACTAACTTATTTTCATTTTTTTGCTGATTTTATACAAGTCCAGAATGGTGAGACAGCGAGTCAGAAAAAGTAACAGGGGCCTTACAGCGAAGCTAACATGCGAGAAGCTGTAGAACTCGTATGAGCTTGCGTGTTGCTGCATCGATATGTCCAAAAGAAAAAAGCTGCAGCAGATGAAGAAGAAATAATTTGACACCTATATATACAGTGAATAAAGTATTTTCAAATGACCTTGAACTAATTTAACTATTTGGTTAACTTTTTGATATGAATATAGGTCGTGTTCCAATGTGCCCCATGCACTGTTCCATTGTACCCCAGATCTGGGGCACAATGGAACACAGGAAGAGGTTCACAAAATCGTTGATAAATAGGTTTAAAATTGATTGTTGTTCTCTGCTTTGCTGTGCAATTATTAAATTAAGGTGTATTGTTTATGTTTGTAAGCAAAAATTCTATAAAGAATAAACACTGAATTTTCTAAAAATAAAAAATATTTTTTCGTACCATTGTGCCCCAACTGTCCCTACTTATAAGAACGACAACCAGATTCTTCTACCTCCTTAAACTCACCGAACGCTAACAAGGCTATAGACATAAAGCATTTGCCGAAGGGAAAAACTAAAGAGAACACTGCATCATCTCCACTGAATAAATATATGTCTTGCAAATCTCTGGCAGTCAACGTAAACTCGTAAGTCTTAGAGCAAGAGTCAGGTTCAGCAAAGAAAATGAATTTATCTAGCATGGTAGCACTTATGGTTATTTTTTGTGCAATATGTTTGCTTAATAATAAGAAAAAATACTCATAAACTTAGAAAATATTTAAATCAGTATAATAAAATACGGTAGGTATAATATATAATTACAATGATAATTTTGTTATTACTTACACAGAATGGTTTTGTTATTATACTTGGTGATGATATTTTTCGTCTGTAATTTAGCGGCACCAAGGTCAATAAAAATACGCGTTAAATAATATCGGTTATAATTTCGATCATCAATTAAAATATCGAATATTTTCTATAAAATTATCGATACTTTTAATGGTTGATATTTCACAAGCCTACTTGTCAGTTGTCACGTCAGTTTTTTAGATGGTTTTTGTAGCCGCGAATCCTTGTACTATGGGTTGTTGATAGTAACAATATCTTTATAAAGTTGTGTCTCCTCAATTAAAATTTGTATGTTGCAATTTTTTCATAGAACAATTAACCCTCAAAATGCCTAGCCAATATGAAGAAGAACGCGTATGGGAAGCACCAAATCACAACCAATACGAAGTAAGTTTTACGTTCATTTATTTATAAACATTATTTTACTTATTACTTCTTTTTAATTCCTTATTCATTTGAATTAGGAGGAAGGCAATGAAGACATAATAGAAAATCCTGAAGAAGTGCTCAATGAATGCTTAGAAAAGTTTAAAACCCCTGATTACATTATGGAACCTGGTATATTTGGTCAGCTGAAAAGATATTTCCAAGCTGGAGGAAACCCAGAACAAGTAATTGAACAATTGTCAATGAACTATAATGCTGTAGCTCAAATGGCAAATTTATTGGCTGAGTGGCTTATACTTGGAGGTAAAGAAATTATAGTATAGCCAAAAAATAATGATTATTTATCTTTACTTTTCTTATACATTTGAGTAATGCGCAATATATTGTTTTGTAATAGGTGTAAAGGTTACAGAGGTTCAAGCAATGGTTGAAAACCATCTTAAAGATATGATTTTGAAAACTTTTGATCCTAAAAAAGCTGATACAATTTTTACAGAAGAGGGTGATGTATGTTAATTTTTTGTACATAATATAAATTGTTTTTACTAAAAACATACCAATTTTATATGGAACAATATTTAACAACAAACTATTTTGTAGACACCAGCATGGTTGACAGAAATGATTGAACATCCCACTTGGAGATCCTTGATTTATAGATTAGCAGAAGAATATCCTGATTGTCTAATGCTCAACTTTACTATTAAGGTAAATTTGTGGGAAAAATATTAAAATGTATGTATTTTATTATATCTTAAGTAACTATGTAAGCTGTAATTTATTGTCATAAAATATGATTGTTAATTAAATATTCCTGTCACATATTGGTAACAAACATCTTATTACCTATTTCAGAGAATATAATTTACATAATCTTTAGCCTGTGCATGTAACCTTGTTATCCACTTACTTACCCACTTTACATTTCCAAAGGGCTATGTCTTCTTCCCTCCAAATTTTTCTTTCTTAATACTTCTATTCCCCTCTAATTTCCTTCTGTGTTTTTTTTTAATCTCCTCCTCTAGTATCTTGTATTTTCCTTATTCTAAACTCTACTGAGTCACATTTTTCACCTGATTGCCCTACTCTCAACTTAACCCTTATTATTCATAGAGCTAAAAAATAATTTTGGGCAATATTCTAAGGTTAATAATTTTCCTTCTTTCATGTTATCATAATATGAAGAAAACATATTTGAATATACCATACAAACATATACCATACCTGCATTTAAAATATAGATAATAATTCAATTAGATTTTCTTTGAATTAGCATCCGATAATTATATACTGAAAACATCCGTTTTCATTGATGTAAATGCATATGCGAATACAGAAGCTGATTCAATTTCTATTTGTACGAAGAAAAAATATTGTACTGATTTCAAATAGATTATTTGTTTCTTTATATAACATATTATGATATATTTTTTTCAGTTAATATCTGACGCAGGTTTCCAAGGAGAGATAACAAGCATATCTACAGCAGCTCAACAAATTGAAGTATTTTCCCGGGTCCTTAAGTCTGCTATTGTTGGTTTTCTACAAAGCTCCGATGATTGGCAAAACAGTGTCAATGAATGTGCTGTGAGTTATAAAAATAATGTAATACTCATACCATGCCATCCCCCAAAGTGATAGGTAGAGGTGAATTTCTTCACCCACAATTCTTCAATTGTCTATTTTTCCTATGTAGAAGAGAAACTAGTGTATTGCTGCTTTGAGGCACATTTCCAGGAATCAAACTACTACATTCCAAATTGAAAATCATATTATTATCAACCAACCAAAATCAAACCCGGGGTCTCTTAATATATCGCTTATCCGATATAATAGTTCAATGAATAAACAATCAGATTAACATATATAAAATGCAGGCTCCTTTACAACCTTTTTTCTGAAAACTCTAAAATCTATTGTATGTGTTTGGTAAATGTTAAATAGTGCTAATTTATTTATTCTTTTGGACAGAAAATGGTTTGTCATGGTGCACATACCTATGTATACAGCCAAGTTATTGTGCATGTCCTATCTCAAGAGCCAAGGGGTGGTGCTGTCATGAAAAGACTTGGTCAAGAAATAACTCGGTGTGCTCAACAAAGGTAAAGTGCAAAGAACTTATAAACATAATTCGACAGCCCCGTGGCGCAGTTGGCTAGACACCAGCTTGCGAAACGAGCGGCCGCGGGTTCGATCCCCGCACCGAGACAAATGTTTGTGTGATCCACAAATATTTGTTTTGGGTCTGGGTGTGTGTGAGACCAAAAAAAAAGTCTCGTAGTGTCTGATACCCACGACACAAGACTCGTATCTTAGTGTGGGGTCAGGACTATGTATGTGACTGTTGGGTGTATTTATTTATTTAACCCTCTCAATGGTAGAGGAGACCCGTCCTCAGCAGTGGGCGTATATGGGTTGATGAAGAAGAAGAAGATTTATTTATTTATAATAATATACTAAAACTGTTTTTTTCCATTCAATACACGTAATTTATGTATTGTTTTAGTTTATTGTTAACTTTACAGTGGTCACGACGTTACTCCAATCACACTGGCTTTGACGGCAGGTGAATCGTGGCGCAACGCTCGAACCGCTCTTGCGGCCATGTTGTCACGCGGTGCGCTCAATCCAGCTGATATATCCGTTCTGTACAGAGCCTATACTCAACCAGAACCCCCGCCAGTACATTTGCTAAGGATACCACAGTTTTTAGGTTGTAAATAAATTAATACTGTTTACTCCTTTGCACGAGCTATGATTAAATATATTATTTTCCTTATATTGCAGAACTTCTCGTCGATTCCCTTTTTAAATTGGGCAGCAAACTAAATCCTGAACATAAATCAAAATACATGTATTTATTGGCATACGCAGCTAGTGTTTGCGAAGGTCATTCCCCAGGGAGACCTGTCAAAGAGGAACTCAAAGCAACTGTGCAAGCAATTGAAAAAGTACACGCAGTTTGCAGTAGTTCAGCCAGCTCCAGCGAATTAATTGCGGAATTACCAACATTGTATCATTGTATTCGGTAATATTTACTCTATAAATGGAAATACAATTTCAATTTTCTGTTATGTAATAAGAAGTAATGATAATTTACAGATTTCCAGTTGTTGGTATGGGTGTTTTAGTTTGGGTGGAATGTGTTGTTACTGAACCGTCATATTTTAAACTATGCACAGAACATTGCCCAGTGCATTTAGCGCTTCTAGACGAAGTTGCGTCGTGTCATCAATTGCTGCATCACAGATTATTGCGTCTACTAGTGCAGTTATTTGAATCACCACAAGATGAATTGGAGATCTTAGTTCAGGTAATTAAATTTATTTATCTTTTTAGCAAAACAAGTAATATTTACAATTGTAATATAAATATTTTAAGCATTGTCAAATTTGTTCTTGACCTATGACACACGTACACGTGAATAACGAATCGAAACCAAAACTTCAACAAGCCACATAAAAATCTAATGAACCTTCCATAACTTTTATGTAATTCGTTGAAAAAAATGAACGCTTAAACATCTTGTTTCAGTTGGAGTTAAAGAAAATGCTTCTTGATCGAATGGTTAACTTGTTAAGCCGGGGCTGTGTCGTTCCAGTTTTGCGCTACATTAAACAGTGTTGGCAGCGGGGTGATACAGACATATCATTGATAAGATATTTTATAACAGAGGTAAGAAATTCTAATCTATAAATAATACTAAATGTTTTAATCTGTAAATTAAAATAATCTTTAAAATCAAAAGTAATTAATTGTCTCCTTATATTTCAAGGTTTTAGACGCAATTGCTCCTCCCTACACTCCTGAATTTGTACAACTTGTATTACCAATGGTTGAAAATGAAGAAATTACTGGGACAATGAGAGCAGAGGGAGAAAATGACCCTGTGTCTGAATTTATAGGTATGTTTAATAGTATTTGTATTCGATATAAATTAAACCTCGTATTATTCATATATCTTTATAGTTATCTATACCTTAAAATTTGGCTAGAATTTGATTCAGTTTTAAATAAACTAGACAAAACCAACCAAACTAAACCAAAATATGATGATAAATTAGGGATTGTCCATTAATCACGTGAGACTTGAAAGGGGGGCAAATATCACGAGGGGGGGGAGTAAGATATATGTATTTATTTTTTCATCAAACAAGCAATTTCTAGTCTTCTAAATTATGAGACTAGTACAATACATGTTTATTGCTTGATTACTCCGTCAATTATATTCTTTATGCCAATCAAAAAAATCTTGCAACCTAGTCTTAGAAATTTTTACCATGGTCCTTAATTTCGGATTGGATAGTTAGTTAATAGATATCAATGGGGCAATAGTCGTAAACCTCACTATATCACCAAGGGGAAGAAGGGCTTAAAAAAATGATAAAAAAGGTCATGTGATCAATGCCCCGCCCCTTCTTAAGAACAACGAATCATGTTTAGTAGACAGAAACACAACTTGCAAATTTTTACCTTGCATTTAAAATGCAAATTGTTACTTTTTAATCTAATAGATTTCCCAATTTTCAATCGTAAAATTAACTTCATGTTTTCTTTGTTTCAGTTCACTGCAAGGCACATTATGTTGTTGTTTAAAAATATTTACAAGTATAATAAAATAAATGAAACCACACTTCGTTCTATGCTTTATTGGTGACCTTTCAACAACCTCTGGCCGCTTTCCTCTCATAATATCTTTTCAAAGCTTCCTCAAAAACAGCTCCAACTGTTCTTTTCTTCCAAATATCAATTTTTGGTTTTGATTCTTCAGTTTGTTTATTTAGTTTTGCATTATTTTCAGAGCATAATTCTGCCTTAGGTTTAGTGTCGTTTTCAGGAGGTGCTGGCTTCTTAAATGTAACATCACTTTCTTCTTTTTTTGTAATCTCTGTAGTTTTCTTTTCAGCTTCATCATCACTTGACTCATCAATGGAAAAGTCTGAGTCAGCATCAATATTAGCATCATTCTTTTTATGTCTTTTTGCCATTCTTATATCATCAAGATTTAACCTGTTAATTTCTTCTTCTGAATCTACTACCTCTCCATCTGATAAATTGGCAATGTTTTCTGAAGAACCTACCCTCTTACGGTAGTTTCTTTTCTTAGATTTGTCTCCTTCATCTAGTTTTTCTATACATTTGGTGGATGGATTAGCCTTATTTTCTTCACTATCTAGAGGCTTCCATGCTTTATCATTTTTTAGTATTTCGTCGTTCTTTTCATTGCTTGTTGCATCATTTTTATCTTTTCCTAGTTTTTGTTCATATAAATGACGATAAAAACCACCTTAAAAAAATAATATGTTAAAAGTCTCTCCCAATAATACAAAGTAGTTTAATTATAACATATTTTTTAATTACTCACCTAAGTCTTTTTGTTTTGTCACATCTCCTATAGATTCCAAATATTCCTCTCGTTTCTCTCTCTCTTCTTCTAATTTCATTTCTTCCAACTTTTTCTTATAAGCAGTAGTAACAAATATCTCCTTGTCTTTGAATTCATCTCCTTCTTTTTCTCTTTCTTTTTGTATCTGCAGAATACAGAAATTAAAAAAGATTAGTTTTAATTTTATAAAAATAAGTGATACACCAATAAATAACTGTAAAATGAGAGTATGAGACTGTAAAACTTGATCAGGCTGCCAGTTCACTTTGAAAGTCAATCTTAAATTCAAATAAGGAACTAGTGTGTAATTGTTTTGTAATTTTTTCAAAATATTGTGGTCTTTTCTCCTTTATCAGGCCAGGTAGAACTTTTAACTAACTGCTGATACTGATAATATCATAATGTAAAACCCAATAACACTCTTCTTCTTCTTCAACAACCTATATACGCCCACTGCTGAGCATGGGTCTCCTCTACCATTGAGAGTGTTTAGGCCATAGTCCACCACGCTGGCCTAGGACGGGTTGGCGGACTACACACCTAAGAAATTCCTAAGAACTTTTTAGGTGAGCAGGTTTTATCACAATGTTTTCCTTCACCATTAAAGCAAGTGATAATTCAATTTGAATACACACGTAACTTCGAAAAGTTAGAGATGTGTGCCTGGGGTTCAAACCCGTGACCGCCGAGATTCTCAACCGCGCGCCTAAACTTCGAGGCCGTCACTGCCTATATCTACTCAACCAATTAAACCAGATAAATCAGACCCAATTAAACCAATCAACCATTTGAACCAAACAACATGTTTATACTGTGACACCTTGAGGCAGTATATCTCTACTCATAAGGTCAAATTATTATGATAAAAAATATCAGCCATCCATCATTCATCAGCCAATTAAGGTCCACTGCTGGACATAGGCCTCCCCAATAAATATATAAAATAAGTATGTGATAATATAACTAAAATTTTACGTTTCCAACTAAGATTGATTCCTTTCTTAGTAAAACTGGTTTAACAGACCTAATGGGAGAAATAATTTTCCACATAGCAAACAACATAAAGGATTTAGGTGTAAGAAATTAAAACCCAATATTGTTAATTACTTAATATTGGACTATTGCACATTTTTACAGGATTTAGTTGACTAAGCATGAGCAATGAATACCTGTCTTTCAATTCTCCGCTCATTTTCAATTTTTCTTTTGTTTGCTGATTTAATCAAATTTTCAATGTACATTGGTTTTTTCTCTACTTTATTTTTAACATTCTCTTTTTCTTTTTTGTTTATCACATCTTCATATATTTCATCATATTGGTAAACTGTGGGATCCTCCAACAATGCTTTTTCTTGATTTATCTTTGCCTGTAAATGCACATAAAAATACAATTGTCTAGAAAAGTGATAACTTTACTTTAAAATTTTAATAATAGAAATTAAAGCTGTGTTCCCTGATACTCTTTTTTTTAATGTTACCTGTCTATTACGACTTTCATTTGGCTTAAACAATACTGGTTTCTTTGTATCATCATCTGAATCAGAGTCATGACCAAAAACATTTCTTGAAGCTTGAAAAGTAAGTTGAGGAGTTTTTTCTGGTAAAAGTAGACCATACCTGTTAATATAGGTTCATAATTACTCAAGAGGTACCAAATTTCACCTTTATCAATACTATGTGGAATTAATGAATCAACTAGTAGTCTAGCAGTATTTATTGCATATTACTATATACATTTTACAGTCTCCTTCCAAAAACTTTGATTGCTTGAATCAACCACTTCAATCAATCAATCTCATCATGCATTCACACATATTACACTTGTCTGTCTTCCTGCTTTTTCAATTAGAGTATAAAAGATTAATTGTGGCCAACCCTGCATACTCTTCCATCCATATTATATAATAAAATGTATTTATTCTTTTAAATATGCATCTGTTTGCAACACCCAAATCAATCAATTATTGTTATATGCTCTTTTATGAACATAGTTCAATTACACATTTTTTACTTTATTTCACAAATTCATGCCACATCTGCATCACTGATATGCTCGTACCTGTCTAATTCCGCATAAATAAATTCTGTCATAAAATAGTTCAATTATATTCCCACTATTGTTTTCATATATTAGAAAATCGCACCAAAAATATTAAACTATATACCTAATATGTGATTAGACAAATAACTATATAATTAAAATAAAAATACGTATACTTACTTTTTATTATTAGCCATTTTAAAGCCAATTGCGCTCAAGAACAATAATACAATATGAAATTTAGAAAAGCTATCTGAGGCCTTAGGAATGTTGAATAAGCTATTTGACAAAACATACAATTCATACAGTACCAAAATATTTGTAATTCGAAATCACTAAGGTTTACTAAGTGGATAGTACTACAAAACAAATATAAACAGCCTATTTATTAACTTGAAAAATATTCAGTGAGGCATATACATTCTAACCTACAGTTCACAGCAGTGGACTCACAGACTAAATAGAGATGGGCTTTGAAATCAATGAACTAGTTGAATCAACCGTTTACGATATAGAAACGAATGAACGGTAGTTGGAATTTCAAAAAACTAGTTCAATTCGTACACGACTTATTTAAAAGGCATAGATGGTGTGATGGTCGTAGGTGAAATTTTACCTAGCTAGAAAATTGTACATTATTAACATGTCGATGAATTTTGACATTCTTATCTCTCTATGAAGTGTGTGCCTGTGACACGGACTTAATAATAGGTTGTCAAATATTTCCCTTCCGCCTTTTTGTCTTTTGAATTTCGCGGCTATGTACAAAGCGCTACAGAGCTCGTATCTGGCAATACTACACATAATTTGAAAGGTCTTGACATATCCTACAAAACGACGCTATGCATGATTAGTTTGGATATTGCGTTCAACAGTTATAGACGTGTAAACATGAAGTTCACTAACGCCGAAATTCGCGCTATTTTAAAGTTTTCCTTCGTTAAAGGCAAATCCGCTAGAGAAACGTTCCGTGAGATTAATGGTGTTTTGGGGGATGGTACTCTATCACTTCGAACCGCGGAAGAATGGTTTCGACGATTCAGAGCCGGTGAAAACGACACCATGGATAAGCCAGCCGGCGGAAGACCTGTGACGACAAATACCAATCAAATCATGGACTACATCGAGTTATACCGGCATGTGGCATCTCGTGACATCGCCCAGGAGATGGGAGTTAGTTACCAAACCATTTTAAACCATCAGCAGAAGGCTGGATACAAAAAAAAGCTTGATGTTTGGGTGCCGCATGATTTGACGCAAAAAAACCTTCTGGACCGAATCAAGGCCTGCGATTTGCTGCAGAAACGGAACGAACTCGACCCATTCTTGAAGGGGATGGTGACTGGCGACGAAAAATGGATCACATACGACAATATCAAGCGAAAACGGTCGTGGTCGAAGGACGGTGAATCGTCCCAAACAGTGGCCAAGCCGGGATTGACGGCCAGGAAGGTTTTGCTGTGTGTTTGGTGGGATTGAAAGGGAATCATCCACTATGAGCTGCTCCCATATGGCCAGACGCTTAATTCTACCATCTACTGGGAACAACTGGACCGCTTGAAGCAGGCGATCGACCAGAAGCGTCCAGAATTGGCCAACAGGAAGGGTGTAGTGTTCGCCCAATACCACACACTTCGTTAATGACTTGTCAGAAGCTACGGGAGCTCAGATGAGAGATTTTATCGCATCCACCACATAGTCCAGACATAACGCCATGTGATTACCACCTGTTCCTGTCTATGGCGAACGCCCTTGGTGGTGTAAAGTTGCACTCAAAAGAGGCTTGTGAGAAGTGTCTGTCCGAGTTCTTCCCAAATAAGAAGGGGGGGCTTCTACGAGGGGGGAATTATGAAGCTGCCGTCTACATGGAAACATATTATCGAACAAAACGGCGCATATTTGAACTAAATCCGATCACTGTAACACTTTTTATAAAGCATTGAATAAAGAGCAAAAAAGCGGAAGGGAGATATTTGACAACCTTATATATAGACTTAGATAATAAGTCCATGGTCTGAGATTAGTGGAGATGGATCGTTGACGATTTTTGCGCCAACGAAACGTAATCGTTTTTACGGTAGTTACCTAATTAAATTCGTCTGCTAATTCATAATGCAATTTTTATGCACCTATTCGTGTTTCTCTGCACCACCCTGAGGTTGACTGGTAGATAATGCCTTCGGCATTAAGTCCGCCTTTATACTTGTATACGGTATATAAAGATTAAATAAATAATGTTGGTAAATGAATTCTATATGTTTTTTGCGTAAAATAAAAAATTCCATATGCGACTACAACGCCATCTATGCCTCTTAATAAATCGATTTACGAAATTCAACTAGTTTTTTTTAAGAATCCATTAACAGTTAGTTCGTGTCTTCGTTGTCAACGGTTGATTCAACGCCCATCCCTAGTGATCAAGTCAACTGTCAGTGTCAAACCAAATGCATTTTTATTTTTTAGTATTCCATGCGGTGGATTTTTAATAATACAATATAATATTGTCATAGGGAATTATTTGACTATTTGAAATGCAAGCTTAATCCAAACATGGATACAAAAGTTAATAATCATTCCCCTGAAGTCAGCAAAACTCCAGCTAAATATAAAAAACTACAAAATAATATTCAAAAATTACCTAAAAGTACTTTTGCATTATATGTTAAATTGTATTGTAATAAGAAAGAATCAAAAAGTTTAAAGGTAGGTTTTCAGTCTTGTAGTTGTAATCAAGTCAGATATTTGAAGCATTTCAGGTACCATGTAGATGATACCAATTAAACAGCCACCAATTCATATAAGTTAAAAGATATATAATATCATATGATGCTGCTATTGTGATATGTAGATTGTAGGATCTTCAAGATCAAGAGCTAATGCTTACCATGGGTAATTATATTTCCACAATACTGAAGAATATAGATACAATTATACATGTATCCCTGCTATTTGGGAATATTTTTTTAATCCCATACAATATTTGGAGGCCTGTTATTTATAGATTGAAGCTAACTTTAAGAACTATTTAGAAGGAAAAATCTTATTCATATCTTAACCTAAGAATTTAATCCAGGCCTTTATTAGTATAGTTGCTACCCAATTTCATGTATATTTTTGTATTAACAATATTTTTGTATAAATTTAATAAAAACATTTTCAGTAAATAACAGAAGTGTTGTTGTGTTGAACCACTACCCATTTTTGAATATTTTTGATGAAGTGTATAGTCAAAACATACCAACTAAATAAATATTGGAACATTGAATGGTTCTTTGATGAACTTAATACATTACAATCAGCATTCCAATACTATTGTGGGGCACAATGCCATCCATACATCTTACTCCCAGAAAACTTCTATTACAGTGAATAAACTGTATTCATGGTATCATACCATACTATATTATCTATTTAATGTTTTAAGCATACCAGCAAAATGATAGAAGCTACTAAATCTTGGCTGACCCTAAGTGAATTGGAAAAACAAAAGTTTCACAAAAAATTCAGTGAAATGCAACAAAAGTATTGTAACAAAGTCATCAATTGTCTACATAAGTCTGAGCCATTTATGAAAAAAAAAGCTTACTTCAGGTGATTTATAATATTCACTTTTGTATAAGTTCAAAATTTATCTCTATCAACAAATATATTTTTTAATAAAGTGATTTTAATAATAAAAATCATTTTACAAACTATAACCACTTTATGCATGAAACCTTCTGAATCAGGTCTTTATTCATTTATCATTAATAATAATTATTTCAAGTTTCAATTCAACTACACATGCTATATGTATTCACTTTTGGTGTCCAATGTGATATCTTAAAATGTAGTTTGCTCCAGTTGTCTTGTTTTATGTATGTAAAAGTATTACAAAGTTTTTACAGGATACAATCTCTACTAGTTATTTCACTGTTTTTGTCTTTACTTTACTTCAAATAACTTATTTGATAATGACAAAACAATTTCTTTTACAGAACACAGAATGAACAGCCAATGTTGAGTAAAGACTGTGTTGCTACAGAAAATGATATCAATGAAATAGAATTGCTACCTTCAGAAAATTATGAACAAAATTTCAAAGAAAGTAATTTAGAACAACAAAAAATAGAAGTTCAAGATGATCCTATTGATACTCAGTAAGTAGTGTTTGATAATATAACAATAGGTAGTACCAAGAAATTAACTTTTTTTGTATTGCCAACTCAGCAAATATTCTAAAACAATTTCTTAAAATAGATATTAACTATTTAACAGGTACAATGAAAGGGAGGATGAACATGTTGAATCATACCACTCAGTATTACAAGAGCCCTCAAGAATGACTTATCCAGAACCATTGCATCCAAGTTTAAAGTAAGACTTTTATCAATAGTAAATATATCCTGGAGTAAATTTGTACAGCCTAGTGCAAAAGTATTAGGCACCCTATAGTAATGTCAGCTATAGGGTGATTCAGCATAGGGAATGTAAAGAAAACAACACATATGATTACTAAGATTTATTTTTATAAAATAATTAATATTTTGTTGGTCCACCTTTGGATTTAATGACAGCAGCCACTCTTTTAGCCATTAACTCTACCAGCTTAAAAACATTCCTCTAGGGATATCTTTTGCCACTCATGCTTTAATGCGGCAAGTAGTGATTGTTTGTTGCTTATCGAGTGTCTACAGATATTTTTTTTCAAAATAGACCAAATATGTTCAATTAGATTGAGGTCCTGTGATTGTGGCGGCCAGTCCAAAAGATCTATTCCGTTTTGAGCCATCCATGCCATAGTGTGTGCTGACTTGTGGCAAGTGGCGTTGTCCTGCTTGAATTTTACGCCGTCGGTGTTTGTATCGCCAAAAATCTGTGTAACAGACGGTGCTAGAGCTGTTTCTAGAATTTCTGTGTATTTGGTGCTTCTTCATTCGCCCCTCACACCACTCCATCGGCTGCCATGCAACCCCAGATCATTATTGAGTCTCCACCGTGTTTAACAGTGGGCACTACACAATCTGGGTTGTACTCTCCGCCCACCCTTCGCCTAACATAAGTAACACCGTGGTTCCAAACACCCATGGAACAAGCAAATAATAACTTAATTCAAGATTGCATTATTTCTCTCGCAGAACGTAATTTCAAAGACGGCTATGTGTTTTGATCTAATACATAAATTAAATAACAGTACCTCAAAATTAGATTCGTCTGACCACAGTACGTTGGACCAATCCTCCACTGTCCAATCTCTATGTTTGAAGTCCACTGAAACCGATTTTTCTTGTTGTGCTCCAATAGCCACAGCTTCTTTCTTGCCTTGCTACCTTTTAATCCAGCTGCAATAAGCCTTCTTCTTACAGTACACGCGCTCACTAATCTGCTTTTTACTTCAGATAAAGCTGCAGCGAGGTCTAAAGCAATTTTTTTACGATCCTGTAGAGGCTGCCTAATTGACAATCGGTCTTCACGATCTGTAGTTATTTCTCTTCTTCCTGTTCTTGGCCTATTCTTATGAGTACCGGTCTCTTTGAAGCGATTTAGTGCATATTGCACTGCACAACGCGAGCACTTCACTTCTCGGGCTATTTGCACTTGAGACATGCCTTGTTCATCTAAAATCTTAATTTTTAGGCGCTGTTCTGCACTAAGTTCAGTTTTTTTAGGCGTTATTAACTCGATGAATATTAGTCTTTTGAAATATGGTACCAACAATTGCATACGATATATGTCTGTTCACTGCAAGCACTGATAACACACTTCTTCTTCTTCATCAACCCATATACGCCCACTGCTGAGCACGGGTCTCCTCTACCATTGAGAGGGTTTAGGCCATATAGTCCGCCACGCTGGCCTAGTGCGGGTTGGCGGACTACACACCTAAGAAATTCCTAAGAACTTTTAGGTGTGCAGGTTTCATCACGATGTTTTCCTTCACCGTTAAAGCAAGTGATAATTCAATTTACAACACTAGCAAAGTGTAAACTTTTAAATAGCAAATTTGGAAAAATATCGTTTGAAATTGCACCTGGGTGTCACAAATATTTGTTATTGTTTTATTTTTGTTTAAAAATGCCGCCGTTGCAATAGCAAAGCCTTAAGAAGCTTATCTAAGCGGTCATTGTTGAGATAGAGACAATATTAAAAATATTTATATGAGTATCTCTAGAAAAAAATCTTTGGAACCTGGAAAGATTTAAACAAAGAAACTATGTACAGGCATGTCTGTGCGAGTGTGAGTGAGTGCGAATAAGAAATGTACTCCAAGTTAATACTTATATTCTTTCATTGTTATTAAAAATAAATATTTGCAGAACTGGTAAAGAATTGTTTGAAGTAATACAATCAACTACCAAAATTGAGTCAACATGGACAGCACTACCACAAAAAGAACGAATTTTATATAACCGAGCTGTGCTTAATATGAAAAAGGATTACATCCAGAAATACAAACTTTACTTGGAAGGCTTAACACAGAAAGAGCTATTTGAACACTATAATAAATGTTTTCATTGAGTATTATGACTATGAGCATTTATAAAAATAAAAATATATAATGCTGTGAAGTGTTTATTTAATTAAAATTGCAACATTGTGTTCCTACATCTAATTTTTAAATAAGCATACAATACTATACTATACCTATTCTTTAGTGGCCATGATAAATACATATTAAATTAAACTTATAGCTATAGAAATTTAATAATACTAACTGAGTTTATTAAAAGATTCAAGGATGATAATGAATTTATACATTAAGTCTATTTTCCACACAGAAGACCGATGGCCATTCCCGCAACAAATGACGCCAAAAAAACATGAGACTCTGTAGCATGATAATCATCATCTCCAACAAATTGATTATACCATTTCTTTGCCTTTTTTTCTTTTTTCTTTAACAAATCTTCTGCTTTATCCAGTTTCCGATCAACAAATCTCTCTACCTATAACAAAATAACATGAATTTACAGATTACTCAAAGACAACATATGAAATATATATATATATATATATATACATACTAGTATTTATGTGTATTTTAAGATAAAAATATGACATGGAGTTCTTTACCATTGTTTCATTACAGATTATAATGAAAGTAAGCATTGATGATTTTTGTGTGAAATAACAAAATAAAGACTAATAGCTCAAATTTCTCAATAATTGCAACTAGTATATTAATATTGGTCCTACTCCAACTGCCTTCATTCTATAACATTACACACAAAATACATAATATCAAACTGTTGAAAAATTTATTAAGAAATGTATTTTAATTTACAAACTAGACAGATTATATTTATGTAAGCTATCACTTTGCAATAAGGAAGTTACTAAATTGGTCAGTAACAATATATTCTTAACAACATAGTATTTCTCCATATTATATTTATAATAAAATTTTAGTCATACAAATAAAAAACACAGATGACATAAAAAATGCCTTATGTTATGTTCTATAAGTAAGACCCTGGCTGAAATGAGACAGTATGCAAAAATTGATTTTTTGATTTTCTTGACATCATGAGCAACAAGTTTTCTGGAAAAGTTACATATGAACAAACTCACATTATAAAATATACTGATATTCATGAAGATGCAATGCCAAAAAGAAATCCTCCTGTGAACCCTGCTGAGTAATAGGAATTATTTTTGACAAATAATAACACCTGCAACAAAGTAAATTAATTTCTTTAAATTTTAACTGCTTTACTTAAACCTCCAGTGAAACTACTTTCACCATTAGCATAACATAGCCAGGGTCTTATTGGACTTGGTTCAAATCTTTTTAATTTTATTAATGATGTTAAGGTTTGATTGAAATATTCTTATAATCAGAATTAAAATGATTATACTAAAGCATGATTGTTTTTAAAAATGATACATACTTTTTCAAACCAATCGGGAGATCTTCCTGTGGCCTCCTTTTCAATTTTATCACTTATTTTGTCAACTTTTTTGTTGATTTTGTCCCAGTTAATATCTATGTATCCTTTTTGACTTGCAATATGTAATAGAATTACACTGCCACCTAGTCCTACTGCAGCAACTCTTCCAATCTTCATTGAAATAAATCCAGTAATCCTGAAAATAAAATAACTCAAAATAATCACATTGTTTTAGTATGCAAAAGAAATACAATATTACCACCCTATCAGGTTTTAAAACTAGTAGCTTATAATCTCTTGGCTAGGTTGTTACAAAATCTTACTTACAAGTTCACAAGTAAGGGAAAGGAAAATTTGAAAGCAAATAATAAAAGGAAGCATTTTTTGTTTTAAGAAAGGGCAAAGCTTTAGCTTACTTATTATCACACTATTAACCATTTTTTACATTATTTAATAATTTTATTTTCTACTATATATCTTTTTCTACTACTAAATGTTCTTATCAAATGACTTATGCAGTTAATATATGTCACTTTAATAGGAAAAATATGGAACAAAGAAAAAGTTACCTCATCTAAATAGGATGAGTAACATAGATTATAATAGAAAACTGCATACGGTACTGTTTGATCTCGTCATCTTACGAATAACTAGTGTCTAAGAATATAAGACGCATGACTCAAAATGTATGTCGCAAAATCGGTAACTGAAGACTAATATTTTGTACACATCAAGAGGTATTAGTGAAGGAATTATTTGAAACTGTTTACCATCCTGATGCAGTTCCTAAAATAAGCTGCTTAGTAGCCGACGTCGATCCGATGTCTGCAATCGCTTTCTCGATAAAATTCTTTGCTTCATTTGCAATCTTTTTAGCTTCTTCTGATGCATCTTCAGGTCTAGGCTTTGCCATGATTTATCTGTATATTTCTCCAAGAAAGGGTACTTTTTAACTACGATTAAATTACTATCCGGGACGTCGGAGTTCGGAAGTCGGACTGAAAGAACTAGGAAGTCTAAAAACACTGAAATCCTGACCCGAATAAAGTCAGTACTCAGTCACGAATTTATGATCTCATAGTATTTTTACAATCTAACTAATAACCCTTTAGCCACTTATTTTTTTTTTTTATATCTAGACAAAAAAATGAAATTAATAAAATCGAAATAAAAATTATGTGCATAGTTATTGTTATTGCCTAATATTTTGATATAAAACTTATTTCAAGCAATATTAGAAACAAAAGATCCAACAAGCATCGGGATAAAATTTTCGGTAAAATAAATTAACTTTTTATGAAATTTTGGTTACTCTATTTTAAAACATGAGACAAATAATGAGGCTATAGGTATGTACTACAAAATCATAATTTGTAGGTCTTTATTTCTCTATAAATAAAAATGCTTTTTATTACCGTAAAATGGGGTGAATAGCAACGGTTTCGATATTTGCATGAAGAATATGTTGTTCCTAATTTTTTTTTTCATCATGGGTGATTATATATGATGTCCGGTACCCACACGAAAAGAGATATAACAATATTCTCTAAATATAATCACAGGTTTTTCAGAAAAATTGAAAAATATTGACCATTTCTATTTACCCAACGACTGGGGTCAATGAAAAAACGTAAAGGGGTGAATGGAAAAACTGTTAGGGCTGCACAAAAATACTTTTAACCAACATGCAAAAATGTGAGGTGGTGAATAATACATCTTTCAAACTAAAATAATTTTTAAATGCTAAATTAAAATAAAATGTGACATGATATGTGGCAGAAGATGATGTACCTATGTATGGCAGAAGAAGCATGAAATTAAAATTAATGCACTTGAGATGAGAGCGCTAAGAAGCATATGTGGAGTGAAATTCGTAGATAGATTGAGGAATAGTGTGATAAGGGAAAACTTCAGCAATGATATCCCGGACATCAGCCTGTATTAGATTGAGATGGCCTTGAAACAACTTAAGAATGACAAGGCGCCGGGTGAGGACGGAATCACATCAGAGCTTCTGAAAGCGGGCGGAACGCCGGTACGTATACTCCTTTAGAGGCTCTTCAATTCCGTTCTCCTCGAGAGCTCAACGCCAGAGGCATGGAGCAGGATCGTGGTTGTACTGTTCTTCAAAAAAGGTGATAACACCTTGCTGAAGAATTACAGGCCCATCTCGCTCCTGTGCCATGTCTATAAGTTGTTTTCGAGGGTCATTACAAATCGTCTCGAACGCAGGTTTCATGACTTTCGGCCTCCCGAACAAGCTGGTTTCCGAAAAGGCTTTAGCACCATAGACCACAAGTCACAACTATACGTTTCAGCAAGTTATACAGAAAACCGAGGAATACAACTTGCCGCTTTGCTTAGCGTTTGTGGACTATGAGAAATAGTTTGATTCGATCGAGACGTGGGCGGTACTAGAGTCTCTCCAGCGGTGCCACATTGACTGTCGGTACATCGAGGTGTTGAAAAGTATATACAACAACGCCACCATGTCGGTCCGAGTACAAGATCAGAGCACGAAGATTATTCCACTACAGAGAGGCGTGAGACAGGGAGATGTTAAATCTCCGAAACTGTTGTGGGTTTTGCATGTTTTTATCAAGTCTGCTGATAAATGTGAAGACAGGTTGTCGCCAATTAAGCACTTTTGCAATTAAGCAATTTAGCCTGGTAAATTGTAAAAATAAGGAACCACCATATTTTGCACCCAGTCCTCAAAACAGGTTTTTTAAAAAAATCTTGAATTAATGTACCTGCATATGAAAACTTTCTCTGTAAAATATTGTTTAATCGCTGACCCGGCGAACTTTGCACTACCGTCAACCTTTTCTGGGCTTGTAAGAATATTTTAAGACCAAAATTAACGAATTACCGTTCTCGAGTTAAACTAGGTACTTGTATAGCTTAACTATGTATTAACAATTATTGACAACCCTATTCGTCTATTTCTATTGACCCCTCATCTGTACCTATTTTCAGGTTAACCGTTTCTATTATTCTTTACAATATTTCCATTAACCCCGTACAACTGTTCTAATCACCCGTCAATTAATCCTATTACCCCCTTTTATACAATCAATTTACGTGTACAATGATTTTAACAAAATACAGAATTGTAATAGTGTATTTTTACTTATCTATTTTACTCATCAAACAACATATTTAATACATTTTTCGGACTTAAAATCAAAAGTTGCGGCAGTTCAAATAAACGCGTTTGCGGAAGATAGACTTTAAAGTGAATTTTTAACGATAAATGTTAATTTAACATTAAAAAATTGTTGGCAGCGCTAAGGAAAAATATTGATGTGTAATAGTTTAAAATACTACTAAAATCCTTTAACGAAAAATAGCCGAATAATTATCTTGAAAACTTTCTTGATTTTTTTTCTATTCACCCCGCAATTTCAATACACCCCGTTTTACGGTAACAGTTTGAACTTTGTGCTGTCAACATTGAAGATTTGTCAGTTGTCAGATGCTGTCATAATTATACTATTACAAAGACTTGGCTTAAGCCTGTTCACGTTAAACAAGATTATATTAAATACTAGCTGTCCCGGGAAACTTCGTATCGCCCTACCAGTCAATGAATGTCTTGTTACATATTAACAGAATTTAATTTTAATTACTTAGGAATATCATCATCCCCCTGCTCTGGTCCCAATTATTTACTTGGGGTCGGCGCAGTATCTTCTCTTCTTCCACACATCCCTGTCAGCCATCATGTCTTCATTCACCCCTTTCTTTTTTATCTTTTCTATCACAGGAGCTACTTTCTGACTTACCCTAATGTATTCATTCCTCACTCTGTCACTCCGTGTTACACCACACATCCAACATTCGCATCTTTGGTGCATGCAGTCGTCTTACGTAAGTCTTCTTCGTTGGCCATTTTTTTTTTCAGCACAGCTACTAGCTCCCTTGACCTACCATTCATGGTACCTACATTCCAAGTTGTTTACCTCAATCTCATTCCCCGGGCTAGTGTCTTACGTTGCCCCCGCCCGGGCTGGTGTAACAACCCTTGCCCATTTCTCACAGGAGCCGGGTGCTACCCCTGCACGTCGCCTACGGAGGACGCCCAAGGCCTGTCCCCTTTCTTATTATACATACTGCATAAATGTTTTAGCAAATGTTTTACGGCCGGCCGCCTGCCTGACACCAACCCTCCATCATTGTTTTGGTAATGGGGTAGAGATAGCGTGTGTTTGGGTACAGGATATTGCAGGTGAGGATATTTGGCCTGATGGTAAGGATGCTACAGTCCCGGATAAGGAAGTAGTAGGAGACTCGAACAACTCGAGGGGCCGAGGTCGCGTAGGTACTCATAGCCCTGTTCCATGACTGGCTAGATAAATGGAAAAGGCATTCCCTGACCATTTATTAAGATTTGTTGAAGGAGATTTAGAGTATTTTAGATGTTCAAGCATAATAAAAATTTAAAAATTAGGCACAACCAAGGAGATTAGTTACACAAAATAAATTTCTAAACGCACGCCTTAATATTTGACAGCCAAAAAATGTCAATCCATTGTCAAGACAAATCAGGATTTTTTAAATCTCAAATACGCAATTATTCGAATGCTATGAACACATATTGTCGATTCAATTGCTTATTTTAATACGTTCTTTTATTTGAGAGGGCCTCTAACTCCATCGACGGATAAACATTACATTTTTGACAGCAAATTTGGTATGGTGTTAAAGTTCAAAATGACTAAGTATTATTCAATCAATCAATCAATCAATCAGCCTATCACCGTCCACTGCTGAACGTTGGCCTCCCCAAGAAAGCATTATTATTCATTGAGCTAATATTACTACGTATAGAGAAGACACTCTAAGCCAAAATCATGCTCCATTTTATGACGAGTTACAACTAAAATCGCTGCAGCGCTGAAACTGTCAAACCAAACACTAAACAGTACAGTGAAACCTGGTTAAGTGAGACATCAAGGGACCTGCAATGTCGTATCACTTATAGAGGTATTCCACTTACCCAGTATCTCAGATATACAGGTATAAATAAATATCTGTCTCATTTACAGAGGGTTCCATTAATAGAGGTGAAAATACAGGTTATTTCAGTTATACAGGTGCGATCATTAAATAAAATAACGTGTTATGTATGTAAATGAGTTTTAATAAAAAAAAAATAGTACAATACAGTAAAGTAAATTATACAGATGTAATCAACAAAATTATTCAAGCACGTTTTTACACGTAATATGTACGAATATGGAAACAGAATGTATCCATATTTTCATAAACGGATATTAACTTCAGTTTTTCACGTAATGATAACGAGTGTAGCTTTCGTTTTGGCATTTTTCAAATAAACATCTGTATGATAGTAAAGCGAAACTAAAACTGAAGGTAATTGAAGCTCAAAATTTATACTTACGTACTTGGAATTACGTGTGGAATTTGTGGGTAGAATAAGAATGAGTAAACAAACAATGTTATCTCAGTTACAGAGGTTTATGCATATAAAATTTACTCGCTGTCTCAGTTATAGAGGTAACTATGATGATAAATCGAAAGAACAAATCCCAGATATAGAGGCTTACCTCGTCCCACTAACAGAGGTAATTCAGTGCCAAAGTGTTGGGACCTCAGCATGAGTTCCAGTTATGGAGGTTTCTCACTTATCCAGGTCCCACTTAACCAAGTTTCACTGTATAAACACGCAGCGCTAGAAGGTGTAATTTTCTCGCGACCTTTCTCACTGACAAATGACGCAACATGGCGTCCGCTAAATATTTTGTTTGAAATAAACTTTAAAATAATTATATAGTCACTTACCGATGGAAAGTTATTCCTTTGCACTTTGCTGTATTTCTTCAACTATTAGTGCAATATCTTAACACACACGACGGCATATTTAACGCGTTTCAACGTTTTTCGGAACACATACAAATACGACTCGATCGCTCAAGAACTCGCAAGTAACTAAGTGCGGTATGGTTCTTGAACCATACTTGAAGGGACCACTGTAGCGGTACGCAGTGTCTTCTCTATACGTAGTAATAATATCTCAATGGTATTATTACGAATCTTTTGCATGGGAATATAGAAAGGTGTTGTTTTTACACCTTTTCAGGCAATTTTTAAAATGTATCTCTCCGCAAGAACCATCCTCGTTCTTCAAGAAATATTATAAAAAAAGAATTAGCGAAATCGGTTCAGCTGTTCTCGAGATTTTCTCTTGGGAACACATCGAGCGATTTATTTTGATATTATAGAACTCCTCCAGTACAAATTAAACTTTATTGTATGGTATCAAAGTAAAAATTGACTTAAGTATTATTACGAAAGTTTTGTATGGAATTATAGAAGTCAAAGTCAAAGTCAAATCTCCTTTATTCAAATAGACTTTTACAAGTTCTTTTGAATCGTCATTTTTTAACACTTTTTTATACTGTTTTTTTTTTTTTTTTGAACTAGTGCCGCTTCGAAACGTGTTATCGCTGTGGAGAAGAAACGGCAAGAAACTCCCTCAGCAACACGATATGTCATTTTTTTTTTAATAAATTACAATTATAATCTAAAAATTAGATTACAATCTAATAATATTGTTTACAATTTAATGTCACATGGATACAAAATGCAGCAACATAACCTCCGATCAATTTACTTACTCCCAGGGGTTGTTATCTTCAATAAAATCAGACATTTTATAATAACCATTTTTATACAGTTTACCTTTAATCGATTTTTTAAACTTTTCTAAGGGAAGCTCCCTAATCCCCTTAGGGAGTTTGTTGTAAAAGCGTATACCTAGCCCCATAAAGGAGTTATTAATTTTCCGGAGACGAGTTACATGTTGAACAAGATGACATTTGTTCCTAGTATTTTTATTATGTACATTACATATTTTTTTAAATTTCTCAAGATTTTTTTGAACGTACAATAGATTTTCGTATATGAGAAGTGACGGTAAGAATATTTATTTCCTTAAATTTTTCCTTAAGTGAAGCCCTGGGACCTAAATTGTAAATAGCCCTAATGGCTCTTTTTTGCAAAACAAATATAGTATTAATGTCCGCAGCAGCTCCCCACAAAAGAATACCATACGACATGAGACTATGGAAATAGCTAAAATAAACCATTCTTGCCGTTTCCTCATCAGTCAGACGTCTGATTTTTTTCACTGCATAAGCCGCTGAACTTAATTTGCCTGCCAATTGTTGAATGTGCGGTCCCCACTGGAGTCTAGAAAATATCAAAAGTCCCAGGGGAACGCTGTTGAACGTGATAAAAAGTATCCTATGTTTTAGTCCGGGTTCTAAGCTACCTCCCCACCAATTTTCAGCCAAATCACTTTAGCCGTTCTTGAGTTATACCTAAGTGGTGTAACTAACATGACGTGATTGAATTACTAAAACGGCTTTTAAAAAATAAGGGTTGATCGTAAAAGGGTAAAAATTAAGGATTTTATGTATTTTTGTATGTTGTATCTTAAAAAAATAGAAACTAAAAATGTTGTCTAAAAAATAAAAAATAAATTTGGGTCGGACTACCCCTAACATTTAGGGGGATGAAAAAAAATGAAAAATAAAATTGACAAACCACTCTGATCAATATTTTCGTGCGAGCAACATGTGTGACGACGAAGTTTGGGCGGCAGCCACGCTGGTGATTTTGTTGAAAAGAAAAAAAAGAAATATATTGCGCAATATTAAGCCTACACAGTGCAAGAAAAAAATATTGCACAATAAAAATTAAGCCCGCTCAATCTTTTGTTCAATTACTGCGCAAAATTTCAATATTATCCCTACACGTTCAAAAATCTTGTACAATCAGATATATTGTGCAATATTATTGTAGGTGTATGGAGCGCCTAAGATGACGAGGCTGTATAGCAAGAACTCTTTGCCTTTCCGAGAAGGAAAAAAAAGTCAGATGTTGTCAAATTTGATCAAAAAGTCAAAATGAGAATTTGTTCTTGTTGTGTGCATGTGTGTTACACAAATTGCTCAAGTTATATTAGATGCCTGTTAAATAGACTGAAAAAGTTATCACTAAAAAATAATCTATGGAAGATAAACATGAGTCAAAAGAAGCATTTCCCTTATAGATTATGAAAATAATATTTTTTCTTATTTAATTATTCTGAGTCTTATTTAAATAACTAGAATTTATTCTCTTCTAAATAATATCTATATATAAAAGTAAAATTATGTTTCCAAAATCAAGGGTTATGCATAAACCTATCTTAAATTGGATAAGGCATAAGTCTAGTCTAAGGTTATGGGTAAGAATTATAAATATTTTACACAAATAAAATAAAAGAAAATAAGAAACGAACGAAAATTGTTACAAAAAATTGTCTAAGCTGTTTTCAAAACCCTCAAGTTCAGAGACAAAGCCTGAAATTCGAGAATCTGGTATAATAAAAAAGGAAACAATAGTTAATTTTTTAAATTATTATTTCATTCATATATTATATATAAGAAACTATTATGCAGTTATTATAAATTTACAATTACCTGCCAATAAGTAATTATAATTTCTATTATTTCAGAATGAAGATGTCAATACAGAAATTAAATTGAAAATAGAAAAGTATTGGGCCCATGAAGTCTCTTATTTACGTAATAAAAACAATAGTATTCCATTTTATGTATTGCCAATGTTTCCATATCCTTCTGGCAATTTGCACATGGGTCATGTAAGAGTATATTCAATATCTGATGCAATAGCAAGAATTGAAAATCTCAGTGGAAAAAATGTTATACATCCGATAGGGTGGGATGCTTTTGGTTTGCCTGCAGAGAATGCAGCCATAGAACGCAATGTACCACCTCATCAATGGACCAAAACCAACATAGATTCTATGAAAGAACAACTCTACCAACTGGGTTTTGGCTTTAATTGGAAAAGGGAAATGTCTACATGTGACCCAAACTATTATAAATGGACTCAATACATTTTCTTGAAATTGTTTGAAAAGGGTTTAGCTTATCAAAGTAAGGTAATCATTTTCTCTTTTATTATATAATAGCTTTTGCCTGCATCTTTGTCAGTTTTGAGGGGGTTTGTTTTGTTTGGGGGTTGGGCGCAGAAAGACAATAAGTGAATCTATAAATCTTCTCCTAATTCTCTAAAATGATATCTATGGAATTTTAAAAAATTGCCCATGTCCTTTTTTAAAGTTCTGTTTTAATCTATACCAAACATCATTCCAATTATTTCAATAGATTCATAGATTACCCCCTAAAACTTTTTTGTAGGGCTTATTAAGATATTTTTTTTTCTTATTTTATCTTAAATAATATGAATATGTTTTTATTTTAGGCAGAAGTAAACTGGGATCCAATAGATAAAACTGTGTTGGCTGATGAGCAAGTGGACGAATTGGGTTGTTCTTGGAGATCAGGTGCAAAAGTTGAAAAAAAACATTTAACTCAGTGGTTTATCAAAACTACTAAGTATGCAAAAAAATTGTATGATGGATTAGGTAGTGAAAATTTAGAAAACTGGAAGGATATTATAAACTTACAAAAACATTGGATTGGAGAATGTGATGGAATTGTTGTAAAATTTATAGTAAATATTAATGGTGTTGAGAAGCCAATAGATGTTTGGACTAATGAGCCCTATAAATTAATTCATGGTCAATTTTTGACAATAAGTCCAACTCATGTCATTCTTCACAACATAGATATTGACCCAAATAGTATTATTATGGCCATTAATCCAATAACCAACACAAAAATACCAGTTTATATTACTGATAATGTGCCATACCCAGAAGGAAAAAATGTCTATGTTGCATGCCCTACTCAAAACAAGGAGGATAGTATGATTGCACATTTATTAAATGCCTCTTTTTCTGGACCAAAACACATAAATTTTGAGAGTGAAAACCAAAAAGCAATAGATGCAGCTATAAGTGATGAAATTGGTGGTTATTATGTTAGCTCAAAGCTTAAAGATTGGCTTATATCTAGACAAAGATATTGGGGTACCCCTATTCCTATTATTTACTGTGATAAGTGTGGTACAGTGCCTGTACCATATGAGGATCTTCCTGTAAAATTGCCGGAACTGAGTAATGAAATTGGCATACAAACATTATCAAATTTGAGTGATTGGGTAAACTGTAAATGTCCTAAATGCCAATCAGGTGCTAAGAGGGAGACTGATACAATGGACACATTTGTTGATTCATCGTGGTATTTTTATAGATTTTTGGACCCTCATAATAAAAACAAGCCATTTGATAAGGAAAAGTTGTTGAATTCTACTCCAGTGAATATTTACATTGGAGGAAAAGAACATGCTGTGCTACATTTATATTATGCACGTTTCATGAGCTATTTTCTACATTCACTAGATTGGACTTTTACTGAAGAACCTTTTAGAAAATTAGTTGTCCAAGGGATGGTTATGGGTCAATCTTATAAATTAAAATCTACGGGAAAATATATACCCATAGAAACAGTGGAAAAAATTGGAAAAGAATACAAAGAAAAGACAACAGGAGAACATGTAGTGGTACAATGGGAAAAAATGAGTAAGTCTAAATACAATGGGGAAAATCCAAAAAGATTATTAGAATTATATGGATGTGATGCTACTCGTCTTCTTATGCTTGCTGATGTCCCTCCAGCTACACCGCGACGGTGGTCTGACGCAAGTAAGTTACTGACTATTTACCCCTGAGTACTCATATTTGATGCATAGTTACACACACACTCACCTAAAGGGGCAATCAGAAGTACATTTCTTCACCCACATTTCAGTATTTGTGTTTTGGGCGAATTTAGTATTAGCAAATTCTATGGAGATTGCACATGTCTCCCTGATAACAATCAGCGATAGGCTAGCCCCTCATGACGCAGAAATGCGCCCATACATGCTTTTGATATACAAGAGTAAATGTGAATGTATGTCTGTAAAATAAAACTCGAAGAAATTTTCAATAAGATAATTTCCTTTTCAGCATTACCCGGAGTTTTAAATTGGCAACATCGACTGTGGATGACTGTGAGAGAATTCATTAAGTATCGTGAAAATGTTGATAATTTGAAGTCTGTAAACCAAGCCGATTTTGAAAGCTATGAAGAAAAAATATGGAATGCCAGAAATTATTTTACCGCGACTGCAACATATCACCTTAAATACACGCATAAACTTAGTGTGGGAATTTCAAGACTTCAGAGTTTAACTAGCACTTTGAGAGTAAGAAAAAAATATATTATCAAGTTTAACTCCCACTTAATGCAGTTTATTAATAAAAATTGACCACGTTTCTAAATATTTGATAAGAAATAGCTTTTTGTTAAACATACTTACATTACTCTGCTTGCAACACTATATAATATGGGTTGAAGCCAAACTGTGATATACTTGCAATGGTTAGCATGCCGAATTTACATCTTTGTAACTATCCCTATTATAACAGTAAATTTAACGCATCGACAAAAACTGTGACATTTTTCCGTGTTGATTTTCGATCACACCGTACTATCCCGAAAAACCTCTTTACAATAATTTCAATTATCCCTGTGGATTTGTATAACATTTCTTTTCATCTAAAAAAAATAATATCCTCAAGTCGCTGTCAAACTATAAAAAAATAATTATGATTTCAGAATAATGTACCTCCTGAAATAGTAGCTAAGAGCAAAGAATTTGAATTAGCTTTAGCAGCATTAATTATAATGCTATCTCCTGTAACACCACATTTTTGTTCTGAATTATGGGCTGGAATGCGGTCAACACCATATCGAATTTGTGAAAATTCTCATATGATTAATTGGGAAGAAAATGTATTGGATCAACGATGGCCTACAGTAGATGACCATTATAAACTTTCAGTATTGTGTAAAGTACGTATGAATAATTTGTAAGCTTATTTTTTGTGGCGCCTTATATTACCTACTGTTGTAATCTGTATCATTTTATACAAGTAGGTAATAGTTGTGTTATGTTGACTTTGTTTTAAAATAATAATTGTATTTTTTAGGTGGATGGTGCAGATAGATGTGACCTACAAGTCAAAGCATCAGATCTAAAGAATTTAACTTATGAAAAAGCTTTGCAATTGATGGTTTCACAAGAATCAGTTCAAGAGAGATTGAAACATAGCATATTACGTACAAAATATGAATGGTATCCAGATTGCAGAGCTATATTACACATATATACAAATAGAAATCAAAAATCTGCTAAGGCAGAGAATGTTGGCTAAGAAAAAATTATACTTTAGTTGCAATAATATAATGTCGATAGGATTTAATATGTATTTTACATACTTAACAAATAAAAAGATTCTTACGTATATGGCTGTGATGAATTTATATGTTGAATACCTTACTTATCATCGAGGGTAATGCAAAACCTGGTAGCTACTACAGTTAGGGACCGCATATTTGTAGTAGCTACTAATAAACTTACAGTGAAGATTTAAAACTTAAGCAAAATTTTCGGATGACGTAGGCCATATACCCGGAAAATTATAGAGGAGGCCTATACCCAGCAGTGGGTACATGTGGGCTGAAAATGACACTCACAAAGCACTGTTTCCTTAAAAGAAAACATGAAAACTATCCTTTTTATGCATGGCCCATAAACAGCTCGATAAAACGCCCATGCAGCAGGTTCCATGTTTCTCTAAAGTATGTATGTAGTGTTCATAAACAAATAGACCACAAGTCCATGAACAAAAATTACCTGTGAAATGAACCCTTGTGAATACCTCTTAGAAGGCTTCTACTATATTATAAAATGACTGTGAGCGCTATGCCGTCACTTTTTAGCGGTGCATGTGAGGACTGGAGTAGTTGGAATTTCTCAGGTATACTACACGAGGTATATATACGAGTATAATTATTAATGTACGGCGTTTTAGGTACAATGACCTTATATAATATAAGGTATAAGGAAAGGTTGCGGCCCTTGACTTTCGACGCCGGGTTTGAAAATGTGTACGGCGTTCATGGGTGAAGTATCCGTACATGTATACAAAATGAATTACACAAATGCCGTACAGTATTAAATGACCTGTATTGCGTCTTCAATTACCGGTAAATTAAAAATTGGCACTAACTTCCTGCACTACCACTTTGGTACGGCACATAGTTTTTCGACATTCATTTTTTAATCATCTTTAAGCTATACCTAATAAACGCCGTACAGTAATAATTACTCGTAATCCATCCCCGTACCTGAGAAATTCCAACTACTCCAGTCCTCATACGTAACTTTAAAAAGTGACGGCATAGCGCTCACAGTCATTTTATGATATAAGTAGTAGAAGCCTTCTAAGAGGTATTCACGAGGGTTCATTTCACAGGTAATTTTTGTTCATGGGCTTGTAGTCTAAAAGGTGTCTGACAGTTTTCTTTCGCTTAAGAAATCGGTGTGAATACGTCCACCAAAACTACAATCCTTTTCAAACTCTCATCACTGCGGAGAAAATCATCTCTATTTTTCTTAGACAAACAAATAGCCGTTACCCCACCGATGGTTTTATTGTACCCAATAGGTACTTTGAGCATACCCGAATACTTATTTGTAAGTTTCATCTACATGATGATGAACGTGATATGAACATTCCACGCCCTGAGACTTGAGACTGAGGTCCCAGGTCGCGCCATGTTAGTATGTACAGTTTAGTAGGAAAATCTCAAACACAGCACGAAGTTTCGTAATGTGCCCGAAAAGCGGAAATCGGCACGCCCCCTATCCTTTTACCCTGCCTGCCCTTTCTGAGATTACAGGTGTAAATTATGTACGTAGTTATAATGTACTGTGTCTTGATAGACCGGACCGCAAACGTTGCAGGGCGCGACGCTCATTTTAAAAAAATACACCTGGGATTGCTTTTCGAATTTAGACTGCATTTGTAAGATTATTTTAGTAGTAAAGCCTTGCAACACACGGCCGGCAATAATTCTAGTGAGTGGCGATGTCGAGGCCGAAGTCAGTCGTATGCATTAAGGGTGAATGTACAGTACACTGATATAGTCTGATTATAAATATAATTAGCCGTGCATAATTTTTAGCTGAGACTTGTTTTTTATCAACCAGTCGAGCATAAGTAACGTTAGCTGTAACATTATTATGTTCCTGCAATAACTACGATACAAAAATAGCGTAAACAATCTGCTCACATATAAGTTATTAATTTTATTCTTTAATTCTACAGCGTTTAAATAAAGGCAAAATGGGGGAACTACGGCAGCAGTACTGTGTCGAGTAGCATGCAGTAAATGCTCTAATTCAATTTAAAAACATTTATTAACACTGCATAAGTAAATAGCAAAGTAAATCTTATTAAAAGTGTGATAGGTACTATCTCAATAGTAAAAATAAGCGACAGAATTTAACAGGTTGGACAGAAGAGATCGCTCTATGGTGCATAAAACGTTGCCTATATATATGAAGAACGCTTCTTTATTATTATACATCATGATTTACTAAACCTACACATAGTGTTCAAAAACTGTATATCCTTATTAAAAAAATACTTTATTTCTTCTTCCCGACAACTCTTTTTATTATTACGTTATTCCACATTTAATTGCTTACTGGTAGTCAGAAAATATATATTCACCGATGAAATCTAGATGTATATTTTTTTGGGTCAGTACGAATAATTTGATTAAAAATAACTTCGACCGAGGTTTTTAATCAGCAAAGTTGTTAACAACTTTTGTTTCTATGCAGTATGTACCTACCATCGAAACGTAAAATGGTCGTTTTCTCTTGTTCTTTAACACGATCTCAACCTCCCCACAATTCAGTTTATAACATACATGTAAATTCTCCATGTCAACAACCACATCATCAATTGTTAATACACTGATAAACATTCATAAGTTAGTATTAGATATAATCATAATCCAGGGAACATTCTGCATTCATCCTCACCGATATTTACAAATTGTAAAAATCACTATCATCATTTAAATATAGCATACTAAACATATTTTACACAGTTGACCAGGATATGTTTGCCTATCTATCAATCCTAAACAAAAAGATTTTCCACGTCCCATTTCCAAAGGGCCCAAATAACATAAATTAAAGTTTTAATTGCAATATCCCTAATTTATATTATTAAAGAAGTCCATTATAATTCTATCTTCTGTTTCTTGATTTTTTTCCCCTGAATATTTCGTCCTTATATGCCCGCAAATTAGCTGCAGAATCCTGGAAAAATAAACCATTTAAAATTATCTGTAATTTACATCAACAATCGTGTATACACATACTTTCCACATAACGGAGTTAACTTTTCTTATAGAAAAAGCTATTCTCTATAAAAACGTAACAACGTATAACTAAAAGTAAGACTGATTAATTTCTTATACACATTCATTAATTTATTTTGGTCTTGATCTTTTATAAAAGTGGTGGATACTTTATTTTTATACTTAAGTATGGACATAGCTAATACGGGATATAATTTATACGTAAAACATTTGTTTTTTTAAGTAAGCCTTGCCGTAATCTAGAGTGAAGTAGGAATTAGCTCTGGATTATGGAACTGTAAGATGGAGCGACTCAAATTGAAAGAAAAGGCGGCGTAGGGAATTACATAAGAATAACGGGTGAAAAAAGAAAGAAACAGCATTTTATGTAGAAATACCTTGAATTACCTGAAACCAGTTAAAGAGGGAATAAGATGAAGTGGAATATATTTGGTAATACGCAGATTATAATAGCTACCACATTAAAAGCGACAGTAAACTCAATTACTGTTTTATAATAAATTTTAATTTTACAATTATTGTTTTATAATATTAAAATAGATGAACCTTTTTCGCTTCTCGCCACTCGAGGTTTCGAAGACGAGCCAAGCCTTTAAGATTGCGATCGAGTATTTTCAAAAATTCAGCTCTAGTTATTTTTGGTGTCTCTGTTGTTCCATTAATGGTCACAGGTTCTTTTGTAACAGCCTGTAAATGTAAAGAAATTTAATTAGATAAATATTTGCAGCTTTATAAGAGTTTTTCATATTTTACATTCTAAAAGATTCACGTTACGCTTTAAGGACGCAGTATGTGGCATCCCTTAATTGCATTCTATAAAACCACGCCGAGGAAACCATCACTCCCGACTGCGCATTTAAGTTACAAAGGTGAAAAGAAATTCCCCTCTCCCCTCAGAGCTCTGCTTTTTCATACCCTACACGAAAAAGGAGGTAACGATATTTTAGAATTCTAAGAGTAAATTACATTACCTAAAAGGTCATGCGGTTTCATAATTGCAAATGTTCTCAAAATTGTTATGTCGCAGAAACGATGATAGAGTTTTGCCACTCCCCAAAATCTGTCGCCCTAGGCTCCAGCCTACTCAGCTTGCTGGTAAATCCACCATTAGCACAACCCGAAGTTTAAAGACTAGTAGTTGTATTGGCACGAAAACTTTATAATGTGCGTTATAATGAATATAAAAAAATAGGCACTTACATTATCGTCAGCAAATTGGTTATTCACCAAGTCCGATATTTGGGTGTAGGCACTTTTCGTATCATTTATTTGCTGAAATATTAATAACGATTACGTTATAAAAAATACATCAATGAAGAATTTAAAAACTGTTAATAAAAATTAAGTTATCGGAACTTTCCTTACCTCTAAAATAAGATGAAATATGGTGCCAAAGAATCCCCATTTGGGTTTTGTAGCCACTGAATATCCAGATTTAACGGCAACTTGTCTATATTGTCGATCTTTTTCAATTACGTCGTCGGCGGTTCGCTAATATCAAAATAAGATGGTAAAATTGAAAGTTTACTATGATCGTTGTACCTTGGTTTAGTCTTATTCATTAATATTGTGTACCAATACAATCTTTCGTCTGGTTTGCCATCACGCCAGTCATAAAATTCAGCAAGATTTAATTATTTC
Organism: Cephonodes hylas; assembly: GCA_030295005.1. Taxonomy (NCBI): domain Eukaryota; kingdom Metazoa; phylum Arthropoda; class Insecta; order Lepidoptera; family Sphingidae; genus Cephonodes; species Cephonodes hylas. The sequence continues at coordinate 8,373,713 of AP025362.1, read as the reverse complement.
ATTACTATGGTAGACTAAATGAACACTAGAACGAAAGACGCAGAATTTGTTTTCAGACGTTTTGTTTGTTTGACGCAATAGAAGTTATATTGCATATTCATCTTGGGTAATCGAGGTTTGGTGATTCAGTAGGTATATGGTTGAAAGTATGTTAGAATACGACCTCAGACCTTAAACGTCTGTTTAATACTAATGTTCTGTGTACTTAAACTAAATAATACGAAGGTAGGGTACATTGTTATACTAACTTGTCCTGTGCAGCTTGGTACAACTATAATAACGAGCACAAAAGCTACACACGCCGCACAGCGATAATTAGGCGCCATCTCTTATTTGCGAAGCTTCTGTCACCTTTACCTGAATAAATAATAAATAAATATAACAAATAAATACACCCAACAGTCACACACATAGTCCTGACCCCACACTAAGATACAAGTCTTGTGTCGTGGGTATCAGAAACTACGAGAGACATTTCGGTCTCACAAACACCCAGATCCGAAACAAATATTTGTGGATCACACAAACATTTGTCTCGGTGCGGAGATCGAACCCGCGGCCGCTCGTTTCGCAAGCTGGTGTCTAGCCAGCAGCGCCACGGGGCTGTCAAAAATTTATGTTGATTTAACACATAGTGCGAAATGTATCTACATATGTATGTGCTTACATTTAGCTAAGTGGTCAAGGCGAACAAACAAGGTCAAATATCCATACCTTTCTATATTGCAAAAGTGCTGTAAAGAAATTGCGTTAGTGCATCGACTTACCCATCAGAAGTTGTTATCGAAGAAAAATAAATTTATTAATGCATATTCCCATCGTTCTGCGTTATCTTGTATTGACATGCAATTAAAATGAAAAGGCTATTATAGTGCATAAAATTAGTCTTGTCATATAATTCTGGCACCTAACCCGAGTCCCGAATAATCTCCCTAGCTTCCGCTAGCCCAAGAGAATACTCAATTTGGAGCAAAAGCCAACAAAAGATCGAAGATCTCTTCACAACGTGGGATAGTAGAATGAATGTATATATTGTATGTTGTTATATTAAATGTCACCGCACAATCGAAATATGAGAAAATCAATTAATAATAACTGGCACATCTTAAACCACGGTATATTGCGTTTAAACTCGGCAGCAGATGGTTATAATTTATGTACAACGAATTCTCAGTAAGGGTATTTCAAAATTTCCTCCCTGAGGATAGAAAATGGGTTAAATGAAAATTTTATTGAATAAAGTTAATAAGCTGTAATGTCTAATATCTATAGTAGAGCATTGAGTAGATCTGTTACATAAATTGTATTTAAATGTCATGCCAGCATACAGTAGTATTTGAGTCAGCTGTAAGTCGTTTATTTCTTATAGACTTAAAGTAATAAAAATGTATTGTAAGAATTAATTAACATTAACTAATAACCACTGCTAGGCCCCTTATCCTTGACATCGTCATTGTTCCTAGGTGTCGATGTAAATTTTGTTGTTATGAACCATGCGACTACTAAGCCTCGAGTTCGGCAAGGCTATTATATTTCGAATTATGCGCAGAATAAAGCTATACGTGCTTTTGCACAACTTCTCTTTCTCAGCAATTTAAACTTATTTGGGCACAAAATTATCAGTAAATTTTTATGTTCTTCAAACTACAACATAATTTATGATCATTATTACTTCACTAGGGCAATATATAAGTAACAAGTTTAACTCTATTATAGAAATAAAAAGTACTTTGGTGTTATAGTCATAAGTAACCTTATTCTATGCATAGGTCGATTTACGCTTTATATTTTTGACATAATATACGTTTTTTAGTAAAATGCTTTTAAGTTTATTAGTAGGTATTAAATATGTATATGTTAACGGAAATGTATGTAATCCGTCATTGTATACAATTCCTAGGATATGTATGTAATTCCTAAAATCGCACGGAAATGTGTGAAATAAATTATATTATACTTACACATTACACATTTCCTAGGAAATATATACATTTCCTAAATAGCAATCGGAAATGTAAAACATTTAAGATATTGGAGTTACCTATTGGCGCTTCAGTACGAATTGCAGTTCCTGAGGTTGATAGAGGACGAGGTGATGCACGTAACATTGTTGGTGTAGTTTTGACTACAACCGGTGACGAACTCTATCAAATTGATACCAAGAACGGTATCTTAAAACAATTATATGCTCGATCTCAGATTAATGTGTGTCCCAGAGTTCGTCTTGATGCAGACAATTTACCGAGTACCGAGATTGTACTACGGTCAGTTGCCAACTTGCAATCCACTGGAACCGGCCAGGGATTTAAGAAGTGCCTTTGCGAGAAAAACTGTGCTACAGCAAGATATCTGTGTTTTAAAAATAAAGTAATGTGTACTTCCAAATGCCATTCGAGCTTACCCTGCAAAAATAAATAGCTATATGAACTGACAAAGTAAACAATATAAGGATTTACTTTTATGCTGTGAAATTTATAATTACTTAATTATCAGTCTGATTACTTGCCAAATGAAAATATGATTTTATAAGAATAAATATAAATTGATTTTGTGATACCTTAAAAGTTAATATATAGATAGTTGATATCAGAAGTTTTGATTAGTAAGATAATATGTAGGGCAGGTGACCCGGTTTTGGCCATTTTAAGAATTTTGTAGACTTTGAGGCTATATCATTTTACAGTTTTTGTTATCACGGACATATTTCTTGCAAAAAGTGATTAAATATATATAAATCTAGCCTAAGGATACATTTTTTTTCATAATGATTCAATGGAAAAATAATCCTGTAGAAAAGAAAAAAATAATGGGAATTTGTGCCATTTTTGGCCAGATTTACCCCATTTCTGGTCACAGTCATGTGCCAGTTCTGGCCACCAAAATTCATCAAAAATAAAAAGCAGATAATTCAAAGTAATAAAAAGTTTATTCGATAATCGCATATTTTACGACCAACAGTCTTTATTTATAGAAAATAGCTAACATAATATTGCATGAACATGAAGCAGTGATGGCCTCGAGGTTTGGGCGCGCGGTCGAGAATTTCGACGGTCGCGGGTTCGAACCCCAGGCACACACCTCTGACTTTTCGAAGTTATGTGTGTATTCACATTGAATTATCACTTGCTTTAACGGTGAAGGAAAACATCGTGATGAAACCTGCACACCTAAGAGGTCTTAGGAATTTCTTAGGTGTGTAGTCCGCCAAACCGCACTAGGCCAGCGTGGTGGACTATGGCCTAAACCCTCTAAATGGTAGAGGAGACCCGTGCTCAGCAGTGGGCGAATATGGATTGATGAAGAAGAGAAGAAGAAGAACATAATATTGACGACAATTATGAAATATAATATCTCAGCTTGTAAATTAAATTCTTTCTTCTTCTTCTTCTTCTTCAACCCATATACGCCCACTGCTGAGCACGGGTCTTCTCTACCATTGAGAGGGTTTAGGCCATAGTCCACCACGCTGGCCTAGTGCGGGTTGGCGGACTACACACCTAAGAAATTCCTAAGAACTTTTAGGTGTGCAGGTTTTATCACGATGTTTTCCTTCACCGTTAAAGCAAGAGATAATTCAATGTGAATACACACATAACTTCGAAAAGCCAGAGTTGTGTGCCTGGGGTTCGAACCCGCAACCGTCGAGATTCTCGACCGCGCGCCCAAACCTCGAGGCCATCACTTGAATTAATTCTGAATTTCTGCTTGAATTAATGCTTGAATTTCGATGGAGGCATTATAATCGTAACTCTGAAAATGATTACTTATATCAAAAAAGTTAAGTAATTAAGGCCAAAAGTGGGGTTCTACGTGCACCACTCTTGGCCAGTCATGTGGCCAAAGATGGGAAAATTCATTAATTTTGGCTCCGTTAGTGGCCACTCTCATAAACTCACTTAATAAACAAATAGCGATAAAATATCATTTGTACCACTTAGACAGTGTATTCTTTATGAAGGATTAACATAAACATTAAAAAAATAAGAAGGGTTTAAAAAATAATGATTGATTAGTCACCCGCTCGCCTTAGCGTTTTTGCTAAGACTTATAACAATTGACGCTCGTCCAAAAATAATGACTTGTTGGATTGAAGTGAAGTTTGACACATCAAAGCTATTAACGCTATCAGTTTTCCCAATATTAGATATATTTATTCCCGTAAACCTTAGAGTAATATATTTGTCTTTGCCTTAGTTATAACGATTTGAAGTTCTAAATGGCCACAAAGGGGTCGGTGGCCACAACCGGGTCACTTACCCTACATATTATTATTTTTTACGGTATGACTGTTACCCGATTGTCTCAATAAGTGCTATAATAAAAAAAGTATTATTAAAAACGTGTTTTATTACAGAAAGGATTTACTTTATATATTTCCTAATACGATATTGGAATTATATACAATTCCGAGGAAATTTATACATTTCCTAGGATATCTATGAATTAAATACTATTTCAAACAATATTTTATACATTTCCTAAATAGTATCGGAATTGTACACATTTCCTCGGATTTGTATACAATTCCTTGACTTCATACATTTCCGGTAACATATACATTATAATAAATTTACTCAGTTTTGTCTTCCGGGTGTAAGATCCTACAGACATGACATTTTTGTGTGAACAACCCGCAAGTGCTAAATTAAACTGCGGAAATGAGGTAAATTTAACTTGTAGTATAAGAGCACCTAAATAATTATTCATATCAAGATATTTAAAATACCAAGGTGATTTCAACTTCAATTCGAAATGGAAAAGTAATCAATAATAGGGGAAACTGGAGACACTTGATCCCCCCTTTTGTTTTTCAACTCTCATTTTCTTGATATTGATCGTATTTTAAATTTGTTGGTACTGAAAAACGTGGAATTTATTTAACTATACTATGTGTGGTGCCCAACGATCTCAGTATATTAATTTAGTTATAATTCCACTATAAGTACGAATAGGGAAATGTATCTAGTGTCCCCTATATATGTACGACTTGATCCTCCCCCTCTGGGACACTTGATCCTTGGGTCGATATGATACTTTTACAAGGAATAAGTACTAAAAATATTTTCAAGATTGCTATTGTCAAATTTATTTATTTGCTCATGCAATTAATAACTTTAGAGTATTATTTAAATCACTTGCATATCTTTTTAGTTTTATAACCGCGAATCGGTACTCTTTTACCGTACCGCTACAACTTTTACGAACAATAACACATCATTCACAGCCAACGCCAATATTTGTTTATCGAAAGGTACTATGTTTCGTGCACCTTTTCTTGTTTTGTAAATTCAAGACATTTAATTCGCCAGGATCCGCCTTGATCCTGGCGGATCAAGTGTCCCATAATAAAAATGACCATGTGTACCCAACAGAACTTTCTCAGTTACAAAAGGCTAGAAACATGGATAAATATTGTATTGAAGCCGTACATCATCATAAACATCTTTTCTAAATATTTTTAAAATCAAAATTAAAACTTACGAAAAAAAGATTCAGCAACAAAAATAGTATTATTTGTGTTACAACATCGTAAACATCTTTTCTAAATAATTTAAAATTAAAATTTACAAAGTGTCAAATCTGGCAGGTTTACCACTATTAAAAAGTTAGCAGGTACTATTAACTACCAGTTTAGCCACTCTAAACCTTTTAATTGCACTTAGTTGCTTTGTTAATTTAGTGCACCTAGACTCCCGTAAGGATCAAGTGTCCTCAGTTTCCCCTAGATATTATCCGCTGAATTAGGATATAACGTGATAATATAACCAATAAAAATAAATGTTAACAGGGGAAAAAATCGTTATCAAAAATTATGCCTGTACTGTTGGGTACAAACGTGTTTAAAGATACATCTTACCTTTCACAACAAAGTTGTGTGTCTACGTAAGAGCTATCTAACATTTAGAAAAACGTTGCGTATTTTCCTTACTCTGCGGAATTAAAATTGAAGACAAGCCTCATAAAGAGGTGAGTACTTATATTATTTTTTATACCTACATCAGATTGCATTATATTAGGAAAATTATTAACCAGCTTATTTATAAATATCAATTGATTAAAAAATAATAAAGCGATGTAGTGCATGTAATGTTATATCTTATTTATTTACATATACTTTTTCATTTTAATTAAACAATATTACCCATAAGTTTATTACTAAATGATTTTTGTTTGTCCATTGTGTGTGAGAGGCGGAAAATCATTAACTACATTAACCCGTGCGAAAGGAATTACATAATTTTACACACTTTACTGCCTCTTCAGTCCCTATACGGCGTGCAATCGACAGTCCCAGGTTTGCTTTCAGAGTCTAGTAAAGTTATACTTATTGAATAATACTGTTAAGCAATCCTAGTCCAAAAATATGTCTTAAACAACTTAGGCTAGCACCCAATTGCAAAGGATTTCAACTAGAACTGGCGCAACAAGGAAATATAAATACTCTGCGACTTGAATATTTTCCTTAATTGTACTTATTGCAAAATCGCGGGGTCGATTGTAATAACGCATAGCGCAGCCTCATCAAAATATAATATATTAAAAATAAACAAAATATTAGAACAAAACACGTTTTTTTAGATTAAACATAAAAATTACCACATTAAATTTAAATAGGCAAATTTAAAATCTACATACTGTATTTTATTTAAGCAATCCGTAAATTATGCTGCTTGACAAACTTTTGCGAAACCTTTGTAAGAGTTTATAATTACCGACATTCTAGTGGTTGTCCACCATAGTTTGAATATTTGCAACCACTCTAATTCACAATTTTTCTGTCACATGTTTCTGTTTAAAATTAAATAAAAAAAATAAACTTAATGAATTCAAGCTAAATAGCTTCAAAACAAAATTTTCTTGCAACATAACACTTATACGATCACGGCCACTATAGTTGGAGAAAAACGTAAACTTTCGCTGTAATAAAAACTCATTAAAATAAGTCGGTAAAGTTAGAACACGTTTACCTAATAGACAAGAACCACTGGATTAGAGGAATGTGGCGTTGGCGCGGTCACACCGGCTTCGCGCGCAACGCACTGCTGGGTACTGACGCCTGACACAGTGGCCACTGTGAAGCACGGTGCTTGACACGGAGCTCCAAGCAGACCGCAGACACCAACGGGGCCAAGGCTGATGTTGTAGTTACGAAGTGGGTAGCTATTTGTTATGTCAGCTTACGTTCTACTTATGCAATGCTGTGCCATTCTGCTGTAGTTCGATGGCCTGCTCAATAATACTATAACAATTAATTTTACTTTATTATACTTTTGAATATTGATTACTCGACTATTATTCCCTTATTACTATCAATGTCAAGTAAAATTTATGGTGAACGCTGTACCAGCGATTTCACTTGCGTGAAATAAATATTAATGACGAAATCACGGATCCATATTAAGATTGGTGATGCATGAATTTTATAAACAATACTTATATAGCTTAATTTGAAACTTTACGACATATTTAAATGTGAAATAGTTCCTATTTGTACAAAAGTAGGGAGACTGGGTACGGTTGAACATAAATTCGAAGCCGCGCTGTCTCTCGGAGGTTGTAGTTTTTGGACGCCATTATAATATTTTATTACCCAAAAGTACCTAATGTTTTACTTCTCACATTACTGATAATATTGTCTGTTCTTTATAAGTGAATGTATCTATTGAGTGTATCTATGTTTGCTATTATGATGCTTACAGAATAAGAGGGACAATATTATTTTTAATGTTTTTTTACTAATACCGTAACTTTAATGTATGTTTTTTTTTTTACCAAAAGTGGTGCACGATTGAAACATATTTTTTGAATACGGTTGAAACAGGAAATATACCCATTAAAGTTTGTTTTTTGTCAATGCCGGGACTTTGAGTTAGGATATGGGTTAGGACTTCCAGAGGGGATATTGACTTTTCGAGCGATAAGCGATTTCTGAGCGATTTCTTAGGTGTGTAGCCCGCCAACCCGCACTAGGCCAGCGTGGTGAACTATGGCCTAAGCCCTCTCAATGGTAGAGGAGACCCGTGCCCAGCCGTGGGACGTATATGGGCTGATGATAAGCGATAATGATGAATTTGCGAAAGTAAAAGCTGAATTTATTTGGGAAAACGGCGGAAAAGCATGATATGGAGATAGTTAGGCCATTACCAAAATTTCCCCCAAGAAAATGTAATTAGCGATATACCAAGGAGTCCTGGTGCCAACACTGATGTATGGAAGTGGATCTTGGGTATGGCAGAAGATGCATGAAACGAAAATAAATGCGGTTGAGATGAGAGCACTGAGAAGCATGTGTGGAGTGAAATTTGTTGATAGAGTGAGGAATAGTGTGATAAGGGAAAAATGTGGATTGAAAGTCGATGTAGTGACCAAAATTGAAAAGGGGATGCTTAAATGGTTTGGCCACATTGAAAGGATGAATGGTTGCAGGGTTACGAAAGAGATTTACTGTGCGAGAGTGAGTGGTCAAGTCGGTCGAGGACGGCCCAGATGCACCTACAAAGACCATATAGGTAACTTATTTAAAAAGGATAACGTAAAGAGTCCTCGGAACCGACGTGCATGCATGAAGAGGATAATGTCAGTGGAGGAAGCGAAAGAGGTATGTTTGGACCGTGGCATTTGGCGCTCTATAGTCTCTGCCTACCCTCATGGGAGACAGGCGTGAGTTTATGTATGTATGTATGTAAAATGTAATAAAGTTCGAAAAACTAGAAATCCAATTATTTATACTAATACACAAGATAAAGAGATAAGAAAAGATCGTGAAACAAAAGTAAAACGGCCAAAATAATTAAATGAAAAGGACAAAAAAATACCTATCTGAAATCGTCATCGAAACAATCAGCAGATTGGAATAATCACAATTTTTAGGAACAATATCCAGAGAAAAACGGATTTATATACTTCGTTTAAGCCGTAGGCTGTCCAAGAATGCACAGAAGGTGGCTTCATGAAAGTATCAGAAGTATTAAAATCTTGAAGACTAAATATTGTGATGTGATAGTTATATGTATAATGATGATAAGTAATAAATAAAGTTAAATAAAACAATTTTTATCCGGTGTTATATTTGTAAGTATTCTAAACGACCCCAATCACTGTTTTACCCGCCCATGGGGACGGTTGAAACAAATGTACATAAAGCATATTTTGTTAAATTTCATATATTCTTAAAACTAAAAACCCGAGGACTATAATAATAGAGCCATATCGTATCTAAAACTTCAAACTTACATTTGAGGTATCATAATCTTACTTAGTTTATAAAAAATAAATTATAGACGATGTAAGCTAAATTGTTTCAACTGTACCCAGTCTAGCCTAAAAGCTAACAAGTCGCCGTTCTATCTAGGAGGTATCTAAATTCAATACCCCACTAGAAGTCGAGCTACCGGTTCAATGAAACTTTTCCAGCCTGTCGGATTATTTAAGTAAAAAATAGATTTATCTTGGGGTGTTCTTGATGGGAAACACTTTGTATCCTCCATCTTGCACGTATGTATTAGCCTTTTTACATACAAAAGTGATTATAAACAGACACCAATATGAGTAGTACCTACTACTAGAGCAAACTATTTGTCGTATTTTTACATTTTAACCTCAAGTTAGTAGATGTTTTATTCTTCAGTTATAATATAATTATTATATATCTATTATGTGCCCGAAAATCGCCAATATGTTCTTCCCAAATGTGATGCGGGATGATAAATCCACGATTCTGGTATGGTTTACACATACATCGATAAAAACGTTTCATACTAATGCAAGAAAATTTTAAGAAATTTCGTAATAATTAGTATTAATTCTTTAAAAAATAATTACATTAATAACTTGCAGAGCATAATAGTTTCAGTTAATTAGAAGATTATTATATTAATTAACGAGTATCGTTATGAAATGCGTTCATTATTTTTAATAGTTTAAAATATTGTAACTTTATCATTTTAATGGCATGTTTTACTAACAAATAACAAAATTAATTAGAAAATGTTTAACTTTAAAAAAAGCCTGTATGACTAATAACTTGTCGCACCATACAAATGCTACGTGTACCATTTGAGACTATCTTAGCCTCGGCGGTTGCGGGTTTAAACCAGACACACAACTCTGGTTCTTAGTATATGTGTTTTGTTTTTATCACGGCACTTAATGGGTAAAAATGAAGCAAGGAAACCTAAACACCTTAAAATTCTAAGGAATGTCGTAGAAATATAGTCCCGCACACCTAGAGGTATCGATCCCGGGATCCCGAAGCCCGGGATCCCGGGATCCCGGTCATATTTCAGTCCCGAAATTTTCGGGATTAAATTTAATAAATCCCGGGATTTTCGGGATTGACATATTTATAATAAAAATCAATAAAAATGTGCTTTCTAAGATCATTAAACAAGAAATTACTCTTTCTGAGGCTAGTTTTACACGAGGCAATAATTTGGAGAAGACCTATAAAAATTTATAGACGATTCCTCCAACTTCCATCGAGTCTGAACGCGCTTTTTCTGCTTCTACATATGCCACAAATTAAGAAGTATGCTTTCGGATGAGACGTTGGATGCGTTGTTATTTCTAAGATTTTATTTTCGTGGGTTAAATAAGTAAGTTATAGTTCCTATATTTATATTTTATTTAAAATACATTGATCTCTGTTGCATGGTCTTTTTTATAGTACAATGGCGTTTCTTTGTTTAGATAAAAGGGCTTAGTTTGTTTATTTTATCAGAAGAAATTATAATTTTGTTTTATTTTTTAATATTTAAGTAAAGTTTTAAAATAAAAGATTTATTTTAAAATGCTTTACTTTCTTTTTGTTACCACTTTTTATTACTAATACAATCCCGGGACTACCCCGGGATCCCGGGATTAACTGTTGATAATCCCGAAATCCCGGGATTACAAAAATCGACCGGGATCGAATCCCCTACGCACACCGCACTAGATCAGCATGGTGAATACATAAATATAATCAAAAATATATACAAAAGTAAAAAACACTTTGGAAAAATGGCTAAAAACACAAAATTACAGCGAATCAGAAGAAATACTAAAAGGCTTTGTTTGACGAAAAATGCATACACTTACACACACAGACACATACACACACACACACACGAGGCGCGGGCGCGCCAACATACATACATGCATATACTTATATAAGAACACACACACAATAACATATATTTATTACGGATTACTACATATTACTTAGTCACGAAAAGATCTCAATATAGCTAAGCAATTTATTTTTTATTGGTTTCTGTTTATTTAAATTTTTTTAAGTGTTAATAAATATAGTTAGATATAGTTATTGATTTAATAAGTGTTTAAAAATTATTTCTAAGTAAGCTATAGCTTTTTTTTTTAGAATTGTTATCGTTCTGTTTAACTCCTAAGTCGAACCGATGGTCACCGCACCATATTGTATTGTAATGTTTTTTAAATAATTGTATTTGGTTTCTGCGATACAGGCCTAGAGTCTAGTGCAGAAACCGCCAGTATATGATTTATATGTAACAGCTTTTTTTATATTAAATAAATAAATAAAATAAAAATAAATAAATCACCAAAAGTTCATTACGCTGATTGTGTGGATTTCCAGTTTGATGGCATTGGAGCCTTTAATTCAATTTGGAGAGTGTACGCTAGTGTAATGCAATCGACGATTGCTATAATCTCTACCTAGTTTGTGGTACGCCAAGCCTATGTAAAGTTATTTTTCCGTAAAATAAAATTGATAACTAATAACACTACTTCAAACAAAAACGATACTTGTTGTTGGATGACTTTATTACTGTGACTAAATTACATTGAATACGTATCTATATTATGAGGTTCATGACGCAACTAATTCCATTTTCCTATACTTCTTTCTAAGCGTTGAAACGGGGTCCTTAAACAGTATTGGGTCAAGTCGTAGCACGGAACGCATGAGTGGCATATAGCCCCATGCCGTTGCAAACGTATTCAAACAAGATTGCCTTTGGACAAAATGTTCCGGGTCACTCCATGAAGACCTGAAAAAGACACCACATTAATTGCGATTCAATAATAACATATATTGGAGTAACGTAACAACACAATATAATATGTGATTCTACGTAAAAAATAACATACATTACATTGTCGTGTCTTTCTGGTCTCATATGTACGTATATTAGCGGATGACTGAAACATTGATGTATTGCAACATTAAATAGTGAAAATGCAGCTCCTACCATGTCGCATTAGTAAGATGATGTGAGTGTTAATGTACCTGTAAGCGTGGTGCGCGGGCTTGTACCGCCGGCGCTGCGCCAGCTTGATGGGCGGTCGGCGGGCGGCGTGCGCCACGACGCAGTTGAGCAGGATATCCTCGCAGTTGGCGGCGCGGCGCACGGCGTGGCGCAGCGCCGGCGCACTGGCCCCGTACAGCGCCAGCCACGCGCGGTGCACCAGCGCCGCGCCCGGCAGCACCAGCGAGTACGCGCCGCCCCACTTGCTGCTGTAGCCCCACGCCCCCTGACAAACATCATCATTATAAAAACCTCATGGCCTCGATGCTGAGGCGCACGTTCGAAAATCCCGGCGGTCGCGGGTTCAAACCCCAGGCACACACCAATAAATTATCATGAGCTTTAACAATTTATGTAAATCTAAATCTTAGTATAGGGACTAAAGATATATTTTTTTGGCTCGTTATTTGCCGTAATTTATAAATGATTAACTTTTTATTTAAGCCCAAAACTATATGAAGAACATGATTAGAGTAGCATAAGTTACTCGTATCTAGATTCTAGAGTTGACATGACATTCACCAATGTGGCCAAGTCGTTCACATTCCGTCGTGCTGGCTTATGGAATGAACATACACGAATTTTTTACTCTGCTATGAGCACTCTGTTACCGCATTAATTGTAAATATTTTCCCTCTCGGTTATCAAAGGTACCGTATTCAACGATAAAACAATGTAATGTCTCACACACAGTTGTTACTTGTTATACATAATGACTTTGTTTTTTTGATAGAGCGCCTCGTGTTCGCAGGGTACAAATATGTGTCGTGCGATTTTAGATCCCAGATTTTAGATAGAGTTTGATTTCCGGGTGGAGCAAAATGTTAATGTTTTTTTTTCTGTTAGAATTTTTCATTAGTAGCACGGGGGTTGGAAATCTGCATGAAAAACGCCAACATTCTGGCTCCCTAGTACGTCGAGGTTATGCATAACTAGCGATATGTGGATTCAGAAATCCCACGATACAAGACGAGAGCATAATTCTATGTTTCAGGCACATCTCTAGGCTCCGCGCTGCTACTGAGAATTTGCTAGTAGGCTTTGCCCGACTCATGACAATCGGAAGAATTAATGAAATAAATAAATGCTAATCATAACACAAGGCATTATATCACAAATCACTGCCATTATTATAAAGGGTGAGTGGGTGTACCTTAGCTTCGTCCCAGAAATGAGTTCTTGCTGGATATCCAACTATTCGCTCCGGGAAGTGACGCCAAACGAGGAAAGCAAAATCTAGTTCTTCAGCTAAAAGCGGTGCGTCGCCGTCTAATGAAAACACTGCTGCAGTTGGCACTGCCCAGAGCGGCTGCCATCGAGCTGATACGCCTTCGCTGCAAAATAAAAAAAAACAGCATAGATGCTAACTCGCAGGGGACATAATAAAATTGATAGAAATGTTTAATAGTATCTACTGAATAATATTAATTATTTTGAACAAAATATTTTAATAAGTTAGTTATTCCTTACCCTTAAAGTATGGAAATTTGTGGAAATTTAAATCAAGCTATGTTATTAGTGCTAGCATTAAAGAATGTCGCAAATCTTTGGGACAAGGTAAAATTACAAAGCTACCGAAATGTGAAAAATATTAATGCCAATGTTTATTTCCAAATTGCGTACCCTGGATAATGTGTAGTGGCGTCTATGACTACGACAGGAAGAGGCTCTCGACTGTCGCCGGCGACCCGAGACAGTGACTTCAACGACGGCGCTGCTCGCTCACTGTCCCACACCAATACTACCTGCCACGTCAAATCCACAGGTTTTTACCATATTACTCCATATTATGAATCCAAAAATTTCAATCTAAGATATTTAACTATTTTCAAATAGTAATACAATATTAAATTCTTGAGGTACTTTTACAAACCTTTTCACAAAACTCGCTACTGGCTATATTAGCCAACAATTTATGTAAGGCCGGAGACGTGGCCTGAGCATAAAGCAATGCCGTGAAAGAGTTACCAGGAGTAGGCGGAGGGGCTGCTAATGGGACGGAGGGCGCAGGAAGGGGCGCGAGGGGGGCGGAGGGCGCAAGCGGAGCGGGCAGCACTGGCGACGCTATGGGGTAGTGCGTGCGAGAGTCTCCGTATGTAGCTAGAGTTCCAAGGGCACCCGGAGATGCGTTCCAAATCAGAGCTTCACGCTGCCGTGATGATTTATGAGCAAGTATTCGTTCTGCTAGGATCTGAAAGGGTTGATAGATAAAATTAACACATATAAGATTTACTTTGAAATCTTGTGGTAAAAAACTCACCTCAATTGTCGTAAAAACTATTTTCTCGATTGATGAAAAATATTGCTCCCACAGAAACTGTGTCTGTTGCCTCAGTGCAAGTATACGCTCAGGCGGAACTGAGCGCACCAACTCCGGGACCTTAAACATTACAAAGTTATATAGCACTTATTTTAAAATGCTTATAAATCAAATACATATCATGCATTAACATTTCCTTAAAATATAAGAACATAAATTTACAAAAAAGTCGAATAACTTTCTGGTAGGTACAAATTTTTTGTCTAACAAAATCAAACTTATTATGTAACATAAATAGTGATAGTTCTAAGTAAAGGTAAATGTATATATAGAGGTTTGATTGACAGATCAAATGGTAACCATTATTTAATGGCAAATAGAAGTAATTTAAATAAGCAAATTGAATTTATTGAAACTATCCCAAAATGTATCACCAAATGATGGAACTATATCAATATCAGGACCAAGGTAGATTTTTACGAAAAAAAAAAGCAAATAAAATTATGTAGTGTATATTAATACAAGTATATATGTTATGGGCAATGTGATTAATCTGGCATTATTCATAGTGCCCGGGCAATATGAATAATGCCCAATAAAAGCGGGCAATGTGATTATAACCAATCAATTTATCACATTGCCCGGGCATTATGTATAATGCCCAGTGCTTATTGGGCGGAGTGATGTAAAGCATTTTTTATACTTTCAAATGAAATTAATTATCGGGTAGAGTAATAATAAAGACATGTTTTATAGTTTAGTATTTATTTTTAAAACTTAAATAATCAGAATTCGGTTTAACATGGATCAATTTACGAAGGGCTACATTTAGAAACTGTAGTCTATAGTAATGCAGTTTGGAACTATTTCGCACTCGCTTTCACTCACATGTAGGTAGATATTGCGAGTAAGCTGCAGCGAGTAATTAGAATATAATACTTCTCGGCGTGAGTAAGTTAAATTATAAATCTAACATTAAATGGAACTAAATGGAAATCACATCTCCGATTATTTAACTTAAAATTTACTCTAAAGTTAAAAGAGTCTTAGTAATCAGTTTCAAAGGTAATAATAAATAATAGGTAATATCAAAAATAACGTTGAAAACAAAAAAAAATGAACTATCTATGAGTAACTTAGTACTTTTAACTCAGTAATCAAATCGGTCTCAATATCTGAATTAAAAAAAAATACTCACTAGCTTTCAGCAGATACTTCAAACTTAACAATCAAATAAAACTTAAAAAATAAAATTTAGACCACACACGGATTGATCTGTGATCATGAAACTTAAAATCAATTCTCAAGTTTAAAGTACAAAAAGGTTTTACGCTTAAGTTAAAAAGCTTCAAATTATATAAAAATTAAAATAATTTAAGTCATCAGCGTCGTTTAAATAATCAAAAATAAGTTTGTAAAAAAAATAAGTTGATCTATTTATTAGAACAACTGCTGCTGTGATGATATTTTGAGCACCACATAAAAATTTACATTTTAATCACAGCCCGATCATCATGTAGCCATATTCATAATGCCGGACAATGTGATAAATAGGTGACTTTAAATTGTAATTAATCACATTGCCCATTCTTATTAGGCATTATTTATATTGCCCGGGCATTATGAATACTGCTTGCATTAATCACTTTGCCCATAACATATACATTTATCTGATAATATTGAAGTAACCTGTAATAATAATCTCTCATCTGCCCATATGACTGCCCTTCTCCAATCAATTCGTTCATCAAAGGGCAATCGCCAACCATTGCTTAATAGAACAGGAATACAACCAGCTGCTAGAGCTTCTAGGAATCGATATGAACCTAGGCGACGTCCTCGCGCAACTAGGCAAAATGTTGAATTGGCCAGAAGTTGCTCATAATCAAATCTATAAATAATAAAATTGTTTTTGACTCCATGATATTTTAAAATGTATGTCACTACTATATCACTACAACTTTCTCCAATTGCATATAAAATAACATATTTACATATTTAATTCATATATAATCAATACAAATATGTATAAGCTTCTGCCTCATTGATCCCTAATCAAAATTAAATGGCATGCCACTAAGCAAGTGCATAAAATCTGGATATGTTCTTGGAAAATAGCATTAGAATAGCTAAAGCTGAAAAAAACAAATCAGTAATTATAACTTTTCAAGGACACAGCAGTAACTCATTCATTTCAACTATGGGATTATGCAAATTATTTCCTGACTTTGTATCTAGGTATTATCATCATCATCATCACACTATAGTACCCATATACATCTTACTGTGGGGCATGGGGCTACTGTATTACTGAGAGTATTTAGGCATCAGTCCACCACACTGGCCTAATAACAGTTGTCATACTAAATATTTAAGGATTTTTTAATAATCTTTAGGTCTTGTTTTTTTCTCTTTTCTCGAGGGGAAATCTGTTTATGGCTCTACTTCCAGCCAGACCGGGGGAGGGGGGGGGCGGGGGGCGGGAAGCGTATGTCGGGTTCACCGGTCTTCCAGTCCAGCGCGCGGCGGCGTCATATCCGCGCAGATGTTAGTGCCGGGCTGGGTCCCTAACGAAATCCCTAAACCGCCATACCGACCAAAAACCCCTTTGGCCATCTCTGCGCCAAGTTGGGCGACCATGGTACGTGAGCGAGTGGCACCTACCGTTAACCACAGCCGCCCGGTGCGCTTTAGTTTCGCCCCCACTCGCTTGGTTTGGGCGCCCGATTGTGGATGGGCGCCCGCGACGCACACAGGCCACAATGCCGCTGCCCTTCTCAGGGTCGCTTTCAGTGAAAGCGTTTTGCCCCACCCAGCACGCCCAGCGACCCCAAGGTTTGAGTCGCCTTTTACGACAGGCAGGGGATACCATGGTGAGATTCTAACGCCCCCTTGCCACAGGGCAGAATCTTTAGGTCTGCAGGTTCCCTGCACAATGTGTTCCTTCACAGTTAAAGTAAGTGATGATTCATTGATTTATGATGTATCTAGGTATACATGAAATGAATGACCTATTATTTACTTAATATTAAACTATTTACAGAATATATAACTTGCATATTTTATAGTCCGTAGTTAAATTATTGTTAAATTAACTTACTTGTCATATTCTCTATTATCTTCATCACATCTTTCATCTCTTAAATCTTTCCAAGACTTCCCATGTCGGCATGTTGTAACTAATATTAGATTGCTGCCATCATGCAAATGCCACAATGAGTTTCTAGTTTCACTTCCAATGCCGTGGACATATCTTTTACCTTTAAATGCAAGCAAATGCCGCTTGGGTGCAGGAAACGGGTTTCCAGTGGCAGCAGGAGGTACCCCTCCACGTTCTGGATGCTCCTTATGAAAAAGAGGTAATGATATATCAAATCCCTCTCTAAATATAGTCTCTGAGGCACTGGCTCGTGCAAGAATTGCTTCTCCAGGATCAAATCCCAATGCATTTTCATCATAATCAGGCCAAGTGCCTGCATATAAATTAAATATGAGATGATTACGTCCATTTTTCCAATATGGCAAACGAGACAATCGTGCTGCTACATCTGGAACATGCTCAGGCGACAGTGGATCAGCGTCAAGTGTGTCTATAGCAGGTATAAACAAACAGGCTTCATTCGGATCTCTTGTGACAAGACGAGATTCCCTTATAACTGATAATACTTTACGATACGACGCACTAACAGGACCATCACTAGGATAAACGTAAATCTTAGGTTCGTTTCCGCACTTTGAAAAGTCGAAACATGTCTCCATACGACAAGGCACGGCTGTCGTAGTCGGTTGCCGCTTTAATTTCGAAGGCATTTCCGTCAGTTCTTCAATTGTAGCGAAGGAAGGCAAATCATCCCCATCTTTTTGGACTAATTCAGATTTTAAATGATAACTCCCATAATAACAATACAACAAAAATGCACAAGATATAAAAAGAAGAACGTAGCGTTTCTTTGCTTGCATTTTAAAAAACTGTTTTATTTAAATTTTGTTTCAATAAATATTACTCCATAATAACAAATAGAATTGAATCAAAATTTCAAGTTGAATAAACAATAGTTCTTATATCTACGACATATTACTAGGTAACTGATTAAATATATTCAGAAATATGTTAACAATTCAGTAACGTTATTACGGTCACAATAATTATTTTAATATAACTTGGCATAACAAGAAAAACTACACTAAGTGCAAATAAATACGAATTATTCAATATAAATTGTACTGTTGTCTTCTGTCACTTCTAAACGACAATCAACCGACAGCTGCGGCTATCTGATCTCACTTTATTGCAGAGCTTTGACAGAACCAGAATGTTGACAGATAAATATTGACATTCTAAACTTCTCGCCTGGACTCTTGGTAATATGGTAATTCTTCGAAAATTAGGGAATTTTCCTTTTTATATAACGCGTTCTTAAAAATATTTTTCTAAAATATCATTTTTCTAGTTCAGGTATATTTTACAATATTGCATATTGAAAACACCGATTTCCACCGAATAGTTAATGGTAGGTAGTTTACCATTTCAACCGGTTTTAAAACCAGACTCATGCAAGCAGAATTGATAAGCAGTTTAATTTGTATACAATTTTATTCCTTTATTTATCACAGTAGTTAACAAAAGTTACAATCACCATTGATGAATAAAATATTGTGCATATGATAATAAGTTTATAAATCAACTATCAAGTCTCATGTATAATGCAAGCATCTAATTAAATATCGTTATAACGTAATTATTTATAGCCCTAATACCTATAAGTATCAAAATTTAAACACAATTAAAAAACATGATTGGGTACATCCCAGATTAATTACTTTTGATTTTTGTATGTTGATTTATTTCGAAGTTATGTGTGTATTCACATTGAATTATCACTTGTTTTAACGGTGAAGGAAAACATCGTGATAAAACCTGCACACCTAAGAGTTCTTAGGAATTTCTTAGGTGTGTAGTCCGCCAACCTGCACTAGGCCACTGTGGTGGACTCTGGCCTAAACCCTCTCAATGGTGGAGGAGACCCGTGCTCAGCAGTGGGCGTATATGGATTGATGAAGATGTTGATTTATTCTTTTATTTTTTTCTTTTGTGACATTTTGCTGTTTATGTTTGAATTGATGATTGTTTTCATATGTTCTTCGGTGAAAAACATTGCAAAACTGTGTACCGAAGAACTACCTATCATACCACGCTCAGGCATAAGTTGGAATTGATATTGATAGCATTGTCGACTATAAATGAAAAAAAAATGGTCTGCTTGCAATGTTTTGGGATTTCCCGTAATGGAGCCAAAACTGTAAAAGAACTTAAATGCGTGACGATATCTTTTATTATTATATAATGATTTTTTAAATGTCTTTTAAAACTTAAAACAGATAATGAATGGAAGGTTGCTCAAATTTAATTGTTTTTTTATTTATTTATTTATCTATACTAATATTATAAAGAGGTAAGGTTTGTGAGTTTGAATGTTTGTGACGTTGTAGAAAGTAAACTCGGGATCTACTGAACCGATTTTGAAAATTCTTTCACCAATAGCAAGCTACGTTCTTTGTGAGTGTCATAGGCTATATATTAGTACAAAGAATGATAAGACTTTTTTGTTGTAGCAGGATTTGTGGAGTAAGTCGGGGAAAAAACGGGCGAACGAAACCGTTTTTTGCAAACGCTGCCTAACCCATGGGAGATATATAGTTGAGTCTTAGAGAAAAGTAGTAGAGCTTGATAATGTCTACAAAAAAGTCAGCGGTAGCATATGTATAACTTTTAGGGTTGGTTCACTATAACCTCTTTTATGCTAACTATAGCTTACTTAGAAATATTTCTAAACACTTAGTAAATCAATAACTATATCTAACTTTATTTATGAACAAGGTCAAGGTTATACAGGAGAAACCTGTAACATATAAGAGGGTTATGGCTCATGATGTTTATGCACAGATCACCAATTTGCCATCATTTTGGAATGGTTTGCTTGAGGACATACCGGTAAACATGGGATTAGTGAGAGAAATTAAGATGGATGAAGTTAAGAATGCTGTGAATGGAAAGGCGGTTGGACCAGATGGAATACCAGTAGAAGTAAGGAAGGTCTTACAAGTAGTTGGGCGGAAGTGGCTGACTTTGTTCTTCAATAAGTTGTTGCAGGACGGCACGATACTCGATGAGTGGTGCGCCAGCTATTTGATGCCTATTTTTAAAAATAAGGGGGACGCGCAAGATTGCAACAATTATCGGGGGATAAAGTTAATGTCACACACTATGAAAGTATGGAAAAGAATAATTGAGCGACGCCTGCGAGAGGAGTGTGAGGTTTCACGGAACCAGTTCGGCTTTATGCCTGGCCGTAGGACAGCGGATGCCATTTTTGAAATTCGCCAGTTGTGTGAAAAAATACAGAAGAGCACACAAAAACTTGCATATGGCATTCATTGACCTTGAAAAGGCTTATGATCGGGTTCCGCGTGAAATTGCATGGTGGGCCCTTAAGAAGAAATGTGTGCCTAAGAAGTACACGCAGTTCATTCGGGCCATGTACCGCAGATGCAGTTCACAAGTCCGAACTGCGGCTGGTCTTACGGCCAGTTTCGATGTCGCTGTTGGTGTGCATGAAGGGTCGGCTCTTAGCCCTTACCTCTTCCTGTTGATTATGGATGCCGCTACGGCAGGTATACAGGAAGAGGCACCCTGGTGCATGCTATTTGCTGACGACATCGTACTGGTGTCAGAAAGTGGCCACGAGGTGCAGAACAGACTGAAGGTGTGGCGGCATAGACTTGAAAATGTTGGCCTTAAAGTCAGCAAAACCAAAACACAATAGGGGAAACTGGGGACACTTGATCCTTATGGGAGACTAGGTATACTAAATTACCAAAGCAACCAAGTGCAATTAAAAGGTTTACACCTGCCAGATTTGACACTTTTTTCAGGTAGCGAACGATGTATGATTTGTGTTGCTGAAACTTCTTTTTAGTAAGTTTTAATTTAAAAATTTCAGTCATTTAGAAAACACTTTTACGATGTTGTACGGCTTTAATATAATATTTATCCATGTTTCTAGCCTTTTGTAACAGAGAAAAGTTTTAATCTTAAAATACTTTTATATATTAAACGTTATGTAACCTAAGTGCTGCTGGGTACACATGGTCCTTGGCATTATGGGACACTTAATCCTCAATTTTATTATGGGATCAAGTGCCTCGAATTTACAAAACAAGAGAAGGTGCACGAAATAGAGTCCAATCGATAAAGAAATATTTGGCGTTGGCTGTACGTTGCGTTGTTAGTTGTAGCGGTACGGTAAAAGAGTACCGAATAGCGGTTATAAAAAGATAGGCCAGTGATTAAAATAATACTAGAAAATTATTGCACATAAATTTGATTATAGCAATCTTGAACATATTTTTAATATTTATTCCTAGTTATGGTATCATATCGACCCGAAATTCAGGAGATATTTCCAAGGATCAAGTGTTCCATAGGGGGAGGATCAAGTCGTACATACATAGGATACACTAGATACATTTCCCTATTCGTACTTATAGTGGAATTATAACTAAATTAACTGGACCGTGGCATTTGGCGCTCTATATTCCTGCCTACCCTAACGGGAGACAGGCGTGAGTTTATGTATGTATGTATAACTAAATTATTACACTGAGATCTTTGGGTATCACACATAGTGTAACCAAATAAATTTCACGTGTTTCAGTACCAACAAATTTAAAATCCGATAAATATTAAGAAAATGAGAGTTGAAAAACAAAAGGGGGGATCAAGTGTCCCCAGTTTCCCCTATATGTTTTGCAACTACAGCGGTCTTTCAAGTTCTGTGTCCGTCACACTGGATGGAATACCGGTACCAGTCTGTTCCGAATTTCGCTACCTCGGGTTACTTTTGCAAAGCGACGGAGATATAGACCGGGACGTACGGCAGAGAATCAACTCAGGATGGATGAAATGACGACAGGTCTCATCCACAACATGTGACTCCAGAATGCCCCTCAAATTGAAGGGCAGAATATACAAGTGCATTATAAGATCTGTCGTAGGTACTGTAAGTATCAGAGTTTCGGGAAATTAAGAAGACGGATGAAAGACGACTGCATGCAGCAGAAATGCGTATGTTGCGATGGATGTGTGGTATAACACGGAGTGACAGAGTGAGGAATGAATACGTTCGGGAAGTCTGAAAGTAGCTCCTATGATAGAAAAGATGAAAGGAAACCGTCAGTCGTAGTATCGGCACATTATGAGAAGGGATGAATCATATGTAGGAAAAAAGCCGAGGAAGGCCAAACAAGAGATGGATGGAGTGCATGACTGAAGATATGAAAAAGAAAGGGATGAATGAAGACATGACGGCTGACAGGGATGTGTAGAAGGGGAAAACATACTGCGCCGACCCCAAGGAATAAATTGGGACCAGGGCAGGGGAATGATGAGGTCACCAATTTGCTACAAATAAATTGAGTGTGTAAGTGTATGCATTTATCGTCAAGCAAAGCATTTGAGTATTTCTTCTGATTCGCTGTAATTTTGTGTTTTTAGACATTTTTCCAAAATGTTTTTTACTTTTGTAGGACACAGCAGCTTTATGTTAAATTTTCGACATATTTTGTTGTAAACAAAAGTGTGCATTAGATTGGTAAACGTCTAGCGAAGTTCGAGTTTATAGTTTGAATTGGGATTTTATAAATGCGTTGTGAAATCAGTGTTGAGTAGTGATCCGAGGTAAAGGTGCGTTTATGAATGAGTATGGTCGGTATGGTATGGAGTATTTGAGGTGTATAATTGGCGTACAGTTTAAACACTAGCGTCTTTATATAGGTCTGTTGTATGATATCTGAAAGGTTTGTGTAACATCACTTTTATTACGGCACGCTGAGCTCTTTCCAGTTCAAGAAGGGTAGATGCCCCACACCAGGCCGATATACAGTAGGATAGATTTGATTGGCATATAGCTTTGTAAACTAGAAGGAGAGTCGGTACTCGGTTTCGAAGCAGAATTTCGCAGAGATTTCATTAAGTAAATAAAGTTTCTAATTTTGGCAAAGTGGATACATGTTTTTTGAAAGAGAAATTTTCATCTCATATAATACCTAGATATTTAATGCAGTTGGCGTGTTCGATGGAGTTCCAGTCACATGGAGATGGGGCCACGTGTGTGTCGTTAGTAAAGTTAGAACAAGAGTGAAGAGTAAGTTTGTGAGTAAATAGTGGCCTTGAAGCTCGTGTTTTATGTAATGTACCTACTTAATTGGTTTTTCTAATGTGAAGTGTTAATAAGCTTTCACTTAAGTGACTCAGCTTCAGCTGTGTTAAAAACTTTTTTTCATGAAGTATCTTGGAAAAGTTCGAAGGATTTTCATTTCAAATTTAGGATTAAGTACATATCGCCAATGATCAAGTAAAACAGACATGTGCTGCATAGTTATGTACGAATTGGTCATCACTAAGGCTCGACCGAGATCTCGGTCTCGGCATTCTCGGCTACAAATCCTACCGAGAAATTTGTCTCGGTTCTCGGCTGTTTTTAGCCGAGATTCTCGGTCATAACCGAGACTGTAACTTTTTTCGAATCGGCATTAAAATTTTACCGCGCGTGGCCACGCGTAAATATAGTACAAGCTCGGTAATCAAAGAAATGCTAATATTTTTGAGTATTGGTTTTTGTCACCTTATAAGTTGCTTAGTGTTTAAGCCTGCAACAAATATTTTTATAACTACGCCGCCTACTAGTTAAGCCTACTAGTTAGTTTAGGAGAGCTGGTCAATTTTATGTCGAGGGACATGTAGTAGTACCCGAGTAGAAATCAAATAAGGCTCAACCAGATCATGTATCGGGTCCTGATCAGGATAGAATGTGGCATGCCCGATCAGGACCAGATCGGGACCAGATCAGGATAGCCTTATGTTAAATGTTTTCAAGTATTGTACGGCAAGCCCGATCAGGACCAAATCAGTATAGCCTTATGTTAAATGTTTTCAAGTATTGTACGGCAAGCCCGATCAGGACGAGATCGGGACCAGATCAGGATAGCCTTATGTTAAATGTTATCAAATATTGTAAGGCATATTGGATCAGGACCAGATCAGGATAGTCTTATGTTAAATGTTTTCAAGTATTGTACGGCAAGCCCGATCAGGACCAGATCGGGACCAGATCAGGATAGCCTTACAGTAGCGTATTAAAAAAATTAACAGTATTAAAAAAAATCACGCTTTGTCTATTCTCGGTCTCGGCCGAGACTTTATTTTATTCTCGATCTCGGTCTCGGCCGAGAACAAAAAATCCATCTCGGTCGAGCCTTAGTCATCACTAATTGAGATTATACTGATTGTGAGAAACGTCATCTGTATTACTCGACATTAATAAAATAAAAAAACACCATGTATGGTCTGGTAAATAGGATTTTTTCAATATATATTACCGATTGATACCGCTTCGTTCGGTAAAAACTATAAAATTCTTAATAAAATACTTATATACAATCTTTTCGTTAAGGTGTCTCGACCCATTCATGTCTATAACAAAATTCTGCCAAATCGGTTGTGGGATTTGAGTTCTAATACAATCAATAAAATTTTATACTCCCTTAGGTGGTGTTTCCGTGAGAATTCCGGAACAAGTTTTGATATTAGTGAGGCCTTCTGTATGAATTATCAATAGTATCACAAGGTTTATTATACCAAACATTATGAAATAAATTACAATCAGAATGGCAATTTTACCCTTCGAAGTCGGGAGAATCCACTTGTAGACTTATACATGAATGCTTTAAATGGACCAACCAATCTCTACTCAACAGCCTCGCGCATTGAAGTGTCCAAGTGCGTTAAAAATAAGAGCATGAGACTATCAGAAACATCATATTGATTCTATTACCGTAGCTCATGTTTTAATGACATTTGAGTATCGATTCTTAATACTGACTGGCTCGTGGCTTCGCGGTAGGCCAGCATGCTAGCAGCATGGAGTCTGGAAATGTGCCCGAAGAACGGCAATAGGCCCCTATTACGCAGGACCGATATAAACCCTGGCGAAATGTGGAAGTCATTGGGGGAGGCCTATTTCCAGCAGTGGACGAATATTGGCTGTTGATGATGAAATGTGGGTGCAGAAATGCATCTCTGCCTCCTCTTCAGGGAATATAGGCTCTTAGGTTATGTATTATATGTGATTCTAAATATTTTTTTTAATCTTCCATTAAACAGGACTATCATTATCATTAGTCTATTGGACTGCTACTGTAAATATTGTTCCTTCTTTAGTAGGTATAATATCCATGTTGCCTACATAATCATTTTCAAGAATTGCAAAAACAATATACTAATACATTATATATATTTTCATATATGTTGTTTTAAAGGTTCCATTATAATTTTTATTCATGGTCTGCAGACAAAGGTAAAAAAGAAACACTTCTATAAAGTATTAGTTTCTTTTTATTGTTTTACTTCTTAGCCTTAGTTTCCTTGACGGCAGTAGGGGCCTTAGTGACATCATCAGGGTTTTCAGCAGCATCCTTCAACCTCTTAGCCCGTATTCCAACAAGCTTAGCAATTGATCGTGCCTAAAACAATATGACATGTTATTATAATGTGATAAATATTGATTATAGAAATCTATAACTTACAGCCATGAATTTCTTACTGAACAAGAATCAACTCAGCCAAATATTTATATATTAACTAACATTCCTATAAATATTAATGTAATTCTGTCATTCTGTATCACTTTCATTCCCAGCTAAACCTCCAAACTTGTTTAAATGATTTCAGGCTAGGAAATTGATAGCTTTTTTTACAAAATTGCATTAGAGCAGAACAGACACAGCTTACAGAATTACAATAGATTTTTATAGTTAATATTTATATAATATTATACAGAGGAAGTTATTTTTTTAATATTAAATATTTTGAAAGTATAAATACAGAATTCTAAATTCCACACCCTGGTGTATCAGATCCACACAGCCAGTTATATATTTATTTTTATCAATATAATTCTATAGTTTAATTCATATAGCCAAATACAACCCACTGCTAGGCACAGGCCTCCTCTACCACTGAGAGGCGTTAGACCTTAGTCCACCATGCTGGCTTAGTAGACTACACACCTAAAAAATTCCTAAGAACTTTTAGATGTGCAGGTATGAGACCACCAAAATTCTTAACTGTGTGCCTAAACCTCGAGGCCATTGCTGCTTGTTTTATTCATTATTATCATATGTTTACATTGTCATTGTGTTTTAAAATATTGTCTACTGTATAAAATATATAAATGTGTTTTTAGCAATAAAATCTTTATATTAGAAAATCATTTCTTCTAAATTTATTTAAGCACTCACCCCTCTGAGGTATTGGTAAGCCTTGAAGTTCTTTTCCTCCTCAGTGATAGGTCTGGCAACTGATTTTGGTGCCGGTTGTTGTACTGGCATCAAAGGTCCCTTCAGTTGAGTAGCAACCTTGCGTTCTTCTTCATTGGCTTCACCCTTGAGGACCTAAAATAATAAATAAATTACTAATTAATACATTTTTTCATTACATACTTATCTAAAAACCAATTCAAGAAGACTAAACATTGGAGAAAAATATGTTCTCCCACACTTTCTCCTGCTAATATAAGTTGATACACACAAGAATGAGTGATTTGCCTTGTTATTTTAATATCCTGGAGTTCTCATAGGTTTCCCTATAATCTATAAGTAATAATTTGGAAACTGTTTATTATAAAGTAACTATGTATAAGATCTTCACAAAATGACCTTCCATTTGACATGTCACATGATACAGTTTTCAACAAAAAAAACAACACTACTTTCCCTACAAAAATTCCATTACATTTTTTTTCTATTTATGTCATAACCCTGCATTTGGGTCATAGAAATTGACAAGTATACATAGTATTGATGGTAACCGCTTACCATCAGGCGGGCCGTCTGCTCATCTGCCTGCTAAGGCAATTAAAAAAAAAGTATACCAAATTTTAAAGTGTCCAGTCAAGCAGATTTGGAGATAATTGGTTGTAAGCAATTGACAGTCAGATACATAATTAATGATCCTATAAAGGTTCCATTTTCATATTTAAACATACAGCACCCTAATAATGAAAAACTCAATGGATGAAAATAATTGGATTGCAAAATATTTACATACCTTCTTCCCCTTAGGGAACAAGATGAGACGAGCTCTGTATTCTTTAAGTCTCTGGACATTAATTTGTAATGACTCCACTGACTTGTTGCGTCTGCGAGGGTCAACAGCAATGCCAACAGTTCTTGCAAAAGCAGGATTTAAACCAGCAGCCTGAAATAGGTAATAATTATTTTTTTATTAGTAATCCCACAAAGCTGGAAAAACAATCAAACAGATCATAGCCATATTTGTAAAATGCAAACAGTTTTTTTGTACTTGAAAGTTAATTTACATATTGAGCACACATACAAAATAAAGTATGAACATTTTTGTATTGTTTCTAAAATTTTCAGCTTATAATGTTGATAGAAGCTAATATCAAAATTAAAATGTTTTTTTAAACAAAACTACTAATACTATCTGCTTTCAAGAAATTTTTATTATCTTATTTAACTGCTATGAATAAAAATGTCTAAATTGTCATTCATAAGATACCAAATACTTTTTTATATTATATAAACTTTTTTATTCCAGCACCATTATTAGACCGCCTGTTGTAGCTATATATTTTTTTTATTCATTATTGTCAAAGTTGTATGTTTCAATTAGTTATTAAGGTAATGTCACATGTTAAATTAAATTAAGTATCTATATTGTGTACAATAAAGTATATTAAATAAATAAAAATAAGATTATCTTAACCCTTGCAAAGTAATCAGGTAGTAAATATCAATACAGTAATACACACATTAGAGGTGTGTCCAAAGTACTGTACTCGTTACTTTGTACCGTCACTTTATGAGAGGACCTGTAACCGTTACTTAAATCTTGAAGTACTGATCACAAGTACTCATGTCGTTCCTTAATACCTATGTAGTATTCAATTCAATAATACAGACGGTGACTTTGTACTGCGAGTACTGTAATTATATCATAAAAATCATCTTGTCATTTATAAGTATCTTATTAATAAACATTTATTGTTTAACAAGTAATTGCATCATTTTGTGTATGCCCTCACAATCTTCACATCAAGTATTCCTAGCTGATTACTATTCCTAGTTCCTAATAGTATGATTAAGTTTTAAACTCATTAGTATTCATTATACTTTGAGTACTTGTCTCTGGTAGTCATAATACCACTCTAAGGTTACAATTCCATTCCAAAATCAAAAATACACATGAGTACTTTGGAGCCAGTATTTGTAATCAGTACTTCAGAGTACCTGTAATCACTATAACGAATACAACGAAGTACTCATTTAGCACACCTCTAACACACATGTTGTAGCAGCAGTGCCTTAAAACATTGTTTTATTAAATCTTTAATTATTTTTAAAGTTGTGCCACAGAATACAGAGGACTCTATAAGTGTATTATTGCCAACAAAGTGAAACTAAAAAAAGTTGTTTAAAAAAAAGCTTACACTTATATAGTATTACTGAATATGAAGCGAACATTCTAAAGTAGGATCCGTCAATTCTTTAAACAACGTTTTAGGTTTGTAAGCATAAAGCTTGATAAACATTGAGTTTAGGTTACGAATGTGTAAAAATACTGATTACGGTGTTTAATAAATTAAAATATTGTAAAAGAGAGGACATACCCTAATTTCACGAAGAGTAAATCCTCGTCCAGCACGAACTTTCGTGTGGTAGCGAACAGTTGGGCAACGTACAACCGGCCTTAGAGGACCAGCTACGGGCCGGGGTGCAATTGCCTTAGCTTTCTTAATTCTGTTCTGCTTTCTACGGTGGCGACGAGCAGGTTGGTTGAACCATGTTTTGACAAATCTTTGCCAATCCTTATGGAAATGGCCATTTGGTATCATATTATTTCCCTTGCCCATTGTGAAAAACTTATTTCACCTAGAAATAAAAAACACAAAATAATATACACCATATACGTGAAATATAAGAACGCACTATTGGAAAACATTTTCATTCAATATAATTAAATGATTAACGAGAAAAATGTAGATTTATCAAAACACTGACCACTGTACAGAGAAACGACACCTGAAAAGAACTGTTTAAGTGTTGTCAATATCGAAACAACATAAGTGACGTTTACGTCAAGTACTATAAGAATCGACTACAATTTTTTTTAATCGATTGCAATATATTAACAGTATTATTATTCAAAAACTTACGCAATGTAACTTTGCGCCGTAAAAAAATCGTAATAACATTATGGAACAGATATAAAATAATAATAACAATAATAATAACTCTTTATTTAATCACCACATACAGAACAATTACATAAAATAACTTAAACTTAGTGGGATAAATTGGCGGCTTTATCGCTAAAAGCGATAAAATATTTAAGTTCCCGGGAACTTGAAGCAAGATTTTTATACTTAAGTTGGTAAAGTATGTTAAAACTCTAATTAAATATTCCAAGGTGTCCATCTGAGGGCAATAATTTTTTATTTATTGTAATTTACAAATATTTTACTGCTCATTAGCCGTCAGTGTCGTTCCTATGCATTACCATCACTGAAAATTTTAGGTTATTTTTATAAAAGTTTTTATTATAATAACATTAAGGGCCCCATACACCTACAATAATATTGAACAATCTTTTTATTGTTCAATAATATTGAACACCCCCTTTGATTCCAGACGTTCAATTATTTCTGTCAATAAAATTGATAAACCACTCTGATCAATATTTTCGTGCGAGCAACATGTCTGACGACGAAGTTTTGGCGGCAGCCACGTTGGTGATTTTGTTGAAAAGAAAAAAAAAGAAATATATTGCGCAATATTAACCCTACACAGCGCAATAAAAAAATATTGATCAATAAAAATTAAGCTCCATCAATCTTTTGCTCAATCACGGCGCAATGCTTCAATATTATCCCTACACGTTCAATAATATTGTACAATCAGAATATTGATCAATATTATTGATGGTGTATGGGTCCGGTAATACCTATTGCTAATCAACGCATACTTCGGTTTATGTACAGGTTATCTATGGGCAATGTAAAATATGTTAATATCTGTTATTTTTTTTTATTCTTAAAAACCAATTAAACAGAAAAACATTATTCATATACTTAATTAATGATAATTTACAGAAAAACCCGCAATAAAAAGAACGCGCTTGCGGAATTATTAAATTGTATTAATCACACCTCTATGAAAAACCATAAAGTTTAAACTAAATGAGCTGGTATCATTAGAACCGCATTACTCGCCATTTTGGTTTTATTCAAACGTCACCTTTTCCTTTGGTGAGCAAGGTGTGTTCACGTGAGGTTGTGTGTTCCCTCGGGTAGGTCACACAATCCTCAGAATTTCGTGAAAATATTCTTGTAAAATAAAAAAAAAAAACATAAAATAATTAAAAACCCAAAAAAATAGCAAAATAATAAAAAATAAACGGGAATCACTTGATTTTAAGTTAGTGTACGTAAGCGTGCAACGTGGTCTGAGGAATGCGACAGTCATTATAAAGAGAAAGTGAAGTTTATCTTTACTTACATTTAGTTAATGTCCACGTAAAACGATATAAGTGAGCATTTCAAAATGAATCCTGGACCACCCAATTACCCGATGGCTTCGCTGTATGTCGGAGATTTACACTCCGATATTACTGAAGCCATGTTGTTTGAGAAATTTTCAACTGCTGGTCCAGTTCTCTCTATACGCGTTTGCCGCGACATGATTACTCGTAGATCCCTTGGCTACGCTTATGTAAATTTCCAGCAGCCTGCCGACGGTGAGTTTGATATCTTATATTCTAATACCATACGACTTGTAGTAATAAGTATGAAAGTGCAAAATTACCATATGGTTTCTCATTTTGTTACTTGTTAAAATTCGTCATATATAGTTTAAAATAAATATGATGTAAAAAATAAAATAAGGATGCTAGAGTATCATTGTTACTTTCAAGTTTCCACTGTAATGACAAATTGTGTCAATGACAAACTTGTTGCGGTATTAGTGAGTAGTGTTTCGTTATAATTGTAGTTCATTGACTTCATTGGAGTGTTTCTAAATTTGGTTTTAAAATATTCTACTTATGAATGTATATTATAGCAAAAAAACTGCTGCCTGGCTTGTAACATGATGTGAACCAATACATGTTGATAAGATAAATATACATATGCTAAGTTTTACATCATACAAAAATTATTTAATCACATGTTCCACATATTTGTTTGAAATGTATTATTTTTTGTTTATTTAGATTTTAATTATTTTATTAAAATTTACTTAGGATACTTCATTAGAATTATTGACAAGAAAGTGTATGCAATTTATTAAATTCATAACTTTTTTATTTGCAGCTGAAAGAGCTTTGGATTCCATGAATTTTGATATCATTAAAGGCAGGCCAATTAGAATCATGTGGTCCCAAAGAGATCCATCCCTACGCAAATCTGGAGTTGGTAATGTCTTCATTAAAAATCTTGACAAAACTATTGATAACAAGGCCATGTATGATACATTCTCAGCTTTTGGAAATATCTTGAGTTGTAAAGTAGCTCAAGATGAAACTGGTGCCTCTAAAGGATATGGTTTTGTACATTTTGAAACTGAAGAAGCAGCTAATAAATCCATTGAAAAAGTTAATGGTATGTTGTTAAATGGAAAAAAAGTGTACGTAGGTAGATTCATTCCTCGTAAGGAACGTGAAAAGGAACTTGGCGAGAAAGCCAAACTGTTCACCAATGTCTATGTGAAGAATTTTGGAGAAGATTTTTCGGATGAAATGCTAAAAGAGATGTTCGAGAAATATGGCCGTATTACAAGTCATAAAGTAATGTACAAGGATGATGGAACATCTAGAGGTTTTGGATTTGTGGCATTTGAGGATCCAGATGCAGCTGAGAGGGCCTGCATTGAGCTGAACGGCAAAGAACTTGTTGAAGGAAAACCATTGTATGTGGGACGAGCTCAAAAGAAAGCTGAGCGCCAAAAAGAATTAAAACGTAAATTTGAGCAATTAAAATCTGAACGCTTGACTCGCTATCAGGGCGTTAATTTGTATGTTAAAAACTTGGATGACACTATTGATGATGAGCGTTTGAGAAAAGAATTTGCTCCCTTTGGTACTATTACATCTGCAAAGGTATGTTCAATAATAAGATTGTTCAAAAAATGTTTATTAGTTCTAACCACTCTTAACCTAAGAGCCAGTAAGATGTGTGGGGGCTTAATTATTTTCATTTCTCATATTCAAAAGAACCAACATTCTTTTTTTTATTAAAGTAGGGGTATAATAAATAATACAAGAGTCTGAAGTATGTTGAAATCTGGTTATCATCAGTTATTGCATGATTATAAGTGAGCTCTTGCACCATATCCATTTGTTAGTACTAGGCACAACCTTAATCCAATCATAGTTATAGCCATACTATTAACATATTTTTAATTTTTGTTTCTTTCCCCCAGGTTATGTTGGAAGATGGACGCAGCAAAGGATTTGGTTTTGTCTGTTTTTCATCACCTGAAGAAGCTACAAAGGCAGTAACAGAAATGAATGGACGCATTGTTGGCACAAAACCTCTGTATGTAGCATTGGCTCAACGTAAAGAAGATCGTAAAGCTCATTTAACATCCCAGTACATGCAGCGTATGGCTAGTGTACGTATGCAACAAATGGGCCAAATCTTCCAACCTGGTGGTGCAGGAGGATATTTCGTGCCAACTATTCCACCTGCACAACGTTTCTATGGTCCTGCACAAATGACTCAAATAAGACCATCACCTCGCTGGACTGCACAGCCTCCAGTTAGGCCTAGCACTCAGACTGCTGCATCTGCATATGCCAATATGCAACCACCTTATCGTCCAGCCCCAAGAGCTCCTGCACAGGCTACTCTACGAACTTCCTTGGGAGCTAGACCTATTACAGGCCAACAGGGAGTGGCTACAGCAGCAGCATCCATCCGTGCACCTCTTGTTACTCAAAGTAGCCGCCCAGCAGGTTATAAATACACTGCAAATATGCGCAATCCTCCTGCACCACAACCTGCAGTCCACATTCAAGGTCAAGAGCCTCTGACTGCAACTATGTTAGCAGCTGCTCCTTTGCAAGAACAAAAGCAGATGCTGGGTGAAAGACTTTTCCCACTTATTCAAAGAATGCATCCTGATCTGGCAGGTAAAATTACAGGAATGCTCTTAGAAATTGATAACTCAGAACTTCTTCATATGTTAGAACATGGAGAATCTCTGAAAGCTAAAGTTGATGAGGCTGTTGCTGTATTGCAAGCTCATCAAGCTAAACAACAGGCAACAAAGAAGGAGTGAACAATAACTGCCTGTAATATGGGCAATTACAATTAACATTGCCCTTTATTGCTGCAAGGAACTTCTATGTTAATTTTATTTGCTTTGAACTCCTTAAATATGGTTTAATAATCCCGAACATAAAAAAAAAATGACAAATAAAAATTGAAAAATGGTAAAATGCGGATTGTACCCGAGAACGCGTAATTTACCAATGGTTTTTGAGTGCATTTCCGCAAACAAAAACAACGTAACTATCAACATTTCTACATTTTGAGGAAGTTACACTATTCAGGACTTTTTACATTGACTAAGAAGTTTGATTTAAGTTTTTTCATGTCATAATTATTTTTTTCTTTCGTATTCATTATTTCATGTCTCGGATATGGAGTTGGCTTTTGTTCTTTCATTTTTCTTTCTTTCTATATCGGTGATATTGATACCTTGGATTGTAAACTTGGTCTCTAATGGAACTGATTAAATATGTACTTTTATGATTTGTTATATATATATATTCTGTGGAGTATTCACAATATACGACTGTGTTTCATTTTTATATTGCCCTTAAAACCGATAAATAATAGAACGTTGGTGTGAGATAGAGCAAGTCCAATCATCAAGAAGTGTTCGTTTTTTTAAATCTGATTATATAACTAGAAATGGTTATCGTTTTTGAAGTAATACATACTGGTCGAAATTTGACCCTAACAAGAATATTTGATACACATATCGACGACATGGCTGATACCTACATGATAGGACATACTCTAATATTATTGAAGTATGAAACTGCCTCGACTGTTCCCGGTAGAACTCATTGGGGAAGGGCTATGTCCAGCAGTGCAAAATTTGCTGATGATGAAAATTATTTTTAAGGAAGTGATATTAAATGTAAAAGATTCCATTAATTAGAAAATGGTTTTTCTTAATTCAATATTAATAACTTGCAAAGATCAGTATTTTCTTATTAAAATGTACTTTTACTTACTTTTCATATTCGAATAAGTTGAAAAGATCGTACTATTCATATCAGATTAAAAATCATATAAAGTGGTATGAAAAAAAAATAATCAATCCAAAGCCACACGCTTCTCTTTTAAGGTAAGCATTAAGGAAACTAAATATCATTTTTGAGAAAATTTAATTCTTTCGAACCATACATGCATCTGGCTGCAATATTACCATTGGCAATCTAATGCTTTTCCCATGCGCTTTTAGGTGTTTAACGGTTTAAAGATGTTTTTGCTCAGTACCATAAACTACATTATTATGTTATCTCACTCGCAACTTGTAAGTAATAAAAAGATGCCGATATTTATGAGTAGGGACACTTGGGGTACAATGGTACGAAAAAAATATTTTTAATTTTAGAAAAATCTGTGTTTATTTTTTATAGAATTTTTACTTACAAACATAAACAATATATTTATCTTCAATTTTCTGAACCTCTTCCTGTGTTTCATTGTGCCCCAGGTCTGGGGTACAATGAAACAGTGCATGGGGCACATTATAACACGACCTATATTCATACCAAATAGTTAAATTCGGTCAAGGTCATTTAAAAATACTTTATTCACTGTATAGATAGGTGTCAAACGAATTTCTTCCACATCTGCTGCAGCTTTTTCCTTTTGGACGTATCGATGCAGCAGCACCCAAGCTCATACTACCTTCTATGAGTTCCCCAGCTTCTCGCATGTTAGCTTCGCCGTAGAGGCCCCTTACACTTTTTCTGACGCGGTGTCTCACCATTCTGGACTTGTGTAAAATCAGCCAAAAAATGAAGATAAGTTAGTAGGGTTCAATGGAACACTATTCCACTGTGCCCCGTTCCATAGTGCCCCATAGCGTGTACAAAATTTCAAGCAAGTCTTCGAACAAGTTGGGTTTTGTTTTGAACTTAACACATAGCGGTCTTGAATAAACAAAATGATTAAGATTTATAAAAAAAATATATCACTTACCTATTGTTTAAACTTTTTGACTAAAAACGAAAGTACATTGAAACGAAATCTCAACTTTTGAACCTTAAAACCAATATTATTCCATTCACAGCTCCATTGTTGATGCACCGCAATATTCCACTACGTCCTCGTATGGCGCAAGACGCGCTGCGATTAGTCGAAGCGGTAGCTCACGAATTAGTTTAAAATTCGATTTTTTATCGACATTGTTCCATAGTGCCCCGTGTTCCACTGTTCCCCAACTGTCCCTATACCGAATTTATATGATCGATTAATGTAACTTTAAAAAAAGATCACCTTTCTGCTTCGCGTGGAATGCCCCGTAGGTTAAAATTGATAATTAAAAATACAATAGGCTAAGTAAGTAACATCTTTATAATAATCCTAAACATTCTTGTGGTCCATATAGGGTAGGTGACCCGGTTTTGGCCATTTTAAGAATTTTGTAGACTTTGAGGCTATATCATTTTACAGTTTTTGTTATCACGGACATATTTCTTGTAAAAAGTGATTAAATATATAATAATCTAGCCTAAGGATACATTTTTTTTCATAATGATTCAATGGAAAAATAATCCTGTAGAAAAGAAAAAGAAATGGGAATTTGTGCCATTTTTGGCCAGATTTACCCCATTTCTGGTCACAGTCATGAGCCAGTTCTGGCCATCAAAATTCATCAAAAATAAAAAGCAGTTAATTCAAAGTAATAAAAAGTTTATTCGAAAATCGCATATTTTACGACCAACAGTCTTTATTTATAGAAAAATAGCTGACATAATATTGACGACAATTATGAAATATAATATCTCAGCTTGTAAATTAAATTCTTTCTCCTTCTTCTTCTTCTTCATCAACCCATATAC
Organism: Cephonodes hylas; assembly: GCA_030295005.1. Taxonomy (NCBI): domain Eukaryota; kingdom Metazoa; phylum Arthropoda; class Insecta; order Lepidoptera; family Sphingidae; genus Cephonodes; species Cephonodes hylas. The sequence continues at coordinate 8,336,959 of AP025362.1, read as the reverse complement.
GCCCACTGCTGAGCACGGGTCTTCTCTACCATTGAGAGGGTTAGGACTAGGGTTTGCAATCCCGCACCATTTTTTTTCCCGCGGGAAATTTGCGGGAAACTTGCCTTTCCCGCGGGATCCCGCGGGAATTCCCGCAAAAATTCAAAAATGTAAAAATATGCATATAGTAATTCTATATTACCTGTACATTAGTTATACTATATTTAAAAAATAATAATAGAGACATTCATAAATGTATCTAATAGAAAAATTACTTTTTCATAGTTCTTATGAGATAAGGTAGGAGGATTGCAATCCCGTATTTCCCGTTCCTACATTCCTAAATAGTAAATAGTAACCTAAACAGCAATTAAACCCTCGAGGTATAGGCGCGGTCGAGAATCTGGACGATTGCAGGTCCAAACCCCAAGCACACACGACTGACTTTTCCAAGTTACCTATGTGTGTATTCACAATTTAACGGTAAAAGAAAACATCGTGCGGAAATCTGCACAAAATCAAACTAAAACTAAACCAAAGTATTTCGGAAACCATAGTGGTGGTTAAGACCTACATTCTCGATGGTAAAGGCGACCTGTGCCTTAGCGTGGAATGTTTATGGGCTGATGATGATGAAGAACCTTACCTAAATAATTGTTACTACCATTCAGTTATTTATATACTAAGCCTATCGCCGTCTTTTTTTGTTGTCTGGGAAAAACTACTACTAACAAGCAGGTTATGTCGGATTTTTACGAACTAAAAACCTCATGGTTCTCGGTTACCGCGTGCAAAGGACACCGGGATCTCAAGAAAGACACATATCGGTAATCCTTCTTGCGGTTTGCTTATATGGTCTTCACATATACATTTCTAAAAAACCATTCTCTTAAGTCTTAACTTGCTCGAAACCGATTAGAGGTTACAGCGCTAATTTGTCGGCCTCTTCGTCTTCTAGCGAGATCGGCTTTTTCACGATCCCTCTCTGCAGCCTCTTTCTTTGCCATGACAACCTCGCAAAACCTATCGCCGTCTACTGCTGAACATAGGCCTTTAAAAAAAAGCGTCAACCATACTGGTCTTGAGGGACTCTTATCCATCCGTTACCCGGTTAATTGTTACCTATTGTTGAGTTACAATATAGTTACTTTATCGATAATTTACTGCATCGATTTCTGCTAATTACATTGTGCAATCAATAAACGAATATACAAGAAGACAAAACTTTTAGTAGTCTCTTGTAAAGTGTCACTTTAATTGGATACTCTTACTTTTTTTCTAACAGAATAAACAAACCGCCGCACATTTCAATCTTTTATTTCGTTCGATCGATTGATCGATACTGTCCGATGCGCCCGCACTGTTGGGATGGAGCTAATAGGCCGTCAGTGATAGCTGAATTACCTTGCCGAGTCATAAAATTTCCGCGCGGAATTCCCGCACAATTGCGGGAATTCCGCAGGACTTAAAAATATGCGGGATCCCGCGGAAATGCGGGAATGCGGAATGCGGGATTGCAAACCCTAGTTAGGACATAGTCCACGACGATGGCCTATTGCGGGTTGGCGGACTACACACCTAAGAAATTCCTAAGAACTCTTAGGTGTGCAGGTTTTATCACGATGTTTTCCTTCACCGTTAAAGCAAGTGATAATTAAATGTGAATACACACATAACTTCGTAAAGCCAGAGGTGTGTGTCTGGGGTTCGAACCCGCAACCGTCGAGATTCTCGACCGCGCGCGCAAACCTCGAGGCCATCACTACTTGAATTAATTCTGAATTTCTGCTTGAATTAATGCTTGAATTTCGATGGAGGCATTATAATCGTAACTCTGAAATGATTACTTATATCAAAAAAGCTAAGTAATTAAGGCCAAAAGTGAGGTTCTACGTGCACCACTCTTGGCCAGTCATGTGGCCAAAGATGGGAAAATTCATTAATTTTGGCTCCATTAGTGGCCACTCTCATAAACTCACTTAATAAACAAATAGCGATAAAATATCATTTGTACCACTTAGACAGTGTATTCTTTATGAAGGATTAACATAAACATTTAAAAAATAAGAAGGGTTTAAAAAATAATGATTGACTACTCACCCGCTCGCCTTAGCATTTTTGCTAAGACTTATAACAATTGACGCTCGTCAAAAAATAATGACTTGTTGGATTGAAGTGAAGTTTGACACATCAAAGCTGTAAACGCTATCAGTTTTGCCAATATTAGATATTTTTATTCCCGTAAACCTTGGAGTAATATATTTGTCTTTGCCTTAGTTATAACGATTTGAAGTTCTAAATGGCCACAAGGGGGTCGGTGGCCACAACCGGGTCACTTACCCTACCTACAATTTAATAAAGTTATTTTTTTTACTAGGGGCAACTGCATACTGAGTCATCCAAAGTGAAATGGGTAGGATTTATGAGTATAACAGATATAGTTTCACATATCCTTATTGCGTAAAGTATGGGGGAGGGAGGAGAAAGGCAATACGTCTCCTGGGCTTAACACGCTCACCACAATAACGTCTAGCTCACTATACAACGCTCAGACTTGAGGCGACTCTCTTGACTTTTCTAAAGAAGGGCTTGGTTCCTCTTGGAATATAATAGAGGATCTCAAGAAGAACCTATTATGAAATCGTAGTATTTCATTCCATTTTCAAGACAGTAGGTGTTAGGTTGTTCGTATGTACTTAGTAATAGGGGAAACTGGGGACACTTGATCCCCCCTTTTGTTTTTCAATCGTCATTTTCTTAATATTGATTGCATTTTAAATCAGTTGGTACTGAAGCACGTGAAATTTATCTAGCTATACTATGTGTGATACCCAACGATCTCAGTGTAATAATTTAGTTATAATTCCACTATAAGTACGAATAGGGAAATGTATCTAGTGTATTGTTATACCCTTGTTAAAACAGGCGTGAATATAAAATAAAAACGCTGCGTTTCCTATCGCATTGACGTCAATGCAATAGGAAACCAATCCAATACTCAATCATTATAAATATTAGTGCTTTGCTATTTTCAAGCAGTTTTTGATCGGACTTTCGTCGGGTGTAGGCCATTTGTAATATATATTAAATAAATATCAATTCTTTAATAAAAAGTCTTTTTAAAAAAGTCTTCTTCGACCCACCCCGTAACATTGGTGTCAGAAGTGGGATACCAGTGCCAAGAAACATCGAAGAATCGCGCTGGTATAAAGGGTCGCAAATCAATCACCGTGGACCTACACCGTAAAGAAACCAAAAACTCCGGGGCTTCATAAACCAACGCCTCGACAAACTTGTCGCCGTATCGCCGTGTCGCTGAGTCACCGTGTCTCCGTGTTGCTCTATCTCCGTGCCTCCGTCTCGTCGTGTCTCCGTGTTGCTCTATCTCCGTGCCTCCGTCTCGTCGTGTCTCCGTGTTGCTCTATCTCCGTGCCTCCGTCTCGTCGTGTCTCCGTGTTGCTCTATCTCCGTGCCTCCGTCTCGTCGTATCTCCGTGTTGCCCTATCTCCGTGTCTCCGCGTAGCCACGTGTCACTGAACTGCTGTGCCACGTGTCTCCGAAAACTTGCTGCGTTTCTGGCTGCTGAAGCGTCCCTGTTTCCTGTGCCACTGAAGCGTTGCTGTGATCCGTGCTGCTGAAGCGTAGCCGTAGTTCCTGTGTCACCGCTGCAGCCGCTGTCCTTGCTGTCGTGCCGCTCCACCGCCACTGCTGTACGAGTTTCCCGATGTCTGCCGCTGTGGCCGTGCTCCTGCTGATTCTGTAAGTAGAACATCTTATCTCTGTTATCGCTAATCCTCCGACCTTACTATCCTTTTTAAATATTTTGTAGTTATACTTACCTTAATTATCCTTATCCATATAATCTTATTTATTTAAAACTATTATATTCTTTCCCAACATAGTCCAAATTAAATTATTATTTAATTTCCTCCATAATTTTATATATTTTTCTATTTAATTTCTCTTTTTCCCAGTTAAAATGACTGAATCAAAGAAAAACGTAGCTTCAGCCGAAATCATAATGAGTGAACAATTTTCTTTAAATGTTTTATGCAAGTTTATTAATTCATATAATGGTGATCGCGAAACCCTCACAGCCTTCTTATCTAACTGTCAAGACGCCTTAGATTCAGCATCACCTAGTCAAAAAACATTACTTTTTAAATTTATTAAAACCAAATTAGAGGGTAAAGCCCAAATCGCATGTTCTAACAGAGTCTTCGACGACTTTGAATCATTAAAGAGTTTCTTAAGGCAAAATTTTGGGCAACGGAAACACTATAACCATTTATTCCTAGATCTCCAGGCCTGCAAGCAACAACCGAGTGAGAGTGTAACACAATTTTCGCTTAGGGTTGAGAAATGTCTAACTGAACTACAGACAGAAATTTATAATTCTGATACGTTAAAAAAAGATTTATCAGGTCGGTTAGCTATGACGGAAGACTTAGCGTTGCACACTTTCATGTTAGGATTACATTCGCAGATTAGTAATTTGGTGCGTTGTCGAAATCCAAAGTCCCTTAACGACGCCGTAAACGTTGCAATTGAGGAAGAAAAAATACAAAATTTCGTTTCAAGGAGTGCGTTAAAATCGGAGTCTATAAATAATAATAAACCGAATAACTCCCGATTTTCTCCAGTTAGACAGTCATTTAGTCCTAATGCCTCTCGATTTCCGCAAAATAGGCAATCACATCCCCAAAATTCGCGCGATCAGATTTATTGTAAATACTGTAAAAATCCGGGCCATGATATTTCACAATGCCGCAAACGCAAATTTAACAACGAAAGGCGTAAACAATTGCATGCGCAAGTAGCTCATCATATTTCTGAAGCGCCGCCGCTACCATTGGCGTCATTGCCGACATACGATGACATGGCACACGCCAACGTCAATGATGTATCGGATTTAAACTAGCTCCTCGGATTACGAACTCGTGCCGGCGCATTCCGAGAAATAATGGCACAAATCATTTTGTTTCCAAGCGCGTTTCAAATATCAATATGTCACAATCAAAGACGATGTTAACTTCTAAATCTATAATACCTAAAAATCGTAACATCGACCTATCGCGTAAATCTCTTACACCTCAACACATTCCTCCGGGAACCGCTGTCTCGTTGAGTCCTAAATCTCTTACACCTCAACACATTCCTTCGGGAACCACTGTTTCGTTGAGTCCTAAATCCTTTACACCTCAACACATTCCTTCGGGAGCCGCTGTCTCGTTGAGTCCTAAATCTCTTACACCTCAACACATTCCTTCGGGAACCACTGCTTCGTTGAGTCCTAAATCCTTTACACCTCAACACATTCCTTCGGGAACCGCTGTCTCGTTGAGTCCTAAATCTCTTACACCTCAACACATTCCTACGGGAACCACTGTTTCGTTGAGTCCTAAATCTTCTACACCTCAACACATTCCTTCGGGAACCGCTGTTTCGTTGAGTCCTAAATCTCCTACACCTCAACACATTCCTACGGGAACCGCTGTTTCGTTGAGTCCTAAATCTTCTACACCTCAACACACTCCTTCGGGAGCCACTGTTTCGTTGAATCAAAAACCAAATTACCGAGCTCGACATGTTTCGCCGCGAGTCCATACATCATCTAAATCTAAGATTATAAGTACGTCAGACGTTTCTACTCCTTTATATGAGGTAAACACACTACAGAATAAAATATCTTTACCTCATATATTCTTAAACACTAAGTACTCTCAGATCCCTCTTTGTTTTCTTATTGATACCGGATCAAGCGTTAGTATAGCGAAACTCTCTAACTTTAAAGTAAGACCTTTAATGGCAAACGAAAAAATACACCTTAAAGGTCTTAATGCGGAAAATTCTTATTGTGAAACGCTAGGGTCATTTGAAATGGAATTTCAATGTTCTTCAAATAAAAGTAGTGCAAACTTTATTCCATTTGTTTTTAAATTTCACGCTATCAACGAAAATATACAATTAGAATATGATGGCATTTTGGGCAACGACTTTCTAAGAAAATTTCATGCCGACATCAAATATTCCGAAAATTGCCTCAAAATACAAAATCATTATTTGCCCATCTATTTTTCTCAACCTAGTTACATTATTCCTTCGCGTTCGGAGGCAGTTATCGAATGTCCCATTTTAAACTCACCATCAGAACTTATGAACGTTACCGAAGGCCTAGTTCTTGACCACAGCATATCGGACGGTGTTTACATAGCCAATTGTATAGTTACAGTCAAGCCAAACCATAGAGTCAATATATCAGTACTTAATACTACCGAGTCTGACGTAGTTATAAAAGATTATCGCGTTCATTTAATTCCTTTCGATGTCCAATCATCCGTACAACTCAATAAAAACATTACGGAACACGTTTACAACATTCATAGTTCTCACTTAGACCGATCTCAAAAAGTACTAGATCTTATCAGAACATCTCATCTTAATAATGAAGAGACCAAAACACTACTCGAGTGTTGTTCTTGTTACACCGACATATTTTATTTGGAAGGTGAACCACTATCTTGTACGAATGCCATAGAGCATTCAATCGATACCAAAGATGCTGCGCCTATTCATGTAAAATCTTATCGTTTTCCTGAGTGTCACAAAAGTGAAGTTGAGAGCCAAATAAAAAAAATGTTAGATCAAAATATAATTCGCCCTTCTATATCGCCATGGAGCGCTCCCGTGTGGGTTGTTCCCAAAAAACAAGACGCCTCCGGTAAACAAAAGTGGCGAATTGTAATAGATTACAGAAAGCTCAATGATACTACAGTAACCGAAATTTACCCAATTCCTTTAATAACAGATATCTTAGATCAGTTAGGACACTCTAAATATTTCACTACTCTTGATCTCGTGAGCGGATTTCATCAGATCAAAATTAAGGCCGAGGATGCTCCTAAAACGGGTTTCACAGTTGTCACTAATGGTAGCGCATCAGGACATTACGAATTTACTCGAATGCCATTCGGGCTCAAAAATGCACCTTCAACCTTTCAAAAATTAATGAACACGGTGTTGTCGGGATTACAGGGACTTCATTGTTACGTGTATTTAGATGACTGTATCATTTATTCCCACGATCTTCAGTCACACATGCAAAAGCTCAAGTTAGTATTCGACAGGCTTCGTCAATTTAACCTCAAATTACAACCGGATAAGTGCGAATTCTTACGTCGCGAAGTTAGTTATTTAGGTCATATAATTACCGATAACGGTGTATCGCCTAACCCAGAAAAAGTCAAAGCTGTCGTACATTTTCCAATCCCTAAGTCTCCTAAAGACATAAAATCATTTCTCGGTCTAGTCGGATATTATCGTCGATTCATTGAAAATTTCTCCAAAATCACAAAACCTTTAACTTCACTTCTAAAAAAGGACGCCGTATTCCAATGGTCACAGGATCAACAACAAGCTTTTTGTACTCTAAAAAATAAATTAACCTCAGCTCCACTTCTCCAATACCCCGATTTTAGTCGCCAATTTTTATTAACAACTGACGCGTCGAATTACGCATTAGGTGCCATTCTATCGCAAGGTGACATAGGTAAGGACAAGCCGATCGCGTATGCGTCGCGAACTCTGAACAAAGCTGAAGGGAATTACTCAACGATAGAAAAAGAACTTCTCGCTATCTTATTCGGTGTAAAGACCTTTAGGCCCTATCTTTATGGTCGTAAATTCAAAATTATAACCGACCATAAACCTCTCGTATGGTTATTTAGTGTCAAAGATCCCGGGTCAAGACTTATCAGATGGCGCCTTAAATTGGAAGAATACGATTATGAGATAGTGTATAAACAAGGCAAATTAAACGCAAACGCGGACGCGTTGTCTCGCTTTCCGGTAAACACCTTAGAAAACGACTTAAATATAAATGTCCCTAATTCATTGGCATGTGATCCAACACCAGCCGTTGGTAATAACGATGACTCACACAACATGCCGTCGATATCGGAAACATACGAACAATTCCTCCAAATAAATAAGCAAGCAGGAATATCATACGACACTGTTATCGAAGAACATAATGAATCTCTACTCAAAGCAAAATGTAAGCTTATTGCCTACCCAACATCGGTCGATCTTGATGAATCCGTGCCATACTGCTTAGATATCATAAACGCGTCTACAAGTAAACCCGATATCCGCGATATTGAACGAGAATTATATACATTCTATTCGACAGATAATGATAAACATCTTTTTACACATTTATTTGTACGTCTTAATCATTTTGACGAAATGACTTACAAAGATATATTTAATTTACTCCGTGATTACCGAGAAATGATAAAATACTGGTACCCGGAGGAAAACGAATTCGCTATATCAGATTTCTCAGATCCATTTAGTAAGCTAACGTTTAATAAAATTTACAATATCATATCGTTTTTGTTTCATAATTCTAGTATCAAGGTGCATATATATCACAATTCAATTAAATACCCGACACCGGACGAAGTTAAGCAGATTCTTAAGGATAACCACGATTCTCCTTCTGCTGGTCATCCCGGTAGTACACGTATGCTCGAGAGAATAAAACCCCAATTCTGGTGGAAAGGTATGCGGCAAGATATTGAAGAATATGTTAAAAATTGTCGCTCTTGCCAAATCAATAAGCCACTTAGGCATACCAATCGCGCGCCTATGATTATAACATCCACCGCGACTAGACCTAACGAAAAATTATTTTTAGATCTCGTCGGTCCCCTTCCGGAAACTCACGAAAATAACTTCAAATTCATTTTAACGTTACAAGACGACTTAACAAAATTTTCCCAAGCATATCCCATGCGATCATGTTCCGCTGAGGAGACGGCAAAACTTTTAGTTAATTACATCTCTCACATGGGAATACCTAAAATGCTTATAACAGATCAGGGTACAAATTTTTGTTCAGACGTCTTCAAACAATTAGCCAAATTATTCGGTATTAAACACATCTTTGCTTCCCCGTATCATCCGCAAACATGTGGGGCTTTAGAAAGGAGTCACGCTACGTTAAAAGAATACTTGAGGTCGTACGTAGGTGAAAATCAACACACTTGGGATTTATATATCCCCAGTGCGATGATCGCTTACAATTCCAACGTTCATAGCACTACAGGGTTTTCACCCCTAGAGTTATTATTTGGATATAAGCCATATATACCTAGCAGTATCGATAACATTGATCACAATACATACACAGATTACATTCGTGCATTAAATCACCGACTTTATTACAGTCGCCAGAAGGCCCTTCAAAATATTCAAACGTCGAAAGAAAAATCTAAAACCCGCTTCGACACACACGCAAAGCCCATCACATATAATGCAAATGATATGGTATACGTGAGGTGTCACCACAAACAAAACAAATCATTAATGCCAGTGTGGAAAGGCCCATTTAAAATCATTAAAATAAACGGAAATCATACCGTCACTTTATTGATAGGAAGAAAATATGTTCGTCATCATTATGACGAAATTAAACTCGCCGCCGCTCATATACCACAACAATAAAACATCATTACATCATAGTCGTTCATTCTGTTCCAGATCAGCTCATGCATCCGCGTCACCCGAATACGTCTCGACAATAGTAGGAAGTCCGGGTCTATATTTCGACAAACTTCTCGATGTCAAATTTACTAACGATGACTGGAACATAATAACTTATATTGACATCAGTCACGTTAAGCCCACTATCAATAAAATTGAATTTTTATTTGAAAAAATAGAATCACTTTGTAAATCATTCACATCACAAAAATTTATGCAGGAGTGTTCTAACTCACTATCGGCGTTACAAAATCAACACAATAACAATGTGAAAAAATTCTCGTCCATTTCGTATTTGCTAACTGACGAAAAACCTAGCGCTCGTTTTAAAAGAGGTCTTATGGATTTTGGAGGCACTATTCTCAAAACATTTTTCGGTACTTTAGATCATGATGACGCAACGCAATTTTCTAAAGCGATTGATGACGTCCAAACGGACGAACAGAAAATAGTTCATTTAATGAAAGATAACATCCATGTTATAAAATCTACCATATCTTCCTTTAACAATTCTATCAGCAAAGTAAATAGAAACGAAAAATACTTATTGAATAACATGGAAACGATCCATAGTAATTTAGAAAAACTTTATTATTCCATTGATAGTACGCAAATTACGGCTGAGCTTAACTCCTTATTAAATGCATTAGAAGCGATTATTGTCACGCTCTCATTCGATATTGACGATATGAACAATGCCATTTTATTCGCGAAACTAAATATTTTACATCCAACGGTTCTTAGTCCCCATCAACTATATCATGAACTAGACAAAAACAGGAATAACCTTCCAAGACAATACGAACTTCCTGTTTCCTTGACTTTACAGAATGTTCACGAATTAATAGACTTATCTAAATTAATATGTTACTATCACCAGAATAAAGTCATAATTGTAGTGAAATTACCTTTAGTATTACCCCAAACTTATAACTTGTTCAATGTCATTCCTCTTCCTGTCCCATACGACATTACTAAACCTAATACCTTCGTCCTAATTTCTCCTACCAGCTCCTACATAGCGATAACAGCTGATCATATGTTCTATTCACTGATAAGCGACATAGACAAATGCCAACTAATCGGTGAAAAATGTTATATGTGTTCGTTGACAAGTATATATTCCACTATAGCCAATCCTATCTGTGAAACTACTTTGTTAAGTGAAATAGTCAGAAAACTTCCAAGTAATTGTGAGACTAAACTATTACATGGTTCAATTGATGTCTTCCACAAAATTTCTGGTAACCGATGGATTTTTGTACAATCAGAACCAGGTAGATGCCATATTACTTGCAACGATAATATGGATAAAATTGAAAAAACTCTATTTGGAACTGGCATTTTAAAATTGAGAAAACATTGTAATGCGTTCTTTAAAACTTTGCAGTTTTCGCCTAAAGTTGAAATTCTAGCAGGAAACTCAACTAATATTATATCAAATTTTAATGTCTTAATGGACGATTGTTGTGAAAAATCCAGAGTAAATAAAACATTTTCCAAATTACCCTTTAAACAATTGCATAACATCGACAATTTAAACTCGCTAATTCATGCGAGTGTTCATCTCGACCATTTTGAAAACGAGTTGAACAGATTAGAAAATCCATCTCATTTCGATAAATATGGCATTCATTACATGTCAATAACCTATTTATTTGGGATAGTATTTTCTATTTTTATTCTCTATAAAGCCAAAAACTTCATTTGCAGACCCGATATTAAAGGCAAATCAGGATGCATCCAAATATTTAACCAATGCCACAATACCAAATGCGTTAAAAAGCCGTCCACACAAATGATAGTAATTAAGGACGATACCAAGACGTCAGAGTCGTCTTCAGAGGAAATCGATGTTACCATACATCGATCTCCTATGAAAAGAAATATCATGTATGATAACAAATGTCATACCTACTAAAGTCAAATCTCTTTTATTCAAATAGACTTTTACAAGCTCTTTTGAATCGTCATTATGCTATTTTTTTAACTAGTGCCGCTCCAAAACGTGCCATCGCTTTGGAGAAGAAACGGCAAGAAACATAACACATAAACTTTTTCCTTACTTAATTTACGTTTACTACATATAATTTAATTTTCTATTTCTATAAAGTAGTCACGTAACTTTCTATTTCTTAAATGTATGATTTCAATTACTTTTATTATTCATTTTTATGTTACACCTAGGAAACGTATTTTTATCGATATTTAAAAAAAAAAAATGTTAAATTCTTAAATTTTAATTATTTTTATTCTAGTTCTTAATTTCGAATAAATAATGTATTTTATTTTATTTGTAAACCGATGACAGTCCGAATAGCTTCCATTAAATCAATTTCCAATTAATATTATCTTCACGTCTAGTTATCTCTTAATCTCTCATCACTATAATGAGTGATGATCGATCTTAACGGGGGGGTTGTTATACCCTTGTTAAAACAGGCGTGAATATAAAATAAAAACGCTGCGTTTCCTATCGCATTGACGTCAATGCAATAGGAAACCAATCCAATACTCAATCATTATAAATATTAGTGCTTTGCTATTTTCAAGCAGTTTTTGATCGGACTTTCGTCGGGTGTAGGCCATTTGTAATATATATTAAATAAATATCAATTCTTTAATAAAAAGTCTTTTTAAAAAAGTCTTCTTCGACCCACCCCGTAACAGTATCCTATGTACCTATGTACGACTTGATCCTCCCCCTATGGAACACTTGATCCTTGGGATTATCTCCTGAATTTGGGGTCGATATGATACCATAACTAGGAATAAATATTAAAAATATGTTCAAGATTGCTATATTCAAAAATATTTATTTGCTCGCTAATAACTTTTTAGTATTATTTAAATCACTGACATATCTTTTTAGTTTAAATACCGCTAATAGGTACTCTTTTACCGTACCCCTACAACTTTTACGAACAATAACATCATTCACAGCCAACGCCAATATTTTTTTATCAATTGGTGCTCCATTTTGTGCACCTTCTCTTGTTTTGTAAATTTGAGGCACTTGATCCCATAATAAAATTGAGGATCAAGTGTCCCATAATAACAAGAACCATGTGTACCCAACAGCACTTTAGTTACAAAACATTTAATATATAAAAGTATTTTAGGATTAACACTTTTCTCTGTTACAAAAGGCTAGATGCATGGATAAAGATTGTATTAAAGCTGTACAACATCTTTTCTAAAAAAAAAAAAAATTTACGAAAAAAAAGTTTCAGCAACACAAATCATAGGTACATCGTCCGCTACCTGCAAAAAGTTTCAAATCTGGCAGGTGTATCATTATTGAAAAGTTAGCGGGTAGGTACTATTAACTATCAGTTTAGCCACTATAAACCTCTTAATTGCACTTCGTTGCTTTGTAAATTCAGTTCACCTAGTCTCCCGTAAGGATCTTGTGTCCCCAGTTTCCTCTATTATTGTATGATGACTTTGAAGGTTTTTGATAATATTTATTGCAAATGTCTTGCTTATCAAAAGTAAGAGAATTTGTGTATCTATTCGATCTAATATATGCATATACTCTTACAGGATGTATTCAGACAGTAATCAGAAACGAAGGGGGGAACGACAGGACGAACCCCCTGGCATCAAACAAAATCCCGACCAAAAACATGCGTTTTCTATACGAACTACGTACATTTAATACCGATGGTTGTATGAAAAACGAAAAAACAAATTATTTTTTGTCGGGATTTTCTTTGATGCCAGGGGTTTCTTAAACACCTTAGCTATTGCCTGCCTTCGTTTCTGATCACGGTCTGAATACACCTTTTATGCATTTCATGTTCGAGTGGCAGCACGGGTAATATAAAAAATAGAGATCAGATTAAATAAAGTCTTTTTTGTTTACAGTAAGTATAATCTCCATTATTTAAATAATTAATGAGTAGGTACCGAGAAAAATTATAATATGATTTCTTTTCTATTACTGTTGCTGCAAAAAACATATAATTCACAAGACACAAATAAATAATTTTAAGATTGGTAAAATGAAGAATCAAGCACCTTCCGATTATGAAGTAAGTACCTAACTAATTAGGAAAACATTTTTAAAATTGTACCTATATTGATACTTTTAATTTTTACGTAACTGTGTATTAAAGTGATTTAGTAAAACCACATACCTAATTTTGATAATCAAGGAAAACGAGAGCCTTGCTGAAAAGTTTATGTGCTTGAAAGACTGGTATCCAGATTTAAGATAAATATATTAAAAAAAATTGAATTAGATTTGAGGTTTGACTTTTGGTTGTCACTGTGTTCTGGAGTTCTATTTTTGCATTAAAGTTATAGATTAAATATGGAAGAATCTAAAGCTGTCTCATCCAACGAATACCCGAAAGACATAGAAGATAAGCAGCAAAAAAAGAAAAGCAAAAATAAGAAAAAACGTAGTGGTGGAGATGGCGACCACGGTGTGACCACGGCCAACGACGGCTTAGTGTCCGTGCCTGATTCTGCCGATGGGCATCAGAACATTTCTCTGAAAGATTTAAAAATGGCTATGGAAGTGTTGAATTTGCAACAAAAACCTGCTAAAACTGCCGAAGAAGCCTTACATAAATCTTATCAATTTTGGTCTACACAACCTGTACCCAAAATGGATGAAAAGATTGTCTCAAACGAGCCTATAGAACCGCCAAAGACGCCAGAAGAAATACGATCGGAACCCTATACTTTACCTGATGGTTTTAAATGGGACACTCTGAACCTGAATGAACCTCTAGTGTTAAAAGAATTGTATACTTTGCTTAATGAGAATTACGTTGAAGATGATGACTGCATGTTTCGTTTTGACTACCAGACAGACTTTTTGAAATGGGCTTTACAGCCTCCTGGTTGGAAGATGGAGTGGCATTGTGGTGTGCGAGTAGTAAAATCAGGACGATTAGTGGGTTTTATTTCAGCAATTCCTGCCCAATTAAGAATTTATGAACATGTGCAGACAGTTGTTGAAATTAATTTCTTGTGTGTACATAAAAAACTACGTGCTAAGCGTGTGGCCCCAGTGTTGATAAGAGAAATAACCCGTAGAGTGAACTTGACTGGGATATTTCAAGGAGTATATACAGCTGGTATAGTATTACCTAAACCAATTGCAACATGTCGTTACTGGCATCGATCACTTAATCCTAAAAAGTTAATTGATATTAAGTTCAGTCATTTATCTCGAAACATGACTATGCAGAGAACCTTAAAATTGTTTAAACTTCCTGATATGCCGAAAACACCAGGATTTAGAAAAATGGAAATACATGATACAGAAAAAGTGGTGAAACTGTTAAATGATTATCTGAAAAAGTTTGATTTGGTTCCCATATTTTCAGAAGAAGATTTTAAGCATTGGTTTACCCCACAAGTTGGTATTATTGACAGCTTTGTAGTTGAAGCTTCTGATGGGACCATTACTGATTTTGTTAGCTATTACACACTTCCTTCAACTGTTGTGTACCATCCAGTTCATAAAACTCTTAAAGCTGCTTATTCATTTTATAATGTGTCTACAAAAACCCCTTGGGCTGATCTTATGCTTGATGGACTTATAACAGCCAGAAATTCAGGTTTTGATGTATTCAATGCCCTTGACCTTATGGATAACAAAGAGTTTCTTGAACCTCTCAAATTTGGAATTGGTGATGGGAACTTGCAATATTATTTGTATAATTGGAGATGTCCAAGTATGTCACCAAGTAAAATTGGCTTGGTTCTTCAATAACATGTTCATTACCAAGTGTAGCAGATTGTATGATGGTTTTTGTTTTTTTTTTTCACTTTGTGTAAAGTGTTTTTATTAATTAAAACATAGCTTTAGTATATAGTGTCTTTTGCATTGTAAAATTATAAATTCCTATAATTTAGGATACTGTGTGCAATTTTAAAATGGTCAGGATGAGCTACAGTCTTCAACAGTATTTGAAATTGTGTACATTTAAATACATTTTGTGTGCCTTTTTCTAATTACATTTAGAATATTTTACAAATTGTTACATGTACAGATTAAGAAAAAGTCTATTAATAATAATAATTTGGTGATTTTAAATTTATAAATCCAAAAAACTCTCACACCAAAATTAGGTGCTGTTGCTCAGACCATATTTGGAATACTAATATATGTATGTAATAATAACTGAATGATTATTATTTCAATATCACAATCATGGCATGTATTTGAAAGTATAAAAAGATTTAAAAGATCCTCACTGGATTACATGCTCAATAGCTTTTTAATCCATTTTCGCAGTCTTCAATAAATTAACACAAATAATAATCTCTACTGAATTGGTAGGAGTATGTGGCTGCACCATAAGTTAAATATCTGAAAATGTACTTGAAATCAGCAGTATACATGTTCCCCATTGCCACACAGCAGGTGAAATATGAATGTCAAAAAATACCTATCTTTACCTTTTCAACCACACAGGAGCAGGTATATGTTATGTTTTTATTTGATAGATATACTTTAGTATTAAAATAATATTTAGACACACACTAAATGTTCATTGTTCTATCAAGGAAAGAAATACAAACAAAATGATTTAACTACTACTATATTACAAGACGTATCGTGGGTATCAGACACTACGAGATACTTTTTCGGTCTCATAAATACCCAGACTCGAAACAAATAATTGTGGATCACCCAAACATTTGTCTCGGTGCGAGGATCGAACCCGCGGCCTCAGGTTTCGCAAGCTGGTGTTTAGTCAACTGCGCCGCGGGGCTAGCAAGTACAGAGATTGTATAGTCTGTATGATTATGTTACTTTCACTTCGTTTTTATTTTATAAATTCGGAAACCTTAAATAGACTAGAAGCTCCGCCGTTTCTAGGTTTGACTTGCCAATAGTCAGGTGTGTCTTGAAGTCTATTTCTAAGGTATTAAGTCTAAGGTATTTCCATTAAAGCTGAGAGAGACAACTTAATTTGGTTAGTCTACCGTTGAAAATTAAATTCGTCAGACATGGTTTGACCAGTAAAACTTCAAATAAGTTTATGCAATATAGGTACTTAATAACACACTCAGAAATTGTTGTGAATGTCTATCAGATTTGGTACCCTTAATTGTCCTATTTAAAACCCATTCTCAGTTCTAAAGCATTTCTCTAGTTAAAACTAAATTCCACAAAATACCTTTTTTGCTACTATAATTAGTTTAGTAAAACTATTACCTATTTTATAGGTACTTTTTATGAACTTTGACCCACCATTGCTTATCTACAAATGCAATCTTTTACATGTCGAAAGTAATAAAGAATTTCACACATAATGCAGTATTTTAAAACCCAATATTTTTGAACTACTAGATAATAGATATATTCTGTTTCCCATCACTAGTCGATATGCCGAAAGAGTCAAGTTATCGTGAATGTGATATAGACGCTGGTTTGTGAGTATGTAGGGGGAAGTGGGGCAGATTGATTCACAAAAATTTTAAGTCGAATAACAAGTGAATAGACCATATAGTTTTAATCAATTTCCCCAATATTATTAACGATGTATATAAATTTTATAATGTCAAGGAAAAAAATGGATTAGGATGTGAAGAAAAGCGAATAGTACATGTTTTGTAAAAAATGACTTTTGTATCATTCTGCCCCACCAATGGGGCACTTGGATACACCATGTGGGGTACTTTAATACAGAATGTAAATCGTATGAATTTCAATTAAGTTATACACATTTTAATGATAATTAGAATTTTTATTATAAGGAGATCATAATCAGTTTACAATGAAACTACAATATAAGACCTTGCATTTTTATTGAGGTATAACACTTCACAATCAGTCAAATTATATTCTGAAATTACTTTGGCCACATAATGAACTACAGATGTTTTCTTTTTAAATATAATAAGAAGAAAATCGCCAATATTTATATTTTCAGGACTTGGAATTTCTAACTTCCTCCGTCTACGTCTGATTTTTCATCATCGTTGTCATTGCTTAAATTGAACAACTCATTCGAATCAGAATTTGATATAAACAACAAACGAGGGCAGGCTTTTTCTTTCAAGGCTTTTTTAATTTCTGGCAGTCTCAATTAATTTCTTGCTGTTTTTAATTCCTTTGCTTTCTGATTCATTAAATTAACTTCTTGTTTTCTATCTTTTTTATCTTCTATCATCGGTAGCTGATTTTTTTTAAGGGGTGTCAATGTAAACTCTCGACTTCCCTTTTTCTTTTCCTTTTTTAGACTTATTTTCTGTAAAAGCCTTTTTTGGACATGGTCGTACAGTTCCTGGAGATATTATCTTAGTATTAGTCTGATAACCTGGTGTTATCAGAAGGTGTTAACAAAATCTACTTCTGGTCTATCTATTTCTTGATTATTTTCTTTGTATTCTCCTTGGGGAAATCTACTAAAAGTATCTCTAGGTAGGTAAAATCATCGTCGTTAAAACCAAGTCTATTGAGTGGCCAAATTACAGTTACGGGGCACCTTGATGCGTATCATTGTGCCCCGCACTTTGCTGTATCAAACTACCCCAAAAGTTATTTTTCAAAATTCAAGTTATATAAATAAAACTAACTTATTTATTGAAAAAAAATGCACCTAGTTCTTATTATTTAATAACTCAACTTATCTTTGATTTATATGAATCTGGTCTAGATGGTGTACAAGATGTTAGAAACACATTTACTTTTTACGTATTTTTTTAATCATCACCACGCAAAACACATTACGACCTGTCCAACGGCACTAGCTGACTGGCTGAGCGTGGCATCACAATGGATGAGTTCTAACGTTTATAGGAACGTTTTAAAGAAGGCACCACTCGAAAACATTTTAAAGTTTTTGAAATATTGCCTGTGTATCTATGTGTCCCTTGCATCATTCTGCCCCACTTCCCCCTAATATGGGCATAGATTAAAGTTTGGTTATAGTCCATTGAAATGTTACAATTTAAGGACCGAATATTGCATTTACTAGAGAACGCAATTTTATTTTTGGGATATGTTTGGGGGGGTCAATAGAAGCTTAACCTCAAGTTTGTGGGGTTGCCACCCTTGTCCCACGGCCGCCATTTTGAAAAAGGTGTGAAAACACTTTGTTTGCGATAACTCTGAAAATATGCGTCTCACAGAAAATTTGTAAAGACATCATTTGTAGCAAATTATTTTTCCTACAAATATGTCTATATGACTTTTTGCCCTAAATTAAAAATTAAAGAAGTTATAAACAAAAAGTGAGAAAATATAAAAATTTGATTTTTTGCTCTATAACTTTTTTTTATACATTTTACCAAAAAAATGCATCAGACCAATCTTGTAGAATGTAGATTATCTCCTAAAAAAAGAATTCCCTATATTTTTTCAAATTTAATTCATTTAAAACGCTGTTACAGCACTTCAAAGTTAAACGGGTTTGTCAATGCTCATGAGAATCCGGTTGAAACGAAATGTTTAACTTATTTTTTCTTTATTTTTAATTGTAAAAACATATATTCCTACAATATTTTTATTAAATTCGTACAATTTTACTTATTTGTATTATTTAACTCTCTTCTGTACCATAGAACTTACCGAATTAAACTTATTTAAATGTAACTTTCTAGATGTGATACATCAGCAGCCTATAATATGGGGAAATTTTAATTTATAAAAAATATAGAGAAACATCCTGAATTAGCTAGCGATACCGCGCTATTCTTGAGTGAGAAAGTGGATCCATCTTTGCTCAGTCTTGTTGGTGAACGTTAATTCATAGCTATATACGACGGTAATAAAGACGACTTACTAGACTGCTTGCAATACAAGCGATTTGCTAAGATAGTGACTAAAAATTCATTTAATTTGCTCGGAAATGGAATGGATGGAAAAAGCATGCAAACATTCGGAAGCCAATACAAGCTTCCAAGCCTCCAGCACCCCCCGATCTTTTGTGTGTGAATGAAATGGCGAAAGTAGGTATGTGTGGCTGCAGAAAAGCAGGCCTGATATGCTCTACAGTATGCCTCCATTGTTCTGATGAAACATGCAGCAACATTATGGAAATATCAAAGTTAAAGAAAGAAAAAGAATTTGAGGATGAACTGCCAACTATAACTCCAATTTTAATTTCTGTCATTCCTCAAACTTTTACGTTTGACGTTGATTTACACTCTGGGCCACAGCCCGGACCATCGAATAAAAGTAGATTAGAGAAGCAAGCTAACCTTATAAGCAAGATATTCGTGGGGTAAGCCTACTGGGGATACAAAGTAAAAAAAAACGCGCTTATACTCTTATAGGCACGTTTTTTTAGGAATAATTTTTTTATTAATAAATAAGTAAAATTGTACGAATTTAATAAAAATGTTGTAGGAATATATGTATTTACAATAAAAAATAAGGAAAAAATAAGTTAAACATTTCGTTTCAACTGGATTCTCATGAGCATTGACAAACCCGTTTAACTTTGAAGTGCTGTAACAGCGTTTTAAATGAATTAAATTTGAAAAAATATAGGGATTTTTTTGTCAGGAGATAATCTACAAGATTGGTCTGATGCAATTTTTTGGTAAAATGTATAAAAAAAAGTTATAGAGCAAAAAATCAAATTTTTATAAATATTTTCTCACTTTTTTGGTTATAACTTCTTTAATTTTTAATTTAGGGCAAAAAGTCATATAAACATATTTGTAGGCAAAATAATTTGCTACAAATGATGTCTTTACAATTTTCTGTGAGACGCATAGTTTCAGAGATATCGCAAACAAAGTGTTTTCACCCCTTTTTTCAAAATGGCGGCCGTGGGACAAGGGTGGCGACCCCACAAACTTGAGATTAAGCTTCTATTGACTCCCCAAACATATCCCAAAAATAAAATTGCGTCCTCTAAGAAATGCAAAGCTCATGTAACATATCAATGAACAATTAGAACAGTGATAGATTTAATATTCTCAGAATATGGCATGTTACTTTTTAATTAGATCCCAAGTGTCGTCGATCAATTAAGTCTATTTGGAATTCCTTTCAATTCGCACATTCACAATATCTATTAAAAATACAAGTTTCGGCACAGTATCAATCTCCGGGTTCATATTCTAGGCAAACGCGAAACTCAATTTCATAATTTTTTTGTTTCACCAGATATTATGTTTGTTCCAAATATTGTCACAATAACTTAAAGAAACAGCTGAGGTGGCCCTTAAGCTACCCCAATGCTTGGCAGCCAGGCGATCACAAGAGAATTTTAGTCATTTTCCTTAAAGGCTCTTGTTAAATTCCCTTTTGCCACACCTTTTAACCTAAGTACGGTAGGTATAGATCGACGTTTGGTGTTTGCATGTCGATTCTAGGATCGGCTAAGCAAAATCCGAGTAATAATTTACTTTCAAATTTTGCAAGCTAATTTGACTGAAAATACGTTCGTCAAAGGTCAAAATTATAATACATTTTGGGGTTCTCTAGAAGGCTTTGGTCAAATTCAACCCGGTCTTTTAGGAAAAACTTGTATATTGACTATTGACTATAACATAATATGCAAAACATTATGAAGGATAATAACAGTAGTTTTTAACAAATCTATAATTATTTTTTTTTTTTATTTTTTTTTTTTTTTATATTTACAGATACTCAGTTTTTACACCGGTTAATAACAACGGTTACGGGCAAAAGCCAAGTAACCGTCATTTACCCTACTTTTGAGTTAAATTTGGTCATCAGTTTGGAGAAATTTTCTAACAGTGCGGCATGTATTCAGAATTGCAGCTTTTTGTATGACTGCCCTGTGGCAAGGGGGCGTCAGAATCCCACCACGGTATCCCCTGCCTGTCGTAAAAGGCGACTTAAAGGGGCCCTTGGGGTCGCTGGACGTGCTGTGGGGGCAGCGCGTCCTCACTGAAAGTGACCCCGAGAGGGGCGGCGGCACTGTGGCCTGTGTCCGTCGCGGGCGCCCATCCACAACCGAGGCGCCCGAACCAAGAAGTGGGGGTGCAACTGCGCCCCCTAAAACTCCGAGACGGCCGAGACAATTTCGTCTCGGAGGCGCACCGGGCGGCTGTGGTTAACGGTGTGCGCTTCTCGCTCACGTACCATGGTCGCCCAATCTGGCGCGGAGATGGCCACCGGGGGGGTTTTGGTCGGTATGCCGGTTTAGGGAAATTGTTAGGGACCCAGCCCGGCACTAACACCTGCGCGGATATGACGTCGCCGCGCGCCGGGCTGGAAGACCGGTGACCCCGACATACGCTTCCCGCCCCCCTCCCCCGGGCTGGCGGGAAGTAGAGCCATAAACAGCTTTCCCCTCGAGAACAAAAAAAAAAGCTTTTTGTATGAGGTTATAGGTATGAGGGGGGAGGTTAAGAACTTTTAGGCTATGGTGCAAGTATTTAGGAACTACTCCTGTCGTGGATATTACAATGGGGACAATGTACACTTTTTCCATTCTCCAAATTCTCGCTATTTCTTCCTTCAGTTCTGTATACTTCGTGACTTTTTCTGTTGTTTTCAAAATATTGTGAGTATTTGGTACGGCGATGTCTATTATGTATGTAATCTTATTCTGTTTATCTTGTAGAGTTATGTCTGGTCTGTTAAAGTGAATAGTTTTATCTGTGAGGATAGCGCGATCATAGTACATTTTAAAGTTATTATTTTCAAGGACCGGACTTGGTGTATATTTGTAGTACGGCGTGATTGTGTTTGAGTTTGGTATTAAATATGCTTTACAGCTAATTTTTGCTGAATTATATTAACAACCTGGTTATGTCGGTGAGTGTAATCTGTTTGTGTTAGCGTGGGACAAGCCCCTGTAATATGTTGGATGGTCTCCGAATCTCTATGGCATTTACGGCATTTATCATTAGTAGCTGTGGGATCTTTAATTATATACTTCCTGTAATTACGGGTATTTATAATCTGGTCTTGGATAGCAATGATAAATCCTTCAGTTTCAGGAAATAGATGACTGTTTACAAGCCATTTATTTGATGCTTCCGGAGCGATGTGTGGCTGCTCTAAGTCATGAGGGTGGCGTCCATGTAACACTTTACCTTTCCATCGGATCATTTTCTCTTTTACGGGGTCTGTTTCTGTATTACATGTATTAATTATAGAAGTGCGATCTGCTAAGTTTAGAGGCGTATATTTATTGTCTATTTCTACTATAACGTTATGTAAAATACTATCATTAGCTTTACAGAAAAAGTACGATCTTAAATTATGAATTTGTTTTTTCCATAGAGCCTGTAAATCTATAAGTCCTCTTCCGCCGTGATTTCTTTTTAAAGTTAACCTTTCTATTGCAGATTTGGGGTGTATGTGTTTATTTTTAGTAAGTAGTGTTCTGGTTTTTATCTCGAGATTGTTGATGTCTGTTTTCGTCCATTTTATCACGCCAAAAGAATAAGTTAATACGGGGACAGCAAATGAGTTGAGGGCTTTAAATAGTCGTTTACCTGTCAGTTGACTTTTACAAATATTGGAAACACGATTTTTAAATTCTATACTTAGTTTTTCTTTTAATTTAATATGATCTAATAATTGAGATTGGTAATAGCCTAAATATTTATAAAGCTCGTCTGATTCCATGGATGATATAACTTGATTTTCATGTATTGTATAAGATCCTGACTCTATTTTGCCTTTTTTAATGTGAATTGTCTTACATTTTTCATATCCAAATTGCATATTAATATCCTGACTAAATTTAGCTGTAACATCTATCAGTTGTTTCATATCTGTTGCGGTTTTCGCGTATAATTTTATATCATCCATGTATATCAGGTGAGATACTATTGTGTCATGTGAAGTGCATTTAATGTGTAAACCTTTTTGTGTTTTATTTAGTAGATTCGATAAAGGATTGAGAGCAAGACAGAACCATAGAGGACTCAAAGAGTCACCCTGAAATATACCTTTCTTAATACTTATTTAAAAAGCAGTGATGGCCTCGAGGTTTAGGCCCGCGGTCGAGAATCTCGGCGGTCGCGGGTTCGAACCCCAGGCACACACACCTCTGACTTTTCGAAGTTATGTGTGTATTCAAATTGAATTATCACTTGCTTTAACGGTGAAGGAAAACATCGTGATGAAACCTGCACACCTAAAAGTTCTTAGGAATTTCTTAGGTGTGTAGTCCGCCAACCCGCACTAGGCCAGCGCGGCGGACTATGGCCTAAACCCTCTCAATGGTAGAGGAGACCCGTGCTCAGCAGTGGGCGTATATGGGTTGATGACGATGATGATGAATACTTATTTCCTCCGTGACGATAGTATTTCTGTTATTTTTAAACTGCAGGCTAGTCTTCCAAAGTGGCATAACGTTTTCGATGAATTTAATTATATGTGGGTTTATTTTGTATATTTGCAATACTTTAATTAACCAAGAATGTGGAATGCTGTCGAATGCTTTAGTGTAATCAATGTATGTACAGTGCAAGTTTTCTTTCTTTGTATTTATTAATTTTAAGATTGTTGAGTCAATAATGAGTTGCTCTTTGCATCCTCTATGGTTCCGCCTGCACCCTTTTTGTTCTTCAGCTAAAATTTTGTTAGTTTCTAAGTGTGTGTTAATTTTCGTGGTTATAACTGACGTTAAAATTTTGTAAATAGTAGGTAGACAAGTTATCGGTCTATACTGTGATGGATCGTGTACGTTTTGATTTTTGGAAATCATATAGGTTATACCTTTAGCTATAAAGTGTGATATGATTTGCTTTCCGAGTATTATTTTTGTAAATATTTTTGCCAATGAATTATGTAGTATACTAAGTTTTTTTAACCAAAAATTATGTACTTTATCTAGGCCTGCACTCTTCCAGTTGTGTAATTTTCTTGTTATGGCTGATATTTCATCTACTGTTATTTCTTTAAATTCCATTTCTTCTATCCAGCTCCATTCAGTTTCTTCTTCTTTAATCCACGGTGCTTCGTTATTATGTGTAGTTGTTTTCTCCCAGATACTTGCCCAAAATCCTTTCATTTGTTCCTTTTCTATTGTTTCAACATTTATGTCATGACAATTATTATTATTCGATCTTAATTTTCTATAAAATATTTTTTCATTATTTTCAAATAATTGGTTCTGCTGCTTTCGTTTTAGGCCTTTTTTATATCTTGCGAGTCTATGGGATTTAAGCGACAACTTTTGTTTTAGAGTATCCAGGAATTCTTCAGGCGAGGTATTATCATTCCCATGCCTAGTATGTATTTTGTTATTCCTAAAGATTTTTTCTACTGAGTTTAATATCTTTTTCGATCTATTACCTCGGATGTATTGGGTTAGTCTTCCTATGTCATTGCCATGTCGCCGACGTATTTGCCATGGCGGTTTTCTGTTATTATTATGTGTTCTGGGTTCTAGGTCTTCTAAGATTTTGTATCCTAATTCTTTTGATATAACCATTGCTGTACAGTAAATCAGGGTGTGAATATGTAACAAATCACCATCAGGATTTATAAACTGGGTAAGTAACTCATCATTAAAGAAATTTATTAGCTGTGTTAGTCTTCTAGAATATTTTAGTTTTGGGAGTTTAGGTCTAAGCGTAGGATCCATCCCACTGTACTGTATGAGAGTGGATTGTAACTCATCTAATAGTTTTTGTGTAGTACCATCAGGTAAAGGATTTATAATTATCTGAGAATCTGTGGTCCCTAATGATATTGGAATACATGTGTCTGCATCTAAATCGTTTATATTATTTTCTATGGCGTTTAAATTAACGGTAGGATTAGTTGGAAGTTGAGTACTAGCAGTGTTATCTGTAAGATGTGCGGGTATAATTGGACTGTTATTATGTTCTAATTCTAACCTGACTTCTTCTTTAATTCTGTTTAAAATTTCTGCTGAAAGGTAGTTGTTTTTGGCAATAGCACGTCTTTGGTCAGCTACTCTTTGTTCTGATACATTTACATCGGGATACTGATCTAAAAATAATTTATGTAAGGATCTTCTGTAGGTCGTCATATCTGTTTCGATTTTGTAATGAGATAGTAAGCGCGCATGATAAATATATTAACTTCCTTTGTCCATTTCATGCGAAGCCTCTCTTTCCCAGCTTTGGTGGACGCGGGTAAAAAGGCATTCGCCTCCCGCGCAACACTCAATGCCGGGTTCGGGGGGGGGAGTTGTGTTCGGTGATTCTTCATCAGTAGCACTTGGCGCATAAGATGCGGTGCTTGGGCTATAAGGATCTGTTATGGTTGATAATAGGCTTTGAACTCTATTGTCAGTCTGTCTGTCCGTAAGATTGTCGGCTGTAGTAGATTCGGGTGACCCGGTGGGAGCCCGCCTGCTCAACTCCTCACCGCTGACGGTTTGCATGCTGTAACACCCAGCGTCAGCTCCAGGTGTGCCCCGGCGATCGCCCCCGGGAAGCGGCCCTCACAGTTTTCTCTTAGAACGAGTCTCCATGTTAAATGGGTTACCATTGCCACGTTAGCCACTCCAGTAGTTTCAGGTAGTGTTGCCCGCCCCCCACGTGATCATGTGTTCGGATTCGGACGTGTGGTTGTATTTTAGGGGGCTAATTATTATTATTATTGATATAATTTTTATGTCTCTAATTACACTGGTCTGCAAAAAAAAATTTTTTTTTTGCTCCTTGTTTCCATGCATGAATTCATCATATTTTGTGCTCTAAACATGGAATCTGACATACAATTAAGTACCACACGTAGATTTCCAATATAATATTTATTTAGTTAACAAACAATATTATGAAAATATCAAACATCTATCTTATATTTATTGGCTCTGCTCATAAAAAATATATAAACTACATAATTATAAAATACTCAAAACCAATATAGAGAATATGACCTTTATGCAAAACTTACCAAAATATTTGATACAAAATGTGAAGTCACAGCGAATACTGCGCATGCGCCTATGTACCTACTACCATAAAAATCACCTTCGCCATACCATAAAAAGCACATTCATTCTTTCTCTTACAACGCTAAAACATATTTTGTACATTACAATATTTGTATATACTCTTTTTGTAACAATGACAGGCAAAAAAATTGTAAAGAAAACTCAAATTTTTGAAATTTTAAAAATTCATATAAAAAAATCTAGACGTGATGGAAAAAATCGACCAACGGGGATAGATTCAGGACACTGGAATCTTAATATTTATGACAATTTTTTTTAAAGGAGGATTTCACTGCAGATCAGTGTTATTGATAGAAGTAAACTCATGATAACTATTTATTTTCACTAATCTGATGTCTGTATGGATATAAGTGGGACAAATCCTCTCCGATTTCAGCAATTTAAAAAAGAATGCAGCTGAGAAAAATGAGGCCTACCTAGTTGCTTCAACTATAACTTACATCGCCTGAGTCCGTTACTAGAATAAGTAAATAAAAACTTTGTAATATGTGAATTGCTTTATTTGTTATTATACTGAATGGGTTGGATATTCTACAGAAAAAATAACCATATATTATAACTAAAGCTATCAATGATAAAAGCCTATTAGAAATTCTACTTAGAAGAAAACTTATGTGGTTGTATTTATTTCTGTGTTCTTTTTTTCAGCAGACACATTTAAGGTAGTATCTTCGGTTTCTCTGTCCCCATTGCCACCTGCCTTAATTTTCTTCTCACTCTTTCTGAACTTGTCGTACCTACAAAAATGAGTATGTTTTGTCATTTTTTTTGTGTCTTCTTGTGCCTCTCTTATTCGAAATAATGAATCTAAAATCTTGGGCTAAAATCTTTTTTATGATATACAAACAATTAAATATTAGTGAATTAATTAATTATACAAGAACTGGGCGGCTCAAGAGTGTCAATAAACACAAAAATACGAATTACTTCATATTTCTAACCTAACAAAGTCTTTAGAAATAGGTTGTAGCATACCGATCAAGATCATCCTCATCATCACTGCCCTCATTGCCTTGGGTATCAACTTCTCGAAGCAATTCACCTATATCTTTATCCACATCCGCCCATAACTTATCTTCATTTCCTGTAATTAAAGTTAAAATACAGTTGCACCAGAAAAAACACGTGGTATAACATCAATTTACATAGTAAGAAATGAATATGATAAGAGGAAGTTTGAAAGTAGCTACTGTGATAGATAAGCAACAAAACAAAACTGTCTGTCTTGGTATGGGCATGTTATGAGACGGGATGAAACATACGGGATAATAAGTAGAAGAACACCAAATAAAGACTAAATGTGGACATGATGGCTGATAGGAATGTTTATGAGGATCAAATACAGACCAACCACAAAAAAAAACAAGTACAATTTCTGGCTTTTGCCAATTGCATGGGCATCACACACAGAAATCTTAATAAAAATGAAAATTGTTTAAATCAACATAACATTATGATAACTTTTAATGTCATGTAATAGTCTCTACTATACATACTATTTATCAACTCACCAGAAGCATTATTTACATCAGTTCCATTATCTATTTTCTTCTTGTTTTCATCACTAGTCTCATTTTTTTCAACCGTTTTATCTTCAGGTTCATTTGCAGCAGCATCCTTTTCTTCCTCTGGAAATAAAAAGCATTTATATTATTTAAAATTGTAACTATTGCCCGCCCTTAATTATTTTCTTTGAAAGCACAGCTCAACCGAATCAGTTAAAACTGTAGCGTTTCCTAATGTAGAGATATAGCTTTTGCGCGCAACTCCGTCCACATACATTACAGGGTCGAGTTTAGAAAAAATGTTTAGTCTATTTTAATCCAGAGTATCTTTTATGTCCAGATCAAAAATCGTTCACATCAGTCAAACTGGCTGGCGTCTTCATCATTATTGCGCGCTTGATCATTATTTTGCTGCGAGGATATTTTTAAACTGCGATATCTTCTAAGGTACTCATGAAAATTGCCCCGTGAATTTTTATATTATAGAACTCCTCCACTAAGATTAAAAACTTTATTGTATTGTATTAAAGTTCAAATTGACTTAAGTATTATAACGAAACTTTTGTATGGATATAGAAAACAATGAAAGTTCCACGGGAACGTTGTCGAACGGGATAAAAAGTATCCTATGTTTTATTGCCGGTTCTAAGCTACCTCCCCATCAATTTTCAGCCAAATCACTTGAGCCGTTCTTGAGTTATAAGTGGTGTAACTAACGCGACTTTCTTTTATTAGCGAAATTTAGTTAGCATAAAAAAGATAATAGTGAGCGCACTTTAAAAACTATATGTATGGTGTCGCGACTTTTGTTTACAACTTCTAAAGGGGTGGAATTCTGTCATATAATAGTTTATTTAGAGAAACATTAACCGAAGGAAGGTCGCAAAATGGAAAAAGGACACCCGATTTTAAGACATTCACGCGTAATAAATTTATCACATAGTATAAAACAAAGTCGCTTTCTCTGTCCCTATGTCCCTTTGCATGCTTAAATCTTTGAAACTTCGCAACGGATTTTGATGCGGTTTTTTTTAATAGATAGAGTGATTGAAGAGGAAGGTTTATATACATGATAACATCCATTAAATATCAGCATTGCACCCGTGCGAAGCCGGGGCGGGTCGCTAGTTTCAAAATATACAAAGAGAAAAAAATGAAATAAACAGAAAAACTACTTAATTATTTGTAGTAGGTAATTCTCAATCTTGAAATGAATATTGTGACGTAAAAGTATAAGACGAAGATGAGAGTTGATACCTTTCTGTTGATGGAGCTGGCGATGGATCCTCTCCGCGTGCTTGCGCAGGGTGCGCGTGTCGCGGTGCTGCACGTAGCGGCCCAGGTGGATGCGCAGGCGGCAGTGTCGGCGCAGCGCCTCCGCCTCCTCCGCGCCGCCCGGCTCGGCGCGCGGCAGGTACACGCGGCACAACTCGCACCACCACACCTACATACCAACCATTATCATGCGCCGTCGCTCAACATCAACATATTTACAACTACAACACGCCTTTCAATTCAGGTGAATAAAAACATTTTTAAAGTTAACTATAAAACATACCTCCATTTTTTTAATGTGTTCACTGCCAATATTTATTTCCACTTTGGGTTTTTTAGGAGTGGTTTCATCCTTTTTCTCGCCACCAGAGTCATCATCCTCGACTTCTATCCACAAAAACATTGATTCATAAATCTCTGTACTTAAAGATCGAGTAAAGGGAGCGTTAAAAATTACGGGATAAACAAAATGTTATTATGCTTTTTCGTACGGTAGCACTATGAAGTTTAGAATAATGCCAATTTACCGACAACCGGCCAGCAATCTATCACTGTTTATGAAGTGTTTTCTTAATACACTATTTAACTTACCGTCAACATCACCCACTGAATCAAGGGTCATAAAATTATCCAAATCCACATCCATGCCTTCATCTCCACTTCCTGGTTTTGGACTAGCGCGTCGTACAGTTTGGCTTGCTTTTTTCTGCGAATAAATTGTATTTTTTACTTACCGAATGCAACATTATAAGAAAACATCGTGTTAATTATTAAGTTTCACGATTACATTATGCGCCTTACCACTTGTTGTATAAGTGTATTACTATTCCACTATAATTATTGAAAAAAAATGGCGTTGTTATGCCTTAACTATTTGTGAAAAGTTAAGGTATGGTGTGTACCTTGAGATGGTCCAAGGAACAAATATGATGTTCATACAACATGGGCGACCGGAAGGTGATGTGGCAAATGCGACAGAAGGGCATGAGGAAGCGCTTCATGGCGCGGTGCGTGTCGGTGAGGTTGTGCGCGTGTCGCGACGTGCGGTGGTTGAGGCGGCACACGAGGCAGAACGTGGTGCGCGCCGCCAGCTCCGCGCCCGCCGCCGTCTCCAACTCGCGCTGCGCCGCGCGCTGGGCGATGCGCATGCGCAACAACTGCGCCTTGTGCCGCCGGGCAACCGCACTCATTGCCGTGCGATGCTTTCCCGATACCAAGTGCTTCGCATATCCCTGTTAATTCAATCATCATCATCGTCATCATGTCGGCCAATCGTGGTCCACTGCTGGACATAGGCCTCCCCCAATGACTTCCACCGGGATCGGACGGAAACCGGCTGCAGCCAGCGACGTCCCGCGACCTTGACAAGGTCATCGGACCACCTTGTCGGGGGCCGTCCCACATTGCGCTTACCAGTACGTGGCCTCCACTGGAGAACTTTTTGGCCCCATCGGCTATCAGTTCTCCGCGCCATGTGGCCGGCCCATTGCCACTTCAACGAGCTAATCCGTTGGGCTATGTCGGTTACTTTAGTTCTCCTTATTTCTGATTCGATCACGTAGGGAAACCCTGAGCATAGCCCTCGTTGAGCGACTCTGAGCCGTCCCATGACGCCTTTAGTGAGAGGCCACCTGTCAGTGCCGTATGTCATCACTGGTAACACACAACTATTGAAGACTTTCGTCTTCAGGCACTGAGGTATTTCGGACGAGAAGACGTCTCCTATTATAATTAATTCAATATTATGACATAATTTTCACGGTGTTCGTCATTTTTATCGTATTTTCCTTCTTACATCTTATACAAAGCTTAAAAACTATGTATTAAAACGCTTTATAAAAGCTTACAATATTTCCAGATATACGGGCTCGAAGGTAGAAGAATGTTTACAGAAATTCTGACACTAAATTTTTGCTGGATGATTACGACTGCTCTTGCGTTTATATCAAAGTGTTGTGGACGTTTTAAATTGCTAATATTGACTTTCCAACTGGTGTTAATATTCCCTATCAAATAATGAAAAGCCAAAATTAAAGTTATCAAATAAACTGACCCCAAAAGAAGCACATTTTTCTTTGCAATGGACACAAACGAGATTGACATAAGGACGAGCGCGCGGTGGTGGCGCATCTGAAGCGGCGTCTGGCTCTTTGTCTGTCTCTTCTCCCTCGCCCGCGTCACAATCAGATGCATCTTCTTCAACCTAGAAGTGAAGATTTACTTAAAAACTTTCTAAAGTATGCACAAACCAGAGATGTTAAAAAAATGCTTACTTTAGGGGATTTAATTTTGGATTCCTTTTTTTCTTCTACTGGTTCTTCTTTTTCATCTGCATCCCATTCTTCTTCAGTAGAAGAAGCCTCTTCTTTTGACTTAATAGAGCTATTTTAAATAAATGAATGCATATATTAATTGTTGACTCATTAGTTATTTAAAATTTAGGTTTACATACAGTGATGGGTCATTTTATTAGTTTCTTGGTTCGCTTAGTGTGTAGCGCTATGAAACTTTTTTTCAAAAAATAGTTTTTTTTTCATTGGAGCTTTAAATATTGAAATGACAAAATGTAGCTTTTGGTTAAAATATATATATTCATACTTGTTTTGCTAATAATATGTCTATCACTGTATATTTTAAATTCATCCAAACACATGACCTCGTCATCGATCGAACAACAAAAGTAGTATGGAGCAGGGACATCCTTTTAAATAAAAATAGGCGAAGTTTGTAGCTAATAACAATGTAATTGATTTCAACATTTTCTTAACTTCAATGTTGATTTAGTCATAACATTTGTTGACGTAGCTCCGCATTATAAATGTATTTCATAATATTATAAACATTTTGGACTTTTTCACTTCGTCCATTCATTTAACAGCTGCGTAATATACAAGTGTTTCTTACGATCATTTTCATTATAAAATTAGTGCTTTGAGCTAAAAAATGCATCGATAGGAGGTCATACATGTCTTTCTTTCACATCGTACACTAAAGTAAAAGCATCGGTAGTCATCGTGCCAAATTACCTTCGCCCTTTGACGCTTCTGAACGTACGGGTGTATCCCAGCGATCTTTCGCCGAATCGCCTAGTGGCAAAAGAGGCGCGCGAGCGCGTGGCGCCGCGGAAGGGCGGTCGCGAGCGCAAGGAGCGGCCGCGGAACGCGCGGCGCGGCCGCACCGCCGAGCGCGCCGCGTCTCGGGGCGGGCCCATTCCGCTCGGCTTGCGGTAGCTTTCTCTCACCGGTGAGCGTCTTCTGTCCTCGCCGCCAAAAGACCTCCGCTCGCCGTAACTCTCTTGTCTGGCGCCGTATGATCCTCCGTAATGGCCGCCGCCATCATGGCTACGTCTATCGCTCGAGGAGCCCTGTACATAACTCTCTATGGGTCTAATCTCATGTCTTACAAACCGATGCCATACGAAAACTAACAAGGAATGATGAATCTTCCTCTCGTAGCTGTCATAACATCGTATTAAGTTTCAATAGGTCCTGTTTGCGTTTTGTAGGTAAATTTATATTTTACCAAATCTCGAGAATGGACCGTTCTTTGATACAGTTCTATTTGTTACTGAATCATATTGTGCTTGGACAACGATTAATATATGCAAATTGATCATAGTACAATACTAATTATATGATTCAGACAACATTATAAAGATATTGTATTGGGGCATTTTTGTCTTTGTTTGTACATATCAAATAAGTAAATTCCTGGTTTTTGGTGGTTACTCACATATCCAATTACATTTTTGTCAACAATATATGAGGAAAGCAACTAGATTCGCAAACAAATCCACATCACGGTAATTATAAACATCCTTCTTAATTATATCACTCACATAAAATGCCAAAATTATGCGAATTTAAGTTACTTAATATGTGCATCATCTTGCTTTCTTTCATTATCATTCAAGGTTACAACTAAATACATCCCAAATCGTTCACCATATAAGTTGAAATACTTTTATAATTTTCTGAAGTACCAGTCACATGTTATGTATTTTCTTAATACTATTATTTTTTAGTCTCATTTCATTTTGGAATATACAAAATGTTTAGCTCAACAATTCATAATCCATCTACCAGTTGGCATGTCAAACTGTTTACTCTTTTTGTATTTTACTCCATAATTTATCAGCACAGTTTTATCACCATTTAAGTTCGAGCATTTTCTTTGTGTGTAGATCCCAAAATACCGTTTTGGGGTATTTTTAAACTTAAGACGAAATAAGTGACGACCATTCTATTTGACCGCGCTTATAACGCTTGGGCGAAAAATTGCGGAAATAATCCTGCGTAAATGTAAGGCATGTAGTTGGGCTTCTTTTGGGAATATCTTCTATAATATCAACAAAGTTAATTAAAATAAATAGCCTTATAGTTAATACTGACCTCCATCCTCATACGTTTGCGATCTGGCGATCCAGAGCGACCTCCATAGTCACGATTAGAATAATTAGCTGAATTATCCTTAAAAAAAAATACACTAATGATATACCTATAATATAAAAATTATTACGACACCCTCATTTAAAAAAGCAAAACTCACTGATCGATAAGGTTTTTTATAAGAATCTTCAATCCTATCACGGCTGCTGTTGTACCTGCTTCCGCTGCTACTAGTGTAACGGGATTCATTATTGTAGGATGAATAACCACCCCCCCTGCCTCCCCTGCTTTCATATGAACCTCTGCTCCCACCACCCCTATAAGAGCCCCTGTAACCACTCCCACGCCCTCCATTGTAGCTGCCTCTTCCATAACCCCTGCCTCGGGATGACATCTAAAAGTAAATTAATTTTAAAGCATCAAATTATTCACATTTGTATATTTGTCAGCTGAAGCAGACCGAGACCAGCTTGGGCAACAAGATTGTGGGTTCAATTTCCAAACCAAGACAAATATTAATGTGATCCACAAGTACTTGCTTCGGGTTGAACTGTAAGTAAAACCTATGTAAGTATCTAATAGTTTGTGAACCCACAGCTTAAGACTTGTTATTCAGTGTGGATTCAAAATTATTTATGTCACTTCTGGGTGCTAATATTATGTCCAAAATCTGTTGATAATTTTTATCATATTTATTAAATTTGTTATGATGATATCCTATTTTTATTGAAAGTTAAATCCTCACCTGACCATCCTTGACACATTTATCATGCATACCTTAAGTTCTTTATATTGCATATTCTGGTCCCTATTTAAATCAAAACATTCTACAGATTCTGCGATTGTATAATAACAACATAAAGATAAGAAAGGTTTGTAAAGATAACATCATCATCATCAGCCAATCTTAGTCCTCTGCTGGACATAGACCTCCCCCAATGACCTCCACTGGGATTGGTAAAGATAACAGATACACCCTACATATATTATGTACATATTTTTATTCCTACAGCTAAATATTTCTGAACTCCATGCAGATGACCTCAATATAGATACTAGGAATTAAGATAAATTATTAGAGTTCAATTTCTAAATTCATTATATGGAAATCTTATTGAATTGTAATTATTTGAAAATTTCTCATATAAATATGTTTGTACTTTAAAAATGATGGTGATAACGCATTTTTTTCTCTTTAGTCTAATTTACAAAAATAATATTTTAATTAACAGTCAGTGAGTGTGATAGTGTTCATTTTTAGTGAGAATAAATGTTATTATTTAGCTACTTGGTGTAAAATAATGCACAAGACTAAACACATACACAGGAAGACTAAATAGTGTTCGGTAAAGCTTTTGTTTTCAATATAGTAAATAGTTTATTATTAAAATAATTTATGGCGATAATGAGGTTATAATTATTTGGCTACTAATAATAAACTCTTTAATTGTAGACATAAATATCACAATAATAGAATAAATTATCTTTCACCTGTGATACACAGATCTCCACAAAACACTTGTTTAAATTGCAATCATTAAAACGCCGCGTACAAAAGCTAGTCTAAAATGGCGCCCGCGTTTGTGTAACTATACTCGAGCATAAAAAATTTGACTTATTTTATTCAACATGAAAATAATCGTGAAAATGATGTATTTTAGACAATAAATTATTGTTGCTTACCACTCAGTTTACTCAATAACTTAGTTTTTGCAAAATTATATTGCAGCGTGGCTGAACGAGACCTCCCGAAGAATATTTGTCACGACTAGTGATGGTCGACTCGAGTAAGTAACTCGAGCTAACTCGAGTTGGGCGTAACTCGAACCCACTCGAGTTGAATTCTCTCTGACTCGAGTTCGTAAATCGAATGGAACCGTCAACCGACATGGAGCGTAGTTTGCCGATCATTTGTGTGGGACTATGTTCGTTAATTCATTCATAACAAGTGTCACATATTATGTATTTAAGACTAAATTATAAGTATATAATTTAACTAAGAAAAGAATTTGTGATACTAATTATCTAATTTTCTTGAAAATATTGTGTTTGTAAAACAATTATCAGCCTGTAAATATAACTATGTACATTGTACATACCCGCATCATAATGTGAGTCTGATTTTATTTTAAACGACTGCTATATATTTTCATAGTTTTATTGATAATAAATATAAATATGTTTATAAATAAAATTCAAGCCAAAAATACATAAATAAATGATTTCAAACAATAATTTTCTTTCTTACTTTAATTAGTATAACTCTGTCAATTCATTATAAATAAATAATATAAAAACTGAAAGAATTGAAACAGATAAAAATGTCATTTGTTCCAATTTTTTAAACTATTAATGCGAAGCTGAGGAAATAAACTGGTAAAAATTATAGAAAGAACATTAATTTGTCAGTTAACTCGAGTTCAACCCGAGTTATGTGGATTTTAACTCGAGTTAAATCGAGTTCTGTTTTTTCCGAGTTGGCACATCATTAGTCACGACCAGGGCTGCCAGCAAATAAATCACAGCTATATGGTTTAGTACCTATTTGCAATTATACAAAATTAGATCGCATTATATATAACCATTGCACCATTATTATGCAGCTCTTGTTTTTTTTTAGGATAACAGTTAATCAAATGGTCGGAAAATGGGCCCTCCAAAATAGTTCTTGTTTTATTTTTTTTCTTTTTTTTTTTAGTATGATAAATGCACAAATTATTAATAAAATGTGAACATAATATGCTTTTGTATAGTATTATACAAAGTGGTCATGGATACAATTCCCCATCCGATTATACAAGATTTGTATCCAATTATACAATCTGGCAGCCCTGGTCACGACTCACGACTCACGATCAGGGCTGCCAGCAGATAAATCGCAGCTATACCTACGGTTTAGTATTTGCAATTATACAAAATTAGATCGCATTAGGTGCCCCATACACCTTCAATAATATTGAACAATATTCTGAATGTTCAATATTATTGAACGTGTAGGGATAATATTGAAGCATTGCGCCGTGATTGAACAAAAGATTGAGGGAGCTTAATTTTTATTGAACAATATTTTTTTTTGCGATATGTAGGGTTAATATTGCTCAATATATTTCTTTTTTTTTCTTTTCAACAAAATCACCAGCGTGGCTGCCGCCAAAACTTCGTCGTCAGACATGTTGCTCGCATGAAAATATTGATCAGACTGGTTAGTAAATTTTATTGACAGAATTAATTGAACGTCTGGAATCAAAGGGGGTGTTCAATATTATTGAACAATAAAAATATTGTGCAATATTATTGTAGGTGTATGGAGCCCCTTATACATAACCATTGCACCATATGCAGCTCTTGTTTTTTTTTTTAGGATGATAAATGCACAAATTATTGATAAAATGTGCCTTTGTATCGTATTATACAAAGTGGTCATAGATACAATACCCCATCCGATTATACAAGATTTGTATCCAATTATACAATCTGGCAGCCCTGCTCACGATAAAGAATAAAGATAGTACAACTTGGGCTAGGGATGCCGAATAACATCAATCGTATCGAAAATATTTTAACGTCCAACGTCTCGATTATTTTCAATGTTAATCGATGCGGAAATGTTGCCAGCCTGTTTTTTTTAATGGAATCAGGCATCTGTAACCGGACCCATACACCATCAATAATATTGATCAATATTCTGATTGTACAATATTATTGAACGTGTAGGGATAATATTGAAGCATTGCGCCGTGATTGAGCAAAAGATTGATGGAGCTTAATTTTTATTGATCAATATTTTTTTATTGCGCTGTGTAGGGTTAATATTGCGCAATATATTTCTTTTTTTTTTCTTTTCAACAAAATCACCAGCGTGGCTGCCGCCAAAACTTCGTCGTCAGACATGTTGCTCGCACGAAAATATTGATCAGAGTGGTTTATCAATTTTATTGACAGAATTAATTGAACGTCTGGAATCAAAGGGGGTGTTCAATATTATTGAACAATAAAAAGATTGTTCAATATTATTGTAGGTGTATGGGGCCCCTAATTCATTATTCATGACCTAATTGTATTAAGTACATGTTTATGATACGTCGGATTGCAATGCATTTTAACAATGTGTACCTATGTCATGAGTCATGACTCATATCGCATCACGCTGCACGCATGTGGCGAGCATTTCGAAATGGAACACTCGAGTCTCGAACCGACGTCATGTTCAACTCTAAAGTATGATCGCGTCGAGTCGCATTTTAATAATATGTTTCCACTTAAAAGAAAAAAAAAATGATGAAAGGTGCAGTGCAGTGCAACAAAAAGTTACAAACAAAGTATTCATCTATATCACCTTTTTTCATCAATTAATTATTTTATAGCAAAGAAATGTATTACTATTACCTGCCCCTACCACAGGGCCACTAAATCGAAAAATTTATACCCTGAACACATATCTATTTCGTTAACGAAATTAAAAATATTGAAGTGATTGATTTTTGCGACAAATACATGCAAGATTCTATAATATAGACTACCGTAAAGTACGTTACTTAAAGTTGTAACTAACTATAATGTCTGTATAAATTATGTATATGAATTTCTTATTTCGGGTCACTTTAGGGTCATTGTAAATAATTGCAATCCTGTTCGTTTTTTTCCGTTAATTGAGTAAGTATCCTAGAATATTAAAACATATAAACCTACACATGTTAGTGAAGAATGAATTTCTTAAAATCGCAAATCAGGGATATACTATTTAATCGCCTTTGGATAGTAATCGAAGTTCATTGACCGGTTTAAAAAGAATAAAGAAATGAAATTGATCATTAACATTTAAGGTGGCCCATACACCTTCAATAATATTGCACAATATTCTGATTGTACAATATTATTGAACGTGTAGGGATAATATTGAAGCATTGCGTCGTGATTGAACAAAAGATTGAGGGAGCTTAATTTTTATTTAACAATATTTTTTTATTGCGCTGTGTAGGCTTAATATTGCGCAATATATTTCTTTTTTTTTCTTTTCAACAAAATCACCAGCGTGGCTGCCGCCAAAACTTCGTCGTTAGATATGTTGCTCGCACGAAAATATTGATCAGACTGGTTAGTCAATTTTATTGACAGAATTTATTGAACGTCTGGGGTCAAAGGGGGTGTTCAATATTATTGAACAATAAAAAGATTGTGCAATATTATTGTAGGTGTATGGGGCCCCTAAGAATCATACTATTGGTGATGGGAATCAAAGGAGTATTTTTCTTCATTCGGGGCTTTTCCTATTTAAATCTAAAACGTTTATATTAAAATTACAATGTTAAATATATTCCTCCGTCCATTTAATATTTTTCCCGTTTTATTGACGGGAAAATTTTCAATAAAATTAAAATCAAAATAGAATAATGTAACTGAGATACTACTATACTGTACTAGAAGTAGGTCATATTAATATGCTAGTAATAGCCACAGTGCAAAATACGTAACATTGTGATACCTACTAGTATTATAGTATAATTACACGTTGAATTTTCATTTTGAAAATGACTTCTAGTGTGGTACAATCTGATAAAAATCTAATTAGATTTTTTAAAATACTATAGAAATAAATAAAAAAAAACCCTTTTTAGATGACTTTATATCATATGTTTCTTGTAGTACAGCAAGAATAATAGTTTAATGGACATATGGCGAAAAGATGATATTACTGTCCAAATAAACTAAACAGTAAAAATATAAATCTTAGTATTATCTACCATTGTTACTGATCTGTGTTACCTACCTACAGTAACTACTGTCTAATAGATCGTGCAAAAAAATAGTTGGCTGCCTGGTTGATTTAAGTTGTTGAGTGCTGAAAATAATTGAGCTGCATTAAGCTAGCGGACAATTAGAATTTAGGTAAAAGGAAATATATAAGCACTATGCTGTTGTAGGGTTTTGTATTGTAAACCTATTCAATAGTTTTATTTGGAAGGGTGAAAGCGTTTTTAATTGCATGAAATGATTCGATTTCTCCTGCTTACG
This sequence comes from Cephonodes hylas, assembly GCA_030295005.1. Lineage (NCBI taxonomy): Eukaryota > Metazoa > Arthropoda > Insecta > Lepidoptera > Sphingidae > Cephonodes > Cephonodes hylas. Next base: position 8,297,404 of record AP025362.1, on the reverse strand, counting down.
CGTCACAATTTGTTTCAGGCAAGTTTTCAGGTGTAATTTTAATGATTGGATATAATTTTCACATTACTTACTATCACATCGAAATGTAACACCTTGAATGTTAAAAGTTTCTACTCATCGAACTGGGACATTTTTTACCGGCTTTACGTTATTACAGCTACACGTAAGTAATTTCTGCATTACGCCACACTGTTGGTATTTTATATTAAACACATGCACATTATTTTGTAATTAAGTTAGAATATTCCCTTTTATGGATAATATTGATATAATAAGCCTCCTTTATATCACTCAATATATAGACATTTTATAAGATATATCAAGGTAGTTTATATTTTAGAACAAAAACTGGTAAAATTAAAAAAATAATACCTACTTATACAAGAAAGGCCTACAAAAAAAGTAATTTTGTATTTATTTTTTGAAAATTTTCATACAGCGCGACTTTTGAATTAACTTACCACAACCCATGTAATGTAGTAAATTGTAATTCTTTTGGAAGGCACAACAACTATTGGTTAAAATCACAAGGCAAGACTGTCTTCTCTGTACTGAATTTGTCATTAGGAAAAAAAATAACATTGCAATATTATTAAATGAGATATTACAGACCTAAATATGTTATTATTATGTTCATTCTTTAAATCACATATTTTGTTGTAATATTAGTTTACACAGAATTCATATGATAACAGTGAAAGTTAAGTATAACCATAATGAATGGTAGAATCATGCTTTCTACATACTGCCTTTATGGAATATTGTCATTACTGGTAGAGCATTTACATTGATAAATAATGTGAATGTAAATCTGCTTTTATTACTTAAAGGAAATGAATTTTATGTCTTATTTATACTAAGTCATCCTTTTTTTAGGTCTTAATTAAAATTTGTCACAGTAAATTTTGGTTTGATTTGTCTCCTTAAACTATACAAACATGGTATTATTTTTCACAGATTAACAATGGCTGATAAAGAACAAGTTATTCAAGCCCTTCGAGCCACCTTAATTTCAGTGAAAGGAGCTTTAACCATCAAGCAATGCAACCGTAAGATTAATATGTCATTGTCATCAGCCCATATACATCCCACCGATGGGCACAGGCCTGACCCACAACTGAGAAGATTTGTAGGCCTTAATCCCCTGGCCTAGTGTGGGGTGGTAGACTAGACACCTAAGAAATGCATATTTTTTCCCTTGAAGGAAGTGATAATTGAAATCATAATATTTAGTGAAACTTTACAAATTATTAAATTATAGGTAGTATTAAGTAATTGTAATCTATACTATTAATATTATAAAGCTGAAGAGTTTGTTTGTTTGTTTGAATGCTAGGATCTCAGGAACTTCTGGTCCTATTTGAAAATTTCTTTCAGTGTTAGCACATTTATTGAGGAAGGTTATAGGCTATATTTCATCACGCTACGATCAATAGGAGCGGAGCAGCAATAAAGAATGTTTCAATATCGGGAATATTTTTTTTCCTTATGAAAGCTTCCGGCGCGTAAGCTGCGGAAACGGTTAAAGTTACGCTAAAATAATGTATGGCAGAATTGTTCTCCTTTAAAAGTTCTAAAAATAAACGTCCGCGACAGCATATGTCTATCTTTTAGGATGACTTCATCATCTTTTAGGAAAATAAAGCATTGTTTGTAAAGGTTTTTTTATAAAGATTATATTAATTCTTATCCAAATAAATGCGTTATTCATTATAAGTATTTAGTTCAGAAGAAATTTGCCATTTATGTCATTTGATTTCAACGAGTATCTTAGAAAATATCGCAGTTTTAAAAAAATGGTCAAGCGCGCAAAAATGATGCGCAAGGCGACGACCGGCACGTTACGGTGTCACGTTTAAACAATTTCACAAATTTGTATGATTTTTGATATGGATATAGATAGGAGCCTAACAAGTAAAAGAAACTTCAGCTTACTCTCTTTCTGACCTTAACCCTGTAGTCTACGCGGACAGAGTCGCGGGCAAAATATATATATATAAGTATGATTCCTATACTGCTGGATTCAGCCCTTTCAAAAAGTTACTTTCTAAGAGTTAGGCCAGGTTGAAATGCTAGTGACCCTGACACATGAGCAGGCAGAAAGGAGAACCATAACCAGTCTTAAGCTATAATAAAAAGGCTTTAGTCCACCATATTAGCCTAACAAAGATTTTCGCATAACATACATAAGTAACTACTTGTGCATTTTTTTGTTGTTTAAGTTCAATACAGTTGTTTATGTTATGAATACATAGGTTTTTATTAAAAGTTCAGAGGTTTGTCTGTAATTGTAATCAGTTTCACTAAAATTATCCATAAACTCAAAACAAAAATAATATTGTGGGATTAATTCTTAGATTCAAAGTCTCACTAAATAAATAAATGCAATATGAATGAATCAAAACTTTGTAGGATCCCCCTGGATTCTATAGAGTGATTATTGATTAAAATGAATGCATTTATAAAAGAATGTATTTAATTATTATTTTGGCTACAAGTTTAGTAACATAGTAACTGCAAAGTAGTGCCTGCAATTATGCTTTTGTTGTAATTAACATGTAACTGCTTATTTTAATAATACTGCTCATGATAACTTCTCTTGCACAGGTGATTATAGAGAACTTCAAGGAGAGTGGATTCCCTTCAAGAAGCTTGGATACCCAACACTAGAGAAGCTTTTTTTAGATGTTCCTGGTTTTAAAGTAAAACAAAATAATGGAGAGTGGTATGTTGACGCCATTGCAAGCCAAGAAACACAGCATATAGCAGCAATGGTAGCAAGGCAAAAATCAACCAAGAAAACCACCCCCAAGCTAAACCATGTGGTAATATTATATTTATATTATATTTTTTAATATTATTAAAGTTAAGGCTTTAGGCCACCTTAGAGGCTGAAAAAAATAGGCGATTTGGGAATTTTTTTTCAGAAAAACTATAAAATAAATCAAATAACAGAAACGTGATTTTATTATCTATATCAGTGACTGCTTATAATATATTTTTTGAAGCGATTCATTACAAAATGGCGGCTGTGCAGCGTTTTTGTGATGACGTATTTTTTTTTAGAGGTCCACGGCCGGACTAACAGCTCCTGTAATTTTTAAAATAATAATGAGCAAATGAATTTCCTGGTTATATACATACATTGTCTATGGAAGTACGTAGGATTTTTGCGATATATATTGATTTTTGGCCAAATGGCGCCCTTCTAAAGTGAAAAGTGACAAATTTGCCTGAAAAATTGTCACATAATTGTTAATAACAAATGAACTACGCAATATAAAAAAAAAAATCCTACGTACTTCCATAGACAATGTATATTTGAAGATATTTTCAAAATTTTAAGTTAATCTGTTGAAAATTGCTTGAGTTACGAGTCCGGCCAACTTGAAAAATACAGTATTGAGATAAACGCGTTTAAAGTTTTGAGTAGTAGAAAATCATGAATAATTTCACAATACCTTTAATATGCGATTCCTGCACCATCCAATTGGCCTTCCAGATTATCTTCCTGCTCTTCCATTTCTTTTCTGCTTGATCTTGAAGGGATTCTTGCCTCTTTTACCCGGTCGGACAGCAATCTTTCTGCTAGCTTTATGTGCTGTTTGTCGATCTCCAGGCACATTTCGTAGCTGTTCGGGCCGATTCCCAAGTTCATTGCTTTGATTTTGTGCAAAATTGAAACAAACCCGTCATTGAAAACACAAACTGCAATATCCGTGGCTACATCCAAATTGTTTTACCACTTGAAATAGATTTCGGGGCCAATGCCCACACAGTGGAATTGAAGCTTTTTTTATTATCATTATTGTTTTGTGTGTAACCAACGATGCACCGAGTAAGAAGGTCTTCACTGGTCAGTTCTTCATAAATTGATTTGATAGCTTTATAGACTTCAATTGCAAGAGTTGGCTTATGTTCGCACTCAGCCAAAGTATTTATAGCTTTAGCGCGTTGCAAAAATTCGAAAACCGAGTACCTACAGGTTTTTCCCGGCCATAATCTTCTGGGACATCATTTTTGAGGTCCTAAGGGACCATTTGGAATAAAAAAAAAAAAAATCGAAAATTCTAGGGTGGCCTAAGGCCTTAAAGAATTTGTTTGTTTGGTTGGTTGGCTGAAAGCACTAATCCCATGGACGACAGGTCAGAATTGTTTTTTTTTGTTAAATAGTTCATTTATCCAGGATAGCCTTAGGCTAATTATATCATTTGCTTCAACCAATATGAGCAAAGCAGCAATAAAAAATGTGGCAAGCACAGTAAAATTATATTTATTTTTGTAGTCTAACGTTTCGCATATGGTTGCGCCAACAGCTAGTATGTGGTAATAATTTTGAAATGGTTTTTAAAAAGCAAAATTTCTAATTGGATGAATGTATCGGTCGTATAGATGATATGTATAAGCAAACTCTGCCTGACTACAGAACCAGTGGCGGTACTTCCATAGCAACCCCTAAAGCGTATCACGTTAATTGTGTAATAATGTAGTTAATATTTGTTTATTGTGGGGTCAGGACATTCTCATTTATAAATCAAGTTGCTTTTGTTAAATAAAAATTTAAACGACTAAAGGTTAATTCATTATTTCGTAAGGCTAGTTGTGCTTTTGGGTTTCTATGGACGTACCACCAATGCACAGAGCGCGTGGGTCATCGTGACGGGTTTTACACCCTATTTATGGTAATATTAATATGTTTTTAATATTGACTGACATATTAATTTACCATTAGGAATAAAAGATCTATTTTCAAAAGCATTTATAAACAAAAAACCCTAAACCCTCTCAATGGTAGAGGAGACCCGTGCTCAGCAGTGGGCGTATATGGGTTGATGAAGAAGAAGATTTATAAACATAGCAGAAATATAAAATGATTCTATTTAGTTATTCTTTTCCATTATTCACACCAAATTTATATACTAGTTATACATATATGTTATACTAGCTTTTGCCCGCAACTCCGTCTGCGTGGACTACAGGGGTTGGGTTCAGAAAGAAAATAAGTTCAGTATTTTACTCCGCAGAGCCCCATTTACTTAAATATACAAAAATCATACAAATCGATCAAATTGTTTCAACGTGAAACCGTAATGCGCCGGTCGACGCCTTGAGTATCATTATTGCGCGCTTGATCATTATTTTGAAACTGCGATATCTTCTAATAGCCTAAGATCCCACCACGAAATTACTACATACATTATGAAGTGGGTCAAACACACATTTTTACATTCGCATATGAATAGAAGAATACACTGATATACCGCAGCCAGTCAAAATATCCCCGCAAGTAATTTTAATTTAATTAATGAAAATTAATTTTCGGAATAAAATTTCATGCACTTCGTTTTTAAATAAAATATAATCCACGTCATAGTTATGCATGTAAAGAATTCTAAAATCCATAGGTGCCGTTCCACACTCAGCCGCAACTACCCCGCAGCCAGGTGCAAACAGGTAACATTATGGAGTTTTTTTACACTCATAACGTACTCGAATGATTTTTGTATCAAATTAAAGCTGATTTTTTTTCTAATATGATGATATATGTCTGCCTGTGAAATAATAGCCGCAAATTAGCGGTGCCATCTGTTAAAAACGCGAGATAACCGAGATAAAGTGTTCTCAGCCGGCACATTTAATAATATTTATTTCAAAAAATAAGTCTGATTCCTTTAAAATAAAAATTGCACGTTATCAAGTATATGTTTTTCTTTTATTTAAATGTTTTTAACTAAATTTTTGCTCGGGGATAAGTTCAATTCAGTCAACTTTTTTTTCATTGCATATATTATAAAATTAACAGCATTTTGAGCCTTGAAAATGACTCTAAAATGAATTTGTGTCAACCTTAGCTCAGTTATCTTGTAACTTATCAAAATTTACGCAAAAATCTTTAAATGTTCTTAATTAAGTTTTTAGATAACAATATTCCTTAAAATAATTGGTAATTTACATATTTGTACGATGGATCTTTCATCAATTCTAAGAGATTCGAAAAATACTGTTTTTGCCCATATGACGCTAAAACTTATTCATCATCAACCAAAACACGTCCCACTGCTGGGCACGGGTCTCCTCTACCATTTGAGAGGGTTTTTACGCCGTAGTCCACCACGCTGGCCTAGTGCGGGTTGGCCGACTACACACCTAAGAAATTCCTAAGAACTTTTAGGTGGGCCGGCTTAATCACGATGTTTTTCTTCATCGTTAAAAGAAGTGATAATTCAATGTGAATACACAACAAGATAACTGAGCTAAGGTTGACACAAATTCATTTTAGAATCATTTTCGAGGCTTAAAATTCTGTTAAATTTATAATATATGCAATGAAAAAAAAATTGACTGAATTGAATTTATCCCCGAGCAAAAAGTTATTTAAAAACATTTAAATAAAAGAAAAACATATACTTGATAACGTGCAATTTTTATTAAATGCAAATATTATTAAATGTGCCGGCTGAGAACACTTTATCCCGGTTATCTCGCGTTTTTAACAGATGGCACCGCTAATTTGCGGCTATTGTTTCACAGGCAGACATATATCATCATATTAGAAAAAAAAATCAGCTTTAATTTGATACCAAAATCATCCGAGTACGTTATGAGTGTAAAAAAACTCCATAATGTTACCTGTTTGCACCTGGCTGCGGGGTAGTTGCGGCTGAGTGTGAACGGCACCTATGGATTTTAGAATTCTTTACATGCATAGCTATGACGTGGATTATATTTTATTTAAAAACGAAGTGCATGAAATTTTATTCCGAAAATTAATTTTCATTAATTAAATTAAAATTACTTGCGGGGATATTTTGACTGGCTGCGGTATATCAGTGTATTCTCCTATTCATACACGAATGTAAAAATGTGTGTTTGACTCACATCATTATGTATGTAGTAATTTCGTGGCGGGATCTTAGGCTATAAGATACTCATTGAAATCAAATGATGCAAAGGACAAATTTATTTTGTATTAAATACTTGTAATGAATAACGTATTTATTTGGATAAGGATTAATATCATGTTTGTAAAAACACCTTCACAAATAATGCTTTATCTATACTAATATTATAAAGCTGAAGAGTTTGTTTCGCTAAAATAATGTTTGAGAGAAATGTTCCTCTTTAAAAGTTCTAAAAAAAAGTCCGCGACAGCATAAATGTCTATTTTTTAAGGTTGGCTCACTATAACGTTTTTTATCCTAACCAAATTTATTTTAAAATAAAGTTTTATTTGTGAAGGTGTTTTTATAAACATGATATTAATCCTTATCCAAATAAATACGTTATTCATTACAAGTATTTAATTTTAAATAAAATTGCCCTGTACATCATTTGATTTCACTGAGTATCTTAGAAGATATTGCAGTTTTAAAATATTGATCGATTGAGCGCGCAGTAATGATGCACAAGGCGCCGATCGACGCGTTACGGTTTCACGTTTGAACAATTTTACCGAATTGTATGATTTTTGGTATGGACATAAATAGGACTCTGAGAAGTAAAATAGACTACAACTTATTTTCCTTCTGAACTCAACCCTGTAGTCTACGCGGACGGAGTCGCGGGCAAAAGCTAGTTTAAAATAAATTTGGTTAGAATAAAAAACGTTATAGTGAGCCAACCTTAAAAGATAGACATATGCTGTCGCGGACTTTTTTTTTAGAATTTTTAAAGGGGAACAATTCTGTCATACATTATTTTAGCGAAACTAACCGTTTCTGCAGCGTGCGCAGCGGAAGCTCACAAAAAGGAAAAAAGTCCCCGATTTTGAAACATTCTTTATTGCTGCTCCGCTCCTATTGGTCGTAGCGTAATGATATATAGCCTATAACCTTCCTCGATAAATGTGCTATCTAACAGTGAAAGAATTTTTCAAATCGGACCAGTAGTTCCTGAGATCCTAGCGTTCAAACAAACAAACAAACTCTTCAGCTTTATAATATTAGTAGAATTAGATACATGCCCATATAAGAATGGGCATGTTGTTTGATAAGCCCAGTAGACTGGAACCTTCATGAACCTGGTACGAAAACAATTAAAGATTTTTTTTTTCAGAATCGACTGCCTAAAAAACAAGGATCTTGGCGTAAACCTGTGTCAAACAACTCTTTCAATTACAACAACCAGTACTCCAATCAATATTATAGACCAAAAGGTGGCACGCCTTACAACAACAATTACAAGGTAATGTAACCAAATGTGTAATGTGCTCGACGTCGAACCCAAAACCACACTTTTTTTACAATCATGTGTGCATTTACAGATAACTTTTAATTGTATCTACACACATGAACAAGAATAGCAAAAATTACAAAATAATAATAAACAATTTTTGCAGATCTCCGACACTTACCCGTAACTATGAATTTCTTACCCTTTTGAAAGTTACCGGGAAAACAAAATAACTAAAACCAAATATTTATACACACATTCTATACGTATATGTTTTAAGTTTTTCGTCAACTTTTTCCCGAGATTGATCGTTTACGTAATGTAGGCATGTTTCATTACGGTTTACCAGGTGTTTTAGAAAGTTTAATTTTTATTATTATTACATTTTAAATGTGCAATTATATTTATGACTCTGGGTAAGCGTAAGCTTTTGCATGAGCAAAACTACCGTCTACCGATGACGGTAGACGGTAGTTTTAGGGAAATGCAAGACTGTTCTGTTTATTAAGTTTATTACATTGGTGAAAACTTTACACGTGTGTGCTTTGTAAAGTATATTGATATCACAAACATAAATTTCGGTTTACATCATCCATTTTCTAGTCTAAGGTTTGTCAGTAAATCTGTATCAGAATTCAGTTCCTAGGATGGGTGATTATAATTTTTTTAACTCCTTTTTCATTTCCTGTTTCATACAGAGTATGAAGTTTAACAACAAAACGAACGAAACGAAAAATATCCCTTCGATTTTGAAACAAACAACGAAGCCTTCTAACAATGACTATCCAGAAAAAGTTGGATCTAAGAATACCAACTCTTCTACGCAAGCTCGGGATATTAATACACTTTCTGAAGAGGTTAGTGAAAGTATTAATTATTTTTTTAGAAACAGTACCTTAATTATCAATCGCAAACACTTCGTTGTTTTGGAGAGTAACATTTAATTTATCTATGCTTACATAAATTACATTATCATCAATACCCCTATGCGTCCTAACTCTCACTGCTGGGCGCTTGCCTCCCTCTATTAAGAGGGTTTAGGCCTTAGTCTATCACGCTGGTCTAGTACAATTTGACAAATTTGAAGATTTTGTTATTTTGCGTTTTCGTCATTGCAAACCTTAGGCCTACAACTGATTTTTTTATACTCTTCGTTATACACTGGGAGATATGACTAAAACGGGCTTAAAAAGACTTTCATGCTATTTATACTTCATATCTTTAGACACAATATGACAATGATTATGTAATTCAGCCTTATTGATACTTCTTATAAAGTTAAATAAAAAAAAGTTATAATAATATCATTAATTTAGCTTTAGACGTTTACGGTAATTTTCCGCTTTTTATATTGTTTCGAGTTATATGTCTATGGTATATGTATTTTCGTTATGTGTTTTTAATTAGCTTGATTACGATTAGAGGGTTCCCCGTATGCTTTTAATCTACAGAGATTTGAATTAATGATAATGAGCTCCATTAATTTTATATAATCAATCTATTAATTTAAAATCATTTTAATATTATGCGTTTTAGGCCCAGACTATTTTAGTCAAGAAATTTTCGCCGGAGATTTTAAAGTGCACTTCGTTACTATCAAGTGCCAGTGTGGTCACTTGACTGTTTTAGTATATTATAGAAATTGGTCGGGACCCACTTACGTTTATTAGATAATTGGCCTTGCTCATTTATGTATTGCATTTAATACGTTATTTTGCAGTTTAAGCATTCCACGCGAACGAGTGACACTGAAGTTAAACTTAGTGGAAAAGCATCCGCATCACAGAGGCTATCCAATCTACGGGATCGTTTGAGTACCGTAGATCTCATACCTTTACAACTACCAGCTGCAAGCAACGAAATCGTGGTGAGTCATTTATTATAGTATATAATAAAAAAAAAAACAATGATGACGTTTTTGTTGACTAGGTGCCGCTCATTTATCTCGTGATGTTCTTTGCAACTATTTAATCCTCACGTCCACTCTAGTGAAACATGGTGAAGGGTTAAGCCTAACCGTATCTTCACTGGCTCGGGGAGCACGGCAACAGGCCGCTTGTGTCGGTGTGTTCAACGTAACAAAATTACTACACGTTTTTATTCTCACTGTATTCCCTCCTTCTAGTGAGGTTTCGTGATATTCTAACTATACCTACTATTATGAATTCATTGTTACCTATTGCCTTGTTAACTCGTAGTGATGTTAAACGAAGCGAAACAAAACATTTGATAATTAAAATGTTTGCAACGTTTATAACAAAGGCTTTTTGTCTGTAGCCCGACCTACTTTTGTTAATGTAACACCTACTTGAATTTCCGGTGGGTGTGTTGCAGTTTAACTAGTGCATTCATTAGAATAAAAACGTAGGCATCTATATGTCGTAATCATGTACATACAAAAGTAACTTTTACTTTGTACATTCACATTGCTGTCTAATTTCAGTAAACTACTTCTAGCACAAGCTCATGACTATATCTTTTGTTTGAATAGAAGCCTTAAGAATTAAAAACTGGTCTTAGTATTTTAGCCTAAATGCAAATTTACCATAAAGTAATACTATAACTGTACCTCTGAGGATAAGGACAGTAGATCCAGTATTCCAGTATGTCACTTTAAATGTATTCTATCGAACCTGCCATCAGAACTTTCCTTCTGCATACTAAAACTACCACGTATAGCATTGTATTTTATCATCATTCCATATAGTCCCATTGCTGGGCACGGGCCTCTTCTTCAACTTGAGCGTTAAGGCCATAGTCCTAGACGCTTGCTACGGGCGGACTGGCGGCCTACACGCAAAAAAATCGACTAACTGTTAACTGTTGTAACTGTTTCGATTTGCAGCCAAATAATATTCCCGCGCCAAGTGTAACTCCCGCCTATAATTTGGAGCCTCCACCCGACACTACGTCATCAGTGTTGAAACTGGAGTGGACTTGTCGGAAACTGGGACTGCCGCCGCCCGTCTACAAAGTACAGAACGTAGGACCCAAACGCGGCCCAGTGTGCTACGACTGCACAATTAAAGTAAGTATCCCTCCAATTATGGAATCCTCAATTTTTCCGTGAACGCGGATAATCAAGAGGCCACGCCCTCTGAATCACATTTCGGGATTGCGTGGCGCAACGCCCCCGCAGTGTGCTGACCTACCCTAGTGGCCTCTGTTAGTTGCCTCTTACGACAGTTAGGGATTACTGCGGGGGAATTCTTATGTCCCCCATTCAAAGAACGGTGTGGTTATTCAGCAATTTAAGAAATGTGAGACCTAAGGTTCCATACCTGCACCCAGGCAAATATTTGTGTGATCCACAATTATTTTTTTCGTCTCAATATTAAACTCTCATTAACGTCTTACTGCTGTACTTCACTGACGTCCTGTTCTATCGAGAGCGGTTTGTGGGAAAGAGCTTAGTTCAATGAACTTAATGTTGGGCGTCGCTTTGTCGTTTTTTATACTTTAAAATGTATTCATGTAATTTAAGGTCAATAGAATCTTAAATGATAAATATTGTTTTATTATATTTGTTAATTATATTTGTTTTGCAACTAAGTTATTGCAGATTTTCGAGTTTTTGAACATAGCCAAGTTGTTTTAAGTTGTTTTCAATGCATGTATGTGATACATAAAGTTTCTCTGCAATATCACGAGTTATACTGTGACGATCCGAATCGATTATTGCTTTGAATTAAGTCGTCAACTTCAACTGGAAAACCAGAGCGTTTTTCATCTTTGAGTGAAAATCACCAGTACAGTAGGCCAACCAATTTTCACACTGCCACTCTTTTAAGGCTTCGTCGCCATCAACAGCACATAACTTTTTGTGAGCTTGCGATGCGTTTTCCCTTTGCGAAAATAAAAAAGCAAAATATGACGATAATGTTCCTTTTGATTTTACATTTTTCAACGTACACCAAAGGAAAACTACGCAACCGATCAAAAACTTTTTTTTACTGATTGATAGCTGAATTGCCAACTATCAAAAAATAAAATATTTTTTACATTTGGACAACGCCAGCAAACCTTAAAATTCAACTGAAGCCATCTATGAGTGAAATCCGCAATTACTTAGTTGCCAACCTAATATTATTCTTGTTCAGGTCGGCTCATCATATTTCGTATCCTCGTATCCGGATTCCTCGCCGTCAGAGGACTTGGCTAAAGAAGTGGCGGCCGTCAAATTATTGACGCAAATAGAAAGTTCTGAAGCAGATGGCTTACCAGTTTCGACCACCCACAACGCAATAACATGTCTCATTGAACTGGTTTCTGAACATGATGCAGGTCTGTGGGCTAACACTGTGCCGCATTTATACAGGTACTAAAACACACATTATTGTATCCATTTTCTCATTTAAGTATTGAAATTGAGGCCAATCATTTAAAAAAAAACTCTTTTAATCATCCAAATAGTCATATTTATTTTCCCAGATTATTGGTGTATTGCGTATTTGTATTTTATGATCACACAATTCTTTTTCTCATTGAAGATCGTAAAATTTGTTTTAGGCAAAAATATTCAGAGAATTTGCCAAGCAACTGGCAGGACTTAGTAGAAAGTTGTCCTCGAATCATTACAGACAGAATTGTTAATGGACGTTTAGTACTTCTTCCAAATAAAGAGGTATGTTTAAACGTTAAGAATTGCCATATGTGTGTTGTAATAAGGGAAAGTTTCAGTAATACATCCACTATATTTGATACAAAGTAGAAATAAATGAAATAATAATATAGTGATTTATTTTAGGAATCGCTACCGCCGCCCGTGAGTGAAGCGAGTGTATTTGAGGACACAATTGATACTGACTTACCAGCTTTGCAGTTCCCTGACCAAAACTTCTGGAATGTATTTGTTACTGTAGCCAATTCCACACTTGAAATTTGGCTTAGAATTGTTGGACCGCAGTATAGTGTAAGTAAGTTTTACTACTCAGTTTTATTGTGAAAACCTGATTTATTTTAAAGGTTTGACAGCGAATCAAAATTCTAGAATTGCAGTCATGTTTAACCAACTCATGAGAGGCGCTGAGACATACATACTATGTGCTGATTAATAATAATTAATAGGTCTTATCTTGCTAGGTTGACATATTATTATTGCATCATATTCTCATAGAATTAAAAATTTTAACTAATTTTAATTTATGATAAGGTTTACATAGCTATTTATTGATTGCAGGATGCTTTTGAAACTCTTTTACCCGAAATGGCTAAATATTACGAGTCCTCGGGAACCTCTGTGGACAAGTCGATGATAATTAAAAACGCGTGGTGAGTTACATTGCATTTATTTTTGCATGTATAATGATACGGTTATAATACTCTTGCAGGCGCCATCGCTCATTCTAACTTTAATGTTTCTGAATTTTCTTGATGTTTTGTTAAATATTATAAATAAAAAAATACATTTCATGTTTGAGATTTATTAATAAGTATAAGCTTAGTAGTGTAGAATTTAAATGACTGGTGGACATTTGTCAGGTACGCAGTGAACTTGGAGGATGGTGGATGGCAGCGTGCCAAGATCCTAGATATCAACGATGATTCGGCGACTGTGTTTCTCGGAGACCATGGCGATGACGATGTGGTGCCACTTAATATGATTAAAATTTTAGAGCCTCAATTCAGAAAATTACCAGCTCAGGTACAATATTAATAATGAAATTTTGTTCTCAACTTTATATTTTGAAAACTATTGAGAGAGTGTACTTTCTGTATTAGACAGGTTTTAATTTTTGCAAGAATCAATATAAATATAACTAAGGCCTAAACCCTCTCAATGATAGAGGAGGCCCGTGCCCTGCAGTGGGACGTATATGGGCAGTAAAGGAGAATGAAAGAAGTTGAGGAATATATTTGTGTGTATGGGGCGTGCAGGCGATCCTGTGCCGGCTGGAGGGCGCGGAGGAGCTGTCGGCGAGCGGCGCGGGCGCGGCGCTGGTGCGGCGGCGGCTGCCCGGCGAGGTGCTGGTGGCGGCGCCCGGCATGCGCACCGACCCCGCGGACCCCTCCATCGCGCTCACGCTCTACGACACCTCCACGCCACGGGACCTCAACCTCAACAAGGAGATCGTCAACGACTTCTGCATCGCCGGCGCCTTCACCATCACACAAGTAACTCCTCGCCTCGCTCACTCTTACCGACATGCGACCGAAATTACCATGCGGTCGTTTTGTATATTTATCATATTTAAACATAAACGGCGTATTTTAATCCTTTTTTTGAAATCAACCACAAAATGATTAAAATCAATTTCTTAGACGATTATGCATAATGTTCAAATTCACGAAAAAGTGTAATAGTATATTTTACCACATAAAAAACCCAAAAAGGGGAAGTTAATATTGTTTAGTTGATTGAGTAGAGCTAGAGGGTGGTCTGGAGGTGACGGTCCCCCCCTTGCAGAAGCCGTGCGAGGTGGAGGTGGGGTGCGTGACGGAGGAGGGCCGCGTGTGGGTGTCGCGCGCGGGCGGGCCCGAGGTGGTGCGCAGTGCGCTGGCGCTGCTCACGGCCGGCCCCTACCGCCGCCCGCTGCCCGCCGCGCCCCAGGCGCCCGCGCCCAACCACGGCACGCTCTACATCGTGCGCACGCTCGCCGGCGACTGGTGCGTGCTACACACCCACTTACTCCACGTCCACGCTCGCATTTATGACCATGTAGCGTCTACTTTGTATTCCTGCCTACAGGGTTCGATGCACCATCATAAGTGGCTTGGATGGCGAAGGAACCGTGAGGACTCAGCTCGTAGACAGTGGTCTGATACTTCGCGCGCCCCTTTCGTCACTCGTGCCGCTTCAATCTTTCTCGCCGGCTCTGAACGCGTATCCTCATCAGGTGATAGTCTCCGAATTATATGAAACTGTCATTCTTGTCCAAAGTAAAGGCAGTTTAATGCAATCGGCATTGGATATTGCTAAAGTTGATCTATATTTTTTTGCATTTTGTTATTTCCCTCATAATTGTGATGATGCTAAAACTCAAAGAAGATTGTGATAGTGTAACGTTGGTATATGTGTGCGTGTCAGGCGATGCAGGTGCGGCTGGGCCCGGCGGAGCGCGTGGCGGGCGGCATGGTGGGCCGGCTGCGCGAGTTGCTGCTGGGCGCGAGCGTGCTGTGCCGCGCGCTGGCGCCGCCCTCCTCCCCGCCGCCCAACGTCGAGCTGTTCGTGCGCACGGCGCCGCAGAACATGCTCGCCTCCGTCAACAACGCCATCATCATTGAATACGATCATCTGCATCAGTGAGACAACATATTTTTTATGTTACATAAAACATAACGCTACACTTTATAATGCAATGTAATATTCAATAAGCTTTGTTAATTTTTTAAATTTTTTTTTTTTGTATATTGTGAGACAAAAAATTAATTTGGAAAAATTTGTTCTCCCACAGCGGCAAGTTAAAAGAGGAGCAGAAAGAAACGACGAACCACGTGGAGGCGTTGAATCGCAAGAAGGAGCGCATCTTCCGCAGCTCAGTGAGCAGCGAGGAGCGCACCAACTCGCTGCCGCCGCCCGCGCTGCCGGAACTGCACGAGTGCTTCGACGTGTACATCGCCATGGCTGCCAACCCCTGGAACTTCGTCGTCAGTACACCCGCTCTACCACCCGCTACTCACCTCAACACCACCATCGCTAACACAACATCATCTACCTCATCCACATCATCACTATAGTTTTAATTCAACAATTGACATTTTATTCATAGATTTATAATAAGAAAACTAAACAGCTCTTATTATATACTATTTGGGCCTTCTCTAGAACTTGAAGGCTTTGGCCCTCAATCCACATCGCTTTCACCTAAGTAATTTCTAAGTATTTTACTTTTAGGTGTGTATTATATCCTCACAACAATGCGTCTTCGCCTTTAACTATAAAGTTAAATTAACTAACATTAACATTGCGAATACATACTTAACTTTGAAAAGTCAAAATGTGTGTGCCTGGAGATTAAACCTGTGACCGCCAAGAATCTCGACCGTGCCCTTAATAATAATATATTAATTTGCATAGAAAAATTCATAAATAATTATGTTGTTGGCAGATACAACCCAACAACACAAGGCCTACTCTACAAACAATGATGTCAACATTGCAGATTGAGTGCCCGAAATTGTCTGAACAGGATGCTCCTACCAAACCCGTAAATGGAGAATTGTATACCGCTTTTTATGACAAAGATTCGTCTTGGTACAGGTGACATTTGCAAAAAAATATATTAACTTCCTTGACCAGCTAGTTTTGTTCATTATATTGTCTGGTGAGAAATAATAATGAACAATTCTCATTCGAACAATGAATTAGGTATTCAAATTGTTTTTTTTTTTGCCTTCTTTAATAACATTTTTTTTGGTATATGTTTAAAATTTCTATCGTTTTAAAATACAGTGAAAACCTGTTATAACGACACCGCTTATAACGACGGACCGGTTATAACAACCGAATGGTAAGGTCCCGGCACATTCTACATAAAGTAATTACTATCGTTTATAACAACTATCGGATATAACGTCCGAAATATAAGGTCCCTTCAGTGTCGTTATATCCGGTTTCGACTGTAGATACATGGGTGATTTCTTGTAATTTGATATTATTTCTTCAAGGGTTTTTACCTCCCGAGGAAATTTATATTACACTTAATTTATCACCAGGCCGTGTGGCCTCGCAGGACAAGTATGTTTCTTGGGGTGCCGGGTTCGATTCCCTGGTTGGTTTAAGTGTTATTGTTTTATAGCAGCAGCATAGAATCTGGAAATGTGCCCGAAAAATGGGAATAGGCTCACTCTCTATTACTTGGGACTAGCCTGCTGAAATGCGGGTGTAAAAATGCACCTCTGTCATCCCTTCGGGGAAAACTGGCGTGAGGTACTATTATGTATTAATTACCAGTGTTTATTGTGTCAGGATTTTAACTAGAAATACTATTCATTAGGGTGTTAATAGCGGGAGTGGTTTCAACGGAGATGGTGACGGTATATTTCTGTGATTATGGCGATCTGGCGTTATTTTCATCAAAGGATTTGCGGCCCGTACCCCCAGGCGTCCCACTAGCGCGCTCTCTGCCTCCGCAGGCAATTAAGGCCCGTCTCTTTGGTATGTTATTATGCAAAATATTACATTCAGCTCTTATAATTATATAATCATTGTTACAAAATGTCGTAGAACACGCTAACATGTCCACCTAGGCAGGAAGACTTGCGCTTGTAGTTTTTTTTTTTTTACTTTTGCTTACAAATAAATTTAATTTTTGGTGTCAAGAAGACATTACAATTATTTTTCGTGTGTGTAAGCGCATGTTTTAAAAATTATTACACAAAAATATGATGATAAAACCGCTTTTGTTATGTATTCACAGGTGTGTGGCCTCTTCACCAAGACTGGACTGTAGAAGACTGTATTAGATTTCAAGAGTTGTGTGTGGAACAGCAATTCGTTGGTATCTGTAAAGAAGTTGGTAAAGATCCACTAAATCCAAGCGAACCACTTCTTACTTTAGACCTTATTGACACTTCAACTGATGAAGATGTCTATCTCAACAAGCAGCTTGTATCTGAAGGCAGAGCGCGTCTAACTCCAGATTCATAAGTATTTATTAATCATATTTATTAAAACGCTATATTTATTAAAAAAAAAATAATAAACTGAATGTAACAAAACAATAAAAATTACCGATTTTGTATTATTATTGATTATTTGGCTTCTAATTATACTTCAGTATGTGTACTGAAGTCAAAATTATATACCAAGATTCTAATTAAAAATAACTTGAGAAGATTTTTTTTTTAATATTTTTTTCCGTCCATTTAGTTCTTCATAGAAATCCTAAATGCTTGTATTGTTACATTCAGCAAAAAAAAAGCTATGTTATCTCTTGTTATGTTTTATTAATGTGTTATTTTCCTTCAAGTCTTTTAAAACAATGTGATGATTTGATGTCAGAGTTGTTAAATTCCAATAATACTCTAAATAATTTAATAAAGACATTATAGAACTTTCAGTAAATGACACCATTAACCTCATATTCCTTATTTTAGGATAAGTATGTTTTTCACTATACATTGGATAATGCTAAAAGTTATACTTTCACAGAAATAATTTATTTCTTCTGAAATAATTTGCTTTTTTATCAAAGGGATGGGACTTAATGGATGTCTTTTAAAATCTCTAGGTTTAAGACCATTTATTCCAAGTATATTCATAGATTAGTAACTTACTGTTTGTAATGAGCATGTGATAATCACGTAGAAGAATATAAGTAAACATCAGCCTAGCTAGCCACATAAAGTAAACAGTGTATTTTTAATTAAGCATATTCAGCAATACATGGTGGCCATTATAAGTAAATAATTGAAATACAGGCTTTCTGTCAATTTGTATCCAAATAGCAGCATAGTTTGTGACATACCGCATCAAATTACATTTTTGTATAACATATTTTATTAAAATTAAAATATGCTTTTTTTACGCTTTAGTTTTGTAATAGTATTCCTTATACATGTGTTGTTTCATATTTTGATGCGGCATTCACTACAAATTTGTAAAACATTTAACCCTTGGTTCAGTAGCATATACAACATATATAATCTCAATGTCAGCATGCACATGAAAAATAAATTGTACTATCAATCTTTTTTTTTCATTTAAATTAATTTAAAAAAAGTTAGATCCTCAATTTTCGAATTTCTATTATTACTTTCCATTGTCTTTAATGATGGAATGCACATTTTATTTCTCACTAGCTGTCTCGGCAGAATCGTCCTATCCGGAAAAGCTTTAAGCGACATGTTGACACCGGCACCACCTACCGGGTCTAATTGTGTATTAAAATCAGCCACCAACTCATCAGAATAAATATAGAAGCTATGTGCCTTCATTTACTCCCTCTCTCTTTACATTGGAATGACAGTGGCACCACCTACAGGGACCAATTATGTTTTGAAATCATATAGGGACCTATTGGAACATAATATATAGAAAATTTAATCACAATCGGTCCATTGGCGCTACTAACTAGAGACTTGCACAACAAATTTGCCAAACAGCATTTGACATTTGACAGTCCCGTGGCGCAGTTGGCTAGACACCAGCTTGCGAAACGAGCGGCCGCGGGTTCGATCCCCGCACCGAGACAAATGTTTGTGTGATCCACAAATATTTGTTTCGGGTCTGGGTGTTTGTGAGACCGAAAAGTCTCTGGTAGTGTCTGATACCCACGACACAAGACTCGTATCTTAGTGTGGGGTCAGGACTATATATGTGACTGTTGGGTGTATTTAAAAAAAAAAAAATCATCATCACGGCATGATTAAACGCGTTATAGTTTACGATTCTATTAAAAGAAATACTACATGCATACAGCATCACATGCATACATAATCAAAATTAGATTAAATGCCCTAAAAAAATAGCAGATTGGTGCGAATTGGAGCCGTCCACTAAGGGTTCTGTACAAAGTACAAATTACTTTAGATTTTATTGATTTTGACTTATAGTTGAAGGAAGGTATTTCTTTTAAAGTTTTATAGTTCTTAATGACATGTAAATTACCTCTATCTAATTTTTTGGTGGCTTAAAGTGCTGTATAATATTTTTACGCTAGCTCAGAAGTTCACATTTTGTCTACATGGGACTACAAGCACTGTAGACCCGAATCGTACCTATTATTATTTAATTTCAACCCCGAATAAATTGATTATTATTTCTTATTCAATACAATTATCGACGTGGGCATCAATATGAACGATGTTGCATCCCTATCCATCCGACCGATGTAACATTGTACAAGCAAGTGTCTATTATTTTTAGTGTTCCTTTTTAAATTTTACTTTCAAGTCTTAAATTTTTCGTATAACGCTTGAATATTTAGTGATTTTTGTGTTATATGTATTTTTTCAATATTTTTAAAATAATTAAATTAAGAAGATAATATGTTCGTCATTGCAAAGTTATGTCTCAGAAAAATTTACATTTGCCAAAAAGATCAAGCTATCTTGTACAACTTGTCACTACTTAGACAAGCTGACAGTGTTGTTGTCTACAAGGCTAGGTGGATTACAAGCAAGAAAACTCAACATATTTTAAAGAAATGTTATTTATTGGGTAAAAATACATATTTTACACATAAATTTTATTATTTACTACATTATTTACGAAGCTCTTCAGTTGTAATACCATATTTCTTTTTAAGTGTGTCTAATTCTTCTTGTTTCTTATCAATATCCATACCTTTGAATGCTTTGTTAGATCTGTAGTACAAGACCACCAAATATCTATTGCATACATTAAAACCAGATAAATGGTCACAGGCATTTTTTGCATCAAATATATCTTCATATACAACAAATGCAGTGCCCCTTGTTTCTGGAGTATTTCCACTGAAATAAAACAAATAATAATTCATAATTTTCACTTAGTATATTGATATTTTAGGCAAATTGGCCCATAATAAATTGTTTATTGGATCTAATATAATATGTTAAATTTTTTATTATGTTATGCACACTTAAAAATATAGTGACCTAATTCGAAATTTTGAATTTTCACTATCATTTACTTTGTGATTAAATATAGTCGGATTAAATAATAAAATTGTAATGTATGTTATGTAACTATTTAGTACACATATTTTTTAAACATGATGATTTTTTTAAATATTTTCTACAAAATGTATTTGACGAAGTAACATTTTTTCCCCATTTACTTACCTTAGTCTCGGCTTTTTGAATTAGGTCACTATATTATTAAGTGTGCGATATGACAGAAAGTGAATCGGTAGATTGCCACAAAAATAATTTCTATGGTCTGGATCATTAATCAACAGTTGTTATATATTTGACAATATGTAATATTTCAGAAGTATACTCACACTCGTATTTGTCTTATAGCTCCATATTTTCCAAATATATCATACATTTCTTCAGCTGATATTTTATAGGGCAGATTTCTAATATACAGTATTCTGTTTACTTCGGGTGGTAGTCTTACCTGTCAAAGAATTTTTTATATCAAAAAAAATTTTTTTTGAGCATAGTTAAAAAAAGATATTACTTTTAAAATAACATTTAAGTTGTTCTTCATTTTATGTTGTTTTTCTTTTATTTTTTTGGACATACAGAGACTAAATGCAGCTTACTCAAAAAATATTTGGCATCAAAATGACATACATTATGAAATAATAAAATATATCATTCAGGTAGAATGTGACAATGAGATTAATCACTTTATCTGGATATTATCAAGAATTTATTATGATCTAACAAAACCGGAATTATAATATATAGCAGATAAGTACCCAAATATAACATAGACTATTAGGAGAATAAGGAAAACAAAAAACCTAATATAACCTAAACTACATTATAGTATAACAATGTTTGTTGTATAAAGCTCTTACAATAAACATTGTA